>CM048651.1:14668961-15918961 GCA_026413185.1 Pueraria montana var. lobata | reverse complement strand
GATGAAACATTTATTAAACATATTTGGAATACAAAAAAATATTATATAAAGAACTATGATGGTCTTTTAATTAAACACAATTCATGATACTAAAATAAATATAGAGTCTAACAAATACAAGAAAATTATGTACTAGTTAAACTGAACCCATACATCAAATATCCTATGTAATGAACATGTTAAAACACTAATTTAATCTAAATTACAAAGCACAAATTTAAAATAATTTGAAGTTTATTTAAGGATAAAATATGAAATTCAATATCTCCTTATACAGATAAATGAATAAGTCTATCTGTGCTCTCATTGCTCCATTATCTTCACTCTCCCTCACATTCACTTTCATTTGAATACTCCCCTTCTCGAAGTGGCGTAGTTCACTCTCCTAATATGCATATGATTTTTCTACTTTTCCTAAAATTTCTCTTATCAATTTCTGTAACTACTCACATTCACAATATTTCTATAACTATCTCCAATCATACTCACTAGGGTTGGCCTAGTAGTGGAGGGTTGGAGTAGAATGCATGAGATCATATGTTTGAACTTCAGTACGACCATTGTACACACAAAAAAAGCTACCTCCATTCACTTCTTCATATGATGAATTTTATAGTTTCTAATTTATTTTATAATTATCTCTTTTTAAAAATTTCTTTCGAGTGCTATATAATCCTTTGTTGTTGTTTTTTTCAAATTCCTTTCTGTTGACTATATAAATAAGGTAGTGAAAATTTAAATAAGCTTGTGGGCTAAAACACTAGTTGTTTATTATATTTGCAGTTGTACTCGATGCTGGATACAAGAATTAAAAATAATTACATTTTAATTTTAATTTTTTCTATAAATGATTTGTTAAATTTTTAATTTTGTTTTATCGATTTGACCGTTTTAAAAAGTCTATTCTTAAATGCCCTTATCCTTGTTGGATTGCGATTAACAAATATTTATAAGATTTTCACATTTCATGTTTAATTAAATTCTTTAACTAGTATTCTATTTTGTATAATTTATAACTAGTCATATCAACGGGTGATTGGATAACAGTGTAAAATTATTTTACACTGTCAATGCATCACCATTAAACTCTTTATAAGTAACTGTCATATTTTATTAATATTTTTAAGAAAATAAAAAAGAGTTTAATGGTGCATCACCATTGATATGAATTTTAAAATGTTTATTGTAAAAGTCTACAAACTTACCATACATGATGAGTTGTGATTGGATGACGGTGTAAAACCTTTTTACTCTGTTAGTGTATCACCTATTTTTTCAATAAAAAATAAGTATAAAAGATTATGAACATTAAAATTTAAATAAAAATATTCAACAAAAAAAGAGAAATTTCAATTTATTTAATTGTTTGCATATATACTTTTATACTAAAAATTAGAATACTCCATATAAGCAAACAATTCAATTACATTTTTATTCAATAAATAATAAATGTTGTAAATAGTCTTTTTCTGTTCCTTATGAGGATTGGGAAACATGAGTAGTCACATATTTTCTCTCTACATATTAATTAATTAGATTAGATAAACAGTAATTAAATAGAAAAAATTGTTATGATTAATCTCAAAAATTTTAAGGATAATTTTTAAAAATAAAAAATTGTTAACAAATTTTATGTCACTAATC
Source organism: Pueraria montana var. lobata (assembly GCA_026413185.1). Taxonomy (NCBI): domain Eukaryota; kingdom Viridiplantae; phylum Streptophyta; class Magnoliopsida; order Fabales; family Fabaceae; genus Pueraria; species Pueraria montana. The sequence goes on along the minus strand of CM048651.1, from coordinate 15,917,317 downwards.
GAATTAACTAATTTACTTAATTAATTCCTATAAATTAGTTAAAACTCTTATATATGAGATGAGGTAGTATACAACAATCAATAGAGAAAAATCACTCCATCTACTTTTATTTTACTATTATCCTTAAAATAAATGAATTTATGGTGATATGAATGGAAAAGGAAAAAAAGACGTTGATGATAATCAGTTTTTTCAAATTCCCAAGTACAATATGAAAAATACAAACAAAAGAATATCAAATATGAATAGTTCAGCTTAAAAATTCAATAAATCGAAGAAGAGAAGTTTGTGTGTTAGATGGCTTTGTTGAAGATGGGGTATGTGTCCAAGATAAAAAAACCCTCTGCAGAAAAAAGTACTCAAGCTTCTTGTTAGTATGGTAATAATTTAAATTTCTTTACTAAGGGTCCGTTTGGTAGGAAGTAAAGAAATAGGATGGATGGAAATAAAAAGGTGAATAGAAATAGGTGAGAAATAAGATGAAAATAAAAAGTGTTGCTTGACGAACAATTATAGGTAAGGATCTTTAACATATCTTAATGAAGAGTATAATAAAATGATTAGTAATGATTCTGATTGGAAAACTGATTGTGCAATTTGGACCCTAAACTAGTCTCTATTAGCAAATGAGGGCAACAAAAATTTTCTTTTGGTGATGTGTCCACTATGTTGATGTACAATAAAGAATCATGATCATTTGTCTATAAAAAATAACCACTATAGAGATGACAATTGGGTTCGTACTTAACAGATACGTACAAATATTATTTTTAATAGGCAGAGTTTTATTTGTCAAATAATTTTAGGTTTATGTAATTAATTACTATAAACTTTTGTAGGTACAAGTGAGTCTAAATATTATTGTGCCAAATTTTTACTTATATCAACATGTTTTAACGAATTATGTGACTCTGGTATCAACTACAGCAACACAATTCCACTGAAGAGGAGTTGAATGGCAGATCTACTATACTAAAAGAACCTTTACAGAAGCCAATAGCCCCTAATGCTTATTGTGGCCTCTAAAAACATGAACATCAAGTGTTGCATCATCTCCATTGACCAGCTCAAAGATACAAACATCCCCAGGTTGCAGTTTATTTTCACTTGCAAATGAGAACCAACCAGCAGAGAGGGTGCCTGTGGCACATTCATTAAATGCAAGCTTTACGGGCCACGGGCCACGATTTGTTTCTAAACTGTATCATCATCACATTCTGCTTCATGTTTGCAAAATACTTTCTGACAAAGTTATTCGGCACAAACTGCATCAAATCATATCTATATAGATCACTCTCAAAACTAAATCAAACAATTCATGAAAGAATAATAATACTTGATTATTTGCAGGCTAGCTTGACATAAAATATTAAACACGTGTGCTTGTTAATTTCTGTTATTTTTGTTATCAGTAGTTATTAGTTCTAGTGGGAGTTAGTTATTCAACCTAGCATCTTATCTTGTATAAATACCTAACCGTACTGTATGATTGATACAATAAGAAATTCATTTTCAGTCTTCAAATATTCTGAATCATTAGATATAAAATCCCACACCTATCAACACATTTAGGTGCTTAACTAAACCTTACCAGGCATCTGGTTACATTTTTCCTCAGACGAGTTAAAGTGACCATGAAAAAGGGATTTTTTTATGTGAATTTGCTGGCTTCTTCAAGAGTTCTGGTTGTTGAGATCTTTGACTTGCACTGGCTTTCAAACTGTGAAGAACTTTGACTTGAACTCCCACCTGTTCAGTTAGTTAAAGGATTTTGAAAGATCTATTTTTGCATTTTCACTGAATTCAGTTTTAGCTTTTCATGGAGAGTAATAAAAGCTATCTAAGATGTAAGACACAAATTACACACGTTGGATATATAGAGGGCTAACATGTACCAATTAACCATAAAAATCTAGAAACAGATTTACATTCAACATCAAGGCTTCACTTTTTCAACCAAGATTTTTTACTCATCTAAGGTGCAGAACTATAGCCAATGACTGGAAAATTAACTGTTAAGATCATGATTAAATGCATATATATGTATAATAAATTATGCAATTGTTTAAATTTGAAGGGAAGATTTTTCAATTAATAGCTATACTCTTCACTTTATACTCAAAAGAGAATCCCTCATGAAGAGTTAAGTCTTTTTGGTACAGGAAGAATTAAGTCTAATTAACTCAATCTACTTGAACTGATTCTAAATCCTCATTGAGTAGATAAAAAGGAATAATAGATTACCTTGTGAAATAGGGCAACTTGGTTCCTCTGAACCTCGAAAGATGGAAACTTTCAAATCAAGGCTCTGGATCTTCTGGATCAGCTCAAAAACACAAACATCCCCCACATTCAAATTATTTTCTGATGCAAATTTCTGCCATCCCCCAGTAATTCTAGGAGAAGAACAAATAACAGGCCATGTTCTCCCATCCAAGTTCTCAAGGAGGACAACTGCTTGTGTTTTCTTCAAATATTGTTCTGCAAATTGTGGAGGTATTTCCTGGGAATTTTTTTACAATTTAAAAAAATAACTAAGGAGATATTTCTGCTGCAACATCCTTATAAATGAAGCTAATGAAGACAATGCATACATTTAATTTTAATCAAATACTCACCAGGTAATCTCCATTAATGAATGATGGCTTCATGACAAGCCTGAAAGAGGGATGTTGATCAGATCTGAAAGTTGTGGCTTTCTTTAATGTGGTAGAAGTTAACTGATCTACTTTTGGGCATTCAGTGTTAGAAATGCCTTTACCCTCATCTTCTTAAAAATTGAACATGACATTAGTAAGTTATGAAAAATTGAACATCACAAAATGATCTGATCATGACATGACATACATACCATCTACTTCTTGCTTCACAAATTTTGCCTTTAGAGAGCTAGTACTTCTAGTTTGGACATGCTGATGCAAGTTTACCCTATTGGGGCTTTTTCCAATATTTGTAGTTAGGCCAGCTTTCATTTCCTTGGAAGGTTGAGGAGATGACACCGTGGCTTTCACTCCAGTTTCCTTTTGGCATGAAAATTGCTCACCCAAATTTTCAACAGAATCATCACTAATCTCCACAAGGTTAATGTCCTTTCCTTGGGAAGGATAGTCTATTTCAACAGCACTGTGGTCAAATATGTGCACATCAAAATGAGAAGTTCCCTCATATTCAAAGAACAGCAAGTGCCCATGATCTAGAGAATAGTATGTGACAAACTCCTTCCAACCCTTTTGAAACCAAATCTCACCATCATGCTTGGTCCAATATGTTTTCCATTCAGTGCCATCTGGAGCCTTGAGAAACACCGGGTTTGACATTCCATCTCCATGTTTTCTAGTGAAATTTTTTGGGAGCTTCTGCAAATACTCTGTTGTTAGCATTCACAAGCATAACAGAGAAACATTAACCATCTTATGAAATGAAATATATGAAATGGAGAAGTTTGTGTATATTGCATGCAGAGATAATGAAGTGGTAGTTGAGTGAGTCATTTGAGGAGCCAAATATGATGTAAAGATGAACATTGAACAATTAATATTTCACTGAAACAATAAGTAAGAAAGTAATGATGCTTACAAGTAATCCATGTTCAAGACTTGTTCTTGGAATAATCTTAAAGAAATGAACTGCGGTGGGCAAGGGATGCTTATTGCGTGCAGAAGTCATGTTGAGATGAGATCTGAGTCAACAATTGCAACAAAATGAGATAAGAAACAATGCTGGCTGCTGAGATGATGAAATGTTTACCTATAGCATGATCACCTAGAAGAATGAAACGCCACAATTAAGTTCAAAACTTACGAGACCCTCGAATGTTGATCTCCACATTTAAATTAATAGATTTAAATTATCAACACTTAATTTTGTCTGGATATTTTTTTAAAAGAAAAAAAAATTAGAGAAATAAAAAAATGTCAAAATAAAGAAAATATATTAAAAAATCCTTCTCCTAATCTAAACTTTTATTAAATAAAAAAGAATATATATATATATATATATATATATATATATATATATATATATATATATAATACAAAAGAAACAAAATAATGAAAAATTAAGAAAATGAATATATTATTGAAATTAAAAATACAAATTACTAGTAAAAATGAAAAGAAAATATAGATGGAAATAATGAGGCAGGCTGTTCTTCCGTGAAGCCCCATGCTACATTAGCCAATCAAAGGCAAAGAAAATTCATAGAAATTAAAAGTTGAAATGACAATCCATAAAAAAGCTGCCAAATCAAGCCACATGAATCCGCAACCACCACCCTAAACCAAATCGGCACCAGCATGAACCCACCGTCCAAAACACCACGACCCTCCATTGACACATGCACAAGCACAACCCTATGCAACAAGTCATTAATTACCTGAACATGCCTAATGTTTTTGATTACCATACATGTTTATCTCTACCACTAGTAGTGGGCTATAAATGTGCATTTTGGATGATTCATAAGGTGGTATAAATTACACAAATTTATTTAAACTATCCATGCATCATAAAAGATGCTACCAATTTTCCTAAGCATATAGACATGTTTCTTGCAATACCAATGAGTCAAAATTGATAAAAAAAAAAAAAAAAAACAGTGCAATATTTTCTATTGCATGTTAGATGAACTTAGTATAAGAACAAATTAAAAAAAAAATACAAAAATCAATAGTAAAGAAAACAACCATGATTTTGGTCCCTAATTTCAACCCATAGATAAAAAAAGTGAAATTCTTTTGAATAGAAAAGTAAAAAAGAAAAATGTACTGAAAGAACTAATTTATTGGATTCTTAAAAGTTAGAAAAATAAAATAGAACATTAAGTAAAATATAAAAATAACTTAACACTGTCATTATTGAAGTTTGGGATGGTTTGAAATAAGTTTAAACTTTAAATATTCAAAATAATAAAAAGTAACATTAGAAAATTAATTTTTTAGGACTAAATTATTTTTTGCATCCAAATTTGATATGAAAAACATGGATAAAATAAGTGTAATTTTGGGAGTTAGAATTATAAAGAAGGGTGATAATATATTACTACCGCAAAATCACTATATTAAGAAATTTCTAATAAAAATTAAAATGTGCATAGAGAAAGAGGAGATGATGGAAAGATTTTTTTTTATTTTTACAAGCTTTCCATCTTGAAGTGTTGTATTACCTCCATTTCTAAATATAAGACTCTTTTAACTAATTCACACTCTTTAAGAAATTTAGTTAATTTAGTTAGTAGCATTAAATTTGTTAGCAATTTATATTATTCTTCCAAAGTTATCCTTAAAATATATAAGAACTCATCATCACTCTTTTTCCACTTAATTACTTTCAACCTAATTAATTAATGTGTGTTACTATTCTTCTCCAATCCTTATAAGAGAGAGAATGCATTTATCTTTTTAATTCACAGCTTTTATTATAAAGTAATTAAGGGTATTTTGGTAAAAGATAATTAATGCAAAAGATAACTTAAAAAGAATCTTATAAAAAGAAATAAATAAATTCGAAAAAAGAGTCTTATATTTAGGGACATAGGTAGTATCCAGAATAATCTTAAAGAAGAGGATTACAGAGGGAAGAGGAAGCTTCTTTTGCAAGTTGCAAGTCATGGTTATTGTGACTTGGATTGTGTCTATCTAAACTACTCATTTTCTTTTACAATTTTATCTTAGTAAAAAATTATGAATATTGATATCTAAACACTTTATAATTATAAGAACAAATTACATCAACACCCCCTGAGCTTTTATCAAATTACACATAGCTCAACTCTTTTTTATTTTCCTACACTAACCCCCTTTAAGTTTGAAAACTTTACATTAACATCCCCTTATATGTTTGAAAATATTATACTGACACCCCTTCAAACCTTACACTAACAGCCCCTACAGGGGAGGCGAAAGTAATGGTTAAAAAAAAGGAGTGCTTGTGTAATTACATGAAATCTCAGAGGGTGTTGCTGTAATTTGCTCTAATTATAAACACCTCGTTAACTGTTTTGTTATCTCTCTCCTCCAATTATAACATTATTTATCTCACCTATATTTTTCTTTAGGCGTCAATTAGAATAGAGGTGCCCACCACTTCATCCCTAAAAAGGATTTTCTGAAAGTTTAAAATTTAAAAATAGAAAGAAATAGAAAAAAGAAATATACTGATTTCTTCTTACCTAACTTCCATGTTAGTCCTTGTCTTGCATGGTTCCATGAGGCAACTTAAATGAGTATTATATCTATATATAGGGCATATCTTATAAGATGAAGACATCTTATATATATGAGAGTGAGAGGTGTAAATATTGATTACTAGATCTTATTTGAATAGTCAAGATTAAAACAGACTAAGTTATGTGAGTATTTTAAAAAGTTACATGACTTTTTTAAGTAGTCACATAACATTAAATCTTGACTCTCCATGTATGGTTATATGGTCCAGATTTAACCCTCTCATTCTCATATAAGATGTCTTCCTCTTATAATATATATATATATATATATATATATATATATATATATATATATATATGGGATTTGCTAATGAACTCATATCCCTTTTCTAGTATGAGTGCATTAGCATCCAACACAAAAAATTGTTGGATAGAAAAACTAATAATCTCTTTTCCTTTAAGTAATTTGTTTCAGGGTTACTTAAGTAAATTAACTTTTTATTTTTTAAAAAATAAAAAATACTATTCTCTCTCCTGCCCCCTCAATCTCAGGTCACACTTCACGTATTTATCTGTGACGATTCTTCTTTTTCTCTCACCCGTAACAACCATCGACGATTTCACCAGCTGCCACCACCATTAGCGCTACTGGAGAGAGATGAAAGAGTCAGAGTATAGAAATTAGATCGTGTCTCTTCCTTTTACCTATTCACCTTCAAAATTCGACAAATCTCGTTTTCCTCTTCTCCCACTCACGTACAATCGCATAATAAAAAAATGTATCCACCGTTCTGGTTTATTTTATCTTTATTACATTATAATTCCTACTTCTCATTTGAACCTTATTCGATTTTCCCTTTCTTGGTCTCGGTCCCTTTATTTATTTATTTATTTATTTTTAGTTCTAGACAAGAAAGGTAGAAGTGAAGAAGTTTCAGATCTAGCTGGTGAGAGATTGAGGAGTTCTCCTATTCTGGAAAATAGGGTGCATTAATATTCAAAGGTGGGTTTTTTATGTGTCCCAATTTCTTAATTTCTAATTTTATAATTTTTTCATTAAATATTTAGAACTCAATATATGCTAATTTTTTTTATCGATATTTTAATTGGTTCATTTCTTGGATTTCAGGATTTTCTTCAAGCCTTGGTCCTGGTGATGCTCTCCTTGCTAAAGTTCTTGTGAATGCTGTGGCTCATGTTTTAGCGGGTGCGGGAGCTAGAAGCCAACATTCTTTTCAGGTTTGGATAATGTGTGTTTCATTCCTTTTTTTTTTTTTTTTAGCTTTCTCAATGTTCCAAAAATAAAAGTTGGGCTATGTTAATATTATGCAAAGTGCGTTAATATTACGACAGTTGAGGTGTTTAACTTGAGGCTATGTTGCACCCTTGGTTGTTATGATAGCTTTGCACAATTGCACTAATTGGATACTGGGAATTCTTCTTTTCTCTTTGCAGATTATGACAGCCTTGCCTAAGTGTCCCTTGCCCAATGATCCTTATTTGAGAGAGCATCTGCGCTAGCTATTCCAAATAATCATATAGTGTCAAATTGGTGCCATGGTGTTGTTTAGTAAACCCCATATATATATATATATATATATATATATATATATATATATATATATATATATATATATATATATATATATATATATACATATGAATTTAGTTTACATAAAACAATTTAACATTTAAACAATATCAGGTTTTTTTTTTTACTGGATTTAAACAATATCAGTTAGTATTTTTATTTTTGGGGTGCCCAGAGTATCTCTTAGCTGAAAGTTAGAGATTAATCTCTTGAAGTAACAAGATCTATTTAAGACACTGACTCTTACCAATAGATGATTTTGTTCATTTTGTATTAGTTCCTTTGAAAAATATTTGATAGGACTAATAGCAAATAATCTACATATTATAAGAACAAAAACAAAAAAAAATAGATATATTAAAAGGACTAAAACAAAATAACAAGGACAAAAAACAAATTTTTTGTTTTATTAGGAACTCAATGCAAAAAAAAAATTATTAAGAACTCAAAACAAAATTCGCTAATTTTTTTTTTTTTAGCGAAAAAGGAGGAGAGCTAAGGAAGCAATAGAGCTAAACATCCCAACTAGGTTGGCACCCTTGACTCTATCAAACCAAAAGCAACCCTCCGAATATTATAAAAAACAGAAAATGAAACAAGGACATGGGGGGGCATGAACCAAACCCATGCAACAAAAGACAGGATAAACCAGAGAACAACAGTCATTTGAATCTATAGCTAGGAAGACTATTCCTATTCCTAAAAATGTCATGGTTAATAGAGGTAGGTGAAGAATCCCACCAGCAAAAGTCCTGTACACTGAGAGCAAGAGATGCAATTCTATCTGCACACGTGTTGCCTTCTCTGTATATGTGAGAGATTTGAAATTGCATTTGATTAGCAATCGATAGGCAATTAATCCATCTGTTACGAAGAGACCAAGGGACACCTTTTCTGGAAGAGAAGGCTTCAACAACCAAGTTAGAATCACATTCTAACCATAGCCTATTCCAACCTTTTTTGTGAGCTATCTCAATGGCTGTCATAGCTCCTATGAACTCAGCATGAAGAGATGTGGAAATCCTTAAATTAACAGCAAAACAGCCAATTACTGCACCTCTAAAATCTCGAAAAATCCCACCAGCTGTAGACCTGCCAGGTGAGCCTTGAGCAGTTCCATCAGTGTTACATTTGATCCAAAAGCATAGAGGAGGATACCATATCACCTCCTTGATGTTGGGGGCCTTTTTTGAGTGACAGGAGACATTGAAAGATTTAAGAATCTGAAACTCTTTGATAGATGAGTCCATACTACCACGTGACAGATTGCCAGTGAGAGAAGCTGCAGCTAAAATAATGCTTACGGCGGAATTAAAACTGATTTTTTTGTTCTCAAATCTAGCTTTATTCCTGCAGTGCCAAATGGTAGATATTATGCTCAAAATTGCAGCCAGAACAAGATCTTTTGTCTGTTTACTCCATCTAATATAGCAACATTCCAATAGGGAGTGGAAGCTAGAGGTGTCAAATGTAAAAAAAAATCTTGTTACCAAGCCAACTCCAAATTGTGTTTGCAAAAGGGCAAGATAGGAATAGATGATGGGAAGACTCTGCATCAGCATCACACATACAACAAATTGAGACTAAAGTGCAACCTTTGCTGCGCAAATTTTCATCTGTTGGAAGTTTATTTTGCAAAAGTCTCCAAAAAAGAAGAGATCTTGATGGGGGAATATGTTGGTTCCAGATTAATTTACACCAGGGAATCAATTGGCCAGTAGGATTTAAAAAGAAGAAAGCATCTTTTAAAGAGAGCAAACCAGATTTAGAGTGGTACCAAACCATCTAATCAGAATAGGGCAACAATGGGACAATATAACTTTTAATCTCGGCACCTAGAGAAGGGAAATGAGTTTCCAATTCTGAAGGAATTTGCCAAGTCTGGTTGCACAAAAAATCACTTACTTTTGCAGATAAGCCATGCTGGATTTGAGAGGGGATATCAAGCATTTCAACTATTGGACGATTCAGCCACGTGTCTGTCCAAAACCCAATGCTAGCGCCATCTCTAATAACCCAAGAGGTGTTGTCTTTAATAGATTGCAGTTGAGGCTTAATAGAGTGCCATATTGCAGACTTAACAAATTTTTCGGGGAATTTTTCCTCAAAAATCTAGCCCGGAGAAACGAAGCCCATGTGCTGGAAGAAGAGACCATCTCCCAAGTAAGCTTATAGGTAGCAGCTTGGTTAATAGCTTTGAATGATCTAATGTTTAAACCCCTTTCTTCATAGGGGGAACAAACTCTATGCCAACCTATTGTCACTAACTTCCTATTGGAGGGGTCCCCTGACCAAATGAAGTTTCTTGACCATTTATCAACAAGCTTCAGAAGAGATGTTGGCCACTTGTAAATCTGGAAGCTGTAAAGTATCATACCAATGATAACAGATTTTACTACTTAAGCTCTCCCCACGATCGACAACAATTTTCCTTTCCAAGAGGCTAGTTTATAACAAATTTTGTCAGCAATCCCCTGAAGATGAATCTTTTTTGGTTTTCCTATAAACATAGGAACACCTAAATAATTGAAAGGAAAACTGCCAGCAGAGAAACCAAGAGTAGTAATCACCTGAGCAAGCCTAGAGGAATGAATATTGCTAGAATAGAACTTACTTTTTTCCAAATTAATGATTTGACCTGAGGCCTCTGCATAATATTGGAAAAGAGTTTTAAGAGTTTGGAGATTTCTCTTCGTAGCTTTGCAAAAGATCATAAGATCATCGGCATACATGACGTGAGTTGGAGTTGGGTGACCTCTTGGCCCTGACATAGGATGCAGATTTCCAGTAGCTACCAAGTTGTGAATACCTCTACTAAGAACTTCCTCCACAAGGCAGAAGAGAAGAGGAGATAAGGGGTCCCCTTGTCTAACTCCACGCTTACACGGGAAGAAACCAACAGATTGACCATTGACAGAGAAAGATAATTTTGCAGAGTGTAAGATTACACTAATCCAATGACAAAATTTCTGCTCAAAACCAAAGGCTGACAAAACTTTAAGTAAGAATTTCCAATCCATAGTATCAAAAGCTTTTTTGACATCTATTTTCAAGGCTATATTACCTCCAAAGCTTTTATTTCCCAGCATGTTAATGGCTTCAAATGTTATACAAATGCAGTCCGCAATGTGGCGACCCTTTAGAAAGCCTCTTTGATTCTCTGATACTATTTTAGGGGCAATAATAGCCAATCTGTCAGCCAATATCTTGGTGATAATCTTGAACTGGTAATTGGCAAGCGCTATTGGCCTATACTGGTCCAATCTGTTAGCGCCCTGTATTTTAGGCACAAGAACCACTAGGTTGGAGTTTAGGTTTGGCAAGATCCATCCTTGAGTGAACAAATAAATAACTGCATTATAAACATCTTCTGAGATGATTTCCCAAAAAGAGTGGTAAAAAGTACCTCCAAACCCATCTGGACCAGGAGCGCTATCTGCATTAAGGCTGAAAACCGCTTGTCTAACTTCTTGTCTAGATGGCATATTGGTGAGCATAGAGTTGTCTTCTGGAGTGACCAGATTAGGGATGAGCCTGTTTACTAAATCCGAATCACTACATTGATTATCAGTTGCAAAAAGAGATTGATAAAACTCCAACACATGATTTTCAATATCTTCATAGGAGGTAAGAATATTGTCATCTAAAGCAAGAGTTGACATTTGTTTAGAGACCCTGTGAATTTTGGCTATTTTGTGGAAATAAGAGGTGTTCCTGTCACCAAAAGAATGCCAATTGACTTTAGCCTTTTCTCTCCAAAAATCTTCTTGAAACATAAGAGCTCTCTGCAGTCTTTGTTGGGCCTCTACTTCTTGATCAAATAAAGAATCTGAGGGTATATGGAGATCAATTTCAGCTTGAATTCTCTCTACTTCTGCCAATGCTTTATCCACATTTTGGTTGACATCTCCAAATACAGCTTTGTTCCAGATTTTGAGAGCAGATTTTAGATTTTTTAGCTTTTGGGAAAGGATATACATTGGACATCCTAAAATAGGCCTTTTCCAAATCTCCTTTATCAATCTTTTGCAGTCTTCATGCTCTGTCCATGCTTTAAGAAATTTCAAAGACGAGGGAAAAGAAGGGGCTCCCTTGTGAAGATGCAACATAATGGGGAAGTGATCGGATTTGCTGCGAGGGAGAGTGCAGCAAGAGGATGTAGACCAAAACTCCATCCACTGATCATTACAAATAGCTCTATCAAGACGTCTTTCTACCAGATGACGACCCCTTCTACCATTGGACCAAGTGAAGAAAGCTCCTCTAGTATAGAGATGAGAGAGGTCACAACTTTCGCTCCAAAGCCTGAACTCATCACAAGAAGTACGAAGAGGGAGACAACCTCCCTTAACTTCATGAGCACCTAGCACTGTGTTGTAGTCACCAAAAAAGCACCAAGGGCCAACATTGCGTTGTTGAACAGAAGCTAGCTCAAGCCATAACTTCCGTCTTTGAACATAAGACGTGCTAGCATACACCGTTGACATAAAAACTTCTATGTTTTCCCAGAGGAAAGAGAAAGAGACTTGTTGTGAAGACGAATCAATAATCCTAGGCTTAAGGTGAGATGCACACAGACACCATAAGTTAGGCAAAAGAGAATCACGATTATTAGTGGTAAACAAAGAGAGATTAAATTGAGACCAAAAGAAGGTAGGAATTCTTTCCTGAGAAATCCAAGGTTCTGCTATGCAGAGAATTTCTGGCTTATGAGTGGCACAAAGCTTTTTTAACACTAATCTAGTGTCAAGGTTTGCTAGTCCTCTAGCATTCCAGTAGATCACTTTCATTATGCTAAGTTGCGGGTTCCTGCTCTTGATTGAGCTCTTTGCACTTTCTTCTTAGATTTACTCAAGATGCGTTTCTTTGATTTAGACAGCACTTCAGTGAATTTAGATGCATCCTCCTGATGTTGCAACTGAGGGTCAAGGTTAGAAATGTCTTCAGAGCATTCAAAATCTTCATCATCTGCCCATAAAGGAGAAATTATACGCATATCTTTCTGTACTACCTCATTGATAAAAGGAGAGGAAGCACCACATCCTAGATCTATGATGATATTAGAATCAGTTGGGAGCTGTATCTGAACACCATTATCTTGCCTGCAAGAAATCTCGTCATTCACATTAGAAGCATGTGAAGGGGAATTTGGGTGAATAGAATCTTCATACTCTGAGTCCTCCTCCGAATTAGAGCGAACCAAAAGGTTATCTTGATTAGCCACTTGAGCATTACATTGAAAGTCTGACTGAGTAACAATTTGGATAGGCTGATCAGCAGCCAAATCTGTTTGGATGAATTCTTTGGGCATGGAAGGAGAGGGTTCAGAAACACCACCTTTGTGAGTTGCTTTTTGAGTAAGATTTTCTAGAAGAGGGTTATGACTGGAATCCCCTTTAACCTTCTGAGAAGGTGGGCGTGGTTGCTGCTACTTGTTTAGTTTATCTCCCTTTTTCTTGCATTGGTCCAAAGAATGACCTATAGTGCAGCAAAAATCACAGAACAGAGGAAGACGCTCGTAGACTATATTTACAAAGAAGGCATAGTTTTCCCTTTCTACTAAGATTTCAGAAATCAGCTTGCTGGTCAGGTCTAGATCAACCAGAACTCTAGCGTAATGCCCAAAACGCTTGCTTCTGGTGGTCTCATATATCGTAATAGGAGTTCCCAAACCTGCAGCAATTTCAAACAGAGTAGTTGGGCGCCAATATTCTTGTGGGAGATCTTGGATCGTAACCCAACACTGGGCATGGGTTTGCTTCATTCTGTTTGGATTAAAATCTGGTGTCCACTTAGAGAGACGAAGAGTACCTGGGTGAAGACTCCATGAGCCAACAGACCAAACACTTCTTAGATCTTCCAATGATGAAAACCCAAATTCAAAAAAACCTTTCCCTAATGGGATCATCTTCCATTGCCCTATGGGCTTCCATAGCTTATCAAGCTTTGCCCTAAGATCGTTGGACGCAAGAGGTTTCTCACCTTTCGCTAGCAGGATCCGTCCATGAAGGTTGTTTTTACATCCTTCCAGACCTTTTCTGTATTCTTCTTCTGAAATCTTGATTGAAACTGAATCACCCTTAATACATGGCCTAGGCAACTAACTGATCGAGATATCAAGAGAATTTGATAGAGCCTGAGCAAACGATGCTTTAGTAGCTTTAGGCGGAGGAGATGTGGACGAACCTTCTGAGAGGGGAGCCAAGAAGGGCCAAGGGCATAAATATTGAGGGTCATCCATGGCTGAACTGGAAGAGAGTGGAGCTTAGAGAAACCCTAGCAGAGCCCCCATCTTACTCAGTCCCAGTCTGATTACTAACCCCAAAGTAGAATCACCTTGTAACCAAAATTCGCTAATTTATAAAGGACTAAAAACATATTTAAGTCTATATAATATAATGTATTTACATTTTATACGTTAATTATATAAACATAAGTAAATTTTTAACATATGAATTATCATTATTCTATATAAAACTACTACATGCTATAGCATCTTTCGTTTCTCATACTCATACCTTGCGAAAATCACGTTACCATCCAAAGGATATTTCTTTGAAGTTTCCAGCAACTTAAAAGTTCTTTCTGTCTCGTGTAAGAAGGGCAAGTCTTTCAAAAGTCTCTAAACCTGCTTGCTTTCCATATTGGTTAATCAAAATAAAATGAGTTGTGAGTTCTTTTCTACCCCATTTCAAGGGCAAGACCTTTAGAAATTAGAAGTCAACGAACAAGCTATATTTTCTTTACATTTCAAGGACAAAAGAAAACCATTCCGTTCATTAGAAGAAGAAAAAAAATGCATGTTCCTTGGCTTAGTTTTCCACATTAACCACTACGAACAAGCTGTCCTCTCTAGTTGTCTATTCATAGCAACTGCTCAATTGACATAATTAATTGACTAGTTTTGGCGTGTGGAATGCTCTTGGAAAGAAAGTAACTTTGTATTAATTTTTGAACAACTTCTAAAATGGTTTCTTGGAAAAGCATAGGAATACAGTTTCCTGAGCTACCTTTATAATCTCTGTTAAAATTGCAATGAGAATCAACCTTCAATTTTTGTAATTGTGCACGGTTATGTTTTACTAACTTTCAGATAATTTAAAACAAATTCCATCTGCTGCGATTCTTAAACAATTATAACAACGGTAATTTGGAAAAGAAAAAGCAACGCTTAAAAAGGGACAATTATAGCCAAATTAAGGGCAAAAGCTCAAAAAGTTAAAAATGCCAAGTCTCAAGATGGATAACATGTCAGGAAAACGATATTTATGTCATTGGCAAAGGTTTTTGTCATCAGTACTAGTCATTATTTTTGCTCTGCATAAATTTAAATTTTATTAAGTGCTTTGTTTAGAAAAATCAAAAGGTTGATAGTGAAGCATCAAAAAAAGGTTGATATCAAAAAGTATAGTATTACAATATAATTGCATCAATTAAGTTGAAACTAATTTGGATCCGTCAAAGTGAAACTTATAGATGTTCTTACTAATGCCAAGTGCTAATGTCTGGGTCTCCTGGTGAAAGCCAACGTTGAACTAGGACCTTTACACATAAGTTGTAAGTTTTTAATCTTATCTTTCTAAAAATTGCAAACTTCTACTTGTAATTGCAGTTGTCACATATACAAATCATCTGCAATGAAAATGGAGCTTGTCTCATCACTTCTGGTGATGTCATTCTATTGGTTATATTTTAAGCGCTTATATATTTCAGTAGTGAGATAAAATTTTAAATATATTTAACACAATAAAATAACTAATTATATTAATATAAAATTGTATGGCCTTAAATAATTGACATCTAAAGATCATATGTTGGTAGTAGCGGTTCTTGTGGTTCGAAGGAGACTTGATTGCGTGTTAGACTCGGGAGATTAATAGATTAATAGTACATCTTTTGGAGTCTATATATAAAAGGAGAAATAAATGCTTCAAATGACAAAATATCTCTTAACCATCCTTTCTAACTGTTACAGATCGACCATCTTTTCAAAATTCACTATGAGAGCACACATACTCTTGTGGCTTTTCTTGATACCATTCTGCTTAATAAGTTATAATGTGAACATCTTTTCAGCAAATGGCTATTTGCTTGGTCATCAGTGTTCCATGTTGCTCCATTTGAAAAATAACCTAATATTCAACCCTACAAAATCCAAAAAGCTTACCTTTTGGAATCAAAGTGAAGATTGTTGCCAATGGCATGGGGTGACATGCAACGAGGGGTGTATTATAGCTCTTGATCTCAGTAAGGAGTCTATCTCAGGAGGACTTGTTAATTCAAGCGGCGTTCTTTTCAGCCTTCAATATCTACAGAGCTTGAATTTGGCGTTTAATAACTTACGCTCAGCAATTCCTTCAGAGCTGTACAAACTAAATAATTTGAGGTATTTGAACTTGTCTAATGCTGGCTTTGAGGGGCAGATTCCACATGAGATTTCTCACCTCAGAAGGTTAGTTACTCTTGATTTGTCTTCTTCATTTACCTCACGTCACAGGCTGAAATTGGAGAAGCCAAATATAGCAATGCTTTTACAAAACCTTACAGATATCACAGAATTGTATCTAGATGGTGTAGCAATATCTGCCAAAGGACAGGAATGGTGTCATGCTTTATCTTCATTGCACAAGCTTCGTGTTCTCAGCATGTCATCATGCAATCTCTCTGGACCTATTGATTCTTCACTAGATAAGCTTCGGTCACTCACTGTTCTAAGTTTGAGCCACAACAATATGTCAAGTCCAGTGCCAGAATTCTTTGTAAATTTCTCCGGTTTAGTCACACTACAGCTCAGAAGTTGTGGCTTGAATGGTTCTTTTCCAAAAGATATCTTGCAAATACCAACATTGAAAGTCTTTGACATCTCAGACAATCAAGATCTTGGGGGTTCTTTGCCAAACTTCACACAACATGGTTCTCTTCATGACATGAATCTTAGCTATACAAATTTCTCAGGAAAGCTTCCAGGTGCAATTTCCAATTTGAAGCAGTTATCTACAATTGATCTATCTTACTGCCAATTTAATGGAACACTTCCAAGTTCAATCTCAGAACTCACCCATCTAGTCTATCTAGACTTGTCTTCCAATAACTTTACAGGTCCACTCCCTTGTTTTAACATGTCCAAGAGTCTCACATATTTATCCCTCTCTCATAATCATTTAATTGGGGTGTTACCATCCGGTCATTTTGATGGCCTTGAAAATCTTGTCAGCATTGATTTGGGGTTTAATTTTTTCACTGGGAGTCTCCCCTCATCTCTACTTAAACTCCCATATTTGCGAGAACTTAAACTTCCCTTTAATCAACTTGATGGTCTCTTGGATGAGTTTGTGATTGCCTCCTCTGTATTAGAAATGCTTGATTTAGGTTACAATAATATTCAAGGGCCTATTCCTATGTCTATTTTTAACCTTAAAACACTTCGTGTCATTCAACTTAATTCAAACAAGTTTAATGGCACAATACAATTGGACAAGATTCGCAGGCTGAGTAATTTAATGGAACTAGGCCTCTCCCATAACAATTTGTCAGTTGATATAAACTTTAGGGATGACAGTGACCTGTCACCCTTTCCTGATATGAGATCTCTAATGTTGGCTTCCTGTAAGTTGAGAGGAATTCCTAGTTTTTTAACAAATCAGTCCACATTATTATATCTTGATCTATCTAGCAACGAGATTGCAGGACCAATACCTAACTGGATTTCGCAACTTGAATATCTTGCTCATTTGAATCTTTCCAAAAATTTTCTTACAAATTTGGAAGGAAGTAATACTCTTGTTCAATTGACAAACCTTTTTCTTGTCGATCTTAGTTCCAACCAACTGCAAGGGCCTATTCCTTTCATTCCAAGGTTTATAATGCATTTGGACTACTCAAACAATAGATTCAACTCTGTCATTCCACTGGACATTGGAAATCGTCTCCCTTTCATACAGTGGTTGTCTCTTTCAAACAACAGTTTTCAGGGACAAATCCCTGAATCCTTTTGCAATGCTTCAAGTCTTTTCCTGCTAGATCTTTCCCTCAATAACTTTGTTGGGATGATTCCCAAGTGTATTATGTTGAGTAGCACTCTAAAGGTCTTGAATTTTGGTGGAAACAAACTCCAGGGTTATATTCCTAAAACTTTGCCAACTTCATGTGATCTGAAGTTATTGGATCTAAATGACAATCTCTTGGAGGGTACCATCCCAAAATCTTTTGCCAATTGCCAGAAATTACAAGTCCTAAACCTTCGAAAAAATTTATTGAGTGACAGATTTCCATGTTTCTTATGTAATATTTCCACCTTGCGAATCATGGATTTAAGGTTAAACAAACTTCACGGGTCAATTGCATGCCCAAGAAGCAGAGGTGCCTGGGAAATGCTTCATGTTGTTGATCTAGCCTCTAATAATTTCAGTGGTGCAATACCAGGAGCACTATTAAACACTTGGAAAGCAATGAAGCGTGACAAAGTTGATGTTGGGCCAGAATTTGGCCATTTATTTATTGATCTCGTTGATCACCATGTTCCCAAGACTTTTAAGGATGTATTGTCATTTAATAACAAATATATTGCTGCAAAATTAGCTAAACTCCTTAAATACATATCTCGCTCTATCCTCGATCAGGCATCCTCTTATTCTAACACAGTGGATCTTTCTCGGTATCAGAATTCAATTACTATTATCAACAAAGGTCAACAAATGAAATTTGTCAGAATTCAAAGGGCCTTCACTTACGTGGATATGTCAAGCAACAATTTTGAGGGTCCAATACCAAATGAGCTAATGCAGTTCAAGGGATTGAATGCTCTTAATTTGTCAAATAATGCCCTCTCAGGTCATATCCCATCATCTATTGGAGATTTGAAGAATCTTGAGTCTTTAGACTTGTCAAACAATTCTTTCAATGGAGAAATTCCAACAGAGCTTGCAAGTCTATCTTTCCTTTCATATTTGAATCTCTCATATAATCACCTGGTGGGGGAGATTCCTAAGGGTACCCAAATTCAATCATTTAACGCAGATTCCTTTGAAGGGAATGAAGAGTTATGTGGACCTCCACTGACCCATAATTGCAGCAATGATGGAGTGCCAACACCTGAAACACGTCATTCCCACACTGAGAGTTCAATTGATTGGAATTTTTTATGTGTAGAATTGGGATGTATTTTTGGCTTTGGAATTTTCATCTTCCCCCTTATTTTCTGGAGTAGATGGAGGTTGTGGTTTTCCAAACACGTAGATGATATACTTCACAGGATCATCCCCCAGCTTGATTTTGCATACGAAAACCATGGAGGGAAGAGATACAGAACTCTTGTGTGGAGGTACTGAAATCTAAGGTAAAAGCTTTACTGATTTAGCTTCTGCAATAGGGCAATTTACACTCTTCATAATATTTTGCTTTTGTATTTTTTAATCTTTCTTTGTTTATGAGCAATATCATAATAAGTAATGTTTCCATTAATCATGTTGAGACCAGCAATAAAGCAAATTAGTTTAAGTTATAGTATTGAGTTGTAAAATGTATATGACACTTACGTGGATGTATGCGTATATCAATATATCCAGTATATTGTAAGCTCCAGCAATATTGTAAAGATATATTTTTCTTTGGCTAACAATATGACGGATATGCTTTTCCATGGCTTTTTCAGATTTTTGAAAGTATTGTTAACATGGACCCTGGGGGAATGGAGGGGGAAAGTTTGAATTGGGTGGTGGAGTTGGAGGAGACTTATGTTCTGTTGGAATCTTGTCTCCTTTGTTTTACCCGTTAAAGGGGAGAAAGATAGATGTATGGTATTGGAATGAGAATGCTTCTCCTGTCTATACTATTTGTGGAGCTTACAATTTTCTGTTTTTTTCTCTTGTGGTAGGATGAAATAATTTCTCTGGTGTGGTGCTATACAGCACTATTGATGCTAGACAGACAGGAGCTGCCTTACTCAAGAAGGTGGTAAACTTGAATGGTCTTGGCTTGTTGGGTCCACTTTAAAGTTTTCATTTCTCTTACTGTATTTGGGTTAGTATTTTATTGGCTTGGCTTCTCTTTTGTATTGCCCTCTTCTTATGGGGCGTTGTTTATATCCAATTTGGCTAGTTATTGGGTAGGAGACAAGTTAAGAAATTCTCTTTTTTTTAATTTGGCATGCAATTGTGTTGTCCATATGATTATTAAGGAATGGTACAGTGTTTAATGGAGACAAGTATGATCTGATTTCTACTTTAGATTTTTATTAAAGTTCGTTCTTGGCATCAACTTTCGGGAAAAATAGAAGAGATTGTTTTGCTATTTTCATATTGGTGTATTCTTCCCTTCCCCTGTATTCTACAAATGCAAAAGCCAAATAAATACTCCTTGTATTCCATTTTCTAATTTTATCTTTGCATACCAAAAACAGAATAACATGACATTCTTATTGAAAAAGTAATATCTGATAAATACAAGTCTTAACTATTTTTTTTTGTTTGGTATGCCAAATAATTTTATAATATAATGTGTGTTTGGTAAAAATTTTAAGAACATGCTTGTAGCGTACATCAAGTCACGTCCGACCCAACGTGCGCTACTCTTTGTAGCTTCAAAAATTTATGACCAAAATGCAGGTCTGAGGGAGAAGACGTAGAACCAAACACGCGGAATAACTTGCAACCAACCTAGCACAAGGTGTGCCAAAGATTAGGAACAAGACGAGGAAGCTACAAGAAAATAAAACTGACCTGAGCTTTGTGCAACCCATAGAGATCAAAGCAAAACATTCACCCAATAGAACAATAAAGTACACACTTCAACTACTGTACCATAGAAAGCACACACTGATACCTTATTTTTGGAAAGACAGTAATGACACACACCTAGGACCAACCCAGGACCAACCCTAGGGTGGCAGGAGGTGTGACCACCTACGACCCACAATAAGGAGGTACCCAAAAAATGTATATAATTGTACTGTAATTTTTTAATGTTGTTTTGTATTATTTTTATAAATAAATTGAAATTATTATTTTTTATCATATCTTTTTTTATATATCTAAATTAAAATATAGAGTAAATAAATTACATCAATTTTTTTGAGGTTTGATTATATTATACCTGATATTTTTTATTTTTGAACATTATTTTTAACCACCTCCGGTAAACGGCGTCACGTTCTGTTAATTATTTAAAAATAATCCATTTTTTTAAATCCCAAATTACCCTTCTTAATTTTTGGAAAAAGAGGGTTACGAAAGCCTATAAAAAACGGTGCTACAGCAATCACCTCACGTAGACACCTCTTACAGGCAGCGGCGCAATGGGAGCAGTGCGAGAGGTTCGTCGTACCCTTTAGAGATGCACTGAAAGTATCGAGGGTGTACAAGCAGTGTAGTCCGTGCGCGGCGGCGCTGCCACGTTAAACTAGGAATCGTCGCGACGGCGGTGGGGAAAGGAGATGGAGGCGCGACTAAAGGTTCTAACGTACGTCGATTCTTTGGGTTTTGATACTTGCGTCAATTTTTGTTAATTTTGATCTGTTTGTTTTGCGTAATTTGTTCCAACCATTTCTGACCAATTTCATTTGAATTGAAATTTTGGAGTTTGAATTTGGGTAAGAAGAACATTCTTGAGGTGTTCTCTTTGGCAGGTACATTTCACACACATTCTTTATAATTGGGCAAAAACATCTCTATCAATAATCTCAAACTACTCTCCATTTTTTTTATATATACTTAAGTTTGTTAATAGCCTATTTGATTTAATTTGAAAATAACATTATATAACGATTTAAATTATTTATTATAAATCTAAAATATAATTTATATATTTAAAAAATATTTATTATGGACTTTTTTTAACAATATTTATTATTAAGTTTAATAATAACATAATTTAAAATTTTAAAAATATTTATTTATTATGAATAATAATAATATAAAAATGACCATTTATCTTCTATAATACACAGACTAAAATATTACAGACTACAATGCTATTCAACACTAAAAGTATGTATATTAATAAACATAAAAGAAATACATGTAAGTTTAATATGAGACAATGATATTTTGTCAAGACGATAGGATAAGAGTAAATTGAATAAAAAATGTAATTCATTTTATTTAAATTTGTTAAAACTATGTTATTTGCTTAATTAATAAAAATATAATTTTTAATGAAATTATGTCCTACTTTCTTTATATAATTAATGTTTATATTTTAAAATACTTATATACAGGGGCTTTATTTTATTGTTTTGTCCCAAACTCATAAAATGTTAGAATGGACCCTACACACACCCAATCAACATAACTTAATTTTATAACCCATGACCTGGTCTATTTTTTATTATATAGCTCTTGGTTGTTGATTCACCTTTTCTTTTCTTTTTTGGCATTCAACGGGGCCTAAGGCCCAAAGGAAGAAATTACACTAAAATAAAACGAGAAGTAGGAACACCTATAGCATATGCTAAGAGCAATAGCTGCATAACTGCATGAGGTTGCTCATACATCATAAAATCTTCTTCTAAATCATAAGCCAATCTAGCTAATGCATCCGCACACGCATTGTCTTCACGAAATATATGCTGAATCCGAATCCTACTAAAAGTTTGCATCGTACGACGAATTTCCTGAACCAAACTCCATCCACCAGCATTTCCAACATTATTGCTTGACACCTTTTCAGAGGCACCGGTATCAGGGAATTCGAGAGGAAAGTCAAAACATTACTGGTCTCAGAAGTATCCAAGCCATGACCATGAGTGTCCACCAGGAACAAGTCTTAACTATGAAATTAGCTGTTGTTTAATAAAAAAAATAGTAGTGAAACCCAATATATCTAGTACTGAAATTTACTTTTAGTTTATTTCAAGATTTTAATTTGTTGCAATATATACCGTGTTATTTTGATTTTTTTTTTTTCAAGTTGATATTATCGTCAAACTTGTTCCAATTTTTAATTTTTTTTTACAAATAATAAAAAATAATTTTGATTCAAACTTTTCCATTTAAATAAATGCTATCATAAATATAAGGATTTTTTATTTAACAAAATAAGAAATTTCAAATTTGTTTTCCCTTTGATGGCGCTAAAAAAAAAAAAAAAAAAACCCCCTTATAGCTGAATTAGCTATTTTTCATACGATGGAATTGTTATTCTCACCCTTAAAAATTTGAAATTACCCCCTTACTCCTATCAGCAACCCCCCACCCCACCTCTCCCTCTTCCCCCCACCCCCTCACCTTCCCCGTCCCATACCCAACCCTTATTCTCACCCCCTTCCCCATTCTCCTCACATTCTCTCCCTCACCTCTGACCTCTCACGTCTCTCCCTGACCTTCCCCATTCTCGTCACATTCTTCCTCAACAGGTTCGTCCCCTCCCCTTGTTTTTTTTCAATTTAACATAGTACAACGGAATCGCGATTCCATTGTACTGTTTGAAAAATCAAACACCACAACAGAATTGTGATTCTGTTGTGTTGTTTGAAAAGCAGCACAACGGAATCGCGATTCCATTGTGTTGTTTTTCAAACACCACAATGGAATCGTGATTCCGTTGTGTTGTTTGAAAAGCAGCACAACGGAATCGTGGTTCCGTTGTGTTGTTTGAATTTTTTTTTTAATTTTGAATTTGTAAAGTAAATTTTTTTAAAACAAAAATATTTAATTATATTTGTATTATATATTTACAGTTTTATTTTTAATATTTAATTTTTAAATTAAAATAATTATTTATTTGAATTTTTTTAATTAAAAAATTATTAAAATAAAAAATTTATATTTTAAATGTGTTATATTTATAGTGTAAATTTGTTTATTTAGTTATATGGTATTTGACTTTATTTTTTGTTTATCGAGTTCTAAGCATTTTAGTTAATTTTTTGCAGATTTATTATGGCTCGGACGAAATATGTTTCGTACGATCGCCGACAGGATCCCTCCACTTTGGAGGAAGATGTTGTTGCAGATGCTGTTGCAGATGCTGGTCAGCCTGCCCAGCTATCCAGGGTAGACCAGCGATGTGTGACAGCATCTGCTCGCCGTCATCAGACAAAGGATACTCATGTTGTTGGAGGAGTACAACACTATGAGCTAGAGGATGCAGAGCATGTAGATTGCTGAGGCAAACGTGCCATAGCTTGATGCAGAGGTGGCGGAGGTACCACAGCCAGCAGCCGCAGTGATCCCGTTTGCTGACTGGATCATTGGACCGCCATTTCCTGGTGGTCTTGTAGTTGATACACTGTTGAGGTCCTACAAGGACCACGTCGCTGGACATATTTGGATTGATCAGCCTCGGGAGGAGCTGAAGGTGGTCAGCCACACTGGGAAGTTGATTCCCTACCCTACCCAGTCACAGGTCCAGGCATACGTGAATCAGTCTGGCTTGACGGGCCTTTATCATGTGCGATATATTGCGAATAAAGGCTTCGTCAATGCCTTTATTGAGAGGTGGCATCAGGAGACATGCACCTTCCACCTGCCAGTTGGAGAGATGACCATCACTCTGGATGATGTGTCATGTCTGCTACAGTTGCCTATTACAGGCATGCAGATTGCCGACCCAGCGACCGCCTTTTCGAAGGCTGACATTAGGATGTTGCTGAGGACCATGCTAGGCCTGCTATTTGGCGAGGAGGCTGATGCTGCTACGGCGGCAAGAGCTAGGGTACGTCTCACATGGCTGAGGGAGCTATATGAGAGGTATGTGCAGTCTGGTTCATATGTGTGGGCCGCACGGGCGTACTTGTTGCACTTGCTCGGCTATACCATCTTTGCCGACAAGAGCTCCACACATGTGAACATTTTCTATCTCTGCTACCTCAGCGATCTGTTCACCTGCTCCCAATACGCTTGGGGAGTATCTGCATTGGCGTATCTTTACGACCATCTCTCCTATGCGAGCTTGCTGGAGAGCAAGCAGTGTAGAGGTTGTATGACATTACTAATGGTAAAAAATTATTTATTTGTTGTTTACATATTTGTTTGTGTAATTTTTAATACAAATGTTAACATAATTTGTTTTCTTTATTTTACAGGCATGGGCGCTTGCACATCTGTCATCAGTTGGCAGATGGGAGCCTGTCGCTTATGACCCCAGGCTTCCCTTTACTGTTAGATGGAAGGTGACTAGGGTTATCGGCAAGGCTTGGGGGACCAGGTGGTTGCTGGATATGTTGCAGATGGAGGACGTCGTCTGGTCCCCATATGATGATGGATATAGGGCTGTCGCTGAGAGACCCTTCTTGGAGCAGACATATTATTTTGGCCACATAAGGTGTGGCACAAACATGCGACCCTATCTTCCAGAGACGGTTTTGAGGTAATGCGGCTACGTACAGGGGATCCCTCAACCACCACCTCCTCGTCCTCGATTTGAGACATCCATTCAGACGTGGGCTGAGTGGGAGTAACATAGAGTGTAACTGGGCGAGCATGTGCCAGAGGATGCTCCATGGGCCTGCACCTCCGACTACTTGGTGTGGTATTATGAGCATTCACATCCATATGTGATTCCGCCAGAGGAAGGAGAGGCAGCACGGAGCCCAGTACGTATGCCCGACCCCATTCCTCAGCCTCAGCTGTAACACCCTTCTACCCCGAGACACTCACACTCATAATATAATTAAGATATATTTGTTGTGGATTTGAATGAAATGATATATAATTTTTTTAAAAGTTTTTCTTGCGATAAAAGAATGTCACGTGTCATATTTCATAAACATTCAAAGCTAAACGACTTAATAAAGAAACATGAATTAGTTTAAATAACTGTTGACAGTCCAAAGGCCTTACAAAACTGTTTTAAACAAATATAAAATAACTAAAAGAAACCAAAGCATAGACTGTAAACTAAAAACCCATGCCTCAATATTACATAGTCTCAGAGCATTCATAACCCTAAAGCTAATAATAAACTAAGACTTAAGCCTCTCCTTCAGCATCATCATCATGATCCTATAGAGGCTAACCTGCAAGGATGGCATTCAGTCCAAACACAAACAAATGGGGAGTGAGATACATCTCACAAAAGAAACTAAAGACATATGAGGCAAACATAGTACACTACACTTCATTCACATTACAATATACATACATATTTACTATAGGTACACATGCAATGTATGCTTGATTGACTCATTTTTATATGCATGTGGTACCAGTCAAAACTCTTTTGTGAAAGTAGCCTGGGAGTATGTGCAGTTGACGAATAGCCACACTGTAACGACCCGCTATTGTCACAAGACAACTTAACTACTATATTGCGAAAATATTTAATTAAAAACTTATTATAAATTATTTATAAAAATACGTGTAAATTTTTCGTGCAACATCACTAATCATTCATAACATTCATCAATAAGAAATATATATTACATACATAACTACATCTGAAAATTATCCATACATAAATACATATATATCAGATGTATAGATACCAAGCCATATGGTCATATACAAACCACATACCAAAAGTCTGATATATCTTAAAAGGTTCGGAATACGTATGTACTAGTACAAAGGTACCCATCGGTAAGTACATATAGCAAAAGAGAATAGTTACATATTATTACCCATTCCCTACTAGCTCGCCATAGCTACATATTGCCCTTAGCTAGAAACTAGGACGATATAAGAAAATATAAGGAATAGATAAAGTAGGTCTCCTGTGACTTCAGCCGCGAAGAGCTTGATCTGCCGGTAGTTCGTCGTCTGCTCCCGCGAAGAATCGCGATCATCACAGTCAAACACATACAAACAAACAGCGCAAGGATAAGCTTACAGAACATACATTTCCAATAAAACATTAGATTTATACTAACATATTCACAAAGGTAAATAATAACAATATACAGAAAAATCCATTTCAATAGGTTAATCACCAACATATCCTCAAATAATATGTCCTAGTTATGCACTATATGTAGACACGACTCCATGGAGATTTTCACTAGTCGAGCGACTAGTACAGTCAAATCCCTTAACATAGTCCAATTCGACCATTGGGGGAAACGTCGATACTGGTCTTGGAAATAAATTAGTGGCTTTGTCAGGATAGGCGTACGTGGGTAGTGGCTCACCACAACACAAGATCTGCAGAAATCTTGGTCTCAATGTAGAATCGCACGTCCATCTTATCCCCCGGGCCCATGTACATGACCCCACCAATCTTTCCGACACTAGGTTGAGAGCTACACTCCCACTCTCAACTTACGTGCCAACTCGTATCCACAGTCATGATCCATTGTGGACTCATGCATGTATGCACGTACAATCCAACACAACAACATATCCACAGTCATCGTCCATCGTGGTTAACAACAACATATCCACACACCATTATCCACTGTGGTCAACAACATATATCCACTATGGTTTCAAATTTAAAGAAAACATCGAAGTTAACCGGACACTAGTCACCGGACGTTGGTCAAAACCTTAAAATTTTTAACTTTTAAAATTGTTTAGAACACTTTGGAGTTTTTCTAAAATCTCTTAAAAACATTCGAAATAATAGAAATTATAGAAATCATCTTTAAAACTTTAGAAATATTTTGAAAGGAAGTTAAAAGATAAAATAACAATATGATCTCCTGGGTTTTTAAAATCAAAATACCAACAAGTATATTTTCAAAAGAATAAAACCATAAGCAAATCAAAGATTTACAAAAATAACATTAATCATTTTAGTGAGTAAAAACCAAAACTGTCTTTATTACAAAATTGTCTACTTTTATGTTTAGAAATTCAACTCATCTCAAATATATTGTAGAAAACTTGATTTCATGTTGTAACCAATTGGAAATATATTTTTAAGAAAGAAAATAATAATTCCTAAGTCATCTTATATAAAGAGAACCAAAATTTTCCAAAAACATATAAAAATCTCGAAAACAGATTTTCTTCACTGCACATGATTCAGTTTCAAGGAAACTTTAAAATAGAAATATAATGAATTAAAAAGCATATCATATACCGTTAGAAAGATTGAAATCTCTAATTTCTAACCATATAACTCGTTTTTGAATAAGATTTTTGTAGAAATACAGAATTGCAAAACCAGATACTATGTTCAGTCACGTTTTTCTGACTAGATATTCAACTTTCGAGGGCCATAAATCCTTCTATTTTCAATATTTTTAGGCTTTTCTTGTGCCAAAACTGTAGCCCCAAATGTCTATTTTCATTTCCAACAAACGAAATCCAATTTCATTCACCACAGACAAAGTTATCACAAAAATACTAACACATGTTCAGAAAACAATGTACCAGACAGCAAACACTTTGTTTTCAGCTATCATATAGTTCCAATCAATCAACTTATATCACAAACAAATTACAAAAATATTACTTTCAGAATCAATACACATCACAACATATCCATACATCAAAGAATACATGAAAACTGCAAACTTTCCTTACATCGAAAAGATGCTAAAATAAGAGCTTTGAATAATGGAGGAGTGAAGGAACTTTTAGTTTTCTGAAGCACGAATATTAAACCACCACTATGAACCAACAACAGCTCCTAGTATAAAAACTTGGGACTTAGAAATTTTGAAGAACCGTTGGAGAAGTAGAATTGCTTAAAGGTGAGGGGTGCCGGAAAAATGATATTAGATAGAGAAAAAGCAGTTGCAAATAGCAAGTTTTGGAGAAAAGCAAATTTTCAAGCAGAAATGTGTTCCGTTGAAATTGTGCAGTTTAAAACTCTCGCTGCAACCTTCATTTATATAATAGTAGGGATACTTTTTTTATTATTTTTTTTCTTTGACTTTGTAAACTTAAGTGATAGAAAGAAAAGGAAACGTGAATAGGAAAGGGAAGTAAAGTCAAGAAATTAATTTCTCTTTGTCTTTTGAACGTGCTACAAATCCTGCGGCGTAAGAATTTTTTTCTCCTTCACATTGAATGGTTATGCATGTAGGCCAATTAAAAAGAATAGTGGGTAATGTTCTTTGAGTTAGGCTTTGCGTCGTCCAGTAGGTAAGTTTATTTTTTTTTCTTAGTCTTTGAATTTTTCTAACTCTCAAAAAGTTATCAAAATTACACTCTTTGAAACCACATTAAAATATTATTATTTTAATCAAGTGTAACAGAATAACATAAAAATTTTATAGGAACCTAATTATAATTATTAGAGACTAATTATAATTAAATCATTTTAATTTCTTGACTATTTTCTCACTTTCACAGTGTATTCTTACACTGTCAGTGTGCAACACAGTCCCGATTTCAGTGAAATTTTCCACTTAAACTTACACAGAAAAATCACACATGTTTATTAATTGTATTTTCTTATGAAATTAAATTTAATTATCTCTTGTAATTATTTTCAATCACTTTATCATAGATTAGAAAAATCACAGTGTTACACACACCATGGGCATCCGACACTAACAGTCTCAACCAGGATGATACCCCTAGCAGCTCGTCGGGGTTATCCAGTCTTGCAAGGATACTCCAACCCATGGAATTAGCATAGGCTTAAAGGAGATTCCAAACCAGATAACACCCCCAAGGCCAGAACTCAACGAGCTCTTCACAGCCTTCCCAGTTAGGTTCATAAACTACTTTCAAAAACACACATATATATATATCATGTTATGATGCATGATTCACGCAGATGCTCATGTTTTCATTTAACTTATCACATGGATCCTGCCTCACATAGGTTTGGTCCTCCTTTATTTCATATCAACAATACACCATGACATCTTAAACATGCATACTTCGCTCATATCAAGCGTATTACACATTCATAACAATGTTCATGAAGCACAACCTAGACATATTCATCCAATTAAACTATCACATTTTCAAATTCTAACACAATAATAATTTCCAGGAGCATGCCATGACAACACTATAAGACCATAGACATTAATTAATTAATAACTTAATAATATAAAATAATACAACATATATATATATATATATATATATATATATATATATATATATTACAAAGTAAACAATAAGTATACTAACGCATGCAACAGGACTCATAAAATTGAATAGAATAACTTTAAAGCAAATGTAAATCCAATTGAACTTAGTTGATCCAAAAGTTAATTTCCACCACCGTATATATGCTTGATATCTAAATCACGCCACCTCTAGAACCTTTTAGTCACGTGAATTTTTCAATGTTCCTATATATGAAGATATTTGCAAAGTGTCGTTAACCAATTTTAATTAAACTACAGCAATAATAACCTTCTATGAGTGTGGGATACAGGAATGACTAATTTTTAATCCAACATATTCGCCAGATACGTGAAAGGTAGCCAACTATGTGATAAAATTGGTAAAATACTCTTATAAAAATGATTATCATAGCAGCGAATATGCATAACTAAAATAAGTCAGACATTTAGGAATTATATATACACACCGTATGTGAATGATTAGATATAACCCATAAAAATCCCTAAATAGCATAAAAAGAGGAGAAACACGAAATCACAACGAAATATTTGTGTAATTAACTCACAACAACAATTTAATAAACGTGCTTCGGGGTATTCACAACCCGTCCAAGAATTAAACATAAAATCTAAGGGTTTGGAAATAACCCACTACTCATCCCAAGAATGATGAAGTAAGAGAGAACCCACTCTCCCTTACCTCGAAAGATGTGATTCCATAGAAAAGGTATGAGCAATCGCAATACTTCGTGATTTCCCTTCCACTTCTCTGTTAGCGATTATGATGGCACGATTCCCAAAGAGAGTAAAAAGAGACATGAGAGCTAGCAGACTAGGTTTTAGAGAACCTGACAACTTTTATAGACAAGTTGGGCTTACGAAGCCTAAAGCCCAACATGTGACTTAAGAGACCATTAGCTCGTAAAATCTTTTTATTTTATAATAACCCATTTTTCTCACTTTCAAACCCAAAACACATTGCCAAATTATTTATTTTAATTACAACCAAAAAAATATATAATATTAATAATAACTAATATATATTTTTATAATTAGAATGGAAAAACTGGGGTGTTACATCAGCCTTAGCCTATGACCCTCTGCCAGAGTTTGTAGATGGTGTAGATTACTCGTGCGAGGTAATGTAATGCAAACACTTTTTCCATAATTGTTTACATTTTTTTCAATTTGAAATTATTAATTTTAATTTTCGTTTATGTAGGATCGATACCGGATGATGTTTGGGATTGCAGAGAGGTTGTTGCATACCAGAGCCATTCCTAAGGGCATGCATGACCATGAGTTGGTGCAGCGGCTATTGCACATAGCACATGGTGGCTTAGGTGCTAGGTGCAACAGCCAAGGACGCAGGCAGAGGAGGAGGACCGAGGGTGGTGGCCGCAGAGGTGGTGGCCGTAGAGGCGATTGATTTATGATGTATTTTTTAATATTTGTATATACATTTTATTACATAAATGATATTGATGTTTTTAGTTTATTACATTTTTCTTTGTAAACTCTATAAACAACACGGGTGCGCCTGGTAATAGAATGAAAGAAGGAACGATTTCTCTATTAAAATCATAGAACAAACAACAATAACAACAACAACAACAACAACAACAACAATGTGAAACATCATAGCACCTACAAAATATAGGATTTTTGCCAAGTATGTTAAATTGGTATGTTTGTTTTTTTGCCAAGTATTGTTTTTGCCAACTATTTAAAACTAACGGTCTATATAAATCCTATAAGATACATCAATCAATGTGCATTAAATTGGTATATTTATTTTGTCCAAGTCTTTAAAACCTAAATTTATACAATTCAAAAAACATTACTCAATATAAAAAACTAAAAAAAAAAAGCTTAGAAAAAATTACAATAAATTAAAAAAAATATGCAAGGGAATCGTGATTCCGTTGTACAAGGGGTGAAACAAATTTGTACAACGGAATGGTGGTACAAGAGTACAACAGAATCACTATTCCGTTGTACAAGGGTATTTTGGGAAATCAATAAAAAAACCACCCACGTAGGTGGTGAGAATAGTAAATTGTGGGTGAGAATAGCAATTTCCTTAATATGATTGGTACTGCCCATTGCAAGTGAGTCCAAAATGGCCTAAATTTGGACCAAGACCAAAGATTTCAAGGCACTTGATATTTTAACCCCAATGTTTGCTATGTACACCCCTCACTCTATATTTTTTTGTTGCCAATTATACTATTATTTGTTAAAACATAGTTATGGAAATTACTTTCTTGAACAACATATATCAATTCTAGAAAGTAATTTTTGGAACTAGTTTTAACAAAATACACATAGTTCTAAAAACTTCTTTCTAGAATTGATATATGTTGTTCTAGAAAGTAATTTCTGGTAGTCATAAACAAAATCGAATGCGAAATAGTGAACGTACCTTCCATCAGGAGCTGCAATAATCACTAATATATAGAGAGACTAATAATCCGTATCTAAAATTGCCAATGGACAAAATGTGAGGAGACACCTGATGGCGTGTTGCAACTTTAATTTGTGATTATTGTTACTCTTATTTTCATTTTGTAAAAAAAAAAAAGGAAGCATCAAGTACACTGTATAATAGATGAAGTCAACAATGGACGTACCTTGAAATGTAGTGCCATGTGGAGGAAAATGCATAGTATCATGAATAAATTTGATGGAAAACTCAGTATTATGTAAAGAAGTTTAAAGAATAATGAATATGGATGAAGATAGGGGTTCAAAATTAGGGTTCAAAGATAGGATGAAAAATTGGATTATGAAAGTAACAAACATAGGGGGTGTAAAAATAGGGTTTAAAAATGTATGATTGTTAAAACACAGTTCTAGAAATTACTTTCTGAAATTGATATATGTTGTTCTAGAAATTAATTTCTAGAACTATGTTTTAATAAAATACACATAATTTCATAAACTACTTTCCAAAATTGATATATGTTGTTTTGAAAAGCAATTTCTGGAACTATGTGTATTTTGTTAAAACATAGTTCTAGAAATTAATTTCCGGAATTGATATATGTTCTTCCGGAAAGTAATTTCCAGAACTATGTTTTAACAAATAAAAGGGCATAAATGGAAATTAAAAAAATATATAAAGAGTGTTATTTTAGGTCAACATTGGCAGGCCATGATTCCCCGTGATATCCTAAAAAAGTGTGTAAGTCGGTAGTAATTGTAACACTACTTAAATATATTTTTGGTCTTTGAAAAATTTTCAATTTTTGCATTTGTTTCCTAGTAAATTTTTTCTTAACTTTTGGTCCGTATTTTTTTTTTGTATTTCATCTTTGTCGTTATATTGACTCTGTTAACCTAAAATGATACCATCTTATGGTAAAAATACTGGCAGTTGTGATAAAAAAAAACTCAAAGACCAAAAAAAATCTAAAAATATTTTAGGGACCACTTAACATACGTTGGTTGAGGATATATATAAAATCGTAACCATATGGAAAGTTTGGCATCTTGAATGTATGTATTTATGTACCCCCAGGAATTTGTTTTGGAACCTTGTAAAGGTGTGAAATCAATGCTTAATGTTATGTTCTAGACCTGCATTCAATGAGTTCATAATAATTATTGAATCAATTGAAGTTATATGAATGAAATTAACATGTTAAATTATGGTGTACTTAATTTGTGTACTTGTTGAAATTAGCTTTGTATCAAACTTGTCTTCGAAGTTGTGTATATAACCAAACAACAGGTGATATGGTTTAGCCATTTAAAACCATCAAAGATTTAAGTCTTAGCTTTCAAACCTTTTCGGTCACACTCAATTTGGATAATCCTACAAATTATAGTGATATTTCCTTTGAGACACGTTCAAAGTAGCAAATGTGTTGAATTCCTTGTGCATAACTTGTGTTTAGCATGTTTATGACTTATGTAACTCTTGAAACACGGCTTAAACTTGGTTCACCTGTTTTGGTAAAACATTAATAATGTGCCTAAGTTCAACCTAAAACAAGTTCTAAGTTTGTGTTGCATGGTATACTTGAAAATGGGACTATATGTGCTTGTTGAATGCATTGTTCTGCCATGCCCTGTTTCATGAAAATTACTAGGAATGATGTCTAAGGTTGTTGTAAGAACCCTTTTATGGCATACAATATTTACTTGTCTATTTCTCAATGAAATTGGTCCCATAGCATTTCAAATTTCATATGATTTTTAGTGATTTTTCACCATGCTATGTTCTATTTGTTCTTGTTACTGTACAACAACTATAATTGTGTGGAATCTTCCATGTTCTGAGCATGGATTGGCTTGCCCTGTTTTCTTAGATCAAACTAGACATTCTAACGAAACTAAAAGGAGTTGGAATCACTCCATTTTTACTTTTAGATAATTTACTATGAATTTTCAAAGATGGGATTGGAGATGGACACAAGTGTTGTCAAATCTATTTTGGTTTGTGAGAAGAAGAATGAATTTGAAGCATTGATGCTTGCTGTAAAATGTTGAAAAAATTCTTAGATATTCCTTGATGTATCGGAAGAATCCCTATTGAGTTTTAACCCCAACAG
Organism: Pueraria montana var. lobata; assembly: GCA_026413185.1. Classification (NCBI taxonomy): domain Eukaryota; kingdom Viridiplantae; phylum Streptophyta; class Magnoliopsida; order Fabales; family Fabaceae; genus Pueraria; species Pueraria montana. Next base: position 15,883,088 of record CM048651.1, on the reverse strand, counting down.
ATAAGTTTTCTTATTTTGAGAATTTCCCCACCCTAAGTGCATGTTTAATGTTTAAAAGATGTTTTTAGTCACAAGTATGTTGTTTTTGTTCAAGTCCTAGCTTTCAAGACTAGTAACCTAATTTCTTGTGTTTCTATATGTTTAAAAGTTCCTAAGATTATTTAGTCATTATAACCATTAGATTTCAAGAAAATGAATGATTAGGATGAAGAGTAAGTCTCTTATACTTACTCTTGGAGTAAGTGGATCCCTCCTTTACATATATATATATATATATATATATATATATATAGTACGACTTTTTTGAGAACACTTTCTTACGTGAGAACATGAGAACAACTAATAACAACCATCAGATCAAGATTAAAAATAATACACGATTGAGATTAAAATATTTAAAAATTCAAATTAAAATCAAATATAACCATCAAATCTCTAAAATATTCACAAACAAAATCAAATATATAAAAGATCTCAATTATCACGTCCTAAAATATCTCAAATATCACATCACTATTTCTTCAAGATTATCGTTAACCCATTGCCACCAACGCCATGATTGCCACCACCTTAACCGCCATGGCCGGCCGTTGTCGCTGCCGCCACCACTACCATCGACGGTGGTGGTGGTGGCGATCATGGTAGTGGTGGCGCACGACAACGGTCATGTCGATGGTGGTAATGGTGGCGACAATCTTGGCAGTGGCAGCAGTAGTCATGGTGGTGATGGTGATTGGTTAATTGAGAAAAGAAAAGAAAGTAATAATTGAGATCTTTTATAGATTTTCTTTTTATTGGATGAATCTTTTAGAGATTTGATTGTTATATTAGATTTTAATTTGAATTTTAAAATATTTTAATCCTAACCGTCTATTATTTTTGAACTTGATCTAATGGTTGTTATTAGTTGTTCTCATGTTCTCACATAAAAAAGTGTTCTCACAGGAGTTGTACTATATATATTTTCTTTCCAAATTTATAGTTATGTTACTAAATGAGTTATTTTAGTTTTCATTTCAAACTAGTTAGACTGCTTAATATCGCACACTATGTTTCAAACCATATATGTCTATAGGCGAATACACCACGAAGTTTGAAGAGTTGCCGCTTTCCTACCCACCTTATCAATAGAACCCGAACGAGGAGTCAAAGTGTGTCAAGTTTAAGAATGACTTGAGACTTGAGATTAAAGAGGCTATAGAACATCAGCAGATTTGAGAGTTTGCAACTCTAGTAAACAAATGTAGGGTTTTTTTTAAGAGAATTGTCAAGCGAGGATTCAAAATAGTAAGAACTTTGGGACATAGAGGCATCAAAATAAGAATTGTAAGAAAGAAGAGTGTTAACCATGAGTGGAGCTAGGGGCTAATCCATGTTCACTACAAAATACTCTTTAACTTGTTAGGGATTTTGATAATAAAATTGTTAATGAAAAGGTATTTTTTTGAACCAATTAGAAATTATTGTTGGAATAACTTTTAAGATAGTCATTGTAAAAGTCAACAAACTTGCCATACATGATGATTTGTAATTAAAAGACTGTGTACTATTCTACACTGTCACTACATAACCTATTTTCTCAATCTTAATTTGGTAATAGTTATAAACCACTAACAATAGTTTTCTTTCCTTGATAGCAGAAGCACTGGTATGGTTACCGGTTTAATCCACTAACATTTTCCCTTCAAAATTGCTACCTAAAGCCTTTTTCGTGCCAAAAAATTACAAAAATCTTTATACCTGTCTAGAAAGGCTTTCCATTTTTGTTGGTCAAAAGAAAATGATCCCGATATAAATGTTGTGAGGTTTTTTCCACATTCAAAAAAGAAAATGTATGTATTGACTTAGCCATACACCCATACTTATAGCTTTTCCATTCGTCCCCAATTGTATGTCCACTCTAGCTGTCTACTCATAACAACGGTAAATTGACATATTAAAATGTTTTTGGACATATGAAATGCTCTTAAAAATGGAATTATTTTGTAATATTGAACAACTTCTGAAATGGATTCAAAGAAGAGCAAAGTAATCTTGAGGATTAAGTGATTGTCGACTGATTGGAAGGTTTGCAGAGCATATTTTCCAATTTAGAACACTAACCATTGAATTGAATGGATCTTTCCAAAGCTTCACCGTTAACAACACAAGTTTCTCTTGGTCTTGGTCATTACCAAATTCTGTACATAATGTTTTTAAGAAACTCACCCAATAAAACCTCTCTCTTCATAATTTCATGAAGTCAATTTCACCCACTCATGTTCAGGGTCTCCTAAATGTACTTGCAAAATAATTTATTTGGTGGAGTCTTCCTTTCATCTCTTTACGCACTTCTACTAGTGCAAAAGATTTATCTTCCTAGTTCCTACATTTTTGTTTATGGTCAATTGGATGAATTTTTAAACACTTCCTCCTCTGCATTAAATACTATATATAGTTTCATGCTATATATAATCATTTGAGGGCCCTATTCTTGTATCTGTTTTTCATCTCAGTAGACAAACAAGCTGAATTGTGTAATACATCTAGATGTGATTTGGAGGCATAAAAGTTTTAAGGATTTATTTGGATAAACTTCTTCAGAAGCACCTATAAGAAATGAAAAAGACTTCTCCATAAGTTAAAATTAACATATGCTTAAGTTAAAAATCAACTTTTTGACAAGTTAACAAACTAGAACTTCTACAAATTAACTTATGCATAAGCTAATTTTAGTTTATAGAGAAACATTTTTCCATTTTTCTTTTTTATTTTCTTCTTCTATAAGTACTTATGCCAAACAGGCCCTAATTGACTATATGTGACTTTTCACGTAACAACATTTTAGTTGATGTAAAATTAAAAAATGTTAATCCCAATTTGAACATTTTGATGCTAACATCGGCATGAATTACCTATTTTCTTGGTAAAGCAATCCAGAAAGCTATCTTGACCTTTCTAACAAATTGCTCACCATGTTGGAAGAACAAATTAATGTAGAATCATAGTGATAATTTATTTCTGCTTCACCTTCATTGTAACAATCTCCTTGGTTCACTTGGTACTAAGAGTATGTGCCAAGATCTTTTTATTTTTAAATCTGCGCCAAGAATGCACAACTTTTCCATTACCTCACCTTTTTTCAAGATCGAAATCCATCAATAGTAAATGCATTCAATGCATAAGGTCCATCATTTTTATGGAATAAAAAACATGGCAAAGAGAATGTAGCATCTATATTAGAGGAATATTCCAACCAAGAAGAAAATAACTTAAACCATGATAATTGAAAACTACGAGAAAGATTTCCTTTAGATTTTGGATAAGTAGAAAGCATTAATGAATATGGATTGAGCTTTCAAAAAAAAAAATGAATATGGGTTGACCAACATTATATAAACTCTTTGAACTTCATCGTTCTTCTCAATTGAATGTTCCCATATTTATGATCGTAAATGAATTCATATCAAATCTCTCTTTAATCGTAACTCTTATAGATTTTGCAGGACAATCTCTAGGATTCGAGTGATCTCTCTCCACAAATGGATTTGATAGCTCATTAGATGTTTGAATTTCAACATTCTTCCTTTTGAATGGATAAATAACAAATGATTGGTGAATTTTGCATCCTTTTGTTTGGTCTATCATCTCAAGCCTATTAATAAAGTTGTCCAAGTGGACTAACCAGACTCACCTGGTTGGCTCACCACAAGTTGCTTAAAAAGTGAGTCAACCCATCCCGACTCAATTTTTAACGAGCTAAGAAATAGCTTACCCAACTCAAAGGTTGACTCACCTAAAATAAAAAAATATAATAATAAAATTCAAACATTATTTTATTTTTTCTATGACAAAATATTATACCAATTAAACATTCAAATTTAAACTAATGTTGTGGCATTTGTAATTATAGAGGGTAATTACCAAATAATTTAACAAGGGTTACTAATAATAAAGTGAGTTTTATTTTTTTAGTAAACTCCCAACCCGCGAGCCAACCTAACTCACCACGGGTCCAACCCAAGTGAGTTGGATTCTAAGTTAACCAACCCAATTTTTACTTATAATTATGGTGGGTTAATTTTTACCAACCCAACTTGACTCAAACCGGTGATGCGTCGAGTTGGCTCGTGGGTTATCACTCACTTTGACCACTATACTTTTAGCTGTAGTCTATTGTGATTTTGAAATCTTAAACATCCAATCTAGGTTTAGATGTCTTCCTAAAAGTTGTCGCTCTGGACCTCAGCCTTCATTAAATTAGACTTTGGCTTCACTCAATTTGGACATCTACGACTTAAAATATGTTCATTAAATGATGCATTGCCCAAACATCAGATGATGCACCTGATCTTCTTTGTCTAGTGTGATTTTTACCAACTTAGAGGTTGAATTTCATCTTGTCTTCTACATGAAGTTTGTAGAACTTTCTCTTAGCTAACATAACAAGACTAGGATCACCTTATGTGGAGAAGTATGACTTAAGGTGTAGTGTGCAAATGAGGTAAGTGTTAGGATAAGATGGAAATGAGAGTTATCATGTTTTTGTTAAAAATCTAAAATAATCCTATTATTGTAAAGAAAAATGCTAGCAACACTCTCTTTCTGATACTTTCTATGCGATTAGTTGAAATTTATTGAAAACCAACATTTTTGGTGGTCCCACATATCATTTAATTATTCTCTCTCCTGTTTTAGATATGAGACCTATCAAAATTGATGATTTCCAATAAATTTCTACTAATCCCAAAGAGTATCAGAAATAGAGTATTAGAGAGAGTGTTGCTAGCATTCCTCTATTGTAAAACCTATTCAATTCAATGCTCTTAAACATGAAATGATGGTACGAAGCTAGGTTAAACTTATTAATTAATGATATGCAAATAATTGATTTATCACTTTTATATTCTATCTCAATCATAAGATTGAAACCCATAAAGTCCACAATAATGCTATAAACAGGGTATTGAACAAAAGAATTAGTGTATTACTAGCATTCATCTTTTGATAAATTTTAAGATATATAGTAAACTGTAATGAAGTACATTAAAGAATGCATGTAGGGATGTCAAATAGGTTGAATCTAGTAGGTCAACCCACTTAACTGACCAAAATAGGTTGGATTGCATGATTCAACCCTTCACCCCGCATAACCTACCAACCCAATGGGTCAAGGAGCAAGTTAGGTTGAGTTGACCTGCCAAGTTTATATATATATATATATATTGAGGAATTGTTTGGTTAAATATTATTTTATTGGATATAATATTTTGTGGACTATTATAGTTTTAATATTATTTTGTTACTTTGCTCTACATTTGTATAACTTATTGGATATAATATTTTGTGTACTATTATAGAACATTTGTTCTAAGACAACTTGGTAATTAAGACAATATTTTTGTAATTGAGATATTATGTTTATAGTATTTATATTTATTTTATTTGTTGATGGGTCAACTTATGAATCATCCACTTTTATTATTTTTTCTTCTTTATTATTTTTTCAAAATTTTGGGGGATCAACGCAATCTAACTTACAACTCGTAAGAGTTATTGCTAAGTTTAGATTTTCAACCTAGTCTAAAAACGAGTGCAACCCAACCCATTTGTTACATATTGAAGGCAAGTTGAATTGGGTTAAGTTGGCCCATTTTGACATTCCTAAATGCATGGATGTTTCAAACAAAAATAATAAAATCAATGATAATGCAAATAAAAATCAAAGAATATTTAGGATAAAATTGTAGAAATTTGTGAAATAACATAACCATACGAATGAAATTTCGTTCTAGTATTAAAAGATTTGTTAATTTTTTTCTATCCCTTGTAAGAAGGGCAAGACTTACAAAAAGTCTCTAAACGTTCCCCATATGCGTTGGTCAAAAGAAAATGGTCTTTATATTAAATGCTTGGTCAAAAGATAATGGACCTTATACTAAATGCTGTGAAGTTTTTCCCATATTAAAAAAAGAAAAAGAAAAAAAAGAAAATACATGTGTGATGACCTAACTAAACATATAGGTTATAGCTTTTCCATTGATCTCTACACGGAAGAGATTCTCTCATGTTGTAAAAAAACTTGAGCTTCTCAAATGTTGAAATCTTATCCTTAATTCGTTTAAACCTTTTCCTTTATAATATAAATATACTGTATTAATAAAATTGATTGATGGGACAGGATCTCATCCGGAGAAAATGTCACTGGAGAGGATTCGTTCCCATCTCTACACACCAGCAACGTTTCCACTCTAGTTTTGGAAGCTCTCTCACATTTAAGTTTTATAGAAGTTCTCGCATTTGAGAAGTTGATTTTAATTTATGAGTAAAATTAAATTAATTTTTATATTTTATTTTTATAAATACTTATGAAGAACTTTATCAAAACAGGATCATATGAAATGCTCTTAGAAAAGGAATAATTTTGTACTTTGGAACAACTTCAAAGCAATTTAATCTTGAGGATTGACTTATTTTTGTAGAGCATATATTTCAGTTTAGAACACTAACCACGATTAACATCTCTCAGAAATGATTTTCACGGCTTTTTGTAAGACATTCCCATTCTATTTTTTTTCTATTGAGAAGATTTATTCATAATGACCGATATATATTGAGAACATCTATTCACAAGGTGTCACGTTATTAGGGATTTAATGCAACAATTTTTTTATTAGGGATCAAAAACAAAAATTGGTTATTTATCATGGACTTCAAACATATTTAAGCCTTAATCTTTATTAGGAGAACATGGCTAACGTCATATAATGAGGTCTTCCCTCACAATCATATTTTCTTCATCTATAAAACTCAAACTTAAGTTAAGAGAATCATGTAACTTTCACTCGGACCAACTGGTCTAATATTTAGCTTTAAGCCACTAATAAAGCAATCTAATGAAGCACCAGTGCGAATACCACACTCTAAATTAGCCAAAGATGTAAAAGTAACATAATATTCATTTTTTCTTGGGTCAATTTGAACAATGTGGAACGAGAGGGCACTCAGGGAGAACCAAAATCCAGCTCAACAAATTAGAAGGAACAAGAAAAAGAAACATCCAGTGTGAGTATTCAACCTGACAAGTTAAAGTACAAGCGAGTATTAGCAGAAAATAAAATTCAGAACTTCATTTGGTAACAGTTTTCGCTTTGATGATTAGCAAATATTGTTTTTGACGGCAGAATTTTTTTTTACGAGTCCATTAGTTATTAGCATTATGATTTACAATATTATTATATAAGCATTCTTATTTTTATATTTATAATTAATTTTTTATTGGTAATCTATAAGTTTAATTAAATACCCGAAAATTTCTTCTTTATATAATTGATGTTAGTAATTTCTTTCCTTTTATGATGAAAACATTTTTTTTGAAAGAAAAACTAATAATTACTAAATGTAAAATAAAATATTTTTATTATTAATATTTTTTTATTAGAATTATTACATATTTCAGTTATATACAAATACAAATACTTTTGTAAAGATAATAGTTTTTAAAACTAATATTTATATAAATTAAAATTATATAACACATGTATAAATATAAAATTATTTTAATATATATCAATATTTATAATTTTTAATATTATATATATAAATATAAATTTAGAAATAAATGAAAATACATTAAAGATATAATAATATAAAAAAATTATAGATGGTAAACTTCACAGGATTATTACGCTAGTACTAGTATAAATGTAAATGATATAATATTAATTGGATTTGAAAGGGATCTAAAAAGCAATTAAAGAAAATATCAAAATTATTAACTAAATTTTAACTCACATGATAAGATTTTAAAAATAATAATAATTGGGCTTTATCTACTCATTAAATAAAAAACTTGCGATATCCCTAATCCCTAATCCCTAATCAGAGACAAATAATTGGTTTGCTTTTGGGGGTTATTCTCATTCTCACCGCCACCTCAAAATTCAAATCATTCGTTTTTTTTTTTTTTCTCTCTCAACGCAAACCCGTTCAGTGCGTGTCGTTCTTGTGGTTTTGAAGGATTGTGCTTTAAATAATTAGGTGACTCTATGGAAGATTATGTTGAGTACGTTCCTGTGGCCAAAAGGCGAGCCTTGAAAGCTGTTCAATGCAAAAGGAAAGCCTTTTTTGTCAACCATGCTGATTTGAAGAAACAAAGAGTGAGTCTTCTAGAGAAGACATCACTGTTGAAACCCAGGGAGACTACTGTGACATAACAATTCATTCTGCCCCCTATCAAGAATTTCAAGGATATGAGGTTTCCTGAGCCGGTTTTGAACATGTTGAAAGCGAAGGGGATTGTGCAACCCACACCCATACAGATGCAAGGTCTTCCTGTTGTTTTATCCGGCCGAGATATGATCGGGATTGCATCCACCCACCGGACGGGAAAATCCCTTGTCTTTGTGCTGCCCATGATCATGGTGGCAATGCAGGAGGAACTTATGATGCCTATTGTTCCTGGAGAAGGTCCATTTGGATTGATTATTTGTCCATCCTGACCTGCTTCAGCACTTCTTGATACCTTTGAAGGAAGCCGGATATCCGGAGCTCAGGTGGTGTCAGTATGAGATCACACATGGACATTGTGAAGATGGGTGTTCATATTGTTGTCGCTACCTCTGGGAGATTGAAGGATATCTTGGCTAAGAAGAAAATGAATCTGGCTCACTGCAGCTATGTAACGTTAGATGAGGCGGATCGATTGCTAGATGTGGGGTTTGAAGATGACATAAGACAAGTCTTTGATCACTTCAAAGGTCAAAGGCAGACTCTTTTGTTTTCTGCCACTATGCCAACCAAGGTGGTGAACTTTGCTAGAGGTGCTCTGGTGAAACCTGCTACTGTTAATGTGGGGCGTGCAGGGGGAGCAAATGCCAATGTTAAGCAAGAGGTACATTATGTTAAGCAAGAGGCGAAATTAGTTTACCTTCTCAAGTGCTTGCAGAAAACTCCACCTCCTGTTATAGTATTTTCTGAGAACAAGGCCAGTGTTGACCACATTCATGAATATCTTCTCTTGAAAGGAGTGGAAGCTGTGGCTACTCATGGAGGCAAGGATCAAGAAGACAGAGAATATGCCATTGCAGCTTTAAAGGCTGGCAAGAAAGATGTGTTGGTTGCAACTGATGTTGCATCCAAAGGTTTCGATTTTCCTGATATCCAGCATGTCATTAACTATGACATGCCAGCTGAGATTGAAAATTATGTCCATCGGATTGGACGAACTGGAAGATCTGGCAAGATTGGTAGAGCGACAACGTTTGTAAACAACCATGAAAGTCAGCTAACATTGCTTGATTTGAAGCACCTCTTTCTAGAGGCAAAACAAAAGATTCCTTCTTTCTTGACTAAACTGAATGATTCAACAGAAGACAATGCAATCACAGTCAAGGGTTGTGTATTTTGTGGGGGACTTGGTCATCACATTCGTGATTGTTCCAAATTTCAACGTCAGAGGAGCATGGTTACTGCAAATAACAGAAGGTATTACATTGGATCTGGAGGTTATCAAGGAGAAATTTGAAAAGCACAAGTCCGTTTGTAACATAGACACATTATTCTGTTCTAGTGCTTGGTTTGTAATGATAGGTTATTACACTGATCTCTAATGTATATGTGGATGTCATTCATTTTTTGTCATTGAATCATAGGTGAGGTTCTTATTGTTATAACTGGAAATGCTCATCCCCTTTTGTACATTCTGCACTTGGACCTGCAAATCACTATTGCTTCTCTTCTCTCTCGTTCTTGTAAATGTCTCATTATTTCACTCTTTTTTTGGGAAAAGAAAAAATTGCCTTTTGTGGACTAGTGAATAGATATACTTCAGAATTGTTATTGTTTGATAGAAAAAACTAGGTCTAAATTTGAGTGGTTTTGTGTGCAGCTCTTAGTGCTAAGGATCGTGCTGGTCACGTGAATTCACTTAAGGTAAGTTTATAACACACATCGAGTTTTTTCTTCCCTAATTGTTATCAGAATTTTATGCTTGTTTATTGATCAGCAAATTAAGTAACAACTAAATGTCAGTTCACAGGGCATATTTACCTGACTGCTATTCGCATCACATGACATTTTGTTAATTGAAGATGACACAATCTGTCATGATTAATAGTTATCTCCTGAATGCCACTGCCAAGTGTAGAATCATTGATATTCAATCTTCTTAACATAGAACAATCAGCTAAAGCATGGAAAAAAAAGTATCAGCTATCTGTCCTCTTCCTAATGTTGGAACCTCTAGATTTGCTCACTGCTGTGGCATTACGATAACGCCTACACATGTCCTCAACTGTAAATTCATAGAGTTTTAATAGGCACATTTTCCAACAAAAAGTTTAAATAAAGCAAGACTTCTACTTGTAGTTATCAAGCATGTGCTATAACAGTGCAATAGGACCCTAACAGCATGTTGCAGCTGGAGGCCTCATTCTTTTTTATTTTCACCCTCTGTTCTGCTGCTCAACCTCCTACTTTTTATTTTTAGTCTGACTTATGAATAACGAATATGGCTTTAATTTAGAACTTTTTTAATTTTACCATTTATATGTGTACAGGCTTTTGTTTATTTCTGTGTATTTCTGGCCACTTATTTTATTTCCTAGTTAATTCATCAAGTATGCTTGACTTGAGGTCATAAGTTTGGCAACCTACGAGAATAAGAAAAAAGTACAAGTAATGTCTTTTCTTCAAATTTTATTTCAGTGACCATGATCGTGCCTAAACCACAAGCACATCTATCATACTTCTTTCAGTGGCACCTTTTGAATGAGTCTGTCTGTTTTGATACTTTTACAATATCAAATACATAGTGGGATTTACTAACGACCTGAATTATTTAAAAAGCCTTTTGATTCTAGCATTCTCAAGCCTTGATAGCATAGAACTTATAGAGATTCTTTAGTCTTAACATTCAGTTTTACTTAGAATTATCTTCTGCCACAAGTAATAAAGTAAGGTTAATGTATCAAAGTTCCAAATATTGATGAACCTTGTTGCTCATGGAGTGCACTTGCATAGTTGCATGGTTGGATGATTTGCAGAAATATGTTCCAAGCTCATCCATGCATTGGCTGTCTCAAATCCTTAACACAATGTTCCTCTATTTATTAGTCATTTCCATTTTTTTTTTGTCACCATCTATATGAGGTTCACTTTTTATGCAATATATTCTATCTTGGCAGAGAAGCATTCTCAAATAGTTTGCAAGATTCAAGGGTAACAGAAAAATATAAAGGTGGACACCCCTGAAGTACCAGAATTCTATGTAACCTTTTAAGCTGAAAGAGGTAGGTTTGTCCTTTTGTTTTAATTCATAACAGCATGTATGGTTGTAGGACTTCACCTCTGTTTTTTATCACATTATTTGCTTTATACTTTTATTTTTTGAACACTGAAAGGTTGTTGTTCTAATATCTGCTTTTAGAATTTTCAAGCTTACATGTTTCTCATGCTTGTTATGGTATTCATTAATTCAGCAGATTGTTTCTTCAAAACATGCTATGTCTTATGGTAATTAATATCTACCAATATTCGATTATGTTGTTACGGTAGTTATGTGAGCAATAGGCTGAAAAATTATGGTGTATTAACTTTCTCCTTATCGAGAGAAAGTTATTACATGCCCTATCCTCCAATGCACATTTTGGTGCTACAAGGATGTGACTACATGACCACACACAAGTATCATGCAGGTGTTAAGTGTAGATCAGCTTCATATACCATGTTCACTGTACAATCAGAACGTTGACTTAAGGAAGAAAGATTTGGTGTAATTGAAACTTAGGGAAGAAAGATTTGGTCTAATTGCAAGCAACTCATTTATCATCACTGAGTTTCTCTTCAGGCTTAGCATTCATGTAGGATGTAAGCTTTTATACCACTAAGAGAAGAATGTTCACCAAGTTCACTGCAACATGAAATAAATTGATAATCATTTACTTCTGTTTTATTTTACCATTCTGAAATTAAACTTTTATGATTTTTTTATGGTGTAGGACAAATTTGAAAGAAAGAAATTCGAAGAAAGTTAAGCCTGTTTGTTGAATTTAAGTGGAAAAAACTAAAATGAGTATTTTTTTTTTCAGAAATAAACGATATTATTGGATTAAAATTTCTTTTTCTCATTGGGTTTGGTATGGTTATTAATGAGAGATGATTTTTAAGCCATTTTCAGTTCACCTTATTTTTCCTTTTTTCTTCTGGCATGTTTATATAGAATCTGAATCTGTCTGCAACCTTGAGAAGAAAAATAGAGGGATCTTGATGGCCCCTGTTTGGTTGTTGAGAAAGTCTGGTAGAGGAAGAGAAACAGCTAAAATGGAGAAGTGAGGGTTTAAAGTGAGATATGAATGCGAGAGAGATGTTAGCAAGAGTGTGAGGGAGAGGGCGCGAGACTTGAAAATGTTACCCCCTTTCAGATTAGTGTAAGTTTTACATTTGGCTGAGATATGATATAAACAAACTTGTTCTCATATTTCCTTAATTTCCTGAATTTTCATTCTTTAATATTAATATGCCATGACTGATGATGTCTGATAATTGATCATGTCATAACTTGCTAGTTGTCTAAGACTTACCTACTTCCCAGCATGGTAAAATTATAAGGTTTAGCTTCTGACAGATGAGCAGTAAACTACCTGAACCAAATTTGCAGTAAAACAAGGACTCCCTATTGTGGTCAGTTATGTGAGAACTGACAATGGAAAAATATTGAAAAGAAAAAAATAAAAAAGGAAAAGAAAAAGAAAAGCAGTCAAACAGGTATCAACTGAATTGTTTTTCATACCACTTATCTTCCCATGCTTTAAGTCATTGTTCTTTTGGGCTTTCACGTAGTCCCTAATGAAGATGTGTTGGGACTAATTTTCTAGTATAAGCTATGCCAATATAACACATACATACACACGTACATAGTTATACCTTATGCTTTTACCAAAATTAATACATATATTCATACATATACCTTATGGCTATGCCAATATATGGTGGATTGAGGACCAAAATTTCCAGTGTTTGGCTTTAAGTTCACTTACTGTTGTTCTGTCACTCCTTCACTTGTCCTTATCTAAATTGTTGAAACTATTTTCCGGTTTTTATTGCATGGTAATATATCATAATCAAATTAGTCTACTTATTTATGCAGAGTGTTCAGCTGTTCGAAAATCGGTTCAATTGTGTAAGAATGAAAACCTAAACCTATGAGCAAGCGCTGTAAAGTTGTTTTCTTGCTTGGTAGAGAATTGTGATGAAGCCATCATACAGGAGCATGTGAATCAGAAATGCATTAATACTCCTCTGGATCATAAAATCTTCATCTGATGAAGAGGAAATACTTTCTGCCATGGGAATAATATGCTATCTTCCAGAAATTGACCAGATAACTCAATGGCTTATGGATGCTGGTGCACTGCCAATCATTAAAAGTTATGTCCAAGATGGGAAAGATGGGAAAGACAGAGATCTTCAAAAGAATAACTTAGTAGAGAATGCCATTGGTGCCCTATGTCGTTTTACAGTTCCAACAAACTTGGAATGGCAAAAAAGTGCAGCTGAAACTGGGACCATTACTGTTTTAGTGCAGCTGCTTGAAAATGGAACCACCAACGCGTGGCGCAGTCTCTTGCTCAATTTTCTAAATGCTCATTTAGACTGGGCAGGTCAATACCGAAGCGCAAAGGACTATAGTGCTTCTCAGCTCCTTCTGATATTGGCTGCACGGTTCTTGGAGGAATATGCTCAGTCAAATCATCATTTTGCCTTTTGGAGGCTAATGCAGTGGGACCACTCACAAGGACTCTTGGGGAATCTGATCCTGGAGTTTGTGAGGCTTCTTTGGATGCTCTATTAACATTAATAGAAGGTGAAAGACTACAGAGTGGTAGTAAAGTGCTTGCAGAAGCAAATGCCATACCACTTATAATCAGATATCTTGGTTCTCCCTCCCCTGGCTTGCAGGAGAAGTCTCTACATGCTTTGGAAAGATTCTTCGGTTAGTCGAATGGAGCCTCAGCTCAAATGCCTCTAGTTGACTTAACTCAGGGGTAATGGTAGTCTTAGGTCCATGTCAGCTAGAATATTGGCACATTTGAACGTGCTTCATGATCAATCTTCATATTTCTAGAGAAAAATGTTGGTTCAAGTATGTGTACTGAGGAGCTAAGCTCTAAGTAGCTAACCATGTGGAGTAACCTTCTCTTGATGCATTGTGCATGACATCATATACATGCTTGGACAGGAAATGGAACCTTCTTTATCAGATATAATTTCTTGCCTCTGTGGATCAACATGATGTTGTTTCACCTACCAGGAGAACCCCACATAGTGTTCCTCATTCTTGTAACCATTTGACCAAAAAGCTTTGCAAGTGTGCACTTGGCTAGTTCTCATGAAGTGTCCCTTTAGCTCTGGAACCATTGTGACCAATGTTCAGTTGGGGCTGTTAGTGTGTTGTTGGTTATTTGAAAATATAGAGGGCTGGAGCAAGAAAGAAGGAAAGAAAAAATATCCGAATTGTAGAAGGCATGTATTTTATTGAATGGCAGAATGTGCATTTATACAGCAATAAGGATATTAGAATTGCATAAAATCTGCTATTGATATTCATAACATGCCTAAAAAAAAAGCAGAATCAAATATTCGGATTCTAACTGTTATTTGATCCTTTATTGCCTAAAAATCAGGGAAAATAAAAACTGATTTGTCAGCTTCGTGGGTCATTCCAATTAACATGTGTCAAGGAAGCAGCACCATTGGACATGCAGAGATTTATTTGAGGCCTATATTTAAACGTCTCAAATAATATAGCTTTAACATATGGAGATTGATTGTTGTTATTGCTTGGTGTAAAAGTAATACAAAAATTCTTTTCTATTCGAACTCATTGTGATTCTTCTTATATAGGGAAAAGGTAGCAAGATATTTGACAAGGAGTATGGCAGTCATCTCTTTGTTATGATGTTGAGTTGTTATGATTAGTAACATACTTCTTAATACATTTCTTTTAACATGCTCTTTATTATTAATTAGAATTTTTCAAAATTACAAAATTATGAGTGAAACTCGTTAAATCAGAAGTAAAATCCACAATTTTATGATTTTCAATAAGTTAACAATAAACACTCCTGACAAGCATACAATAAAAGAGAAGTGCTAGTAACATACTTAATACATTCCTTTTAACATGTTTTGGAAGAACAAAGCAATTGTGGAACAAGCAAAAGTAAAGCACGAGTCAAGAAGTATAACTATCCATAAATTCGAAGTGGTTATTTCGATGCACACTTGTTTTTATATTATTATTAACTTAGTGACTAATGCAATGTACGAGTCCTAGTTAAACATCTATAATATATCTATAATTTATAATATCTATCTATAATCTATAATATATATAAATAGAGTTACTTCTCCAGCTTTTTTTTCCTGCCTAAAATCCCTACAACTCTTCCAAAACGTTTTTGTCTATTCCTCATCCTCTGCCAACCTTAATTAAAGGTTTCTGATTGGTCATTTACTTTGGCAACCTAAAATGAGCGTGCATGACTCTTTGATCAATGTAGTTGCCTATTCATATTCAACTGCCAACCTTGAAAGTTTAGGACTTCTCAAATTCTTTTTGCAACCTTCAATAAACGTGTTGAAACTCTTTGTTATTGATGCCATAAATGCTAACGCATTTGCACACTCTTTCCTCAACCAATTCATTTTTCGGTAATTGATGCAGGCATTGAAGACATCATTAAGTTATAGTTGGGAGTGCATGCAGGTAGATTTCAACACATGCACATTTTCATTTCATATATGCATGCTCATCTCTCTTTCTCTCCACATTCAGATTACTCTTTATGTCATCTCTTCATGTTTCTTCTTCTTTCAGACTCACATTGCATTAGCAAGCTCAACCAGGTTTATCTCACCAAAGAGCAGATTTACTTATTGGTAAGGTATCGTAGAAGAGGAGAGACTCTTTAAATTTAACTGGGAAATCCTTATGTGATCTTCTTCTTCTTCCTATCTCTCTTGCCCGTTATTTTACTTATCTTTCTTTCCAGCCCCACCTTTTTAATTTCTTGATTGTTCCATTTTTTTATGAAACACTTCTCTTTTGCACATCTTTTCCAGGGATGAAAGCACCATTTTGCCAAATTGAATGTACTGCTTATTAGTTAGGGATGCCTGATTATATGTGATGTTAAGCTCTCACCTCCAATGAATTACAACATATATTGCTACATCTTCTCCAGGGATGAAGATGTTAAACAAACATCACTTTTTATATGTCAGTAAGGAAAAGATAATATGACAGTAATATTGAACTTTACTTAATATATATAGGCAGACATGTGGAATGTTGGGGCCATTCTTTTTGAGCTTTTAAACTTTTAATGGATGAAATAATGTTCAGGTAGCACCATAACTTTGAACTGCTAATATTAAAAAATGTTTGTCTGGTCACTGCTAATAAAAATGGGCCTATTTTCGCCCAAATATCACTTTGGCTTAAGCGGGTTTGGGTTAGTCGGGTGACAAGTTTTGACGGGTGGGTTGACTTGGGTACAGACTTAATTGGTTGGGAATAATTAAAAAAAAAATGGTATAAAGGATCTAACTCAATTGGTTAAGTATGTATAAAGAGGGGGTATTGAGTAATTAGCTCAGTTGGTTGATAGTAAAATTCAGCAATTTTGCTGTATTTTTTTTAAACATAATATCAAATTCCACACACATTCTTCTATTTTTTTTATAATTAATGTTAGTCATTTTTTCCTTTATGATAAAAACATATTTTTAAAGGGAAAATTAATAATTATAAAATATTTTTTATCATTAATATTTTTTTATTAAAATTATGTATATATCCAAGTTATATAGAAATGCAAATATTTTATAAAAATAATATTTTTATAAATAAATATTTATAATTATATAAGACATATTTATGAATATTAACATATATATTCAAATAATTTTATATTCACATATATCTCTTATATCATTTAAGACATATATGTGAATATAAAATTATTTGAATATATATGTTAATATTCATAAAAATAAATATTTATAATGATATAAGACATATATGTTAATATTCATAAATATGTTAATATCATTATATATGTTAATATATATATTTTTAAAAAATTTGTATACATATCTACTACTATATACAAATATACAACTTAAAAGTAATTGAGAAATAAATTAAAAATTATAATAATATAAAAGTTGTAAATTGTAAACTCAATACCCGTATAAGACACGAATTATTAAACTAGTTATTTTATACATATATATGTGTTTGAAAGTTATTTTTGAACTCTTGTTTTTAAGTTTTATGATATTTTAAACAAATAAAACATTTTTTCAGTGATCTTGTATAATGTGTAATAAGAGGGTGTGACGCTTTGATTCCCATCATACCAACGATTATATTCGCCATAATGACGAGAAACTGAAACAACGTCTCTAACACCAAATACATTTCTCGAAACACAATATCTCCTTTCAAAGCCTCTTCACTCTTTGCATCTTTCAAGGCTGGGGAGCATGTATACTGGTAGAGTATCCGGCCAACCAAATGATCGAATACCCAACCAAAGATGCAAAATCATAAGCACCATTATGGGTCTTGGCCGTTCAACACGCCAAATGGTCGAGAACACTAAGACAGGATAGTAAGGGGCCACATCAGTCATAAAAGGAAAGGTCTCGAGTATCCGGCTTACCGAATAGTCGAATACATCATGATCAAAAGAAAGACAAACAAGCACGAGCCAATAGAACATTCAAACGCTATCATCCAAAAAGGCAATTAAGTTGACAAGCAGGGTTGTCTAATTTTGTTGGTACAAATAATACTGACAAGTGGCAAGCATCTAGCACGTTCTCCACAAACAATATAACTAACATTTATTGTTTAATTACAATATCACCAGATCAGCTAAATCACAATATTCACAACATAAATTAGTTTTCACACTTTCATGGCTCATTGAATAGGATCTGAGACGGATCCGAAACTATATTTAAACAGATCTAATTTGAACCATAATGTGTTTTTGTGGTCAGATGCAACGACTTTTTATGAGATGAAATGAAATTTAACTATATATTATAGGTACCGTAAAAAAAAAAAAATACTATATATTATTGGTGCAGCTAATTTAAAAATTGGGTAGCGTGATATGGTATGTATATGGTGACAACTGATTAACATTAACAAATTTCAAATTCAGTACTCGCATCGCATATGCTCCCTCGTGTCTCTGAAACTAGCGCAGATCATGTCTGTGTAAGTCAAACTACCATGTATTTTTGGACAAGTGGATGATACTTTTATTTGGCTATGCCAAATATTATGACTGTAACCAATATTACGTGATGCTTAAATAATCCAATAAATATTACAATGACAAGCATGGTCCATTTAAGTAATTGGATAAAAACCAATGAATTAGCTATATATCAAACTAGCTGCATAAATATTAAAGAATGAGGAAGCTACACTCAAAGTCCTCCTCTTACTACGGACTTGGCTATATATAATGTTAAACAACATGAAGTTTTGCACTCACCACAAAGCAAAAAACAGAGCTATACTAAAATGGCAGAAACTGCAGTGTCCTAGGCTGGTCAGCATGTGCTTCCATAATATTTGGAAGCTGTCAATATGCAGAGAGATCTCCAGAAAGAAGTTGCAGACACTAAAGATGAATTGGAGAGCTTTCAAGATTTCATCAATGATGCAGACAAAGTGGCTGAAGCTGAACAAGAACAATAGCGTGGCACAACTCACTTAAATTGGAGCCTGCCATATACCACCATCCAATTACAACAAGAACAACTTATTCTTGAATATGACAACGTAATGTGCATGGGGGAGAATGTACAAGGGACTATATATATCCATACTTATAAGATACTAATTAGAAATATGATTATATTATGATTATGATGCTTCCCAAATCTTATAGTCTTTTCCCCCAATAGCTAATGACCATTTCTGGGAGTCACTTGGTGGTTCAAAATGTCCAGGTCCAATCTTCATAGCAACTTTTTCATCGATGATTGCTGCATAAACATCCCTTTCTGCTTTACTAATTTGAACCTTGAGCAAGAAAGAGGAAAGGTTAGTGTTCCAATGATATAAACATTTGTATTTGTTAGTACATTACATCAATTTGCCACTGAATGCCCATGTAAAGAACATCATTACATTTTGAATAAGATAATCATGAAAGATATAGGTGTGCATATGGTATTTTTTTTCCCATATCAAACACCAAGAGAAGCTAATCATATGATTCCTGTTAATTTAACCTTCACCACTAGAGAGCTGTAGCCAAAACAATAGATGCATATTGTGGAATGTCAGGTGTCATTTTGCATTATGATTTTTGAGTAATTGATGTCACTCTCTTAACCTATGTTGAGAACCAAAATTAGTTTGCCATCACATGATCAGAAAACAGTTTCTTCTTATTCATCCACCCCAGAAAATATTGAGTACACAATACTAGATTTAGTACACAGGACAATATTCTGATACTTACTATACTCCTACAGCGGATCTTGTTCCTCTTCCTGAGAGATATTAGACTTGCTATTTCAGTTTTATAGTGAGAGGAAATGTGATCATAAAACACTGATGGAGTTCCTGGGTGAGTAAGAATGTAGGCATATCCTTGCATTTCTTTTCCACTGGGAAATCTCCAATGACCCTGCAAGAGAAAATATTAAAGAGGACTATAAATCTGAATAAACAATCTGAAGAAATTCCAAGCAAAATGCCTAATTTGAAATATCTAATTATACTGGCATTATTTTTAACAGTAGGTTAAGGAAACCTTTTCTGTATGAACTCATTGGTGACAAATTTTCTCAACATAATTAAACCTAGAACGAATATCTTCATGATATTTTTAGAATGAGGAAGTTCAAACCTGGGTGGAACCAGTGTCATGATTCTCTATAAACGTAACAGCACGAGATGGCCACCACCCAAGAACGCCTGGAGGCTTTCCCTTCTCATCTGACAATCGCCAATATTCACATCTTTCCAATGCCTAATATTGAGAAAGAATTTAACATTTCACAATTAAAGAATAAATGGGAACAGCAATCATGTTATGGCAAGCACATTTTTGTTTTCTTACAAGAGGTACAAACTTTAGTTGGAAACAAATTAAGAGGCTAATGTAAGGTTGTTTATATCAGTACAATTGCTTATATTTCTGATATAGCAAGAAGATATGTGATGTTATTACAGGCAGAATTATCAGCAGATGAGCACCAAACCTGACTCCACTAAAGGGAGAAAATGTGTAAACTGTCAAGTGAGAATGTAAGTGTGCTTCTACCCTTGATTTAAATTAAAGAATCTCATAAATTTAACCTACTTTAAAGCAAGGGTAAATATATCTTTATTTTCTTACTTTACATACATACTCACAGTAGAGGAGACAAATCCATGAATACCATATGAGAAGTATATGTTCATTCTATTTGAATCACAATATGATTCCCTTTTATTTGAACAATCATGAAATTTTAGGCATAGCATCAAGTAGTATTAGAGATATAGTTAGTTGAAGCCTATATAAAGGTTAGAGTAGTCACTTTGTACTCACTATTGTCATTATCATTTATCAGTACATTCTATTTTCTACTCATTACATTTTTATCCTAATTCTCTCTTCTCTCTTATTGCTGAACCATGAATCTTAACAAGCAGCTTATCACCAATGAGTTAACACTTTACACTAACAGTAAAATTAATTATTTTTGAACATTAAAAAAAAATCACAAGAAACCCAGTAGTATACTACCTTTACTCCCCCAAAAAAATGTCAACAAATTCCATCAAATAAATGAAAGTAGTGATAATTTCAAAATACGTTTAACTTTGTAAGAGGGACATGGAATATGTAAATGTGAACAAATGCTGTGAAAAAGATGTACCAGAGTTGATGCTTACAGAGTGAAGAATCCCTTTTGTTGTAACATCAAATGCACCAGAGGTACCATTATTGGCATTGATCCAATCAACTATCCTCTGCCTATGAGCATCTTGATTATGATCCATTTCACTATATGTATAACTGAGGGAATCCCAGTACTCTCCCATGGAAAAATAAGGTTCACTTGCATCTATGTAGTCCTTTAAATAACCACCCCAAAATCCTCTCACA
Organism: Pueraria montana var. lobata; assembly: GCA_026413185.1. Lineage (NCBI taxonomy): Eukaryota > Viridiplantae > Streptophyta > Magnoliopsida > Fabales > Fabaceae > Pueraria > Pueraria montana. The sequence goes on along the minus strand of CM048651.1, from coordinate 15,861,912 downwards.
AAGTCAAGCCTCCATCCATCATACCCAATTTCTTTCCTGAAGGTCACACAGTATTAGAAAAGTATACAATTCTGTAAGACACTATGTTAGTTTTAATCACACCATAAAGCATATGACAATTCCTTGTGAATATTAGGTGGCGTTTATTTGCAATTCTGTTTTCTGTTTTCATTTTCTATTTTCAGTTTTTAATTACAAAACTGCCACCTTGTTTTCATTTTGTTTTCTGTTTTTTAAGATTTGTACAAGAAACAGAGAAAACAAAAAAAAGTTGTTTTCAGTGTTTCCTGTACAAATCTTAGAAAACAGAAAACAAAATGAAAACAAAGTGGCAGTTTTGTAATTAAAAACTGAAAACAGAAAATGAAAACAGAAAACAGAATCGCAAGTAAACGCCCCCTTAACTTTCCATTTCTGTCACTCATGTTTTCAATAAAGCACAAAGCAGCACCCTCCCTCCCCCATAGCAAACTAAGTTACGAGGGGTTTGCATAAAATGAGTCTTTAACAAAGAATATATGACTAGGAAAAAATACTAGATAATTTTTGTCTGATATCTCCTGAACAGATAAGCTATATAGCCTACACAAACTAGGGACTGGCATCTGTATTACCAGGACATGTCAAAGATAAAGACAACAACACAAATATGAGAAAATAAGAAACCAGCTTAGCTCTCAATATGCTATAACTTGAGCATGTTCTAGCATCAAGCTGTCAATTCACACTTACAAACTCCGTACATGAAACACACATATTTGTAATTAGTTAAGCCACATTGTGGTAGTTGCCAAGTCATGTACAAATAATAAAGTCTGAAACATAAAGCTTCAAACATGAAAATTTACAAAATTTTAGAGATGATTTTAACCTCAATTCTCTAGACAGAATGTCTTAGCTCTCCAGCATAACTATCTTGGCAGTGAAACCATTACTCTCAATATCATATGATAAGAATCTATGATCTACTCACAAACTGACAAAACATTTTTTTGTTAAAAATAAGCTGAAGAAAATTTGGGTCTAAAAATATCAATGTCAACCAGCATAACCATTCTGTGGGATCCTTTCTCACAAACTCCTGTGAATGATCAATGTTTGGAGCGGCATGAAAATTATCTCCACTACTCTTGTTGCCCCTGCCCTGTATGTTAGAAAGGATATTCAATATTTTTTCAGGTCCCAGAAAGTAACAATATCATAGTGTGAAAATTATGAATGAACAAAATGGAAAGGCAAGAACTACTATGTTATAGAAAAAGTAGAAAACCTTTTATCTTATTCTGTTTTATGATTATTATTATTAGTGTCAAAGAACAATGAAACAGAACAAACATGCAAAATCTTCACAAACAAACCTGAAAATGTGGATCATCAGCTACAACTGCACGATCATCCCAGTTAAGAGGGCCTCCAAATATGTTCCAAATACCATTTTGATTCTGATAATGAGCACAGCGGTGGTTTAAACCAGCATCTCCTAGAGTTTTGATCCCAACTTCATGAAATCTTTTCACCAAATCTTTCAGTTCATCAATGTTTCCGTATCTGATATTTATTTTCAAAAAACAAAATTGTAACAATTCATATGAACAAGTTCCTTTTCACGATGATGTTATGACTGTTATCTATTCTTTGAGATTAAGTTTTTTATTTTCTTTTCTCATGTATTATATAAATAAGCAGCTGAAAATATTTTCCCTGCTACTCAAGTTAATAAGTGATCATAATATTTGAAAGTCCAGCATATAGCATATGCTGTTGAATGTAAGCACTGTTGAAAATGAGCAATTTGCCTAACACTGAACCTTCTATCAAATCAAAGTATTAAGACAAGATTGACATCAATAACTATAAAAGAATTGGAATGCTTCTAATCTAGTACCTGGAATTTAAATTATATAAATCCTTTGGCATGTATCCCTCAGGTGAAACAGACTCTGTAGGTGGTGGCAACCAGACCACAGTGAAACCAAGTGATGCTAGTTCTGAAGCCATCTCTTTAAGCTCCATGTACCATCTTCCAGATTTATGAGATTCCCAGTTAAACCCTTGGCATAATATTTCATACCCTGTGCCTGTCCCTGAGCATAATTTTGGATCCAGGGACAGTGTCTCTGATTCCACTGAAGCCTCAGGTACCACAATAGTTGTTGCCTGAGGTTCCACAATAGTTGTCTCAGGTTCCACAACAGTTACCTCAGGTTCTGCAGCAGTTGCCTCCGAGAAAGTTGGAATGGAGCTTCTGAATATATTATAGGCATCAGCAGCCAGCCTTTCAATTTCTTGAAAAATGCTTTGTTGCACTTTTTTGGATTTTGTCTTTTGAATCTTCTCAGAGGAATCATCTGTGACCAAATTTCTTATTTCATTGGCTTTTGTATCAGTAAACGCAAAGAAAGAACTCTTTTGACTAGCCTCTTGAATTACTTCCCTCTGCATACCTTCTGACTGACCCTCTTTGTTGCCAATATCAAGAAAGCTACTAGAACTTGAGAGGGGGATATAAAAGTCATTTCCATAATACTTGAACTAAGTATTTTCATTTTGCCTAAGAACAAACATAAACCCTGAAAATTCTTCTTCTAAAGTGATTAGTGCTGAATATCCTTTTCCATCATCTCTTGGCTACAAAACAGGATGAAAAGGTAAATATAACAGAAAACAAAGAAAGGCATTAACTACAATACTATACCTCTATATCCTGACCAGAATAAGAAAACCAAACTTGAAGTTTTTACCCAAAAGAGAGATAGAGAGAGAGAAGGGGAGAGCAAGTAAGAAACTGTTAGAAGAATTGTTGCCTGAATACCATGCATTCAGTCATAATCTAAAATTCTAAATATTGTGAAGGCATAAAAATCATCAATATTTGCAAAAGAATATGTAGTGAAAAAAGAGGAACTGGTTGATAGTAACCATGAAGGACTTTTAATAACTTAAATTAAGTTATAAAACATAAAAAGAAAAAAAGGACAGATTTGTGAGTTCTGTACCCAAAATTGAGTTCTCAAAGCCCTGTCTTTAAATACCACTGTGCCTGGTGGATGAGGAGGAGGTGGAACTTCCCACCTTTTTGAATCATCCCTACAAACTCCCCAGTGAAGGACAACATCTCCAGGTAGATCAGTTTCAAAATGTAAAAGGTCCTTAACTGCCCCAGACTCATAGCATTTTTCGGTGGAGACACTGATAGAGTTATTGACTAAAACCTCCTTTGTGATAGGCACTTCCTCATAGAAACCTTCTGGTTGATTATTTTCTTGTTCTGGAACTCTGGATTCACTGCTGTCATCTTGGTCAGCTTCTGACTTGAGGAACATTTTAGATATCTGCCCCAAATTCCCTATGATTGAAAAATAGTATCACAAATCTTGGACTGCGTATCACAATGTTATGGTTTATTTGACACTCCTAGAGAATTGAGAAGATAAACAAGATAGACTTCTTTACAGAAGCAAATAAATCACTGAGTAATGATTTGTAAAACCTGGCCATAAATCAAAGCCCCTTTTAGGTCCAATTATATTAGTATCCTCCTTAAGGTTGTTGACCAAAGAAACCTTGAAATCTCTTCTTTTGTTTTAATACCAAGCTCCCGTTTCCTCATCCTGAATAAACAACAGGACCACCCAAATTGGGAAGCAGAGAGAAATGACAAAAGGGAGCAGCAATGTTCAGTCAAAAGGTTCTCGGAATCAATGCCTTCTTTTTAAGCATTCTCAACTGCTAATTGTTAGAAATAAACCTTGAGAACAAAATTAATCGCTGAAATTCCATTGTTGGCTTTAAGATCAATCCTTACTTCGTGGAGCATATCTCCTTCAGCAGATAAGGATGACTTCTTTAAAGGGGTCTCTATTGCATAGTCCTGAAATATTATTCACTTCCAACTCAAACTTTCTGCATGGCAATATGAACATGTGCCACATGTGATCATGAATAGTCACAAAGCCACTGTCTACCTTTATAGTAACAGATCCAGGGGGTATCATATCATGAGGAGGTTGATCCCATTCCCTGAAGAATAAAGCTTACATCATCATTATAAAACTTAAGTGGATTATTAATATTAAAATTTGTTGAGTCTTACAATAATATCAATTTCTCAAAATCAGAATCAAATGTTTAACATGATGTACCTTCCAACATCATCAACTCCCCAGTGAAGAATCCATTTTCCAGGTAGATTGCAACCCACCGTAAGCTCCCGATCCCTCAAACCCTTTCCGTGATCTAATCTCAAAAATCTTTCCCTCCACCTAAAATATTCCATCACAAACAACCCCATCAATGCCAAACACCAAAACATGTTTAATTACGTAAAGACTTAACAAAGCAAAAGTAAAATCAAAACACCCTTTTTGTCTTTGATGCATGGTGATTCCATTTTAACCAACTTTCAATGACAAAATTGATCTAGCTGATTCAAAAGTTTCAACTTTTTCATTCTCAGGAAAAAAAACTACAAAAACAAAATCTAGGACACCCAACAACTTGTTTGATCCAAACATATTCCTGAAAACACAAAAATCAAAACTTTTCCATAAACAAAAACTAGGACACCCAACAACTTGTTTGATCCAAACATATTCCTGAGAACACAAAAATCAAAACTTTTCCCCATTGGGTATTCCCCCGCAGTTTCTCATGAAACCAAACAAGATGATATAATGGGAAGGGAAAAGTATTTGAGACCAGTTCGGTTCGGTTGATTTGGAAAGTGTTGGTGATGGTGTGAAGGCATGGAAGGGAGTGGAGGACAGGTGTGTCTGTAAGAGGAGGAGGAGAAGAAGAAGAGTGGATTAAAATGTCATTTTGAATGTGTTCTCTACACGATTGGATGAGTTTCTCTGTGGAAAAAGATTACTCTACATCCAAAGATTTTACACCCATGTTCACTTAGTTTTTTTTTTTTTTTTTTTTGGTAAAGTGTTCAATTAGTTAAATTATGTGTATAAATATAATTAATTTTATTTTGTTAATAATTAAAAGTAAATAAATATAATTATATATAATTTAAATATTAATAGTCAGGGGTGGAGTTACCTTTGATGACAAGGGTGTCATGATCCTTCCAAATTTTATTAACCCCCTCTATTTTATATATAATTTTTTTTATATGCGAGAAAAAAATTAAAATTTATGATTAAGGATGGAAGAGTTTTTATCAAAATTAAATAGTTTAGTTTGACAAATTTCCCACAACATATAAATTATATATATATATATATATATATATATATATATATATATATATATATATATATATATATTACAAAATTTTACAATATAATAATAATAACAGTAATATAAAGAAACTTAAATCAAGAGAAACACTTAGCCAATATTATTATAACACATAACTTTTGACTTTAAAAGAGTAATTTTATGAGTCAAATTTCGTAGTTTATAAGGTGGTAATTTTTGACATACATATATGTTTTATAGTGTAACTTATAGACATTTTTTAGTTGTGTCCCAATAAGAATTATTCTTCTATATTCAATAAATTTGCTTTAATATGTGAAACTTATGTTTAGGCTTCTATGAAATTTTAAATATTGATTTATTTTAATTTTAAACCAATCATACATATAAAATTATTCTACATGCGATCGCACATTAAATTATGATCATAATTCTAAATTTGCAAACTAATTGTTGTCTAATATATAAAATTTTATAATAAAAGATAAAAGAATTTTTTTCTTTAATAGTATTTTATATATTTGGTCACCCCAACAAAAACAGTCTAGCTCCACCACTATTAATAGTGTCATGAAATTATGAACTACCACAAGTGGTTAATTATATATGTAGATATAATTAAATTTGTTTCACAAATGGTTAATAGCATTATTAAACTATTGACTATCATACATGGTTAATTACATATGTAAATATGGTAATTTTACCTCACAAGTAGTTAAAAGTAAATAAAGCTAGTTATATCAATTATCGATATGTGATTAATAATATTACAAAGTTATTGGAATGCTTAATAGTAGTTAATTTTTTTTAATCTATAATAGTGGTTAATTTTATCTTATAAGTAGTTAATCGTGTTAACAGATTATATTTTTTTTCTTACAAGTATGCTCCTTTTTACTTCTTAATTATTCTTCCAAAATTCTCATTGACATAGAAATTAGATTTTTTTTTTTTTTTAGAATACTCCCTTCACTTATAATAAAGATGAAAATGAGTCATATATTCCCCCTATTATTCATATATTATAGGCCATGAACTTGTCAACTGGTATGTTGCCATGGTTGATTTTAGAGAATATGATTAGGACAAGTAATAATTAAATTAAACCAATGGCTGTAAAATGCTAAATATAGCACATACCATTAAAAAATGGATAGTGAAATAATGTCCGTTAACTCCGACGTGAAACCAACGAACGAACATCAACCAAATCGCATAATGGAGTGATGCATCAAGGGTTGGCAAAACGGGCTGGCCTGGCCCGTTTTGGCCCGGCCCGCTTGTGGCCCGTCTAGCTGCCACGGGCTGCATGTCTTGGCCCGCCCCGTCATAGAGTGGGCTGGCGGGCTGGCCCGCCAAATTTTTTTATTTTATTGCAAATAAAATATTAATAAAATAATCTTGCATCACTTGTATCATAAAAGGACAATAGAGAGTATTTTTGTTACATTGAAGCGCGAACACAATTAAAAATAATTGCAATATTATTTCATTTTCTTTAATAAACCACAAACTAATAGTCTTTCAAAAATACATCACAAAATATTAATAGTCCATAATAACTTATATTATTTTAGATATATTAATTTAAAAAAAAAAAAAAAGTGCTGGCAGGCCGGCCCGCCCCGCCCCGCCTGTGGCCCGGCGGGTTGGCGGGCCAAAGCGGGCTGGCAGGCTGCAAATCCCAACCCGCCCCGCCAAATTGGTATACTAATATAGTAATATTCGTAGGAGCCATCATATCTGCATGGACCTTATATATATTATGATTTTTAGCGCATAGGACACGTGCATTCTTGTATTTCTCTCATACACCGTTTGTTAGCTTTGTTTCTTGCTCTTCTCTGCCATCGAGGCATCCATTGAAAACTAGTAAAATTTTCTTGTATGTTAAGTTTTCATTTTCTAAAAGGGCGAAGACTACGGTGGACCACCTTTACAAGTGATCCACCGTGAACAAATTTTATTGAGCGTTGGATTTATCTAGGTTACATAGTTATATTCTAAGTCCACCACATTGGATAATTTTTCTATAGACTACTTTTTTTCCCTTCCTTTTTTTCACTGCCTCTGCCCCCACCTTCGGGTCCACTGGAAACGGTGTTACTGTAGACCCCGTCAAATGGGCTTCCCTCCTCGCTGCCTGCAACCTCACCGTGCCCACTCCATTGCACACTCCCTTTAGCATTTCGCAATTTGTTTCATTTTATTTGACATACATGAATCATACAGAACATAACCAAAAGTGATACAATAACCAAAAGGGTTAATTATGTTTTTAGTCTATGAACTTTTTCGAGTTTTCACTTTTAGTTCCTAAACAAAATTTTGACTGGTCTTAGTTCCTGAACTTCTATTCCGTTAATGTTTTTAGTCCCTACCGTCAAATATCATCGTTAATGATGACGTGTCATTAATTTTAATATTATTTTATTACGTTTAGTGGCGGTTCATTTTCTGGCGGTAAAAAATTGCCAAAAATTGCTTAGCAAAAGTGTTTTAATAGGTATTGAAAAAATTTCTGACGGTTAAAAACCGTCAGAAATATTAACATACAGCAATTCTTTTTCTTCAACATATCCTAACAATTAAACATGCCACAAAAGTATACTAAAATATTAAATGATTCTTTTTTTTACCCAATATTAAATAATTCTTAAATATATATTTTAATATAAAAAAATGAATATAAGATTGATTGTGTTAATAATATAAAATTATAATTAGTTAAAATTTTAAAAAGATTAAATAATTAATTTAATTTTTTTAGAAAACTAAAAATAAATGGGATTTTATTAGAACAAGGAGGAAGGAGCCTATGGGTTTGATTTATGCAATATCCTCCGATCAAATGTATTGAAACGCCATATGAATCATCCTTCAAATTTGATTCAAGGATTGAGTTGTTGATGCAATATCCGTGCCAACTAATCATAGTCAAATGTCCAAGGAGGGAAAGCATTGAAACGTGGCAGGGAGGGTGCTCCTTTGAATCGTCCTTCAAATTTGATCCAGCTCCGCTACCACTTCCGATCACCGCTACCTCCCTTGAAACGTGGCTAAGGTTGGGTTTGAGGGATGTGAAAAACACAAAAATCATCACACAATTGTCGACCTCGACACCGTCGTGCTGGAAGAGGGTGCATGATCCCACACAATCGTGTCATCAAAAGCACAAGAGTCGACAGAGGAATTGGGTGGAGAGTGCGAACAAGAACCCTCTTAGAGATCCTCGCATTAGGAATTGCGGCCATGTGAGGCGCGTTCGCGTGTCGGCATTACTTACCAACGGTGAGTCGAATTCTCACAGCCATGTTCTCTTCCTCCTCAGAACTAGTAAACACCATTTAATCAAAACAACCCACAAAAAAAAAATGAAAGCTTTTGGTTCAGATTCGTGACTTTCGCAAAGCCCAAACGAGAACTTCCTTGAGAAATTCACTGGCAGTACCACTCAACACATGTCACTTGCGTTTTGCAGCTAGGGTTGGGTTTGGGTTTGGGGGAAGAGGTGGTGGAGGGCACAAAGATTAAACAATTGTGACTATTTAGTTTGTACAGTCTAATTACTGAATTTGATTTTGGATTTGGATTTGTGTCTACTGAATTCCATTTTGATTTTGAATCTGGACTTGCGATTGATGGAGGAAGGAAGAGAAAACCGCAAAAAGGCAAAAGCAACCATAAATTGTTTTATTCATTTTGAACATTTTAGCAAGTGATTTCTGCAAAAAATGAACTGCCACTAAACATAATAAAATAATATTAAAATTAATGACAAGTAATCGTTTAACGGTGATATTGGACGGTAGGTAGGGATGGGAATAGGCCAGGCCAGGTTTTGCATAAATAGGCCTGACCTGTTTTATAAAATTAAGGCCTAAGTCTGGCCTATTATCTGTCAAAGGCTTTTTTTTAGGCCTAGCCTATTAGCCTATTTAAAAGCCTATTCTTTACAAACATTATTTAATAAGCCAGCAAACTAAATTTTAAATAGGTCAATATGGAAAAAAAGGCAAAATTAAATAGGCCAACGAGCTTTTTTATTATTATTAATTTACATGGTAAAAAAAGAGGTCTACTTCCATTGCTATTAAAATTTATTTTTTATAAGAAAAAAAAGTAAGAAACAAACATAATATAAATTAAAAAAAAAAGCTAATGTAAAAGCCATAGATATAGCTAACGTAAAAAGATTATAACAAGCCTATTTAAGTTCTGATTGTCACTGTATAATTAGTTTTTACACATTTTTATACAACAAAAAACATATTACTGAGAATGTCAAGCATTCAACTTTCAAGAAAAGGAACAAAGGTGTTATATTAACTTAGCAAAGGAACCAAGGTGTTATTAACTTAGTGACTTATGATGCTAACAGTGGTAGACTAATAGTCTAGTATGTATTTTGATATATTAAATTATCAATAATTTTAAAAATCTGATCTTTGTCTTATAAATTTATTTAATTAATAGTATTATTATTAGTGTAATATAGTAATATATGTATATTTATTTTTATTATATTATATAAATAAATAGGCTGGCCTATTAGGCCTAATAGGCTTTTTTGTAAGCCTAAGCCTAGTCTATTTAAATAAATAGGCTTTTTATAAAGCCCAAGCCCAGCCTTTTTATTAAACAAGCCAGGCCAGGCTAGACTTTAAATAGGCCAGGCCATAGGCCCCTATTTAAAGCCTAGCCTATTCCCACCCCTAACGGTAGGGACTAAAAGCATTAACGGAATAAAAGTTTAGGGACTAAGACTTATCAAAATTTTGTTCATAGACTAAAAGTGAAAATTCAAAAAAGTTAAATGACCAAAAACATTATTAACCCTAACCAAAATTAAAAGAGACACCGTACTCGGCACTCAGAAATCAAAAGTGTGTTTACACTCACACCTAAAAATTGTGACAGAAACGAAACGAGGATCAAAGTAAATAGAGGAATGGATCTTTGATTAACAGTAACATATTTGGTAATTTACAAATTTCGATTTAGATAACCAGTTTTGGATTGAAGTTGTTGATTGACTTGCGAAATCCCAAAATCGTATGGGTAAAGCCAACATCATTTCTCTTTTACATTGTTGGGATGCGTGTTCAGATTTCATCGTCTTAATGTGGGAGGCCGCGGCGTCGTTCCTGGCACTAGTGTCTACAGTTCTTCAGATTCGGCGAGTACATGTGCCGACGTCGTCAATTGCTTCTCTCTCCACAAAACCCGCAAATATGAAATCCTTTAAGAACCATGCCACCACCACGGCTCGTAGCACGTCTATGTCCTTGTCGCCCATCACCTTCTGTGACGCCGTGAACATGCAGGTCTTATCAGCAAAGACCTCGCTGTCGTGCGAGAGCCGGAACATGATATGGGCACCTACGAAGGAGGGGGTGGGACTAGGAAGTGGGTGGGGGAGAAATAATCGAATATCGTGGATGTAGGATTTACCTATGAAACCTAGATGAATCCAATGCTCAATAAAACTTATCCACGGCAGACCACTTATAAAAGTGGTCCACAATAGATTTTGCCTTCTAAAAGTTCAGCTTTTTCATTATTTTTTAAATTAAAACACATTTTCACTTTTTCTTTACTAACAATTTTAATTTTTATATTATGAAATTGAATCTTCATTTATTTAATATGAAGACATTTTTATTATATTTTCTCCTTGTGACACGTAACTATGCCATTATTTAAAACTTGCTTTATATTTTTTTTTTAATTTTCAAAACTGGTAAAATTTTCTTGTATGTTGAGTTTTTTTTTTCTTTCTAAAAGTTAAGCTTTCATTATTCTTAATTAAGTTTTTTCATTTTTTTTATGTTTCACATCTCAGTTATACTACCAACACGGTGTTGGTCCAAATAAAATTCGATTCAGCTTTCTTAAATATGATCATTAGTTTGAATATTGTGATGAAAAAAAAATTAAGAAAAAAAATTCTACTAAAAATATTCAGTTAGATTTTCAAGTAAAGATTATCATCGATAAAATTGGTGAATATTTCAAACTTATTACACGGTGACCCAAAAAAATCTCAGTTAATTTCAAATTAATTACTTTTAATTTAAAAAATTATTTCTACACTACTTTCTTAATTCCTTACTTCTTTCGTCAAAACGTAATTAGTGGAACTTCAAAATTCGACAACGCGTTTTTTATTTTAGGAATAGTGTTTACTAGCATCTAACCTGGGAGCCTCATTCATTTGCTATTACTTGGAATCAAATTTGCATTCACATTTACAGGTGATATTTATATATTTTGAATATCTCTAGTAAAGTAGAACTATATATGCCGCAAAGAATATGCATGACAACGAGATTAGGCGAAAAATCCTCATTTTTTACGTGGAGAACATGAATAACATACACGTGTTAATAATCCATTAGGATTGCTCTAGCGATAGAAAGTCTAGGTAGCTTGCACAAAGTTTAAATTCAAACCTTGTTGCCACTATTTTAAACTAAAACATGCATGTGTTATAAGCAATGAAAAAGTAAATCATAATGTGCATCATGTGCATTCTCTTTGCCATTATATAATCACATATAACAAGTTAATTAGTAAGAATTCCACACTTATTATATGTCATTTTTATGTGAAAATATAAATAAATAATATTTAAAATCATAATAAAATATATAATTAATTTACACAAATAAGTAAAAGTACAAGTAGTTAAATTTAAGAAAAAAGAGTAATTTTTTAATAAAAATTAATTCAAAAGTATAAATAATTGCTATAAATAATAATAAACGAAAATTTAACTAAAAAATGAAAGTATTGTTTAGAGAAAGTTAAGATTTAAAAAAATAACAAATGAACAAAAACTAAAAAGAAATTTATAATGCTATTTTTTTTAAAAATAAGTGTGTAAAGATTTTTTTCACTGTCAATCAATTAAAAATCATGTTAAATATAACTTAAAAGTCAATAAACTTATCATATATGATAATATATAATTGAATGAAAATATAAAAATTATTTATATTGTCAATGTATTTAAAATAAGCTTATAATAAAATTATTTGTTGCAAAAAAAAGTATAAAATATCATCTCACTCTCAAAAATAAAGATTTTTATTTTACAAGGGTGGATTGAATACTATGAACGCAAAGATTTTCAAAATGAAAAATATTATCACTGAAAGAGCTAGCTAAATTGAAAATTCCATTGCCCCTAATTAATGGAAAACCACCACGTCCTCGCCAACTAAAGTAGCATTTGCATTAATAAATTAATTAAGTAATTATTCAATAAAAAATTGTGATTTACTTTTAATAAATTTCACAAACTTATTAAAATAAGTTTAAAAACTTATCACAAGGCCTGTCAGCTTTACAAACTTAACCAAAGGTCTTATGAGTGTAGGCGATAGGCTTCAAAACGGCTCAAGGGGATCATACAAATATCTTAAGGGAAAGAAAGAACAAAACAGCAATCCATAAAAAAAAATCCAATAATTAATATGATATTGCGATAAGAGAAAAAAAAAATTATGACAAAAAAATCATTGAATAAACTTATATATGGATGGTTCAATAGTACGTAAATAATTTGCTTCGAATGCACACTATCCACTAAGAATAATAAGCCTATCGCTAATTCTGATAGTAGACAAAGCCAAGGATAACTCTACGTATATATAACATTAAAACAAACACAGCACAAGCCACAAATGAAGCAATTTCGCCCTCAACCATAATTATTATTTGCAAAACAGATTTATTTCATTATTTGCTTTGAATTTATTATTCACAGATCCACAAAGATGGAACTGGATAGAAAGACTGAACAAGGAATGGCAACGGCATATAAAAGAAAAAGCACGTTGTGGTGTGTTCAAGAAGATATGGGTGGGTTCACTAGAATACCCTCGCAACGCCGGGTTGGGACACTAGTTAACCTCATTCATGGCTTTCTTCACATTTTCATCTGGCACAATATCCACGATAAGAGTCTGAACTATCTTATACCCATATGCTGGCATAGCCTAGAAAGTAAAAGCAAACATATTAAACGATGTGATAGGAAGAGAGATAGAGAAAAATGATAGATGTTATATAAGTGTTTAAAAAAATTGGGTGTCCAAATACCATAACTCTAAAATAAAAGGAGATACCTTTTCAAGTTCTTCCTCCACTGCTTTTGCAACGTTCTTCTGCTTAAAAGTAGCATCTAGTTCCATCTTTGGAACACTTGCTCTGATAACTGAAATAACAGCAGGAGTAAATAAGTTTCAACCTGAAGATGTACACATAAACCTAAATTTCTTTCAAGTAGATTCAGTGGCACTAAAATACCCACCATCTAAGACATAGGATTCTATCTTTGCTATGGTATTGCTGAGTTTGTATGCCAATGCCAATGCTCGATATTGAATAGAAGCAACCACAGTAACAAAGACATTGTCCTGATGGGATGCATTACACAATGGTCAGTCAAATAATCCAGCCATTAATCAGGATACATATATGTGCAACAGTTTGCAGGGAAAAAAAATTGACCAAACAAAAATATTGTTAGATATGTCAACACATCCATGATTTTACATTACAACTCTAATATCCTTCTTCAATTTTGCCACTAAAATTCTCAAGATAACAAATGTCAAACATTTTTATCCTTCTATTTATTAGATGGAAAGACTAAAATGTCTTGTATTTATAATTTACAGAGTTTAATTTATATTCACCAACAAGGAATCATAAATCATGCTAGGGATTTCAACATCGTCAACCAATCAGAAATCATGTTAGTGATTAGTTTTAAAGTAGTTATTGTAAAATGTTTGACACTCATTTTATGGAGGAGGAATCGGAATGAGTTTTTGACGATATTTTCTATCAGAACTAGAGTTTCATCTCAATATTTCACGTAATAAAGTTCAACAAAGATTATGAAGTGAAACTTCAATTGTGATTAGGGAACGACACCAAAATACTTGAATTGTGATAGGAGAACAACACCAAAATAAGTGAGAAAGAGCAAGTGAAGAGAGTGGAAAATTTAACGAGCCTTAGTCTTAGTTTCACAGCGAACATCTAGCTGTTTGACACGCAAAGAGCGAGCACCAGCCTTAAAACTGACGAAACAGCATAGTACACAACGGACTTCACAGTAGAAACCACCAGGTTCCCCATCTTCAAGAACATCATCGGAAACTTCCTTGGTTGACTGATCCACTTGCACAGAACCAAACACTTGTCCCATCTTCACAGATCAAAACACCTAAACAAACACCAACATAAGTTTAATGCATCAATACTCAAAAGAATAATAACAAAAACATTGGCAGTGCACTCACCTTGATAATGAGAATTTGATATGGAATATGAGTGTGAATGAAAAGAAAAGATGGTGAGTGGTGGTATTTATAGGGAGGGAGTTTGGAATTAAGAGGAAAAGAGGAGGAAAGTGAGAGGAAAGTGATAAAGCAGTTTGGCAAGGTTATCAGTTATGAGTTTACAGAATCCAAATGCACCAGTAATGCCCCGTCCTACTGCAAATGGAAGGTGAAGAGTGGATTCATAATGATATTAAATCATCCTTTATTACTTCTGCCTAAAAAATCATAACGTAAGAAATTTTCTTTTATCCATGGAATATTTGATTTTAACTACAATTTATTGAATCATAATTAATTCACTACGTAAAAGGATTTTTTTTTTAATTTCACAATTAATAGGGTCATGCATGCATTTTCAAATTTGTAATTAATATTGTCTTTCAAATTTTGAATTTCGGTTAATCCATTACTCTGATAAATTTACTCTTTTCTTTCTATCGTATTTATTTCTCTTACATTATTTGATATAGTAAAACTTAGCTTCTACCATTTCTTTCATTTTCTATTTGACTTTTGCCACCATTGTTCCTCCACTTTTTCACATACTTATACCATTTTTTTCCCTTCTAATGATTATTTTACTTTAGCCACTAAGGTATTTTTTTCACAGTTGTTTCGCTATTTTATTGTTTTTTTTATTGGGTTTATTCTTTTGTCTTCTTTAATGAACTAAGAAAAGCATTTAACCTTATTCAAATCTCAGGTAATTCATTTGATCTCCTTATTGAATTTATTTTGTTTTTTTTTTACCTATTTTTGTGTTGTTGTTTTATCTTGATATTTTGCCCTAATTTTTTTACATGCACACCTTTGCCCTTTGTGCCATGTATGGGATTAATAAAAAAATGCCAGGGTGTTCTTTTCATTTTAACCCTTTATAGTTTATATGATGCAAAGCCCTCTATGTGTGTTCTTCCTTTTTTTTATGTATGATTTTTTTATGATCAGGTTATAAAAAGAGAGAAATAGTGAAGATAGTATAAAAAAAAGTAAGGTAGAATTTTTACACTTTGTGGGATAGAAAAAATTAGACAAGCATAAGGCAGGACACATTGGTGTGTGTTAGGACTAGAGTTTTTAAACTTGATTTTGAATTATTTTGATTTTTAAAATTAATTATAGTTAAAAATAAGTTTTTTAAGGTAGGTAATTAAGGTTTCAAAATTTTATCCCAATAATATGTCTGCATTAATTTAAAATTCTCACTTTAAAAAAAGTTATTTTTTTAGAGAAGAAAAATATTCCAATATGAGTGATGTGATTCTCATGTTAATTTTCAATAGTCTTTATTTTAATTGTCTATATTTTTTTGCATGCAGTTTTTGAATTTTCTATTCCTAAACGTAAAATTCGTCCTACCCCCTTTAGTTTCAATAGTTATGAAGTTTAAAGATAAATTATTAATCCAAAAAATTTGTCCATAATTCTCATATGCTTTTTTTAGTGTTTTTTATTTTCTATTGATAAATAAAAAGTAGTGCTAATGAAAAGTAAACCTTATGAAATTGTTATATATAATAGTAATTTTTGTTAGTTTAATGTAAAGTAATTCATAGGGATCAATTTTGTAATTTCAAATGCATTGAAACAGTCACTAAAATTCAAAATCAAATTAAAAGGAAAGTAATAAATATATATTCAATTATCATTTATGTACAATTAATAAATATAAAAAATTTAAATTAATAAGTGAATAATTTATCATAAATATTACGTTACTTCTTTTAAATAATAATTATTCTTTCATATCCAAATTATATTTTATCAAGTAAATTGATTTTTAAATAACAATTCATTGAAAGCGAATGTGCATTATGTTAAGTATATAATAATTATGTTTGTTATGTAAAGCAATATAAAATCTATATGGTCATCTAATTTAAAATCTTTGATATAAAAATTATTTTCATTGACATTTTTGGACATTTTTTAATTCTAAATGAAAATAATTACTATGCAAATAATTTATTACAACATCTATTTTCGAAAATATATTCAAAAGGAGAATTTCATTCAAATAACATAATTTAAAAATGGAACAATCATAATTGAATTATTATTTTTTTCATTTAATCATCCAAGAATATTTATAGTTGATCTTTATTTAATTTAAATCATAACTTTATATGTACGTCTAATTTAAATTAGTTACGATTGTTTAAAAAATTATTTAATTGGACAATTATTCTAATCAATAATCAATAATTAAATATAAAAATAAGTAAAATATTTTTCAAAATATTGCAATTTAACATGAAGATAAAATATTTTTTACATCTATATCTTATCAGTTATAAACAGATTATATTATTATTATTATTATTATTATTATTATTATTATTATTATTATTATTTACAAAACTATATATTATAATGATTTTTTACATTGATCATTTTATCAAAAGTTTAAGTAATTCTTTATTTTGCAGTAAAAAAAATCTTTATTTTAAGCCGAGTCTTCAAATCACTTTAAATTTTAAAAGACATAACTCTTGCATGGTATTTGAAATAAATATTTATTTTTTGTCTTATAGATTCTTAATTATAGAATATTATAAATATACTTAATGATTATTTTTTTTATTTTTTATTGAAAGAAATAAAAGTTATACTTTCTTGCATTTTGTAATAGAAATATAAAAATAATAAAATTGTTACATCCAATATAATCAAGAGAAGTGCCAGCGATACTCTCTCTAACACTATCTTTTAGACACTTTTCCTATGATTGGTTGAAATTTATTGAAAACCATCAATTTTGGTGGATCCCACTACTAAATTAGGAAAAAGAATCCTTAAATGATATGTGAGACTCACAAAAATGGGTGATTTTTAATAAATTTCAGCATCATAGGATAATCCTACAAATTATGGTGATATTTCCTTTGAGACACGTTCAAAGTAGCAAATGTGTTGAATTCCTTGTGCATAACTTGTGTTTAGCATGTTAATGAGTCATGTAACTCTTGAAACACGGCTTAAACTTGGTTCACCTATTTTGGTAAAACATTAATAATGTGCCTAAGTTCAACCTAAAACAAGTTCTAAGTCACAGGTACACTTGTGTTGCATGATATACTTGAAAATGGGACTATATGTGCTTGTTGAATGCATTGTTCTGCCATGCCTTGTTTCATAAAAATTACTAGGAATGATGTCTAAGGTTGTTGTAAGAACTCTTTTATGTCATACAATATTTACTTGTCTATTTGTCAATGAAATTGGTCCCATAGCATTTCAAATTTCGTATGATTTTTAGTGATTTTTCACCATGGTATGTTCTATTTGTTTTTGTTACTGTTCAACAACTATAATTGTGTGGAATCTTCCATGTTCTGAGCATGGATTGGCTTGCCCTGTATTCTTATATCAAACTAGACGTTCTAATGAAACTAAAAGGAGTTGGAATCACTCCATTTATACTTTTAGATAATTTACTATGAATTTTCAAAGATGGGATTGGAGATGGATTCAAGTGTTGTCAAATCTATTTTGGTTTATGAGAAGAAGAATGAATTTGAAGCATTGATGCTTGCTGTAAAATGTTGAAAAAATTCTTAGATATTCCTTGATGTATTGGAAGAATCCCTATTGAGTTTTAACCCCGACAGATTGTATCGGATTTTGGCAAGTGCACCAATCGAACAAGTAGTAAATGGATAAGTCCAAGTATCATTTTCCCAAGGGATTTGCTTAATATAGGCAGTGTTCACGTAGATATTAGCTAGACTAAACTGGTTTTCACAAGAAAGCAGTAAAAACATAAACTTTGGTTGGTTTTGTGAAAGGTTACAGTACATCTAATGCAGAACAGAAATTAAAAAGATGTTTTTATTTTTTTAAAGTAAAACACAGCAATAGACAGAGGTTAAAAAAACAAATAAATAAAGATGTTGCAGGGGTTAGATCTCACCAAACTCTACTCTCTTCTTGAATTAACACATGATATATATTCCATCTGCATTTAAATATTAAAATCAGTCAATAAAAACGTTCTCAGCCTTAATCCCTTAGGTGCAGAGAGTCTTAGATTACTTCCCTATGCCTTGATCCGTCAACAACTTAACGAAGCTAGCTTTAAGTCTAGTGATCACAAGATAACCCATGAACTAAGTTCCATTCCTAGACACAAAGTTGATGAGGTATATTGGTTCAGATCTAGACAACAAAAGTGTTTCCCAACAACAATCATGTCCACGGATCATGCTATGGGTGATCAAGTCACAACAAGCTTTAAGAAAAGAAGCAAAATACTAACAATAAACACAAATATGCAAAATATATATAAATAATACCAGAAGATACAAGAGAGTTTTGAGAATGGTTACATCTAACCCCTTACAACTAAAGAAATCAGTCACTCATGGGCATAAGCAACTGGAAAATACACATGGGGGGAAGAAGATGAGGAAGAACACTAAGAACAAGAGAGAGCTTTTCTCTCCAATAAAAATAGTACAAAACGAGCTACAGAGAATGCTCCTGAAAATGTCCCAGACTCCTTTATAAATGAGGGTCAACTCTTTATATACATGTGCAGAATTTCTTCAAAGTGACATTTCTCTCAGCCTGGAAATTTGGCTTGGCTGATTGGCAGTTTCTGCACTTTAACAGATTGCTACTACAAAAGGCCCTTCACTGCTTTCAAAACTTCATAATGCAGCTCCAAAATGTGTTATTCAACTTCAATTTCCAATTCCTACAAAAAGTGGGGCAAAACACTAAGATATAACCATAAAACTAGAAAATTAAAGAATTTCTAACTAAACTACGAATTAATAGAAATTGAGTAAAACAACACCCTAAATAAGAGAAAAAGATAGATAATTGCCTTAAAAACCACTTGAAAAGTAAGTAATAACAACAACTAACAACTCCCCCAAACTTGGAGTTTTGCTTGTCCTCAAGCAAAAGATAAAACAACAACTAACAAACTAACTAAACTGAAAATAACTAACCTTGAAACAGAAATCATGTACCAAGATCAATCCCATCCTAACAAATCCAAACATGCTTCCATCTAAGAATTGAAAAGGACCAAACCAATGATTCGAATTTCAAACATGGTGCCTTAAACTGAGACCATAACAAGGATGCAAGTACCTAATTTTTCAAGAAATGAACCAAGCATAACAATCAAAATTTGACAAAATCCAAGAATGTTTGATTCTTTTCACTCAAGTGTCTCACTCAAGCACCAATTGATTTAGGTGCTGAAATATCTCACAGTCAACACATAATGGAAACCACAAATCAATTTTGCTTTCCTTCTCATTGCAACGAAATTATGCACATAAATTAAGATCACAAGGACTTGATCAAGGTCTGAAATATGGCTAGGCTTGAAAGGAATTTGATTTTTCTAGATAAACAAAACACCATGAGATAAAGAGAGCAATCAATGCATTTTTCAGATTTTACCCAATCCCTCTTATTCTCTCACAATGACAGATACCAAATCCTTACAATTATCAAATTTAAGCTAAAAAACATACCACTATAACCACAACAAGTATCACAACTTTTATTTATTTTTGCTTTCCTTGATCTTCTTTTTCTTTTCTTTTCTAGGATTTTTTTTTTTTGCAGAACATAACATGAACACAGCTGTGACACTTCTTTTAATTCAATGGAAGTGACCCAAAATTGTTCCCAAGTTGTCCTTTACATGCAAAAATTCCCCCAAACTTATTCTAAACCCAACACATGCAATTGCTCTCCTATCCAATGGTAAGGAAAGTGAATTGTCTTTCATTTAGGCTCTTTGGGTTATAATGACATAAATTTATTTCAATCAAGGCTCAAAGGGGCTGCACAAAAAGGATAACAATAATAAGGGAAGGCTTTTTGGCTCTAGGATTCACAATCATCAAACAAAATTTGCCTTGATCATTTCTTTATTAACATGCAAAAATCATTACAAGAGAAATGTTCAAAACCAAGTGTGGTGCCAAAGGTGGTACTCATAATCATTTGAGACATCACACAACTCACAAAATCATTTCTCAAACATTCTCAAACCTGTCCTCAAAATCATATCATGCTTGAAACTTTTTTCTAAAAAATATACATGCATCCAAGCTATGCTAACGAAATGCACAGCCACAAAAATCATTCAAACCACGGATTCGCAAACGCATTTTTCTTTAAAAAGCGCGAGGAGCAAGCTAGGAAAATGCACGATGGGATTTTTCTAAGTCATGAGCAACCACAACATAATTAAACTCGCAACAATAGCGTAAGTACCAAGTTCAGAAAATGATTGAGCCTTGGCTAACATCACCAAAATAACAACTAAACTAACAAACCCACAAAGTAACTAACCATGCACTGAAATTAAAATACTGAAATTATAAAAGCAAAAAAATAAATGTCCTGGTATAACAAGGATTAAATAAATAAATGTCCTGGTATAACAAGGATTAAATAAACAAATCCCCCATCAAACATTACCATCTTCCTCTGCCTCAGAACTGCCATACTCCTCTTCTACCTCCACTTCACTTTCCTCCTCTGCCACGACTTCATCCCCCACAGCAGCTCCTTGGTCTCCAGCCTAGGCAGCAACATCATTTCCAGCAGCAGCACCATTTCCATCAGCAACATCAGCAGCAGCTGCACCCCCCAAAAAGAGAGGTCTGTCCATAGGTCATGCAGTCATAGCTTCAAACTCAAAAGGGGATGGCCAATGGAGACGTCCATGAGGTCTCGGTGCTGCAGGGGCCATGCTGAAAACAGAAAAGAAACAAAACAAAAAAATAAAACAGGAGACATAAGAAAGGAAATAAGTTAGTACAAAAAATAAGAAACAAGAAACAGAAAATAATTTGAAACATAAGTTACAAAACATAATTGAAACACAACACGTAAGAAAAGAAAAGAAAAACGGAACAATAAATTAACAATAAACTAAAAGGATAACTAAGAATCCACAAAAATCAAAGAGATTTTTGTCACACACATGTGCAGGAACCAGAACATGAACATAGATATGTGCAGGGGATTTGGCTTAGCTTCCACTGGGTAGCTTTGCCAAAACCCACTAATCATGCACTACTCAGATTTTTCAAAAGATGTGGTTCCAACAAGTGTGGGTGACGAATTGAATAAGAAAAATACAATGGTCCCAAATTTCAATTAAGGAAAAACACACGTGAAGACAAAAAGAAAAAGAAAAAGACAAAGGGATGCTTTTTGGGCAAAACAGAGAACTCACAACAGGACCCATGTGCTTCCCGAACAATAGCAGCAGTATACAGAAAATGTTAAACAAAACACAACAGCACAGGGACCCTAAATGTGGTCCCAAAACACAGAGAAAATAAGAACCTTCGAAGAATATTCAGAAAAACCAGAACTTGAACCATCAGTGGTCCCATAAACAATGAAAAAGACAAGATCCACACAGATTCAACCATTAAAAACAAGAACAGAAACTAAAAGGTTAAAAACAAAAGGAATAAAAGAAGGTTTCCCAAAAGATGAACAGAAAACACAAAGGGGAAAGGGGAAAAATAATACGTGCCTACACCCAACAGGGAAAGATATCCCAAAATGGCACAAACAAAAGAAAAATGCACAAAGCTTGCACTTTTGCAATAAAAAAAAGGTAGAAAAGGACATACTCACTCAATGGAAGCTTCAAAATAGCAAAAAGAAAAGAAGGTTCTAACAAAAGTTTTGACCTTTGTCAATGAAAAGGGAAGAAAACAGAAAATCCAAACACAAAAGGTTAAAACTTTTACAATAAAAATAATAAAATAACAAGAACAAAAAAATTTTAAACATGAACATACTTCAAAAATTGCAACGAAAATCAAAACAAAAAGGAAAAAGGGAAATGACAATGCAGAGATGCAAATGGACAGAACCCTAGAATCTTTTTCTGAAAAGAGATGAGAGTGACAAACAGAAAGGGAAAAAGGGAATGACAGAAGCAACACGCACAAGTGGACAGAGAAGGGTTGTGCTCGAGGTGGAGATGGAGAGTAGGCCTAGAGGGAGGGGTCACAGTCCTAGTGATGCTGGATGAGTTGAGAGAGGACGGAAGGCTGTGCTCAGAAGGATGATGGGAATGAAAAAGTAGAAATGAGTGGCGAGTAGAAGGGGTGGTAGCCTAGGGAAAGACGTAAAGGTGTGGGGAAAAGGTAGGAAAAAGTGAAAGAAAGAAACTGATTGGTGGAAAGGAGGGGTGAATAGGAAATGTACAGTGACTGTTACAAAGTGAAAGAAAATTCTGAGTGGAGGTGGAGTGATGTGCGGTGATGTGATTGGTTGAAGGAGGGGTGAATAGGAAAATGTTACAATGATGGTTATAGGGAAACGAGACGGGGAAAGGTGATTGAGACTGAGTGGAGATGTTATGGGTAAAGGGAAAAACTCTTGGGAGGTGGGAAAATTTGAAAAAGATCTGAGGGCTTGAAAAAGTGAACAATAGCTTAGCTATGAGGAATGGCTTGGCAAAATGCACGAGTTTGGATAAGGTTCACAAAGTGGTTTTTGGCTTAACCATGGAACGTGGCTTGACTCAACAATGCAGGGAAATTAAATCATTGCTCCAGTGGTTTTGGCTTAGAGCTAGTATTAGTGGCTTGAGCCAAAAGTCACTCGAGAGCATTTTTTTGCACAGATATGACCAAAATATGAATTATGCATAATTGAGCCTAAGTGCTGCAATGTAACAACCAAATGGAACATGTGCAACTACAGAACAATGCTTCTAAATGATCACACCACAAAGAACTAAATTAACAATAACAACACACAAAAATCAAACAAAGATCAAACACATGAGTTCTAGATGATCAAAATACATAACTAACTAAATCCAACAATTCAAAATGCAAAATGCAGAAGTAAAAGGGCAAGAAAATTGGGTTGCCTCCTAGGTAGCGCTCTTTTAATGTCATTAGCTTGACATTTAATGACCTCAAGGGTCACTTAGATGCAGAATTGTGGTTAGCCTCTCAATTTCACCCCCCAAATAGGGCTTTAATCTCTGACCATTAACTGTCCAATTTCTTCCTGTTAAAGGATCCTCCAAAATAATAGCACCATGAGTCTTCACCTCCTTAATAATGAAAGGGCCAGACAATTTGGACTTAAGCTTGCCTGGAATTAATTTCAGCCTTGAATTGAACAATAGAACCTTTTGATTAGGCCAAAAGTCTCTCTTCACAAGCTTTTTGTCATGATAGGCCTTGACTTTCTGTTTGTAGTGCCTTGAAGAATCATATGCATTGAGTCTCATCTCCTCTAGCTCATGAAGTTGGATCTTCCTCTTCTCACCAGCCAAGGACTGATCAAAATTAAGGAACTTGAGAGCCCAATAAGCTTTGTGCTCCAATTCCACAGGAAGATGACAAGCTTTTCCATAAACCATTTGGAATGGAGATAGGCCAATTGGAGTCTTGAATGCAATACTATATGGAGCATCATCAAGCTTTACAGCCCAATCCTTTCTAGAAGAAGCAACTGTCTTCTCAAGGATCCTCTTAATTTCTCTATTTGAAACCTCAGCTTGACCATTGGTTTGAGGATGGTAGGGAGAAGCTACTTAGTGCCTGACTCCATAATGCTCCAAGACTTTCTTCAATTGTGTATTGCAAAAATGGGATCCTCCATCACTAATTAGAACTCTAGGAACACCAAACTGAGAGGAGACATTCTTCTTGAGAAATTTAATGACTATTTTGGAGTCGCTTTTGGGGCAAGCAACAACTTCTACCCACTTTGAAACATAATCTATAGCCACCAAAATATATTCATTGGAAAAGGATGAAGGTAAGGGGCCAACAAAGTCTATACCCCAGCAATCAAAGACCTCCACTTCAAGAATGTTTTGAAGTGGCAACTCATTCCTTTTTGATATCCCTCCGATTCTTTGGCATTTATCACAACTTTGCACATGATCATGAGCATCTTTGAAAATTGTAGGCTAAAAGAATCCAGATTGGAGGACCTTTGCAGCAGTTCTCTCTCCATTGTAGTGACCTCGATAAGGTGAATTATGGCAATGCCACAGAATGTTCCTTGCTTCCTCCTTAGCAACACACCTTCTAAGTAAATTGTCAGCTCCAATTTTGAATAAATGAGGATCATCCCACACAGAGAAAAAAGAATCCTTGAAAAATTGCTTCTTTTGGTGCCAATTCATGTCTGCTAGAATGATTCCACCAGCCTTGTAGTTTGCCATATCCGTAAACCATGGCCTTTCTTGCACCACAAGCAATTTCTCATCAGGAAACTCTTCAAGAATTTCTATCTCAAGAGCGGTCACCTCATCATTCATAAGCCGTGACAAGTGATCAACTACTTGGTTCTCACTTCCTTTCTTGTCCTTAATTTCAAGATAAAATTCCTACAGCAACAAAACCCATCTAATGAGTCTACACAACTACTTTGGAACCAATTAAGTAAGAACGAAAATTTTCCAAAGCATACACTATTGCTAGCAACTCTTTTTCAGTTGTTGCATAATTCACTTGGTGTTCATTGAGCACCTTGCTAGCATAATGAATGGGATGAAAATTTTATTCTTTCTTTGGCCTAGGACAGCCCCTACTGCATAATCACTAGCATCACACATGAGTTCAAAATCAATTTTCCAATTAAGTGCAATGAGTATAGGAGTAGAAACTAAACTAGACTTTAAGAAATTAAAAGCATTTAAACATTCATCATCAAAAGTAAATGGTGTGTCCTTATTCAGCAAATTGCACAATGGTTTGGAAATTTTGGAGAAATCTTTGATGAAGCTTCTATAGAATCCAGCATGTCCAAGGAAGCTTCGAATTCCTTTCACATTTGTTGGTGGTGGAAGCTTTTCAATGACCTCTGCTTTGGCTTTGTCAACTTCAATTCCTCTTGATGAAATTTTGTGGCCAAGAATAATTCCTTTGGTCACCATAAAATGGTGTTTCTCCCAATTAAGGATGAGATTTGTCTCAGCACACCTCTTCAAAACAGTTTCCAAGTTGGACAAGCACAATTCAAATGAACCACCAAAAACAGAAAAGTCATCCATGAAGACTTCTATGCATTTCTCCACCAAATCTGAGAAGATAGCTAGCATACACCTTTGGAAAGTTGCAGGTGCATTGCATAGCCCAAATGGCATCTTCCTATATGCAAAGACTCCAAAAGGACAAGTGAAGGTTGTCTTCTCTTGGTCTTTAGGATCCACAACAATTTGATTATAGCTAGAGTAACCATCCAAGAAGCTATAGAAAGCTTGACTAGCTAGTCTCTCCAACATTTGATCCATGAAAGGAAGAGGAAAATGATCATTCCTTGTTGCTTTGTTGGGCTTTCTATAGTCTATGCACATTCTCCATCTCGTGACAGTTCTTGTAGGAATCAACTCATTTTTCTCATTGCGGATAACTGTCATGCCACCCTTTTTAGGCACAACTTGCACAGGGCTCACCCATGCACTATCGAAAATAGGGTAGATCAATCCAGCTTCCAAAAGCTTTAAGACTTCCTTTCTCACTTCTTCCTTCATCACAGGATTGAGTCTTCTTTGAGGTTGAGCCACAAGTTTGAAATCATCTTCCATGAAGATCCTATGCATGCAATAAGAAGGACTTATCCCTTTGAGATCAGAGATAGACCATCCAATGGCTCCTTTGTTAGCTTTCAAAACCTCAATTAATTTTTCCTCCTCTGCAGTAGATAAGGAATTACTAATGATGACTGGTTTGCCACCATTTTCTTCAAGGAACACATACTTCAAATATGGAGGCAACACCTTTAATTCGGGTTTGGTTTCCTCCACCTTCTCATCTTTCTTCAAATCTTCAACAATTTCTTCATTTGGAGGAATTTCCTTCAAAGTATCAAGGCTCTTCAAGCATTCCTCAATTTCCTTCTCTTCCTCCTCGTTGAGTAACTCAAATGCATCAATTAAAGCTTTCTCAAGAGGAGTGGAACTAGGCACTTGCTTTCTAGAGGTGGTGTAGATTTCATCAAGAATATCCACTCTGAAGAATGATTTATCTTCACTAGGGTGTTGCATTGCTTGAAACACATTAAAAGTGACTTCTTCATCTTGCACCCTCATCTTGAATTTGCTGTCACTAACATCAATCAAGGCACGGGCTGTCATCATAAATGGTCTCCCCAAATTGAAAGGAACTATAGCATCCTCTTCCATATCCATAATTACAAAGTCAACTGGGAATATAAATTTATCCACCTTCACTAGCAAATCTTCAACAACTCCATATGGAAGCTTAATGGTACGGTCAGCTGGTTGAAGTGTCATCCTTGTTGGCTTAATTTCTACATCCCCCACCTTGCTAAGCATGGACAGCGGCATAAGATTGATGCTTGCTTCCAAATCCAACAAATCTTTTCCAATGGACAGATTTCCAATGGTACAAGGAATGGTAAAGCTACC
This sequence comes from Pueraria montana var. lobata, assembly GCA_026413185.1. NCBI lineage: Eukaryota > Viridiplantae > Streptophyta > Magnoliopsida > Fabales > Fabaceae > Pueraria > Pueraria montana. Next base: position 15,834,933 of record CM048651.1, on the reverse strand, counting down.
AGGATCTTTGTGCTTGAAAGGCAATGGCTTTTGAATTATAGCACTACATCCAGCTTCTAATTCAATTGTATCTTTCTCAATGTACTTTTTCCTCTTGGTAAGGAGTTCCTTCATGAACTTGGCATAAGTTGGAATTTGCACAAGTGTATCTGAGAAAGGTAGATTGATTTGCAATCTCTTGAAGATGTCTACAAACGTGCAAATTGCCTTTCTCTATCCTTCCTTGTTGGCACATGAGGGTAAGGTAACCCCTGTGGAGGAACAAAATTTGACTCCTTTTTCTTCTCTTCTCTCACCCTCTGGTGTTTAGTCATTTTTGGCTTAGCCTCCTCACTGATTAAACTTTTTTCTGCATTTTTCTCACTATTTTTCTCTTCCTCACTCAATTCTTTTTCACTCAACTCATTTTTCTCTTCCTCATCATCTTTTACATCCTCCACAACTACCTCTTGCTCACTTTTCTCTCTACGCAAATCTCCCACAATTGTACCTCTCCTTGTAGTGATAGCCTTACATTACTCCTTGGGATTTGCTTGAGTGTTGGCTGTAAATGCTCCACTTTTAAGTTCTGCCATATCCTTAGCAAATTGCCCCATTTGCACTTCAATATTCTTGATAGAAGAATCCGTGTTCTTTTGGTTGGTGATACATACTTGCATGAATTGATTGAGAGTGTTCTCCAACTTAGAAACATGGTCTTGATGAAGAGGTTGGTATTGTTGTTGATGACTTTGGTAATGAGGTTTGTTCGAAGGACCAACTTCTTACTTCCAACCAGCATTGTTGTTCCTCCAACCTTGATTAAAGGATTGAGAATAAGGATTGCTTTGCCGATTTTGATTCCCCATATAATTGATTTCTTCTTGGGAACCCGGTGGCATGATGCATTGGCCACTTGAATGACCACCTCCATAAAGAGTTCTGTCATGCTGCACCTCATAGTCATTAGAGGCCATATTTTCAATAATTTCCTTTGCCTCATCTGGTGTCTTGTATATGATTTTGCTTCTAGCTGAAGCATCAAGCATAAGCTTTCTTTGAGGTCTAAGTCCAGCTAATAAAGTGTTGATTTGAGCTACCTCATTGAAACCATGAGCTGGACATTTCCTTAACAGGCCATTGAATCTCTCCAATGCTTCACACAAGGGCTCATCTGCTCCTTGAGTGAAAGTAGAGATAGTTGTCTTCCTTTGGTTGATCTTGGATTGAGGAAAGAAACGATTCAAAAATCTGTCAACCAGCTCGTCCCAAGTCAAGGGAGTATTAGGAGGAATGGCTCTGTACCAATCATTTGCTTTTCCATCAAGAGATAATGGAAAAAGAATGATCCGGATATAATCATCATTAACTTGATGTAGCTTCACTGTGTTGCAGATGTCAACAAAAGTAGTCAAATGAGCATAAGGGTCTTCATGGTCAAGACCATGGAACTTGTTTTGCTGAATCAAGTGGATGAGAGATGCTTTCATTTCAACATTATGAGCCTGCACCTCTGGTCTAGCAATGATGTTGAAGAATCTCGGCCCTGTGTTGGCACAATAATTGTTTAAAGTACGCCTTGGTTGATCCACTTCTCCCTCATCTGCCATAATGAATTCTTCTTTTTCAGGAATGGACGTCAAAGACAGATCTGGTGAAACAGGAGAAAGTGGTTCTTGGCTAGCAAGTCTTTCTAGAGCCTTCCTTTTCCTTGTCTAGCTGTTGGTTTGTCTGGCTGTCCTCTCAATCACTGGGTCGTAATACAAAGGATCAGCTAAACTCCTTGTGTGCATAAACAAAGAAAAAGAAAACAGAACACTAGAATAGAAAGTTAGCCCAAGAAAACAACCACAACAGAAATAAAAACACAAAGAATAAAAGAATATAGAATATAGCCTAGGATAATATGAATGTGAAGTAGCCTAATATTGAGACGCAGATCCCCGGCAACGGCGCTAGAAACTTGGAATCGGATTTTGGCAAGTGCACCAATTGAACAAGTAGTAAATGGATAAGTCCAAGTATCATTTTCCCAAGGGATTTGCGTAATATAGGCAGTGTTCACGTAGATATTAGCTAGACTAAACTGGTTTTCAAAAGAAAGCAGTAAAAACATAAACTTTGGTTGGTTTTGTGAAAGGTTACAGCAGATCTAATGCAGAACAGAAATTAAAAAGATGTTTTTGTGATTTTAAAGTAAAACACAGCAGTAGACAGAGGTTAAAAAAATAGATAAATAAAGATGTTGCAGGGGTTAGATCTCACCAAACTCTATTCTCTTCTTGCAGTAACGCATTATATATATATTCCATTTGCATTTAAATGTTAAAATCAGTCAATAAAAATGTTCTCAGCCCTAATCTCTTAGGTGCAAAGAGTCTTAGATTACTTCCCTAAGCCTTGATCCCTCAACAACTTAACGAAGCAACTAGCTTTATGTTTAGTGACCATAAGATAACCCATGAACTACGTTTCATTGCTAGACACAAAGTTAATAAGGTATATTGCTTCAGATCTAGACAACAAAAGTGTTTCCCAACAACAATCATGTCCATGGATCATGCTATGGGTGATTAAGCCACAACAAGTTTTAAGAAAAGAAGCAAAATACTAACATTAAACACAAATATGCAAAATATATATAAATAATATCAGAAGATACAAGAGAGTTTTGAGAATGGTTACATCTAACCCCTTACAACTAAAGAAATCAGTCACTCATGGGCATGAGCAATTGGAAAATACACATGGAGGGGAAAGAGATGAGGAAGAACACTAAGAACAAGAGACAACTTTTTTCTCCAATAAAAATAGTACAAAATGAGCTACAGAGAATGCTCCTGAAAATGTCCCAGACTCCTTCATAAATGAGGGTCAACTCTTTATATACATGTGCAAAATTTCTTCAAAGCGACATTTTGCTCAGCCTGGAAATTTAGCTTGGCTGATTGTCAGTTTCTGCACTTCAACAGATTGCTACTGGAAAAGACCCTTCACTACTTCCAAAACTTTAGAATGCAGCTCCAAAATGTGTTCTTCAACTTCAATTTCCAATTCCTACAAAAAGTGGGGCAAAACACTAAGATATAACCATAAAACTATAAAATTAAAGAAATTCTAACTAAACTACGGAATTAACAGAAATTGAGTAAAACAACACCCCAAATAAGAGAAAAAGATAGATAATTGCCTAAAAACCACTTGAAAAGTAAGTAATAATAGCAACTAACGTAGATAACTTTTCTTATTTTGAGAATCCCCCCCCCCCAAGTGCATGTTTAAAGTTTAAAAGATGTTTTAGTCACAAGTATGTTGTTTTTGTTCAAGTCCTAGTTTTCAAGACTAGTAACCTAATTTCTTGTGTTTCTATATGTTTAAAAGTTCCTAGGATATATATATATATATATATATATATATATATATAGAGAGAGAGAGAGAGAGAGAGAGAGAGAGAGAGAGGAGGGATCAAATTACACCAGTGTAACTCTAAAAGAGTTACACCATTTTAATAACTTGATATATAATGAAATTTTTATCAATCCAACCATTGAATTATATCTACATATTACCAAGATTGTTTGGGTTAAATTTTGTCAAAATTGAACAACAATAAGAAGGTAATCAAATGATCCATATTTTAGTATATTTTGAAAAGTTTATATTATGTCAATTTTAATCTATACGCATGAGGTAGCAAATAATTTTGGATTAATTTGAAATTTTGTATACATGATCTATGTGAACGGAACTTTCCATCCAACGGTGGGTTTTAAGAAAACATCATCCAGTTGAAAGTTATTGAATGGTGTAATAGTTGTTTAAGTTACACTGGTGGAATTTAATCCCTCCTCATATATATATATATATATATATATATATATATATATATATGAGGAGGGATCCACTTACTCCAAGAGTAAGTATAAGAGACTTACTCTTCATCCTAACCATTCATTTTCTTGAAATCTAATGGTTAACCATTAGATTTCAAGAAAATGAATGGTTGGGATGAAGAGTAAGTCTCTTATACTTACTCTTGGAGTAAGTGGATCCCTTCTTTACATATATATATATAGTACGACTTTTGTGAGAACACTTTCTTACGTGACAACATGAGAACAACTAATAATAACCATCAGATCAAGATTAAAAATAATAGATGATCGAGATTAAAATATTTAAAAATTCAAATTAAAACCAAATATAAACATCAAATCTCTAAAAGATTCACAAACAAAAATCAAATCTATAAAATATCTCAATTATCACATCCTAAAATATCTCAAGTATCACGTCACTCTCTCTTCAAGATTATCGTTAACTCATCGCCGCCGCTGCCATGATTGCCACCACCTCAACCACCATGGTCGGCCGTCGTCGCTGCCGAGACCACTACCGTCGACGGTGGTGGTGGTGGCAGTCATGGTGGTGGTGGCACACGACAACGGTCATGTCGATGGTGGTGGTGGCGGCGGCAATCATGGCAATGGCAGCGACAGTCATGGTGGTGATGGTGATTGATTAATTGAGAAAAGAAAAGAAAGTAATAATTGAGATCTTTTATAGATTTGATTTTTATTGGGTGAATCTTTTAGAGATTTGATTGTTATATTAGATTTTAATTTGAATTTTTAAATATTTTAATCCTAACCGTCTATTATTTTTAAACTTGATCTAATGGTTGTTATTAGTTGTTCTCATGTTCTCACATAAATGAGTGTTCTCACAGGAGTCGTACTATATATATTTTCTTTCCAAAAAGTTATCTTACTAAATGAGTTATTTTAGTTTTCATTTCAAACTAGTTAGACTGCTTCATATCACATACTATGTTTTAAACTCTATATGTTTATAGGCGAATACACCACGAAGTTTGAAGGGTTGCCACTTTCCTACCCACCTTATCAATTGAACCCAAACGAGGAGTCAAAGTGTGTCAAGTTTAAGAATGGCTTGAGACTTGAGATTAAAGAAGCTATAGAACATCAGGAGATTTGAGAGTTTGCAACTCTAGTAAATAAATGTAGGGTTTTTTTTTAAGGGAATTGTCAAGCGAGGATTCAAAATAGCAAGAACTTTGGGCCATAGAGGCATCAAAATAAGAATTTCAAGAAGGGAGAGTGTTAACCATGAGTGGAGCTAAGGGCTAATCCATGTTCACTACAAAATACTCTTTAACTTGTTAGGGATTTTGATAATAAAATTGTTAACGAAATGATATTTTTTTGAACCAATTAGAAATTATTGTTGGAATAACTTTTAAGATAGTCATTGTAAAAGTTAGCAAACTTACCATACATGATGATTTGTAATTAAAAGACTGTGTACTATTCTACACTGTCACTACATAACCTATTTTCTCAATCTTAATTTTGTAATAGTTATAAACCAATAACAATAGTTTTCCCTCCTCGATAGCGGTAGCACTGGTATGCTTAGCGGTTTAATCCACTACCATTTTCCCTTCAAAATTGCTACCTAAAGCCTTTTTCGTGCCAAAGAATTACAAAAATCTTTGTTGTCTAGAAAGGCTTTCCATTTTCGTTGGTCAAAAGAAAATGATCCCGATATAAATGTTGAGGTTTTTTCCACATTCAAAAAAGAAAATATATGTATTGACTTAGCCATACGCCCATACTTATAGCTTTTCCATTGGTCCCTACTCACCAATTGTATGTCCACTCTAGCTGTCTACTCATAAAAACGGTAAATTGACATAATAAATTGTTTTTGGACATACGAAATGCTCTTAAAAATGGAATTATTTTGTAGTATTGAACAACTTCTAAAATGGATTCAAAGAAGAGCAAAGTAATCTTGAGGATTGAGTGATTGTAGACTGATTGGAAGGTTTGGAAAGCATATTTTCCAGTTTAGAACACTAACCATTGAATTGAATGGATCTTTCCAAAGCTACACCGTTAACAACACAAGGTTCTCTTGGTCTTGGTCATTACCAAATTATGTACATTTTTGTTTATGGTCAATTGGATGAATTTCTAAACACTTCCTCCTCTGCATTAAATACTATATATAGTTTCATGCTATATATAATCATTTGAGGGCCCTATTCTTATATCTGTTTTTCATCTCAGTAGACAAACAAGCTGAATTGCGTAATACATCTAGATGTTATTTGGAGGCATAAAAGTTTTAAGGATCTATTTGGATAAACTTCTTCAGAAGCACTTATAAGAAATGAAAAAGACTTCTCCATAAGTTAAAATTAACATACGCTTAAGTTAAAAATCAGCTTTTTGACAAGTTAACAAAATAGAACTTCTACAAATTAACTTATGCCTAAGCTAATTTTAGTTTATAAAGAAACATTTTTCCATTTTCTTTTTTATTTTCTTCTTATATAAGTGCTTATGCCAAACAAGCCCTAATTGACTATATTTGACTTTTTACGTAACAACATTTTAGTTGATGTAAAATTCAAAAATGTTAATCCCAATTTGAACATTTTGATGCCAACATCAGCGTGAATTCCCTATTTTCTTGGTAAAGCAATCCAAAAAGCTATCTTGACCTTTCTAACAAATTGCTCGCCATGTTGGAAGAACCAATTAATGTAGAATCATAGCGATAATTTATTTCTGCTTCACCTTCACATTAACATTCTCCTTGGTTCACTTGCTACTAAGAGTATGTGCCAAGATCTTTTTATTTTTAAATATGTGCCAAGAATGCACAACTTTTCCATTGCCTCACCTTTTTTCATGATCGAAATCCATCAATAGTAAATGCATTCAATGCATAAGGTCCATCTTTTTTATGGAATAAAAAACATGGCAAAGAGAATGTAGCATCTATATTAGAGGAATATTCCAACCAAGAAGAAAATAACTTAAACCATGATAATTGAAAGCTACGAGAAAGATTTCCCTTAGATTTTGGATAAGTAGAAAGCATTAATGAATATGGATTGAGCTTTTAAAAAAAATGAATATGGATTGACCAACATTAATATAAACTCTTCGAACTTCATCATTCTTCTCAATTGAATGTTACCATATTTATGGTCGTAAATGAATTCATATCAAATCTCTCTTTAATCGTAACTCTTATTGATTTTGCAAGACAATTTCTAGGATTAAAGTGGTCTTTCTCCACAAATGGATTTGATAGCTCATTAGATGTTTGAGTTTCAATATTCTTCCTTTTGAATGGGTAAATAACAAATGATTGGTGAATTTTGCATCCTTTTGTTTGGTCTATCATCTCAAGCCTATTAATAAAGTTGTCCAAGTGGGCTAACCCGATTCACGTGGTTGGCTCACCACAAGTTGCTTAAAAAGTGAGTCAACCCATCCCAGCTCAATTTTTAGCGAGCTAAGAAATAGCTTACCCGATTCAAAGGTTGACTAACCTGAAATAAAAAATATATAATAATAAAATTCAAACATTATTTTAATTTTTCTATGACAAAATATTATACCAATTAAACATTCAAATTTAAACTAATGTTGTGGCATTTGTAATTATAGAGTGTAATTACCAAATAATTAACAAGGGTTACTAATAATAAAGTGAGTTTTATTTTTTTAGTAAACTCCCAACTCGCGAGCCAACCTAACTCACCACGGGTCCAACCCAAGTGAGTTGGATTCCAAGTTAACCAACCCAATTTTTACTTATAATTATGGTGGGTTAATTTTTACCAACCCAACTTGACTCAAACCGGCGATGCGTCGAGTTGGCTCGCGGGTTATAACTCACTTTGACCACTCTACTTTTAACTGTAGTCTATTGTGATTTGAAATCTTAAACATCCAATCTAGGTTTAGATGTCTTCCTAAAAGTTGTCGCTCTGGACCTTAGCCTTCATTAAATTAGACTTTGGCTTCACTCAATTTGGACATCTACAACTTAAAATATGTTCATTAAATGATGCATTGCCCAAACATCAGATGATGCACCTGATCTCCTTTGTCTTGTGTGATTTTTACCAACTTAGAGGTTGAATTTCATCTTGACTTCTACATGAAGTTTGTAGAACTTTCTCTTAGCTAACATAACAAGACTAGGATCACCTTATGTGGAGAAGTATGACTTAAGGTGTAGTGTGCAAACGAGGTAAGTGTTAGGATAAGATGAAAATGAGAGTTATCATGTTTTTGTTAAAAATATAAAATAATCCTATTATTGTAAAGAGAAATGCTAGCGACACTCTCTTTTTGATACTCTCTATGTGATTGGTTGAAATTTATTGAAAACCACCATTTTTGGTTATGTAGTGACAGTGTAGAATAGTACACAGTCTTTTAATTACAAATCATCATGTATGGTAAGTTTGTTGACTTTTACAATGACTATCTTAAAAGTTATTCCAACAATAATTTCTAATTGGTTCAAAAAAATACCTTTTCGTTAACAATTTTATTATCAAAATCCTTAACAAGTTAAAGAGTATTTTTGTAGTGAACATGGATTAGCCCTTAGCTCCACTCATGGTTAACACTCTTCCTTCTTAAAATTCTTATTTTGATGCCTCTGTGACCCAAAGTTCTTGCTATTTTGAATCCTCGCTTAACAATTCTCTTAAAAAAAACCCTACATTTGTTTACTAGAGTTGCAAACTCTCAAATCTCCTGATGTTCTATAGCCTCTTTAATCTCAAGTCTCAAGCCATTCTTAAACTTAACACACTTTGACTCCTCGTTTGGGTTCTATTGATAAGGTGGGTAGGAAAGCGCAACTCTTCAAACTTCATGGTATATTCGCCTATAGACATATAGAGTTTAAAACATAGTGTGTGATATGAAGCAGTCTAACTAGTTTGAAATGAAAACTAAAATAACTCATTTAGTAAGATAACTTTTTGGAAAGAAAATATATATAGTACGACTCCTGTGAGAACACTTTTTTATGTGAGAACATGAAAACAACTAATAACAACCATTAGATCAAGTTTAAAAATAATAGATGGTTAGGATTGAAATATTTTTAAATTCAAATTAAAATCTAATATAACAATCAAATCTCTAAAAGATTCACCCAATAAAAATCAAATCTATAAAAGATCTCAATTATTACTTTCTTTTCTTTTCTCAATTAACCAATCATCATCACCACCATGACTGCCGCTGCTACTGCCATGATTACTGCCACCACCACCACCATTGACATGACCGTTGTCGTGCGCCACCACCACCACCGCCGCCGACGGTAGTGGTGGCGGCAGCGACGACGGCCGACCATGGTGGTTGAGGTGGTGGCAATCATGGTAGCGGCAACGATGAGTTAACGATAATCTTGAAGAAAGAGTGACATGATATTTGAGATATTTTAGGATGTGATAATTGAGATCTTTTATAGATTTGATTTTTTTTTGTGAATCTTTTAGAGATTTGATGGTTATATTTGATTTTAATTTGAATTTTTAAATATTTTAATCTCAATCGTCTATTATTTTTAATCTTGATCTGATGGTTATTATTAGTTGTTCTCATGTTCTTACGTAAGAAAGTGTTCTCACAAAAGTCGTACTATATATATATATCTTAGGAACTTTTAAACATATAGAAACACAAGAAATTAGGTTACTAGTCTTGAAAGCTAGGACTTGAACAAAAACAACATACTTTTGACTAAAACATCTTTTAAACTTTAAACATGCACTTAGGGTGGGGAAATTCTCAAAATAAGAAAACTTATCTGTCGGGGTTAAAACTCAATAGGGATTCTTCCAATACATCAAGGAATATCTAAGAATTTTTTCAACATTTTACAGCAAGCATCAATGCTTCAAATTCATTCTTCTTCTCACAAACCAAAATAGATTTGACAACACTTGTGTCCATCTCCAATCCCATCTTTGAAAATTCATAGTAAATTATCTAAAAGTAAAAATGGAGTGATTCCAACTCCTTTTAGTTTCATTAGAATGTCTAGTTTGATCTAAGAATACAGGGCAAGCCAATCCATGCTCAGAACATGGAAGATTCCACACAATTATAGTTGTTGTACAGTAACAAAAACAAATAGAACATACCCTGGTGAAAAATCACTAAAAATCATACGAAATTTGAAATGCTATGGGACCAATTTCATTGAGAAATAGACAAGTAAATATTGTATGCCATAAAAGGGTTCTTACAACAACCTTAGACATCATTCCTAGTAATTTTCATGAAACAGGGCATGGCAGAACAATGCATTCAACAAGCACATATAGTCCCATTTTCAAGTATACTATGCAACACAAGTGTACCTGTGACTTAGAACTTGTTTTAGGTTGAACTTAGGCACATTATTAATGTTTTACCAAAACAGGTGAACCAAGTTTAAGCCCTGTTTCAAGAGTTACATAACTCATAAACATGCTAAACACAAGTTATGCACAAGGATTTCAACACATTTGCTACTTTGAACGTGTCTCAAAGGAAATATCACTATAATTTGTAGGATTATCCAAACTCATGTTTTTTCTATGTTGGGGGATAAAATGGGGATTTGGTAAACCATTTAAATTCTTTTTTTTTCTTTTCTTACTTACCTAACCACTTTAATCTATCGCAATATTAGTAAATCTTATCTTTATTCATGAATAACATTTTTAATAGTTATTTTTGAATGAAAATAATTTTAGTAATTATTTTTTAATGAGAATATTTTTAAGAGTTATTTTTATTTTAATTAAGTTACATGTTTTATTGATATTGATAAATTAAATATTTGTTTCTTTATATAGGATAATAGATAGTATATCTTTTTTATAAAACTAATAAAGAAAGAAAGTTTTTGTGCACTTTTTCCCTTAAAAAAATAAGTCATTTTTAGTTATTTTATTATTTATTTATTTAATTTAATGAATCATATTAATTAGTGAGGTATTTAATAGGAAATGAGTTTTAAATAAACATTTATTACTCCCTCTATCCCAAAATGAGTGTCGTCCTAGATTTTTTTTACACAAACCAAGAAAAGATATTAAATAGATGAAAGAGAGAAGTAATTTTAGAAAACTAACCTTATTATTATTGCATTGAAAAACTAAAGTGACACTTATTAGGGGTATTAGTGGAAAAAAGTAATTAATATTACATTGAAAAGCTAAATGCGACACTCATTTTGGGACATATTTTTTTTCCAAATGCGACACTCATTTTGGATGGAGGAAATATTAGGTATTGGAAAAAGGATAATATATTTTAATGGTATGATTATTTAAATTCATGAATTCATTCATTGGTTAGTATACATCCATTCATTATATTCATGAATTTTATTTTTTTAAAGGGTGTTGGGCACTGGTTAACAAATTCAAAGAATTTTTTTTATATTAAAAATCATATGGAAACGCATTTAAAAATTATAGTGGAACACAATTTTTTGCATCATAATAAAAAAAATTCCCTTTTACTTCCTTATCAAATTTTTAAAAAATAAAATAAAACAACTAAATGTGTTAACTATTTCTTCATTAATATGTAATAATTTGTCGATGAATTAATCTCATAAGTTCTAGATGTAAAAATACCTTGCTCTCAAAAAAAAAAAATACAATAAAATTTGATAGTGTTTAAAAAATTGTTAATATAATTATCGCTAATATTATATATATATATATATATATATATATATATATATATATATATATTATGCATCTTGTATAATAAAAAAATTATTTATATTTGCAAAATATTTGCAGCCAGTAATTAAATAATGATAATAGATAGATGATTTTTTTTATCAATTAATTAGTACATCTTTAAGAGTTATTACAATATAATATGTAATTTATTAAAATTATTATTCTTATTAGAATGGGAGATATACATCTTTGATATTATTATTATTATTATTATTATTATTATTATTATTATTATTATTATTATTTCTCAAATTTTAATGTAATATAAATGGCTAAAAATAAATACTTAATTATATAAATGTATTTTAATAAATTTAACAAAAAAAATGATATATTACTTTTTATGATACATTATCTTTTATTGTACTTTAACAATAATCAATTATTCATTTATTCTTTATTTTTAAGTATATAAATAAACCATTTTAGAAATCCACAGCCAGTCTTTTAACTCTCCACCTGCACTGTAAGTTTGTTCTTCCAATAGAACCCATTGCTTAACAAAAAAATAAAAATGAGATTTACATGAATGCACGATGGATAATATGTATCTAAATAGAGAGTCTAAATTAATAAGCACACTCATCAAGTTATTAGTTATTACCACACTCAAATTTTATTTTTGAGCATTTATCATGAGACTAACAATGTTAACAGAGAACAATCCTGATTCTAGGGCAATGTCTTCTCAATTTCTCGCAGTGCAAACTCGTCAACAAACTATACATAATTAAACAACCACAAAACCACAAATAAAGCAATTTTACCCACTATCATTACTATTAGCAAAACAATTTTATTTGCTTTCAATGTATTATTCACAAACTGAAAAAAGACGGAAGATAGAAAGACACTGAACATGGGATTGCAAATGTATCTAAAAGTTGTGGTGTGGTCAAGAAGATAAGGGTGGGTTCACTTAGATAACCTAAGCAAACCTTTATTATGCAGAATATTGAATTGAAGAGCAACAAAAAGACTTAAAGAATAGCAACTAAGTTGTACCCTATACACATAGTTGTGAAGCTAAACCAACTAGAGGTATGACATGTAAGTCTTCAAGACTTTGTTGCATTTCCTTGGAGAAGACCATCCCTAATTTGTGAAGCAGCATCATGTACAGCACCAGGTCCATGTGGAATGAAAACAGCATTGGATTTTGAGGATGCACCAATATCCTTCATTGTGTCAAAATATTGAGTCATGAGAACCATGTCCATGATATCCTTTGATGTTGTCCCTGGAACATTCTCAGAGAAAGCCAACACACTGTCCCTCAGGCCATCTACTATGGCTTGGCGCTGACGAGCAACTCCAAGGCCTGCTAGGTACTTTGATTCTGCATCCCCTTCTGCTCTCTTTATCTGCAATATCTTCTCTGCTTCCGCTTTCTCGTTTGTAGCCACCCTCAATCTTGCAGCTATTTGTGATGGTAAAAGAACAATGCAAAGGGTGATCAGGAAAAGATAAAAACATGCTTCAAACAAAAGTGTCTATAAGTATATGCAAGGTTTGTGCATTTAATTTAAGGTGGCACCAACAAGTATAAGTAAATGTTCAGGATAATGGTGCTAATGACATCAGGAATTTGGGAAGTATTCTATAATGAAAAATGATTCACTATTCAGACTTGTTAACTGCATGAAATGCCAAGGCTTTTGTCTAATGTTTATATATCTATAAGGTCCAACTCCTTTCTAAGGTAATATAGCTTTAGTTATATAATAATGTCAGGGAATCCAAAAACACTCTAATCAAAACCTCTCGGCTTGGAAATCTCCAGACACCACACTAAACTAACATCTGTTTGTTTGCATGCTTGAAAAGGGAATATGAGTAACTCTTAACTGAAGCAAGCACATGAACATGTAGAAAACATATATACCAGCATTAATCTCATTCATGGCTTTCTTGACACGCTCATCTGGCTCAATATCCACAATAAGAGTCTGAACTATCTCGTAACCATAAGCTGACATAGCCTAGAAAGTAAAAGCAAGCAGATTATTAAGGATAGGTCCTACCCCATTCTTAATTTAAAATAAAATAAAAAGGGGATATATACCTTTTCAAGTTCCTCCTCCACTGCTTTTGCAATTTCGTTCTTCTGCTCAAAAGCAGCATCTAGTTCCATCTTTGGAACACTTGCTCTGATAACTGAAATTGCAACAAGAGTAAATAAGTTTCAATCTGAAGATGCATATATAAACCTACAAGCACTAAAATACTGACCATCAAAGACATAGGATTGTATCTGTGCTCTGGTATTGGTGAGTTTGTAGTAAGCATCTGCTGCCTTTTCTGCCAATGCTCGATATTGAATAGAAGCAACCACAGTAACAAAGACATTGTCCTGATGGGATGCATTACACAATGGTCAGTCAAATAATCCAGCCATTAATCAGGATACATTGTAGAGAAAAAATAAAAATGACCAAACAAAAATATTGTTAGATTTTCAACACATCAATGATTTTACATTACAACTCTAATATCCTTCTTCATGCCAAGTGCAGTTGGACTGGCCACCAACCTTGTTCTGACAGTAAACTTCAATTCTAGGCCACTTGCTAAGACACGAACATTATATGTTTCTATATTACATATCTAACCATATGTGTTTTTGGCGTTATTTTCCTATCAGAACAAGAGTTTCACCTCGATATCTCACGTAATAAAGATCAACATAGATTACAAAAGTAAAATTTCAATTGTGATTAGAGAACAACACCAAAATACTTCAATTGTGATAGGAAAACAACACCAAAATAAGAGTGGAAGAAAGAACCTTAGTCTTAGTTTCACAGCGAACATCTAGCTGTTTGACACGCAAAGAAAGAGCACCAGCCACACGCCTGCCGAAACACCATGGAACACAGTGGCAACCAGGATCAAGAACATCATCGTACTTCCCGAAAACTTCCTTGATGGCCACACTTGACTGATCCACTTGCACGCAACCAAAGACTTGTCCCATCTTCACTAAAACCACAACAGATCAAAACACCTAAACAAACACCAACATAAGTTTAATGCATCAATACTCAAAAGAATAATAACAAAAACATTGACAGTGCACTCACCTTGATAATGAAAATTTGATATGGAATGAGTGTGAGAATGAAAAGAAAAGGTGGTGAGTGGTGGTATTTATAGGGAGGGAGTTTGGAATTAAGAGGAAAGTGATAAAGCAGTTTGGCAAGGTTATCAGTTATCAGTTTACAGAATCCAAATGCACCAGTAATGCCGCGTCCTACTGCAAATGGAAGGTGAAGAGTGGATTCATAATGATATTAAATCATCCTTTATTACTTCTGCCTAAAAAATCATAACGTAAGAAATATTCTTTTATCCATGGATGATTTGATTTTAACTACAATTTATTGAATCATAATTAATTCACTACGTAAAAGGAATTTTTTTTTTTTAATTTCACAATTAATAGGGTCATGCATTCTCAAATTTGTAATTAATAAGTGAATAATTTATCATAAATATTACGTTACTACTTTTAAATAATAATTATTCTTTCATATCCAAATTATATTTTATCAAGTAAATTGATTTTTAAATAACAATTCATTGAAAGCGAATGTGCATGATTATATTAAGTATATAATAATCATGTTTGTTATGTAAAGCAATATAAAATCTATATGGTCATCTAATTTAAAATCTTTGATATAAAAATTATTTTCGTCGACATTTTTGGACATTTTTTAATTCTAAATGAAAATAATTACTATGCAAATAATTTATTACAACATCTATTTTCGAAAATATATTCAAAAGGAGAATTTAATTCAAATAATATAATTTAAAAATCGAACAATCATAATTGAATTATTCTTTTTTTCATTTAATCATCCAAGAATATTTATAGTTGATCTTTATTTAATTTAAATCATAATTTTATATGGTCGTCTAATTTAAATTAGTTACGATTGTTTAAAAAATTGTTTAATAGGACAATTATTCTAATCAATAATCAATAATTAAATATAAGAATAAGTAAAATATATTTCAAAATATTGCAATTTAACATGAAAATAAAATATTTTTTACATCTATATCTTATCAGTTATAAACAGATTATTATTATTATTATTATTATTATTATTATTATTATTATTATTATTATTATTATTATTATTATTATTTTCAAAACTATATATTATAATGATTTTTTACATTGATCATTTTATCAAAAGTTTAAGTAATTCTTTATTTTGCAGTAAAAAAAATCTTTATTTTAAGCCGAGTCTTCAAATCACTTTAAATTTTAAAAGACATAACTCTTGCATGGTATTTGAAATAAATATTTATTTTTTGTCTTATAGATTCTTAACTATAGAATATTATAAATATACTTAATGATTATTTTTTTTTATTTTTTATTGAAAGAAATAAAAGTTATACTTTCTTGCATTTTGTAATAGAAAGATAAAAATAATAAAATGGTTACATCCAATATAATCAAGAGGAGTGCCAGCAATACTCTCTCTAACACTCTCTTTTAGATATTTTCCTTGAAATTTATTGAAAATCATCAATTTTGATGGATCTCACCACTAAATTAGGAAAGAGAATCCTTAAATGATATGTGAAACTCACAAAAATGGGTGCTTTTTAATAAATTTCAACATCATAACCAACCATAGGTAGGGGTGGACCCAAGATGCAACAATAGGAGGGCCAAAATGAAATAAATATGTAAGCATTAAAATTTATATTACATATTTATATATTTTATAAAATAATTTAAAAATATATAATAGAAAATACATTTACATGGAAGATATTAAACGTATTTTTAAAGACCCAAGATTACAAATGATAATAACCAATTACATATATCACCGAGAACTTTAATGAATTTATAATAAAATTTGGTATTTATGTTAATCGTATATTTTTTATGAAAATCCTATTAATTATATTATAAAAATCTACTAAATTCAAATAAATTATGTTACTCAATTATCTTTTATGACAATAGTAGCTAACAACCATATTGAAGAATAATCTACTTTTAGAAAATTGGAAAAAAGAAGAAAAATATTTATTATGACAAAGGCTATAACTTTGAAAGCAAATTATGGCAAACTTTTGGTGCAACTCGATATCTAATTTACTTTCCAAAAATTTACATAGCACACGAGAGAATAATATAGGAAAATAGTGATAGAAAAATAGAATGTTTGTTTATGTGTTTAAAAATTTAAGTTGTCAATCTTATATATAGTGTTTGTAACTTTGATCCATTGACAAAGATTAATAAAATCATTTGATTACAAACTACAATTATTCATAACTATTAAAATAATAATAATAACATATTATAAAAGAAAAACCATTTGAAAGAAAAATAAATGATACTAAAATATTTTATTTCGAAAAGACAAAAATATAATTATCTGTACAATAAATATTACAAAAGAATAGAATATTTTACTAAAATGTAAAAATGATAAATAATAACAATTAAATTCCCTAAACAAAACAAAATAATTACCTAACGTTAATTGTTTTTAACATTACTTAATATTAAAAAACAAAATTGAAAAAGGGCAAGGGGGCAAGCCCCCCTCCCCCCCCCCCCCCCCCAAAAAAAGTGAAGCTGCAGGTCCGCCCCTGATCATAAGGAGAGTGTCTAAAAAAGAGTGTTAGATAGAGTGTCACTAGCATTTCTCATACAATCAATTTAATGTAGTCATAATATATTGATACTTAATATATATTTTAGATTATTGTATCATAAAAATTGTCATTTGCTCTATGTGATTTTTTTACAGAAATTGTAAATATGCTACTGAAGTCATCTATTTGATAGTTTTTAATATGTATTCATGTTTCCTTATAATAGTTAAACAATTTCTTAAACATTTCATATAATTGTTTATATTTTGTGACGTACAAATTAAAAAATTTACTCTGCCCCTCACCAAAATATTCACCTGTGCATCGCACGGGACAACACACTAGTTTTTTTGGGCGAATTAATCTATCCCAATATAAGTAAATCTTAATCTTTATTCATGAATAATATTTTTAATAGTTATCTTTCAATGAAATATTTTTAGTAATTATCTATTAATGATAATATTTTTATTTTTAGTAAACATTTAATTTTTTTTATTTCTTTTGAATATATTTCTTAATTTTAATTTCAAATTTAATTTGATTGAGCAACTAACTTGAATATTTTCTTTCTCAATCGTCTCAAACAATTTTCCTTCTATCTTTACCTGAATACTTTTCTTAGCCACTTATCTCTTTTATTTTACCATTTAAATCTTTATTTTCAAATTGAATTTCAATCTTTTAAAAGAAATTGTCAACAATTAAAAATAATCTTATATCACAATATAAATTATTTCTCATAAATCTTTGTAAAATTAAAAAAATATTTATTTATTATGAATTTTAATTATAGTATAATTCATATATTAAAAAATATTTATATCTGTCTATCTATCTATCTATATCTATATCTATATCTATATCTATATCTATCTATCTACCTATATCTATATCTATATCTATCTATCTATCTGTATTTTTTTTATTATATAAAACATAGTTGTTGACTAAGACTAATTATCCACATGTCATATTCTGGTGACATTTAAAATAAAAATATATAATTATAGTAATTTAGATAATTAAGGTAATAGTGATCATGATGATTTTTATAATTTGAACATTCAAATTAATAGCACAAAATATATATTATATGATATGATTCAAATTAATTGATAGTACTAATATAAATTCGAAATCAATTTTGGGTAAAAAAAAATGGCTAAATTATTCTTTTGGTCCCTTATCTTTATTTTAGGTTGCAATTTGGTCCTTTATTTTTTAAAAGTTATAAAATGGTCCCTTATCTTTATTTTAAGTTGCAATTTGGTCCTTTATCTTTTAAAAGTTGCAAAATGGTCCCCTAAGTAATTTTTTATAGCATGTTTACCCCTAAAGTAATGTATTTTTTAATTTTTTTTGGATAAACATGCTATAAAAAAATTACTTAAGGAACCATTTTACAACTTTTAAAAAATAAAGAACCAAATTGCAACCTAAAATAAAGATAAGGGACCAAAACAACAATTTAGCCTTAAAAAAATTGAATTCAACTATATTCAAATTAAAAACCTAGGAATGGTTTTATCCTTTTCTTCTTTTTACCATTGAAATAACATTGTTATTTCATTATTTTCAGGAACATGGAGAAGAATGGAGAAATGTATCTTTTTACCATGGAAATAACATTGGTTATTTTATATATTTTCAGGAATATGGAGAAGAATGGAGAAATGATGATACATTACAATAAGAAGTCAATTACTAGGTTTTAATGTTCTATCTTATGCCAACACATCAATTAATTTACATTACAACTCTAATATAAGCTATAGATAACACTATCATATCCTATTGGCGTAACAAACAACGGATATGATAGTTATTCTATCCTATCCTGTTTTATCTTGGCCACCAAAGGGGTCCTTAAAGGTTGAGATAAGTGAAAAGTTAACAAAAAAACAAATTGTGTATAATTTAAAGAAGTTTAATTGTGATGAAACTCTAAATGTAAAAGTAAATTGAATCGGTGGAGATTGTTCAAATGAAGTAAATTTGATGAAAAGTGGAAGTCATATATAAGCAATTGATAAAGGTAAATAAATTTTTAAAATCCATCTCATTCTCTTGTGAACCAAACAAGTAAAAAACTACCTCCCTCTTCTTCATTAAAATCCCTCCCCTCCCCTTATTTGAATCAAATATAATGTTTAATTAAAATCTCTTCCCTTTAAGGGGGCGTTTGGTAGGGGAGAAGTTTTTTCATACCCCGGGAATGATGATTCCTGTGAAAGTCAATTCCTGGGAATCATGATTCCTGGGAATGGTTAAAATATATTTGGTTAGTCATAGTATGTTTCTTGGGAATTAAAGTTTCCTATGTTTGGTTACAGTAGAACTTTTCTGGGTATATAAGAAAATTTTACAAATATACCCTTTATTAAAATAACTTCATTAAATATTTTTTCACTCAAATTTTATTACATATGACACTTACCTAATTTAATTACAATATTTAAATAAATTTATATATGAAAAAACATTTGCAAAAGAAAATCGAACAAAACTAATTTCAAAATATATTTTTTTACAAATTTTAATTATTTAATTTAATTATGACATTGTTTTACATGGTTGAAATATTATTATGGCATACTATCATATTAGAGGTTGAATTATAATATTATAATATAATAATACAAAAGATGAAATAATAAATAATGAGATAAACTTAGATAATAAAGTAGTTGGATCTATGTTTAAAAAAAAGATAAAGATAAAAAATTACAAATTTTAAAATTAATATTTTTTTTCAAAATTAAAGAAAGATAGAATCATGTAGATAAGTGAAACGTTCAACAATAGAGATAAGTTTATAGATAAAGATGAACCCTATACGAGGATATTTTGTACTTAAGAAAGGGAGTAATGTGGTCTTTTCATACCATTGAAACTTTCCCCGTAGTCAGAAAAGTTAGATTCCCACTTCCTCCTGTGGGAAAGTTTTCGTGGGAAACTGATTAAAAAACATTATCAGGAAACACTCTTTCCTAGGAATCTTATTTTTTTAAAATAGAAACCAAACATAGGAAACTAACATTCCCAACCTATCATTCCTGGGAATCTAAAAATTTCTCTTCTACCAAACGCCTCCTAAAGGCACTATCATTACTATTTGCAAAAACAATTTTATTTGCTTTGAAGTTATTATTCAAAAACTCAAAAAATGGAACTAGATAAAAAGACACTGAACATGGGATGGCAAATGTATCTAAAAGAAACGGCAAGTTGTGGTGTGGTCAAGAAGATAAGGGTGGGTTCACTTAGATAACCTAAGCAAACCTTTATTATATGCAGATTATTGAATTGAAGAACAGCAACAATAATACTTAAAGAATAGCAACTAAGTTGTCCTATATACACATAGTTGTGAAGCTAAACCTACTACAAGTATGACATCTAAGTCTTCAAGACTTTGTTGCATTTCCTTGTAGAAGACCATCCCTAATTTGTGAAGCAGCATCATGTACAGCACCAGGTCCATGTGGAATGAAAACAGCATTGGATTTTGAGGATGCACCAATATCCTTCATTGTGTCAAAATATTGACTCATGAGAACCATGTCCATGATATCCTTTGATGTTGTCCCAGGCACATTCTCGGAGAATCAGGCCATCTACTATGGCTTGGTGCTGACGAGCAACTCCAAGCCCTGCTAGGTACTTTGATTCTGCATCCCCTTCTGCTCTCTTTATCTGCATTATCTTCTCTGCTTCAGCTTTCTCATTTGCAGCCACCCTCAATCTTGCAGCTATTTGTGATGGTAAATGAACAATATGTAAAGGGTAATCAGGAAAAAAAAAAACATGCATCAAATAATTTTTTGTTCAAACTAGATAAATTTTTAGCTAAAAGCGTATATAAGTATATGCAAGGTTGGGTATTTAAGAATTAAGGTTGCATCAACAAGTGTAAGAAAGTAATTTTTCAGGATAGTGATGCTAAAGACATCAGGAATTTGTGAAAGTATTCTATAATGAAAAGTTATTCACTATTCAGAACTGTTAGCTTCATGAAAGTCTAGGCTTTTTGTCTGATGTACTTGCTTATATATGTATAATGACAAAGAGTATGGAGAAACTCTCCAATCAAAACCTTTCAGCTAGGAAATCTCCAGATATCACACTAAAAACTAGCATTTATTTTGTTAGCTTGCTTCAAAAGGAAATATGAATAACTCTAACTGAAGCAAGCACATGAACATCTAGAGAACGTACCAGCATTAATCTCATTCATTGCTTTCTTCACACGCTCATCTGGCTCAATATCCACAATAAGAGTCTGAACTATCTCGTAACCATAAGCTGACATAGCCTAGAAAGTAAAAGTAAACAGATTAAGGATGTCCTACCCCATTCTTAATTTAAAATAAAATAAAATAAAAAGGGGATGTATATATATACCTTTTCAAGTTCCTCCTCCACTACTTTTGCAATTTCATTCTTCTGCTCAAAAGCAGCATCTAGTTCCATCTTTGGAACACTTACTCTGATAACTGAAATTGCAAGGGAGTAAATAAGTTTCAACCTAAAGATGCACACATAAACCTGATTTCTTTTAAGCAGATTCACAACACAAGCACCAATTAAAACATTCACCATCAAATACATAGGACTGTATCTGTGCTCTGGTATTGGTGAGTTTGTAGTAAGCATCTGCTGCCTTTTCTGCCAATGCTCGATATTGGATAGAGGCAACCACAGTAACAAACACATTGTCCTGATGGGATATGCATTACACCATGGTCAACACATAAATGATTTTATATTACACTTGAAAAATAAACTTTGAAGAAGAAATAATGGTTGAGACCCATTTAAAGAAGAAAAAAAAAAAAAAAAAACCTTAGTCTTAGTTTCACAGCGAACATCTAGCTGGTTGACACGCAAAGAAAGGGCACCAGCCACACGCCTGCCACAACACCATGGCACACAATGGCAACCTACCATAAAAACCAAATTTATATAAATTAAATAAAGATACAAGACTATAGAATTGCAGTTGGAGAAAAGATATTTAATTTTTAAAATTCATTGTAGCAATTCTAATGATAGGAAATCTTTATTTTAAATATCATGTTTAAAGTTTTAAAAGCATAATTGATTATCAATTTTTATTGAAGGAAAATTTATTTTTTAACCTGAGAATAATAAGAATAATATATTCTCTGCTTCAAACAATTAAATAATATTTTTATTAAAAATATCTAGAAAAAAAGAAAATCCTTAAAAATTATTGAAAATGATTGTTGTATATTTTTTGGGAGGTGTATTATCTTCCATTATAAGAGAAACATGAAGAGGAGAGAGAGAAAATGTGAAATTTAATACAAAATGTGATGAAAAAAGAAAACAAATAGAGGAAGAGAAAGAAAATGGGAAAGAAATTATGAAAAATAAAATTTTATAAAATCATTATAGAAAAATTATATATATATTTGCTTCTTTTTTTTATATAGGGTGTTCTTATAAATAAATATTTCTGTATGAATAATTTTTTTTGGGAGATGTAAATTAAATGATAGATGGAAATATGAGTAAATTAAATAAAAAATGTGATACATTTTTTTTGAAATTTATTAAAATCATGTTATTCACTTAATGTAATAAAAAATGTTATTTTTAATAAATTACTATTTATTTTTTATGTAATATATATTTATATTTTTGAATTTTCATATACATAAAGTGCCCGTTATTATTATGTCCCTAAAATGTTAGGACTGGCCATGAATATGATATCTGTAAAGCAACCTGATGATCCTCGATGTGCAGCTTTGCCCTGTGAGGCTATTGACTACATCAAAACTCTGATCCTTCGCCTTCAAATAGCATATAAGATTCAGGATGTTAAAGAGATGATTTCCAACGCCAATTTCCTTTGGAACAAAGACCAAACAGTTCTAGAGGAAATCAAAATGTTACATGGCACAAACTTCGAATGGATCCTCTCTTTATTAAGGAAGATGAGGTTGTGGGCTTTGACCACCATAGAGATATATTGAAAAATTGGTTGATAGGGGGATGAGAAGAACGCACTGTCATCACTGATGTAGGAATACCAGGAGTGGGAAAGACCACTCTTGCTAAGCAAGTTTTTGACAAGGTCCATAACAACTTCGAGTGCCACGCATTGATAACAGTGTCTCAATCCTACACTGTAGAAGGACTGCTGAGGGATATGTTGCACAAGTTTTGTAAAGAAAAAATGGAGAATCCTCCTCTGAATGTTTCTACGATGGATTGAAGGTCCTTGATAGAAGAAGTCAGAAATTGCTTGCGCAACAAGAGGTATGGAATGAAAATTTTTGGGATGACATTGAATCTTCTGTGGTTGATAATAAAAAAAAAGTAGGATATTAATCACAACCAGGTACGAGAAGGTTGCGTACTTCTGTAGGAAATCTTCTTTTGTTGAAGTGCATAAGCTAGAACAACCTTTAAGTGAAGAAGAATCTTTGAGATTGTTCTGTAAGAAGGCATTTAAGTATGGTTCTGATGGATGTTGTCTCTAGAAATTGTTAGAAAGTGTAAATGTTTACCTCTAGCAATTGTGGCCATGGGTGAACTTTTATCTCAAAAAGATAAAAATGCACCTGAATGGGGACTGTTCAGTCAAAGTCTAAGTTTAGTGTCGCAGAGGAATTCTGAGTTAAATAGTGTAGCACAAATTTTAAGTTTAAGTTATGATGATTTGCCATATAATCTCAAATTATGTTTATTGTATTTTGGAATGTATCATGACAATTATGAAGTTAAAACTGATGGATTGATTAGGCAGTGGATAGCTGAAGGGTTTGTCAAACATGAAAGTGGAAAAACATTTGAACAAGTTGCACAACAACATTTAAAAGAGTTGATAACTAGAAGTTTGATGCAAGTATCTTCATTTACCATAAATGGCAAAGTTAGAGGATGCCGTGTTCATGACTCAATACATGAAATGATCCTTGGAAAAATCAAGGATGCAGGGTTTTGTCAGGATATTGATGAGCATAATCAATTAGTGTCATCTGGGATCGTTAGACGCTTAACGACAGCAACGGGTTCCACTGATTTAATTGGAAGTATTGAAAGATCACATGTTCAGTCAATTCTAATTTTCACAAAGGAAGAGTTATCTGAACACTTCATCAGCGGAATCCTTGCAAAATACATGCCATTGAAGGTACTTGATTTTGAAGATGCTCAATTATATCATGTTACTGAAAATTTGGGGAATTTAATCCACTTGAAGTATCTAAGCTTCAGGAATACATGGATACCAAGTCTACCAAAATCCATTGGTAAGCTCCGGAACTTGCACTACTACATTTAACCCCTATAGCAACATTTTATTAGTTACATTTATTAAAAATGTTGCTATAGATGAATTTAACACATTATCGTAACATTTTTTTAAAAAAATGTTGCTATAGATGATGTTAATTGTCAACACTTTTTAAATTAATCCCTATAGCAACAATTTCTTAGTTACATTTATTAAAAATGTTGCTACAGATGAATTCAACACATTGTCGTAACATTTTCCTTTAAAAAAATGTTGCTATAGAAGATGTTAAGTGTCAACACTTTTTAACTTAAATGTTATATATTCATAACTCTTTATAAGTGTTTTTATATTTTTAAATAAAGTTACATATTCACTTTGCACGGTATGTCACTCTCGCATTCGTGTCTCTCTCTCTTGCTCTCGGTCAGCTTCATCGTTTGTGTCTCTGATAACTCTCGCTCAGGCTCTCGCTTAGCTTCGTCGTTCATGTCTCCAATAACTCTCGCTGTCCATGAACTCATCAATTTTGGAGCAATATACTTAGGGTTCGTGTCCAATCAATGAAATCCTCCCTAACTTTTTGCTCGACAAGGTTCGCTCTCATCTCTCTATACCTTGGTCCTTGGTCTATCATCTCAAGCCTATTAATAAAGCTGTCCAAGTGGACTAACCCGACTCACCTGATTGGCTCACCACAAGTTGCTTAAAAAGTGAGTCAACCCATCCCGGCTCAATTTTTAGTGAGCTAAGAAATAGCTTACCTGACTCGAAGGTTGACTCACCTGAAATAAAAAAATATAATAATAAAATTCAAACATTATTTTAATTTTTCTATGACAAAATATTATACCAATTAAACATTCAAATTTAAACTAATATTGTGGCATTTGTAATTATAAAGGGTAATTACCAAATAATTAACAAGGGTTACTAATAATAAAGTGAGTTTTATTTTTTTAGTAAACTCCCAACCCACGAGCCAACCTAACTCGCCACGGGTCCAACCCAAGTGAGTTGGATTCTAAGTTAACCAACCCAATTTTTACTTATAATTATGGTGGGTTAATTTTTACCAACCCAACTTGACTCAAACCGGCGATGCGTCGAGTTGGCTCGTGGGTTATAACTCATTTTGACCACTCTACTTTTAACTGTAGTCTATTGTGATTTGAAATCTTAAACATCCAATCTAGGTTTAGATGTCTTCCTAAAAGTTGTCGCTCTGGACCTTAGCCTTCATTAAATTAGACTTTGGCTTCACTCAATTTGGACATCTACAACTTAAAATATATTCATTAAATGATGCATTGCCCAAACATCAGATGATGCACCTTATCTCCTTTGTCTAGTGTGATTTTTACCAACTTAGAGGTTGAATTTCATCTTGACTTCTACATGAAGTTTGTAGAACTTTCTCTTAGCTAACATAACAAGACTAGGATCACCTTATGTGGAGAAGTATGACTTAAGGTGTAGTGTGCAAACGAGGTAAGTGTTAGGATAAGATGGAAATGAGAGTTATCACGTTTTTGTTAAAAATATAAAATAATCCTATTATTCAGCTAGGAAATCTCCAGATATCACACTAAAAACTAGCATTTATTTTGTTAGCTTGCTTGAAAAGGAAATATGAATAACTCTAACTGAAGCAAGCACATGAACATCTAGAGAACATACCAGCATTAATCTCATTCATTGCTTTCTTCACACGCTCATCTGGCTCAATATCCACAATAAGAGTCTGAACTATCTCGTAACCATAAGCTGACATAGCCTAGAAAGTAAAAGCAAACAGATTAAGGATGTCCTACCCCATTCTTAATTTAAAATAAAATAAAATAAAATAAAAAGGGGATGTATATTCAAGTTCCTCCTCCACTGCTTTTGCAATTTCATTCTTCTGCTCAAAAGCAGCATCTAGTTCCACCTTTGGAACACTTGCTCTGATAACTGAAATTGCAACAGGAGTAAAACATTCACCATCAAATACATAGGACTGTATCTGTGCTCTGGTATTGGTGAGTTTATAGTAAGCATCTGCTGCCTTTTCTGCCAATGCTCGATATTGGATAGAGGCAACCACAGTAACAAACACATTGTCCTGATGGGATATGCATTACACCATGGTCAACACATAAATGATTTTATATTACACTTGAAAAATAAACTTTGTGGAAGAAATAATGGTTGAGACCCATTTAAAGAAGAAAAAAAAAAAACCTTAGTCTTAGTTTCACAGCGAACATCTAGCTGGTTGACACGCAAAGAAAGGGCACCAGCCACACGCCTGCCACAACACCATGGCACACAATGGCAACCTACCATAAAAACCAAATTTATATAAATTAAACAAAAGATACAAGACTATAGAATTGCAGTTGGAGAAAAGAGATTTAATTTTTAAAATTCATTGTAGCAATTCTAATGATAGGAAATCTTTATTTTAAATATCATGTTTAAAGTTTTAAAAGCATAATTGACCATCAATTTTTATTGAAGGAAAATTTATATTTTAACCTGAGTATAATAAGAATAATATATTCTCTGCTTCAAACAATTAAATAATATTTTTATTAAAAATATCTAGGAAAAATAGAAAATCCTTAAAAGTTATTGAAAATGATGGTTGTATATTTTTTGGGAGGTGTATTATCTTCCGTTATAAGAGAAACATGAAGAGGAGAGAGAGAAAATGTGAAATTTAATACAAAATGTGATGAAAAAGGAAAATAAATAGAGGAAGAGAAAGAAAATAGGAAAGGAATTATGAAAAATAAAATTTTATAAAATCATTATAGAAAAATTATATATACATATTATGTATATTTGCTTCTTCTTTTTTTATAGGGTGTTCTTATATATAAATATTTCTGTATGAATAATTTTTTTTGGGAGGTGTAAATTAAATGATAGATGGAAATATGAGTAAATTAAATGAAAAATGTGATACATTTTTTTTTTAAATTTATTAAAATCGTGTTATTTACTTAATGTAATAAAACATATTATTTTTAATAAATTACATACTTATTTTTTATGTAATATATATTTATATTTTTGAATTTTCATATATAAAAGTGCCCGTTATTATTATTCTGTCCTGGCCCCTAAAATGTTAGGACTGGCCCTGAATATGATATCTGTAAAGCAACATGATGATCCTCGATGTGCAGCTTTGGCCTGTGAGGCTATTGACTACATCAAAACTCTGATCCTTCGCCTTCAAATAGCATATAAGATTCAGGATGTTAAAGAGATGATTTCCAACGCCAATTTCCTTTGGAACAAAGACCAAACAGTTCTAGAGGAAATCAAAATGTTACATGGCACAAACTTCGAATGGATCCTCTCTTTATTAAGGAAGATGAGGTTGTGGGCTTTGACCACCATAGAGATATATTGAAAAATTGGTTGATAGGGGGATGAGAAGAACGCACTGTCATCACTGATGTAGGAATACCAGGAGTGGGAAAGACCACTCTTGCTAAGCAAGTTTTTGACAAGGTCCATAACAACTTCGAGTGCCACGCATTGATAACACTTCATCAGCGGAATCCTTGCAAAATACATGCCATTGAAGGTACTTGATTTTGAAGATGCTCAATTATATCATGTTCCTGAAAATTTGGGGAATTTAATCCACTTGAAGTATCTAAGCTTCAGGAATACAAGGATACCAAGTCTACCAAAATCCATTGGTAAGCTCCAGAACTTGGAGACCTTGGATGTACGACAAACACTTGAGTCTGACATACCAAAGGAGATTAGCAAGCTTAGAAAGCTACGTCATCTTCTGGCCTACAAAATATCTTCCATCACAGTGAGGCATGGCATCCCTACAAAAGATAGGTGTACTGAAACTAGATGATGGTGGAGTTGTGATTAGCGAGCTGGGAAAGCTAAAGCAATTAAAGGATCTGAGGATTACAAATTTTAGGGGACAATACAGAAACACTCTATATATGTTCCTCAATAAATGAGATGCAATTCTTGGAGAAACTACATATTTATATAGATGACAATGAAGTACTTGACTTGCATTTTATGTCATCCCTGTCTACACTTAGGAAGCTTTTCCTGCATGGGAAGTTAAAAGAGTTACCAAATGGGATTCCACGGTTCCAAAATCTTGTGAAATTGTCTTTTAAGTACTCAAAGTTAACTGAAGATCCATTGAAATCACTACAAGATATGCCAAATTTGTTGTTCCTCTATATCGGCTCATGTGCTTATGAAGGTGAAAGCCTGCAGTTTCTGGGATTAACATTTAATGACAAAATTGTCACTTTATTTTCAATATGTTTCTAAACAAGAAACCTTGAAAACAATTTGTTTTCATGGTTTTTGTTGTACAAATATTTGAAAATAGAAAAAAAATCAAAACAAAGTGATAATTTTGTAATTAAAAGTAAATACAGGGGATAAAAATAGGAAACATTTCCTCAAAGTCAACGGACCTTAGAATTTCATAATCGTCCAGATTTATACATAAAAGGTATTTTTTTCTTATTAATATCTCTATGGATTGATATTCTTGGT
Source organism: Pueraria montana var. lobata (assembly GCA_026413185.1). NCBI lineage: Eukaryota > Viridiplantae > Streptophyta > Magnoliopsida > Fabales > Fabaceae > Pueraria > Pueraria montana. Next base: position 15,805,900 of record CM048651.1, on the reverse strand, counting down.
CCTTATTTTTTTTCAATAATAAAAATGCAATCATTTTTTAATTACTAAAATGATTTCTTAACTTTTGGCCACCTTTTTCTTCTAGTACATGCTTTATTCTTCTTCGTCTACATCACTCAAAGAAGTATAGATAAAATTATCTAGGCTAAATTACTAATTTGGTCCATCTATTTATTTTTTATTTAATTTGATCATTCTTTTAATATAAAGTCTAATATAGTCTTTTATTTTTCAAAAATGGTTTAATATAGCCCTTTTGATCCAATTGAGATTTTTGAAAATAAAAACACTAATACCCAATAGGAATAGTTCAGTTGGCAACACACGCTGAGTTTGTGAGAAAGGACTTGAGTTTGATTCCCACATAATACATCTTTGGGGGCGAAAAACTTTAAGTGTGACTAATCCCAAATTGAGTACAAAAAGGTCTCATTGAATCATTTTGAAAAATAAAGAACTAAATTGGACCTTTTATTAAAAGAGATATCAAATTAGTAATTTAACAACCTTCAGCGAGAATACTTGCCATTTTTTGTTATCAAGAATCCTCTCCATCATAATGATTTTTCGTCATAATAATCTGCTTTGATTATGTAATATTTCTAACTATTTTAAGGAGATTTTAAGCCACACATTTCAAAATTTTATGTCAATTTGTCATCAAATAAATGAATTTTAAAATATTAGCATTTTTATTTATTTTCTTATATTTCTGTGTTTTTATTTTTAGATATTAAAAAAGAGATATTAAAACTCCAATAGATCAAGAAAGAAGACCAGACGAAAAGAATGAAATCTTCAAGAGTGTTGAACTTTTCTCTTAAGTATTAATACTGGTCCGAAACAGAGAGAAACTGAAGATTAGGATTTGGAGTTCTCAATATGTGGGACATGCCAACTAATATTCGGGACAACCAATTGGAGGATTTGGAGTTCTCAATATTTTGGACTGCACTTCTTGGTCAGAGGCTGGATCAGGGCTAATGGACGCTGTTTTTCAAGGTGCTATTCTAGCAGGAAAATCAATTGGAGGATTCAAGATAGAAAAAGAAGCTGGGGAATGGACTGCATCTAACTTTCATCCATACTTACCATTAGAAAATTACCTCACCTGCAGGTAATTTCCTATTGTTGCTCAATAACTTGTTCTATTAACACAAGTGCAATTGCTGCTTAGATTGTTTTAACTTTTGAGTTCCGGTTTTTCTCAGCATGGAAGCACGGGCTGCTGGGCGCTGTAGTGAGGAATAATTCTTTTATAAGATTGTTGTTGTTGTGCTTCTTGGTGAGATTGATAATAATTGTCTTATTTACTATTAACTCGGTCGGCAAGCATACCAATTGAACAAGTAGTAAATGGATAAGTGTTGCGATTTTGGTAAGTGTACCAAATTGTTCAAGTAACAAATGGTAAGTAAAGTATCGTATCCACAGGGATTTGTAGGATAATTGTGTAATTAATAGAAAAATTAAATGGACTACGAAAATTGAGAATTTAGGTAACCAAAATTAAGATAAGTGCGTAAATTAAATGAGAAAAAGAAGAGAAATTGAATTTGGGTAAATTCACCGAACACGTAGCGTGCGCAAAAAATTGGGTTTAGATCAATGGAAGAATTATGTCGGGGTTTAACTTCGTCAAGTCATCCTAACATGCAATCACTGATTTTCTTATTCAAATAAACTTTTGTTATCATCAACCCACAAATTTATTCAAACCTTAATCCCTTAAGTGAGAGAACCTAAGTCCTTTGATTCCACTATCAATCCCTTGAATTAGTATAACCAAAGTACTTGCATTAGGAATAGGGGTTCTAACGATGCCCAATTCTCTTTACCCTATCCCTAGGCATAAAAGCATTGGGTGTTCTTTCTAGTTCGCAATTCAATCAAGTAGTAAATGGATAAGTCCAAGTATCGTTTTCCAAAGGGACTTGCGTAATATAGGCAGTGTTCATGTAGATATCAACTAAGCCAACGGATTTTTACAAGAAAGCAGTAAAAACATAAACTTTAGTTGGTTTTGTGAAACTTTATAACAAATCTAGTGCAGGACAGAAATAAATATGTTTTTGTGATTTTTATAACAAAACACAGCTGTGATAGAGGTTAAAACAAATATATAAAGATGTTGCAGGGGTTAGATCTCACCAAGCTCTACTCTCTTCTTACATTAACGAACAATATATATTCCATTTGCATTTAGATGTTAAAATTAGCCAATAAAAAAGTTCTCGACCCTAATTCCTTAGGTGCAAAAAGTCTTAGTTGCCTTCCTTAATCCTTGATCCCTTAACAACTTAATGAAGGAACTAGCTTTAAGCCTAGTGACACAAGATAACTCATGAACTAAGCTCCATTCCTTGACACAAAGTTCATGAGGTATATTGCTTCAGATCTAGACAACAAAAGTGTTTCCCAACAACAATCATGTCCACAGATTATGCTATAGGTGATCAAGCCACAACAAGCTTTAAGTAAAGAAGCAAAATACTAACATTAAACACAAATATGCGGAATATATATATATATATATATATATATATATATATATATATATATATATATATCAAAAGATACCAGAGAGTCTAAGTATGGTTACATCTAACCCCTTACAACTGAAGAACTCAGCCACTCATGGACATGAGCAGCTGGAAAATACACATGAAAGGAAAGGAAATGAGGAAGAACACTAAGAACAAGAGAGAGCTTTTCTCTCAAATAAAATAGTACACAAAACGAGCTACAGAATTCAATATGAGTGTCTAAGAAAAAAAACTCTTCTCATAAATGAGGATCAGCTCTTTATATACATGTGCAGAATTTCTTCAGAGTGACAATTCGCTCAGCCTGGAAATCTGGCTTGGCTGATTGGCAAATTCTGCTACTTAACCATAATGCTCTGCAGATGACCTTTCTATGCTTCCACAACATCAGAATCTAGCTCCACAAGGTGTTCTTCAACTTCAATCTCCTCCTTCTACAAAAAGTGGGGTAAATCACTAAGTAACCATAAAACTAGAAAATTAAACTAATCTTAACTAAATTATGAAATTAACAGAAATTGAGTAAAACAACACTCCAAATGAGAGAAAAAGAGAGAAAATTGCCTTAAAAGCCACTTAAAAAGTAAGTAATTACATCAACTAACATTTACCTAATCGTTGAATAATTAATTAGATAATTATCTTACTTTTCTCCTCATCTAGAGTAATGTTTGACTCATTTAATTGTAAATTTTTAAGTATTTAGTTTTTAGTCTAATTAATTTATTTTATTATTGGTTACATCTAATTGTTTTGCCTACATTTTGTAGAAATGGAGTTTGGAAGTTGGAAAGCTTTTTGGAGCTTAGCCTTTGAAGTTCTTGAGAAGTGTCTCGAACAAGAATTCACTTAGCCACAATAGTTGGCTAAGAGAATTGGCCTTTCTGATGAAAAGCAAAATTTTGGAAGTTTAGCTAAGCAAGGACAAGAGGCTAAGCAAAAATGAGGGTGAGACCATCAGATCCAAATTTGGCTAAGCAACCTTTGGTGGCTAAGGGTGTTTCTTTCTTGGGTTTTGTGAAGTTGCAATTTCACTAAGCGAGCATAACTAGCTAAGCGAATAGTCAATAAAAATGAAAACTTTGCTCGTGTATATAAAGGATTGTCTGCCACTTATGAAGGGAGTCTGCACATTTTGCTCCAAAACGACGAATCCATTGAGTGCAAAAGGGAGAGCCAATCCTATTGCAAGATCCACTCCTCCATTGATTGTTAAAGGCTCTCCCGGCTCCATTTCCACCACATTCATGCATTCTTCATGTATTTTGTTGCTACTTATGGAAATGGGTAGTTAAATCCCTTCCATGTTGGGGTTAAATGCATGTAACCAAAACTCAAACTCTCTTGTATATTTTGATATATATTCCGTACTTAATGCTTGTTATGGTTTGTTATTGGAAAACACTTCCATAGCTTGTTTTTAGGATAAGATTGTTATTGAAAAATACTTTCTTTATCTCAATGCGTGTGATTTTTACGCCCAATGGACTTTGTATCTAGGAATAATGGAGATTTATTTATTGGTTATGTTCAGTCACTAGATGTAAAGCTGGTTCCTTTCTTAACTTTTTTGAGGGATAAGACTTAATAACAAAATAAGACTCTTTTCACTTAAGGGATTAAGGCTAAGAAAGCATTTGTTGACTGATTTTAACATTGAGTTACAATGGAGTATATTTTGTGCATTCAAGTCAAAAGAGAGTGATGTTTAGTGAAATCTAACCCTGACAATTTTTATCATTTTTTTTGTTTTTCCTGCTGTTTTAACTAAAAAACCACAAAAAGAGTATTTTAGTTACTTTTCTTTTATTTGTTCTGTTTTTAAGTTCCAAACAATAACAAAAAAAATGTGTTTTATTACTTTCATGTTATTCTTTAGTTTAGTTAGTAAATGTGTGAAATTTGCCCAATATTAGATAAGTCTCTTGAAAATGGATATACTTGGACTTTTCATTTTACTATTTATGCAATTTGGAACGCTTGCCAATGACCAAACAATTGGTACTCTAGATGAGGTGTCTACGATAGTGGCATTGATTCAGCTGGAACAGATTGGATCATAAGGCTTCTTCTTACCTTTCTGTTGATGAACTATGATTCATTTTTTTCAATGTTGTTGACTTTTTAAATGATTGTGATGGCTGGAGAACTGTCTCTAAATGAAAGGTTGCATCATTGTGGAAGGTTTGTAACAACAACTCAGAAGCTTTGATGTACCTTCAAGATTTCTATTGTATTTCTTCTAGTGACAAAAGTAAGAATATGTTACTAAATTGTATAGCACATATGAGTCATCCTCCTCATAAGAATTTTGCTTTCCTTTTTTTTTTTGAATAATTGTTTACTTTATCTAAAAAGCTTGAGCTGTGGCATATTCTCTTGAACCATTGCAGTATTACCGGGTTTTATGGTTGACGTTTGGCAAGTTCTGATTTCATACAAAATTAATGTATCTTAGGATTCAGCTATAGCCACTCGCATTTGTGATTTGGATAAAGAAGTAAAAGGAAATGAACATTCTCTAATTGTTATATCCCAACTGTTGTGACTTGTGAGGTTTATCTCCCAACTTCCTATATTTATTTTTTCATCAAATTCATGGTTATTATTGTCATTAATCATTGTTGTAAGCTTAATAAATTTTTGTCATCTTTCCCACTTATAAACATTTGATTAGTTTTTTACTTAGGTTTTAGAGTTGAGACTGTAGTATATATTTGAAGTCTGGTCGAAATAATATCCAACTTCTTGGACAATTGGATCCGCATGGAACAACATCTCAAGACAGTACCCTCTAGCATTCAACACTTAGCTACAGAAACTTGAATTTGTCAATATCTAGTTTATGCCAACTGAATTTTAGATGTCCTAGAGTGTCCACTTTTAAACATAAAATGGTACTTTATTTTTTCTTTGTTCTTATTAAAAAGTTCTCTCAACCTCTCAAGTTACCCTCCATTCACAAGGAGCTCTCTCTCAAGGATGGAGCTTGATTCCCCTTCATGACAAATTGCTCCCCTCTCTTTTTCTTTCCTTGAGCTTGTAACCATTGTTGGATGGTAAACCCTTTCTTGCTCCTTTTTCCCCTTTCTATGTGTTGGCCCATAATGGGTATTTATGCAAGCTCTCATTGTTGTTGCTTTGGATTGTTTTCATGGGTTTCGGTGAGATGATGTTGTTGGTGGGAGCCCTCTTTGTTAAAGTTAAGCCCTTCCCTTTCTCTCCTCTCCTTGAGAACCTAAGCTTGAAGACCCATAAGTAAGGGAAGCTTGTCCTTTGAATTATGATGTGTTTTTGTTGTTTTGAAATTGTTGTTTTTCGACTTTAAATCCTATGAACTGAATTTATACTTTGATACTTGAGTTTTGAAACCTTTGGGAAGCCATGAAAGGGCCTTATTGTGCATTTTCGGAGTTACAGAACTCTAGCTTAAGCGAGCCTGCTCTGAGCGCTTAAGTTAGGGAGCAAACTTGAAAATTCGAACTTGTTGTCACCGCTTATAAGTGTGGCACTTAAGTTGGGTGCTTAAGCCACCAGTTATGGTCAAGCTTAAGCTAGCTATGTTAGGTGCAATTTTGAAATTGAAGGCTTTCCAAAGGTGATCAAAATGAGATCTTGGTTAATTGTGTGAGTAATTAGTTAGGGATTAAAGCTATTTTAAGTTAATATCATGTGATTAACTGTTTTATGAGCTTTTATTTAAATGAGTAAAGTTGATTTATGATGATATCATGTGATTCACTTTAAAATGATGGTTATTCCCTTTGTTTGAGATGTTGCTATGAAGAAGGTGATTTTAGATCAAATGTGATTCCTATAAATGATTATACAGTTGTAGTATATTTATTTATGAAGTGAGGTTGTATGTATACTAATACACGATGCTTAATTGAAATTGGATGAGATAACTTTATTCTTGATGAAATGATTATGTGGATGTTGAAATGTTTATATTGTGTTAAGATGATTTCATTGTTGTTGGAGTGAATAATGTTTTGATGAGGTGAATGTATTTTTGTTGATGTGATGAATTATGTTGTGGTGAGTGAATCCTTAATGTTGGAAACCGTCTTAAAGCATTTAAATAAGTCCATTATGAATTTTGAATAGGTTGAAAAGAAATGACTACTTGGTGAAGGCGAGTTCCATTAGGCATTGGATCTCTGATTCATTAAGAGACCCGAAGGTCTCGCTTAGTGGGTATCTTCCCAAGTACTCACCCTTATTATTTTTTGAAACATCGTTGGATCCTTGAAGTGGTGAAAATGTTTTATGAACACTAAGTTGACTCATTTTAAATGAATAAAGGATGATTGTTGTTGGTGAAACTTGGATCCTTGAGACATACCATAAGTAAGATGGTGGGTACGGAGGTGTCATATCTCAAACTTCAAGGGAATCCAAGTATGGTGTTTAGTTGTTGTTGTTTGTAAGTAGGCATGTAAGTTGAGGATTGTTTGAATGTTTAATTTCTAATAAATGAGAATTTTTAAAAAACATTTACTATTTTTACGCAAATTGAAACCAATTTTTATTTTAAATGATAATAACCTTAATCATTACGGAAATAAGAACAAACACACTGCTAATTTTACAAAATTTTACACTAGTTAACTTTAACCATTATTATAATAACAATATACACAACTAATTTTACACTAACCAATTTAAAAAAATATATGTATATTTTTTGAAACATCGTTGGATCCTTGAAGTGGTAAAAATGTTTTATGAACACTAAGTTGACTCATTTTAAATGAATAAAGGATGATTGTTGTTGGTGAAACTTGGATCCTTGAGACATACCATAAGTAAGATGGTGGGTACTGAGGTGTCATATCTCAAACTTCAAGGGAATCCAAGTATGGTGTTTAGTTGTTGTTTGTAAGTAGGCATGTAAGTTGAGGATTGTTTGAATGTTTAATTTCTAATAAATGAGAATTTTTAAAAAAACATTTACTATTTTTACTCAAAATTGAAACCAATTTTTATTTTAAATGATAATAACCTTAATCATTATGGTAATAAGAACCGAGGGGGTCTAGCTCAGTTGGTTGAGTAGAATGCGTGAGTTATTGTAAACCCCTCGGTACCGTATTCGATTCCTACAGATCAAAAAAAAATTATGGTAATAAGAACAAACACACTGCTAATTTTACATTAGCTAACTTTAACTATTATTATAATAACAATATACACAACTAATTTTACACTAACCAATTTAAAAAAATATACGTATATACATGAAAAGTGTCAAAGGAGGGAGGGGGCACTCTCTCCGCCCCCCTCTAGATTCGTCCCTGAAAAGCATGTATTTTTTTGGCTTAAATTAGCCTTTCTAGTTAACTGTACAAAGTCACTTTCTCTCAAGCTTTTGTGGTCTGCACTTCTCACATCGTTAAAGCATGGGTTCGAACATGGTATCAAAATTAAAAAAAAAAAAAAAAAGTTTAATGTACAATGCAAACATTATAACAAAGCTACAATCATTTAATTTCTCTAGTTCTCTTTATGCAGAATCTTTCAGCAATGAGTTTGTATGTCAAGCATGAGACTACTACTCAGATGCATTTAAGATAAATCTATTGGAAAGAGTTTAACATTCATTTTTTTTTTTTTTGCATACACATAACGAGTCTTGTTATATTTTATATACTGTTTTAACTAGCATTATCTCTTTCAATTCCTGGTGGTATGGATGAGTTAACATGGATTCATGGGCAGAATCTAGTTGTAAACTTCATCAACAAGGCAAAAAGAATGTGATATTGTGAACAGTTGGAGCTGCAAAGCAAAAACTATGGTTAATCATAATGGGTGTAGCTTACAAATGGATTCAGGAAAGGAAATTCAATTACCATTTAGATTTAGATACCACAAATGTTTCATGTTACCAATGCTATTTCATAGAAGTTTTAGGCCTGAGTTGCTCAAATCCAATGCACGCAAGTTAAACCAGAGAAGACATACAAATGGGATACTCATACTGAACCTGAAGAGTTTCCCAATTTTGTAACTTGAGAAATTGACTTATGTCTATTGTAAGGTCCTGATCCCAAAATGACACATGCCTCGTGCTTTTAGACATATTTGCAGCATCAAATTTAATCATCAAGATCGTGCAATAGATCATGCATTCTGCAGTCTCCACTTCATTATTTCACCTTTATTATTCTCACATACGGTACCATATTAAAATAGACCTTGACATAATTTCATTAATCTAAAAATATAGTTAGATTAAAAAGTCAATATTATAACTGAAGCTATTTCATATTTATGACTAGAAGCTATTTCTTCAGGTTGAGGATCTCAAGGCGATGGGTATACATACCAATGCTACGCATCATCAAGGAGTGCAGATTCCTCATTCCCCCTAATTCCTAAATTCTTATAGAATTGAGATTATAGTCAAATTGGAAAGTAGAAAGCTGGAGAACAGCATATAGGGCTTAAATAGCAATAGAGAGGTGGAGAACAAGATAAGGGACCTATAGAATTGAGATTATAATCAAATTGAAAAATGGAGAATTGGGGAATGAGGCTATAGTATGTAGGGACGAAGTTGGAAAAGAGAGACATGGAGAATGAGGCCGCAATGAAACGAATTTAGATTAGAATCAAATTAGAAAATAGAGAATTGGGGAAGGAGGTGGCAGTTGCAGAGGAGGTGGACTAGCAGCTAATAGAAAATTTATATTAGAGAGATCAAATTGATGTGAAGGTAGGTCACGTGAGTGAGTTTAGTGATTTTATCATAAGCATTGGATTCCAGTAAAATGAATGGTTGAAATTCGGTGTAACTCTTCTAAAGTTACACTGGTGTAATTTGATCTCTCTCTTTCTCTCTATATATATCAAAGACATTAGTGATAATCAGTTTTTTCAAATCCCAAGTACAAAACCAAAAAAAAAAGTACAATACCAAAAATACAAACAAAAGAATAGCAAATATGAAGGGGTCATCATAATAAAATTCGACAATGGTCTGAGATGTCTCTGATATCATAAAATTACTTGTCATATATGCACAAATACATCAAACGCTACCATTCAAAAACCATAAATTGATAAAACTAAATCCTTTGACATAAATCTTTTGGTTGAGATATTGAAGTATTAATTAACTACAGCAAAAAGATTCCATTGAAGAGGTAGATCTAATATACTGAAAAAAGCTTTATAGAAGCCAGCAGCCCCAGCCCTACTGCATTACCTTACGGTATCCTCTGAAAACATGAGCATCAAGTGTTGCATCTTCTCTGTTGATGAGCTCAAAGATGCATGCATCTCCTCGTTGCAGTTCATTTTCTCTTACAAACGAGGCCCAACCGGTAGAGAGATTGCCTGAACTAGTAGTAGAATATTCACGGAATACAAACTTTACAGGCCATAATTTCTTTCTAAAGTGTATCATCATCACCTTCTGGTTCATGTTTACAAAATACTTTCTGACAAAGTCCATCGGCACATACTGCATCAAGTCATATATATCATCATCACTGTCCGAACAAAATCAAACAATTCATGAAAGAATAATAACACTTGTTCATGAAAGAACGAAATCAAACTATTCGTGTGGTTGTCATTTCCTGTTATTTCTGTTATCGGCAGTTAGTTCCTGCTGTTGGAGTTAGTTATCCTACCTAGCACCCAACCTAACACAATAAGTGTATGATTGTAACAATAAGGAATTCATTTTCAGTCTCTTCACATGTTCTGAATTATTAGATAAAAAATTCCACGGCTTTCAACATAATTAGGTTCTTAATATAAGTAATATTTAGATAAAACCTTACCACCTGGCTGGTTATATTTGCCGTCCATTTTGTAGTTAAAGTGACCATGAAAGAGGGATTTTCTGATGTGAATTTGCTAGCTCTTTTAAATGCTCTGGCTCTTAAGATCTTCAACTTGAAGCGGCTTTCCACCTGTGAAGATCTTTGACTTGAACTTCCACCTGTCCAGTTGGTTGAAGGATGCACTATGTAGCATTTTGAAAGATCAATATATGCATTTTCACTGAATTCAGCTTCATAGAGAGTAATAAAAGCTACTTAAGAAGTAAGATACATATTGCACATGTTGGATATACAAAGGTCTAACATGCACTATTACAGATAAAAATCTAGAAATAGATTCAAATTGAATATAAAGGATTCTATTTTTCAACCAAGATTTGAGTCATCTAAAGTGAAGAGATATAGCCAATGATTGATAAATTAATGATTAAGACTGTAATTAACTGCATACATACATAAAATAAATAATGTCATTATTTAAATTTCATTTGTTGATTTTCAATCAATTGCTACACTCTTCACCTAATTCTCAAGAAATGAATCCCTCGTGAAGAGTTAAGTCTAATTAACTTGTATCTCCTTGAACCGATCCTAAATTGAATGATGTATTACCTTGTGAAATGGGACAACTTGGTTCCGTGGCACCTTGTAAGATGGAAACCTTGAAAGCAATGCCCTGGATCTTCTGGATCGGTTCAAAAACACAAACATCCCCCACATTCAAATTATTTTCTGATGCAAATTTCTGCCATCCCCCAGTAAGTCTAGGAGCAGAGTAAATAACAGACCAAGTTCTCCCATCCAAGACCTCAAGGATGACAATTGCATGTGTTTTCTTCAAATATATTTCTGCAAATTGAAGCGGTATTTCCTGGGATATTTTTTTACAACATAAAAATGTAAGCACAAAGAATTATATTTCTTCTGCAACATCCTTATAAAATAAGCTGACTCATGACAATGCATATATTAATCAAAGGCTCACCACATAATATCCATTAATAAAGGATGGCTTCATGACCAGCCTGAAAGTTTTGGCTCTGTTTAAATCGGTAGAAGTTAACTGCTCCCCTTTTGGGCATTCAGTGTTAAAAATGCCTTGTCCCTCATCTTCTGAAAAATTGAACATGACATGAGTAAGTAATGAAAAATTGGCCTCCAAAAGTTAATAGGATCCATAAAATGATCTGATCATGACATACATACCATCTAATTTTTGCTTCATAAATGTTGCCTTTTGAGAGCTATTACTTCTAGTTGGGACATGCTGATGCAAGTTTACCCCATTGGAGCTTCTTTCGACATTTGTAGTTATGCTATTTTTCATTTTCTTACAAGGTTGAGGAGATGACACTGTTGGTTTCATTCTAGTCTTTTGGCATGAAAATTGGTAATCCAAAATTTCAACAGAATCATCACTAATCTCCACAAGGTTGTCCTTTCCCCCTTGAGTACCATGGGAAGGATAGTCTATTTCAAGGGCACTATTGTCAAATATGCGCACATCAAAATGAGAAGTTCCCTCATATTCAAAGAACAGGAAGTGGCCATGATCTAGAGAATAGCATGTGGCAAACTCCTTCCAACCCTTTTGAAACCAAATCACACCATCATGCTTGGTCCAATATATTTTCCATTCAGTGCCATCTGCAGGCTTGAGAAACACCGGATTTGACATGCCATCCCCATATTTTCTAGTGAATTTTTTTGGGAGCTTCTGCAAATATTCTGTTGTTAGCATGGATAATGAAATTCACAAGCATACCAGAGAAACATAAACCCCAACATAGCTATCTTATCAATTCAAACATATGAAATGGAGTAGTTTGTGTATATCCAGGATCATGCAGGCAGAGATACCGGAGTGGTAGTTTCAAACATCATCTTACTTAAAACTTCAAAGGACTAAAACAACATTTGTTATAATTAGATAGTAAAGTAGACTCATTTGATGCTGCTAAACATGAACAACAACTTCACTCAAAGAAGTATGAAAGTAATGATGCTTACAAGTTTTTCATCTGCAAGAGTTGTTGTGAGGATAATCTTAAAGAAATGAACTGCAGTGGGCAAAGGATGCTTATTCCGTGCGGAAGTCATGTTACGGATGTCGAGATTTCTGACTCAACAATTGCAACAAATGATATTGGAAACAATGTTAGCATTCTTGAGATGATGAAATGTTTCTCTGTAGCATCCCCTAGAAGAATGAAACGCATCAAGTTCGAAACAAATGACACCCTTGAATGTTGTTCTCAACATTTAAAAGCGTACTCATTATAACATTTTTTATATAATATTTTTTTAGTTAAATCTTTCTATTTTCAAATGGTTATAATTAATTCTATTTTTTTTGTAAATAAAATTAAAATTTAATTAACAATTAAATTAATAGATTTAAATTATCAACACTTAATTTTTTTGAATATTTTTTTAAAAAGAAAAAATAGAGAAATAACAAAATGTCAAAACTCAAAACAAAGAAAATATATAAAAAATAAATTTCTCCAAATCTAATCTTTTAATAAAAAAAAATAAAATATGTTTTTCACCACTCATTTTATCTTGATTTATGTTTTTAATCCCTTATAATTTTTTGTTGTTGTTTTTAGTACATCATAAATTATTTTGTTTTATTTTTAGTTCCAGTAATGACATGGTGGACACAAATTGTGTATGAAAATTTCCTGATTAAATTTCTAGTAACTTTTAATCGCTACAATTTTTTTAACAGTCATAAATATTTACTTTTATAACATTTCTTATGGTTTCATAAAATCTGGTGTTCGAAATTTTTATTTGTATAATTATTATTTTTAACATTTCTGACAATTTTAATTTATGAGAAAACTAAAAACTTAAACATAAATTTTTCAAGTACAAATTTTGTTTATCACAGCATCACTTAACAATTAAAATTAATGTGAAGGATTAAAAATAAAATGAAACATTTTTTTAGGAACTAAAAATAGTGAAAAAAATTATAAAAGACTAAAAATAAAAATCAAGATAATATCAGGAATAAAATCATATTTTATCAAAAAAATGTAAAAAGAACAAAAAATAATGAAAAATTAAGAATATAATTAAATTATTGGAATTAAAAATACAAATTAGAAAAACAAAAAGAAAATAAAGATGTAAAAAAATGAGGCAGGCAGTTGTTCTTCTGTGAGGCCCCATGCTACGTTTAGCCAAGGTAACATAAAAATAACAAAAGTGAAAGTGTAGGTATCAAAAGAGCAATGATACATATGATACATAGACGACTTCTACCGTGCCATAGCACTTAGGTCCTGCACCGTGCACCACCCACACTGTAGATTTAGCATTGCTATTTCCACCCCAAAAATTGCTATTCACATCTCCATGTGTCTAATTTTTTTTTACTGTACGTAGGTTTTTTTTACTGTAGCAATATATATATATATATATATATATATATATATATTTAACTTAATGGATTACTTTTTTTATTTTAAAATATATATATTTAACTTAATGGATTACTTTTTTTATTTTAAAATAGCAAAATTACGTTCAAGTCCTGGTAATTTACTTAACAGGTTACTTTTTTTATTTTAAAGCACCGAAATTATGTCCAAGTCCCGGTAGTACTCTGAATTATTTTTATTTCCGAAAATATCTTTTCCACAGAATCATGATTCCATGGCAAAATACACTATGGAATCATGATTCCATTGTGCACCTGGAGGTGAAAAAAAATACACAACGAAATCATAATTCCGTTGTGTATTTTATCAACGGAATGACAATTCCGTTTCGTATTTTGCCCAAAGAATCATGATTCCAGTTCGTATTTTTTTGCACCCCCAGGTACACAACAGAATCATGATTCCGTTGTATATTTTATACAACGGAATCATGATTACGTGGAAATGGTATTTTTGATAAAAAAAAAAAAATAAACACATGAGAATGTGAATAACAATTTTGGGGGTGCGAATAACAATGTTAAATCTACAGTATCTACTTTTTGGCCATGGTGCACGGTGCAGGACCTAATCACTATTGCACGGTAGAAGTCGTCATGATACATATGCATTCCACTGTTTTAAACATTCTAATAACAACTTTCATTTCTTTCTATTTCTATTTTCTTATTATATTATAAATCATATTATTTTTATATTATCAAGATCAATAAAAATAGTTTAGTTAATTAATTATAATTAAAAATATCATAAATTTTAATTTTATTTTAAAAATATCCTTTAAATTAATTGATTTAAATAGTGGTTATATTAATAATATTGTACCTCCACCAATAAATTTAATTTATATGATTAATAGACTAATAAATATATGAGAAATAAATAGAAATCTTATTAATGAATTTCAATGATGAAGGATAAAAAATAAAATTAACAATTAATATAGTTTAAAGTGAATTTATATTTTTTATAATTAAGACAAAAAAAATATTTTTTTACTTTTTATAAAAAGAATTGAAAAAAGTTTTTTTTTTTTTTCCTCAATTTCATTAGTTGTTGCATAGTATTGCGGATATATACCAAACATTTTTCCGTATTAAAAGACAAAGAAAATTCATAGAAATTCGAAGTTGAAACGACAAGCCACTGTGAAGTCTGTAAATAAAAGCAAACGCCGGCAGAAGTCTTCTCCATAAAAAAGTTGTCAAATCAAGCCATATGACCTGAACATGTTTATCTCCATCATTAGACGACTCTGCCTAGACCCTAGTAGGTTATACAAGTACATTTTGGAATTTGGATTATTGATAACGTGGTATAAATTACATTAACATATGCAAATTATCAATCATAAAAGATGCTACTAGTTTTCCTAAGCATATAGTAAACATTTTTTTTTTACAATACCAATGAGTCAAAATTGATAAAAAGTAGTGCTATTTTTCTATTGCATGTTGCATGAACTCAATGTATAAGAACAAAAAATGAAAAAATCAAGTAAAGAAAACAACCACTATTTTGGTCCCTAATTTCAACCCATGGATACAAAAAATTAAAATTCTTTTGAATAGAAAAGTAAAAAAAGAAAAAAAAAAGTGATGAAAGAACCGATTTATTGGATTTTTAAAAGCTAAAAATTTAAAATAAATCATTAAGTAAAAATGAAAATAACTTAACACCGCCACTATTTCTGTTAAAAAAAATACTGTCATTATTGAAGTTTGGGATAGTTTTAAATAAGTTTAAACATTAAAATTTACACAATAATAAAATACAACATTGGAAATTTATTATCAATAATAATAAATGTAATCAATAAAATTTATATTCCAAATTATAAGAGAATCTGAAATATTAATAGACATAATTAATAGTTTCATTGTTTAAAAAATAAATAGATATACTAGTATTATATAATTATAAAAATGGAACTAATAAACTATTATGAAATAGAATTATCATTGTACCGAACCACACCTTGATTGACTCAAACCATCCCAGTCGGTCCAATTCACTTTGTAAAGTCACTTCGCACATACTTCACTCGTGCCTTAAGGGACTGTGTACTGGACCTTGTCTTAATTGGCCCAAACCACCTCGACCGGCCTCCACCATATGGTTTGAACAACCCAACATAAGCTACAACCCATAGACATACCTAGGAGGATCGGACCTACAACAGTGCACAAAAGCCTGCAATTCATGGAATGTGACAAAATCTTAGCTCACATCAACCAACAAGCATCCTGACGATTTAGCACATCTCCTCTAATGACTAGAGTATATAGGAGAGTCAGAAGGGAGAGATAGATATCTTTATACATCTACAACTAGGGGACTAATCTAGATTAGGAACTAGGCTTAGGACCCCCGGAAGGCTTGTAAGAACAATCGTAAATCATTTACAGAAAATTTACAAGCCCAATATAATATTAAGGAGTAAATTACACAGACATTCCCTAAGATTTGCTCTTATTACACCTAATACCTTTCATTTTTTTACATTACTTTGAGCCCCTAAGGAGGTCGGTGTAACAAAAGCCAAAAAATTAAGGAGTTTTTTGTAGGGTTCAAAAATGGAGGGGTATCGAGTGTAATAAAGGCAAAGCTCAAGGAAGGTTTGTGTACCTTCCGGTCATCATTTGGCCAAGCCCAATGACTAAATGAAGTGGGTCAGATCCCGATCAACCGACCTATACCGCTAGAAGACATTTCGATGCCATACTTAGATTAATATCCACTTGAATTTGATTATATTATATTCTGCCATATTTAATCATATTTTATTTAGTCATATCTTATCTCTGGAATCATGGAGATGTGATCAAATCTTATTATATATCGTACTGAATAACCACTATATAATAATCGTTAGAGGGACAAACAGCAGAGGAGACATTCAGATTCTGGGTAGGCGACCTCAAACCCTAAAGGAAATCTATACTGGAACACTTTGAATAAATTTATAGAATAGAAAAAAATATTGTCATCAACTCGACATCTATCAATCCCATAATATTGCTTGCATATGTTTTTTTATTACAATATTTTTTGTACACACTCTCTCTCTCTCTCTTAAAGTTAACTAACATTTATGCTAATTAAGTTAGCTAACATCATTTAATCTTATTAATCACATTTAAGAAATAAGTTTTTTTTTTCTAAAGTGTTCTTCATTGGAACTTGAATCAAGAATTAATCCTATGAATCACATTTAAAAAATAAGTTTTTTTTCTTCTAAAGTGTCCTTCATTGGAACTTGAATCAAGAATTAAAAAAGAGTCATTGGAAATAAAATATCAATTAATTAAAGAGTATTTTTGGGATGATATCATTAAATAGGGTGAAAGTAGTTTTTTTTTATATATATAAAAGTCCACCATTTTTTTTTGTTGCTTATATTTTAGTTTGGAGGTTGTGTGTGTCTGTGTGTAAGTCACACTAGAAAAGTTGTTGCATTAGTTTTAATAAACAATATATTTATATCAATACTTTCCTTGTTAGTGACTTCTAAACAAAATAATAATTCAACATTATTTACTTATTTATTTAATAAATTATATTTTATCTTGTAAAAATATTATTGAACAATAATATTGAACATTAAAAATATATTTCAAATTAAATATTTTTTGACATGTCATATAGTAATAAGAAAAAGAAAGAAGGAGAAAAGAAATAAAAAAAAGTGAAAGAAAGAGAGAGAAAAGTGGAAGGGAAAAAATTCTCCCAAATAATGATGTGTAAAGTTGGGGGCAAAAAAGTAATTTTGGTAGTATTTCCTTTTCCTATTTACTAATAGATGTATTTTATTTTGTAAAAATATTATTGTACAATAATATTGAACATTAAAATTATATTTTAAAAAAAATAATTTTTGACGTATCATATAGTAATAATAAAAAGAAAGAAGGAGAAAATGAATAAAAAAATTGAAGGAAAGAGAGAGAGAGAGAAAAGTGGAAGGAAAAAAATTCTTCCAAATAGACATGTGTAAAGTTGGGGCCAAAAAAGTAATTTTGGTAGTATCTCCTTTTTTCTATATAGTAAAGTAATAGTAAAGTAATAGATGGGTGAATGCCCTATTCCTAAAAACCGTCACATAAAAAAATTTACCCTATTCAAAGCACTTTTTAATTCAATAATTAATTTATGATTACTAAAAATACACCATAATAAATATGATTCAAGCGTTAATACACAAGATCAACCATGATAAAATGCAACCATCAAGATCTCATCAAGTAAAATTTTACACCAATCAATACCACTAAGACAAGACAATAATATAGACTAAAATTTCAAATAGAGAAAAAAAATTCAAACTAATAGGGATTGGAGGCAAATCCCTCCCACAAACCAATTGATCAATTATCAAACAATGTTATTTCCCCACTCTCTGCTTTACCTAAGATGTTGTCTTGGTTTCTGTAAGAAAAAAAAGAGTAAAATATGTTTTTGGTCCCTGTACTTTCAGAAAAACTTGGTTTTAGTCCTTGTACTTTCGAATCAACCATTTTAGTCCCTATACTTTTAGAAAAACTTGGTTTTAGTCCCTCTCCTCTAATGGTGTTAATAGTGTTAATGGAAATACTTTTCGATGGCTATAAACTATCACAAAATATACATTCCTCATGTATTTAAACTCAACATCATTGGCGGCTAAAAATCGCAATAGATTATTAAAAAAATAGACACATAATGTGTCATTGGAAATGGAAGAGACAGGTTTTTCGTTAAATTTGAATCTATTTTTTTAATAATATGTGACGGTTTTTAGCCACCAATGATGTTGAGTTTAAATACATGAGGAATGTATATTTTGTGGTAGTTTATAGCCACCGAAAACTATTTCCGTTAATAGTATTAACACCATTAGAGGAGAGTGACTAAAACCAAGTTTTTCTGAAAGTACAGGAACTAAAATGGTTAATTCGAAAGTACATCGACTAAAACCAAGTTTTTCTGAAAGTACAGGGACTAAAAACATATTTTACCAAAAAAAAATGTTGTCTTGGTGATGGAAGTGCCTTGATTGTGAAGATATTGAAGTAGAATACTTGATATAAACCTCCTTTATGTTTTTAATTCTTGCAAGTGAAAGATTTAGAGCATGTACGTGAGTAAAAAAAAAAAGAGTGAGGGAAAGAAGAATAAAGTCTCGATTGCAGCAGGGAAAAGAGGAAGAAGATTTGTGGTAAAACAATTTTGGACAAGGTTAGGTTTTTATAATGTATTTTTTCTATGATAAAAAAATGAACAAATATTGGTTAGATATTTTTATGGAGAGTTATAGACTACTAGCTCCTTTGACTTGCGTAAACATGAGGCAATGTTGTAGACAAAATTTGATTTAATTTTTAAAGAATAATTAGAAAAAATAATCAATTAATATTTTTAGTTGTATAAAGTTGATTTTGGGCTTTTGAAGTGTTTAAAGGTTAAAAAACATAATTAAAACATACAAGAAGAGGGTTGAATTGTGTTTTTAAAACTGTTTTTATAATATTTTTTGAAAAGCTCAAACTTTGTCTGATTAGCTTCGTCTGATAAAACAAATTTTATAAAAGTTTTGAAAACCTTTGCAAGATAAATAAGGAAACCGAAAAGAATAGGAGCATGATGTTATAATGCTGGTTCAACTCCACCACCGAGATTACGTCCAGTTCTTGGCAAACCCACCAAGTTCCACTAAAATTTTCAAAGTTATAAGTATTTTTTATCTAGCCACTTCTAGCTCTACCCAAGTAGTATTCCAGTTGCCTCTTCAAGCAATAACTCCAAGTATTCTTTTGAACAAGCCTCTTCAAACTCCACCTATAACACATAGTAAGGTATGGGAAAAGGTTCACTGACTAGTAAACAATGTCTAACAAATGGATTACTATACTTAGTGTCTAGTCTAAAACACTCACAACTGTCTTCCTTAAGATAGGAATTTACAAGAAAGAACACATAGTTTATCAGAAGGCTTTTTACAACACTTAGAAGGATTGGGCGCTTTTTCATTCTTCAAAGTGAAGTCTTTTGTATTTATAGTCCTCTTACAAAAACTAGTCATTATGATCTTGTAGGTGACTGGTGAGAGAGATTTTGCACACAACTTTGTCTTTGTTTGATTTCCTTCGTGGAGCTGAGATAAAGTTCTTCAAGTAGCATTATTGTAGCAATAAATGTGTATCACCAACTTGATACTTTGAAGTGATAAAGCATATAACTTATCTTCATCTTTCTGTACTTGGCTACTTGAATAAGAAGTCAAGGTACTTTTGTGTTAGGAAGTATAATTTCTTTCTCTTTCATGTGTTAGAGCACGCCTTTTGAGGTAAAGTCAAGGTACTTTTGTGTTAGGAAGTATAGCTTTTTTTTTTTAATTTAACGTTTTAGGTATTTCATTCCAATTGTATAATTAACAACATGTTAAATAATTGAATTTATGAGCACGTGTGATTTCAAAGCATTAGTAACTAAGATTGAATGAGAATTAAAAATCATATTATTATGACTCAACCAATGGACCACACTACAAATAGGTGACTTCACTCAATAATGACCTTAACTCAATGTCAAGATCATCCCTAGAGTATTTGACATATCGACCTGAGGAAGTTCTCTGGCTAAATTGTATAGTTGAAGGTAAAGGAGGCTTTTGGCATTAGGTGCATTAGATGTTGCTTATATAGATGGCTGACTTACCCTTATTAAATCTTATAAATATTTAAAGTTCTTTCAAATCTTATAAATCCAAACTATAAAATCTATAAAGTCCTTTAAAGACATTATATACTTACATAGTCTTTCAAAATCCACAAGACTTTTTTATGTTAAAATAGTTTTTTGAATAAATTACACCAACTTCCCCTCAGGTTTGAAGAAATTACATGGACCTCCCCTCCATTTTGACACATAACTTTTAGCCCCTTATTGTTAACACCATTTAACTCTGTTATATGAGAGAATATAATAAAATTAATAAAATCTAAAATTCATTTTTTCTTTGGTTATTCCTTGCATGCCCTTTTCATATCACACCATCACCCTTTTTTTCCTTCTTTGACGGACATTACCAAAATTTGAGCTAGGTTTAGGTTCAGCAAAAAAGGGAAAGTTACTATTTGGAGGTTGAAGAAGTTGGATTGTGTGGTTGGAATGAGGTCTGTGCGTCTGTTGAAACAAGGTGGGTGAAGGAGGGTCGTGCACCTTGGCTTTGTGCTCGGCCTTGACCTCGACGACCACGGTGGAGCTCCTCTTAAGTGGTAGTGAGGTTCAGCTTGAGGGCCACTTGGATCCGGGGAGATGCTGGTTGTCGATGACGAGGGCTTGGATCTCGTAGTGGTGGGCTTCGACGTGCTCCTCGAGGACACAGACTGCGACACTACGGCAGAGGAGGAATGCACAAGGTGCGTTTCATCGAGGTGCATGAGGAAGGAGGGTGTGTGCTTTCGCCCCCTCCATTTTGCGGTGTGGTTGTGTAACTAACTATGGGCTCATGCTAAAGCTAATGCAGCCATGATTACTTCCCAAATCTCTTTTCCCACGTATAGTTTCATTTATTCTATCTCTTAAAATGAAGTAGTGTAATTTCTTCTCTTGTTTTTTTTAATCGTTTAGTTTCTTTAAGGTTGAAGAAGGGGGCATATTGGGAAACAAATTTCATTGACAGGTCATGTGCTATGCATGTTTTTGCTCTCTGTTTAAACCATACAATATTAATGACACATGGGGAGCTCTGTGTAATGGATGTTGAACAATCAGGGGTTTTTTTTGTAGGGATTAAAAATGGAGGGAAGGTCTATGTAATTTTTTCAAACTTAAGGGGAGGTTTGTGTAATTTGTTCTTTTTTTTTCTACTGAACTATTTTATTGATTTTGTCAAAGGTCAAAATTAATAAAAGCAATAAGAATAAAAGAAATAGATGTGAAATAAAATAGATAGTTATAAAATAGGTGAATGGAAAATATGAGAAATAAAGTAAAAATAAAAATGTTTAATTTAAGAAAAATAAAAAATAAAAAAGAGATAAATAAATAAATAAGAAATAGAATAAAAATATTAACATGAGAAATAAAGTAAAAAGATAAATGTTTAATATTTATATGTTTTATATTTTTATTCTTATTTTTCTCTGCTAAACATATTTATATTTATATTTTTTTTCTTATTTTTTCTTTTTCATTTCATTTCTCAATCACTGAACAAGGGATAAATGAATGTTGTGTCAATTGGCTAACAAAAGGTTTGAAAAACGAAGCTGAAATAGACGAGTTTTTGGCTTTTTGCAGTTTTATTACCGTGACAACTTAGATTGTAATGCTAGGGGTTTTATTCTCTCTCTCCCCCTCTTTCTCTCTCTCCTCTATCCAATTTTGCTCCAAAATCAGATTTTGTGTATGTTTGGATGAACGTTAGCAAAATTGATTTTGGTTAATTAAAATTGATTTCGAAGTTATGTGATTTATGTTTACATGTTTTCTTGTAAAATCAAGTTAGGAGTAAAATTTAGTACAAAAGTTTGGATCCAATGCAAAAGCTACTCAAAGTTGCTTCTACTCCAACGTGAAACCAAACATGTCAAAATTTATCTAAAATTAATTCTGAACTTAGATTCAATTATCCAACATGAAACCAAACACGCACTCTATAATTTCAATTACAAGTATAGGGCCCTCTCTGTTCCATTGAATTTTAAACCACTGGTAACGTCAATCTTGCTAGCGTTAGGGAACTATAGAGTGTGTGTTTGGCTTTCCGTTGGGAGATCCCCAAACGGCCGTTGAATCAAAGATTATGAATTCCTACTTCTCTCAAAACATGATGAGAGTGTGTGCTGGTTCAACCTAATGTTAAACTAAACACACCCAGAGTAAACCACTGATAATGTTTTTTTTTTTTTTTTACGTAAAATTGAGTTAAATGTTTAAAATAAAATTTAAAATTTAAATTTATAAAAATATAAATATCTGTCTGGCTAATTTACTTGTAGTAGCAAAAAATAATGTTTATAAAAATATTTAAAATTTTAATTTATAAAAATATTAAAAATATACATTTCTTTTTCATATGTTTATAAATATCTGCTGTTACATGTTTAAAATTTTAATTTATAAAACAACGATGGAATCCATGATTATATTTTAAAAAATATTCACAACATATATTTTTTAAAATTAAAAATAACGTGTCTTGCCTTTTTCTTTTCCACATTAACGTTAACATTCACAACATAAAAATTGTGAAATATTTCATTAATTTAAAACAATTTTTTAAAATATTTTTTTAAAAATATTTTTTTAAACAAATTTAAAAAAATAAATTTAAGAAAGATTTAAATATGAAAATATAAGTTGGATTAATTTTGATCCATTAAGTATTGATTAGAGGATCCGTTGGATTTCGAAAAATAGTAGATGGATCATTAACTATCCATAAAATTAAATGGATGGATCGGATCCAATCCATTTTTTTTAATGGATGGATTAGAAGAATTTACTTGTGCATGGATTGGATGGATGATGAGTAAATGGATTTATTTGCCGCCACTATCTTATAGTAACTTGATCCCTTCTCATTAAAATTATAATATGTATTTTGTAGAGCTGTCAAAATGGGACAGCCTGGCTCGTTAGGCCTGGTCCACCTTGGCTCGCTTAATAGGTGGGTCAACGCCTTTGAAAAGCTAACCTGGCCTGGCCCATCACGGGTTGGTGGGTGAAACGGATTGGGCCACCTAAAATTAAAAAATAAAAAAATATTTTAAAAAAAATGTGAACATAATAAGTAAATAAACATGCAGAACTTAAGTGTTAACATAATCATGATCAAATAGATTTTCGTTCATATTACAGTAGGGTAGCAATAGGAAACAAGTTCTTTCTAATACTTAAAAAACAAAAGAATTCTAGTGATTGAAATTAGCAGGGAAATAGATTTTCCTTCATAAACGTTTTTGGGGCTAAATGACAAAATAGGGCAAAAAAAAAAAACTAATTACCAAAAAAGTGTGGAAAAAAAATAATTTACCTGCAGGGATTGTTTTTGACACGTTGCACTGGGAGGCGCCAACTCAGTTGGCGCCTCCTACATTTTTTTTTGTCTCGTAGCGGGAGACGCCATTTCAATTGTAGTAAACTTTGACATTTCAAAAAAAAAAAAAGTTAAAATTCAGGAGGCGCATCTTGAAATGGCGCCTCCCGCTACGAGACAAAAAAAAATGCAGGAGGCGCCAACTGAGTTGGCGCCTCCCAGTGCAACGTATAAAAAACAATCCCTGCAGGTAAATTATTTTTTTTCTACACTTTTTTGGTAATTACTTTTTTTTTTATCCTGTTTTGTCTTTTAGCCACGTTTTTGGCTTTTTGAAAACACACTTCATATACAAAGTAAGGTAAAAAACGAAAACAGGCCGTGGAGGCATGGACCAAACAGGCACAACTTTTTAACTAAATGTAAAAAATGTCTAACCTGTGAGCCAACCCGGCTCACCTGGGTTGAACCCGTGGTGAGCCATGTTCTAAGTGGGCCGGGTCAATTTTTCCTTATAACTAGAGTGGGTTAATTTTTATAAACCCGGCCCGGCCCAAACCTGTGGTGGGCCAAGTTGGTTCAAGAATTTTGGTCCATTTTGACAGCTCTAGTATTTTGGGTTGGGTTGGTTTGGATTTGGTACTCATCAATCCAACTACAAATTGAATTAGTAAAAATGAACCTAGGCCAAACGAATCCACTAAAATGTAACGAAACTAGGTGGGTTGATTGGATTCACGTCACCCATATTCGCTTATACTCTTATAAACTTGTTATAAAATAATCAATCAGAAACAATCAAAACACAATGCATTTTTGAGTCATACTTAACGCACACAAGTCAAGGTTCAGTATATTAAAAAATTTAAAGACTTCACATACTTCATATTAGGAATTGACATCAATTTAAAGACGATAAGGACACAAATAGTGGTTCAACATAGAAAAACTACACGAAAAATATCACTGCTAATTTTCTGTCTCTCGCCTTTAAAATCATTCAGCTATTGAAGACATTAATGGACAAGAACTCGATGCGATAAGACCAGTGGTTCATATTTAATTTTGTTGTCATAGGAATTAAATTAGTCAAATTTTTTAAGGCATCAGTAAAAATGAACTCAATATGAAAAAAATTCAATATATAAGGAATCGGTCACTAAGATATTTACCAAATATGACAAAACCAAAACAAAAAGCATTACGGTCATGGTTGTGATATATATGCGAATGATGAGTCTAAATATTTCAAATTTTCATAACATTAATATTAACCATTATTTAATTTAGGAATCATAATTGAAAAAGTGAAAATGATGAAAAAAATAAACAATTTGACGACAATAAGTAGCAAACATATAAATATAAATGGATTGGGGTTTAGTATACAGTAGGAGCTTTGACACAGAGCAGTACTAACATATTATAAATCACGGTCCAATATATTAGATAGAAATTAAAAACTTCATATTAGTATATAAGTATGGTTCATGACATGATTGTGGTTTAACTAACTACAGCAAAACGATTCCATTGAAGAGTTGAGAGGTAGATCTACTAATCAAAAAAGCTTAATAGAAACCAACAGCCCCTAATGCATTGCCTTACTGTGACCTCTGAAAACATAAAGATCAAATGTTGCATCTTCTCTATTGACGAGCTCAAAGATATAAACATCTTCAGGTTGCAATTTATTTTCTCTTGCAAATGAGGACCAACCAGCAGAGAGCGTGGCCGAATTGTTGCATTCATTAAATACAAGTTTTAAAGGCCACAATTTGTTTCTAAACTGTATCATCATCACATTTTGGTTCATGTTTACTGTTCTTACCAAATTTTGGTGAGTCTTCTGGTGAGGTGGCTCCGTCGAGATCGCCTCCTGGTGGGGGGTGTACCTGCAAAGGCACTCCGATGCTCAAGTTAGAGGCGCAGAGGAAGCGACAGGTATCACAAATTGGGATTAGAAATTCGTACCTCGATTGGGATGGGTTGTTCTGATTTTATAGGGTGTAAAGAGATAGATTTGATAGGGTTATTTTCCTATCAAATCTCCTCAAATCTCGTAATGAAGATAGAGATAATTCTATCTTCTATCTTTATCTTATGACCTGATCTTTCTATATCTTATCACATAGTAAGATATATTATTTCCGTTATTATCATCCGAGTCCGAGTGATAGTTTCTACTCGGCCAGCTCGACTACTCGGTGGAGTGCCGAGTCCGAGTAGTACACATGCCCCCCAAGCTCTGAAGTAATGTAGGAGCTTAAGTAATGTTATACCAATTTCGGATTTTATTTGGCCGAGACGAGTTTGGTTCTCGAAGCGTCACGTCATTTGGTGAAGGTGTCGTTTCAGACATATTGACATCGTAATGGTTCCCAAGGGCGGCGTCAGTGATTACTTTTTTGAATTTTGAAACGGTCTAGGAATTCCCAAAGGTCTCAAGCCTTCCTAGCTGTTGATTGGCCTAGTGAAGGGTCTTGATCCAACGGTTCGGACCGTTTCGCCCTTTCGTATTCACGACGTTTGGGGTTCTATATAAAGGGGTACTGTTGACGTTGGCGTTCACTCTTATTTCTGTGTTTTGTCTTCCTGCAAGCTTTTTCTCCCTTCTGCCATTTTGTCCTCCTTCTAGGTTTTTCTTTGTTCTTTGTTCAGGTACGCCCTTCTCCTTTCCATTTCTTTTCTGTGGTTCTATAATGTCTTCTTTTTTCGGGGATTCTGGGCGTTCCGGCAGGGGTCGTATGCTTACGCCGAAGGTTCACCCCATCGGAGAGGGTTCCGATGGTGGTTCTCCTTCGCACCATCCTAGTTCTGATGAAATTAGCGATGGTTCGTCAGCGGCAAACGTTGCCGTCGCGGGTGTCGGGGTGGTTCGTCCATCCGTCGACCCTGTACAAGCACCTTTGGTTGTTCCTGTTGGGGGGTGATGGTTCTAGAGGATTCCAAGGCCACTGAGGTTCGTCCTCTTGAGACTCGGCGTGCTCGTCTTCTATTTCCTTCTGTTCCCCAGCCTATTGATTCTAGGGGTAGAAAGGTATATCCTCCTGTTACTACTTCCGGCTATTCTTGGGTGGCTGGGGAGGTAGGTGCATATGCGTCTCGGTATCAGACCGAGGAAGCTTTGTCTGCCCTTCTTGAAACTATTGACTTGTGTCATTCGGAAGGCCCGGGTATGGTCCATGCCGAACCTTGTGGGCCCGATGACCGAGTTTTTATGTCTGCTGACTCGCGCCAACCACCTTTTACTTTTGTATATGAAGCCTTATTCTCGGTTCTCGGCATTACAGTGCCGTTTGACCAGTTCGAGGCTGACGTTCTTCGGGCTCTGAATGTTGCTCCCACGCAGTTGCACCCGAACTCCTGGGCTTCTCTCCAGGCTTTTCGGGTGCTCTGCAGTAAATTCTTTATAACTCCTACTGCTCCTAAATTTTTGTATCACTATAAAGTAAAAGAGAGTCAAAAGGGGGGTTGGGTCTCCTTGACTGGGATTCCTGGTCGGTCAATCCTTAGTCCTTATACCTCCTCTTGGAAAAATTTCAAGAGTGGTTTCTTTCGTGTCCGACCAGGTCCGGAAGGAGAGGTCGAATTTTTTGATGGCCGTGGGAAGCCGAGGTTCCCTCTCTATTGGACCCGCTCCCCGAACAAACGGCTGTCTTGGCAGGTCATGGACATGTCTCCTGAGGATCAGGATGACATGATTATGCTGTGTAAGTTACCGCGTTCCCTGTCCTGTAAAACAGTTGTGGGAATTCCTACTTCTCGGACTCCGAGAGGGGATTGGGACGGTGAGTACCTTTTATTTACTCGGTTTTTCTTCTTCTACTTTGCTTTTTACTGATGTTTTATCTTTTTTGCAGCTGTGATGGGGAAATTTGATTATAAAACGGCCAAAAAGCAAAGGCTGGAGAAATTGAAGGGTAAGGAGCCCGCTGCTGAGGCGGTTCGAGTCGCTTCGCCTGTTCCTCCTCCTCCTCCTCCTCCTCCTTTGAAGAGGGATCAGCGAGAGGTCGTTCAAGGAGGGGATGACCCCTCGAAGAAGTCGAAACCGAGTCCACCCGGTGCTGAGGCTTCGGGGTCTGCTGTTGAGAGGCATCATGTTTTTCTTTCTATGAAAGATGGTCGGACCTCGCTTTGGGGAAAGGACTTCAACCCCGGGGCCCTCATCTCTGCCGATAATCTCGGTCAAGCTGATCGGGATATGTTGAGGGATGCTGGGCCGATGCTTTCTATGGAGGCTGTTTGTCGCTTCCAAGCTCGGTCATGGGCTATTGCTCAGTATTGGGCCGAGGAGTTCGACCACGGCCACCGGGAGTTAGCTATAGTGAAGGAGGCTGCTGCAAAAGCCGAGCAGGCCCTGTTGGAGGCTACCCGGGCCAACGAGACTCTTCTCCAATCCGCTGAAGAATCTCGACGGTCTCAGGAGGGAGTGGAGGCTAAGTTGAGGGAGGTTGAGAGTCGTGAGGAGGACTTAAAACTTTCCTTAACTGCGTCCGAGAACTCGGCTCGGGAGTTGCGGGCTGAGGTGGATAGGCTCGTTTTCGAGCTTGCTCAAGTGAGGACTGAGGCTGCTGAGTCCGAGGCTAAGCTGAAAGCCGATCTGGGTGAGGCCTTGGACGAGATTGTTAAGACCCATGAGGCTGGCTTTAGCAAGGCACTTCGCCAAGTTCGTTATTTCTTCAAGGATGCCGATACTTCTTTTTTTGACGTTGACAAGGATGTCAATAAAGAGGGGAATTGGTTGAGGAGTCTGCACTTGGTGAGGATGCTCCGGGTTGTTCCACTCAGGAGGGGGGAGATGCTCCTTTTTAGTGTTTATATTTTTCTTTTTCTCTTTTTTTTTTTTTTGTAAGGCTCGTACCCGGCCTATCGAATAGGGTACTTAATGAAATTTATATTCAAGGCTTGCACCCGGCCTTTCGAATAGGGTGTTAATGACTTTTCTTCGTTATTCGTGTGGTCTTTTTTCGCAGTTTTTCGCTAACTCGCTTTTTTGTATTAAAGGTCTACGCGGTTAATTGTAACTCGCCTTTTGTATCCTTTACTCGGTTAGGTCTAACTCGCTTTTTTGTAGTAAAGGTCTACGCGGTTAATTGTAACTCGCCTTTTGTATCCTTTACTCGGTTAGGTCTAACTCGCTTTTTGTATTAAAGGTCTACGCGGTTAATTATAACTCACCCTTTGTATCCTTTACTCGGTTAGGTCTAACTCACTTTTTGTGTAAAGGTCTACGCGGTTAAATCTAACTCGCTCTTTGTATCCTTGTAAACGTCTACACGGTTAAATCTAACTCTAAATAGATAACTTGAAGAAAAGAGTTTCATTAATGAGAGAAATTGGCTGTGCCTCGTTAAAACCTCTTTGACAAAAAACCTCTTGGAAAAAAATGTCAAAGTAGGAAAAAGAGTACATCACCACTTACAATTTTTCTAACTGTAGTAAAACTTTAGGTGTGTCGCGTTCCAAGTTCGGGGGATGGTTTTGCCGGATGGGTGCTCCAATCGGTAAGCTCCATTTCCCAGCGACTCGATTATTCTGAAGGGGCCTTCCCAGTTGGCTGCCAATTTACCCTCTCCTGTAGCTTTTCTGGCTTCCTCGCGTTTTCTCCAAACCAGTTCTCCAGCTTCAAAGTTTCTTGGTTTGACCTTGGTGTTATACCTCCTCTCGGCTCTTCTTTTACAGGCCTCTATTCTGACTTGGACCTCGTTGAGCGTCTCTTCGGTCATGTCGAGTGCATGCCTAAGTGATTGATCGTTGTTTTCCTGGACGAAATTTGTTCTTCGTAGGGAGGGTTCTCCGACTTCTACTGGTATCATGGCGTCCGATCCGTATGAGAGTCTGAAAGGGGTTTCCCCTGTTGTTGGCTGTGGTCTGCAAAGATATGCCCATAAGATTGCGGGAAGTTCTTCTGCCCAACTTCCTTTAGCGTCTCCTACTCGCTTCTTCAGTTCTCCGAGTATCACTTTATTTGCGGCTTCAGTTTGTCCGTTGGTTTGCGGATGTTCAACTGAGGTCACTCGGTGCCGAGATCTCGGACGCAGTTAAGGAAAGTTTTAAGTCCTCCTCACGACTCTCAACCTCCCTCAACTTAGCCTCCACTCCCTCCTGAGACCGTCGAGATTCTTCAGCGGATTGGAGAAGAGTCTCGTTGGCCCGGGTAGCCTCCAACAGGGCCTGCTCGGCTTTTTGCAGCAGCCTCCTTCACTATAGCTAACTCCCTGTGGCCGTGGTCGAACTCCTCGGCCCAATACTGAGCAATAGCCCATGACCGAGCTTGGAAGCGACAAACAGCCTCCATAGAAAGCAACGGCCCAGCATCCCTCAACATATCCCGATCAGCTTGACCGAGATTGTCGGCAGAGATGAGGGCCCCGGGGTTGAAGTCCTTTCCCCAAAGCGAGGTCCGACCATCTTTCATAGAAAGAAAAGTCGGATACCTCTCAACAGCAGACATCGAAGCCTCATCACCGGGTGGACTCGATTTCGACTTCTTCGAGGGGCCATCCCCTCCTTGAACGACCTCTCGCTGATCCCTCATCAAAGGAGGAGGAGGAGGAGGAATAGGCGAAGCGACTCGAACCGCCTCAGCAGCGGGCTCCTTACCCTTCAATTTCTCCAGCCTTTGCTTTTTGGCCGTTTTATAATCAAATTTCCCCATCACAGTTGCAAAAAAAAAGACAAAACATCAGTAAAAAGCAAAGTAGAAGAAGAAAAACCGAGTAAATAAAAGGTACTCACCGTCCCAATCCTCTCTCGGAGTCCGAGAAGTAGGAATTCCCACAACTGTTTTACAGGACAGGGAACGCGGTAACTTACACAGCGTAATCATGTCATCCTGATCCTCAGGAGACATGTCCACGACCTGCCAAGACAGCCGTTTGTTCGGGGAGCGGGTCCAATAGAGAGGGAACCTCAACTTCCCACGGCCATCAAAAAATTCGACCTCTCCTTCCGGACCTGGTCGGACACGAAAGAAACCACTCTTGAAATTTTTCCAAGAGGAGGTATAAGGACTAATGATTGACCGACCAGGAATCCCAGTCAAGGAGACCCAACCCCCCTTTTGACTCTCTTTTACTTTATAGTGATACAAAAGTTTAGGAGCAGTAGGAGTTATAAAGAATTTACTGCAGAGCACCCGGAAAGCCTGGAGAGAAGCCCAGGAGTTCGGGTGCAACTGCATGGGAGCAACATTCAGAGCCCGAAGAACGTCAGCCTCGAACTGGTCAAACGGCACTGTAATGCCGAGAACCGAGAACAAGGCTTCATATACAAAAGTAAAAGGTGGTTGGCGCGAGTCAGCAGACATAAAAACTCGGTCATCGGGCCCACAAGGTTCGGCATGGACCATACCCGGGCCTTCCGAATGACACAAGTCAATAGTTTCAAGAAGGGCAGACAAAGCTTCCTCGGTCTGATACCGAGAAGCATATGCACCTACCTCCCTAGCCACCTAAGAATAGCCGGAAGTAGTAACAGGAGGATATACCTTTCTACCCCTAGAATCAATAGGCTGGGGAACAGAAGGAAATAGAAGACGAGCACGCCGAGTCTCAAGAGGACGAACCTCAGTGGCCTCGGAATCCTCTAGAACCACCACCCCCAACAGGAACAACCAAAGGTGCTTGTACAGGGTCGACGGATGGACGAACCACCCCGACACCCGCGGCGGCAACGTTTGCCGCTGACGCACCATCGCTAATTTCATCAGAACTAGGATGGTGCGAAGGAGAACCACCATCGGAACCCTCTCCGATGGGGTGAACCTCCGGCGTAAGCATACGACCCCCGCCGGAACGCCCAGAATCCCCGAAAAGAGAAGACATTATAGAACCACAGAAAAGAAATGGAAAGGAGAAGGGCGTACCTGAACAAAGAACAAAGAAAAACCTAGAAGGAGGACAAAATGGCAGAAGGGAGAAAAAGCTTGCAGGAAGACAAAACACAGAAATAAGAGTGAACGCCAACGTCAACAGTACCCCTGTATATAGAACCCCAAACGTCGTGAATACGAAAGGGCGAAACGGTCCGAACCGTTGGATCAAGACCCTTCACTAGGCCAATTAACGGCTAGGAAGGCTTGAGACCTTTGGGAATCCCTAGACCGTTTCAAAATTCAAAAAAGTAATCACTGACGCCGCCCTTGGGAACCGTTACGACGTCAATATGTCTGAAACGACACCTTCACCAAATGACGTGATGCTTCGAGAACCAAACTCGTCTCGGCCAAATAAAATCCGAAATTGGTATAACATTACTTAAGCTCCTACATTACTTCAGAGCTTGGGGGGCATGTGTACTACTCGGACTCGGCACTCCACCGAGTAGTCGAGCTGGCCGAGTAGAAACTATCACTCGGACTCGGATGATAATAACAGAAAGAATATATCTTACTATGTGATAAGATATAGAAAGATCAGGTCATAAGATAAAGATAGAAGATAGAATTATCTTTATCTTCATTACGAGATTTGAGGAGATTTGATAAGAAAATAACCCTATCAAATCTATCTCTTTACACCCTATAAAATCAGAACAACCCATCCCAATCGAGGTACGAATTTCTAATCCCAATTTGTGATACCTGTCGCTTCCTCTGCGCCTCTAACTTGAGTGTCGGAGTGCCTTTGCAGGTACACCCCCCACCAGTCACGGAGGCGATCTCGACGGAGCCACCGCACCGGAAGACTCACCAAAATTTGGTAAGAACATTTACAAAATACTTTCTGACAAAGTTACTTGGCACACGCTGCATCAAGTCATATATCACCCTTAGAACAAAATCAAACAATTCATTAAACAATAATAATATTTTCTGGCTAGCATGACATAAAAAATTGCACACCTAATAACAAACTTAGGGGTGCTTAACTAAAATCTTACCGGGCATCTGGCTATATTTGTCTGCAAATTTAGAGTTAAAGTGACAGTCAAAAAGGGATTTTCTGATATGAATTTGCTAGCTTCTTCAAGAGCTCTGGTTGTTAAGATCTTTGACTTGTAGTGGCTTTCCAATAGTGAAGATCTTTGACTTGAACTACCACTTGTCCAGTTAATTGAAGGATTCTAATAATAAAGCAGTTAGGCAGAATTTATCACGATACATATAAATATCTTTAAAACAACGTTAGAATAAATATTTATGAATATTATTAAATTAGTTATTTAATTTCAATATATTCATTTTGTTTGAATTAATATAAAAAATTAAGTAAAGTCTTTTATCAAGAAAAAGAAAGAAAGCGAGTCTCAGTGCATCACACAGACTTGTAAACTTGTTATAAAACAACTAATAGAAGAGATCAAAACACAATGCATTTGTGCCATACTTAACAGTTAACATACACAAGTCAAGGTTCAGTATATTAAAAGAGTTTAATGGTTATACACTGACAATTTAAAATAGTTTTACACTGTCATCCAATCAAAACCCACAATGTATGGTAAGTTTGTTGATTTTTATAAAATTATCTTAAAAGTCATACCAATGATAATCTGTTATTGGATGACAGTGTAAAACTACTTTACATTGTCAGTGTATCACTATTAAACTCTAAAAAGTAATGGTTATGAACATGATTAAGATTTCATAATACAACAATAAATACGGAAAAATCACTACATCTACATTTGTTTTCTATAATCCTTAAAATAAATGAATTTATGATGTCATCAATGGAAAATAACTAAATTTCAAAAGTGGAGTAGTTCCTAGTTTTTCTAGTAGCTCACATTAGTGATAATCAGTTTTTTCAAATCCACAAGTACAATATGAAAAATACAAACAAAAGAATATCAAATATGAAGGGTTCAGCATAATAAAAATTCGATAATTATTTATTCATTTAAAAAATGACTTAAATAATTATCAATGATATCTCTGATATCAAATTACTTGATAGGACCAGTATATAGAAATACATGCTATACGCAAATACTTGATAAAACTAAATCCTTTTGACATACATCTCTTGGACTCTTGGTTGAGATATTGAAGTATTAACTACATCAAAACAATTCCATTAATTGAAGAGGAGTTGTTAGGTAAATCTACAAAAATAGCTTTATAGAAACCAATAGTCCCTAGTGCATTACCTTACTGTGACCTCTGAAAACATGAACATTAAATTTTGCATCTTCCCTATTCACGAGCTCAAAGATACAAACATCTCCCGGTTGCAGTTTGTTTTCTCTTGAAAATAATGGCCAACCAGCAGAGAGCCTGCCTGAAGTATTGTATCCATTACATAGAAACTTTGCAGGCCACAATTTCTTTTTAAACTGTATCATCATTACATTCTGGTCCATGTTTACAAAATATTTTCTGACAAAGTTTCTCGGCACACACTGCATCAAATCATATACCACCATTAGATCAAAATCAAACAATTCATGTATGAATAATAACATTTGCTGGCCAGCATGACATAAAAAATTCCACACCATCTAAGATATTTAGGTGCTTAACTAGACCTTACCCGGCGTCTGGTTATATTTTCGTTCTCACTGGTTCAAGTGATCATGAAAAAGGGATTTTCTGATGCGAATTTGCTAGCTTCTTTAAGAGCTGTGGTTGTTAAGATCTTTGACTTGAAGTGGCTTTCCAACTGTGAAGATCTTTGACTTGAACTCCCACCTGTCCAGTTTGTTGAAGGATACACTATGCAGCATTTTGAAAGATCTATTTTTTCATTTTCACCAGATTCAGTTTTTGCTTTCTTAGAGTAATAAAAGCTACCTAAGAAGATACAAATTACACATGTTCGATATATAGAGGTCTAACATCTAGAAATCTAGAAATAGATTTACATTCAACATCAAGGATTTTCTCGTTTGAAAAATTAGCAGTTAAGATTGTGATTAAATACATACATATGTATACTAAAATATGTAATTGTTTAAATTTTAAGTGTTGATTTTTCAATTAATAACTACACTCTTCCTTTATTCTCAAAAGTGAATCCCTCATGAAGAGTTAAATCTAATTAACTACATCTCCTTGAACTGATTCTAAATCCTAATTGTGTAGATACAATGGAATAATGGATTACCTTCTGAAATTGGGCTACTCGGTTCCTCTGCACCTCGAAAGATGAAAACTTTGAAAGCAAGGCCCTGGATCTTATGGATCAGCTCAAAAACACAGACATCCCCCACATTCAAATTATTTTCTGATGCAAATTTCTGCCATCCCACAGTAATTCTAGGAGCAGAACAAATAACAGGCCAACTTCTCCCATCCAAGACCTCCAGGAGGACAACTGCATGTGTTCTCTTCAAATATTGTTCTGAAAATTGTGGTGGTATTTCCTGGGAATTTTTTTAACAATGTAAAAATATTAGCACTAACAGTTATATTTCTGCTGCAACATCTATATTAAAAAAGCTGACTCATGATAAGCATATATTTAATCAAATTCTCACCAGGTAATCTCTATCAATAAAGGATGGCTTCATGACAAGCATGAAAGAGGGATGTTCAGATCTGAAAGTTGTGGCTTTGCTTAAAGCGGTAGAAGTTAACTGCTCCACTTTTGGGTATTCAATGTGAAAAAAGCCTTTACCCTCATCTTCTGAAAAATTGAACATGACAGGATATGAAAAATTGGTCTCCAAAAGTTAATTGAATCCACAGAATGATCTGATCATGACATACATACCGTCTAATTTTTGCTTCATAAATTTTGCCTCTTGAGAGCTACTACTTCTAGTTTGGTCATGCTGATGCAAGTTTACCCCATTGGGGCTTCTTTCAACATTTGTAGTTATGCTATTTTTCATTTTCTTACAAGGTTGAGGAGATGATACTTTGGATTTCTTTCGAGTCTTTTTGCATGAAAATTGCTCATCCAAAATTTCAACAGAATCATCACTAATCTGCTCAATGTTGTCCTTTCCATCATGACATTGTTCATCCAAAATTTCAACAGAATCATCACTAA
Source organism: Pueraria montana var. lobata (assembly GCA_026413185.1). Lineage (NCBI taxonomy): Eukaryota > Viridiplantae > Streptophyta > Magnoliopsida > Fabales > Fabaceae > Pueraria > Pueraria montana. The sequence goes on along the minus strand of CM048651.1, from coordinate 15,770,128 downwards.
TCTGCACAAGGTTTTCCTTTCCAACATGACATTGCTCATCCAAGATTTCAACAGAATCATCACTGTTATGCACAAGGTTGTCCTTTCCCTCATGAGTACGATGGGAAAGATAGTCTATTTCTAGGGCACTATTGTCAAATATGTGCACAACAAAAAGAGAAGTTCCCTCATATTCAAAGAACAGCAAGTGGCCATGATCTAGAGAATAGAATGTGGCAAACTCCTTCCAACCCTTTTGAAACCAAATCTCACCATCATGCTTGGTCCAATATATTTTCCATTCAGTGCCATCTGGAGGCTTGAGAAACAACGGGTTTGACATTCCATCTCCATATTTTCTAGGGAAATTTCTTGGGAGTTTCTGCAAAGATTTTGTAGTAAGCATGGATAATGAAATTCACAAGCATAACAGAGAAGCATAAACTCCAAATAGATAATGTGGAAATCCCACGTGAGCTAGTGATACGACCAAAATAATGAATATAAGTGGGGTTAACTCTCACCCCATAAACTACCTTTTAAGGTTCAGTTAAACTCATACCCAAATTTTAAGATGGTATCATAACCAGTGACTGATACCCGGGGGCAAGCAGGGGCCTTCCCCCTGCTCCCCTTCCCTCCACCATGAGAACTATACTGCCTCATGAAAATAAAAGTATTCATGCATGTTACAAAGATTTGTTTTTGAGTCTAGCATGCTTCACATAACAGAAATAAATCAATTGCCATATTTAAGAACTTATTCTTTAATTGATCCTTGAATTTGTTTGGAATTCGCTCTTTCTGTTTCAATTGTTAAATGAGAGATCATTTTTAACTTTAAAATGATGAAAAATAGGTTTAAAAACAAAATGAAAGATAGATTTTTGTTTGGTTATTTATATTGAAGAATGGTTGAAGTTTGATACATTCTATTGTTGATGAATTTTATAATTTAAAAAACAACATCCAACCTTTAAATAAAGGGTATTATATACTACCTCCGTTCCTATTTATAAGACTCAAGTTAGAAGTAATGTTTGTTCCTTTTTATAAGATCAATCCACAATGTCTCATGCATTAATTATTTTTAGACTAAAATATTCCTAATTAAATAAGAGAGACTGTATTGATAGGCCTTTAGAAGAGAGAGAGGGACATTAATGACAATAGTATTTTTGGAAAAACATATAAATCTAGGAAAAATTTATTGTTATCAACTAAATTGACCACTTTCCTTAATCCTAGTAAATTAGGTAATTGAGTCTTATAAATAGGAACTGAGGTAGTATTTAACTATTACTATTTAATATTTATTATTAAAAAAATTCCTACCCCCTTTAATGAGTTTCTGGATCTGTTCCTGATCATAGCCTAACATAGTGATTATTGTTGGGTCTATCAAGCCACACGTTATTGGGCCATTATCGGAGCCTGCAGATATCCAGCCTTGAAAACTAATGTTCAATCCTTGGCGTGAGAGGGTGTATTGAAAATATCATATTTAGTAGTGGAATTGATGAGCAAAATAGTATATATGAAATGGAGAAGTATGTGTATATATAGATGGATCATGCATGCAGAGATACAATGGAGAAGTTTGTGTATAACCACTTAACCAGCATGGATCATGCATGCAAGATACAATGATGAGATTTGTGTATATCCAATATGGATCACGCATGCAGAGCTACAGAAGTGGTAGTTTCAAATTAGTTTTTTTTTACATGTTAAAATGTTTGTAATAATCAGCTATTGACAGTAAAGTAGACTCATTTGATGCTGCTAATTACATGAACAACAACTTCACTCAAAGAAGAAGTATGAAAGTAATGATGCTTACAAGTTTTCCATGTGCAAGGTTTGTTCTGAGGATAATCTCGAAGAAATGAATTGCAGTGGGCAAGGGATGCATGTTGAGGTGAGATCAGAGGATCAAAGTGGGATTTCTGACTGAACTAAGAAACAGAGTTAGCTGCATGAGATGATGAAAAGCGTTTTTCTGCAGCATCACCGAAGTCAAAAGTCAAGAGAAGACCCTCAAATTTTGTTCTCCACATTTAAAAGCATACTCAGAGTTATAACATTTTAAGAAAAAAAATGTTAGCTCATTGGAAAACGGGGAAGCCTGATTTTAAACAATTAATTTTTTTATTATATTTTATATTTTTATATAATAATTTATTTTTATAAAATCTGACTATTTTTAAATGGTTAAAATCAATTCTAAAAATGATCTGGTTAATGAAACTAAAATTTTAATTATCAAATTACACTAATAAAGGTTGAAATTACCACCAAGTTAATTTTTTAACGAATTACTATGATTATTAAATTATATTTTTTTAAAGACTTAATTTGTCATCATATTTTATTTTTTTTTTAAAAAAAAGCATTTTTATCACTTTTACTTGTTATAATATTTTAAGTTAGATGTGTTAGATGTTGTAATGTATTTACTGTTACCAGGAAAGTGATTCCTGAAGTTACTGTACAGGTGTCTAAGACAAAACCTTTGTGACAATTTTAGTAGAATGCCTTCAATTACATTCACTAGACCTGACATCATATGTATTTCAAGTGTTAAATGCTGATACGAAAACACAGAAAAAAAAATAAAATATAACAGAAAGAAAAGGCAAAAGAAATAATAATAATAAAAAAAAAGGAAATCTTACTCTTATAGTGTGACAGGGTGTGTTCTCCATGGTCTCTGGCATTTACCATTTTGGTGATAGCAACTCATCTTTACATGTGCGTACCTAATGGCCCTATGCGAGTGTGGTAAGTCCAATATAACGTGCTTATGCTTTCCTTCTTTGTGATCAACGTCATGCATCTTTGTGTTTTTAGAAGTTGTTATTTATGTTTATAATTTTAATAATAATGATTAATGAAGGACGTCTAAGTGAGATTGGGTTCCTTTTTTATTTTGTTTGTGGTATGCTGATTTATTTTACTTGGGTGTTATAGCAGAAACATGAATCAGTATCAAAAACATAAAATCAACTATATAACACAGCAAAATAAATAAATCAGCATAGCACTTAAGACTTATGCTCGGTTTGGTGAAGAGTGAAAAAGATATTTTGAATTTTTCTTCTAATTTTTAATTTAAATGTTAAAATTTTTCTTTTTTTATTTTCTTTCTTTTCAAATAAGTAAGAGATTAAAGACAAGTATTTATAAGAAAAATAATACAAATTAACTTGGTGATATTTTAAATCCTTATGAATTTGATTTGAATTAAAATTTTAGTTGTTTATCATTATTAAGGAATCTTTTGTGCGTTTAATTTCAAAGACTAATCTCTGTCTCCTTCTATTTATAATATATAATTTCTGAGACGTGCAACAATACACTTACATGTCAATACTGTATTTTTTGCCACATCATATGTTTTGCTGATGTGTCAGCCTCTTCCAATTCCTCAACTTTCCTCTTACCCCTATGCTCATAGAAACTGTTACTAAGAAGCCAAACGAATTGTCTGACCACATGCTTAGTAAGAGTCATTAGAAGCTGAAAATTAATTAAAAAAAAATTGAAAGTATCATTTGTCAGGTGACATAAACATAACCTTTATATACTAATTATTATCATTGATTATTATACCTCCAGGTGTTACAAACATTTAATATGCATTGGTCAACGTGGATTATTTATCATACCTTCTAATACGATTATGTTGATAATATCCTCTTTCATTTTAATCTGGATTATTCTCATAACCCTTTTTTATGTTTCTTGAATTTTTTTAATCAGGTGGTTATTCATATATAGTTTCAAACTCTGAACGCATAGAACTGTACATTGGGGATGTACTAGATGATCGTAAAACAATGGTGAAATTGTTAATATTTGATTCATTAGAAGTTGCAACTGTACACAATTATCATACATTGTTTCATCTGAAGTCAATGGAAAAGAGGTGCAATTTTTTTAACTCATCCATATTTTCCTGTTTCTAGATGTTTACTACAATTCTATATATCATGACCACTTTTTACTATTGCTCAAGTGGAGTTATCGAATCCTCATGCTTAGCTTCGGTTGATTGAAGTCTTCTATCAAAAACTAATAAACTATACAAGGTATTTTATTTTTATTCACTGGAAAAGAATACAAGGTATAAACTTACATGTTTTTTTTTTTTTTTTTTTTTTTCTGATTTGTCTGGGCATAAAACCCAAGACAAATTAATTCATATTCATATTGGAATCCATTACATTCACGTCCTCCATGAAGGAGTTTACAGCAAATTGAGGAATCTTGTTATAAAAACAAACATCCGTATGTAAAGACAAACCAAATTTTGCAAAAGAATCCGCCAAGCTATTTGCTTCCCTATTTGCTATCCGCCAAACCACTGCATACCATACAATTTTCCATACCTATCTTCTGCTCTCTGAACCTGAGACAATACCCTGAAATTGCACCAGATGATACTTTGCTTCGAAAGACAATGTTGATTGGAAGCCCCACCACCTCAAGCATTCTCCCCATACTCTTGCAAAAAAAAATCACACTTATTACAACCTAGAAACATAGTGTTAGAAGCATCTGAAATATTTCTTTTCACCAAATTCACCAATGTAGGAATTCTATCCTGAATTAACCTCCAAACAAAGCCTTGAACCTTCGTGGGAACCCCCTGACACCATACTGTTTTAAACAAAGGATCTTTTTCCAACTCATTTCTTGTAACCAAGCTATGATAAGCTGATTTAACAGAGAACAACCCCGATTTATAACCCCACCACACCCAGTAATCTTTTTTATCTTCCATCAAAACAATCTGATTCAAACTATGCTCTAGTTCCATCAAAAGTCCCTTCTCCCACTCAAAAAGTTGTCTGATATTATATTGTAGCATACTTATCCATAGTTAATGAATACAATCGTTTATATTTGGATTCCAACGGAATCCCTTCTAACCATGCATGGATCATGCCAAAACAATGTTGGTCTCCCATCCCCAATTTTCTTACAAATAAAATTTGAAAACCACCTATACTACTCGAACTCGGCACTACACCGAGTAGTCCAGTTGGCCGAGTAGAAACTATCACTCGGACTCGGAGGATAATAACGGAAAGAATAGATTTTACTATATGATAAGATAGAGAAAGATAGGTCATAAGATAAGGATAGAAGATAGAATTATCTCTATCTTCATCACGAAATTTGAGGAGATTTGATAGGAAAATAACCCTATCAAATCTATCTCTTTACACTCTATAAAATCAGAACAACCCATCACAATCGAGGTACGAAATTCTAATCTCAATTTGTGATACCTGTCCCCTACCTCTGCGCCTCTAACTTGAGCGTCGGAGTGTCTTTGCAGGTACACCCCCACCAGTCACGAAGGAGATCCCGGCGGAGCCACCACACCGGAAGACTTACCAAAATTTGGTAAGAACATTTGGCGCCCACCGTGGGGCTCAGTGAAACTATTCCCAGCCACACCAATCGCAACAACATTATTCCAATGACCACAACCCAGAGTAAAATAGCGAACCATGAAAAGCGACCACAGGGGGTGGAAACCCAAATCCTGGGTGTACCACCTCCAGGGGATACCCAGGGAGGTAACCCCAACAACGTGGCGCCCTTCCCGCGTAAGACGCTTGAGGATCACCCGTTGATCCAAGCCCTGCAAAGGGAAGTTAATGCTGAAGCAGAACAACGCTAAGGAGATAGAAGACCTCTGCAAGGAGAACGCTACCCTCCGAGAGCAGTATCAAAAACTGCGAGAGGACCGGAATGGACTTTCGGCAACCCACGCCGCTATCAACAGGTTCTCGGCAGCCCATGCCGCTACCAACGGACTATCGACGGCTCATACAACCGCCAACAGACACCCTGACCGAACAGAGCAGGAAGATACCACTTGGAGCGAGGCAGACCGAGCAACAACCCATTTAGAGTCCAGACCCGCCTCAGGATCGCGAGCGCCCCCAAGACGAAGTATGATACCTAAGACAACGAGGCGACACCCGTTTGTAGATGGAATCATGGAGACTCCACTACCGGCCTGGTGGAAGCCGTTATCCATGGACAAATACGATGGGCTGACCGACCCCGATGAGCACATCGACGCATTCGTCACACAGGTGAACCTGTACACAAACGACGACGCCATCATGTGCCGGGTGTTCCCAACGACCTTGAAGGGAGCAGCGTTGAACTGGTACACACGACTCCCCCCACTCAATCGACTCTTTTGCCACATTAGTCACTCGTTTCGGCGCTCAATACGCTACGAGTTGACCCCACCACCTGACGGCAGTAGCACTGGCCAACATACGGCAAGAAGACAACGAGTCTCTCAGGGATTTCATGGAAAGATTCGCCGAGATCTCCGTTAAGATCCAAGACTTGAATCCACAGGTGGCATTGACCGCCATGCTTATGGCGCTAAAATCCGGACCTTTTTCGGACAGCCTCTGCAGGAAACCACCACATGACATGGACGAGCTCAGAGCTAGAGCAGCAGGATATATTCAGATGGAAGAAATGACCAAGTTCAGGGAACGGGTCAGGGGCGAATCCTATAAAAAATAGGAAGAACGAGAGAAACCAGGAGCAAACCGAGAGCGGAGTAGCAAACCTAGAAGCGACAGACTGCCCCGTGCAAGGTTTGCCCATTATACCCCTTTAACAGATAGCAGAGCGCGAGTTCTGGAAGAAGCCTGCAGCGCCGAGCTGATAAGCCTGCCTACTCGAAACAGCTCCCCAGAGAAAGCAGATAGGTCCAAATTTTGCAGATACCATAGAGTACATGGACACACTACAGAGGAGTGCACCATCCTGAAGGATAAGATTGAAAAACTTATCCAACAAGGCAAATTACGACGCTTCGTCCGAGACGACAGCCGAAAGCCCGTGCGAGAACGAACCCGGGATAGGGAAGACGATCGCGATAGAAAAGCCCGACGCACGGAAGAGCCCCGCCAAGAACAACAGACCAAACCTCCCGAAGCTCGACTCCGAGGCGTTATCAACACAATAGCAAGAGGATTCGCTGGAGGAGGAAGTTCGAGCTCGGCAAGGAAGAGACACCTGCACAGCCTCCGATCAATCAACTCGGCTTCAACAAACCCCAGAGTACACAAGAAAATGCCCCCTATAACTTTCACAGACGCAGATTTCGAAGGCATAGAGCCCAATCACGATGACCCGATGGTGGTCAAAGTTGAAGTCGCAAACTGGTTGGTGTGCAAAGTCTTAGTCGACCAAGGCAGCTCGGTGGATATCCTGTACTGGTCCACTTTCCAACAGCTAGACATCCCCGAAAATAAGGTACAACCATACACCGAGCAGTTAGTCGGTTTTGCAGGCGAAAAGGTTGATACCAGAGGCTATATTGACCTCCTCACCACTTTTGGAGATGAGATGGGGTCCAAGACTATCACGGTCAGGTACCCCCTAGTCAACGCCCTCACTTCATACAACATTCTTATAGGCAGGCCAGCACTCAACAAACTAGGGGCAATAATTTCAACTCCACATCTGGCAATGAAATTCCCAAATTCAGAAGGGAAGATAGTGACAGTCAAAGCTGATCAGGAGGCAGCCCGCGAGTGCTACTTAGAAAGTCTAAAGATAGCCAGCGGCAAAAAGGCCCCAGAACTGACAATAAAACACGTAGCATGCGCCTCCCTTGCAACGCCAATAGAGGAGGCCGACCTCGATCCCAGGGAGACCGAGCCTAGAGCAGAACCCACAGAACAGGTAAAATCCTTCCAAATAGGAAGAGAATCAAGGCAATGCACAAAACTCGGGACTCAGCTAGCAAGCGAGACCGAAGAAGCAATTGCCAGAGTCCTGTTAGACAACGCCGACTTGTTCGCATGGTCAGCCGCCGACATGCCCGGAATAGACCCGAGCTTCCATTGCCACAAGCTTGCCATCTACCCAGAGGCCAAACCAATCTCCCAAAAGAAGAGGAAACTCGGGACTGAAAGAGGAAAAGCGGTAAAAGAAGAAACTGAAAAACTACTCGGCGCCGGCTTCATAAGGGAAGTACAATACACCACATGGCTCACAAATGTGGTGATGGTGAAGAAGGCAAACGGAAGATGGAGAATGTGTACTGACTACACAAACCTTAACAAAGCATGCCCAAAAGACTCATACCCGTTGCCAAGTATAGACAAGTTAGTAGATGGAGCAGCCGGCTATCCAATCCTGAGCTTTTTGGATGCATACTCCGGGTACAACCAGATACCAATGTACCCACCGGATGAGGAAAAAACGGCGTTCATAACTGACACGGCCAATTACTGTTACACGGTAATGCCTTTCGGACTGAAGAATGCAGGAGCAACATACCAACGTCTGATGGACAAGATCTTTACAGAGCAACTCGGCAGAAACCTGGAAGTCTACGTCGATGACATGGTGGTTAAAAGCAGAGAACCAAAATTACATCCAGGAGACCTGGCCAAAATTTTTGACGAGATCAGAAAACATAATATGAGGCTAAACCCTGAGAAATGTGTATTCGGGGTGCATGGCGGAAAATTCTTAGGATTCATGCTCACACAGGGGCATAGAAGCCAATCCGGAGAAATGTGCGACTATCATAGGCATGAGAAGTCCGGGTAATATAAAAGAAGTACAACGGCTAACTGGAAGACTGGCATCCCTGTCCCGTTTCTTGCCAAAAGCAGCAGAAATAGCCAGACCCTTTTTTCAACTACTCAAGAAACAACAGGGCTTCGGATGGGATGAAAAGTGTGAAGCAAACTTTCTAAAGATAAAAACACTACTCTCATCACCATCAATTCTAACGAGACCCGAACCCGGGAAGGACTTAATATTATACCTAGCCGTCTCGGGAGACGCAATCAGTTCGGTCATCATTCAGGAAGAAAATCAGACGCAAAAGCCAGTCTACTACATAAGCCGAGTGTTGAAAGATGCCGAAACCAGATATCAAATGATAGAAAAACTAGCGCTAGCCCTGGTCACCTCAGCACGACGGCTACGACCATACTTTCAAAGCCACCCAATAGTGGTACGAACAAACCACCCAATACGACAGATACTGAGGAAACCAGAGCTAGCCGGAAGAATGATAGCATGGTCGGTTGAATTATCCGAGTTCGACATCAAGTATGAACCGAGAGGACCTATCAAAGCACAGTGCCTAGCCGACTTTATTGCTGAGCTAGCACCAGTAGCGGAGACGCCCTTCCCATGTTGGACCCTTTATGTGGATGGCTCCTCGAACGAAAAAGGCAGCGGAGCAGGGGTCATAATTGAAAGCCCTGAAGGGATTATCCTGGAACAATCACTCAGGTTCGACTTCAACGCGTCCAACAATCAAGCCGAGTATGAAGCCCTACTAGCAGGACTAAAACTCGCCAAGGAAATGGGGGCGAAACACCTTAGATGCTGGAGCGATTCAAAATTAGTCACTGGGCAAATGAATGGATCCTACCAAACAAAGGACCCCCAGATGACAAGATATTACCACTTGGCCTCCCAGTTGAAGAATGAGTTCATTAGTTTCGAGCTCGACCACATTCTGAGAGAACAAAATGAAAGGGCCGACCTGCTATCAAAATTGGCAAGTACAAAGAAGAAAGGCCAACACCGAACTGTCATACAGGAAACAATATCCGCTCCGAGCATCCAGAAAATTGTCTCTAACATCAACTCGACTGACAGAGAATGGATGACCGAGATATGGAACTTTCTGAAGAAAGGAACCCTCCCAGAAAATCGGGAAGAAGCTAAAAAGATCAGAAGAAGGGCCAGTTACTATGTCATAGAGGGAGAAGACCTTTATAGGAGAGGCTTCACTGCACCACTGCTGAAATGTGTCACGAAGGTTCAAGCCGAATACGTGGTAAATGAGATGCCCAAAGGAATGCGGAATGCACTCAGGAGGAAAGGCTATGGCTGCCCGAACTCTAAGAGCCGGGTACTACTGGCCACCAATGCGCCGCGACTGCGCCGAGTACGTCAAAAAATGCGAAGAATGCCAAAAATATGGCAACTTATCCCATCTACCAGCAGAGAAATTGCACAATATCACAGCACCATGGCCCTTCGCCCTATGGGGAGTCGACATATTAGGCCCTTTTCCACTCGCTAAAGGACAGGTGAAGTTCCTCCTCGTCGGAATTGATTACTTCACAAAGTGGATTGAGGCCGAACCCTTGGCAGCTATCACCGCCCACAATGTGCAAAAATTCATATGGAAAAATATCATATGCCGGTTCGGCATCCCTCACTCGGTAATATCCAACAACGGTAGACAGTTCACCAAAAAGAACCTGGAAGAGTTCTTCAAAAACCTAGGAATTCGGCACCGAGTGACCTTAGTGGAACATCCGCAGACCAACGGACAAACTGAAGCAACAAATAAAGTGATACTCGAAGAACTGAAGAAGCGAGTAGGTGACGTTAAAGGAAGTTGGGCCGAGGAACTTCCCGCAATCCTATGGGCATATCGTTGCACACCACAATCAACAACGGGGGAAACCCCTTTCAGACTCTCATACGGATCAGACGCCATGATACCAGTAGAAGTCGGAGAACCCTCCCTACGAAGAACAAATTTCGTCCAGGAAAACAATGATCAATCACTAAGGCATGCACTCGACATGACCGAAGAGACGCTCAACGAGGTCCAAGTCAGAATAGAGGCCTGTAAAAGAAGAGCCGAGAGGAGGTATAACACCAAGGTCAAGCTAAGAAACTTCGAAGCTGGAGACCAGGTTTGGAGAAAATGCGGGGAAGCCAGAAAAGCTACAGGAGAGGGTAAATTGGCAGCCAACTGGGAAGGCCCCTTCAGAATAATCAAGTCATTGGGAAATGGAGCCTACCGATTGGAGCACCCATCCGGCAAAACCATCCCCCGAACTTGGAACGCGACACACCTAAAGTTTTACTACAGTTAGAAAAATTGTAAGTGGTGATTTTTCCTACTTTGACATTTTTTCCCAAGAGGTTTTTTGTCAAAGAGGTTTTAACGAGGCACACCCAATTTCTCTCATTAATAAAACTCTTTTCTTCAAATTATCTATTTAGAGTTAACCGCGTAGACCTTTACAAGGATACGAAGGCGAGTTACAATTAATCGCGTAAACCTTTACAAGGATACAAAGGCGAGTTACAATTAACCGCGTAGACCTTTACAAGGATACAAAGAGCGAGTTAGATTTAACCGCGTAGACCTTTACAAGGATACAAAAAAGCGAGTTAGACCTAACCGAGTAAAGGATACAAAAGGCGAGTTACAATTAACCGCGTAGACCTTTACAAAGATACAAAAAGGCGAATTAGCCACGTAAACCTTTATAAGGGTAGAAAAAGCGAGCTACATTTAACCGCGCAGACCTCTTGCGAGTCAGCGAAAAACCGCGAAAAAGGACCACACAAATAACGAAGAAAATTCATTAAACACCCTATTCGGAAGGCCGGGTGCGAGCCTTGCAAATAAATTTCATTAAGTACCCTATTCGATAGGCCGGGTACGAGCCTTACAAGAAGCAAGGAAAATTAAGACTAAAAAGCAGGAGCATCTCCCCCCTCCTGAGTAGAACAACCCGGAGCATCCTCACCATCAAGTGCAGACTCCTCCACCAATTGCCCCTCTTTATTGACATCCTTATCAACGTCAAAAAGAGAAGTATCGGCATCCTTGAAGAAATAACGAACTTGGCGAAGTGCCTTGCTGAACCCGGCCTCATGGGTCTTAACAATCTCATCCAAGGCCTCACCCAGGTCGGCTTTCAGCTTAGCCTCGGACTCGGCAGCCTCAGTCTTCGCTTGAGCAAGCTCGAAAACGAGCCTATCCACCTCAGCCTGCAACTCCCGAGCCGAGTTCTCGGACGCATTTAAGGAAAGTTTTAAATCCTCCTCACGACTCTCAACTTCCCTTAACTTAGCCTCCACTCCCTCCTGGGACCTTCGAGATTCTTCAGCAGATTGGAGAAGAGTCTCGTTGGCCCGGGTAGCCTCCAACAGGGCTTGCTCGGCTTTAGCCGCAGCCTCCTTCACCATAGCTAACTCCCGGTGGCCGCGGTCGAACTCCTCGGCCCAATACTGAGTAATGGCCCATGATCGAGCTTGGAAGCGACAAACAGCCTCCATAGAGAGCATCGGCCCAGCATCCCTCAACATATCCCGATCAGCTTGACCGAGATTGTCGGCAGAAATGAGGGCCCCGGGGTTGAAGTCTTTCCCCCAAAGCGAGGTCCGCCCATCTTTCATAGAAAGGAAAGCCGGATGCCTCTCAACAGCAGACCCCGCAGCTTGAGCACCGAGCGGACTCGGTTTCGACTTCTTGGAAGGGCCATCCCCCCCTTGATCAACCTCTCGCTGATCCCTCTTCAGAGAAGAGGAGGAGGAGGGACGGGTGGAGCAACTCGAACTGCCTCAGCAGCGGACTCCTTACTCTTCAACTTCTCCAGCCTTTGCTTCTTGGTCGTCTTATAATCAAACTTCCCCATCACAGCTGCAAAAGAAACAAGCATCAGTAAAAAACAAAGTAAAAGAAGAAAAACCGAATAAATAGAAGATGCTCACCGTCCCAATCCTCTCTCGGAGTCCGAGAAGTAGGAATTCCCACAACTATCTTACAAGATAAAGAACGCGGCAACTTGCACAGCGTAACCATGTCATCCTGATCCTCAGGAGACATGTCCACGACCTGCCAAGACAGCCGTTTGTTTGGGGAACGGGTCCAATAAAGAGGGAACCTCGGTTTCCCACGGCTATCAAAAAACTCGACCTCCCCTTCCGGACCCGGTCGGACACGAAAGAAACCACTCTTGAAATTTTTCCAAGAAGAGGTATAGGGACTAAGGATTGACCGACCGGGAATCCCCGTCAGGGAGACCCAGCCCCCCTTCTGACTCTCTTTGACTTTATAGTGATACAAGAATTTAGGAGCAGTAGGAGTAATAAAGAATTTACTGCAGAGCACCTGGAAAGCCTGTAGAGAAGCCCAGGAGTTCGGATGCAACTGCGTTGGAGCGACATTCAGTGCCCGAAGAACGTCAGCCTCAAACTGATCAAACGGCACTGTAATGCCGAGAACTGAGAATAAGGCTTCATATACAAAAGTAAAATGAGGTTGGTGCGGGTCAGCAGACATAAAGACTCGGTCATCGGGCCCACAAGGCTCGGCATGGACCATACCCGACCCTTCCGAGTGACACAAATCAATAGTTTCAAGAAGGGCAGACAAAGCTTCCTCGATCTGATACTGAGAAGCATACACACCCACCTCCCCAGCCACCCAAGAATAGCCGGAACTAGTAACAGGAGGATATACCTTTTTGTTACCCCTAAACTCAATAGGCTGGGGAAGGGAGGGAGGAAATAGAAGACGAGCACGCCGAGTCTCAAGAGGACGAACCTCAGTGGCCTCAGAATCATCTAGAACCACCACCCCCCGACAGGAACGACCAAAGGTACTTGTGCAGGGTCGACGGATGGACGAACCACCCCGACACCCGCGACGGCAACGTTTGCCGCTGACGCACCATCGCTAATTTCATCAGAACTAGAGTGGTGCAAAGGAGAACCACCATCGGAACCCTCTCCGATAAGGTGAACCTCCGGCGTAAGCATACGACCCCCGCCGGAACGCCCAGAATCCCCAGAAAAATAAGACATTATAGAATCACAGAAGAGAAATGGAAAGGAGAAGGGCGTACCTGAACAAGGAAAAAGAAAAACCTAGAAGAAGGAGGACAAAATGGTAGAAGGGAGAGAAATCTCGCAGGAAGATAAAACACGCAGAAATGAAAATGAACGCCAGTGTCAACAGTACCCTTTATATAGAACCCCAAGCGTCGCGAATACAAAAGGGCGAAACGGTCCGAACCGTTGGATCAAGACCCCTCACTAGGCCAATCAACGGCTAGGAAGGCTTGAGACCTTTGGGAATCCCTAGACCGTTTCAAAATTCAAAAAAGCAATCACTGTCGCCGCCCTTGGGAACCGTTACGACTTCAATAAGTCTGAAACGACATCTTCACCAAATGACGTGACGCTTCAAGAACCAAACTCGGACCCGTCCAAAACGAACAAACTCGTCTCGGCCAAATAAAATCCGAAATTGGTATAACCATACTTAAGCTCCTACATTACTTCAGAGCTTGGGAGGCATGTGTACTACTCGAACTCGGCACTACACTGAGTAGTCCAGTTGGCCGAGTAGAAACTATCACTCGGACTCGGAGGATAATAACGGAAAGAATAGATTTTACTATATGATAAGATAGAGAAAGATCAGGTCATAAAATAAGGATAGAAGATAGAATTATCTCTATCTTCATCACGAGATTTGAGGAGATTTGATAGGAAAATAACCCTATCAAATCTATCTCTTTACACTCTATAAAATCAGAACAACCCATCCCAATCGAGGTACGAAATTCTAATCTCAATTTGTGATACATGTCCCCTACCTCTGCGCCTCTAACTTGAGCGTCAGAGTGTCTTTGCAGGTACACCCCCACCAGTCACGAAAGAGATCCCGACGAAGCCACCACACCGGAAGACTTACCAAAATTTGATAAGAACACCACCCATCATTATCCATTTCTATTTTTTGAATATCCCCCCACCATTGAGAACAACTTGTCCCGCCCAAGACCTACCCACCACCAGGCAACCCATACTTATATCTTAATACCTCAATAAGGTACAAAACTTAATTATTCCTCTTATGCATGTTGATATGACTTACGGTTTAATGTAATATGGTGAACTAGATAGAAAAGTAAAAATATTTTACACTTTTTCATAAGAGTTTAATGGTGATGCACGGAAGATGTAAAATAGTTTTACACTGTCATCCAATCACAAGTCGCTATTTGAATGACTTTTAAGATATTTTTATAAAAGTCAACAAACTTACCATAAATTATGGATTGAGATTGGACGACAGTGTAAAATATTTTACACTGTTAGTGCATGACCCTTTTTCTCTTTTCATAATTACTTAACTTTAAGTTTTTCTCAAATTAAATAAAATAGATTTATCTATATTTTAATTTCATGTAATGATCTCAGGTCGTTACATTGCCAAATATTGCACCATTATATTTTATTAGAGTTGAACTCATTTGGTAAACTTATATATAATTTGAATAAATTTAATTTTAATTTATTTAACAACATATAATTTAAATTGAGATTTTTTTTTACCAGAAATTGAGATTAGTAAAATCATACGTAAAAGTTTTACATGCCAAAATAATTAACATGATTGCATATACAAGCATACATTACATGATTCATTTATTTATTAAATTAAAATTCCTATAGTTTTTGTATTAAGTTATAAAATCTAACGATCTTAGCTATATATTTTTTAATATAATTTTTTCACTAAAGATAATTATCAAATAAATATGCTTATATTGCATTAGTTTTTAAAAAGAATCTTAATAATATATATATATATATATATATATATATATATATATATATATATATATATATATATATATATATATAAAAGATCGATCAAAGTTTTTTTTTTTTTTTGTCTTCTGCATACGATACCTCGTGTTTGACTATATGTGATTTCTCAAACTTCACTCTACAATAAAGAATCTAACGAAAATTAAATTTTAACATACAATTATAAATTAATGACACTATATTATTATAAAAAAATCTTAATTTAATATTTTAAAGTCATATACATTATTATGCTAATATTTTTATTAAAAAATTGATCACTAAATTAATAATTTAAAAATTGCAAATTTATCATTTTTAAAAATATTTTAACATTAAATTAGTCTATTAAAAACTTAAAATATCACTATTTTTATTCTTATTTTGGTACCCATGACATTGGTGACCTTCTTTTTTCATTCACAGGCTCGAAACCGAGACCTTGCTTAAAGGTGCTGAGTCCAATACCACTTGGACCAACGACTTGTTGGTCATTATTTTTATTCTTATAACAAATAAAAGTGCATTTTTTATTTATTTTAAATATGATGACAAATTAAGTCTTTAAAAAATTAACTTGGTGGTAATTTCAACCTTTATTAGTTTAATTTGATAATTAAAATTAAAATTAACTACCACTTCTCTATCTCTGCATGCATGATCCATCCTAGATATACACATACTTCTCCATTTCATATATATTATTTGGTTCATTAATTCCACTACTAAATATGAGATTTTCATAAGGCAGTATATATGCTTATATATACTATTTGGTTCACCAGGAGGGCAGGGGGGTGGGGGAAAGGACCCTGCTAATTGCCCCCCTGGATCAGTCATCGGCTATGATATCATCTTAAAATTTGGGTATGAGTCTAACTCAACCTTAAAAAGTAGTTCATGGGGTGAGGGTTAACCCCACTTATAGTCATTATTTTGGTCATGTCACTAGTTAACGTGGGATTTCGATCGTTTGAATTGATAAGATAGCTATTTGGAGTTTATGTTTCTCTGTTATGCTTGTGAATCAACACTTGAAATTTAAACAATTACATATTTTATTATACACATGTATGTATATAATCACGATCTAAACTGTTGCTGATTAAAAAAAAAAACGATCTAAACTGTTAATATTTCAATCATTGGTTATAGATACTCACTTTAGATGAGTCAAATCTTAGCTAATTTTTCAACTTTGAGAATCCCTAATGTTGAATGTGAATCTATATCTAGATTTTTAGATGTTAGACCTCTATATATCAAACGTGTGTAATTTGTATCTTACTTCTTAGGTGGCTATTCTTACTCTAAGAAAGCTAAAACTAAATTGGGTGTATCCTTCAACTAACTGGACAGGTGGGAGTTCAAGTCGAAGATCCTAACAACCACAGCTCTAAAAGAAGCTAGCAATTTCACATCAGAAAATCCCTTTTTCATGGTCACTTTAACTCGTGAGAACGAAAATATAACTAGACGCCCGGTAAGGTTTAGTTAAGAACCTAAATATGTTAATAGGTGTGAAATTTTTTAAGTCATGCTAGCCAGCAAATATTATTATTCTTTCATGAATTGTTTGATTTTGTTCTAATGGTGATATATGACTTGATGCAGTGCGTGCCGAGTAACTTTGTCAAAAAGTATTTCGCAAACATGAACCAGAATGTGACAATGATACTATATGCTGGTCCTATCATGATATCAGAGATATCACAGACCATTATTTATTTGTCATTTTTTAAATGGATAAATAATTATTGAATTTTTATTATGCTGAACCCTTCATATTTGAAATTGTTTTGTTTGTATTTTTCATATTGTACTTGTGGATTTGAAAAAACTGATTATCACTAATGTCTTCTACCGGAAAAACTAGTAACTACTTCACTTTTGAAATTTAGTTCTTTTCCACTGGTTCAAACAAAATGAATATATTGAAAATAATTAATTAATTTAATAATATTCATAAATATTTATTCTAATGTTGTTTTAAATATATTTATATGCATCGTGATAAATTCTGCCTAACTGCTTTATTATTAGAATCCTTCAATTAACTGGACAAGTGGGAGTTCAAGTCAAACATCTTCACTATTGGAAAGCCACTACAAGTCAAAGATCTTAACAACAAGAGCTCTTGAAGAAGCTAGCAAATTCACATTAGAAAATCCCTTTTTTACTGTCACTTTAACTCTAAATTTGCAGACAAATATAGCCAGATGCCCGGTAAGGTTTAGTTAAGCACCTAAGTTTGTTATTAGGTGTGCAATTTTTTTTGTCATGCTAGCCAGAAAATATTATTATTGTTTCATGAATTGTTTGATTTTGTTCTAACGGTGATATATGACTTGATGCAGCGTGTGCCGAGCAACTTTGTCAAAAAGTATTTTGCAAACATGAACCAGAATGTGATGAAGATACAGTTTAGAAACAAATTGTGGCCATTAAAACTTGTATTTAATGAATACAACAATTCCGCCACGCTCTCTGCTGGTTGGTCCTCATTTGCAAGAGAAAATGAACTGCAACCTGGAGATGTTTGTATATTTGAGTTTGTCAATAGAGAAAATGCAACATTTGAATTTGATGTTCATGTTTTCAGAGGTCACACTAAGGCAATGCAATAGGGGGCAGTTAGTAGTTCTACCTCTCAACTCCTCTTCAATGGAATCATTTTGCTGTAGTTGATTAAACCGCGATCATGTCCTGAACCATTACTTATATACTGATGTGAAGTTTTTAATTTCTTTTTAATATATTGAACCATATGACTTATATATGTTAAGCTCCTATTGTATATTGTATACTAAACCCCAATTCATTTATATTTATATTTTTGGCTGCTTACTGACGCCAAATTGTTTATTATTTCATCATTTTCACTTTTTCATATTTTTCAATTATATATGATTCCTAAATTAAATAATGATTAATATTAATGTTATGAAATTTTGAAATATTTAGACTTATCATTCGTATATATATCACAACCATGACCGTAATGCTTTTTGTTTTGGTTATGTCTTATTTGGTAAATATTTATTAGTGGTTAATTTTTTATATATTGTTTTTTTTTTTCATATTGAGTTCATTTGTACTGATGCCATAAAAAAATGAATAATTTAATTCCTATGACAACAAAAATAAATATGAACCACTGCTCTTATCGCATTGATTTCTTTTCCACTAATGTCTTCTGTAGCTGAATGATTTTAAAGATGAGAGACAGAGAAATGTAAGCAGTGATATTTTCCATGTAATTTTTCTATGTCGAACCACTATTCATGTCCTTATCGTCTTTAAATTGATGTCAATTCCTAATATGAAGTATGTGATGTCTTTAAATTTTTTAATTTACTGAACCTTGACTTGTGTCTGTTAAGTGTGACTCAAAAATGGATTAATTGTGTTTTGATTGTTTCTTATTGATTATTTTATAACTAGTTTATAGGAGTATAAGCAGATATGGGTGACTTATGAACCCAATCAATTCAACCTATAGTCTGTTACATTTTAGTGGATTCGGATTGGCTTGGGTTCATTTTGACTAATTCAATTGTAGTTGGATTGGATATTGGGTATAAGTTCCAAATCCAAATCAACCCAACCCGAAATACATATAATTTTAATGGGAAGTGATCAAGTAAAGAGTTAATCTTTATCTCACCATCTATTTTCTTTTAATTTAATGGTTCTAATGAGTAAGTTATCTTTAACCATAAGATTAAAAGAAAATGAAGGGTGAAGATGAAGAATAACTTTTAAGAAATTATTATTTGAGCAATTTGATTTCTCCTCAATTTTAATAATAAATTATTAATTGTTAATTATCATCAATGGTGATAATAATTAAGAACTATCTATTGAGTTTTAAATATAGGTTGAGGTTACTATCATCAATACAATGTTAGTTTCATTTTTTTATAAAGATTCGCATTTTCTTTTTAGTTTTAGCGAATGTCTTCTTTTATTTAATCTTTTGAATTGTATTTGTTTGGATATTTTTTCTATTTCTTTATTTTTTCTGATTTTTTTACTTTGATCTTACTATAATATAGTCTGGTAAGTAGATATTTTATTTATCACTTTACAAGATAAGTCCTTATCTACTATCTATTACTTCTATTACTTTACTATCTTTTTTTTTTTTTTTACAGAATTACTTTACTATCTATTAAAATACTACTACTTTACCAAAGTTCGAGTTTTGTGGATAGAAAAAACGTTGTTGGAAGAGGAGAACCCCACTGGCCAGTCAGGTTCCCGATGGAGATTAGTCATCAGCAAAGTCGATGGATGCTGCATACCAATAACATGGTAACAAAAAAAAAATATACTACTACTTTATTAACGTTAGTTACATGACATTCTTTATTTTCTTTTGATTACAATTCTTTTATTTTTTTATTTACATAAACTAACATGATTATATTAACAAATAAATATATTAAATAAAAATTAAAATGAATGTTAAAAAAATTATAATAACATTAATCTTAATCATTTATAATAATATTCTTATACATTAATATCTCATAAAACATTAAAATAAATTACAGTTACATGTTAATTCTTTTAATAAATGTAATTTTATCAAAATTATTTTAAATATAATTAATATTTTTTAAAGTAGTGATTATAAAATTCAATAAACTTATCATATATAATAATTTTTAATTAATATTTTTTTTAAAGTCGTGTAATTTTTTTAAGTAGTGTTATATAATTTTTAATTATATAACAATCAATACAATGTATTATGAATATATATTGCATTAATGAATTTAATATATTTGAACTTACTCCTTCCGTCCTTATTTATAAGATCATTTTCAAAAAAATATTTGTTTCTTTTTATAATACATTTTTCTAATTTTTAGATGCATTAATTATTTTTTTCCTATAGTATCCTTAATTAATTATTTTCTCTCCAAACATTAATTAATAAGATGAAAAGTAATTAAGTGGAGAGAGAGATTAATTTCAAAAAAAATTAAGAGCATTTTTGGAAAAGTAATATATATTATTGATAAATTTAATGTAACTAACTAAATTAAATTTTTTTGGATAAGAATTAGTTAAAAAAATCTTATAAATAAAAGTGAAAGAAATAGTATATAACAAATTATTTTAAAATGTATGTGAAAATCAACATATCCGTATAATCGCACGGTACCAAACTAGTAGTTTAGTAAAATAGAGAATAGATAGGTTGTAACGTTTGAAAATGATCGTCCCATCAAATCCTAAGTTGTCACTGTAATAAAACTGCAAAAACCCCAACGTTGTCATAAATGCTAAGTTGTCACTCTACTACCATCGTCCCGTCAAATCCCAGCTTCGTTTTTCAAACGTTTTGTCAGCGAATTGATACAACATTTATCTTTTGTTTGGTGGTGGATGAAGAAAAAAATAGGTGAAAATGAAAATGTGAATGGTTTAATTAAGGAAAAATAAAAAAGATGTAGATTATATTAATTATTTTTACTTTTTTTTTTTGCTTATTCACTTTTTTTTCTTTTAAATTAAGCATTTTTATTTTTATTTTATTTCTTGCATTTTGTATTCACCTTCTTACTATTATTTATCATATTTTTCACTTATTTTTTTCATTTTTACCACTCTTACTAATTGTGAACTTTTAAGTTAACAAAATAAAATACCAATAAAAAAATGTGGGTCAAGATTCTCTTTATTTTTTTTTAATAAATGACCAATTTTGTTTCTAAATTTGTATCTCCCCGTTATTTTAGTCCCTAAAACTAAAAAAGAACTCAAATAAATTCCTAAATTTTTTTAGAGTTTCATTTAAGTTCTTGAAATTAAGCCATTTTTTTTACTTTGATCCCTAAACTTATGTTATTATTATTACTTAAGTCCTCGGACTAGGACCAAAATGAGAAAAAAGAGTTATTTTTAGGGACTTAAATGAAATCCTAAAACATTTTAGGGATTTATTTGTGTTTTTCTTAGTTCCAGAAACTAAAATTATTGTAAGATACAAATTTAAAGACTAAATTGACCATTTTTTTCTCTTCATTTTTTTCATTAGTATAATTTTAAAGAAATAAATGAAATAGAAATGTGTTATACATAATGAAAAAGTATCATTTATTTTTTGTTTAAATATGTTTTTGGTTCTTATAATATAATTTTTTTTTGTTCTTATAAATTTCTTTTTTTCAAAACAATCCTTATAAAATTTTTATTTTTGATTTTAGTCCTTACTATTTTATTTTAGTCCTTATAACTTATAATATATTTATTTTTTCGTTTTAGTCTCTATAGTATTTGTTCATTTTGAATTAGTTGTTTGAAAAAATATTTGATAGAGACTAAAAGCAAATGATTTACATATTACAGAGATAAAAATGAAAAAAAATAAATAATACATCTGGTCCTAATTATAAGCAACATGAGACAAATCATCAATACCAAGAAAAGTAGTTAATACAGCTTTTTTCAATTAATTCTATCATAAATTCAATTTTTATTCCAAAAACACCATTTGCTTTAAGTGGTTGTGAATGCATAGGGAATAGTGTTAACAATAAAGTAAGAGTATAAAAGAAATTTAACTTTAAGTAACTTTAAAAACTAATTATTGTTGCTTATAATTAAGATCAAAGAAAAAGTCCATCTGTTACTTATAATTAAGACCCGAAGTAGTATATTACAATAACTAAAATAAAATAAGAATTAAGAAGAACCAAAACAAAATTACAAAGACCATCTTAAAAAAAACATAGGGGTTGTCTACGGTGAAGTAGTGAAAGCGTGCCTCACCTCCTATGTCACTTAAATGACCGGTAGTAGAAGGTTTCAATCAGTAAGAAAAAAAAAATAAAAAGTATATTAAAAAAATTAAATTCCTTTTTTTTTTTAGACCGGCACCACCCACCTCCATGGCAACACCACTCTCCACGCCCTCCTCTCTCGCGTCGATCTCGCCGGCAACTCCCACCACATCTCACGACCTCCCCTCCCTTGCTGCAAACCACACCCTCTGCCGTCGCCGCCTATTTCTCCACCTCACCTGTGTCGGAAAGACAATGCGGCGACGCACGACGGAGTTAATTTTTTTTCTTTTTTCGATCCTTTCTTCCTCACCGTGATCTGTTTTATTTTTCTTTCACTGATAATTTTCCTTTTTTTTTTGGATTGCATTTTTGTTGGCTTTGGGGTCTCATTGAGAAAAGTTGCAATCTAGGGCCCCAAAATGGCGGAGAAAACTGATGGTGTTAGCTACATCAAGATCCCAATCGAGGTTACCGTCAACGGTAGCCGAGAACTCCGGGCTCGACGACATGTACGATATGGGTTGGGAAAACTCGAATATGGGGGAAGCCACGGTCGCTCGCGACAGTTTGTGCAATGCTTGCGGCGAGGGTTGACGAAGTGTACGACGTTAGAAAGATGTTTGGGGGAAGTAACCAGAATGGATGGATGATGCACCTCAAGCGAATTTCAAATTGTTTCCGATGTGCCTCAATCGAAAATTCCTTCTGCATATATAAATTTAGTATATAGTGATGTCATTTTTGTATTTTACATTGTTTGGTTGATGAAATGAGAACAGAGGGTTTACATATCCAGATTGATGGTGCCAATTACTGCCTGTTTTTGTTGTGTTTTATTTTATCATTGCGTCTAAATTTCATGGATTTGTTGTTACGCCATGAGAGCTCGCCGAGACAGAGGTCGACGAAGAGATCTGTTTTAGATCTGAAAGTTAAAAATCAGAGAGAAAGAGAAAAAACTCAGAAAATGAAGGAGAGTCGCTGAGGGGAGAGAGAAAGCTGTCAGATTTTTTAATTTTTAATTATTTTTTATAACTATAATTTTTTTTTCTTCCGGTAGAATACTTACTACCGCCGGTCATTTAAGTAACATAGGAGATGAGGCACGCTTTCACTACTTCACCGTAGACAGCCCCAAAAACATAATAATAAAAGAAATTGAGAGAGAAAGAATCAGAGAGAATTTTTCCAAAAAAATAAAAGAAAAAATCATGCCCAGCACAGAGTACTCATATCAGTTCAGTGCCTCGCGCAACGATGCGACTGCAAGACAAGGACTGAGTTGAAGTTGGGTCAGAAGAAATGCATAATAAGGGTAAAGGTAACACTTCTTAGTTGCAATCAGAAAATCCTCAGATCCATGACTTCCACTGCAATCCATTTCTTTAAGATTATCCTCACTACAACTCTTGCAGATGAAAAACTTGTAAGCATCATTACTTGATACACTTCTGTATCTGCATGCATGATCCATCCTGGATATACACAATTTTTTTCATTGTATCTCTGCATGCATCATCCATCCTGATTATGACTCTGACTATAGAAATTAGCACCATAGTTGGCTCTTCAAATGAGCTACTTAACTAAGATTATCTTTATGGTCCATATAAAATCTTAGATTTCTAATTTTAGTCTTTATAGCTGATTATTACAAAAATTATAATGTGTAAAAAGCTAAATTGAAACTACCACTTCATTATCTCTTCGTGCATGATCCTGGATGTACAAAAAATTCTCCATTTCAAATATTTGAATTGATAAGACAGCCATTTGGGGTTTATGTTTCTCAGCTGTGCTTGTGAGTTTCATTATTCATGCTAACAACAGGAAGGATCTTTGCAGAAGCTCCCAAAAACATTCACCAGAAAATATGGAGATGGAATGTCAAACCCGGTGTTTCTCAAGCCGACAGATGGCACTGAATGGAAAATATATTGGACCAAGCATGATGGTGAGATTTGGTTTCAAAAGGGTTGGAAGGAGTTTGCCACATTCTATTCACTAGATCATGGCCACTTGCTGTTCTTTGAATTTGAGGGAACTTCTCATTTTGATGTACTCATATTTGACAATAGTGCCCTTGAAATAGACTATCCTTCCCATGGTACTCATGAGGGAAAGGACAACCTTGTGCAGATCAGTGATGACTCTGTTGAAATCTTGGATGAGCAATGTCATGATGGAAAGGACAACCTTGTGCAGATTGGTGATGATTCTATTGAAATCATGAATGAGCAATGTCATGATGGCAAGCATAACCTTGTGCAGATTAGTGATGATTCTGTTGAAATTTTGGATGAACAATGTCATGATGGAAAGGACAACAATGTGCAGATTAGTGATGATTCTGTTGAAATTTTGGATCAGCAATTTTCATGTAAAAATACTAGAAAGAAATCCACAGTGTCATCTCCTCAACCTTGTAAGAAAATGAAAAATAGCATAACTACAAATGTTGAAAGAAGCTCCAATGGGGAAAACTTGCATCAGCATGACCAAACTAGAAGTAGTAGCTCTCAAGAGGCAACATTTGTGAAGCAAAAATTAGATGGTATGTATGTCATGATCAGATCTCTCTGTAGATCCAATTAAGTTTTGAAGACCAATTTTTCATAACTCACTCTTGCCATGTTCAATTTTACAGAAGATGAGGGTATAGGCATTTTTAACACTCAATGCCCACAAGTGGAGCAGTTAACTTCTACCACTTTAAACAAATCCACAACTTTCAGTTCTGAACATCCCTCCTTCACACTTATCACGAAGCCATCCTTTATTAATGAAGATGACCTGGTGAGCATTTGATTAAATATATGCATTGTCATGAGTTAGCTTCTTTTATAAGGATGTTGCAGCAGAAATTTAATTCATAGTTCTTATACATTGTCAAAAACTCCCAGGAAATACCGCCACATTTTGCAGAAAAATATTTGAAGAAATCACATGCACTTGTCATCTTTGAGGTCTTGGATGGGAGGACTTGGCCAGTTATTTATTCTGCTCCTAAAGTTATTGGGGGATGGTAGAAATTTGCATCTGAAAATAATTTGAATGTGGGGGATGTTTGTGTCTTTGAGATGATGCAGAAGATCCAGCGCCTTGCTTTCCAAGTTTCCATCTTTCAAGGTGCAGAGGAACCAAGTAGCCACATTTCACAAGGTAATAGATTTTTCCATTTTTATCTACACAATTAGGATTTCAAATCAGTTCAAGGAAATGTAGTTAATAAGCCTTAACCCTTAACTCTTCATGAGGGATTCACTTTTGAGAGTAAAGTAAAGAGTGTAACTCTTAATTGATAAATCACCACTTGAAATTTAAACAACTACATGATTTATTTTACATATGTATGCATTTAATCACAATCTCAACCATTAATTTTTCAGTCATTGGTTATAGCTCTTCTCTTTTATATGAGTCAAATCGTCGTTAGTTTTTCAACTAAGTGAATTCTTGGTGTTGAGTGTAAATATTTCTAGAATTTTGTTTGTAATAGGTAAATGTTAGACCTCTATATATCCTTTGAGTGTAATTTGTATCGTAAATCTTAGGTAGCTTTTATTACTCTCTATGAAAAGCTAAAACTGAATTCAGTGAAAATGCAAATATAGATTTTTAAGTGCATCCTTCAACTAACTGGACAGGTGGGAAATCAAGTCGAAGAACTTCAAGCAGGGCTCTTAAAGAAGGCAGCAAATTCAGAACAGAAAATCCCATTTTCATGGTAGCTTTAAAATTGCAGGGAAATTCAACCAGATGCCCGGTAAGGTTTAGTTAAGCACCTAAATATGTTAATTGGTGTGGAATGTTGTCATGCTAGCCTATTCTTTCATGAATTGTTTTATTTTGTTCTAATGGTGATGAACATATATATATAACTTGATGCAGCATGTGCCGCGTTACTTTGTCGGAAAGTATTTTGTAAACATGAA
Organism: Pueraria montana var. lobata; assembly: GCA_026413185.1. NCBI lineage: Eukaryota > Viridiplantae > Streptophyta > Magnoliopsida > Fabales > Fabaceae > Pueraria > Pueraria montana. The sequence continues at coordinate 15,743,970 of CM048651.1, read as the reverse complement.
CAAGAATGTGATCATGATACAGTTTAGAAAGAAATTGTGGCCTGTAACACTTGTATTGAAAGGATACAACAGAGACTACTATCTTTCAGGCGCGCTCTCTGCGGGTTGGCGCTTATTTTCAAGAGAAAATAAACTGCAACAGGGAGATGTTTGTATCTTTGAGCTCGTCAACAGAGAAAATGCAACACTTGATCTTCATGTTTTCAGAGGTAACAGTGTAATGCATTAGGGGCTGTTGGTTTCTACTATTAAGCTTATTTAGTAGATCTACCTCTCAACTCTTTGATGGAATCGTTTTTCTGTATTTAATTACTTTAATAGCTCAACCAAGAAATGTATGTCAAAACAATTTATGGTTGTTGACTGGTAGTGTTGATGTATTTGTGCATATATATTATGCATTTCTATATACCAATCTTATCAAGTAATTTGTTGATATTAGAGACATCACAGATTATTATTGAATTTTTTTGAGGAATGCTAGTAACATTCTCTTGTATACTCTTTTTAGCACTCTCTATGTAATTGGCTTAAATTTATGAAAAATCATCAATTTTGGTAAGTCCTACTTTTAAATCTGAAGAGAAAATCATTAAATGAAAAGTGAGACTCACAAAAATTGGTGATTTTTAACAAGTTTCATCAAATCACTGAGTGTTAGCATTCCTCAATTTTTTATTATGATGAACCCTTCATCTTTGATATTCTTTTGTTGGTATTTTTCGTATTGTACTTGGGCATTTTGAAAAACTGATTATTACTAATTTCTCTTTTTTTTTTTTTTAAATATTTCTATAACCTATCTGAAAAACTAGGAACCTCACCACTTTTGAAATTGACTTCTATTCCATTGATATCATCACAAATTGATTTATTTCAAAGGGTAATAGAAAAACAAGTGTAGATGGGGTGATTTTTCCCTATTGATGGTTGTAAACTAAACCACAATCATGCCCTGATATATACTAATGTGAAGTTTTTATTTTATTTTTAATATATTGAACTGTGACTTATATATGTTAATTGAATATTATAGTACTGCAATGTGTGAAAGCTCCTATTGTATACTAAACCCCAATTCATTTATATTTATATTTTTGCCTACTTACTAACATCAAATTGTTTATTTTTTTCATCATTTTTACTTTTTCATATATTTCCCCTATTATTCATATATTATAGGCCATGAACTTGTCAACTGGTATGTTGCCATGGTTGATTTTAGAGAATATAATTAAGACAAGTAATAATTAAATTAAACCAATGGCTGTAAAATGCTAAATATAGCACATACCATTAAAAAATGGAAAGTCAAATCATGTCCGTTAACTCCGACGTGAAACCAACGAACGAACATCAACCAAATCGCATAGTGGAGTGATGCATCATATCATATCTCAAAAGTAGTGTTCCTTGTTGGCCGGAACCAAAAATAGTGTATGAAAGGGGTTTGGCTAAAGTGGAGTTTGGAAAATGTGAGGTACCGGTGAGAAAGCCTTTCTTATCTGCTGCAGCAGGTTAGTCATCGATTTTTAACCTGCTGTAGCAGGTTACTCATCAGGAGAAAAAAAATTAAAAAAAAATTTTTATTTAAAAAATAAAATTATATAAAATTATTATAATAAAAATTTTCTCTTTTTTTTTAAAAAGTGGGAACCACCGGAAAAAAGTGAGAATCATCAGTGGTGTTTGAACAAATTACCTATTATAATAGGTTGGTTAACCGGGAGAAAAAAAAATCATTTTTTTATTTCTCTTATGCTCCACCGGGAGAAAAAAAATAAAAAAAATATTTTTTAATAATTTTTATATAATTTCATTTAATAAAAAAATGATTTTTCCTCCCGGTTAACCGACCTATTATAGTAGGTAATTTGTTCAAGTACCATCGGTGGTTTCCACTTTTTTAAAAAAAAAAGAGAAAATTTTTATTCTAATTTTTATTATAATAATTTTATATAATAGATAATTTGTTCAAGTACCACCGGTGATTTCTATTTTTTTAAAAAAGAAAAAAAATTATTATAATATTATATTAAAAAAGAAAAAAGTTTTGGTCTCTGAACTTTTTTGAATTTTTACTTTTAGTCCCTAAACAAAATTTTGACCGGTCTTAGTCCTGAACTTTTTATTCCGTTAATGCTTTTAGTCCCTATCGTCAAATATCACCGTTAACAATGACGTGTTATTAATTTTAACATTATTTTATTACGTTTAGTGGCGGTTCATTTTCTGGCAGTCAAAAACCACTAGAAATTTCTTAGCAAAAGTGTTTTAATAGGTATTAAAAATTGTCTGGTAGTTAAAAACCACCAGAAATATTAACATACATCAATTCTTTTTCTTCAACATATCCGAACAATTAAACATGCCACAAAAGTATGCTAAAATATTAAATAATTCTTTTTTTTACCCAATATTAAATAATTCTTAAATATATATTTTAATATAAAAAATGAATATAAGATTGATTGTGTTAATAATATAAAATTATAATTAGTTAAAATTTAAAAAAGATAAAATAATTAATTTAATTTTTTAAAAAAACTAAAAATAAATGGGATTTTATTAGAACAAGGAGGAAGGAGCCCGTGGGTTTCATTTATGCAATATCCTCCGATCAAATGTATCGAAATGCCATATGAATCATCCTTCAAATTTGATCCAGCTCCGCTACCACTTCCGATCGCCGCTACCTCCTTTGAAACGTTGGGTTTGGGGGATGTGAAAAACACAAAAATAATCACACAATTGTCGACCCTGACACCGTCGTGCTGGAAGAGGGTGCACGATCCCACACAATCGTGTCGTCAAAAGCACAAGAGTCGGCAAACGAATTGGGTGAAGAGTGCGAATGAGAATCCTCTTGGAGATCCTCGCATTAGGAATTGAGTCGAATTCTCACAGCCATGTTCTCTTCCTCCTCAGAACTCGTAAACACCATTTAATCAAAACAACCCAAAAAAAAAATGAAAGCTTTTGGTTCAAATTCGTGACTTTCGCAAAGCCCAAACGAGAACTTCCTTGAGAAATTCATTGGCAGTACCACTCGACACACGTCACTTGTGTTTTGCGGCTAGGGTTGGGTTTGGGTTTGGGGGAAGAGGTGGTGGAGGGCACAAAGATTAAACAACTGTGACTATTTAGTTTGTACAGTCTAATTACTGAATCTGATTTTGGATTTGGATTTGTGTCTACTGAATTCCATTTTGATTTTGAATATGGACTTGCGATTGATGGAGGAAGGAAGAGAAAACCACAAAAAGGCAAAAGCAACCCGAAATTGTTTAATTCATTTTGAACATTTTAGCAAGCGATTTCTGGCGGATTTTTATCGCTAAAAAATGAACCGCTACTAAACATAATAAAATAATATTAAAATTAATGACACGTAATTGTTTAACAGTGATATTTGATGGTAAGTAGGGATGGGAATAGGCCAGGTCAGACTTTGCATAAATAGGTCTGGCCTGTTTTATAAAATTAAGGTCTAAGTCTGACCTATTATCTATCAAAGGCTTTTTTTTATGCCTGGCCTATTAGCCTATTTAAAAGTCTATTCTTTACAAACATTATTTAATAAGCCAACAAACTAAATTTTAAATAGGTCAATCTGTTAAAAAAAAAAAGAGGCAAAATTAAATAGCCCAATGAGCTTTTTTATTTATTTATTAATTTACATGGTAAAAAGAAAGGTCTACTTCCATTGCTATTAAAATTTAATTTTTAAAAGAATAAAAAAGTAAGAAACAAACGTAATATAAATTAAAAAAAAAAAGCTATTGTAAAAGCCATAGATATAGCTAATGTAAAAAGGTTATAACAAGCCTATTTAAGTTCTGATTGTCACTGTATAATTAGTTTTTACACAGTTTTATACAACAAAAAACATATTACCGAGAATACCAAGCATTCAACTTTCAAGAAAAGGAACAAAGGTGTTATTAACTTAGCAAAGGAACACAGGTGTTATTAACTTAGCAAACGAACAATGGTGTTATTAACTTAGTGACTTATGATGCTAACAATGGTAGACTAATAGTCTAGTATGTATTTTGATATATTAAATTATCAATAATATTAAAAATCTGATCTTTTTCTTATAAATTTATTTAATTAATAGTATTATTATTAGTGTAATATAGTAATATATGTATATTTATTTTTATTATATTATATAAATAAATAGGCTGGCCTATCAGGCCTAATAGGCTTTTTTGTAAGCCTAAGCCTAGTCTATTTAAATAAATAGGCTTTTTATAAAGCTCAAGCCCAGCCTTTTTATTAAACAGGCCAGGCCAGGCTAGGCTTTAATTAGGTCAGGCCATAGGCTCCTATTTAAAGCCTGGCCTATTCCCACCCCTAACGGTAGGGACTAAAAGCATTAATGGAATAAAAGTTTAGGGACTAAGACTTGTCAAAATTTTGTTCAGGGACTAAAAGTGAAAACTTGAAAAAGTTCAAGGACCAAAAACATAATTAACCCTAATCAAAATTAAAAGAGACACTCTACTCAGCACTTAGAAATCAAAAGTGTGTTTGCACTCACACCTAAAAATTGTGACAGAAACGAAACGAGGATAAAAGTAAATAGAGGAATGGATCTTTGATTAACAGTAACAGATTCGGTAATTTACAAATTTCAATTCAGATAACCAGTTTTGGATTGAAGTAGTTGATTGACTTGCGAAATCCCAAAATCGTATGGGTAAAGCCAACGTCATTTCTCTTTTACATTGTTAGGATGCGTGTTCAGATTTTATCGTCTTAATGTGGGAGGCCGCGGCGTCGTTTCTAGCACTAGTGTCTACGGTTCTTCAGATCCGGCGAGTACATGTGCCGACGTCGTTGATCGCTTCTCTCTCCTCAAAACCCGCAAATATGAAATCCTCTAAGAACCATGCCACCACTGCGGCTCGCAGCACGTCCATGTCCTCGTCACCCATCGTCTTCTGCGACGCCGTGAACATGTAGTTCTTATCAACGGAGACCTCGTCATCGTGCGAGAGCCGGAACACGATATGGGCATCTACGAAGGAGGGGGTGGGACTAGGAAGTGGGTGGGGGAGGAATAATTGAATACGGTGGATGTAGGATTTACCTCAGAAACCTAGATGAATCCAACGCTCAATAAAACTTATCCACGGCAGAGCACTTATAAAAGTGGTCTACAGTAGATTTTGCCTTCTAAAAGTTCAGCTTTTTCATTATTTTTTAAATTAAAAGACATTTTCACTTTTTCTTTACTAACAATTTTAATTTTTATATTATGAAATTGAATCTTCATTTATTTAATATGAAGACATTTTTATTATATTTTCTCCTTGTGACACGTAACTATGCCATTATTTAAAACTTGCTTTATATATTTTTTTTTAATTTCAAAACTGGTAAAATTTTCTTGTATGTTGAGATTTTTTTTTCTTTCTAAAAGTTAAACTTTCATTATTCTTAATTAAGTTTTTTCATTTTTTTTTTTATGTTTCAAATCTCAGTTATACTACCAACACGGTGTTGGTCCAAATAAAATTCGATTCAGCTTTCTTAAATATGATCTTTAGTTTGAATATTGTGATGAAAAAAAAAATTAAGAAAAAAAATTCTACTAAAAATATTCAGTTAGATTTTCAAGTAAAGATTGTCACCGATAAAATTGGTGAATATTTCGAACTTATTACACGGTGACCCAAAAAAATCTCAGTTATAATTTCAAATTAATTACTTTTAATTTTAAAAATTATTTCTACACTACTTTCTTAATTCCTTACTTCTTTCGTCAAAACGTAATGAGTGGAACTTCAAAATTCGACAACGCGTTTTTTATTTTAGGAATAGTCTTTACTAGCATCTAACCTGGGAGCCTCATTCATTTGCTATTACTTGGAATCAAATTTGCATTCACATTTACAGGTGATATTTATATATTTTGAATATTTCTAGTAAAGTAGAACTATATATGCCGCAAAGAATATGCATGACAACGAGATTAGGCGAAAAATCCTCATTTTTTACGTGGAGAACATGAATAACATACATGTGTTAATAATCCATTAGGATTGCTCTAGCGATAGAAAGTCTAGGTAGCTTGCACAAAGTTTAAATTCAAACCTTGTTGCCACTATTTTAAACTAAAACATGCATGTGTTATAAGCAATGAAAAAGTAAATCCTAATGTGCATCATGTGCATTCTCTTTGCCATTATATAATCACATATAACAAGTTAATTAGTAAGAATTCTACACTTATTATATGTCATTTTTATGTGAAAATATAAATAAATAATATTTAAAATCATAATAAAATATATAATTAATTTACACAAATAAGTAAAAGTACAAGTAGTTAAATTTAAGAAAAAAGAGTAATTTTTTAATAAAAATTAATTCAAAAGTATAAATAATTGCTATAAATAATAATAAACGAAAATTTAACTAAAAAAATGAAAGTATTGTTTAGAGAAAGTTAAGATTTAAAAAAATAACAAATGAACAAAAACTAAAAAGAAATTTATAATGCCATTTTTTTAAAAATAAGTGTGTAAAGATTTTTTTCACTGTCAATCAATTAAAAGTCAATAAACTTATCATATATGATAATATATAATTAAATGAAAATATAAAAAATATTTATATTGCTAATGTATTTAAAATAAGCATATAATAAAATTATTTGTTGCAAAAAAAAAAAAAAAGTATAAAATATCATCTCACTCTCAAAAATAAATATTTTTGTTTTACAAGGGTGGATTGAATACTATGAACGCAAAGAATTTCTAAATGAAAAATATTATCACTGAAAGAGCTAGCTAAATTGAAAATTCCATTGCCCCTAATTAATGGAAAACCACCACGTCCTCGCCAACTAAAGTAGCATTTGCATTAATAAATTAATTAAGTAGTTATTCAATAAAAAATTGTTATTTACTTTTAATAAATTTCACAAACTTATTAAAATAAGTTTAAAAACTTATCAGAAGGCCTGTCAGCTTTACAAACTTAACCAAAGGTCTTATGAGTGTAGGCGATAGGCTTCAAAACGGCTCAAGGGGATCATACAAATATCTTAAGGGAAAGAAAGAACAAAACAGCAATCCATAAAAAAAATCCAATAATTAATATGATATTGCGATAAGAGAAAAAAAAATTATGACAAAAAAATCATTGAATAAACTTATATATGGATGGTTCAATAGTACGTAAATAATTTGCTTCGAATGCACACTATCCACTAAGAATAATAAGCCTATCGCTAATTCTGATAGTAGACAAAGCCAAGGATAACTCTACATATATATAACATTAAAACAAACACAGCACAAGCCACAAATGAAGCAATTTCGCCCACAACCATAATTATTATTTGCAAAACAGATTTATTTCATTATTTGCTTTGAATTTATTATTCACAGATCCACAAAGATGGAACTGGATAGAAAGACTGAACAAGGAATGGCAACGGCATATAAAAGAAAAAGCAGGTTGTGGTGTGTTCAAGAAGATATGGGTGGGTTCACTGGAATACCCTCGCAACGCCGGGTTGGGACACTAGTTAACCTCATTCATGGCTTTCTTCACATTTTCATCTGGCACAATATCCACGATAAGAGTCTGAACTATCTCATACCCATATGCTGGCATAGCCTAGAAAGTAAAAGCAAACATATTAAACGATGTGACAGGAAGAGAGATAGAGAAAAATGATAGATGTTATATAAGTGTTTAAAAAAATTGGGTGTCCAAATACCATAACTCTAAAATAAAAGGAGATACCTTTTCAAGTTCTTCCTCCACTGCTTCGTTCTTCTGCTTAAAAGTAGCATCTAGTTCCATCTTTGGAACACTTGCTCTGATAACTGAAATAACAGCAGGAGTAAATAAGTTTCAACCTGAAGATGCACACATAAACCTAAATTTCTTTCAAGTAGATTCAGTGGCACTAAAATACCCACCATCTAAGACATAGGATTCTATCTGTGCTACGGTATTGCTGAGTTTGTATGCCAATGCCAATGCTCGATATTGAATAGAAGCAACCACAGTAACAAAGACATTGTCCTGATGGGATGCATTACACAATGGTCAGTCAAATAATCCAGCCATTAATCAGGATACATATATGTGCAACAGTTTGCAGGGAAAAAAAATTGACCAAACAAAAATATTGTTAGATATGTCAACACATCCATGATTTTACATTACAACTCTAATATCCTTCTTCAATTTTGCCACTAAAATTCTCTTTATATATATATATAAAAAAAAAAAGTAACCATATGATATCTCAAGATAACAAATGTTAAACATTTTTATCCTTCTATTTATTAGATGGAAAGACTAAAATGTCTTGTATTTATAATTTACAGAGTTTAATTTATATTCACCAACAAGGAATCATAAATCATGCTAGGGATTTCAACATCGTCAACCAATCAAAAATCATGTTAGTGATTAGTTTTAAGGTAGTTATTGTAAAATGTTTGACACTCATTTTATGGAGGAGGAATCGGAATGAGTTTTTGGCGATATTTTCTATCAGAACTAGAGTTTGATCTCAATATTTCACGTAATAAAGTTCAACAAAGATTATGAAGTGAAACTTCAATTGTGATTAGGGAACGACACCAAAATACTTGAATTGTGATAGGAGAACAACACCAAAATAAGTGAGAAAGAGCAAGTGAAGAGAGTGGAAAATTTAACGAGCCTTAGTCTTAGTTTCACAGCGAACATCTAGCTGTTTGACACGCAAAGAGCGAGCACCAGCCTTAAAACTGACGAAACAGCATAGTACACAACGGACTTCACAGTAGAAACCACCAGGTTCCCCATCTTCAAGAACATCATCGGAAACTTCCTTGGTTGACTGATCCACTTGCACAGAACCAAACACTTGTCCCATCTTTACAGATCAAAACACCTAAACAAACACCAACATAAGTTTAATGCATCAATACTCAAAAGAATAATAACAAAAACATTGACAGTGCACTCACCTTGATAATGAAAATTTGATATGGAATGAGTGTGAGAATGAAAAGAAAAGGTGGTGAGTGGTGGTATTTATAGGGAGGGAGTTTGGAATTAAGAGGAAAGTGATAAAGCAGTTTGGCAAGGTTATCAGTTATCAGTTTACAGAATCCAAATGCACCAGTAATGCCGCGTCCTACTGCAAATGGAAGGTGAAGAGTGGATTCATAATGATATTAAATCATCCTTTATTACTTCTGCCTAAAAAATCATAACGTAAGAAATATTCTTTTATCCATGGATGATTTGATTTTAACTACAATTTATTGAATCATAATTAATTCACTACGTAAAAGGAATTTTTTTTTTAATTTCACAATTAATAGGGTCATGCATTTTCAAATTTGTAATTAATAAGTGAATAATTTATCATAAATATTACGTTACTTTTTTTAAATAATAATTATTCTTTCATATCCAAATTATATTTTATCAAGTAAATTGATTTTTAAATAACAATTCATTGAAAGCGAATGTGCATGATTATATTAAGTATATAATAATCATGTTTGTTATGTAATGCAATATAAAATCTATATGGTCATCTAATTTAAAATCTTTGATATAAAAATTATTTTCGTCGACATTTTTGGACATTTTTTAATTCTAAATGAAAATAATTACTATGTAAATAATTTATTACAACATCTATTTTCGAAAATATATTCAAAAGGAGAATTTAATTCAAATAATATAATTTAAAAACGGAACAATCATAATTGAACTATTCTTTTTTTCATTTAATCATCCAAGAATATTTATAGTGGATCTTTATTTAATTTAAATCATAACTTTATATGGTCGTCTAATTTAAATTAGTTACGATTGTTTAAAAAATTATTTAATAGGACAATTATTCTAATCAATAATCAATAATTAAATATAAGAATAAGTAAAATATATTTCAAAATATTGCAATTTAACATGAAAATAAAATATTTTTTACATCTATATCTTATCAGTTATAAACAGATTAGATATTATTATTATTATTATTATTATTATTATTATTATTATTATTATTATTATTATTATTATTATTTTCAAAACTATATATTATAATGATTTTTTACATTGATCATTTTATCAAAAGTTTAAGTGATTCTTTATTTTGCAGTAAAAAAAATCTTTATTTTAAGCCGAGTCTTCAAATCACTTTAAATTTTAAAAGACATAACTCTTGCATGGTATTTGAAATAAATTTTATTTTTTCTTATAGATTCTTAATTATAGAATATTATAAATATACTTAATGATAATTTTTTTTATTTTTTATTGAAAGAAATAAAAGTTATACTTTCTTGCATTTTGTAATAGGAATATAAAAATAATAAAATTGTGACATCCAATATAATCAAGAGGAGTGCCAGGGATACTCTCTCTAATACTCTCTTTTAGACACTTTCCCTATGATTGGTTGAAATTTATTGAAAATCATCAATTTTTGTGGATCCCACCACTAAATCAGGAAAGAGAATCCTTAAATGATATGTGAGACTCACAAAAATGGGTGATTTTTAATAAATTTCAACATCATAGGATAATCCTACAAATTATAGTGATATTTCCTTTGAGACACGTTCAAAGTAGCAAATGTGTTGAATTCCTTGTGCATAACTTGTGTTTAGCATGTTTATGAGTTATGTAACTCTTGAAACACGGCTTAAACTTGGTTCACCTATTTTGGTAAAACATTAATAATGTGCCTAAGTTCAACCTAAAACAAGTTAAGTTATAGGTACACTTGTGTTGCATGGTATACTTGAAAATAGGACTATATGTGCTTGTTGAATGCATTGTTCTGCCATGCCCTGTTTCATGAGAATTACTAGGAATGATGTCTAAGGTTGTTGTAAGAACCCTTTTATGGCATACAATATTTACTTGTCTATTTCTCAATGAAATTGGTCCCATAGCATTTCAAATTTCGTATGATTTTTAGTGATTTTTCACCATGGTATGTTATATTTGTTTTTGTTACTGTACAACAACTATAATTATGTGGAATCTTCCATGTTTTGAGCATGGATTGGCTTGCCCTGTATTCTTAGATCAAACTAGACATTCTAATGAAACTAAAAGGAGTTGGAATCACTCCATTTTTACTTTTAGATAATTTACTATGAATTTTCTAAAATGGAATTGGAGATGGACACAAGTGTTGTCAAATCTATTTTGGTTTGTGAGAAGAAGAATGAATTTGAAGCATTGATGCTTGCTGTAAAATGTTGAAAAAATTCTTAGATATTCCTTGATGTATTGGAAGAATCCCTATTGAGTTTTAACCCTGACAGATTGGTATCGGATTCTGGCAAGTGCACCAATTGAACAAGTAGTAAATGGATAAGTCCAAGTATCGTTTTCCCAAGGGATTTGCGTAATATAGGCAGTGTTCACATAGATATTAGCTAGACTAAACTGGTTTTCACAAGAAAGCAGTAAAAACATAAACTTTGGTTGGTTTTGTGAAAGGTTACAGCATATTTAATGCAGGACATAAATTAAAAAGATGTTTTTGTGGTTTTAAAGTAAAACACAGCAGTAGACAGAGGTTAAAAAAATAGATAAATAAAGATGTTGTAGGGGTTATATCTCACCAAACTCTACTCTCTTCTTGCATTAACGCATGATATATATTCCATTTGCACTTAAATGTTAAAATCAGTCAATAAAAACGTTCTCAGCCCTAATCCCTTAGGTGCAAAGAGTCTTAGATTACTTCCTTAAGCCTTGACCCCTCAACAACTTAACGAAGCAACTAGCTTTAAGTCTAGTGACCACAAGATAATCCATGAACTAAGTTCCATTCCTAGACACAAAGTTCATGAGGTATATTGCTTCAGACCTAGACAACAAAAGTGTTTCCCAACAACAATCATGTCCACAGATCATGCTATGGGTGATCAAGCCACAACAAGCTTTAAGAAAAGAAGCAAAATACTAACATTAAACACAAATATGCAGAATATATATAAATAATATTAGAAGATACAAGAGAGTTTTGAGAATGGTTACATCTAACCTCTTACAACTAAAGAAATCAGTCACTCGTGGGCATGAGCAACTGGAAAATACACATGGAGGGGAAAGAGATGAGGAAGAACACTAAGAACAAGAGAGAGCTTTTCTCTCCAATAAAAATAGTACAAAATGAGCTACAGAGAATGCTCTTGAAAATGTCCCAGACTCCTTCATAAATGAGGGTCAGCTCATTATATACATGTGCAGAATTTCTTCAAAGTGACATTTCGCTCAGCTTGGAAATTTGGCTTGGCTGATTGGCAGTTTCTGCACTTCAACAGATTGCTACTGCAAAAGACCCTTCACTGCTTCCAAAACTTCATAATGCAGCTCCAAAATATGTTCTTCAACTTCAATTTCCAATTCCTACAAAAAGTGGGGCAAAACACTAAGATATAACCATAAAACTAAAAAAATTAAAGAAATTCTAACTAAACTACAAAATTAACAGAAATTGAGTAAAACAACACCCTAAATAAGATAAAAAGATAGATAATTGCCTTAAAAACCACTTGAAAAGTAAGTAATAACAGCAACTAACAACTCCCCCAAACTTGGAGTTTTGCTTGTCCTCAAGCAAAAGATAAAACAACAACTAAAAAACTAACTAAACTGAAAATAACTAACATTGAAACAGAAATCATGTACCAAGATCAATCCCATCCTAACAAATCCAAACATGCTTCCATCTAAGAATTGAAAAGGACCAAACCAATGATTTGAATTTCAAACATGGCGCCTTAAACCGAGACCATAACAAGGATGCAAGTACCTAATTTCTCAAGAAATGAACCAAGCATAACAATCAAAATTAGACAAAATCTAAGAATGTTTGATTCTTTTCACTCAAGTGTCTCACTCAAGCACCAATTGATTTAGGTGCTGAAATATCTCACAGTCAATACACAATGGAAACCACAAATTAGTTTTGCTTTCCTTCTCAATGCAACGAAATTATGCACATAAATTAAGATCACAAGGACTTGATCAAGGTCTGAAATGTGGCTAGGCTTGAAAGGAATTTGGTTTTTCTAGATAAACAAAACACCATGAGATAAAGTGAGTAATCAATGCATTTTTTAGATTTTACCCAATCCCTCTTATTCTCTCACAATGACAAAGATACCAAATCCTTACAATTATCAAATTTAAGCTTAAAAACATGCCACTATAATCACAACAAGTATCACAACTTTTATTTATTTTTGCTTTCCTTGATCTTCTTTTTCTTTTCTTTTCTCGGATTTTTTTTTGCAGAACATAAGATGAACACAGTTGTGACACTTCTTTTAATTCAATGGAAGTGACCCACAATTGTTCCCAAGTTGTCCCTTACATGCAAAAAATTCCCCCAAACTTATTCTAAACCCAACACATGCAATTGCTCTCCTATCCAATGGTAAGGAAAGTGAATTGTTTTTCATTTATGCTCTTTGGGTTATAATGACAGAAATTTATTTCAATTAAGGCTCAAAGGGGCTACACAAAAAGGATAACAGTAACAAGGGAAGGCTTTTTGGCTCTAGGATTCACAATCATCAAACAAAATTTGCCTTGATCATTTATTTATTAACATGCAAAAATCATCACAAGAGAATTGTTCAAAACCAAGTGTGGTGCCAAAGGTGGTACTCATAATCATTTGAGACATCACACAACTCACAGAATCATTTCTCAAACATTCTCAAACCTGTCCTCAAAATCATATCATGCTTGAAACTTTTTCTCAAAAACATACATGCATCCAAGCGATGCTAACGAAACGCACAGCCACAAAAATCATTCAAACCACGGATTCACAAACGCATTTTTCCTTAAAAAGCGTGAGAAGCAAGCTAGGAAAACGCACGATGGGATTTTTCTAAACCATGAACAACCACAACATAATTAAACTCGCAACCATAGCATAAGTACTAAGTTCAGAAAATGATTAAGCCTTGGCTAACATCACCAAAATAACAACTAAACTAATAGCAAACCCACAAAGTAACTAACCATGCACTGAAATTATAAAAGCAGAAAAATAAATTATCCTAGTAAAATGAGGATTAAACAAACAAATCCCCCATCAAACATCATCATCTTCCTCTGCCTCAGAACTGTCATACTCCTCTTCAGTTCCTTCTTCCTCCACTTCACTTTCCTCCTCTGCCACGGCTTCATCCCCCACAGCAGCTCCTTGGTCTCCAGCCTCGGCAGCAGCATCATTTCCAGCAGCAGCACCATTTCCATCAGCAGTAGCTGCACCCCCCAAAAAGAGAGGTCTGTCCCTAGGCCATGCAGTCATAGCTTCAAACTCAAAAGGAGATGGCCAATGGAGACGTCCATGAGGTCTCGGTGCTACAAGGGCCATGCTGAAAACATAAAAGAAACAAAACAAAAAAATAAAACAGGAGACACAAGAAATGAAATAAGTTAGTACAAAAATAAGAAACAAGAAACATAAAATAATTTGAAACACAAGTTACAAAACATAATTGAAACACAACACGTAAGAAAAGAAAAGAAAAACGGAACAATAAATTAACAATAAACTAAAAGGATAACTGAGAATCCATAAACAGCAAAGAGATTTTTGTCACACACATGTGCAAGAACCAGAACATGAACACAGATATGTGCAGGGGATTTGGCTTAGCTTCCACAGGGTAGCTTTGCCAAAACCCACCAATCATGCACTACTCAGATTTTTCAAAAGACGTGGTTCCAACAAGTGTGGGTGACGAATTGAATAAGAAAAATAGAGTGGTCCCAGATTTCAGTTAAGGAAAAACACACGTGAAGACAAAAAGAAAAAGAAAAAGATAAAGGGATGCTTTTTGGGCAAAACAGAGAACTCACAACAGGACCCATGTGCTTCCCGAACAATAGTAGCAGTATACAGAAAATGTTAAACAAAACACAACAGCACAGGGACCCTAAACGTGGTCCCAAAACACAGAAAATAAGAACCTTCGAAGAATATTCAGAAAAACCAGAACTTGAACCATCAGTGGCCCCATAAACAATGAAAAAGACAAGATCCACATAGATTCAACCATTAAAATCAAGAACAGAAACTAAAAGGTTAAAAACAAAAGGAATAAAAGAAGGTTTCCCAAAAGATGAACAGAAAACGCAAAGGGGAAAGGGGAAAAACAATACGTGCCTACACTCAACAGGGAAAGATATCCCAAAACGGCACAAACAAAAGAAAAATGCACAAAGCTTGCACTTTTGCAATAAAAAGAGGTAGAAAAAGACATACCCACTCAATGGAAGCTTTAAAACAGCAAAAAGCAAAGAAGGTTCTAACAAAAGTTTTGACCTTTGTCAACGAAAAGGGAAGAAAATAGAAAATCCAAACACAAAAGGTTAAAACTTTTACAATAAAAATAATAAAATAACAAGAACAGAAAATTTTTAAACATGCACATACTTCAAAAACTGCAACGAAAATCAAAACAAAAAGGAAAAAAGGAAATGACAGTGCAGAGATGCAAATGGACAGAACCCTAGAATCTTTTTCTGAAAAGATATGAGAGTGACAAACAAAGGGAAAAAGGGAATGACTGAAGCAACACGCACAAGTGGACAGAGAAGGGTTGTGCTCGAGGTGGAGATGGAGAGTAGGCCGAGAGGGAGGGGTCACAGTCATAGTGATGCTGGATGAGTTGAGAGAGGACGAAGGCTATGCTTAGAAGGATGATGGGAATGAAAAAGTAGAAATGAATGGGGAGTAGAAGCGGTGGCAGCCTAGGGAAAGTCGTAAAGGTGTGGGGAAAAGGTAGGAAAAAGTGAAAGAAAGAAACTGATTGGTGGAAAGGAGGGGTGAATAGGAAATGTACAATGACTGTTATAAAGTGAAAGAAAATTCTAAGTGGAGGTGGAGTGATGTGCAGCGATGTGATTGGTTGAAATGAGGGGTGAATAGGAAAATGTAACAGTGGTGGTTATAGGGAAATGGGACGGGGAAAGGTAATTGAGACTGAGTGGAGACATTATGGGTAAAGGGAAAAACTCTTGGGAGGTGGGAAAATTTGAAAAAGATCTGAGGGCTTGAGAAAGTAAACAACAGCTTAGCTACGAGGAATGGCTTGGCAAAAAGCATGAATTTGGATAAGGTTCATAAAGTGGTTTTTGGCTTAACCATGGAATGTGGCTTGACTCAACAATGCAGGGAAATTAAATCATTGCTCTAGTGGTTTTGGCTTAGAGCCAGTATCAGTGGCTTGAGCCAAAAGTCACTTGAGAGCATTTTTTTGCACAAATTTGACCAAAATACGAATTATGAATAATTGAGCCTAACTGCTGCAATGTAACAACCAAATGGAACATGTGCAACTACAAAACAATGCTTCTAAATGATCACACCACAAAGAACTAAATAAACAATAACAACACACAAAAATCAAACAAAGATCAAACACATGAGTTCTAGATGATCAAAACACATAACTAACTAAATCCAACAATTCAAAATGCAGAATGCAGAAGTAAAAGGGCAAGAAAACTGGGTTGCCTCCCAGGTAGCGCTCTTTTAATGTCATTAGCTTGACATTTGATGTCCTCAAGGGTCACTTAGATGCAGAATTGTGGTCAGCCTCTCAATTTCACCCCCTAAATAGGACTTTAGTCTCTGACCATTAACTGTCCAATTTCTTCCTATTGAAGGATCCTCCAAAATAACAGCACCAGTCTTCACCTCCTTAATGATGAAAGGGCCAGACCATTTGGACTTAAGCTTGCCTGGAAATAATTTCAACCTTGAATTGAACAATAGAACCTTTTGATTAGGCTGAAAGTCTCTCTTCACAAGCTTTTTGTCAGATAGGCCTTGACTTTCTGTTTGTAGTGCCTTGAAGAATCATATGCATTGAGTCTCATCTCCTCTAGCTCATGAAGTTGGATCTTCCTTTTCTCACCAGCCAAGGACTGATCAAAATTAAGGAACTTAAGAGCCCAATAAGCTTTGTGCTCCAATTCCACAGGAAGATGACAAGCTTTGCCATAAACCATTTGGAATGGAGATAGGCCAATTGGAGTCTTGAATGCATTCCTATATGCCCATAGAGCATCATCAAGCTTTACAACCCAATCCTTTCTAGAAGAAGCAACTGTCTTCTCAAGGATCCTCTTAATTTCTCTATTTGAATCCTCAGCTTGACCATTGGTTTGAGGATGGTAGGGAGAAGCTACTTTGTGCTTGACTCCATAATGCTCCAAGACTTTCTTCAATTGTGCATTGCAAAAATGGGATCCTCCATCACTAATTAGAACTCTAGGAACACCAAACCGAGAGAAGATATTCTTCTTGAGAAATTTAATGACTATTTTGGAGTCGCTTTTGGGGCAAGCAACAACTTCTACCCACTTTGAAACATAATCTACAGCCACCAAAATATATTCATTGGAAAAGGATGAAGGTAAGGGGCTAACAAAGTCTATACCCCAGTAATCAAAGACCTCCACTTCAAGAATGTTTTGAAGTGGCAACTCATTCCTTTTTGATATCCCCCCGGTTCTTTGGCATTTATCATAGCTTTGCACATGATCATTAGCATCTTTGAAAATTGTAGGCCAAAAGAATCCAGATTGGAGGACCTTTGCAGCAGTCCTCTCTCCATTGTAGTGACCTCCATAAGGTGAATTGTGGCAATGCCATAGAATGTTCCTTGCTTCCTCCTTAGCAACACACCTTCTAAGTAAATTCTTAGCTCCAATTTTGAATAAATGAGGATCATCCCACACATAGAAACGAGAATCCTTGAAAAATTTCTTCTTTTGGTGCCTATTCATGTCTGCTGGAATGATTCCACCAGCCTTGTAGTTTGCCACCGCAAACCATGGCCTTTCTTGTACCACAAGCAATTTCTCATCAGGAAACTCTTCAAGAATTTCTTTCTCAAGAGTGGTCACCTCGTCATTCACAAGTCGTGACAAGTGATCAGCTACTTGGTTCTCACTTCCTTTCTTGTCCTTAATTTCAAGATCAAATTCCTACAGCAACAAAACCCATCTAATGAGTCTAGGCTTGGAATCGGGGTTGGACAACAAGTATTTAATTGCAACATGATCAGTGTACACAACTACTTTGGAACCAATTAAGTAAGAACGAAATTTTTCCAAAGCATACACTATTGCTAGCAACTCTTTTTTAGTTGTTGCATAATTCACTTGGTGTTCATTGAGCACCTTGCTAGCATAATGAATGGGATGAAAAATTTTATTCTTTCTTTGGCCTAGGATAGCCCCTACTGCATAATCACTAGCATCACACATGAGTTCAAAATCAATTTTCCAATTAGGTGCAGTGAGTATAGGAGCAGAAACTAAACTAGACTTCAAGAAATTAAAAGCATTTAAACATTCATCATCAAAATTAAATGGTGCGTCCTTATTCAGCAAATTGCACAATGGTTTGGAAATTTTGGAGAAATCTTTGATGAAGCGTCTATAGAATTCAGCATGTCTAAGGAATCTTTGAACTCCTTTCACATTTGTTGGTGGTGGAAGCTTTTCAATGACCTCTACTTTGGCTTTGTCAACTTCAATTCCTCTTGATGAAATTTTGTGGCCAAGAACAATTCCTTCGGTCACCATAAAATGGCATTTTTCCCAATTAAGGATGAGATTTGTCTCAGCACACCTCTTCAAAATAGTTTCCAAGTTGGACAAGCACAATTCAAATGAACCACCAAAAATAGAAAAGTCATCCATGAAGACTTCTATGCATTTCTCCACCAAATCTGAGAAGATAGCTAGCATACACCTTTGGAAAGTGGCAGGTGCATTGCATAGCCCAAATGGCATCTTCCTATATGCAAAGACTCCAAAAGGACAAGTGAAGGCTGTCTTTTCTTGGTCTTTAGGATCCACAACAATTTGATTATAGCCAGAGTAACCATCCAAGAAGCAATAGAAAGCTTGACCAGCTAGTCTCTCCAACATTTGATCCATGAAAGGAAGGGGAAAATGATCCTTCCTTGTTGCTTTGTTGAGCTTTCTATAGTCTATGCACATTCTCCATCCCGTGACAGTTCTTATAGGAATTAACTCATTTTTCTCATTGCGGATAACTATCATGCCACCCTTTTTAGGCACAACTTGCACAGGGCTCACACATGCACTATCGAAAATAGGGTAGATCAATCCAGCTTCCAAAAGCTTTAAGACTTCCTTTCTCACTTCTTCTTTCATCACAGGATTGAGTCTTCTTTGAGGTTGAGCCACAGGTTTGAAATCATCTTCCATGAAGATCCTATGCATGCAATAAGAAGGACTTATCCCTTTGAGATCAGAGATAGAGCATCCAATGGCTCCTTTGTTAGCTTTCAAAACCTCAATTAATTTTTCCTCCTCTGTAGTAGATAAGGAATTACTAATGATGACTGGTTTGCCACCATTTTCTTCAAGGAACACATACTTCAAATGTGGAGGCAGCACCTTCAATTCAGGTTTGGTTTCCTCCACCTTCTCATCTTTCTTCAAATCTTCAACAATTTCTTCATTTGGAGGAATTTCCTTCAAAGTATCAAGGCTCTTCAAGCATTCCTCAATTTCCTTCTCTTCCTCCTCATTGAGTAACTCAAATGCATCAATTAAAGCTTTCTCAAGAGGAGTGGAACTAGGCAATTGCTTTCTAGAGGTGGTGTAGATTTCATCAAGAATATCCACTTTGAAGCATGATTTATCTTCACTAGGATACTGCATTGCTTCAAACACATTAAAAGTGACTTCTTCATCTTGCACCCTCATCTTGAATTTGCCATCACTAACATCAATCAAGGCATGGGCTGTCGTCATAAATGGTCTCCCCAAAATGAGAGGAACTTCAGCATCCTCTTCCATATCCATAATTACAAAGTCAGCTGGGAATATAAATTTATCCACCTTCACTAGCAAATCTTCAACAACTCCATATGGAAGCTTAATGGTACGGTCAGCTAGTTGAAGTGTCATCCTTGTAGGCTTAATTTCTACATCCCCCACCTTGCTAAGCATGGACAGCGGCATAAGATTGATGCTTGCTCCCAAATCTAGCAAAGCTTTTCCAATGGATAGATTTCCAATGGTACAAGGAATGGTAAAGCTACCAGGATCTTTGTGCTTGAAAGGCAATGGATTTTGAATTATAGCACTGCATCCAGCTTCTAATTAAATTGTATCTTCCTCAATGTACTTTTTCCTCTTGGTAAGGAGTTCCTTCATGAATTTGGCATAAGTTGGAATTTGCTCAAGTACATCCGAGAAAGGTAGATTGATTTGCAATCTCTTGAAGGTGTCTAAGAAACGTGCAAATTGCCTTTCTCTATCCTTCCTTGTTGGCACATGAGGGTAAGGTAACCCCTGTGGAGGAACAAAATTTGACTCCTTTTTCTTCTTCTCTTCTCTCACCCTCTGGTGTTTAGTCATTTTTGGCTTAGCCTCCTCACTGATTAAACTTTTTTCTCACTGTTTTTCTCTTCCTCACTCAATTCTTTTTCACTCAGCTCATTTTTCTCTTCCTCATAATCTTTTACATCCTCCACAACTACCTCTTGCTCACTTTTCTCTCTACGCAAATCTCCCACAATTGTACCTCTCCTTGTAGTGATAACCTTACATTGCTCCTTGGGATTTGCTTGAGTGTTGGCTGTAAATGCTCCACTTTTAAGTTCTGCCAAATCCTTAGCAAATTGTCCCATTTGCACTTCAATATTCTTGATAGAAGAATCCGTGTTTTGTTGGTTGGTGATACATACTTGCATAAATTGATTGAGAGTGTCCTCCAACTTAGAAACACGGTCTTGATGAAGAGGTTGGTATTGTTGTTGATGACTTTGGTAAGGAGGTCTGTTCGAAGGGCCAACTTCTTGCTTCCAACCAGCATTGTTGTTCCTCCAACCTTGATTGAAGGATTGAGAATAAGGATTGCTTTGCCGATTTTGATTCCCCATATAATTGATTTCTTCTTGGGAACCGGTGGCATGATGCATTGGCCACTTGAATGACCACCTCCACAAAGTTCATAGCAAAGAACTTATTGAGTGTTGGACTGAGTAGCTTGTAAGCCTTGGAGTTGTTGAGGCATCTTAGCAAGTTGCTTAGTGAATGCATCAAGCTATTGTGTGAGAAGCTTATTTTGAGCTAGGAGGGCATCTTGAGAATTCAAATCAAGAACTCCTCTCCTCTATACTTGCATAGGAGTTCTGTCATGCTGCACCTCATAGTCATTAGAGGCCATATTTTCAATAATTTCCTTTGCCTCATCTAGTGTCTTGTACATGATTTTGCTTCCAGCTGAAGCATCAAGCATAAGCTTTGTTTGAGGTCTAAGTCCAACTAAGAAAGTGTTGATTTGAGCTGCCTTATTGAAACCATGAGCTGAACATTTCCTTAATAGGCCATTGAATTTCTCCCTTGCTTCACACAAGGTATCATCTGCTCCTTGAGTGAAAGTAGAGATAACTGTCTTCCTTTGGTTGATCTTGGATTGAGGAAAGAAACGGTTCAAAAATTTGTCAACCAGCTCGTCCCAAGTCAAGGGAGTGTTAGGAGGAATGGGTCTGTACCAATCATTTTCCTTTCCATCAAGAGAGAATGGAAAAAGACTGATCCAGATATAATCATCATTAACTTGATGTAGCTTCACTGTGTTGCATATATCAACAAAAGTAGTCAAATGAGCATAAGGGTCTTCATGGTCAAGACCATGGAACTTGTTTTGCTGAATCAAGTGGATGAGAGATGCTTTCATTGCAACATTATGAGCCTGCACCTCTGGTCTAGCAATGGTATTGAAGAATCTCAGCCCTGTGTTGGCACAATAATCGTTCAAAGTACGCCTTGGTTGATTCACTTTTCCCTCATCTGCCATAATGAATTCTTCTTCTTCAGGAATGGACGTCAAAGACAGATCTGGTGAAACAGGAGGAAATGGTTCTTGGCTAGCTAGTCTTTCTAGAGCCTTCCTTTTCCTTGTCCAACTGTTGGTTTGTCTGGTTGTCCTCTCAATCTCTGGGTCGTAATACAAAGGATCAACTGAACTCCTTGTGTGCATAAACAAAGAAAAAGAAAACAGAACACTAGAATAGAAAGTTAGCCCAAGAAAACAACCACAATAGAAATAAAAACACAAAGAATAAAAGAATATAGAATACAGCCTAGGATAATATGAAAGTGAAGTAGCCTAATATTGAGACGCAGATCCCCGGAAACGGCGCTAGAAACTTGGTATCGGATTTTGGCAAGTGCACCAATCGAACAAGTAGTAAATGGATAAGTCCAAGTATCATTTTCCCAAGGGATTTGCGTAATATAGGCAGTGTTCACGTAGATATTAGCTAAACTAAACTGGTTTTCACAAGAAAGCAGTAAAAACATAAACTTTGGTTGGTTTTGTGAAAGGTTACAGTAGATCTAATGCAGAATAGAAATTAAAAAGATCTTTTTGTGGTTTTAAAGTAAAACACAGCAGTAGAGAGAGGTTAAAAAAAAAGATAAATAAAGATGTTGCAGGGGTTAGATCTCACCAAACTCTACTCTCTTCTTGCATTAACGCATGATATATATTCCATTTGCATTTAAATGTTAAAATTGGTCAATAAAAATGTTCTCAGCCCTAATCCCTTAGGTGCAGAGAGTCTTAGATTACTTCCCTAAGCCTTGATCCCTTAACAACTTAACGAAGCAACTAGCTTTAAGTCTAGTGACCACAAGATAACCCATGAACTAAGTTCCATTCCTAGACACAAAGTTCATGAGGTATATTGCTTCAGATCTAGACAACAAAAGTGTTTCCCAACAACAATCATGTCCATGGATCATGCTATGGGTGATCAAGCCACAATAAGCTTTAAGAAAAGAAGCAAAATACTAACATTAAACACGAATATGCAGAATATATATAAATAATATCAGAAGATACAGGAGAGTTTTGAGAATGGTTACATCTAACCCCTTACAACTAAAGAAATCAGTCACTTATGGGCATGAGCAACTGGAAAATACACATGGAGGGGAAGGAGATGAGGAAGAACACTAAGAACAAGAGAGAGCTTTTCTCTCCAATAAAAATAGTACAAAATGAGCTACAAAGAATGCTCCTGAAAATGTCCCAGACTCCTTCATAAATGAGGGTCAACTCTTTATATACATGTGCAGAATTTCTTCAAAGTGACATTTCGCTCAGCCTGGAAATTTGGCTTGGCTGATTGGCAGTTCCTACACTTCAATAGATTGCTACTGCAAAAGACCCTTCACTACTTCCAAAACTTTAGAATGCAGCTCCAAAATGTGTTCTTCAACTTCAATTTCCAATTCCTACAAAAAGTGGGGCAAAACACTAAGATATAACCATAAAACTAGAAAATTAAAGCAATTCTAACTAAACTACAAAATTAACAGAAATTGAGTAAAACAACACCCCAAATAAGAGAAAAGATAGATAATTGCCTTAAAAACCACTTGAAGAGTAAGTAATAACAGCAACTAAGATAAGTTTTCTTATTTTGAGAATTTCCCCACCCTAAGTGCATGTTTAAAGTTTAAAAGATGTTTTAGTCACAAGTATGTTGTTTTTGTTCAAGTCCTAGCTTTCAAGACTAGTAACCTAATTTCTTGTGTTTCTATATGTAGTGATAATGTAGAATAGTACACAGTCTTTTAATTACAAATCATCATGTATGGTAAGTTTGTTGACTTTTACAATGACTATCTTAAAAGTTATTCCAACAATAATTTCTAATTAGTTCAAAAAAATACCTTTTCGTTAACAATTTTATTATCAAAATCCCTAACAAGTTAAAGAGTATTTTTGTAGTGAACATGGATTAGCCCTTAGCTCCACTCATGGTTAACACTCTTCCTTCTTAAAATTCTTATTTTGATGCCTTTGTGGCCCAAAGTTCTTGCTATTTTGAATCCTCGCTTGACAATTCTCTTAAAAAAAAACCCTACATTTGTTTACTAGAGTTGCAAACTCTCAAATCTCCTGATGTTCTATAGCCTCTTTAATCTCAAGTCTCAAGCCATTCTTAAACTTGACAGAATCTCAAGTCTCTTGTTGCTATCTATGTGAAAGGAACTTTCAATCCAATGGTGGGTTTTAAGGAAACATCATCCAGTTGAAAGTTATTGAGTGGTGTAATAGTTGTTTAAGTTACACCGATGTAATTTGATCCCTCCTCTCTCTCTCTCTCTCTCTCTCTCTCTCTCTATATATATATATATATATATATATATATATATATATCTTAGGAACTTTTAAACATATAGAAACACACGAAATTAGGTTACTAGTCTTGAAAGCTAGGACTTGAACAAAAACAACATACTTGTGACTAAAACATCTTTTAAACTTTAAACATGCACTTAGGGTGGGGAAATTCTAAAAATAAGAAAACTTATCTGTCGGGGTTAAAACTCAACAGGGACTCTTCCAATACATCAAGGAATATCTAAGAATTTTTTCAACATTTTACAGCAAGCATCAATGCTTCAAATTCATTCTTCTTCTCACAAACCAAAATAGATTTGACAACACTAGTGTCCATCTCCAATCCCATCTTTGAAAATTCATAGTAAATTATCTAAAAGTAAAAATGGAGTGATTCCAACTCCTTTTACTTTCATTAGAATGTCTAGTTTGATCTAAGAATACAAGGCAAGCCAATCCATGCTCAGAACATGGAAGATTCCACACAATTATAGTTGTTGTACAGTAACAAAAACAAATAGAACATACCATGGTGAAAAATCACTAAAAATCATATGAAATTTGAAATGCTATGGGACCAATTTCATTGAGAAATAGACAAGTAAATATTGTATGCCATAAAAGGGTTCTTACAACAACCATAGACATCATTCCTAGTAATTTTCATGAAATAGGGCATGGCAGAACAATGCATTCAACAAGCACATATAGTCCCATTTTCAAGTATACCATGCAACACAAGTGTACCTATGACTTAGAACTTGTTTTAGGTTGAACTTAGGCACATTATTAATGTTTTACCAAAACAGGTGAACCAAGTTTAAGCCGTGTTTCAAGAGTTACATAACTCATAAACATGCTAAACACAAGTTATGCACAAGGAATTCAACACATTTGCTACTTTGAACGTGTCTCAAAGGAAATATCACTATAATTTGTAGGATTATCCAAACTCATGTTTTTCTATGTTGGGGGATAAAATGGGAATTTGGTAAACCATTTAAATTCTTTTTTTTCTTTTCTTACTTACCTAACCACTTTAATCTATCCCAATATTAGTAAATCTTATCTTTATTCATGAATAACATTTTTAATAGTTATTTTTGAATGAAAATATTTTAGTAATTATTTTTGAATGAGAATATTTTTAAGAGTTACTTTTATTTTTATTAAGTTACATGTTTTATTGGTATTAATAAATTAAATATTTGTTTCTTTATATAGGATAATAGATAGTATATCTTTTTTATAAAACTAATATAATATAAAGAAAGAAAGTTTTTGTGCACTTTTTCCCTTAAAAAAATAAGTCATTTTTAGTTATTTTATTATTTATTTATTTAATTTAATGAATCATATTAATTAGTGAGGTATTTAATAGGAAATGAGTTTTAAATACACATTTATTACTCCATCCGGCCCAAAATGAGTTTTTTTTACACAGACCAAGAAAAGTTATTAAATAGATGAAAGAGAGAAGTAATTTTAGAGAACTAACCTTATTATTATTGCATTGAAAAATTAAAGTGACACTTATTAGGGGTATTAGTGGAAAAAAGTAATTAATATTACATTGAAAAGCTAAATGTGACACTCATTTTGGGACAAATTTTTTTTCCAAATACGACACTCATTTTGGACGGAGGAAGTATTAGGTATTGGAAAAAGGATAATATATTTTAATGGTATCATTATTTAAATTCATGAATTCATTCATTGGTTAGTATACATCCATTCATTATATTCATCAATTTTATTTTTTTAAAGGGTGTTGGGCACTGGTTAACAAAATTCAAAGAAATTTTTTTTTATTGAAAATCATATGGAAACGCATTTAAAAATTATAGTGGAACACAATTTTATGCATCATAATAAAAAAAAATTCCCTTTTACTTCCTTATCAAATTTTTAAAAAAATAAAATAAAATAACTAAATGTGTTAACTATTGCTTCATTAATATGTAATAATTTGTCGATGAATTAATCTCATAAGTTCTAGATGTAAAAATACCTTGCTCTCAAAAAAAAAAAAAAATACAATAAAATTTGATAGTGTTTCAAAAATTGTTAATATATAATTATCGCTAATATATATATATATATATATATATATATATATATATATATATATATATATATATTATGCATCTTGTATAATAAAAAAATTATTTATATTGGCAAAATATTTGCAGCCAATAATTAAATAAAGATAATAGATAGATGATTTTTTTTAACAATTAATTAGTACATCATTAAGAGTTATTACAATATAAGATGTAATTTATTAAAATTATTATTCTTATTAGAATGGGAGATATACATTATTATTATTATTATTATTATTATTATTATTATTATTATTATTATTATTATTATTTCTCAAATTTTAATGTAATATAAATGACTAAAAATAAATACTTAATTATATAAATGTATTTTAATAAATTTAACAAAAAAATGATATATTACTTTTTATGATACATTATCTTTTATTGTACTTTAACAATAATCAATTATTCATTTATTCTTTATTTTTAAGTATATAAATAAACCATTTTAGAAATCCACAGCCAGTCTTTTAACTCTCCACCTGCACTGTAAGTTTGTTCTTCCAATAGAACCCATTGCTTAACAAAAAAATAAAAATGAGATTTACATGAATGAACGATGGATAATATGTATCTAAATAGAGAGTCTAAATTAATAAGCACACTCATCAAGTTATTAGTTATTACCACACGCAAATTTTATTTTTGAGCATTTATCATGAGACTAACAATGTTAACAGAGAACAATCCTGATTCCAGGGCAATGTCTTCTCAATTTCTCGCAGTGCAAACTCGTCAACAAACTATACGTAATTAAACAACCACAAAACCACAAATAAAGCAATTTTACCCACTATCATTACTATTAGCAAAACAATTTTATTTGCTTTCAATGTATTATTCACAAACTGAACAAAGACGGAACTAGATAGAAAGACATTGAACATGGGATTGTAAATGTATCTAAAAGTTGTGGTGTGGTCAAGAAGATAAGGGTGGGTTCACTTAGATAACCTAAGCAAACCTTTATTATGCAGAATATTGAATTGAAGAACAGCAAAAGCAACAAAAAGACTTAAAGAATAGCAACTAAGTTGTACCCTATACACATAGTTGTGAAGCTAAACCAACTAGAGGTATGACATGTAAGTCTTCAAGACTTTGTTGCATTTCCTTGGAGAAGACCATCCCTAATTTGTGAAGCAACATCATGTACAGCACCAGGTCCATGTGAAATGAAAACAGCATTGGATTTTGAGGATGCACCAATATCCTTCATTGTGTCAAAATATTGAGTCATGAGAACCATGTCCATGATATCCTTTGATGTTGTCCCTGGAACATTCTCAGAGAAAGCCAACACACTGTCCCTCAGGCCATCTACTATGGCTTGGCGCTGACGAGCAACTCCAAGGCCTGCTAGGTACTTTGATTCTGCATCCCCTTCTGCTCTCTTTATCTGCAATATCTTCTCTGCTTCCGCTTTCTCGTTTGTAGCCACCCTCAATCTTGCAGCTATTTGTGATGGTAAAAGAACAATGCAAAGGGTGATCAGGAAAAGATAAAAACATGCTTCAAACAAAAGTGTCTATAAGTATATGCAAGGTTTGTGCATTTAATTTAAGGTGGCACCAACAAGTATAAGTAAATGTTCAGGATAATGGTGCTAATGACATCAGGAATTTGGGAAGTATTCTATAATGAAAAATGATTCACTATTCAGACTTGTTAACTGCATGAAATGCCAAGGCTTTTGTCTAATGTTTATATATCTATAAGGTCCAACTCCTTTCTAAGGTAATATAGCTTTAGTTATATAATAATGTCAGGGAATCCAAAAACACTCTAATCAAAACCTCTCGGCTTGGAAATCTCCAGACACCACACTAAACTAACATCTGTTTGTTTGCATGCTTGAAAAGGGAATATGAGTAACTCTTAACTGAAGCAAGCACATGAACATGTAGAAAACATATATACCAGCATTAATCTCATTCATGGCTTTCTTGACACGCTCATCTGGCTCAATATCCACAATAAGAGTCTGAACTATCTCGTAACCATAAGCTGACATAGCCTAGAAAGTAAAAGCAAGCAGATTATTAAGGATAGGTCCTACCCCATTCTTAATTTAAAATAAAATAAAAAGGGGATATATACCTTTTCAAGTTCCTCCTCCACTGCTTTTGCAATTTCGTTCTTCTGCTCAAAAGCAGCATCTAGTTCCATCTTTGGAACACTTGCTCTGATAACTGAAATTGCAACAGGAGTAAATAACTTTCAATCTGAAGATGCACATATAAACCTACAAGCACTAAAATACTGACCATCAAAGACATAGGATTGTATCTGTGCTCTGGTATTGGTGAGTTTGTAGTAAGCATCTGCTGCCTTTTCTGCCAATGCTCGATATTGAATAGAAGCAACCACAGTAACAAAGACATTGTCCTGATGGGATGCATTACACAATGGTCAGTCAAATAATCCAGCCATTAATCAGGATACATTGTAGAGAAAAAAAAATGACCAAACAAAAATATTGTTAGATTTTCAACACATCAATGATTTTACATTACAACTCTAATATCCTTCTTCATGCCAAGTGCAGTTGGACTGGCCACCAACCTTGTTCTGACAGTAAACTTCAATTCTAGGCCACTTGCTAAGACACGAACATTATATGTTTCTATATTACATATCTAACCATATGTGGTTTTGGCGTTATTTTCCTATCAGAACAAGAGTTTCACCTCGATATCTCACGTAATAAAGATCAACATAGATTACAAAAGTAAAATTTCAATTGTGATTAGAGAACAACACCAAAATACTTCAATTGTGATAGGAAAACAACACCAAAATAAGAGTGGAAGAAAGAACCTTTGTCTTAGTTTCACAGCGAACATCTAGCTGTTTGACACGCAAAGAAAGAGCACCAGCCACACGCCTGCCGAAACACCATGGAACACAGTGGCAACCAGGATCAAGAACATCATCGTACTTCCCGAAAACTTCCTTGATGACCACACTTGACTGATCCACTTGCACGCAACCAAAGACTTGTCCCATCTTCACTAAAACCACAACAGATCAAAACACCTAAACAAACACCAACATAAATATAATGCATATATCAATTGTATTCTCCTCAAAAGAATAGTAACAAAAACATGACAGTGCACTCACCTTGATAATGAAAATTTGATATGGAATGAGTGTGAGAATGAAAAGAAAAGGTGGTGAGTGGTGGTATTTATAGGGAGGGAGTTTGGAATTAAGAGGAAAGTGATAAAGCAGTTTGGCAAGGTTATCAGTTATCAGTTTACAGAATCCAAATGCACCAGTAATGCCGCGTCCTACTGCAAATGGAAGGTGAAGAGTGGATTCATAATGATATTAAATCATCCTTTATTACTTCTGCCTAAAAAATCATAACGTAAGAAATATTCTTTTATCCATGGATGATTTGATTTTAACTACAATTTATTGAATCATAATTAATTCACTACGTAAAAGGAATTTTTTTTTTTTAATTTCACAATTAATAGGGTCATGCATTCTCAAATTTGTAATTAATAAGTGAATAATTTATCATAAATATTACGTTACTACTTTTAAATAATAATTATTCTTTCATATCCAAATTATATTTTATCAAGTAAATTGATTTTTAAATAACAATTCATTGAAAGCGAATGTGCATGATTATATTAAGTATATAATAATCATGTTTGTTATGTAAAGCAATATAAAATCTATATGGTCATCTAATTTAAAATCTTTGATATAAAAATTATTTTCGTCGACATTTTTGGACATTTTTTAATTCTAAATGAAAATAATTACTATGCAAATAATTTATTACAACATCTATTTTCGAAAATATATTCAAAAGGAGAATTTAATTCAAATAATATAATTTAAAAATCGAACAATCATAATTGAATTATTCTTTTTTTCATTTAATCATCCAAGAATATTTATAGTTGATCTTTATTTAATTTAAATCATAATTTTATATGGTCGTCTAATTTAAATTAGTTACGATTGTTTAAAAAATTGTTTAATAGGACAATTATTCTAATCAATAATCAATAATTAAATATAAGAATAAGTAAAATATATATCAAAATATTGCAATTTAACATGAAAATAAAATATTTTTTACATCTATATCTTATCAGTTATAAACAGATTATATATTATTATTATTATTGTTATTATTATTATTTTCAAAACTATATATTATAATGATTTTTTACATTGATCATTTTATCAAAAGTTTAAGTAATTCTTTATTTTGCAGTAAAAAAAATCTTTATTTTAAACCGAGTCTTCAAATCACTTTAAATTTTAAAAGACATAACTCTTGCATGGTATTTGAAATAAATATTTATTTTTTGTCTTATAGATTCTTAACTATAGAATATTATAAATATACTTAATGATTTTTTTTTATTTTTTATTGAAAGAAATAAAAGTTATACTTTCTTGCATTTTGTAATAGAAAGATAAAAATAATAAAATGGTTACATCCAATATAATCAAGAGGAGTGCTAGCAATACTCTCTCTAACACTCTCTTTTAGATATTTTCCTTGAAATTTATTGAAAATCATCA
The DNA here is from genome assembly GCA_026413185.1 of Pueraria montana var. lobata. NCBI lineage: Eukaryota > Viridiplantae > Streptophyta > Magnoliopsida > Fabales > Fabaceae > Pueraria > Pueraria montana. The sequence continues at coordinate 15,713,076 of CM048651.1, read as the reverse complement.
ATTTTGATGGATCTCACCACTAAATCAGGAAAGAGAATCCTTAAATGATATGTGAAACTCACAAAAATGGGTGCTTTTTAATAAATTTCAACATCATAACCAACCATAGGTAGGGGTGGACCCAAGATGCAACAATAGGAGGGCCAAAATGAAATAAATATGTAAGCATTAAAATTTATATTAAATATTTATATATTTTATAAAATAATTTAAAAATATATAATAGAAAATACATTTACATGGAAGATATTAAACGTATTTTTAAAGACCCAAGATTACAAATGATAATAACCAATTACATATATCACCGAGAACTTTGATGAATTTATAATAAAATTTGGTATTTATGTTAATCATATATTTTTTATGAAAATCCTATTAATTATATTATAAAAATCTACTAAATTCAAATAAATTATGTTACTAAATTATCTTTTATGACAATAGTAGCTAACAACCATATTGAAGAATAATCTACTTTTAGAAAATTGGAAAAAAGAAGAAAAATATTTATTATGACAGGCTATAACTTTGAAAGCAAATTATGGCAAACTTTTGGTGCAACTCGATATCTAATTTACTTTCCAAAAATTTACATAGCACACGAGAGAATAATATAGGAAAATAGTGATAGAAAAATAGAATGTTTGTTTATGTGTTTAAAAATTTAAGTTGTCAATCTTATATATAGTGTTTGTAACTTTGATCCATTGACAAAGATTAATAAAATCATTTGATTACAAACTACAATTATTCATAACTATTAAAATAATAATAATAACATATTATAAAAGAAAAACCATTTGAAAGAAAAATAAATGATACTAAAATATTTTATTTCGAAAAGACAAAAATATAATTATCTGTACAATAAATATTACAAAAGAATAGAATATTTTACTAAAATGTAAAAATGATAAATAATAACAATTAAATTCCCTAAACAAAACAAAATAATTACCTAGCGTTAATTTTTTTTAACATTACTTAATATTAAAAAACAAAATTGAAAAAGGGCAAGGGGGCAAGTCCCCCCCCCCCAAAGTGAAGTTGTAGGTCCGCCCCTGATCATAAGGAGAGTGTCTAAAAGAGAGTGTTAGATAGAGTGTCACTAGCATTTCTCATACAATCAATTTAATGTAGTCATAATATATTGATACTTAATATATATTTTAGATTATTGTATCGTAAAAATTGTCATTTGCTCTATGTGATTTTTTTACAGAAATTGTAAATATGCTACTGAAGTCATCTATTTGATAGTTTTTAATATGTATTCATGTTTCCTTATAATAGTTAAACAATTTCTTAAACATTTCATATAATTGTTTATATTTTGTGACATGCAAATTAAAAAATTTACTCTGCCCCTCACCAAAATATTCACCCGTGCATCGCACGGGACAACGCACTAGTTTTTTTGGGCGAATTAATCTATCCCAATATAAGTAAATCTTAATCTTTATTCATGAATAATATTTTTAATAGTTATCTTTCAATGAAATATTTTTAGTAATTATCTATTAATGATAATATTTTTATTTTTAGTAAACATTTAATTTTTTTATTTCTTTTGAATATATTTCTTAATTTTAATTTCAAATTTAATTTGATTGAGCAACTAACTTGAATATTTTCTTTCTCAATCGTCTCAAACAATTTTCCTTCTATCTTTACCTGAATACTTTTCTTAGCCACTTATCTCTTTTATTTTACCATTTAAATCTTTATTTTCAAATTGAATTTCAATCTTTTAAAAGAAATTGCCAACAATTAAAAATAATCTTATATCACAATATAAATTATTTCTCATAAATCTTTGTAAAATTAAAAAAATATTTATTTATTATGAATTTTAATTATAGTATAATTCATATATTAAAAAATATTTATATCTGTCTATCTATCTATCTATATCTATATCTATATCTATATCTATATCTATCTATCTACCTATATCTATATCTATATCTATCTATCTGTATTTTTTTTATTATATAAAACATAGTTGTTGACTAAGACTAATTATCCACATGTCATATTCTGGTGACATTTAAAATAAAAATATATAATTATAGTAATTTAGATAATTAAGGTAATAGTGATCATGATGATTTTTATAATTTGAACATTCAAATTAATAGCACAAAATATATATTATATGATATGATTCAAATTAATTGATAGTACTAATATAAATTCGAAATCAATTTTGGGTAAAAAAAATGGCTAAATTATTCTTTTGGTCCCTTATCTTTATTTTAGGTTGCAATTTGGTCCTTTATTTTTTAAAAGTTATAAAATGGTCCCTTATCTTTATTTAAGTTGTAATTTGGTCCTTTATCTTTTAAAAGTTGCAAAATGGTCCCCTAAGTAATTTTTTATAGCATGTTTACCCCTAAAGTAATGTATTTTTTAATTTTTTTTGGATAAACATGCTATAAAAAAATTACTTAAGGAACCATTTTACAACTTTTAAAAAATAAAGAACCAAATTGCAACCTAAAATAAAGATAAGGGACCAAAACAACAATTTAGCCTTAAAAAAATTGAATTCAACTATATTCAAATTAAAAACCTAGGAATGGTTTTATCCTTTTCTTCTTTTTACCATTGAAATAACATTTTTATTTCATATATTTTCAGGAACATGGACAAGAATGGAGAAATGTATCTTTTTACCATTGAAATAACATTGGTTATTTTATATATTTTCAGGAATATGGAGAAGAATGGAGAAATGATGATACATTACAATAAGAAGTCAATTACTAGGTTTTAATGTTCTATCTTATGCCAACATATCAATTAATTTACATTACAACTCTAATATAAGCTATAGATAACACTATCATATCCTATTGGCGTAACAAACAACGGATATGATAGTTATTCTATCCTATCCTGTTTTATCTTGGCCACCAAAGGGGTCCTTAAAGGTTGAGATAAGTGAAAAGCTAACAAAAAAACAAATTGTGTATAATTTAAAGAAGTTTAATTGTGGTGAAACTCTAATTGTAAAAGTAAATTGAATCGGTGGAGATTGTTCAAATGAAGTAAATTTGATGAAAAGTGGAAGTCATATATAAGCAATTGATAAAGGTAAATAAATTTTTAAAATCCATCTCATTCTCTTGTGAACCAAACAAGTAAAAAACTACCTCCCTCTTCTTCATTAAAATCCCTCCCCTCCCCTTATTTGAATCAAATATAATGTTTAATTAAAATCTCTTCCCTTTAAGGGGGCGTTTGGTAGGGGAGAAGTTTTTTCATACCCCGGGAATGATGATTCCTGGGAAAGTCAATTCCTGGGAATCATGATTCCTGGGAATGGTTAAAATATATTTGGTTAGTTATAGTATGTTTCTTGGGAATTAAAGTTTCCTATGTTTGGTTACAGTAGAACTTTTCTGGGTATATAAGAAAATTTTACAAATATACCCTTTATTAAAATAACTTCATTAAATATTTTTTCACTCAAATTTTATTACATATGACACTTACCTAATTTAATTACAATATTTAAATAAATTTATATATGAAAAAACATTTGCAAAAGAAAATCGAACAAAACTAATTTCAAAATATTTTTTTTTACAAATTTTAATTATTTAATTTAATTATGACATTTTTTTACATGGTTGAAATATTATTATGGCATACTATCATATTAGAGGTTGAATTATAATATTATAATATAATAATACAAAAGATGAAATAATAAATAACGAGATAAACTTAGATAATAAAGTAGTTGGATCTATGTTTAAAAAAAAGATAAAGATAAAAAATTACAAATTTTAAAATTAATATTTTTTTTCAAAATTAAAGAAAGATAGAATCATGTGGATAAGTGAAACGTTCAACAATAGAGATAAGTTTATAGATAAAGATGAACCCTATACGAGGATATTTTGTACTTAAGAAAGGGAGTAATGTGGTCTTTTCATACCATTGAAACTTTCCCGGTAGTCGGAAAAGTTAGATTCCCACCTCCTCCTGTGGGAAAGTTTTCGTGGGAAACTGATTAAAAAACATTATCAGGAAACACTCTTTCCTAGGAATCTTATTTTTTTAAAATAGAAACCAAACATAGGAAACTAATATTCCCAACCTATCATTCCTGGGAATCTAAAAATTTCTCTTCTACCAAACACCTCCTAAAGGCACTATCATTACTATTTGCAAAAACAATTTTATTTGCTTTGAAGTTATTATTCAAAAACTCAAAAAATGGAACTAGATAAAAAGACACTGAACATGGGATGGCAAATGTATCTAAAAGAAACGGCAAGTTGTGGTGTGGTCAAGAAGATAAGGGTGGGTTCACTTAGATAACCTAAGCAAACCTTTATTATATGCAGATTATTGAATTGAAGAACAGCAACAATAATACTTAAAGAATAGCAACTAAGTTGTCCTATATACACATAGTTGTGAAGCTAAACCTACTACAAGTATGACATCTAAGTCTTCAAGACTTTGTTGCATTTCCTTGTAGAAGACCATCCCTAATTTGTGAAGCAGCATCATGTACAGCACCAGGTCCATGTGGAATGAAAACAGCATTGGATTTTGAGGATGCACCAATATCCTTCATTGTGTCAAAATATTGACTCATGAGAACCATGTCCATGATATCCTTTGATGTTGTCCCAGGCACATTCTCGGAGAATCAGGCCATCTACTATGGCTTGGTGCTGACGAGCAACTCCAAGCCCTGCTAGGTACTTTGATTCTGCATCCCCTTCTGCTCTCTTTATCTGCAATATCTTCTCTGCTTCAGCTTTCTCATTTGCAGCCACCCTCAATCTTGCAGCTATTTGTGATGGTAAATGAACAATATGTAAAGGGTAATCAGGAAAAAAAAAACATGCATCAAATAATTTTTTGTTCAAACTAGATAAATTTTTAGCTAAAAGCGTATATAAGTATATGCAAGGTTGGGTATTTAAGAATTAAGGTTGCATCAACAAGTGTAAGAAAGTAATTGTTCAGGATAGTGAAGCTAAAGACATCAGGAATTTGTGAAAGTATTCTATAATGAAAAGTTATTCACTATTCAGAACTGTTAGCTTCATGAAAGTCTAGGCTTTTTGTCTGATGTACTTGCTTATATATGTATAATGACAAAGAGTATGGAGAAACTCTCCAATCAAATCCTTTCAGCTAGGAAATCTCCAGATATCACACTAAAAACTAGCATTTATTTTGTTAGCTTGCTTGAAAAGGAAATATGAATAACTCTAACTGAAGCAAGCACATGAACATCTAGAGAACATACCAGCATTAATCTCATTCATTGCTTTCTTCACACGCTCATCTGGCTTAATATCCACAATAAGAGTCGGAACTATCTCGTAACCATAAGCTGACACAGCCTAGAAAGTAAAAGCAAACAGATTAAGGATGTCCTACCCCATTCTTAATTTAAAATATAAAAAAAAAAAAGGGGATGTATATTCAAGTTCCTCGTCCACTGCTTTTGCAATTTCATTCTTCTGCTCAAAAGCAGCATCTAGTTCCACCTTTGGAACACTTGCTCTGATAACTGAAATTGCAACAGGAGTAAAACATTCACCATCAAATACATAGGACTGTATCTGTGCTCTGGTATTGGTGAGTTTATAGTAAGCATCTGCTGCCTTTTCTGCCAATGCTCGATATTGGATAGAGGCAACCACAGTAACAAACACATTGTCCTGATGGGATATGCATTACACCATGGTCAACACATAAATGATTTTATATTACACTTGAAAAATAAACTTTGAGGAAGAAATAATGGTTGAGACCCATTTAAAGAAGAAAAAAAAAAAACCTTAGTCTTAGTTTCACAGCGAACATCTAGCTGGTTGACACGCAAAGAAAGGGCACCAGCCACACGCCTGCCACAACACCATGGCACACAATGGCAACCTACCATAAAAACCAAATTTATATAAATTAAACAAAAGATACAAGACTATAGAATTGCAGTTGGAGAAAAGAGATTTAATTTTTAAAATTCATTGTAGCAATTCTAATGATAGGAAATCTTTTTAAATATCATGTTTAAAGTTTTAAAAGCATAATTGACCATCAATTTTTATTGAAGGAAAATTTATATTTTAACCTGAGTATAATAAGAATAATATATTCTCTGCTTCAAACAATTAAATAATATTTTTATTAAAAATATCTAGGAAAAATAGAAAATCCTTAAAAGTTATTGAAAATGATGGTTGTATATTTTTTGGGAGGTGTATTATCTTCCGTTATAAGAGAAACATGAAGAGGAGAGAGAGAAAATGTGAAATTTAATACAAAATGTGATGAAAAAGGAAAATAAATAGAGGAAGAGAAAGAAAATAGGAAAGGAATTATGAAAAATAAAATTTTATAAAATCATTATAGAAAAATTATATATACATATTATGTATATTTGCTTCTTCTTTTTTTATAGGGTGTTCTTATATATAAATATTTCTGTATGAATAATTTTTTTTTGGAGGTGTAAATTAAATGATAGATGGAAATATGAGTAAATTAAATGAAAAATGTGATACATTTTTTTTTTAAATTTATTAAAATCGTGTTATTCACTTAATGTAATAAAACATATTATTTTTAATAAATTACATACTTATTTTTTATGTAATATATATTTATATTTTTGAATTTTCATATATATAAGTGTCCGTTATTATTATTCTGTCCTGGCCCCTAAAATGTTAGGACTGGCCCTGAATATGATATCTGTAAAGCAACCTGATGATCCTCGATGTGCAGCTTTGCCCTGTGAGGCTATTGACTACATCAAAACTTTGATCCTTCGCCTTCAAATAGCATATAAGATTCAGGATGTTAAAGAGATGATTTCCAACGCCAATTTCCTTTGGAACAAAGACCAAACAGTTCTAGAGGAAATCAAAATGTTACATGGCACAAACTTCGAATGGATCCTCTCTTTATTAAGGAAGATGAGGTTGTGGGCTTTGACCACCATAGAGATATATTGAAAAATTGGTTGATAGGGGGATGAGAAGAACGCACTGTCATCACTGATGTAGGAATACTAGGAGTGGGAAAGACCACTCTTGCTAAGCAAGTTTTTGACAAGGTCCGTAACAACTTCGAGTGCCACGCCTTGATAACACTTCATCAGCGGAATCCTTGCAAAATACATGCCATTGAAGGTACTTGATTTTGAAGATGCTCAATTATATCATGTTCCTGAAAATTTGGGGAATTTAATCCACTTGAAGTATCTAAGCTTCAGGAATACAAGGATACCAAGTCTACCAAAATCCATTGGTAAGCTCCAGAACTTGGAGACCTTGGATGTACGACAAACACTTGAGTCTGACATACCAAAGGAGATTAGCAAGCTTAGAAAGCTACGTCATCTTCTGGCCTACAAAATATCTTCCATCACAGTGAAGGATGGTCTTGGAGGCATGGCATCCCTACAAAAGATAGGTGTACTGAAACTAGATGATGGTGGAGTTGTGATTAGCGAGCTGGGAAAGCTAAAGCAATTAAAGGATCTGAGGATTACAAATTTTAGGGGACAATACAGAAACACTCTATATATGTTCCTCAATAAATGAGATGCAATTCTTGGAGAAACTACATATTTATATAGATGACAATGAAGTACTTGACTTGCATTTTATGTCATCCCTGTCTACACTTAGGAAGCTTTTCCTGCATGGGAAGTTAAAAGAGTTACCAAATGGGATTCCACGGTTCCAAAATCTTGTGAAATTGTCTTTTAAGTACTCAAAGTTAACTGAAGATCCATTGAAATCACTACAAGATATGCCAAATTTGTTGTTCCTCTATATCGGCTCATGTGCTTATGAAGGTGAAAGCCTGCAGTTTCTGGGATTAACATTTAATGACAAAATTGTCACTTTATTTTCAATATGTTTCTAAACAAGAAACCTTGAAAACAATTTGTTTTCATGGTTTTTGTTGTACAAATATTTGAAAATAGAAAAAAAATCAAAACAAAGTGATAATTTTGTAATTAAAAGTAAATACAGGGGATAAAAATAGGAAACATTTCCTCAAAGTCAACGGACCTTAGAATTTCATAATCGTCCAGATTTATACATAAAAGGTATTTTTTTCTTATTAATATCTCTATGGATTGATATTCTTGGTCCTTATTTTTTTTCAATAATAAAAAATGCAATCATTTTTTAATTACTAAAATGATTTCTTAACTTTTGGCCACCTTTTTCTTCTAGTACATGCTTTATTCTTCTTCGTCTACATCACTCAAAGAAGTATAGATAAAATTATCTAGGCTAAATTACTAATTTGGTCCATCTATTTATTTTTTATTTAATTTGATCATTCTTTTAATATAAAGTCTAATATAGTCTTTTATTTTTCAAAAATGGTTTAATATAGCCCTTTTGATCCAATTGAGATTTTTGAAAATAAAAACACTAATACCCAATAGGAATAGTTCAGTTGGCAACACACGCTGAGTTTGTGAGAAAGGACTTGAATTTGATTCCCACATAATACATCTTTGGGGGCGAAAAACTTTAAGTGTGACTAATCCCAAATTGAGTACAAAAAGGTCTCATTGAATCATTTTGAAAAATAAAGAACTAAATTGGACCTTTTATTAAAAGAGATATCAAATTAGTAATTTAACAACCTTCAGCGAGAATACTTGCCATTTTTTGTTATCAAGAATCCTCTCCATCATAATGATTTTTCGTCATAATAATCTGCTTTGATTATGTAATATTTCTAACTATTTTAAGGAGATTTTAAGCCACACATTTCAAAATTTTATGTCAATTTGTCATCAAATAAATGAATTTTAAAATATTAGCATTTTTATTTATTTTCTTATATTTTTGTGTTTTTATTTTTAGATATTAAAAAAAAGAGATATTAAAACTCCAATAGATCAAGAAAGAAGACCAGACGAAAAGAATGAAATCTTCAAGAGTGTTGAACTTTTCTCTTAAGTATTAATACTGGTCCGAAACAGAGAGAAACTGAAGATTAGGATTTGGAGTTCTCAATATGTGGGACATGCCAACTAATATTCGGGACAACCAATTGGAGGATTTGGAGTTCTCAATATTTTGGACTGCACTTCTTGGTCAGAGGCTGGATCAGGGCTAATGGACGCTGTTTTTCAAGGTGCTATTCTAGCAGGAAAATCAATTGGAGGATTCAAGATAGAAAAAGAAGCTGGGGAATGGACTGCATCTAACTTTCATCCATACTTACCATTAGAAAATTACCTCACCTGCAGGTAATTTCCTATTGTTGCTCAATAACTTGTTCTATTAACACAAGTGCAATTGCTGCTTAGATTGTTTTAACTTTTGAGTTCGGGTTTTTCTCAGCATGGAAGCACGGGCTGCTGGGCGCTGTAGTGAGGAATAATTCTTTTATAAGATTGTTGTTGTTGCGCTTCTTGGTGAGATTGATAATAATTGTCTTATTTACTATTAACTCGGTCGGCAAGCATACCAATTGAACAAGTAGTAAATGGATAAGTGTTGCGATTTTGGCAAGTGTACCAAATTGTTCAAGTAACAAATGGTAAGTAAAGTATCGTATCCACATGGATTTGTATGATAATTGTGTAATTAATAGAAAAATTAAATGGACTACGAAAATTGAGAATTTAGGTAACCAAAATTAAGATAAGTGCGTAAATTAAATGAGAAAAAGAAGAGAAATTGAATTTGGGTAAATTCACCGAACACGTAGCGTGCGCAAAAAATTGGATTTAGATCAATGGAAGAATTATGTCGGGGTTTAACTTCGTCAAGTCATCCTAACATGCAATCACTTATTTTCTTATTCAAATAAACTTTTGTTATCATCAACCCACAAATTTATTCAAACCTTAATCCCTTAAGTGAGAGAACCTAAGTCCTTTGATTCCACTATCAATCCCTTGAATTAGTATAACCAAAGTACTTGCATTAGGAATAGGGATTCTAACGATGCCCAATTCTCTTTACCCTATCCCTAGGTATAAAAGCATTGGGTGTTCTTTCTAGTTCGCAATTCAATCAAGTAGTAAATGGATAAGTCCAAGTATCGTTTTCCAAAGGGACTTGCGTAATATAGGCAGTGTTCATGTAGATATCAACTAAGCCAACGGATTTTTACAAGAAAGCAGTAAAAACATAAACTTCAGTTGGTTTTGTGAAACTTTATAACAAATCTAGTGCAGGACAGAAATAAATATGTTTTTGTGATTTTTATAACAAAACACAGCTGTGATAGAGGTTAAAACAAATATATAAAGATGTTGCAGGTGTTAGATCTCACCAAGCTCTACTCTCTTCTTACATTAACGCACAATATATATTCCATTTGCATTTAGATGTTAAAATCAGCCAATAAAAAAGTTCTCGACCCTAATTCCTTAGGTGCAAAAAGTCTTAGTTGCCTTCCTTAATCCTTGATCCCTTAACAACTTAATGAAGGAACTAGCTTTAAGCCTAGTGACACAAGATAACTCATGAACTAAGCTCCATTCCTTGACACAAAGTTCATGATGTATATTGCTTCAGATCTAGACAACAAAAGTGTTTCCCAACAACAATCATGTCCACAGATTATGCTATGGGTGATCAAGCCACAACAAGCTTTAAGTAAAGAAGCAAAATACTAACATTAAACACAAATATGCGGAATATATATATAAAAATATCAAAAGATACCAGAGAGTCTAAGTATGGTTACATCTAACCCCTTACAACTGAAGAACTCAGCCACTCATGGACATGAGCAGCTGGAAAATACACATGAAAGGAAAGGAGATGTGGAAGAACACTAAGAACAAGAGAGAGCTTTTCTCTCAAATAAAATAGTACACAAAACGAGCTACAGAATTCAATATGAGTGTCTAAGAAAAAAAACTCTTCTCATAAATGAGGATCAGCTCTTTATATACATGTGCAGAATTTCTTCAGAGTGACAATTCGCTCAGCCTGGAAATCTGGCTTGGCTGATTGGCAAATTCTGCTACTTAACCATAATGCTCTGCAGATGACCTTTCTATGCTTCCACAACATCAGAATGTAGCTCCACAAGGTGTTCTTCAACTTCAATCTCCTACTTCTACAAAAAGTGGGGTAAATCACTAAGTAACCATAAAACTAGAAAATTAAACTAATCTTAACTAAATTATGAAATTAACAGAAATTGAGTAAAACAACACTCCAAATGAGAGAAAAAGAGAGATAATTGCCTTAAAAGCCACTTAAAAAGTAAGTAATTACATCAACTAACATTTACCTAATCGTTGAATAATTAATTAGATAATTATCTTACTTTTCTCCTCATCTAGAGTAATGTTTGACTCATTTAATTGTAAATTTTTAAGTATTTAGTTTTTAGTCTAATTAATTTATTTTATTATTGGTTACATCTAATTGTTTTGCCTACATTTTGTAGAAATGGAGTTTGGAAGTTGGAAAGCTTTTTGGAGCTTAGCCTTTGAAGTTCTTGAGAAGTGTCTCGAACAAGAATTCACTTAGCCACAATAGTTGGCTAAGAGAATTGGCCTTTCTGATGAAAAGCAAAATTTTGGAAGTTTAGCTAAGCAAGGACAAGAGGCTAAGCAAAAATGAGGGTGAGACCATCAGATCCAAATTTGGCTAAGCAACCTTTGGTGGCTAAGGGTGTTTCTTTCTTGGGTTTTGTGAAGTTGCAATTTCACTAAGCGAGCATAACTAGCTAAGCGAATAGTCAATAAAAATGAAAACTTTGCTCGTGTATATAAAGGATTGTCTGCCACTTATGAAGGGAGTCTGCACATTTTGCTCCAAAACGACGAATCCATTGAGTGCAAAAGGGAGAGCCAATCCTATTGCAAGATCCACTCCTCCATTGATTGTTAAAGGCTCTCCCGGCTCCATTTCCACCACCTTCATGCATTCTTCATGTATTTTGTTGCTACTTATGGAAATGGGTAGTTAAATCCCTTCCATGTTGGGGTTAAATGCATGTAACCAAAACTCAAACTCTCTTGTATATTTTGATATATATTCCGTACTTAATGCTTGTTATGGTTTGTTATTGGAAAATACTTCCATAGCTTGTTTTTAGGATAAGATTGTTATTGAAAAATACTTTCTTTATCTCAATGCGTGTGATTTTTACGCCCAATGGACTTTGTATCTAGGAATAATGGAGTTTATTGGTTATGTTCAGTCACTAGATGTAAAGCTGGTTCCTTTCTTAACTTTTTTGAGGGATAAGACTTAATAACAAAATAAGACTCTTTTCCCTTAAGGGATTAAGGCTAAGAAAGCATTTGTTGACTGATTTTAACATTGAGTTACAATGGAGTATATTTTGTGCATTCAATTCAAAAGAGAGTGATGTTTAGTGAAATCTAACCCTGACAATTTTTATCATTTTTTTTGTTTTTCCTGCTGTTTTAACTAAAAAACCACAAAAAGAGTATTTTAGTTACTTTTCTTTTATTTGTTCTGTTTTTAAGTTCCAAACAATAACAAAAAAAAAAAGTGTTTTATTACTTTCATGTTATTCTTTAGTTTAGTTAGTAAATGTGTGAAATTTGCCCAATATTACATAAGTCTCTTGAAAATGGATATACTTGGACTTTTCATTTTACTATTTATGCAATTTGGAACGCTTGCCAATGACCAAACAATTGGTACTCTAGATGAGGTGTCTAAGATAGTGGCATTGATTCAGCTGGAACAGATTGGATCATAAAGCTTCTTCTTACCTTTCTGTTGATGAACTATGATTCATTTTTTTCAATGTTGTTGACTTTTTAAATGATTGTGATGGCTGGAGAACTGTCTCTAAATGAAAGGTTGCATCATTGTGGAAGGTTTGTAACAACAACTCAGAAGCTTTGATGTACCTTCAAGATTTCTATTGTATTTCTTCTAGTGACAAAAGTAAGAATATGTTACTAAATTGTATAGCACATACGAGTCATCCTCCTCATAAGAATTTTGCTTTCCTTTTTTTTTTTTTTTGAATAATTGTTTGCTTTATCTAAAAAGCTTGAGCTGTGGCATATTCTCTTGAACCATTGCAGTATTACCGGGTTTTATGGTTGACGTTTGGCAAGTTCTGATTTCATACAAAATTAATGTATCTTAGGATTCAGCTATAGCCACTCACATTTGTGATTTGGATAAAGTAGTAAAAGGAAATGAACGTTCTCTAATTGTTATATCCCAACTGTTGTGACTTGTGAGGTTTATCTCCCAACTTCCTATATTTATTTTTTCATCAAATTCATGGTTATTATTGTCATTAATCATTGTTGTAAGCTTAATAAATTTTTGTCATCTTTCCCACTTATAAACATTTGATTAGTTTTTTACTTAGGTTTTAGAGTTGAGACTGTAGTATATATTTGAAGTCTGGTCGAAATAATATCCAACTTCTTGGACAATTGGATCCGCATGGAACAACATCTCAAGACAGTACCCTCTAGCATTCAACACTTAGCTACAGAAACTTGAATTTGTCAATATCTGGTTTATGCCAACTGAATTTTAGATGTCCTAGAGTGTCCACTTTTAAACATAAAATGGTACTTTATTTTTTCTTTTTTCTTATTAAAAAGTTCTCTCAACCTCTCAAGTTACCCTCCATTCACAAGGAGCTCTCTCTCAAGGATGGAGCTTGATTCCCCTTCATGACAAATTGCTCCCCTCTCTTTTTCTTTCCTTGAGCTTGTAACCATTGTTGGATGGTAAACCCTTTCTTGCTCCTTTTTCCCCTTTTTATGTGTTGGCCCATAATGGGTATTTATGCAAGCTCTCATTGTTGTTGCTTTGGATTGTTTTCATGGGTTTCGGTGAGATGATGTTGTTGGTGGGAGCCCTCTTTGTTGAAGTCAAGCCCTTCCCTTTCTCTCCTCTCCTTGAGAACCTAAGCTTGAAGACCCATAAGTAAGGGAAGCTTGTCCTTTGAATTATGATGTGTTTTTGTTGTTTTGAAATTGTTGTTTTTCGACTTTAAATCCTATGAACTGAATTTATACTTTGATACTTGAGTTTTGAAACCTTTGGGAAGCCATGAAAGGGCCTTATTGTGCATTTTCGGAGTTGCAGAACTCTAGCTTAAGCGAGCCTGCTCTGAGCACTTAAGTTAGGGAGCAAACTTGAAAATTCGAACTTGTTGTCACCGCTTATAAGTGTGGCACTTAAGTTGGGTGCTTAAGCCACCAGTTATGGTCAAGCTTAAGCTAGCTATGTTAGGTGCAATTTTGAAATTGAAGGCTTTCCAAAGGTGATCAAAATGAGATCTTGGTTAATTGTGTGAGTAATTAGTTAGGGATTAAAGCTATTTTAAGTTAATATCATGTGATTAACTGTTTTATGAGCTTTTATTTAAATGAGTAAAGTTGATTTATGATGATATCATGTGATTCACTTTAAAATGAGGGTTATTCCCTTTGTTTGAGATGTTGCTATGAAGAAGGTGATTTTAGATAAAATGTGATTCCTATAAATGATTATACAGTTGTAGTATATTTATTTATGAAGTGAGGTTGTATGTATACTAATACACGATGCTTAATTGAAATTGGATGAGATAACTTTATTCTTGATGAAATGATTATGTGGATGTTGAAATGTTTATATTGTGTTAAGATGATTTCATTGTTGTTGGAGTGAATAATGTTTTGATGAGGTGAATGTATTATTGTTGATGTGATGAATTATGTTGTGGTGAGTGAATCCTTAATGTTGGAAACCGTCTTAAAGCATTTAAATAAGTCCATTATGAATTTTGAATAGGTTGAAAAGAAATGACTACTTGGTGAAGGCGAGTTCCATTAGGCATTGGATCTCTGATTCATTAAGAGACCCAAAGGTCTCGCTTAGTGGGTATCTTCCCAAGTACTCACCCTTATTATTTTTTGAAACATCGTTGGATCCTTGAAGTGGTGAAAATGTTTTATGAACACTAAGTTGACTCATTTTAAATGAATAAAGGATGATTGTTGTTGGTGAAACTTGGATCCTTGAGACATACCATAAGTAAGATGGTGGATACGGAGGTGTCATATCTCAAACTTCAAGGGAATCCAAGTATGGTGTTTAGTTGTTGTTGTTTGTAAGTAGGCATGTAAGTTGAGGATTGTTTGAATGTTTAATTTCTAATAAATGAGAATCTTTAAAAAACATTTACTATTTTTACGCAAATTGAAACCAATTTTTATTTTAAATGATAATAACCTTAATCATTACGGAAATAAGAACAAACACACTGCTAATTTTACAAAATTTTACACTAGTTAACTTTAACCATTATTATAATAACAATATACACAACTAATTTTACATAATTTTACACTAACCAATTTAAAAAAATATATGTATATTTTTTGAAACATCCTGGATCCTTGAAGTGGTGAAAATGTTTTATGAACACTAAGTTGACTCATTTTAAATGAATAAAGGATGATTGTTGTTGGTGAAACTTGGATCCTTGAGACATACCATAAGTAAGATGGTGGGTACTGAGGTGTCATATCTCAAACTTCAAGGGAATCCAAGTATGGTGTTTAGTTGTTGTTTGTAAGTAGGCATGTAAGTTGAGGATTGTTTGAATGTTTAATTTCTAATAAATGAGAATTTTTAAAAAACATTTACTATTTTTACTCAAAATTGAAACCAATTTTTATTTTAAATGATAATAACCTTAATCATTATGGTAATAAGAACCGAGGGGGTCTAGCTCAGTTGGTTGAGTAGGATGCGTGAGTTATTATAAACCCCTCGGTACCGTATTCGATTCCTACAGATCAAAAAAAATTATGGTAATAAGAACAAACACACTGCTAATTTTACATTAGCTAACTTTAACTATTATTATAATAACAATATACACAACTAATTTTACACTAACCAATTTAAAAAAATATATGTATATACATGAAAAGTGTCAAAGGAGGGAGGGGGCACTCTCTCCGCCCCCCTCTAGATTCGTCCCTGAAAAGCTTGTATTTTTTTGGCTTAAATTAACCTTTCTAGTTAACTGTACAAAGTCACTTTCTCTCAAGCTTTTGTGGTCTGCACTTCTCACATCGTTAAAGCATGGATTCGAACATGGTATCAAAATTAAAAAAAAAAAAAAAGTTTAATGTACAATGCAAACATTATAACAAAGCTACAATCATTTAATTTCTCTAGTTCTCTTTATGCAGAATCTTTCAGCAATGAGTTTGTATGTCAAGCATGAGACTACTACTCAGATGCATTTAAGATAAATCTATTGGAAAGAGTTTAACATTCATTTTTTTTTTTTTTTGCATACACATAACGAGTCTTGTTATATTTTATATACTGTTTTAACTAGCATTATCTCTTTCAATTCCTGGTGGTATGGATGAGTTAACATGGATTCATGGGCAGAATCTAGTTGTAAACTTCATCAACAAGGCAAAAAGAATGTGATATTGTGAACAGTTGGAGCTGCAAAGCAAAAACTATGGTTAATCATAATGGGTGTAGCTTACAAATGGATTCAGGAAAGGAAATTCAATTACCATTTAGATTTAGATACCACAAATGTTTCATGTTACCAATGCTATTTCATAGAAGTTTTAGGCCTGAGTTGCTCAAATCCAATGCACGCAAGTTAAACCAGAGAAGACATACAAATGGGATACTCATACTGAACCTGAAGAGTTTCCCAATTTTGTAACTTGAGAAATTGACTTATGTCTATTGTAAGGTCCTGATCCCAAAATGACACATGCCTCGTGCTTTTAGACATATTTGCAGCATCAAATTTAATCATCAAGATCGTGCAATAGATCATGCATTCTGCAGTCTCCACTTCATTATTTACCTTTATTATTCTCACATACGGTACCATATTAAAATAGACCATGACATAATTTCATTAATCTAAAAATATAGTTAGATTAAAAAGTCAATATTATAACTGAAGCTATTTCATATTTATGACTAGAAGCTATTTCTTCAGATTGAGGATCTCAAGGCGATGCGTATACATACCAATGCTACGCATCATCAAGGAGTGCAGATTCCTCATTCCCCCTAATTCCTAAATTCTTATAGAATTGAGATTATAGTCAAATTGGAAAGTAGAAAGCTGGAGAACAGCATATAGGGCTTAAATAGCAATAGAGAGGTGGAGAACAAGATAAGGGACCTATAGAATTGAGATTATAATCAAATTGAAAAATGGAGAATTGGGGAATGAGGCTATAGTATGTAGGGACGAAGTTGGAAAAGAGAGACATGGAGAATGAGGCCGCAATGAAACGAATTTAGATTAGAATCAAATTAGAAAATAGAGAATTGGGGAAGGAGGTGGCAGTTGCAGAGGAGGTGGACTAGCAGCTAATAGAAAATTTATATTAGAGAGATCAAATTGATGTGAAGGTAGGTCACGTGAGTGAGTTTAGTGATTTTATCATATGCATTGGATTCCAGTAAAATGAATGGTTGAAATTCGGTGTAACTCTTCTAAAGTTACACTGGTGTAATTTGATCTCTCTCTTTCTCTCTATATATATCAAAGACATTAGTGATAATCAGTTTTTTCAAATCCCAAGTACAAAACCAAAAAAAAAAGTACAATACCAAAAATACAAACAAAAGAATAGCAAATATGAAGGGGTCATCATAATAAAATTCGACAATGGTCTGAGATGTCTCTGATATCATAAAATTACTTGTCATATATGCACAAATACATCAAACGCTACCATTCAAAAACTATAAATTGATAAAACTAAATCCTTTGACATAAATCTTTTGGTTGAGATATTGAAGTATTAATTAACTACAGCAAAAAGATTCCATTGAAGAGGTAGATCTAATATACTGAAAAAAGCTTTATAGAAGCCAGCAGCCCCAGCCCTACTGCATTACCTTACGGTATCCTCTGAAAACATGAGCATCAAGTGTTGCATCTTCTCTGTTGATGAGCTCAAAGATGCATGCATCTCCTCGTTGCAGTTCATTTTCTCTTACAAACGAGGCCCAACCGGTAGAGAGATTGCCTGAACTAGTAGTAGAATATTCACGGAATACAAACTTTACAGGCCATAATTTCTTTCTAAAGTGTATCATCATCACCTTCTGGTTCATGTTTACAAAATACTTTCTGACAAAGTCCATCGGCACATTCTGCATCAAGTCATATATATCATCATCACTGTCCGAACAAAATCAAACAATTCATGAAAGAATAATAACACTTGTTCATGAAAGAACGAAATCAAACTATTCGTGTGGTTGTCATTTCCTGTTATTTCTGTTATCGGCAGTTAGTTCCTGCTGTTGGAGTTAGTTATCCAACCTAGCACCCAACCTAACACAATAAGTGTATGATTGTAACAATAAGGAATTCATTTTCAGTCTCTTCACATGTTCTGAATTATTAGATAAAAAATTCCACGGCTTTCAACATAATTAGGTTCTTAATATAAGTAATATTTAGATAAAACCTTACCACCTGGCTGGTTATATTTGCCGTCCATTTTGTAGTTAAAGTGACCATGAAAGAGGGATTTTCTGATGTGAATTTGCTAGCTCTTTTAAATGCTCTGGCTCTTAAGATCTTCAACTTGAAGCGGCTTTCCACCTGTGAAGATCTTTGACTTGAACTTCCACCTGTCCAGTTGGTTGAAGGATGCACTATGTAGCATTTTGAAAGATCAATATATGCATTTTCACTGAATTCAGCTTCATAGAGAGTAATAAAAGCTACTTAAGAAGTAAGATACATATTGCACATGTTGGATATACAAAGGTCTAACATGCACTATTACAGATAAAAATCTAGAAATAGATTCAAATTGAATATAAAGGATTCTATTTTTCAACCAAGATTTGAGTCATCTAAAGTGAAGAGATATAGCCAATGATTGATAAATTAATGATTAAGACTGTAATTAACTGCATACATACATAAAATAAATAATGTCATTATTTAAATTTCATTTGTTGATTTTCAATCAATTGCTACACTCTTCACCTAATTCTCAAGACATGAATCCCTCGTGAAGAGTTAAGTCTAATTAACTTGTATCTCCTTGAACCAATCCTAAATTGAATGATGTATTACCTTGTGAAATGGGACAACTTGGTTCCGTGGCACCTTGTAAGATGGAAACCTTGAAAGCAATGCCCTGGATCTTCTGGATCGGTTCAAAAACACAAACATCCCCCACATTCAAATTATTTTCTGATGCAAATTTCTGCCATCCCCCAGTAAGTCTAGGAGCAGAGTAAATAACAGACCAAGTTCTCCCATCCAAGACCTCAAGGATGACAATTGCATGTGTTTTCTTCAAATATATTTCTGCAAATTGAAGCGGTATTTCCTGGGATATTTTTTTACAACATAAAAATGTAAGCACAAAGAATTATATTTCTTCTGCAACATCCTTATAAAATAAGCTGACTCATGACAATGCATATATTAATCAAAGGCTCACCACATAATATCCATTAATAAAGGATGGCTTCATGACCAGCCTGAAAGTTTTGGCTCTGTTTAAATCGGTAGAAGTTAACTGCTCCCCTTTTGGGCATTCAGTGTTAAAAATGCCTTGTCCCTCATCTTCTGAAAAATTGAACATGACATGAGTAAGTAATGAAAAATTGGCCTCCAAAAGTTAATAGGATCCATAAAATGATCTGATCATGACATACATACCATCTAATTTTTGCTTCATAAATGTTGCCTTTTGAGAGCTATTACTTCTAGTTGGGACATGCTGATGCAAGTTTACCCCATTGGAGCTTCTTTCGACATTTGTAGTTATGCTATTTTTCATTTTCTTACAAGGTTGAGGAGATGACACTGTTGGTTTCATTCTAGTCTTTTGGCATGAAAATTGGTAATCCAAAATTTCAACAGAATCATCACTAATCTCCACAAGGTTGTCCTTTCCCCCTTGAGTACCATGGGAAGGATAGTCTATTTCAAGGGCACTATTGTCAAATATGCGCACATCAAAATGAGAAGTTCCCTCATATTCAAAGAACAGCAAGTGGCCATGATCTAGAGAATAGCATGTGGCAAACTCCTTCCAACCCTTTTGAAACCAAATCACACCATCATGCTTGGTCCAATATATTTTCCATTCAGTGCCATCTGCAGGCTTGAGAAACACCGGGTTTGACATGCCATCCCCATATTTTCTAGTGAATTTTTTTGGGAGCTTCTGCAAATATTCTGTTGTTAGCATGGATAATGAAATTCACAAGCATACCAGAGAAACATATACCCCAACATAGCTATCTTATCAATTCAAACATATGAAATGGAGTAGTTTGTGTATATCCAGGATCATGCAGGCAGAGATACAGGAGTGGTAGTTTCAAACATCATCTTACTTCAAACTTCAAAGGACTAAAACAATATTTGCAACAATTTAGATAGTAAAGTAGACTCATTTGATGCTGCTAAACATGAACAATATCAAGTTCACTGAAACAAGAAGTATGAAAGTAATGATGCTTACAAGTTTTTCATCTGCAAGAGTTGTTGTGAGGATAATCTTAAAGAAATGAACTGCAGTGGGCAAAGGATGCTTATTCCGTGCGGAAGTCATGTTACAGATGTTGAGGGTCTAAACAAAATGAGATTTCTGACTCAACAATTGCAGCAAATGAGATTGGAAACAATGCTAGCCTTCTTGAGATGATGAAATGTTTCTCTGTAGCATCCCCTAGAAGAATGAAATGCATCAAGTTCGAAACAAATGACACCCTTGAATGCTGTTCTCCACTTTTAAAAGCGAAGTCATTATTACATTTTTTATATAATATTTTTTAATTAAATCTTTCTATTTTCAAATGGTTATAATTAATTCTAAATTTTTTGTAAATAAAATTAAAATTTAATTAACAATTAAATTAATAGATTTAAATTATCAACACTTAATTTTTTGAATATTTTTTTAAAAAGAAAAAATAGAGAAATAACAAAAATATCAAAACTCAAAACAGAGAAAATATATATAAAATAAATTTCTCCAAATCTAATCTTTTAATAAAAATAAAATAAAATATATGTTTTTGACCTCTCATTTTATCTTGATTTTTATTTTTAGTCTTTTATAATTTTTTTTTGTTA
Organism: Pueraria montana var. lobata; assembly: GCA_026413185.1. NCBI lineage: Eukaryota > Viridiplantae > Streptophyta > Magnoliopsida > Fabales > Fabaceae > Pueraria > Pueraria montana. The sequence goes on along the minus strand of CM048651.1, from coordinate 15,691,971 downwards.
TTTTTAGTCCTTTTTAAATTGTTTTATTTTGTTTTTAGTCCCAATAATGATATGGTGGACATAAATTGTGTATGAAAATTTCCTGATTAAGTTTCTAGTAACTTTTAACCGTTACAATTTTTTTGACAGTCATAAATGTTTACTTTTAAAACATTTCTTATAGTTTCAGAAAATCTGGTGTTCGAGATTTTTATTTGTATAATTATTATTTTTAAGATTTCTGACAATTTTAGTCTATGAGAAAACTAAAAACTTAAATATAAATTTTTCAAGTACAAATTTTGCTCGTCACGACATCACTTAATAATTAAAATTAATGTGAAGGACTAAATATAAAATGAAACATTTTTTTAGGAACTAAAAATAGTGAAAAAAATTTATAAAAGACTAAAAACAAAAATCAAGATAATATCAAGAATAAAAACATATTTTATCAAAAAAAATGTAAAAAGAACAAAAAATAATGAAAAATCAAGAATATAATTAAATTATTGAAATTAAAAATACAAATTAGAAAAAAACAAAAAGAAAATAAAGATGTAAAAAAATGAGGCAGGCAGTTGTTCTTCCGTGAGGCTCCATGCTACGTTTAGCCAAGGTAACATAAAAATAACAAAAGTGAAAGTGTAGGTAATAAAGTGTAATGATAAATATACATCCTACTATTTTAAACATTCTAATAATAATTTTTATTTTTTTTTATCTCTTTCTTTTTATTATATTATAAGTCTTATTATATTTATATTTTTTTTTTCCTTTCATTAGGTGTTCCATATTATTGTAGCTTCTTATACGAAACATTTTTGGGTATTAAAAGGCAAAGAAAATTCATAGAAATTGGAAGTTGAAACGACAAGCCACTGTGAAGTCTGTAAATAAAAGCAAACGCCGGCAGAAGCCTACTCCATAAAAATGTTGTCAAATCAAGCCATATGACCTGAACATGTTTATCTCCATCATTAGACGACTCTGCCTAGACCCTAGTAGGTTATACAAGTGCATTTTGGAATTTGGATTATTGATAACGTGGTATAAATTACATTAATATATGCAAATTATCAATCATAAAAGATGGTACTAGTTTTCCTAGGCATATAATAAACATTTTTTTTTTACAATACCAATGAGTCAAAATTGATAAAAAGTAGTGCTATTTTTCTATTGCATGTTACATGAACTCAATGTATAAGAACAAAATTAAAATGAAAAAAATCAAGTAAAGAAAACAACCACTATTTTGGTCCCTAATTTCAACCCATGGATACAAAAAATTAAAATTCTTTTGAATAGAAAAGTAAAAAAGAAAAAAAAAAGTGATGAAAGAACCGATTTATTGGATTTTTAAAAGCTAAAAAATTAAAATAAAACATTAAGTAAATATGAAAATAACTTAACACCACCACTATTTCTGTTAAAAAAAGAAAAAGAAAAATGTTGTCATTATTGAACTTTGGGATAGTTTTAAATAAATTTACACAATAATAAAATACAACATTGGAAAATTATTATCAATAATAATAAATGTAATCAATAAAATTTATATTCCAAATTATTAGAGAATCTGAAATATTAATAGACATAATTAATAGTTTCATTGTTTAAAAATAAATAAATATACTAGTATTATATAATTATAAAAATGGAACTAATAAACTATTATGAAATAGAATTATTATTGTACCGAACCACACCTTGATTGACCCAAACCATCTTAGTCGGTCCAATTTACTTAGTAAAGTCACTTCGCACATACTTAACTCGTGCCTTAAGGGATTGTGTACTAGACCTTGTCTTAATCGGCCAAACCACCTCGACGAGCCTCCACCATATGGTTTGAACAACCCAACATAAGCTACACCCCATAGATAGACCTAGGAGAATCGGACCTACAACGGCGCACAAGAGCCTACAATTCATGGAATGTGACAGAATCTTAGTTCACATCAACTAACAAGCATCCTGACAATTTAGCACATCTCCTCTAATGACTAGAGTATATAGGAGAGTCAGGAGGGAGAGATAGATATCATTATACATCTACACCTGGGGGACTAATCTAGATTAGGAACTAGGCTTAGGACCCCGGAAGGCTTGTAAGAACAATTTAAATCATTTACAGTAAATTTACAAGCCCAATATTATATAAAAGAGTAAATTACATAGACCTTCCCTAAGATTTGCTCTTATTACACCTAATACCCATTCATTTTTTTTACATTACTTTGAGCCCCTAAGGAGGTCGATGTAACAAAAGCCAAAAAATTAAGGAGTTTTTTGTAGGGTTAAAAAATGAATGGGGTATCGAGTATAATAAGGGCAAACCACAAGGAAGGTTTATGTACCTTCCGGTCATCGCCCAAGCCCAATGACTAAATGAAGTGGATCGGATCCCAACCAACCAACCTATACCGCTGGAGGACATTTCGATGTCATACTTAGATTAATATCCACTTGCATTTGATTATTATACGTTATCATATTCTGCCATATTTAATCATATTTTATTTAGTCATATCTTATCTCTGGAATCATGGAGATATGATTAGATCTTATTATATATCGTACTGAATAACCACTATATAATAAATGTTAGAGGGACAAATAGAAGAGGAGACATTCAGGCTCTGGGTAGGCGACCTCAAACCCTAGAGGAAATCTATACCGGAACACTTTGAATAAATTTATAGAATAGAAAAAAATATTGTCGTCAACTCTACATCTATATCAATCCCATAATATGGCTCGCATATGTTTTTGTTACAATATTATTACAATATTTTTTGTACACACACACACTCCCTCTCTCTCTCTCTCTCTCTCTTAAAATTAACTAACATTTACGCTAATTAAGTTAGCTCACATCATTTAATCTTATTAATCACATTTAAAAAATAAGTTTTTTTTTTCTTTCTAAAGTGTTCTTCATTGGAACTTGAATCAAGAATTAATCCTATGAATCACATTTAAAAAAATAAGTTTTTTTTCTTCTAAAGTGTCATTCATAGGAACTTGAATCAAGAATTAAAAGAGTCATTGGAAATAAAATTTTAATTAATTAAAGAGTATTTTTGGGATGATATCATTAAATAGGATGAAAGTAGTTTTTTTATATATATATATATATATATAAGTCCATCATTTTTTTTTTGTTGCTTATATTTTAGTTTGGAGGTTGTGTGTGTGTGTGTGTAAATCACACTAGAAAAGTTGTTGCATTGGTTTTAATAAACAATATATTCATATCAATACATTCCTTGTTAGTTGACTTCTAAACAAAATAATAATTCAACATTATTTATTTTATTTAAATAAATTATATTTTATCTTGTAAAAAAATTATTGTACAATAATATGGAACATTAAAAATATATTTTAAATTAAATATTTTTTGACATGTCATATAGTAATAAGAAAAAGAAAGAAGGAGAAAAGAAATAAAAAAAGTGAAAGAAAGAGAGACAAAAATCGAAGGGAAAAAATTCTCCCAAATTATGACGTGTAAAGTTGGGGGCAAAAAAGTAATTTTGCTAGTATTTCCTTTTCCTATTTACTAATAGATATATTTTATTTTGTAAAAATATTATTGTACAATAATATTGGACATCAAAATTATATTTTAAAAAAAATAATTTTTGACATACCATATAGTAATAATAAAAAGAAAGAAGGAGAAAATGAATAAAAAATTGAAGGAAAGAGAGAAAAAAAAAGTGGAAGGAAAAAAATTCTTCCAAATAGACATGTGTAAAGTTGGGGCCAAAAAAGTAATTTTGGTAGTATCTCCTTTTTTCTATATTGTAAAGTAATAGTAAAGTAATAGATTGGTGAATGCCCTATTCCTAAAAACAATCACGTAAAAAAATTTATCCTATTCAAAGCACTTTTTAATTCAATAATTAATTATGATTAGGAAAAATACACCATAATAAATATGATTCAAGTGTTAATACACAAGATCAACCATGATAAAAATGCAACCATCAAGATCTCATCAAGTAAAATTTTACACCAATCAATACCAGTAAGACAAGACAATAATATAGACTAAAACTTCAAATAGAGAAAAAAATTGAAACTAATAGGGATTGGAGGCAAATCACTCCCACAAACCAATTGATCAATTATCAAACAATGTTATTTCCCCACTCTCTGCTTTACCTAAGATGTTGTCTTGGTTTCTGTAAGAAAAAAAAATGTTGTCTTGGTGATGGAAGTGCCTTGATTGTGAAGATATTGAAGTCTCCTTTTATGTTTTTAATTCTTGCAAGCGAAAGATTTAGAGTGTGTAAGTGAGTAAAAAAAAAAAGAGTGAGGGAAAGAAGAAAAGTCTCAACTGCAGCAGGGAAAGGAGGAAGAAGATTTGTGGTAAAACAATTTTGGACAAGGTTAGATTTTTATAATGTATTTTTTCTATAAAAAAAATGAACAAATATTGGTTAGATATTTTTATGGAGAGTTATAGACCACTAGCTCTCCTTTGACTTGCGTAAACCTGAGGCAATGTTATAGACAAAATTTGATTTATTTTTTAAAGATTAATTAGAAAAAATAATCAATTAATATTTTTAGTTGTATAAAGTTGATTGTGGGCTTTTGAAGTGTTTAAAGGTTAAAAAACACAAGAAGAGGAGTTGAATTGTGTTTTTAAAACCGTTTTTATAATTCTTTTCGAAAAGCTCAACTTTGTCTAATTAGCTTCGTCGGATAGAACAAATTTTATAAAATTTTTAAAAACCTTTGCAAGATATATAAGGAAACCGAAAAGAACAGGAGCACAAATGTTATAATGTTGGTTCATCTCCACCACTGAGACTAAGTCCAGTTCTTGGCAAAACCCACCAAGTTCCACTAAAATTTTCAAAGTTATAAGTATTTTTTATCTAGCCCCTGTGTCATTAACACCGTATGTTTTAAACAGAGAGCAAAAATGTGCATAGCACATGACCTGTCAATGAAATTTGTTTCCCAAGATGCCCCCTTCTTCAACCTTAAAGAAACTGAACGATTAAAAAAAAACAAGAGCAGAAATTACACTGCTTCGTTTTAAGAGATAGAATAAATGAAACTATACGTGGGAAAAGTGATTTGAGAAGTAATCATGGTTGCATTAGCATTAGCATGAGCCCATAGTTAGTTACACAACACACCGCAAAATGGTGGGCGCGAAAGCACACACCCTCCTCCCTCACGCACCTCGATGAAACGCACCTTGTGCATTCCTCCTCTGCCGTAGTGTTGCAATCTGCGTCCTCGAGGAGCACGTCGAAGCCCGCCACCATGAGATCTAGACCCTCCTCACTGACAACCAGCGTCTCATCAGCATCCAAGTGGCCCTCAAGCAAAACCTCACTGCCACTCAGGAGGAGCTCCGACGTGGTCGCTGAGGTCAAGGCCGAGTGCGACGCCAAGGTGCACGACCCTCCTTCACCCACCTTGTTTCGATAGACGCACGAACCTCATTCCATCCACATAGTGTGACTTCTTCAACCTCCAAACATTAATTTTCCCATTTTTGGTGAACCTAAACCAAGCTCAAATTTTGGTAATGTCCGTCAAATAAGGAAAGAAATGGTGATGGTGTGATATGAAAAGGGTATGCAGGGAATGACCAAAGAAAAAATGAATTTTAGACTTTACTAATTTTATTATATTCTCTCATATAACAAAGTTAAACGGTGTTAACAACAAGGGGCTAAAAGTTATGTGTCAAAATGGAGGGGAGGCCCATGTAATTTCTTCAAACCTCAAAGGAGGTTGGTGAAATTTACTCAAAAAACTATTTTAACATAAAAAAGTCTTGTGGATTTTGAAAGACTATGTAAGAATATAATGTCTTTAAAAGACTTTATAGATTTTATAGTTTGGTTTTATATCATAGAATTTATAAGATTTGAAAGAAGTTTAAATATTTATAAGATTTAATAAGGGTAAGTCGGCCATCTATATAAGCAACATCTAATGCACCTAATGCCAAATCGGCTTGCCTATCAGCTTCAACTATTTGAAAGCTAGAGGTGTAGGTAGATTTCTAAGCCTGCAAGTCTCGTAGTTGCTTTAAGTCAGCAGCAACAGAATTGTATCTACGTTGATACATGTTATTGTTGAGGATAACATCGTCCACAATCATGCTGGTATGAATTAGGATCTGACGACTGGATTCTAAAATGTTCAGTGCTCTAGCTAATTTGGCAAAGGATAGCTTAACTGACTTGAGTATGGCCGGATCGGCAGGGACAACATTGCACATAAACTATTCAACATGCTAAAAGTTGTCATTAATAGGTGACCCATCCGGAACCACTGGAATAGACGAGGTGGGGGATTGAAAGTATTTGGCCAAAGCTCCATCTATCATGTTCGATAAGATTGGACGAGTAAAAGTTGAAGAAGGACCAAGAGTGGGTACTAGTACGTCAGGCATGGTGAAGGATTCAAGTGGCGTGTCGACAGGCTTAGTAGCAGGGGATGATTTCTGAGATAGTAGCATAGGAATTAGTTGGAGGATATGAGATAATAGCAAAAAAGCAACACCAAATGAATGACACTTACAGGTAGAATCTTGGTAGAAGTACCCAGCTTCAGTCTTTTAACATTTCGGTCAGAAGCAGAAGTTGATTCCTGCAGGGAGTATAGGATTGTTTAGTTCCCAGCAAGGCAAAAACAGATACATTTTAGAAGATGATAAATACCTTGGCAGTAGGCTCGGTTTTGGAGCACTTCTTGCAACAGCTGTAGACCTAGTAGTTCTTTTAAAAATTAGGGGGGCTGAATCAAGGGAGTCACCTTCATCTACATCGTCCAGGTCTATGGTTTCGATACAACGTTTTGCTGAAAAGAAGGACTATTAGCTGAATGGAGAGGAAAATAAGGACATCTCAAGAGGCTAAAATTACTTGGTGTAGAAGCTGTTGGTGGATTAATGGTGATGCCAACTGAATTACCCTTCTTCTTGACCAAAACCGAAGCAGATTGTGGAGATGGTTGTGGTCTACTTAAGGACTTGGATGTTAGATAAAATGGCTTAGTTCACAGGAAATCCAAGAGGGGCGAGTGAATTAGATTCTTAAAATTTTCTTTTAAAAAGCAATCTTTTTAAGTGAGAAACCTTTTGTAAGATGAAATTTCCTTTTTGAATCCCTTTCAAGATGAGTATTGTATGCTTAGCTCATATCACTTATTCCTTATATCCAAGACAAGTTTTAGCACAAGATCAATATACAAAGATAGTACAAGATCAAGAAATTGAAGATAAGGGAAAAGAGAAAGTGACACAAGATCTATACTGGTTCGATTTCAACATGAAATCTACATCCAATGTTGTCACAAGCAACCCAAGCTTGGACCTAATTCACTATCACATTTGTTTACATACAAACTCACATGCAAAATGCACACACCATGCACAATGCACCTTCTTGAAAAACCTATTCAAGAAACACACTACAATATAAAACACCTATCTATATGCAATGTAACCTCATAGAGAAACCTAGCCTACACCAATTTACACAACAAAGTTAAGGAAAGAAATCACCTAATGTAAAGATCAAAAGTTGCAGCTCTTCCTAACTTGTGTTCGTATTCCTTTCATGTAGCTTGTGAAAGATTCATTGTTTTCTTAAGAATTAGAAAGATTTGATCCAATGAATCTTTATGATGATGATGACACACACTTTTAGAGTTCTCTCAGATGAAAATATGAAGTAAAATGAGAGAAAATGGTGTCACACACGAGTGCCTTCGAAAAAGTTAGTTATATAGGCCTCAAAATAGAGATAATCGATTATTGCTTAAGATAATCGATTATTTCATTCTAATCATCAACTGGAAATGATGAAGATCAAAATAGTCAATTATTTCCTAAGATAATCGATTAACTGTGAATGGTTCGATTTTCTTTCAGGGCCAGATAATCGATTATTATTAGTGGATAATCGATTATCAGCGAACGTTATCCAATTTTCATAAAATAGAGCCTCGAGATAATCGATTATATCGTTCATGTAATCGATTAATTTATTCTAGGATTGAACTTTTTGAATTTTCAAAAGGTTTTCTGCCAAGTTTCAAAACTTGGTTAAAATGAGATAAGATAACAATGATCAATCAATAGTTTTGTGAGGGAATATACTTATATCTAGCCTATATGCATGGTACACACACATTCACACAATGAAATTAAGCTTATAACAATCATTCTAATAGGCTATAGTTCATACTATAAGGAGAAATTACAAGTCCAGAGACATCATCAAAACTAAAGATCTATTGATTACAGAACATTAGGGTCTTCATATTTATACATTGGAAACAGCAGGTTCCACAGTAAGTTGTCCATCTGCCTGTAGAAGGTAGGATGTAACGCTGTTAGGGAACAAAGCATCCTTTATGGCTGGCCACCAATTGAGGAAGCTGAGGGTCTTCTTCAGGTCAGGAAGAAACAAGTTGAATTCGAACAAGTCAAGCATCCATTTTGTCTGGCGAGTAATTTTCCTCACTTCTTCGGCAAATAATGAAGGCCGAGAATTGGGAGATGACAGGGTCAGGAAAGCCATTGGAAGGTGCTATGTAAGGCCAAATTGGTGAGCAACAAATTGAGGGTTGTAAGGTTCCACTGAAATCTTGTTATATATGGAGCTAGGTTTGATACCACATAGCAAGTCCCTAGCCGCTAGGATGCTGCCCCAATTAGCTATTTGATAGGCTTAGGCCTCTGGATTTGCTTGAGGGTCAAGTTTTAGCCAACTAGGGATATCATGGTCAACTGTTGGAGGATTCCAGAAAGCACCAACATCATCTAGGATGCCAAATATAGATTCAACAAAGAAGCGAGCCGAACCAGTGGCAGTGGACATGATTCGAAGAGCTTCACCTAAGGTAGTGTCTTTAGCATGGCGCTCTGCCACCATAGCCGATTTCGGGATGTTGGCGACAAACATAGGAAAATACCTACTAACCCAAAGTTACAAGAACTAAAAGGGGCCAGAAGCACTGCCTATGTTCTGACCACCTTCATGTTTTCTAAAGGCAAAAAGATAGAGTTGTAGAAAGAAGATAAGAATAGTACGCTAATGGCCATAGGTTCATTCAACTGAAGCAGAGAAATGTGGAGAGCATATTCAGAAAGTACTACTTTAGAGGAGGAACAAATGAAATATTTACAATACTAGTATAAGAGGAAGACATTTGTTCTTCAGCCGAAACGGTAGCTGAGGACTTCATATGAGTTTTAATGAAGTGAGGGTAGCCGTTGGTAGATCTATTGAATAAGAACCCCAAGTTGTCGCTGGCCTAGGCGTACAAGGAAGGGAGTTCATTCCTAATAATGGGCAATCCGAGAATGGTCACCACATCCTAGAGAGTGATTGTCATAATGCCGAATAGGAAGATGAAAGCGTTGATAGCCGTTGACCAAAAGCTCAAGAAGCTGAAGAGCAACAAATAATTTGGTTCAACATCATGCCTGGTCAGATTGATGGCATCATAGATACCCCATCTCTTCCAGTTAGTTCCTTTCGCTTTGGTCATCCGATTGAGCCACCTATAGTAAGGATCAGAACCTCTAGGCCATGTACCTAGGGTGAGAGATTGTGCTTAGCCAAAATTAAGATGTGATGGGAATTGGGTAATCGATGTGATGAAGGTAATAGTTGAGGAAGGTAACGGCATCCATCACATCATCAGCACAAGGGCGGAGATATAGTGCCCTTCGTAAGCGCGTAAGGAATTTTCGAAACTCCCAAGGGTATTAGGATCATCATGAGCGCTAGAGAAGCTGGATGTCGATTTATGAGACGAAGCTTTATCATCAAACCCATTCACGTACTCATGGGGCCTTGATTGAGAGCTATTAGTGGTCGACATTATGGTATAAGTGCTTGGGATTGCTCGAGGGGGGAAAAGAAGCAAGAAAGGCAAGAGGTAATTTGGATAGTCAAGTAACAGTAAAAAGTAAGCTATTTAAAGTGACATGATTGACAAATAGAAGGGCGCATAACAGCTAAGTTTTAAATGCAAGTCAGTTGCAAAGATCAGAAGAAGGGGGAAAGATAGAAACGATTATATCTTAGACTCTTCATTTAGCCAATCAACGTCAAGATATAGGGGGCATTTGTTGCCATTCAAAATATGTTGATCAAAAAGTCAGTTAGCTGAAAGGATAAAGCTGATAGGATAAGCTGGTGTCTGATATTGTTGGCTGATGTTGGTGGTAAATGATAAGTAAAAACGGACCTTTCGGCTAATAGTTTGAAATTCAAAATTCAACAAAGATCTTGAAGTGATAACAGGTTAGTTAAAATATGGGCTAACTGAAGATGGATACGAGAAACAAGGAAGCATGAGAAAAGTGGTTGAAAGCTCGATTTGATGAGATCCCATGATCTAAGAGTAGTTCCAAGAAAATAGGAGCAGAAAATGGGATGTGGGTATGTGACAACATTAAGATTTAGCCGAAACAGGTTTAAGGCAGCCGATTTAGTTATGGTCAAGCCAATAGTGACTGAACGTGGTAGAGACATGATCTAGGATAGTTAGTTACGATTTTCCAAGTATAAATATGTGTTCTGGATACGTTTGTAAGGACATTCAACGAAAAATCAATCAATACAATTATCTTTCCAGTTTATATTTCTTGTCGAAGTTATTGCTTTTCAAGTTTAAATTCCATTTTACTTTCAAATTTATTTTTGAATGTTTGTTACTCTCACCACCAATCAAGTGCTCTCTTTAGTTACTTGAGAACTCATACCAGATCAAAAGGTAGATTTCCCCTTTTGGTGGTCAAATCGTTTGATTCAAAACTCGAATTTTGGAATCATGTTGGACCTTGAGTAGCCGAATTCTATTAAGCTAGCTTCGAAATATTCACGTGACAACAATAATATTTATCATATATCGATAATTATATATAAATGCATTCTTTTATTCTTAATCACTTAGTATTATACAAATTTAACCAATTTATACACACAATTAACCGTGTGTACTAAGTGAAGACTAGATGTACAAATTCTGAGTGTAGATTAATCAATACTCATGTATTAATTAATTACTATATATATGAAGCAGAGAAAAAGTGAGAGAATGATATTGTGATTGAGTTTGAGTGTGTGCCTCTACCCGACCTCTTTATTGATAAAGACGAACTGTAAGAAGTTGTTAGCAAATTGGTACAAACTAAGGTGTTACATTTGAAATGCAAGGAACAAACTAGATGGGGAGTTGAATAGTGTGTTAGATAAAGTCTGAAAACTTTTTCGCAAAGATGGAGATATCTTAGCTCAGATTTTACAAGGGACTTGTAAAATGCAGAGTTACGGCTATCATCCAGTGGTTTAAAACAATAGTTCAATGAAACTACGTTTTCAAGTTATCGTCCAAGCGAAAAACAAAACCTTTTCACAAACAAGTTTATAAAGGAAACTTGTGTGTCTAATGTGAAGAAATAACGCAAGAGATAATTAGTAAGCAAAAAGCAATAGAGTAAAAAAAACACTTGGTTTATACTGGTTAGTTCTCCTTCAAAAATAACCTTTTAAAGGGTTCCATTAATCAAAACTTTGATTACAAAAAGTATTCTCTACCTTGCCACTTCTAGCTACAAGTATTCTCTAGGCCATTTCTGGCACACCTTTAATCTCCCCCTAAGATTAAAACAACACCCAAGTATTCTTTATCACTAAGCCACTCCTGGCTTTCTAAACAAAACAGTTCAACTCTCACAGAGAGGATATTACAATGTAAAACATATTACACAGAATGACTTAGCAAAGCTAAGAAAATGCTCTTTTTGTGCAAGTGTTGGTCGTCCAAATAATTTGGCAGAGTTTCGGCTCTTTGAAAATTCGTGAATGCTTCGTGTGTTTCTTCATGAGCCTCGTCCTCTATTTATAGGCCTCTGAGCGAAAGTATCCATTGTGGGATCTGAGCCTTTGCCAAAAACCGTTCTCTCACAATCATATGACCATTACCACGTGTCAGCTCGGGATGGAGAGAGAGAGGGGACAACAGTACATGCAGCGGCTCCACTACTTGTACGGTTTTGCAGAGAGAAGCTTTTCTGTCTCCTGTGGTTTTTAATATTCAAATGAAATGTCATGTATGATAAGAGAGGGAATAACAGATCATTCAAAATGAAATCATCATCGAAGAGCATAAGTGTACTTCCTGACAAATGGACGCAATATATAACTATTTGATAGAAAAGGTTTGTGTAAGTTATATAAGCGATTGGACTTTTCCCAAATGGACACAGTGTTTACTCACTGGTTTTTGCAAGGCATTGGATGCTTATTTTATAGCAGTGCATTGGAAATTGGATTTACACTTAAGAAAACAAGTTTCAGTTACTTATTGGACGCGATAAGCACATGGAGATATATATAGTTTAAGCTTAAGAAATACAATACCATGAAGGCATTGGACAGTGTAGTACCTGTAATACTCAAACATTAATCATTAGATACTTCAAAATTCAATTTAATTTGTTATCGTCAAACTCAAAGTTTGAGGGATTGGACATCGTCCAAAGTCTTAGACTCTAACAACGTTGAGTATGCAAGCTAAAGTGGCTCAGGAGCAAGCATTCTACAAAAGCTGAGTTGCTATATATATATATCACCAAAATGGTAATTAAATGCCAGAGAGCAAGGAGAAGGCACCCTATCATAATACTAAGATAGGATTCAGCATGCTTAGCCTTGTTCCCTTCCTTGGTTCTTTTCCTTTCTTTTTTCCTTTTTTTCTTACCAGTTTTGTTTGTATTCTTCTTTTTTATCTATTATGTTTTTTTAAACTTTATTTTTTTATTTATTATATTAATTCTTATTTGTTTTTTTCTTTTTAGTCTTAACATTTTTTATTATTTTTTTTATAGAAAAGGATGGATTGAAAAAATAAAATGAATAAAAGAAGGACTTTTTGTTTTTTTTCTAATTCTTTTCCAATCAATACAAAAATGGAAAAGTTCAAGCAATTACAATTTATCGATAATAGTATTTTTTTAAAATAACTTGGTTATAATTAATTTGAACCATTATTAGTTTAACTTGATAATTAAGATTTTTATTTTGTTAACAAGAATTTTTATAATTGATTTTTTATATAAAGAGTTCTTGAGGAATTTATTATTAACAAGGACTTCTTTAGAATCTTTTTAAATGCATTTCTTTTGTTTATATAAAAACTTTTTTTTTTTTGGCAAAAGGGTGAGCAAGATGATGGCAGCTGCCCCAGTGCTGGCACTGCAACCATCATCCGAAAGCGCACCTAAACGTCAATAAAATAAGAAAATAGAAGAGATTACAAAGAAACATGGGGGGACCTGTACCAAAACCCATGAGATATCATCTGAACCTATACATAGGAAGAGCCAATCTATTTCGGTAGAAATCATGTTTAATGAAAGATGGAATAAGATTCCACCACAAAAAGCCTTGAGTTCTAGTACCATGAGAGGCAAGTTTATCTGCACAATTGTTTCCCTCTCTGTAAATGTGAGTGCATTTGAAATTCATATTGTTAGTTAGAGCTAAACAGTTAAGCCATCTATTTCTAATTCTCCAAGGAACCAAGCTAGGATTTTTAACCGCAGAGACAACTAACATTGAGTCGCATTCAAGCCAAAAATTATTCCAACCTTTTTGATGAGCTATTTCAATAGCAAGAATGGCTCCCATCAGTTCAGCATTGAGAGCAAATGAAGTACCTATATTAGCAGAGAAGCATCCCAAAGAGGCTGCACTGTGATCTCTGAAAATGCCCCCACAAGCAGCAGGACCAGGGGCGCCCATGGCAGACCCATCTGTGTTAGCTTTTATCCAATAAATTCTAGGAGCAATCCAATCCACTTGCTTGATAACAGGAGTAGGACTATGGTGAATATTAATTGAAAAGGATTTCAGAATCTCGAATTCTTTAATATCAGAGTTCATTGTTCCTTTGCTGATCTTCCCAGTTAGGCGAACGTTGGCATAAACCATGTTAAGAGCCACAGGAGCCAAAATAGTTTTACTGTCAAACCTAGCCTTGTTTCTGCAGAACCAAATGACATAAATAATGTTGATAATGACTGCCAGCAGAACATCTCGAGTTTGTGAACTCCACCGCCTGTAGCACAAAGATAGAATATCAACCATAGATGAGTAGTTGATGCGCTGCTGCACTATACTTTCAAACCAATTCCAAAGATGTTTGGCAAAGTTGCATTCGAAAAACAGATGAGTTGTTGTTTCAGCATGACTATTACAAAGAGAGCAGATTGAGACAACAGTTACACCTCTAGATCTTAAGCACTCATCAGTAGGCATCCGGTTATGCAGAATTCTCCAGGATAAGAACGATTTTGAAGGAGGGATAGCACTGTTCCATATAAGCTTAGCCCAGGCCACTTCTTGACCAGTATGATTAAGAAAAGAAGAAGCATCTTTAAGAGTGAGCGAACCAGATTCTGTTTTCCCCCACCTTATTTGATCAGAGCCGCCAGTATAAGGAATGGTGATACGATTTAATTATGAAACCAAGTTGGGGTGCCTTTGCAGGATTATGTCTGGGATTCCCCAAGCTCCATTAATCATGAAATCATTAACTTTAGCAATTAGGGATTGATGAATGTGTTGCGGGATGTTCAGCATATCAACCAAAGGTTAAGATAACCATTTGTCAGTCCAAAACTGCACACTTGTACCATTGCCAATTTGCCAACAAATGTTTTCCAAGACAGAATTAATGACATTTTTAAGACCCGCCCAGATAGAAGATCTTATGTGGCAAGAAACTGGTTTATTCTTCTTGAGAACTCTGGCTCTCAACAAACAGGCCCATTGGTCTTGGGAAGAAACTAATTCCCAGCAAAGCTTAAGAAGAGATGCATTGTTGATATCCTGAATGGATCTTAGACCAAGCCCTCCTTCTGAAAAAGGTCTACAAATATTCTTCCAAGCAACAGTAACCACTTTCTGAACATTAACATCACCAGACCATATAAAGTTTCTCATCCATTTGTCCACTAATTTAATGAGCTTCACAGGCCACGAGTACACATGAAAACTATAGATGAGCATACTTTGAATGACAGACTTCACAAGGAGCACCCTTCCCATGATTGACAGCAGGGAACCCTTCCATTTGGCCAGTTTGTTTTTAATTTTATCTGCAATATGAAGAAGATGTTGTTTCCTTGGTTTTCCTTGAAAAAGAGGAATCCCAAGATAAACCATAGGAATAACACCGGATGAAAAGCCAAGGATGGATGCAATGTTACTTTTCCTATTTTCAGAAATTCCCTCTGTATAAAATTTGGACTTCTGCGGATTGATAATCTGACCAGATTCTTCCCCATAGGCCTGAAAGAGCTTAACAAGAGTGTGCATGTTTTTTGTTGTCCCTCTGCAGAAAAGCATGATGTCATCGGTATATAGCACATGAGAAGGGGTTTGAAAACCCTTCGGGCTAGCCATAGGCTGGAGCTTCCCTTGCTGAATGAGGCTGGTGATGGCTCTGCTTAGAACTTCCTCAGCAAGACAAAATAAAAGTGGAGACAGGGGGTCACCCTGCCTAACTCCACGTTTACAAGGGAAAAAGCCAACAGATTTGCCATTTATGGAGATGGAGAGTTTAGCAGATATGAGAATTTTTTTAACCCAATTGCAAAATTTGTCCTGAAAACCAAAGCATTTTAACACTTTTAGAATGAAATCCCATTCGAGAGTGTCAAAGGCCTTTCTAATATCGAGTTTCAAGGCTATATTTCCAGCAAAAGATCTTTTCTCTAACAAATTAATAGCCTCCGACGCCACACAAATGCAATCGGATATTTGTCTTCCCTTGATAAAACCCCGTTGATTGTAAGAAACAATTTTCGGAGCTATTTCTGCTAACCTATCAGCCATGACCTTGGAAATTATCTTGAACTGAAAGTTGGCCAATGCTATGGGCCTGAAATGTTCAATTCTATCAGCACCTTGTTCCTTAGGGATGAGAACCACAACATTAGAGTTTAGATTAGGAGGAAGCCAATCACTTGTGAAGAATTGAAGAACAGCTCTAAAGACATCCATTTCTATAATGTCCCAAAACTTGTGGTAGAAAAAACCACCAAACCCATCAGGGCCTGGGGCACTATTGCCATTCAAAGCGAAGACAGCCTTCTTAACTTCATCTAAAGTTGGAATCTTGGTCAAAAAATCGTTATCATCACTGGTAAGCAATCTGGGGATCACTTCTTCCACAAGACCATTGTCTATGCAAGAATTAGGAGTAGCAAAAAGAGCTTCATAGAAATCCAGCACGTGCTTCTCAATTTCATGAGTAGCGGTCAAGGTTTGATTATGATTCTTGAGCAAAGAGATCTTCTTGGTGACGTTTCTTATTTTGGCAATTTTATGAAAGTATTCGGTGTTTCTATCCCCATACACTGCCCAATTGAGTCTAGCTTTCTCCATCCAAAACTCCTCTTGGAAGAGTAGAGCTTGTTGCAAATCAGCTTGGGCTTCTCTTTCTTGTATAAAAAGATTATCTGTGAAGCCAACAACATTCATCTGAGATTGGATATCATTGACTCTAGCAGCAGCTTTTTCCACCCTAAGATGGACATCCCCGAAAATATTTTTATTCCACTCTTTTAACTTGATTTTGACAGCTTTTAGCTTTTGTGAGAGAATGTATATTGGACAGCCAGCAACATTAGTTCTCCAAGCATTCGCAATAACAGCGTGACAGTCTGGGTGACTTGCCCACATTTTTAAGAATCTGAAGGAAGATTTGCACACAGTAGCTTCCTTTTTCACATTAAGAAGCAAAGGAAAGTGGTCTGACTTACTACGAGTCAACGTGCAGCAAGAAATAGAGGACCAGTGATCAATCCATTTGTCATTACAAATTGCTCTATCTAGCCTTTTTTCGGTATAAGATCTCCCTCTTCTTCCATTTGACCATGTGTATTGGGCTCCACGAGTCATAATGTGGGTCAAAGAGTTGGTATCAGTCCAAGAGCTAAACTCCTCGATGGCAATAGATGGAAGACTGCTTCCTCTGTATTCATGCGCTCCCAAAATGGTATTAAAATCTCCAATGAAGCACCACGGGCCATTGTGGGAGTTTTGCAAAGCTGTTAGTTCAGACCACAAATTCCTTCTCACTAAGTAAGATGTGGAAGCGTACACAGCTGAAATAAAAACCTCCTTACCATCAACAATAATAGAAAAGGAAACCTGCTGACTAGAAGCAGAGATTACTTTAGGATCAAGATGATCAGCACATGCACACCATAAGTTGGGGAGTAGAGACTCTCTGCTATTAACAGCAAATAATTTAAGATTTAAATTCCTCCAAAAGTTAGCAGGGAAAGATTCACTGCTAATCCAAGGCTCAGAGATGATAACAAAGTCAGGCTTGTTATCCCGACACAGATGTTTCAGAACCAACCTGGTATCTTGGTTGGCAATGCCTCTGGCATTCCAAAACAGTATGTTCATTAAGCTAAGTTAGAGGGGCCACCCTTAGAACGGGTTATGTACTTTTGTGAAAGATTCCCTTGATTTGCCTTGCTCCTGTTTTTCTTCATTTTTGACCTTGAAATGACCTCAGTAAAACCAGAAGAATCATTGGCAACCAAGTACTTGTTCTTTGAGGACAAGGCATTTTCTGTTTTGTCCGGGGGAGTCTCCAGCTCTATCTCCTCCATTTGCTCTTCATCTTGATCATCAACATCTCCCCATAGGTTGCCAACTATTCTCATGTCATGAACCACATTCTCATTGCAGAGTTGGGTGGCTTGTAATACAGGAGTACCCAAAAGACCACTGGGAGCATAGACATCGACTTCATTCTGTCTTGTGGAAGGCACTGATTGAAAAACTTCTGTTGATATTAAGCCATTCTGGGCTTCAACCTGGTTCACTTTGTGTTGAGGGGAGCTTCGCACTCGGGTTCCGACTAACTCATCGTCCAAAGCTTCACTTGTTTGCTGCCTATTATCTTCACCTTCATATAATTGAAAAGGATCCAGCTCTACATCTGTACCTTCGGCAACCCTTTTGTCCAACTGGTTTATATTTTGTTGCTGCATAGCAACCTTTTGACAAGTTAGTCCATCCGCTTCTTGTTGCCTATCAGGTTCATGCTCCAAAGCATTGTTACTGCCAAGGTTTGGACCTTCTGTGTGATTATTCTTGCCTTTGACTCCCTTCTGAGCACCTTTCTGAACAAATTTCTCAGCATGTTTTTGGGGATTTTCCTTAGACCCATTCTGTTCCGCAGATGATGACCCACTCTTTCTGCAATTACCATTTGAGTGGCCAATAACCTGACAGTTAGAGCAGAAAAGCGGTAAGTTCTCATAGTCAATACCAACAAAGAAAGCATACCCATCTCTCTCAACCAAGATTTGGTCCAGGAAGTTGCCATTTAGATCCAGATCCACCAAAACTCTTGCGTAATGACCAAATGTCTTCTTTTTTGTTGCCTCATCAAGTGCAATCGGTACACCTATGCCTCCTGCAATAGCAAAAATGATCCTTGGACGCTAGTATTCTTGAGGAAGACCAGCTATGCGAACCCAACACTGGGCATGGGTTTGACGTTGCAAGTTAAGGTTAAAATCCGGAGTCCAGAGACAGAGACGCAAGATACCGGGTTTTAGATTCCAAGAACCTATTGACAAAACACTTCGTAGATCTTAGTGGAAGCAAAAGAAAATTCGTAGAAGCCCCTCCCTAACGAGATCATGTTCCAACGATTTATGGGTCTCCACAGTTCTGCGAGCTTAGCCTTAAGCTCCACAAACTTCAACGGGTTATCACCTTTGGACAAAAAGATGCGGCCGTGTAAGTTGTTCTTGCAGCCCTCTAACCCGGCCTTGTACTCCTCCTCAGGGATTTTGATGGCCACAGCATCGCCTTTTAAACAGGGGCGTGGCAATTGACTGAAAGGGATGTCACAGGAATTGTGCAAAGCTTGTACGAAGCTTTTCTGTTGCGTTGAGACCTTGGTTGTGGTTGTTGGAGAAGAAGAGAAGGGAGCTAAGCAGCTCCATTGACAGATAGTGTTGTCGACAGCCATGGAAGGGATGAGCAAACCCTACCAGAGCATTCGGATCCTCGTTCCTCCCCCTGTTCTAGTCTATATAAAAACTTAACAAGGATAAATTTTGAAAATAGTAAGATTTTGTTAAAGAAATATTTATTACATAAAAAATATAATTAAAAGTTAACTGTTTAGGACTCTCGTATGAGAACAGAACTTGAGTGTCTTGTCATAAATTTTGAACTTCTTGTGGCATTTAATTCTTCTCGGTGACGATGCTACTTAAAAACTTTTCACAAGCAGCTACCTTAGACCATCTCCAACGATGGTTCTTCAAGTTCGTTCTTGAGAAGTAAGAACCGTTTGGCAAGTTCTTACCACTGGAGAGGATCGACGTGGAGGACACGCTGGAGAACCGTTCTTGTTCAAGAACGATGAAGAATGGTTCCAACAAATTAAAAAATTATTTTTTCTCAACTGATTCAAGAGGGAAACCAACGAACCAACCATTACAAGACCAGAATAAAGAATGAAGAATTGATGAATTGGGATTACAAATCCAAATCCAGAACCAAAACGAAAAATTTCATAACATTCATCCCAACAACAAATTAAAAAAAAATAAAAAAAAATCAAAATATTCAAACAGCACAGATCTGAAAATTTCTTCACCATTTTAGAGAAGAAGATCTCCTTGGACTTGATGTCTGGGACGTCGGGATCAGCCAGGCTGCGACATTGGAGTCGTCTTGGGCGAAGGCATCAGAGGTGGCAGCGCCATCAGAGGGGACGATGCAGCCGAAGGAGGCACCGAAGGAGGCGCCGAAGGAGGCGGCGACGGAGGCTTTGACGATGAAGCTCGAAGGTCGCGGATCTGGTCCGCTGTGCACAGATCTGGTCCGTGGTGAGTGGATCTCGTCCGCTGTGCACAGATCTGGTCCGTTCGACCATGATCTCGTCTGCTGGACACCGAGAAGGAGGAGAGGGAGGGGTCTAGGGAAGGGGGAGCAGAGAAAATGGAGGAAGAAGAAAGGGAAGGGGCGGTGTGGAAGAGAGAACGGTGGAAGAAGAGGAGTCTGAAATTTTTTTAAAAGAGAATGTATTTTTTTTCGAAATTAGAGTGAGGAGAAGAGAAAGGGGAAAGTGAGGGAAGAGATACGTTGATAATTTTTTTTAATGAAAAGAGCCGTTGGTTGACACACAGAGAATGAAGAGAGACACAATTTATGTCTTGTCTTGTAAAATCAATATAGCATATAGCTGTCTCAGTTTACCGTTTTCACTTGCAAAAAATAACCGTTTGCTAGTTTGTAGACTGATATACTTTTTTACACAACAAGTATACACAGCTCCTCTAGTGCTGTAAATTTTTTATATTTAAATTATTTAAAAATGAGACATGAAAAAATCCTATAAATAGCATAAGTGGTGACCACATTTTGCACACCAACTCTCATTCTCATTCTTATTTTCTCAATCTCAATTCTCCAATCCCAATTTCAATTCTAATTTTTTTCGGGCTTGCCAAATGGATCCAAATCAATATAATTAGCAAGCTTATTACAATTTCTTACAAAACTATCAATTTCCTCCTACTAGCGAAAATTCTCAAAATCCTCCTTTTTTTACCATGTTTCCACCACCACCAATGAATTTTATGCAAAATTTTGTTTCCCCTTCTACCGAAAATTCTCAAAATTCTCAAACTATTCCTACATTTCCACCACAACCAAACAACTCCACCATGTTTCAATCATCTAATGATGAAGTTGAAACGGAAGTTCCACAATTTTCTACCCAAATTGGCCTTCAAAACAATACACTTGAGGAAGGAGGAGAGAATTCTACAAAAAAAAAATCGCGACTCATGTTTACAATTGAAGAGGATACACATCTCATTGAAACATGGCTCAACGTTTCAAAAGATCCAATTATTGGTGTTGATCAAACAACAAAGAGTTTTTGGAAGAGAATAGAGGAAAATTACAACAATTTTTGAAAGAGTCTACGAGTAAGAGAAAGTGGTCAGCTGAAATGTCGATGGCATAAAATAAATCTTGGCGTGCAAAAGTTCATCGGGCATTACAAGCAAGCTGTTCAATTGAAGAAAAGCGGGTGCTCAGAGAATGACGTCTTGACTAATGCATATGTTATTTGGTCTCAAGACGAACATTGCAAGTTTACTTTAGAGCATGCATGGCGACTGTTGAAAGAAAACCCTAAATGGTTAGAACAATTCAAAGAAAATTGTTCAAAAAGAACAAAGATTTCTGCTTCTGGGGAATACTCATCGACTTCTAATCCAGAGACGCCGATTGAAGTTTCAGAAACTGATACCCCAACACGAATCACCCGCCCAATCGGACAAAAGGCAGCCAAAAGGAAGAGTAAGGGGAAAGGAGTTGCAACGTCTTCTAACCATGTTGACTTGTCTGGCATGGAAAATGCTATAAGGGAAAAAAATGTTGTTAACACAAAAATAGCAGAGGCAAAGGAGACAGAGAACATAGTGATGATGTACGACATCCTAATGAAGGACACATCTACCATGTTTGAGAGTCAACGCCAAGACCATGAACTGTATTGTAGTTATATTAGGCGTAAGTTCGGTAATTAGTCTAATGTTGTAACCTTAGTTAGGTATTTCCTCTAATGTTGTAGCTTTATTTAAATTAGTCATTATGTTATAGGTTTATTTTAATTAGTCCAATGTTGTAACTTTATTTTAGCTAGTAGTGATGTTGTAACTTTGTTTTAATTAGTCATTATGTTGTAACTTTATTTTAATTATTAATGAGTACTTATGTTGTTTTAATTAGCCGTTATAAAAATAGCCGTTGTGAAAACTAGCCGTTATAAAAATAGCCGTTATGAAACTAGCCGTTATAAAAGTAGCCGTGGTAAAACTAGCCGTTGTGAAAGTAGCCGTTATAAAACTAGCCGTTGTGAAACTAGCCATTATAAAAGTAGCCGTTGTAAAACTAGCCGTTCTGAAAGTAGCCGTTATAAAACTAACCGTTGTGCATCATGTTATTTAATTGTTCAATCTTTCCTCATTCTTGCATATTTTCTACAAATTGTGCAATTTCCTTCTCTCATTTTCTCTAGCTTCAATCATTTATATAATGGATCGAAACTCTGACTTTGGTAGACTTTGGAAACAAATTGTTGATGAACAACTTGAAGACAACACTGAGGAAGAAATCATGAGGTACTTACTCGAGATGCAACAACAAGCAGAGAACACTGTTAGGCACAGACGAAGAAGAATAGTGATAGATCGCAATCATGGAGAAGGACATAGTCGATTGTTCAATGACTACTTCTCTGAAGATCCTGTATACACAGAGACTCAGTTTCGACGAAGGTTCCGAATGCGAAGGCATGTGTTCCTTCGAATTGTAGACGCTCTTAGCAATCATGATGAGTATTTCCAAATGAGAGCTGATGCAACTGGTAGAATGGGTATTTCCCCATTGCAGAAGTGCACTGCTGCTATTCGTATATTGGCATATGGATCACCTGCTGATAGTGTGGACGAGTACGTTAGAATTGGTGAAAGCACTGCAATTCAATGCTTAGAAAGATTTGTAAAGGGTGTGAACGAGATATTTGGGGTTGAGTACTTGAGAAGGCCTAATAACAATGACATCAATCGCCTACTACAAATTGGGGAGGCACGTGGCTTTCCAGGTATGTTGGGTTCTATTGATTGTATGCATTGGGAATGGAAAAATTGTCCAGTTGCGTGGAAAGGCCAATTTCTTAGAGGTAATCATGGCAAACCCACAATCATTCTTGAAGCAGTCGCGTCACAAGACTTGTGGATTTGGCATGCATTTTTTGGAGTTGCAGGTTCAAACAATGACATTAACGTGTTAAACCAATCTGATGTGTTTAATGATGTTTTACAAGGACAAGCTCCTCCAGTGCAATTTATAGTTAATAGAACCCCATATAATATGGGGTACTATCTTGCATATGGTATTTATCCGGAGTGGCCCACATTTGTGAAGACCATATTAATGCCACAAGGAGAAAAAAGAAAATTATTTGCAAAATGTCAAGAATCGGCAAGAAAGGATGTGGAACGAGCATTTGGTGTGCTCCAATCTCGATTCGCAATTATACGTGGTCCATCGCGTGCTTGGCACATGGATACAATGAAAGATATAATGCTGGCATGCATTATCTTGCATAACATGATTGTTGAAGATGAACGAGATACATACAATAGAAGCAGCGATTTTCATTATGATCATACAGACAATGACATTTCAGTAGGTGAAGTATCTCATGGTGCTCATCCCGATTTTGCTACATACCTAGAAAATAGACGCTATATGCACACAAGACGAATTCATCAACAACTTCAAACAGACTTGGTGGAACATATTTGGGAACGTTTCGGCCACGAGAATAATGAAATTTAATTTTTCTTTCTTAATCTCAATGTTATGCATTTTTTTTAAGCATCAATATTATGTATTTCTCATCAATTTAATATTTAGTCACAAATAAAAATTTTAAATTATTAATATTTTTTATATTACTTTTTAATTTTTGTTTCATAATTAAAATTTATATAAATAATTATTTAAATTTAAATTTCAAAATATTTTTAAATAAAATTATTAAGAATGTGGGGTCCAATGTGGGACCTACAAAAAGTAAGTTAAGAACCCAAAATAAGTTCTACCATTGGAGCAAAAAATGAGATGAGTTCTTGTATCTTATGTGACACTGTAGGATCCACAAAAAGTAGTTTAAGAACCCAAAATGAGTTCTACCAAGATGCTCTTAGTTTCTTAAATCTCATCTCAACATCCATAACATGATTTCCTCTCGCAATAAAGCATCCCTTACCCACTGCAGTTCATTTCTTTAAGATTATCCTCACAACAACTCTTGCAGATGAAAAACTTGTAAGCATCATATCATTACATCATACTTCTTCTTTGAGTGAACTTGATATTGTTCATCTTTAGCACCATATATTTGGCTCCCCAAATGACTCTACATGATTATGATTTCGATCCCTATTAAATTTTAGATTTTTAATTTTAGTTCTTATCAGTTTTTAATCTCTCTTTTTTTTTTGTCATCAATATCACCCTATATTTAGCACCATTTTAATCTCTTTTTTATTTTTTGTCATCAATATCACTCTGAGAGTTAAAATTTTTGCCTCCTATTATTTAGTCCACTTAACTATCTATAGGTGATTATTATAAATATTCTAACGTGTAAAAACTAATTTGAAACTACTACTTCATTTTATCGGCATGCAATACACAAACTTCTCCATTTCATATATTTGAACTGACAAGATGAAGGAGAAAGGAAGTTTAATGAACGCTTGTAGGAGGCCAACAAGGGTGGACTTATTATTCACTTACGGAGGAGAAATGTTGAAATAAAGAACGGGACTCTTGGACACGGTCCAGCACACCACACACATAAATGGGACACATCAAATTAACAAAGAAGGACTAGTCGATTTTAGACAATAAAGACTAAAACGAATTAAAAAATATATGTTAAGAAATTAAAATAAGTAGTGTTTAGATATAAAAACTAAAATATAAAGTTTATATAATTATAAAGACTAAATAAATAATAAAACTATAATAATATTATTACACACAAGCAGCAAGATTGATTGGACCGGGTCCTCCCCATCATAAAAGATCTTGATACCTTGATAAAATAAAATGCAACTTTAACAGTTTAGACCCTTCGAATAATTTTTTCGGTGCATACCCTTCGACTTTAACTGCAGGACCCTGCGACCGTGTTCCAAGTTGAATTCGTTTTTGGATCAGATCAAAACTTCTTGATAAAATCGTATACTGGCACCTTGATTTGCACACCAGTTCATGGTGCCGTGAGTTTCCAATTTCTGCAAATACATACAAATAATTAAATAATTGTGTTTTTAGTTGGGATCCCAGTCATGTTGTACAAATATTTTTCCAAGGAACAAACATTAATTTAGAACAGTGGAAAACAAATATCCCAGACAACGCGGAGATTCAAGAAATTACAAGTTCAAATTTCTGTAGTAGTTCAAGCCTCCAGTGAAGTCGGTTTTCTCAAATTTGGAGACATAATAGGCTAGATCATCTTGTGTGAGCCAAGAAGGCAAGGTATCAGGCATATCCGGATTGAATCCAATTCCAAACTCTCCGTGGGGAAGGATTGGAGGACCAGGTTTGCGAGTTGTAAAGAGGTTGTTGAGCACATACTCAGTGCCAACTTCAGCCATCTCCGCTTTATATGCAGCAACAACTTACAATTACGAAAATTAAATTAGAGTAATGTTATATCTTTTACAAATTCTTTTATAAATCTTCCTATTATTTTAAAATCATAGAGAGAAAATGGGAGAGTTAATAAAGGAAGTGGTAAAGAAGATTTAGAATTATTCATTAAATAATGTGCAAATTAATCCAATAAAAGCAGTAACCTGAAATCTGCAGATATAGTAATCCTCTCCATAGATAGCACGCGATCCATCTACGGTTCTGACGTTGGGGTTTCTGCGGAGGAAAGGGACACTGAGGCAAACACAAGCCTTGATTCTGTCGGGGTGAAACAGACAGAGGTACCAACCTCAGTCATTGGCCATGAGGAAGACATGATGGACACCAAGTGAGTCAATGAGTGTAACGATGTCACCTACTATGTGAAAACTTGTGTAGCTGCTCACTGAAGAGGGAGCATCGGTGTCTCCGTAGCCGCAGAGATCGGGAGAATAAACTATTTGATGTGGTACTTACCTGAGACTCTCCCACCTAATAATAGATTAGTCTTTTGGGTTGGACTCTCCTCTTATGCTTAAGTCCTAACAGAGAGCAACAATCTGGTGGCGCCTGGAGTACCACGGGACCTCTCCTTTCTCAGCAACATGCATTTTGATACCATTCACTTCCACTGTCCTGTGTTCTATGCCTTCCATCTCCTTCCCTCTCTTGCACAGCGATACAAGATTTGTTCTTCCTCTGTACTGTCTACTTAATTTTATCACCCAAACATAGGAAGTCGCTATGTATCTTGATTATCGAAACAGTAAGTCAAATGCAACTTGTGGCTTATACTAGTTTTCAATAGGATTATTACGTGTGTGTTTGGATTGACGGTAGCAAAATTGATTTTGAATAAAATTGATTTTATAGAATTGATTATGGTTAGAATTGATTATGAAGTAACGTAATTTCTGTTTGGATAATAGATATAAAAAAAGTGATTTTTTAAGAGAATGTTATTTGGATACTTTGAATCAAAATTGATTTTGAAGGTATAATCACCAAAATGAGTTTTAATGCCAATGTACACTTTTAAAATCAATTTGATGTGAGAATAAATTAGACAAAATCCAACTAGAATGGATATTGGTAGAAGTAGAAGCTACTCTTCCTTGCTTCAACTTCACCATGATTTTTTCTATCAAAAATTGATTCTAGTAAGATAACCAAACACGTAATTTTTTTTTTATCAAAATCATGTTTGACCTACCTCATCATGTTCTATCATTATTTTAATGATAGTCCAAACACACTACAGCTTTATGTGCTGTGAATCCCTTTCTGCGGGTCCTAGTTTAGGGTTGGTTGGAATTTTGCTATTTTAGCATAGCTTTTAATTGGCAGGTTATGGGGGCAAACGAGCTGACCCATTACTCATTTACTTTTTTTAAGTATAAAAAGTTAAAATTATTAAAATAAACTATTTTTTAAATAAAATATTTAATCATTATATAAAATAAAATAAAATAAATATAGTAATATATATAACATTATTTAATTGTAAGAATAATTTTAAATTATTATATATAATATTAGTTTTGGAAATTAATATCGTAATATAACTTAATTAATTATGGACTATTGAGCTTTTAACGTGAATGATTTGTAATGGGTTACGTTGCTCAGCAATGAGGGACTTATATTCTCATTTGGTATGATTATAAAAGTTATTACCTCATTAAACAGTTTATAATATGCAAGTGTGAAAAAACTCTAAAGGCAAAAACTAATTTTTTCCTCACCTGATTTTCTACGAGATTATGTCGAGATCATACACACGTATTGAAGCTTACTTCCAAATACACATTTCAAAACATTTTTTAAGATATACCATTTGCATGACAAGATTGGAAATTTATTTAGCGAGTACCAAACAATACAACAATATTATTAGTTTATTAATACAAACAAGCATAGGAACATGGAAAGATTTAGTGGGTGCAAGCAGGGGCCTTGGCCTCCTTCCCCTCTCTCATAGGGGTGATCAGATATTCCCAACCCGCTCGCAACCCGTAAAAACCAAGTCAAAAATTAGTTTGCCGGACAGATTGGTATAGGTGTTGGGCTGAGTTCAATGATTAAGGGTGGGTAGTTTTAGGCGGGTGCGGGTTAGAAAAAAATATCCATCGAAACCTGCACCCGACCGCACATGTTGCACTTTAAAAAATAAGAGGCTGCCACACTTTGTCTTTTTCTCCTGACACAGCAGTTAACTTTTATTTATTACGGTGACAATGAGCACTGTAAAGACGTGTTGTAGTGAGTAAAGTACATGGCTTAATGAGTTTTGATACTTTGACGTGTTGCAGTTGCTAGTTTTAGCCCTTCAATTTGAAAATTGTAATGTGTTTAATATTGTCAATTATTTTTTTGAATATTAAACACGTTGAAACTTCAGTTTTGAAAATTTATCGTGAAAATAAAATGCTTTCATCTTCTCTATTTCTCTCACAACCGTGACCACCATTTCTCTACGCGGTACCCACTCCTCGTCAAAGTTTCACTTGACTCCGTCTTTCATTCGAGCTATGTAACATCTTAAATTCGGATTTATAAATATTCTCATTTTTAAATTTATTTTAATTCAATAAACATGTTAATTAACTTTAATTTTTTTCAAAAACTGTGAAGTTAATAAAACATAGATCGAAATTTTATCGGATATTTAAAACTTTTCATTAATTAATTTTGGAAGTTACGTATCGCCGCCTCAATTATAAGTATACATGAAATAGAGATTTTCATAACCCAAATATTTTTCAGAGTAATAGTAATATATACATTTCCAAAAATCTGAAATCTATGTCTACTCATGCCAAGATACATGAAAAGGAAAAAGGGTCCTGAGACTCAGAGCAGACATCACTAATACTCAACCCTGTATGTTAGACCAACCTCCAAACGAAAAGTGACGAATCCGATGAAGATAATGTCTTTATGACATCTACAGGTACTGCCATCGGTTCCTAAAAAAAAATAAACAGAGGGTGAACTCTCTGCTTCATCAAACAATACACACAGAACGACTTCACAGTCACATACATAATCCTACTAGCCACCACGATGTGGTTCTCTAGCGGTTACACCCGAAACCTATTCGTTTCCACAACTATTATTGTAAATGATTTCACACTGGCCAGCTGCCACTGGAACTCCCAGAACTCAGTGGTCTTACACATTTTTGAGTTGGATGACTGTTGGGAGTACACCTTTCACCATGGTACTATGGCGGGCTCTCACCAACCGATGATGTCTCGTATTTTTGTCAGGGTGACCGAGTCAGCTACGTGATCTATCGTCACAACTCAGTGTCTTACCCTCCAAGAACAACCTGCCTTACGATCATCTCCCAGGTACCAACTGTGGTCATCCATTACTCCGATGACTGACTCCTCAACACTCTCCTCACAGAGTTTATTTTCTTTCTTCGTCGCATGTGGGTTTCCTGCTGCACATGGTACAGGTGCGGACGAATTGACGCTACCACCTCTACGCTCACATATGCATATATAAATAAGGATTTTGCCTCTATCGCTACATCGTAACGATCTCATCACCCCAGGTGACGCCTCATTCGCAATCCAACCTTGGTTCACAGATAACTCGCAGCTAAAATATTCCACGCGACCTTTTACAGGTCTATGTGAGCTTTTCTACCAAAGGTACTCGATGACGGTCCTCAATCAACATATGTCCCAGACATATAACACGGAGATCAAACTCCCCCACTATCACAGTGGTTAAACATTACGACCCCATCGTCTCACAAGCACAATGCTCACCGTAGATAAAGCCTCCACACGACCTCTCAACACTTGCCCATTTGGCTTCCGGTCACGTAAGATTATCCTTCTAAATTGACACGTAGCATTTATCCACTACACTAGTCACACGTGACCCCCAACGAAAAGGTTTCCCTTCTCATTTGATCCTCACCAACACAAAACAAGGATCATAGAATTACTTATGCCAACCATCAATTACTAAGTTCACACTCTTTTTACGGATTAATTCATTACTTTCCGTCTTTTTTATCACAAAATCACCGTTTTCCACAAATGTGCTCCGCATGGAGTTCATTTGTTCCCACGAAGATTATAAATCTTCATCCCCACATACAACATCCACAACACATCAAAATCATGCGCACACAACTTTTTCACAATGCCCAGGGTTCACACCCCTCAGGTCTCAGTCCACAATATACATAGTACAGTTAATTTGTATAATGAATCAAATCATAGATAATTAGTCAACACATAGCATATTGATGAATATTCACCTTTAGAGGTAGAATATCATCTCTCAAGCTTAAATACATCATATCACATCAATAACACAAATATCAACAAAATTGACTAAAAAGACAGATTTTTATTTGACAGTATTGAATGTGAGCTCTCACTGATACAAGCAAATGACCTCGGAATTTAAAATTTTTTATATCAAATTGAAGCTCTTGAAATCTATTTTATAGAAAGGTATCCCACTTATAAAATCAACATCTTGAAAATTTTATAAAAATTTTCTAAGTCAGCAGCTCCGAATTTTGAATGCTCACTGACATAGCTCAAAGAAATGTAAATTTCTCCCACTTCCCAAATTCGTTTTGAGCTGAATTTTTTTCAGTAGAAAGGTAACATCTTTATATTTCTAAAAAGGTAACCTTGCCTCCAAATTCTTTCCCTATTGTTCCCAGTAAATTTGTTTCTAACAGCCTAAGTTTCAGACTCAAAACAGAGCTCAAAACCCTTGCCCTGTTTCTTTTTAAAAAGTTAATTTAGAAATTTGGACATGATAATTTTTGTAATTCATATGGATAAAAATCTTGTTTTTTCTAGTTTTTAATGTCTCAAAAACGAAAAAGAAACATTAAGCACACAACTGGGAATTTGAGAAAAACCGAAACATGTTCCAAGGAAACTTGAAAACAGAACAGCCATTTTGAAAGCCACGGATGAACTTTAAAATGAGGGTTTTTCTCCATGGTGTCAAAATAAAAGTTGTTCCTTTTTGTGTCTATTTTCATTCAAAACAAATTTCGTGAAAAATCAACGGTTAGATCTTCCAAAAATCACAAAACCGTGGGATCTGTCCAGGGACACACGAACCTGACAGTCACTATTCCATTGTTTTGGAGTTTGTTTTCAACATGTAACCTTCATCCATTAATTTTACGAAAATTGGACATGGATTCCCTTGTTCCAGGGGCCTTCCCACTCAGTTCCAAAAGAACAAAAATAACACTAAAGTCAGGACATGCACTCACACAGCTACTGTCAAGGGTTTCAAACCCATTTCATCAACTTTTCACTTTCAAGTATTCAAACAAAGCACACACAACAGCCAAAGAGGGGCAGACATGCTGTAGGTAGTTGAGTCCCCTAACTCTCAACCACCCTTAGACTAAAAATAGAATCCACAAAGAGTCCCTCTCACCTTGGGTTTTTGGCTCAGCTGAGAGAGAGGAAGAGAAGACAAGTTGTTGGTGATGAAGAGAGGACCTCAAAGCCTTGTATGCAACCAGCCAAGCAACAAAAAAATGGCTTCCCTTCTCCCTGGGTAGCTCTCGGACCAGGAGCAGAAAAAAAGAAACAGAAGAGAGTTGCGGGAGAGAAACAAAAACATGAAGAGAAAGAAGCAAACCCGTTCACGAGAAGCATTTGGATAAAATTTGAAGTTTTGCTATTTGCACTGACCATCCCTCTAAGGACACCCCTCTTCTCTTTTTTTTTTTTCTACAACTTACGGAACTCACGTAAAAGTCTAAAAAAATTTCACAATAACTCTATCGCCAATAACAAAACATAGAAGTTAAGTTAATTATTATATCAATCAACATAATTTAAATTTAGTTTGCTTTTTCATTATTAATCAAACACTTAATCATACAATTAGGAAAACCGCAACGTTACAATTCTCCCCAACAAGAAAATTTTCTAATTAAATCTCTCACGTTCATACTTATTGAGTTTTAATTTTTGGGGTGTTACAAGCTCTACCCAGTACCCACTCCTCGTCTCCACGCCTCTCATCCCCAGCTCCATCAATGACAGTGGCGCTCTACGACCCTCACAACCGTGCTGCATTTAGACCATGAGTTTCATAGGAGGAGGCTCAGATCTATGAAGGTTCGTGGAATGCTTACCTGAAATAACCTACCCCTGTTCACCCAAACGTAAATCAACCCGAGCCCAACATAATTCGAACACTAAATGGACGACAACAAATCTTATTTTTTACTATTCGGTTTTTAACATATTGGACATTTTGGGTCCGAACCCTTCCGAATCCGACCGATGATCACCCCCACTCCCTTATGCTCCTTTATACATACATGAGAAGAAGAAAAAATTAAAAAAATATATTGATAGAAGAAAATGAATAAAAAAATAGTGTATGTTTGCTTGATTTCTTTTTAGTAATAGATCTTATCTCTAGTTTTACACATAAAATTAATAATAAATATTTTTGTGAAACTTATTATTGATTAAATAATTATTTATTAGAAATTAGAAATTTAAATAATGAGGAGTGCTAGCAACACACTCCTCCTAACACACACTATATTATTGGTTTAAATTTATTGGAAACTACAAAAGTATGAGAGAGAGTCATTAAATAATTAAATAAGATGTGGAACCCACAATTTTTTGTAATTTCCATAAAATTTTAATTAATAAAAAAGAATGTGTTTAAAAGAGTGTATGTGTGTTGCTAACATTTCTCTTTAAATACTTGTGTAAAAAAAATATTTGACCCCCCTTTAATGCATTTCTGGATCCGTCCCTGCATAAGAAGGTTGATGGTATGTGGCCGAGGTTGTTTGCAACTGATGAATCCTACCCATCAAAAAGATCTCGATCGATACCTTAAATATCAAAATAAAAGCGCAACTATAACACCCTTTGACTTTAACTGCATGATCCTGCGACTTTATTCCAGGTTGAATTCGATTTTCGACAAGATCAAAACTGCTTGATAAAATCGTATATGTAACTATTGATTTCCTCTGCTACTTCTTGATTATTGAAGTAAGCTACTCCTTTCTGCACAATCACTTCTTCCAAATTTGGCACGTCTTCCTTGAAACCTACCCCATGGATATACTACTTCAAGTTTAGCAAGTTGTATACCATGTCCAACTCACTTGTTATGAATTTTACTGGCACCTTGATTTGCACTCCAGTTCATGGTGTCGTCAGCTCCCAATTTCTGCAAATACATACAAATAATTAATTAAACATTTGTCTTTTAAATTGGGATGCATGTCATGTTGCACAAATATTTTCCTAAAAATATAAACATTAATTTAATTTTAGAGCAGCAGAAAAAATTATCACAAGCAACACGAAAATTCAAGAAATTACAAGTTGAAATTTCTGTAGTAGTTCAAGCCTCCAGTGAAGCCGATTTTCTCATATTTGGAGACATAGTAGGCAAGACCATCTTGTGTGAGCCAAGAGGGTAAGGTATCAAGCATATTTCGATTGAATTCAGGTCTGCTAGTTGTAAGCATGTTTTTTATTACATACTCAATGGCAACTTCAGCCATCTGAGCCTTAATTTCACCCGGTTTCTGCAGTCACACGGTTTAAAACAATTATGAAATGCAAAAAATACACTAGAAGGGGGGGTTGAATAGTGTGTTAGATAAAACCTTAAACTCTTTTCACAAAGATGGAGATATTTCAACTTAAGTTTTACAACGAACTTGCAAAACAGAAGATTGCAATTATCGTCCAGTTGTTTAAAATAACAGTTCAATGTAATTGCATTTTAGCGAGCGTAAAGCAAATGATTTTTCGCAAATATAAAGTAAAGAGACTTGTGCTTATAATGCGAAGAAGCAACTTAAAAGAATAACTGGTAAGCTTAAAAGCGATAGAGTAAAAACACTTGGTTTATACTGGTTCACTCAACCTGAGCTATGTTCAGTTCTCCTTCAAAAACCTTTGAAGGGTTCCACTAATCAAATCTTGATTACAAACAAGTATTATATACCCTGCCACTTCTAGCTACAAGTATTCTCTAAGCCACTTCTGGCACACCTTTAATCTCCCCCTAAGATTAAATAATACCCAAGTATTCTTTGTCACTAAGCCACTACTGGCTTTCCAAACAATAGTTTGTTTACAAGTCAATAGATAATTCTCACAGAGAGGATATTACAATGTAACTTGAATATACAGAATGACTTAGCAAAGGTAAGAAGATTGCTCTTTTTGCACAAGTATAGGACGTCTAGTCGTTTTTGTAGAGTTTCAGCTCTTAGAAAACTTGAATGCTTCGTTGTTGATTTCTTGAGCTTGATCCTCTATTTATATGCGACTTGGTGAAGATATCCGTTGTGGGATCTATGCCTTTGCCAATAACCGTTCTCTCACGATCATATGACTGTTGCTACGTGTCAGCTCAGGGTGGAGAGAGGGAGGAGACAACAGTACATGCAGCGCCTCCACTTCAGTACAATTTCTACAGAGAGAAGTTTTTCTATCCCCTGTGGTACACTTTTCAAATTTTCAAATGAAATGTCACATATGATAAGAGAGGGAATAAGGAACATTTCAGATAATCAATATCGACAAGTATAAGTGTACTTTTACATAACATGGACGCATTATATAACTGTTTGATAGAAAAGACAATGTAAGTTATATAAGCGTTGGACACTTCCTCAAATGGACGCAGTGTTTACACACTGGTTTTCACAAAGCATTGGATGCTTGTCTTATAACAACGCATTGGATGATGGGTTTTATACTTAGAAGAACAAGTTTCCATTTACTCATTGGACGCACTGTACACACAAATATATCTTGTTTGTATTTAAGAAATACAATACCATTGAGGCATTGGACGATATGGTACCTATAATACTCAAACATAAGACATTAGATACTTCAACATTTAATCTCATTTGTTATCATCAAAACCAAAGTTTAAGGGGTTGGACATCGTCCATAGTCTTAGACTCTAACAAATTATTCTCATCAGATCTAACAATTACCACATTCTTAATTACTTCATTTTACAGAAACAAAATATTAATTAATCTAACACAATGTTTCGCTTATGTGATTAGAATATTAAATTATGTGCAAAGCCAATAAAAATAAAAAGAAAAGCAGGGGTTAGCTAAACATAGGAAAATAATTAACCTGAATTCTAACGATATAATAGTCATCTCTATACACACCACGCATGGCATCTACAGTTCTGATGTTAAGGTCTCTGCGGAGGAAAGGGATACTGAGGTAGACATAGGCCTTGACTTTGTCAGGGCGAAACATGTGGAGGTACCAACCAATAAGGGCTCCCCAGTCATGAGCCACAAGGAACACTTGTTGGACACCCAGAGAGTCTATAAGCGCAACGAGATAACCTACTATGTAAAAGCAAATGTAGGTGCTGATTGAAGCTGGTGCCTCGGTGTCACCAAAGCCGCGGAGATCATGAGCCATTACGCTATAGCCAAGGGAGCTAAGAGCCACAATCCGGTGGCGCCAGGAGTACCAGAGTTCGGGGAAGCCATGGAGGAAAAACACCACAGGGCCTTCTCCTTTCTTTGCAATGTGCATTTTGATGCCATTCACTTCCAATGTTCTGTGTACCACGCCTTCCATTCACTTGATAGTATTAGTTTGCACACAGCTGAACCACAGACTAGTGTAGTAGGTCCCCCATGGTGCGAAATATATTTTTAACCATTGGATCCTATTGCTTTTTAATAAACGGTTCAGTTTTTTTTCCCTTTTTTTCTTTATTTTTTTCTTTTTTTTATCACTTTCTTTACCAAATTACTCCTCCCTCTTAGAACCACCCAAACCCAAAACCACCCCTTTCCCACCGCCCCACTACTGATTCCACTGTTTCCCCTTTCCAATCTCGGTGGTGGCGGCAAAAGGAGTGGATAGTTCTGAAAAAAATTTTGGTTCTTAGTCCCACAAATTACCATCAAGCAAGCAAAAATATTTTGACAAAAAGGAGTATATTTGACCAACAAAATTTTCCCGAACTTCACTACCCATATTCAGATATGGTTTTGTGTTGCCTTCTATAGATCTTCAATAATTATTCAAAAGACCCAAAGGAAAATTACATCTAAAAGCCACCACCAATGTGACATTCACAGCCATGTGCGACGCGTTTCGAGAGATCGAAACTGCTGTGAGACCCAAAGTCCCCACCTAACACTTGTAATCCACGACGGAAGAAGAATGGTAATCATTTTGCACGGTGGCGTGACAAAAATTAGCAATCGGACATTCAAACCCGCACGGGGGGCGGTGGGGTTATGGGAAAATGGGCATTGAGAGGGAGGGGTCATTTGGTAAAGAAAGTGATGAAAAAAGAAAAATTAAAGAAAAAAGGAGAAAATTTTGAACCATGAATTAAAAAATAAAAATCTAACGGTTAAAATTATTTTCGCACGGTGAGGGACATGCGTAGCTCCCCCATACTAGCCTGCGTCGGCTAGACGAGCTGAACCAAAGCTAATTGATGATTTATGGACACCCTTCTTCTCTTTGGGTGTGTTTGGTTTGCCGTTTCGACACCCAAACGGACATTCATGCACCATTGAATGCTGCACCCGCTTGTTTGGCAACTTCCGTTTTCCATTGGACTGGATTCGATTTTCAATAAAACCTCCGTTGAACTCAAAGTAACTAGTGACTTACTTTTCCAGTCAACGTTGTAAGCTGAAAACGTTTATGCATATTTTAAATTTCAATAAACAATCACAGACAACATTATCCTTTGGATGAAGGCCAAATTGAGCACCATTAGGAACCTCAGCCCGCTCTGTAACGCCGACGCATGCATGCGCCCTCCTCACCACCTTCCATGCCGCCTTCGGTTGCTCCATTGGCATGTTGTCCATCATCACCACCACGCCACAGGTAGTTGGCTCATGGCAGTGGTGAGAGGGTAGGAGAAGAAGAAAAATGAGGGGAGGATGCGGGAAGACCGACAGAGGAAAAAATTTGAGAAGGGATTTACCATTGTGAGTTGCTTGAAGCAATTTCAAATATTTGGAAACAACAGGGATAGGACCCCAACCTCAGCCATTAAGATTATTTTTATCTCACAATTTGATATTTGAGATAGGAATATTGCTCCTATGTATCACCGTCAGTAGATTATAGGTAAAATTTAAAAATATAAGAAATTAATTTTAAAGTTTAACAAGATAAAAAAAAGTTAATAAAAATAATAGTATGAAATTCACACCCATTTTAATAATTATATATTTAAAAGTGTTTTTCATTTATATCATCCAAACAAGTTTCTATTATGATAAAAGTACTTTTAAAATAAAAACATCCAAACATAAATCAAGTTACATTAAACTTACTTTTAACTAAACTTAAGTTGAACTCAAGACGGATTCTAGGGTGGGAAACCTCCCAAGTTTCCCACTGTGGGAAAGTGATTTCCCACTCGTTAGATATATTAATTCTTAATTGGAGGGTTCAAATCTTTTTTATTTTTTCATTTTATTTTCTTTTCTTTTTCTTTGTTTTTCCTAACTTGTCCCTAACCCCTTCTCTCTCAGACTCCTGTCCGCATTTTCACTTTCGTACAACCTTCATCCACACCGTGCTGATGACACTTCCATCGTAGCCACCCTCTGATGGCGACACCCACCACCATTCACATACCCATTCATCCCAAACCCTCAAAGGATCAAAATTTAACAGATCCAAGCCACCCCACATGGATTTCCACCCTTTCCCCTTTCATACCCAAGATCCCAATCAAAGAGGTATGAACAAAAATCAAGAAATCAAGAAAAATATGACAAATAAAAGAACAGAAACAAGCACGAAAACCCCAAGTCACCGCGCCGGAGCTTCTTCGCCATCGTGCGCGCGACTTCCATGTTCTCAGTTCGCCCCTTCGCCGTCGATGTTGTACTTGAAATTTTAAAAACTCATATCGCAAACCGAAACGCAAGCTTCGGAAAACAACTGTTTGCAACTTGTTTGTTGGTAGATGATGAATAAGGCATGGTAGTACCAAAGAACTTGATCCCAGCCAAAAAACATAACCGATGAAGACCGATGGTGATGTGGTCCACCGCTTGGGAGGGAATGGAGGTCACCACCGGAGAAGGAGCTGGAGTGGAAGAGGTTGGGTCTTTGAGGGGAAGACACATCGACAGAGAGAAGGGTTTTCCAAGGGACAAATTGGGGAAAGGGTGAAAAAAAGAGAAAAAAGAAAAAGAAGAAAATTGAAAATTGTGAACTGTAGATTTAAAATTAAAGATATCCAACGGTGGAAAAAAACTTTCGCATGGTGGAAAACTTTACTTACTTTCCCATTGTAGCCTTCGTCTGAACTCAACTACACTTTTTCAACTGCAATCCAAACACACACTTTATCTTTTAAACCCACTTTCGTGTTACGCATTGTTGAATTCCACTGTCGTGTGTACTATCAACCATATATAGTAATATAGGAAGTCACATATGTATCTTGATTTTTTTTCTCTCAAGGAAAATGTGATTTGACAATCAATATCCAAATTGTAAGTCTAATGTCGTGTTATAGTTTTAATTAGGATGGTTTATGGTTATAACTTTATTAGGTGGCCATAAATGGATTACCAATTATTATTCAATGAATATGAGAAGCTTTATCGCACAAGTAACATGCAGGTTTCTTTTATTTCAGAAAGAAACAACTTGCTAATAGTTTGTGTTTTGACTTAATAGACAGGAAAGGTTGAAGTTAAACAACTTTTTTATTTTATTATCAGCAAAATAATAATTATATTAAAATTGGTACAAGGGGTACAAGAACCCGTATATAGAAATTATCCTGAAGTCATAATCCCTGGCACACTCTGATTACAATGTATTTATGTCTACTTGAAATAAATAAAACGTAACCAGAGATTCCACCAAAAAAATTAACCCACCCGTCCATATTACTAATTGCACCTCCCCAAACTTATATGTGCATTCAATATTCAATACATTTACTGCTAACTACCAAAACAAATCTACGATGCCCACCAATCAAAATACATCCAACACCCACCTAAATCGATAACTTTGGCACCGCGATTCCAATACCACATAATGGTAGATCAAAAAAGTTCCTTGACT
Source organism: Pueraria montana var. lobata (assembly GCA_026413185.1). Lineage (NCBI taxonomy): Eukaryota > Viridiplantae > Streptophyta > Magnoliopsida > Fabales > Fabaceae > Pueraria > Pueraria montana. The sequence goes on along the minus strand of CM048651.1, from coordinate 15,653,522 downwards.
TTAGAGCTCACATTAAATGCCACCCACCGCTACCAAATGGCTGTAGCTCAGTTGGTAGCTACACGTTGAGCTAGTGAAAGGTCCTAGGATCGAATCCACGATACAACCTTTGGGAGGGGGCAAACCTTCAGTGTGGACTGACCTCCGCACAGCGGATTAACCGATCCACAGGCGGTCCAAAGGGCCGAACCTGTGACGGTGAACCGCTGGGGTCCCGTCTATAAGGCGGTAAATAAAAAGAAAATGCCACCCATCGCTATTTTTTATTTTTATTTTTTTGACAGTAGCCACCCACCGCTATTGACCACCGCTAGAAATATTCCACAAACTGACACCACCTCAATCCCAGACCAATACATTTGCTTCCAAGTAGAGGTGGGCAAACGGGGTTGGCCCGCCCCGTTTAGCCCATAACTCGTTTAGCCCGTTACCTGTTTAGTCCATCCATTTAGCGTGCATTTAAAACGGTCTCAGATTTTTCAAGCCCGCGACCGGAAATAGATTTTTTTTTTAAACTGAAAAATAAATTTTTTAAACTAAAATTTAACCATTTTTTAAATCTTTCTTTTTTTTTTAAAAAAAAGGCCAAAAAAATTTATATACATATGCAACGGCACCTATCACAAAATCAATATCAAAGGTTTTGATATACACAAATCAATTAATACTCAAGCACTACTCAATCAATACTAAATCAAAATATTATATCACCAACCATATAAAAAGTACTTAATTTATCAAATGTGTCAAGTCTAGATCCAAACAAGTCAAGTGCAAATTTTAAATGCATACAAATATAATACAAATAGATAGTTTATTGAATATTTAAATAACAACATCCTAAATTAAAAAAAAAAAAGCCCACGAGCTGCCCGTTTAACCGGCGGTTAAAATCCGTTTAGCCCGCGGGTTAAACAGGCCGAACTAAAAAGTCCATATTTTAAACATATTCGAAAAAATGTAGTCCATATATCGTACGGATTGCGGGTTAATGGATTAGTCCGCGGATTCAGACCGTTTGCCCACCTCTACTCCCAAGCTAGTGACCCCGTACTGTCGGCTAAGAAAACCCGGGGTTCAATGACCATACATCGAATTTTTCGTATTTGTTAGTTTCATACTTGTCAGTATTTTTTCTTAATTTTAATAATTAAGAAGTGTGTCTATATTAATTTTAATTATAAATTTACATTAAAAATATACATAGTGTAAATAATTGATTTTCACTGTAAAATAAATAAGTTCTTACTGTAAAATAAATAAGCTCTTAATAAAATACTATCGCTTAAACTTCATTTATATGAGGTATTCGTATTCTATATTTGCATCTTTTTTAAAAAAATATTTTTAAATTTATATTTGTGAGCATTAAATTTAGTATTTGTTTCCCTAATTTATAAATATCATGCTTGTAAGTAAATCATATTATTTATCATTCGTGCTTTAATTAAATAAAAATATTTTTTAACAATGGATTTGTTTGTATTCATTTAATTCATTGTTGGTCGTTGAGTACTCGAGTGCACGAGACCAGCTGGCAAACGTAATTCCAAATGATGTACAGTAGTACTAGTACCTAATGTTGTGTTTTGGAGTAATTGCACTCTCGACCCAAATATAGGAAGGCGCACGGATTCCCATTTTTTACAGTTTTATAATATATAGATTATAGAACCGTGTGCAACTTCAAAATAAAATGAAGGTTGAGATTCATCCCATGCAATTTTTCTTAGGACATTAATATATAAATACTTTTCAATTATAAACACTTCATTAAGATTATTTTTTTAAAAATAAAACTTAGATACAGTATTATAAGTATTATTGATGTTGTTCTTTAATCAAATTTAGAATTTTACCTCAATAATATGTGAAACACAAAGAAATTCATTAAATATCATTGCATATTATCAAGGTAAAATACCATCCTAAATGAATATAGTTTTAACCTTTGAAAATAATTTCAAATAAACTGATGTTCTCACTTTTTAATAAGAATAATTTTAAAATTTTCTTGATACACTTATTTTTCATAATCTACGTGAAAAGACTTTAAATGTCAGTTATTTTGGAACGGAGAAAATATTATATCTACACTTTCGTTTTCTCTATCTCTTTATTTTTTCTAGGTCTTAGATAGCTCTTGACCGTCCATTAATAATTTTTCTTTCTATAAATCGAAAAAACTGCAAAGGATCAATATCCGGAACAACATTGATTAGGGCCAATGGCTGAAGTGGATTTAAAATAATTTAAATAACTTTAATTGGTGGAACTATTGAATTTGAGGGGACAAAAGTATTATAACGTGGTGGGTGCGGAAATAAATTGGCGCTCCTTTTAAACTGAAATATATATGTAAAAAAAATTGATTCACAGTAATTAAGAAAATAAGTTAATATTATATTAATATTGAAAGTACCGTAAATACTATGTTTATATGTATTTAAATTTTGTGTGTTTATAATTAATAATTTTTAAATATTTTTATTATAAAATTAAAATTTTATTTTTAAGTAATATTTTAATCATTTTAAATATATTAGTTTTAATTGTGTGATATTATTGAAGTTTTTGAATTTGTTAATTTGTTAACCTTATTACAGCTTAAATTGAACACTTTCTATCAACATAATGAGATTTGTCTATTATTATTATTATTATTATTATTATTATTATTATTATTATTAAAGTCTGAATTTATAAAAATAAAATTGTTTTACAGTGTCAACACATGGCCTATTTTTTCTTTGTGAAATCAATATTCAAATTTTATTTTGTTATGAATTTTATACATAATTTTTTAATTTTTATCAAACACAATTTTTTTAGAACATAAATTCTTAATGATCTTCATATCCAATAACTATTCTAGATATATAAATACTTTTCAATTACAAACACTCTATTAAGACTAATTTTTTTAAGGACAAAACTTAGATACAGTACTATAAGTATTGTTGGTGTTGTTCTTTAATCGGATTTGGAGTTTCACCTCAGTAATACGCGAAACACAAAGGAACTCATTAAATGTCATCGCATATTACCAAGGTAAAATTCTAAATCTGATGAGAGAGCAACACCAACATTATCTATGATATTGTATGTATCTAAGGATAATTAATACTTACTTCCATTAAGTTTTTTCCTTTTTTTTTATCTCTCTATTTTTATCGCATCATAATAATTAATACTTACTCCCTCTATCCTAAATGAATATATTTTTAACCTTCGAAAAAAATTTTCAAATAGACTGATGTTCTCACTTTTTAATAAAGATAGTTTAGTAAAATTATCCTTTAATAAATAAAATTTTCTTGGTATATTTATTTTTCTTAATCTATGTGAAAAGACTTTAAACACAAGTTATCTTGGGGTGGAGGAAATATTATATCTACACTTCTATCTTTTCTATCTCTTTATTTTTCTAGGTCTTAGATAGCTCTTGAACCTCCATTAATAATTTTTCTTTCTAAAAATCGAAAAACTGCAAAGGATCAAAATCCAGAACGATATTGATTAGGGCCAATGGCTGAAGGGGTTTTAAAATAATTTAAATAACTTTAATTGGTGGAACTATTGAATTTGAGGGGACAAAGTATTATAACGTGGTGGGTGCGGAAATAAATTGGCACTCCTTTCAAACTGAAATATATATGTAAAAAAAAAATTGATTCACGTAATTAAGAAAATAAGTTAATATTATTTTAATTTTGAAAGTATTGTGAATACTATGTTTACATGTACTTAAATTTTGTGTGTTTATAATTAATAATTTTTAAATATTTTTATTATAAAAATTAAAAATTTATTTTAAAGTAATATTTTAAATTTTATTTATTTTAAAGTAATATTTTAAATTTTATTTTGTCATGAATTTTATACATAATTTTTTAATTTTTATCAAACACAATTTTTTTAGAACATAAATTCTTAATGTTCTTCATATTCAATAACTATTTTATTCTCATTTTATGAGTTGTATTGTGTTAAAAAAATTCTTTTAAATAATTTTCTTGACAATTGTCCGGTACATAGCATATGCACTTCTTCTAGTAACTTACAACATTGCATGATAAGGTTGAAAAATTATTTAGCGGGCATACCATATATTGTTATTGCACACAACTTTAATGATTTAGACCCTTTAATTTGACTTTAACTGCACGATCCTGCGACTGTATTCCAAGTGTGATAGTTATTAACTCGTTAAAGTTTAGAATACGCAAGTCTGTAAAACGTAATGGTGAGACAAAAAATATTTCTCTCTCGCTTGATTTTCAACGAGATTGTGTCGAGATCATATATACGTGTGTTGAAGCTTACTTCCAAATACACATATTTCAAAACAATTTATAAGATAAATTTATTGACAAGAATATGTTATAATTTAGAGTGTTTATACTTAGATACTATCAAATTCTAAACATCTTATCAACATATCTAATTTTTCTCTATTTCTCTTTCTATCACATTACATCATCAATTAAATCAATCATTTATCTCTTTCCTCTCTCTCAAGATGTTGAATACCCTTGGGCGTCTAACAATCATTAACTTATATAATATTTTCATAACAAGATTGAAAATTTATTTCGCGGGTACGATATAAATATTATTATTACACACAACTTCAACGATTTAGACCCTTTGATCCTTTGAATTCGTTTTTGGATATCAGATCAAATCAAAACTTTTTGATAAAATCGTATATGTGACTATTAATTTCCTTGGCGGCTTCTTGATTATTGAAGTGAGCCACTCCTTTCTGCACAATCACTTGATCTAAATTTGGCACATCTTCTTTGAAACCTCCACCGTGGACATACTCCTTAAAGCCTAGCGAGGTGTATACCATGTCCAACTCACCTGTAATGTATTTTACTGGCACCTTGATTTGTACTCCAGTCCATGGTGCCAATAGCTCCCAATTTCTGCAAAATACACATACAAAAAATTATTTATCATTAATTTAAATTGGGATCCCTGTCATGTTGTATAAATATTTTCCCAAAAGAGAACATTAATTTAGAGAAGTCGACAACAATTATCCCAGGCAATACGCAAAATGAAGAAATTACAAGTTCAAATTTCTGTAGTAGTTCAAGGGTCCAGTGAAGCCCGTTTTCTCGAATTTGCAGACATAATAAGCAAGATCATCTTGTGTGAGCCAAGGCGGCAAGGTATCAGGCATATCCGGATTGAATCCAGTTCCAAACTCTCCATGGGGAAGGATTGGAGGACCAGTTTTGCGAGTTGTAAGGATGTTTTTGAGCACATACTCTGTGCCAACTTCAGCCATCTGACCTTCCATCTCGCCTGGTTTCTGTCACACCGTTAAAACACAATTATTGCACTAAACTAATTCTCCCTTCATTTGACACAAACAAAGATTAATTAAAAGCTCAACGTGGAACCTTATGTGTGTTTCAACTAGTAACTAATTAATGGCCCCCCTCTTTATATGCAATGCAACAGCAGCATGCAATTGCGAAAATTAAATTATGTACAAAGCCAACATTGCCTGAGTTTTTATCAAATTATATACAACTCCATTCTTTTTTATTTTCTTATACTAACCCTCCTTTTAGTTTAAAAACATTACATTAATACTCTCTGATATGTTTGAAAACATTACACTCACACTCTCTCAAATCTTACATTGACACCCCTTATAAGGGAGACGAAAGTAATGGTTAAAAAACAGGGAATGCTTGTGTAATTATATGAAACTTCAGGAGGTGTTGCTGTAATTTACTCTAAAATTAAAAACAAATGGAAAAAATAACCTGAAATCTGCAGACATAGTAGTCGTCTCCATACATAGCACGCATACCATCTACCGTTCTGACGTTGGGGTCTCTGCGGAGGAAAGGGACACTGAGGCAAACATAAGCCTTGATTCTGTCGGGGCGAAGCAGACAGAGGTACCAACCAATAAGGGCACCCCAGTCATGAGCCACAAGGAACACTTGTTGGGCACCCAGAGAGTCTATAAGCGCAACGAGGTCACCCAGAATGTGAAAGCAGGTGTAGCTGCTGATTGAAGCTGGTGCCTCGGTGTCACCGTAGCCACGGATATCGGGAGCCACGGCTCGGTAGCCGAGGGAGCTGAGAGCTAGAATCTGGTGGCGCCACGAGTACCAGAGCTCGGGGAAGCCGTGGAGGAACAACACCACAGGACCCTCTCCTTTCTCTGCAACATGCATTTTGATGCCATTTACTTCAACTGTTCTGTGTTCTATGCCTTCCATCTCACTCCCTCTCCTGCACAAAGCTAGTTAATGATTTATGAACACATTCCTCTCTGTCTTTTAAAAGCTATCTCTTTCGCACTGTCCTGTTTTCTAAAGGAAACTGTAAAGGTGTGTTTAGTTTGCAGTTGGATTGATCCAAACGGTTATTGAACGGAAAATTAACAAATTGTTACTTCTCCATTTTGTGCATTAGAATGCGCAAACGGACATTTGGTGTCTCTCAAACGACAATCCAAACACGCACTAAGTCACTCATATGTAACTGTACCTTTAGAAGGTGGTCCATTTGCGCCGCTTTGTTGCATAAGTAATACGTTTCAGTTTTTCTGATTAAAACAAGTCAAACAACTGGAAATAGTAGTAATTTGACTTTGATATAATACACGGGAGAGGGTGAAGTTAAAAAGTAACCAGTATCCATATTTTTCATATTTATCAGTTTCATACTTATCAGTATTTTTTAATTTTAATTTTAATAATTAATAAGTGTGTAAAAATTTATTTTAATCATAAATTTTTTAAGGCTAAATTCCTTTAAAAAAAAAAAAGTAAAGGCTAACTAATGTCCTAAGAGTGGTTAAGGATTTCAATTTTTTTTTTATTAAAATGTATTATTTAAGATTTTTACTGTGGTTTTCAATACATTCTTAATATGAATTCTAATAAAAACTTTATATTTTAAATTTCTTATTGAGAACGTACGGATACTGGTTATAAGAACCTTGATAATTTACACTAAGATTATTTTAATAATTGATCATTTTTTTAAAAATTATTGAAATTTAATTTGAAAATAGAAATAAATTATGGTAGATTGAAATGGATAGAATCAAGAAGGTCAAAATATAAATAATGATAGAAGAGGTAATTTGAGATAGTTGAGAGAATTTTTTTATTTTTATTTGTAAAAGTAGTAATAGTATGGTATGCATTGTTTTAAAAGTTGGATTAGATTGACTAATTCGACTGATCTAGTAGCAATTTAGCCTAGATCGGTCTATTAACTTTAAAAATTGGGTCATCTCAAAAGCAGTAAGAATTGGTCAAGTTGGTTTAAAGTTAGGTGTAAAAAATTAGTTTGAACTAGTATTTTTAAATTTCTGATTTTATTTTTAATTTTGTTAATTTAATCTAAAATATTTTTAAGATAAATAATAATACCTATTTAAAAATCACACAATATAAATTATTTTAATAATTACAATTTTTTATTTTATAAAATATATAATTTAATCATTTATATTAATTAATAATTTTTAATATCTTAATTTCTTATAACTTTATACTATTTTATTATTTAGAATATATATAATATTAAAATTATAAATTTAATTATTACAAATTCAACCACAATTTAACTGCAATTGAATTAATAAATTGTGAACTAATTTTTTTTATTATTTTAATTACTAATCTAATTTTTAAAAACATTGATTACAAGTGAAATATATATTTGAAGGAGAGAAAAGAAAATATTAAAAATATATAACTGAGAATGAAATTCTTACTCTTTAGATTTGTATAAGAGTTGTATATCCACTATCATTTCTTTCTCTAATCTATTGATGACGCGCGGGACTTAATTGCAACTGGAGATATTGATAAAAATATTGGTGTTATTTTTTACCAATGCAACCTTCAGGACAGATATCATCTACACTCAGCAGTCATTGTAAAAAAGTTCTATATATTTTAGTTGGAACTGTTGGAGTTAAACAAATTAAAACTAAACATTACCCTTCCTTTCCATTCCCGTTCTTTCTAATAAACCCAAAATCGATCAATGCATGAGGCATGAATATTGCAAGCACGTCATAGTCTTTGAGGTGCTTCATTTTTACTGAAACGGTAAATAGTGTTTGCTGCTACACTAGTTACTGCTTGCTAGTTGCTTCTTTATTATATGCGTACTAGAAACCAGTTGTTATCAATTTATGCTTTGAATTCAATAGAATGGGCGGAATCAGGTTTTCCTACCTACCGCAGTTTGGTTTATAAATAGGTGTGATGACTTTGTAATTATATTTCACAAAAAAAAAAAAAAAAAGCTTTGTAATTATACTTAATTACTAATTATTCAATTAGTTGGAGAGTCCCGCGGCCTCTTCAACCTCAGTATAGTAAACTAGAACGTGCTGGTTGCCGTGAATAGTTGACCCATCATCAATAATTCAATTAAGATTTGCCTTTTCTATGTTTACCTGTGCATTCACATGCAACATTCTTTTTTCTTTTCTCTGCCTTGATTTTGGCGGTTCTTTTTTTTTTTTTTTTTTTTTTCTCTGTCTTAATGTGTGTTTTATAGTTCTGTAGTATGGTTGGTCGATCAAATCTCCGCTTTTGGTTTAGTTCAAAATCATTGAGATAGGCCTTTCTTAATGTGTTAGTAGTGAACGTGATGAATCGCCTTGAGGATAAACTATGTGCTGTGTAATTATTTTGAGCAAGAGTTATATGTGGTGAATACAACATGATAAATTATTAGTTTATTACAAATGTAGTCTATTGAGTTTGAATTTCGTTCAAAGTGTCGAAGTTGATGTTGATATAGATGATCAACTAGAAACACATGATTTGTGGTATTGATGTGTAGATACCTTTGAGTGATAAATATGTATGACAATTTGTGCACTGATTTAGACATATATATCATTATAACTGGATTCCAATCACAAGGTTATCAATGGTGTTAAAATTATTCAATTTGAAAGCGAAAATGGGTGACATGATAAGAGTTTTGCATAATTACATAATTTGCAGAAATACATTGAGTTGGGAGAGTTGCTTACTTACTATTTAATGAATTAGAAAGTATAAAATTTCCATTCAACCTGAATCAAAAGGGTTCCAAACACGCTATTATTCTCATTTGACATAATTATAAAAGTTGTCTCACTAGACAGTTTATATATAATGCACAATTGTGAAAAAAAAAAAAAAAAAAGCTGTAGTTCTGGGACACAAAATAATTTTTTCTTACTTGATGTTGTACGAGATTGTATCGAAATCATACACATGCATGCATTAAAGCTTACTTCTAAATACCGAAAATACGTATATTTGAAATTATTTTTAAGAGAAATTTATTGATTAGAATATGTTTTAAGTTGTACCATTGCATGACAAGATTGAAAATTTATTTTCTAAAGTTTAGCGGGTACAAGATATAACATACGCACAAGCAGGAAGCTTGACTGGATGTCTCGATACCTTAAATATCAAAGTAAATTGCAACTGCACGACCCTGCGACAGTGTTCCAGCTTTCAGGTTCAACTCGTTTTTGGATCAGATCAAAATTTTTTGATAAAATCGTAAATGTGACTATTGATCTCCTCGGTTTTCCTTAAAGTTTGGCGAGGTGTACACTATGTCCAACTCACCTGTAATGAATTTAACTGGCAACTTGATTTGCACTCCAGTTCACGATGCCGTGAGCTCCCAATTTCTGCAAGTACGTATAAATTAGGTTTAAATAATTTTTAAGTTCCTAATAAATTTTCAAATTGCTTTGGGTCCCTCATAAATTTTTTTCGTTGTTTTGAGTCATGATATATCAAAATTTTTGTTGAGTCCCTACCGTCAGTTAAGTGATGACATGACACCATCTGAACATATATTTTCAATATATATCAACATTTGAGATGGTATCACGTTATCATTTAACTGACGGTAGGGACTCAAAACAAAAGTTTTGATATATCAAGGACTCAAAACAACGAAAAGATTTATCAGGTACCAAAGCAAAATTTGAAAATTTATTAGGGATTAAAAGTTATTTAAGCATATAAATTATTATTTCTTTCAAATAGGGATCCCTGCCATGTAGCACAAATATTTTCCCAAAAAAGAAAGATTATTTTAGAACAGTGGAAAACAATTATCACAAGCAACACGGAAATTAAAGAAATACAAGTTCATATTTCTGTAGTAGTTCAAGCCTCCAGTGAATCCAGATTCCTCAAATTTGGAGACTTAATAGGCAAGATCATCTTCTGTGAATCAAGAGGGTAAGGTGTTTGGCATTTCCGGATTGAATTCAAACCTTCCCTTGGGAAGGATTGGAGGACCTGGTTTGCGAGTTGTAAGCATGTTTTTCAGTACATAGTTAGTGCCTGCCAACTTCAGCCATCAGCCTCAATTTCGCCTGGTTTCTGTCACAGGTTAAAAAAAATAAAAATTCTCATCAGATCTACCAAATACCACATTCTTACTTACAGAAACAAAATATTAATTAATCTAACTCAATGTTCCGCTTATGCAACAACAGCATGTCATGCGAATATTCAATTATGTGCAAAGCCAATAAAAATTTAAAAAAATAAAAAGAAAAGGCGGGGATTAGCTAAAAATAAGGAAAATGAGAGAGTTAACCTGAAATATGCATATGTAGTGTATGTTTGTTTTTTCGTTGGGAGGTCCTCAAACGAATGTTGAACCAAAAACTTCAAATTTCCACTTATCAATTATCACAAAATATGCATTTGAATGTATGCTCATTCAACCTAACTTTAATTCAAACAATTTGGCGACGACGGTGACAATCATGGTGTTGATGGTTGCGGTGTTCATGGCGGTGATGGCAACGATGATTATGGAGGCAGCAGGCGTGGTGGTGGTGCCAACATCAACGGTGGTGGCGATGGCAGTCATGGTGGTGGTTACGGTGGTCATGGCGGTGGCGGCAAACGACAGTCATGGTGGTGATGATGATGGCTTAACGACAATTTCAAAAAAAAAATAATAAAGTAACATGATAATTGAAATATTTTATGACGTGATAATTGAGAATCTTTATAAATTTGATGGTGTACATGAAGTTTTAATGAATTCTTAAATAAGTATTTTAATCCAAACATCTATTTTGATCTCATGGAAGGAATCGAACACAAGTTCTCTCGCTAAAATAGATTATTCCGCCACATGTAAATACAACGAGGCCTTACACCTTTACGTCAACCCTCAAATCTCATATCAACATCCAATCCTTAACATGACTTCCCCACACAATAACCACCCCTTGCCCACTGCAGTTCATTTCTATAAGATTATACCAAGAACAAGTCTTGAACATGGAATACTTGTAAGCATCATTTCTTTCATACTTCTTGTTTGACTCAACTTGATATTGTTCATCTTTAGCACCATATATAGTTGGCTCCTCAGACTCTACCTAATAACTACGATTATGATTTAGTTTCTATAAACTTTTAGATTTTTAGTTTTAGTCTTTATAGCTTTTTTTAATGGTCCATTTTAGTTTCTTGTTTATTTTTCGTCATCAATATCAATTCATGGGAGTTAAAAAGTTTGCTCCTTTCTTGCCCATTTTTAGTTGATATAGACAATGGAAAAAAAAAAAAAAGAGTTGAAAAATGAGCAAAATAATTTTAGAAACTAAAACCAAAAATCTGAAATTTTACATGACAAAAAATATAATTAACCTACTTAACCATATATGTAGGTGGTTATTACAAATATTCAAACGTCTAAAAATTCAATTTGAAACTACCACTTCATTATCTCTGCATGTAATATACACAAACTTCTCCCTTTCATATATTTGAATTGATAAGATAGCTTTTTGGGGTATATGTTTCTCTTTTATGCTTGGGAATAATCTTTGCAGAACCTCCCAGCTGGAAAATATGGAGATGGAATGTCAACCCCGGTGTTTCTGAAGCCTGCAGATGGCAATGAATGGAGTATATAATGGACCAACCATGATGGCGAGATTTGGTTTCAAAAGGGTTGGAAGGAGTTTGCCACATATTATTCTCTAGACCATGGCCACTTACTGTTGTTTGAATCTCAGGGAACTTCTCATTTTGATGTGAACATATTTGACAACAATGTCGTTTAAGTAGACTATCCTTCCCCTGGTTTTTTTTTTTTGAAAGCGAAGATCATATATTCATTATAAGAAGTGTAACTACAAAAGGAAAGATGTACAGTGAGACACTATACACAAGTAGATACAAAACCAGGTGTGAGACCAATTACAACTTCTCTACAAAAAGCACCAAAAGATCCAAAAAATTAGAAGCACCCTAAAGGGTTAGCACACCAGGATGAGTAAAAAACACCTGGTTTGGTGCCATTTTTGTACAAAAGCCATTGCCAAGAAAAGGACTTTATTTTCACAATGATACAACTGGCTTCAACTTCTTCACCCCTGAAAATAAAACTATTTCTGGCATTCCAGTGACACCAGCAGTTTGTATGCCAAAAAAGAAACTTCATCCTACTAGCCTTCAATCTTCTACATTGAAACCCCAATTGAACATATAGCTGCTTAATGTTATATAGGCAAACTGTACTGAACCCCAGCCACCAAAACACTGCTTTCCAAAACTGATTCGAAAAGGAGCATTGCAAAAATAGGTGGTTACAATCCTCACTTGCTGAGTGACAAAAGACACAAGAATATTGGTAGTCTATCTAACAGCAACCTCCATGAAAAGGTAAGGACTTTGGAAGGCACATCTGTCCTCCAAAATTTTCTCATGACATCATCATCATTCTGTGCTCCTAAATTCGTTTGTCGATGAGCCATCAGCAGCTTGTAAGCGGATGCAACCGAGAATACTTGTGATGATTCCAACTTCTAGCACCACTTGTCTGGAACCCCAACCTGAAGACTGATTCCCTGCAACAGCAGAACCAATTGGCGCAACAGGCCTTCCTCCCAAGCAAATAAAGGACATCTCCATATCCAGTTCCACCTGATGGTGTTTTCCTCCTAAACACCTAGATCAGAGATAAGACTGTCTTTATTTAAAGCTATCTGAAACAACCTCGGAAAAGAGTCTTTTAGACACTCATTACCAACCCACCTATCAGACCAAAAAAGTGTTTGTTCACCTCCCTCCACTTTTCTGATAGTTTGATAAGAGAACCAACTATTCGGGCATTGTGAGTGAGTGTTGATCCCCCTGATATCCTTCCACCAAATTGATGCATTATTGTCTTATGGTTGTGATTCAAGTGTCTGAAGAATATTCCCATATCTGTAAGCCAATAAACTATGCCAAACAACCTTGTCATCTGAAAGGATCCTCCACCTCCACTTTGAAAGTAAGCTAATATTGAATAGCTCCAAGTTTTTAACTCCCAAACCTCCTTGTGTTTTTGTCAAATACACTCGATCCCAAGAGACCCACAGATTTTCTGGCCATCATTATAACCCTGCCACAAAAATTTTCTCTGAATTCCTATAAGAGTATTTAGTACTTTTTTCGGAGCCTTGTAGAATGAGAAAAAATAAAGGGGTAAGCTGTTCAAAACAAAGTTAATGAGTACTATTCTACAACCCATAGATAGTTGTTTACCCTTCCAAACTACTAACTTCTTTTGATAAGCAGCTATGACTGGTTCCTAGGTTCTGCTTAACCGAGGATTGGCTCCAATAGGGAGTCCTAACAATTTAACGGGAAAGGAAGCAATGTTGCAATGTAGAAAAGCTTCAACTGCTTGCAAAAACATATTATCAACATTAACTCCATAGATGTTACTTTTATGAAAGTTAACCCTCAGACCAGACATAAGTTCAAAACTCCAAAAGATGGCTTTGAGAGCCCACAAGTTGCTTATGCATTTCTCACCCACAATAATTGAGTCGTCAGCGTATTGTAAGAGAGAAAACTGAACCTCTTCCGCCACCATCAGACTAGTAAACATCCCTGCTGCCTCTGCACTTTTAAACATACCTGCAAGCCCTTCTGCCACTACCAAAAACAGAAACAGGGCTAGAGGGTCACCTTGTTTCAGACCCCTCCTTGCCTGAAACTCTGAAGTTGGACTACGATTAACCAAAATTGAGATATGGCTTGAGCAGACAGTTGCTTTGATCCAGGACCTCCATCTTACATCAAAACCCAATCGGATAAGCATATAATCCAAAAAAACCCAATTAACATAATCATATGCTCTTTGAAAATCAACTTTGAAGATAAAAAAATCCGTGTTAACTCTTCTAGCCTAGTCCACAAGTTCATTAATTACCAAAGCCCCATCCAAGATTTGTCTACCTGGGAGAAATGCAGATTGAGAAGGGGAGATAATAGAATTGAGAACTTTTTTGACCCTCGCAGCTAGCAACTTGGAGATAATCTTGTGAATGCTTCCTATAAGTGAAACCGGACGAAACTCAGAGAGGGATTGAGGGTTATTGGTTTTGGGAATTAAGGCAATGAAAGATGAGGTAATCGACTTTGGCAGAGAAGCGTTATGATAAAACTCTTGGACAGCATCACAAATGTCCCCCCCAACTGTATCCCAACAAGCTTTAAAAATTTCAAAATTCAAGCCGTTGGGGCCAGGACTTTTCCCCCCACCACAGCTCCAAACGGCAACCTTGATCTCTTCATGTGAGAAAGGAGATGATAAGGATTCCCTCTCTTCCTGAAAGAGTTGTTTAAACTGTATTCCATCCAAATTCAGCCATTAAGAAGCTGATTGTTGGAATAAGTTTTCAAAATGACATTTCACCTCGTTCTTCCCATGGTATCCTTGATGAAAAGGACAACCTTGTGGAGATTAGTGATGATTCCATTGAAATTGTGGATGACCAACTTTTATGCCAAAAGACTAGAGTGACACCAACAATGTCTTCTCCTCAACCTTGTAAGGAAATGAAAACTGGCCTAGCTACAAATGTTGAAAGAGGCCCCAATGTGGTAAACTTGCATCAGCATGTCCAAAATAGAAGTACTAGATCCCAGAAGGCAAAATTTGTCAAGCATGAATTAGATGGTATGTATGTCTTCATAAGATTATTCTGTCATTCTGTGGATCCAATTAGCTTTTGGAGACCAATTTTTTTGAAACTTACTCATGTCATGTTCAATTTTTTCGAAGATGAGAATAAAGGCATTTTTAACACTGAACGCCTAAAAGTGGAGCAGTTAACTTCTACCACTTTAAACAAAGCCACAGCTTTCAGATCTGAGCATCCCTCTTTCAGGCTTGTCATGAAGCCATCCTTTATTAATGGAGATTACCTGGTGAGCCTTTGATTAAATATATGCATTTTCATGAGTCAGCTTCTAACATTTACAACAAGCTCATTTTTCTTGCAGTCCAATAAAAATATACACAGTTACCTTGATGTCACTTTCCTACAAATAGTGACACTGCTAGCAAAAAGCATAGAACTTGGAAGAGAATGAAATATATGTTAAATTATCTAGTGTCAGTGCAAAGCTAATGTAAGTTTTAATGGTGATTTCACTGAAGTTGGAGTATCAAAAAACTTTAGAATTTCACTCTGTTTCAGAGTAGGAGTTGGCAAATCCTAGTTGGTGTTATGCATGCTATTTAGAGCCTTTATATTTTTCCCTCTTAGTGTTATTATGTTTAGCATTTTGTTGTTTCTCTTACGCACTTTTATATAGTTTTGAGATTCAAACCCTACTTATTTGATTATTTCACATTTAGCTTCCTGTTCTTGGTAAAAACAGTTACTGGTTTTTTTATAAGTTAATGTGTTGTTGCTCTTTTTGACTTGAAGTTGCAGAGATGTTGTTGATCTTGATCACCTGGGAGCTAATATAAAAGATAAGGTGAAAGGGTTGTAACTAATTAAGTTGTGATATGTACCGATCTTGCATGCAGTTGGTTTAAGCTGTTCACATCCTGATTTACATTTATCTTTTAACCATTAACATTCATATATGATTGTATGGTCCAAATTTACGATTCTCATTTCTCACTATTTGTTCCCTATATATGTGTCCACGCGCTCCTGCGGTTACAACTAGCTAAGCATAAAATATTC
The DNA here is from genome assembly GCA_026413185.1 of Pueraria montana var. lobata. NCBI lineage: Eukaryota > Viridiplantae > Streptophyta > Magnoliopsida > Fabales > Fabaceae > Pueraria > Pueraria montana. The sequence continues at coordinate 15,637,489 of CM048651.1, read as the reverse complement.
AAAAGAATTAACTTATCAACTAAAATTACATGGTACAGGAGGAAACTTAAACCTGCCAGCAAACTAATGCCAACAGACAAATTCCATATTTCTTTTCCTTTGAAAATTTGCAAAAGTCAGTAGCAGGACTTAAATTCTTGTAATCCCCCAACAGGCAACAGCTTAAAAGTTAATTTTCCGTCTCAGCAAAAAACTTTCCCATAGGGGGACGTTTGGTACAAGGAAAATTTTTAGTTTCCAGGGAATCTTAAGTTGGGAATGTTTATTTCCCATGTTTGGTTTGTTTTTTAAAAAATAACATTCCCAGGAATCAATGTATTGTTTCCCGGAAATATTTTTGGCTAAGTTTCTCACGAAAAGATTCCCATGGGGCAGAAAGAAGGGCAAGCCAGACTCCAATATCAGCTCCTTCCTCAACAGTATTATTCCCTGCATAACCTGAAAGTGCTGTCTTCACCCAACCTGGGCAATAGCAGTTAATATAAATCTTCTGACCTTCTGGTCTCTTAGAAAGCTTCCTTGCCATAAGCCTTGTATAGGCATTAACTGCAAGTTTGGACACTGAGTAGTCAGTATATACTTGAGGCCACCCACCTGTAGTCCAAGTTCCATCCTCAACTTGTTGTAGAAAAGTAGATAGAGTCCTGTCAATAAGTTCCTCTGAAAGGGATTCCACATCACTCAGTTGCTCCCTTAATGCTGCATTGCTTATTCTCTGTCACTCAAACAAAATATTATCATCAAATTTATGTCCAGCAGAAGTCATACAGCACGTAATAGGTCCAATACAATCTTAAAGCTAAAAATAAAAATATTTTACTACAAACAGTATGTTTAAATATATTGTTCACAAAAACGTCACTTTGCAGCAATTCAAAGTATTTTTCATTTTATTCAAGGAAGGATATAGGTTTGATTACAGGAACTTTGATCCAAAAATATGCAATTCACACTACAGCTACTGTAACCAACAACTTAACAACAATTAAGCAATTTATGTCAGAAAGCAATCTTGAATGATAATATCAGAACAAAAATATTGTGCATTGTATATTGCAGAACATGAACATTTATGTGTGAGAAAACATGTGAGTTTTGACCCCAATAAGAAAACAGTGAGATTTTACTTTGACGAAGCTAGGAGAAGCCCAAGCAAGAAAATTAAAGAACCATGAGTACTAACAAGGGAAAGAATCTAAAGATAAAAAATTTCTAAACATTTTTTTAGCAAACAGTGTAAAGAGCTTTACTTACATTCCTTCTTCCATTTAGTCGACCAAGATGTGAGCTTACATTTACAATACGAGCACCAAAAAGGGATGGCTTCATCAATGGAATAATAGCTTCAGTCATACGCTTGGTGCCATAATAATTTGTTTCAATAACCTTACGTGCATTTTCGACTGAGTTATCAGAGCCAAGATTAAAATTAACACCAGCATTGTTTACCTGCAGGTAAATGATATTGCTTAGATATGTATTAAACCCCATTCTGCATACTTCCTTGTAAAATTTAACTATCTTATTGTGTTTAATTCCATGTTTAGCATATTTAGATCCACTATGAACAAAATCTAAAACAAATTTATTTTGAGAATATAACATAAAAAATAAGCCAAAAGTAATTAAAATGGATACAACAGCTAGATAGATCCCAACAGCACATGCTAACTTAGTTAAAAACAGACCAACAATATGGAAGAAAGCACATTGTAGAAACTGACCAGAATACCTAAACCACCATAATTTTCCCGCAACCATTCAACGAACTGGTTGATGGATGAATAGTCTACTACGTCAAGTTGATGATAAACCACACTGAGACCGCCTTCTTGCAAAGCCTTAACTGATTCAACACCAGCACCAACATCTCTTGATGTCAGTATAACAGTCAATCCATGAGTGGCAAGTTGTCTACAAATCTCAAACCCAATTCCTCTATTTCCACTAGTAACCACAGCAACAGTTTCCTTGGACCACCACCTATGAATACTCAAATCAACAACAATTAGAACAAGCTATGGATCTCAGAAGAATATTTTGTAATTCCATAAACTACGGATGGTTAAAGGCTGAAACAACAATCGTTTGTCAAATCGCATGCTGAGAGTTACATGTTTGCCATGTTGCAACTAGCAACACTCTCAGGTTGAGTTCAATTATCGAACATAACATGTGGAAATTCACTTGAAGCTAAACAATATTTTTTTTACCTCACTGGCCTGGAGCCTGGAGGTGGATGAAGGGCTTTATGCAAAGGTCATCTTAACATATTAGCATGCACCAAAACATTGCAACAAAATAAAAATGAAAAAAAAAAATCAACTTTTGTATTCACAATTATTCCCCCAGGAACGCTAGTAGCACATTTTTTCTAACACACTCTTGATTATCTAGAGAAATACACTAAATGATGTAAGTCATGCCCCTTGAATACAGGATCCTATCCTACTCCCTATTTAGTGGTGAACATGTTACTATATCACCCAACGATAAAGAATATGTTACTTGTATTCCTCTTATTCATGGTCCGACTTAAGATTAAGGTATCACATTTAAAATTTTAACGAATAAATAAACTTAGAATGAGCCATGCTGCCCATACATGATGCACAGTTATGACAACAAGAGTTGGGTGTAAAATGCTTTTCAATAATTGAAAACTAGACAACACGAATGTTATTGTAATTTTAATTGTAGGATATATTATATTTCAGTTCAATAAAAAGTAAAAACAACAAATAAAATACACATCAAACTAAAAACAAAAACTGGTTCTGTTTGCAGAAATTAAGTTAGTAAGTAGGGTAAGCCAGTGCGAGTTGTTATTAAATTTGTGGGTTTCAAAATCCAAAACAAAATAGAGAAAGGGGATTGCAAAATAAATAAATAAATAAAAAGGGAGGAAAAATGAACCTCTAGTGATTAGAATATGGAATGGTACTCTAAAGGTGTATCTCTTGCAATCGCTTTTCTCTTCGTTCCTTAGCTTTTTCTTTCTTCCCCATCTCTTTCTCTGTGGCTTTGGCAACTGTGCAGTATGCAGCAGCTGTGTCCAATTCAATTCCCAGCTTCACCACTACAGGTGCTGGAGCATGAAGAGAGAGAATAATGTAAGTTTGGTCTAGATTTTGGGTGAAGTAATTTTTAAATAATTGATATTTAAAAAAGTTAATTTGTAATGGAAAACAATATTTTTATACTAGGGTGTTGCTGAAAGGTTTTATTGGATGTTTAAAAGTTATAGGAGAGTGTATTTTTTCGTATCTCAATAGAAATATTTTCTCTTTTACTTTCTTAACCCGTGTCGATTAGCATTTCCTTTATAATAAGTATTAATTTACTAAAAACATTTTAAATATAATTTATCAAGTATTGTTATAATTTATTAAAAACATTTTAAAACTATCATGCCTCTATACTCTTTTTCAGATTTCCCAACTTCATCAGGTACAATCACAGTGGATGGATGCATAGGAGTAGGCATTGATTTAGCACCATCCATCTTATATTTTTTTCAGAAGGTCTAAAATGTATATTTCTTGAAAAATAAAAATACCTTCTTATTTTTGTTTTATTTGAAGACCTAATAAAAATCTTAATTCACCCATGAGACTCATTTCAAATTCACTCTTCATCTGATTGGAGAAATCTTCACATAACTTCTCATTAGTTGCACAAAAAATTATGTCATCAACATATATTTGCACAATGAGAAGATCTGTGTGATGGGTTTTTCTAAAAAGTTGTGTCTATTTTGCCCTTAGAAAACCCATTTTCAATCAAAAAGCTGCTTAACCTTTCATACCAAGCTCTAGGAGCTTGCTTTAGTCCATAAAGCGCTTTGGTTAATTTAAAAACATAATCAGGATATTTTTATCTTCAAAACCAGGTGGTTGATGCACATAAACTTCTTCATTGATATATCCATTTAGGAATGCATTTTTGACATCCATTTGGAACAATCTGAAGCTTTTATGTGACGCATATGCAAGCAAGATTTTAATGGCTTCCAGTCTAGTAATAGGTGCAAAGGTTTTATCATAATCAATGCCTTCCTGTTGATTGTAGCCTGTAACTAACCTTGCTTTGTTTCTGACCACCTTACCTACTTTATCCATCTTGTTTTTAAAAACCCATCTTGTTCCTATAACAAATTGATCTATTAGAGGAGAAATAAGAGTCCAAACTTGATTCTTCTTGAATTGATCAAGTTCTTCCTGCATAACTTTCACCCAATATTCATCACCAAGGGCTTCATTTAAGCAGCTGGGTTCAACTTCTGATGTTAGTGCCATAGCATTGATTTCACCTCTGAAGTGAGATATTGTTCTCACTCCTTGAGATGTTTCTCCAATTATCTGATCATGAGGATGAGCTGAAACAAGCCTCCATCCTTTAGGCATCCTTTGATTTTGATTTTGATTTTGATTTTGAGAGGTATCTGTTTCTTCAATTTTTGCTGAGGCGTGGGGTTCTATAGTTTCTAGTACAAAATTGCTTGCATGGTTGTTACTGATATTCATTCTTTCAAGTTCATCATCTATATTTACAACTTGTTTGAACTTGAGAGAATGATTATCATTAAACACCACATGCATGTTTTCCTCCATAACTTGAGTTTTAAGATTTTAAACTCTGTAAGCTTTAGAAGTAAGAGAATAACCAACAAATCTTGATTTTGAATCAAAATTTCCAAGATTTTCTTTATTGTTTAGAATAAAGCATTCACATCCAAAGACATGAAAATAAGAAATGTTTTGTTTTCTCCCTTTCCATAACTCATATGGAGTCTTGTTCAGAATGCTTTTGATTGATACTATGTTTAAAATGTAGCAAGAAGTGTTTATAGCTTCTACCCAAAAACATTTTTCAATGCTAGAGTAATTTAGAAGTGTTCTACCCATTTCTTGTAAGGTTTTATTCTTTCTTTCAACTACACCATTTTGTTGAGGAGTCTTAGGACATGAGAAGTTACATGAAATACCTTGCTCATCAAAGAAAGTTCTAAAAGATGAATTTTGGAACTCTCCTCCATGGTCACTCCTAATAAAATAATGTTAGAACCTTTTTCATTTTGTACCTTCCTACAGAAACTCTTAAAGGCATTAAATGCCTCATCCTTGGTAGAGAGAAACAACACCTATGTAAATCTAGAGTAATCATCCACTATCACAAAGCCATATCTTTTTCCCCTTAAGCTCAAAGTCTTAGTAGGTCCAAAGAGGTCCATATGTAACAACTCAAGTGGTTTAGTGATTGATACTGCATTTTTACTATAAAAGCTTGATTGGGTTTGTTTTCCTCTAACACATCCCTCACAGATTTTATCTTTTTCAAACTTTATTTTAGGCAAACCTTTAACCAGATCTAGCTCTACTAGTTTAGCAATGTTCTCATATTGACATGACCAACCTTCATATGCCAGATCCATTGTTCATCATCAGATGTCATGAAGCACGACTAGCTAGGAAGTTCTTCTAAGGAGATACTATATAGGTTATTATCCCTACATCCTGAAAATATAACATTTCCATAGGATGGTTCTCTGATCATACATTTGTTAGGTCTAAAAATTACTTGATAACCATTATCACACAATTGATTTATCCTAAGCAGGTTATGTTGCAGACCCCCTACATAATATGCATTATCTATATGAGCAGGGTAAGGATTACCTATCTTTCCAATACCCTTGTTTTGAGCTTGGTTGTTGTCTCCAAAGGTCACGACTCCTCCATCTTTTTTATTGATGTCCAGGAATTTACTCATGTCCCCTGTTATGTGTCTGGAACAGCCAATGTCTAAGAACCACTGCTTTTTCTTTCTGATTGATAGACTCTAGATGATGATACTTGAGTGGTTGACTTATGATGTTGATATTTGTTTGTGATTCATGATAATTGTTCATGAGATGCCCTTTCTACATGATTCAAATATTATTATCCGATTTTCAAATGCAATGTTCTAAAGATGATAAAGTTTAAATACATATTATTTTATTAAGTTATAAATTTTTTTAAGTATGTCTGTTTTGGTATGCTTACCTTGTGTTGTGACACTTGTGGTTGTGATTGTAATCATTTCGAACTTCGTGTTTGTTGGAGCAGATAGCAAAGAGGTGTGTGTGTGTGTGTGCGCGCGCGTGTGTGTGATATTCATATCAATAGTTTCCTTGTTAGTGACTTCTAAACAAAATAATAATTCAACATTATTTATTTTATTTAAATAAATTATATTTTATCTTGTAAAAATATTATTGTACAATAATATTGAACTTTAAAAATATATTTTAAATTAAATATTTTTGACATGTCATATAGTAAGAAGAAAAAGAAAGAAGGAGAAAAGAAATTAAAAAAAGTGAAATAAAAAGATAAAAAAAAGTGGAAGGGAAAAAGTTCTCCCAAATAGCGACATGTGTAAAGTTGGAGGCAAAAAAATAATTTTGGTAGTATTTCCTTTTCCTATTTAGTAATAGATATATTTTATTTTGCAAAAATATTATTGTACAATAATATTGAACATTAAAATTATATTTTAAATTAAATAATTTTTGACATATCATATAGTAATAATAAAAAGAAAGGAGAAAATGAATAAAAAATTGAAAGAAAGTGAAAAAAACAAAAGTGGAAGGAAAAAAATTCTCCCTATAACACCCCTTGTTACTATTATAGGTTTTCTTATTAATTAAGAAAATTGTGAAGTAATTTGATACCCAATTATTGAAAATAACCTTTAAAATATGGAGAAATTTGTTTTCCTTAAAAACGTGATTACTTCAAATTCCAAACGACGATCATCCATCATAACTTATCATCATATTAAAACCCTTTTTTTAATATCGATCTTAGTAAATCAAACTCATTTTACAATACATTAACTTCGTTGTAAACCATGAAACATAACAAAATCATCCTTAATTAAGAACATCCTCATATTCATCATTGTACTATTCTATTACACAAGATATACTTATGCATTTACATTCTTGGAATTAAACACATTATACATTTAAGTCACATATAAGGAATCAATACATCATGATATTAATGTTGAATCCAAAACCCTTAGTGTTTTAATTATGACAAACTATTAGTGTTTGCAAATTGAATAATGAAGCTCTGCAAGCTAACAATCTGCTAAGTGTTTTAGATCATATTAAGAGCAGATTGAAAACAAGTATTCTGGTGAGTTCAGAACAAGCACATAATGGATGTCTCAACTATGCATCACATGAAGCCTCATCTGCATAATGAAGTCAGTGCTTCCTCTAAGTTAGCAAGATCAAGACTGTCTCATTCAAAGAAAGATCATAAACTACACCATCAGAATGAAGCTGTAGAAGAAGAAGCATCATAATGATGCTATCCAGAATTAAGACAAATTGGTTATGAAATGATCACATCTACATGATGTGTTGAAGGCTAGACCCTGAAAACTCTATGCATCAAAACTAAATGAAGATCAACAACATGTCTTCCGAATGCAGCCATAAACACAGAGGGCTCATTAGAAGACTGAGGTTGATATCAGAATGGAATGGATTGTAACTTCATGTCTTCCATATGCAGTCACAAACACAGAGGACTCATCAGAAGACTGAAGTGGACAACATCACATCTTTCATATGGACCACAATACTGGGGGTTTGTAAGAAGATTGATGTTAACAGAAAAGAAAGATGCAAGACATTGATAGCTGAGATAGGTCCTTGAGAATCTGATATGGAACATCATATTGTAGCTAAGAAGAACTTTTAGAAGTTTGCACCAATGACAAAATTCATTCAACACCAACAGCAACCTACTAAGTAGATATGCTGAAGCAAGCTGCTTCAAAATGATCAGTGTTGTGAAGAGTTGATTAGTGGGGATGAAGATGTGCTCCTTACAAAGCCCCATCATGAAGTCTTCATCAGAAGGAACCTACATCAGAATAGGTCTTTCCTCAGCAAACATCATAATGCAATTATGATGTATCTTCATAAGTTCATCAGAATCTCTCTATTAGAATGGTTTATTCAGAACAGATTCAAAATGATGACAGGTCACACAGAGTTGGCATAATTCAAAATTTTTGTCAAGGAAATAGCTGTGCCAAGAGCCCAACGACTACCGTTTGAACACTATAAAAGGGATCTCTTGGAAGCCTTTCAAAGCACCTTGAAGCAAGCAAGAAAGAGAGCTACTCAAGCCTTTCTACCTCGGTGAGGATTTGTTAGTTTCCTACTTTAAGCCTCTCAGTGAAAGTGACCCACTTCTGTATTATTTCTAGTGAGCTTTCCTTGTAAACAAGAAAGAAGTGTGATTGTATTTCTTGAGTGGAAATCCCCTGTTAGAGAGAATATGTAATATGTGCAGTAAATCATAGATACCCTTTATTGTATTAAGTGAAATCTCCAAGCCAAGACCAAGGTGTGGTGCTGTGGTGAGGGAGTACCTTTGTTGCAATGTGGTGACACTGCTGTTGCTGTGTAAAGAGCTTATGTGAGCTCTATGATGTGGTGAACCTGTTGAGGTTGCTGTGTAAGCCAGTGGTGACTAGTTATGGTGTTGATTTTAGTGAAAATCTCACTAAAGAGTAAGGACTTGATGTAGCCCTGGGTTTGGCGTGAACCAGTATAAAATTCCCTGTGTGATCTTTCCTTACTCTTTCCTTTGCTATTTATTTGATAAACATTATAAGTTTTGTTTTACATACTTAAATGAAACCTCTTTAAAACAGTGTTTCAAATATAAAATATATTTTGGAAAGATCTCTTCATACACAGAGAACTTGAAGTTTCATTCTGAGTAAACATTTTTTGGAAACTACTAAAGAACTCCTTCTGAACTCAGAACGAATATTCATTATGAACATCCTACATTCAGAGTTACTTCAGAATTTTTCAAACGACATCAAAATTTATGAAAACACAATTCAACCCCTCCTTCTTTTGTTATTTTATTCACTTCAATTAAAATCTAGTCTACCTTTTTTTATACAAGAAAGGACAAAGACTCAGAGCAGTGACTCAATGAAAAACCAAAATACCCAATTAACCCATGTAGCACCCTCGAAGGATCCTCTTATTTCTCTTAAGAAGTCCTTCCGTGTCCACAGTGCTTCTCGTAGCTTTTCCATTCCACCTTCGTTGTTTGCACAGGATTATTTATCTAAAAAAAAAAAATAAAGGCGTATGGAGTGAGTCTCCCTCCTCCTTTAAACCAACAACCAAACAACCTTCTGGTCACAAACAATCACAAATGCACAACATCAACCACAGTATTGTGGTGCTCTCACAAGTCTCACTTGACAAACTCAACCCATCTCACTAACTTTCCAACTCGTCACAACTAGGGCCCGCTATCACTGGAACTCCCAGAACTCAGTGGTCTTACACAATTTAAACTGGATGACTATTGGGAGTACACCCTCACCACGGTACAATGGCGAGCTCTCACCAACACGATTATGTCTCGTATTTGTCAGGGTTGCCAAGTCGGCTCTGTGGAAACACGACCACAACCTCGGCGCCAGACCCCCAAGAAACAGCAAGTCAGCGAACATACCTCAGGTACCATTATGTGTGGTCATCCAATCTCTAAGGATTGACTCCTCAACCACTCTCCTTGTCGGGTTTCATCTTTTACAGGTCCGTGTAGGCTTTTCTACCGAAGGTACTTTACTACGGTCCTCAATCAACATATGTCCCAAACATAACATACGGAGATCCAACTCCCTACTATCACAGTGGTTAAACATTACGACCCCATCTCTCACAAGCACATTGCTCACTGCAGATGAAGCTTTCACACAACCTCTTCAACACTTGCCCATTTGGCTTTGATCGTGTAAGGTTATCCTTCTCGATTGACATGTCGCCCTCTTCACGAACACATTTCAGTTCCAACGGTCACACACAACCCAACGGAAAAAGGGTTCTTCCTTCTCCTTTTGTTTCTCACAACATCCAAAGCAAACAATATTTCAAACAACCAAAGCAACGCATGCATAATGCACTTTACCCAATCATGAACCACATTCATGATTTCACCATCTTATCATATCTTATCGGAATCCTTACTCACTCTCAAGTGTTATGCATAATTTAGTCATTAGGTCTCAAAGTCCATGCAAGGGTCCTAATTTTTATTCTAAGTCCAACATCCGTCATCGTCCATATGCATAGGTACTTATTAATTACTAACCACTACTATAAGAAATTGAATTTATAACAACTTTTTAGATCGGTTATAAAAAAATTGATCTAAAAAAAATGCGGTGGCATTTTTGTAATTATAAAAAATGTTTTTAGATCAGTTCTTCTATAACCGATCTAAAAAAAGCTTCTTAAATCGGTTGAAAGCAAAACCGATCTAAAATGTAATCTTTTTAAATCAGTTTATTTTAAAACTGATTTAAAAGGTTGCTTTTAGATCAGTTATAAGTACAACTGATCTAAAAAGTAATTTCTAATTTTTCAGAACCCCACCTTCGTTCTTTCATTCATCGATGCTCTCTTTCGCAGCTGTGAAACGCGAACCAGACGCAGCTGTGAGGCTCTCTTCTGCTAACTCTCCTTTTCTCTCTCGCTCTGCTCACGCTCGTCTTCAATCTCTCTCACTCGGCTCACGCTCCTCTTTTGTCTCGCTCTGCTCACGGTCTCTCTCTATCCCTTGCTCTACTCACACACTCTTTCTCTGTCGTTCTGCTCACACACACTCTCTCTCGCTCTGCTGACGCTGTCTCCATTCAAAGCTTGTTTGCAGGTTGATTTTTCATATCTCATTTTGGTTTTTGTTGTTTAGTTCATTATTATTTTTGGGTTTGGTTTGATTGATTTTGATTTAGGGTTCAGAGCATGTATTTTTTTCCTCTATTATGTAATTTGATAGTCTCATAGTTGATTCACTACTCTTTAATTGTTGATTAACATTGTTTGTACATTTGAGTGGCTTGAAACATTGAAAATAGAATGAATTTTGTGTTGCAAATTCGAAATGGTGACTCTAAAATTATGAGATATTATATATAAGATCATCCTAATATGTAATTTGTCATTTTTATGTTGCTCTGATATGCTAGCTACTCTGATATGCTCTGTCATGTTAAAAGGCATTGCCCCACTGCAATTGCATTGCCCCACTCTTTTTATATAATTGATTTTTGTCGATTCTGATACTAGTCATCATTTTGATTGGTCATATGTGGTACATATAGCTTGTCTTGTGGCAATTTGGCAAAGGTTAATAGGTTCCCTGCTGCTGTTGGTTGACGTATATTTATTGGGGCTATCTCAGTCTTCTTTTTCTAAAAAAATTAAGAAACTATCTGTTAGTTCATGAAATGAGATCATTCATTTAAATTTGTTCAAAGTGCATATATTCATTTAGTAATGACTAGTGCAATTTTTTTTTAGTTTTTAAATTAGACACGTTATTTAGTGCTGGTTGAAAGATACCCCCTCACTAGTGCTCATGAGTTACCATCATCCTTTAATATAGATAAGTAGAAATAGAAATTAAATAATACGTTATCTTAATTGTTATGTATTTGGATAAGTTAATTATTTTATTACAATTTCATTTGCCTTTGAGCATGAAAAGGGTGACATGAATTACGTACTCCAGAGAATGATGTTTAATATAAAAAATCACGTTTTTTTAATATATATTTTCATTACAGGTTCGTTTAACTTGTGTAGTGTTAGTAATAAGTGTTTTGAATTTGTCCTACTTTTTTCAACATATAATTTACTTATAGATTTTAAATAAGTCATACATTAACATTTGAATATTATATTGAAATAGAAAATTTAAGAATTAATTAAATTTAGTAAAAAGTGTAATTTTAATTTTCTTTAATTATAATTTAAATTATTAAACTATAATAATTTAAAATTTTATATAATTATAAGAAATGAGTGTGAAAATAAACTATTAACGCTAATTTGTGTGTACGTGCCCAATTTTGACGACTGCTAATTAGGTTTGGTATTGTGTGGTTAATTAGCTTAGCTCCATGAGTAGTATTAGTAGTAGACGTTGGACATGATTTCTAAATGTTGTTATATTGTGTGGAATAGGTACCTCATCTTAATCTCATTTCTTTCTTGTGCTCATTTGAGGACTTGCTTGCTGTTTAAGGTATGTTCTTGATCGACTCTCATTATAAAGTTCTTTATATGTTTATACGAATATGTTTGTAGGAATAGGACATGTTTTGTATGTTTTATAGCTTGTTTGTTTAATTACATGCTTTATATTGGCTTTATGCATTATGAGTGAACCTTAGTTTCCTGTTTGAGATTCAATACAATAATTAATCATTGTATTGAATCTTGAATTGTCCGGTTGGACAGTTTGGGAAGATTTATTTTTTTATACTTGATTAATAAGTAGAGGTTAAGTATCATCTTAAATTTGATGTAATTTCTGTTTAGTGCATTTCCTTTTGTTCTCTGGGTGCATACTTGATTGTGGTGGATTTTACGTCACCACTTTCATTTCGTGTACTTGGAGATCAATGCGAAATGCTGCCGAAATTTCGTCAAATTTAAGACGAGATTGGTCACTAATTGTTCTCTAATGTAGGAGCCACTGGCAATTGTTGATTATTTGTCCTAAGCAAAATGTTGTGGTGTTATTGTGTTCGTTACATAAGAAGATGGTCAACTCAGAAATGAAAAACACAATTGATTCGTAAGCTTTTATTTCTAAAAAATTTGATTGTGCTTATATCTCTAAAACCTATAATGCAATTCACATGATAATTTTCTTATGTTACAGCTATGGACGGATATTAGAGGTTGGTGGGTTTGCAATCAGGATCTAGAAGGAAGCCCACATGGATTTTTCCCCGTGTAAGTAGTTTACAAACCGACTATCAATTGCAATTTATAATACTTAAATAGTTACTAATTATATTCAAATTTGATATTCATTTGTAGTGTGAAATGCAATATGGGGGTTATGAGTGTGGATATTATGTTATGAGGCATATGCTCACAATTGTCATGGCAAATATTGTTGATTCATGGAAAGATGTAATGCAATTCTCAACAAGTTAGATTAATTATGTTTTGTTTTTAGTTCATGAGCTAATATTTTATCTATGTTATTTGAAATTGTAGATCTTCAACAATGCGGGTCCAATACCCGAGGAGGATATTGCTAACATTCAACAACGTTGGGCAACTTTTTTTCTTGAAATTAGTAACTTGTAAACTTATTTGTTTAGAATGTTGCTTTCTTGTTACAATTTGTTTAGAATGTTTGTTTAGAACCCAATGAGTACTTTTGTTTTTATATGTTAACACATATATAAGGTTGTGATAAATTTGTTTGTGTTGTGTATATATTTTAAGGTTTAATGAGTAGTACATTTTTTGTTTAGAATGAGTATTTGCTTTTATAGATTAAGAAAATATATTAGTTGTGATGTGATAAGTTTGTTTGTGCTGTGGTATGTGGCTCTACGATTTCTGTTTATAGGGAGGAAAATATATATAACGTATACTATTTATAAAAAAAAATTAAAAAAAAATTAAATCGGTTTGTATATAACCGATCTAAAAAGTGAACCTTTTAGATCGGTTAATGCAGAGAACCGATCTAAAAAGTATAACTTTTTAGATCGGTTAGTGTAGAGAACCGATCTTAAAAGTTATCTTTTTAGATCGGTTACTAATGAACCGATCTAAAAAGTTCTATTTTTAATCTATCACGTTGACTTTTTAGATCGGTCATTAAAATAACCGATCTTAAAAGTAAACTTTTTAGATCGGTTAACAACCGATCTAAAAAGTCAGACTTTCTATATCGCTCGAATATACATCGGTCGTACAACCGATCTAAAAAGTCATTTTTAACCAATCTAAAAGTCTTTTTTTTAGTAGTGAACCCATAATATTATTAGGTTCACACTCTTCTCATTTATAATTGATTCACTGTTGTTTGTAGTGAATGTTATTAGTTATTAGAATGACATTCTAGCATCACAAATGAGCTCCGTTGGAGTCCATTTGTTCCCATACAAGAATATAAGATTTTTGTTCCCACAATCGACAAGCCATCACAAAATTCACATGCTCATAGAAATTATCCAGTACTCATTGCCCGATGATCACATTCTTCCCGGTCTCCAATTTACAGTTATAATAAGATAAACAACAATAATCAATAACTCAATTCAAGCACCAATCATCAGTAATTAATACACTCACATTTATATGAAGTTTCCCCTTTTTAGGTGGAATACTTCGTTATTAACACAAATAAGTCAAACCACAACACTTATGCAATTATTTCAAGTACATTACAATTAATCAAATAGAGTTGAATTCATGCTTCATAAATTATTAGATATACTAAATCAACTTGGAATTCTACAAAAATTTGCAGAAATACACATTTATATAAATACTTCTTCACATAAAAATCTCAAGCAAAAATTTAATTCCTAAATAATTATTTTCTTGATGCTTTGAGTGATGTTCTCTCTGCTAGGGTTTGGTTGCTCTAGGGTTTCTACGTAAACACCTAGGGTTGCATGCGATTATGGCTTCTTCTCCTGCTGCGTTTGTCCCTTGGGGATTTCTAGATATTGATGCATCCCCTCCTGTTTCACGCCAACAGCCTCAATCTGTTTCTGTTCCAAAGCAAAGGACTTTTGCCCAAGCCTTGAATAATGCTTGTGATATTCCTATTAGTCAACTCCCCATCCCTTGCTTGAAAGGGGATGCTTTAGCGGTAACAATTCCTGAAGAGGAGTATCAAGCGGGCTTGGAAGGATGTAAAAATAATCTGCATGGGCGGCTTCTTCTCCCGAAAGGTACTCAACCCTTGAAGTATCCAGATTTGCGAGCAAAATTGGCTAAGCAATGGCAACCTCTTGCGCAATGGAGAATGGTTCCTATTGGAAAAGGCTATTTTGAGTTTTCTTTTTCCTCTATTGAGGACCTCAGGCGTGTTCTTGCAGTGGGTTCTTGGAACCTAGACCCAGGTGTGTTAAGATTATTCTCTTGGTCACCTGATTTTAATCCAAATCAAGTGAGACAGACCAACACCCAATGCTGGATTCGGATCTTTGGTCTTCCTCAAGAGTATTAGCGTCCTAAAATTCTTTTTTCTATTGCGCGGGGAGTTGGGGTTCCTCTTGCTTTAGACGACGCCACAATTAATCGTTCTTTTGGACACTTTGCGAGGGTGCTTGTTGATGTTGATCTGGCGAGTCATCTTCGTGATCAAATTTTGGTGGAGCGATCAGGTTATGCTTTCTTTGTTGATATTGTTTATGAAAGACTTCCTGCTTTTTGTCATGCTTGCAAAATAATTGGTCATTCGTTTGATGTTTGTAAAAGGAAGCCTTTGGAACTTAAAGAAGGGGGTGATGAAGAGAAAAAGAAGATGGCTGCTAAATATATCCCCAAGAACAAGAAAGTTGTGGTCCAAGATGATGCTGCTATTGCAGCTGGTCCTAGTTATGCAAATAAAGATGCAGAGGCAGTGGTAGTAAGTGATGAGGTTCAGGTCAATAATGCTGAGATGTTAGTGGCGAATGTTGTTATCCCAGAGCATAGTCCTCATAACAATTCTATGGATCATCCACATGACTCATGTGACGAGTCATTACATCCAGAATCACCTGTTCTGGGTGAAGATGTTAGGCACATAGTTACGAGTCCTCAAGGTTCTCCTCCTACATGTTCTGGTAATGAAATTGTCCAGGATTCTTTGAACCAAGTAGTGCAGCAAGACTTGCAAATCATCTCTCGTTTGTGGGGTGATGTTGAGGTTGATGAGGATGTGGTAGAAAAGAATCCTTCTGAGGATGCAGAGTACCAAAAGGATGAGTTTACACCAGTGGTTACAAGATCCAAGAAGAAAAAGTTGAAAAAACAAAATGGTGCTAAAACCCGTGTAAGGGCTGGACCAAAAAATTTTGCATGATGAAGGTGATATTTTGGAATGCCAGAGGGGTTGCTAATCAAGCAACCCAGGCATACATAATTCAGCTTTGTAGAGATCATAAACCAGATCTATTGTTTCTGACAGAACCTTGGACTAAGGCTAAGAATTTAATTAGCTTTTGGTCTAGACTTCGTTATAAGCTTTTTGCTGTTAATGATAGAGCGAATCTTGAACCTAATCTATGGGTTCTTTGTGCTGAACATTTGTTTCCCACTTTATTAATGTCTTCTAATCAACATATCTCATTTTCTCTTGATTCGGATAATACAAAGCTCTATTTTTCAGCGGTGTATGCTAGTACTAGTTACTGTCATCGTCGCCAGTTATGGACTGAACTTGCTTCTCTGCAGCAGAACCGGGTTGGACCTTGGTGTTATGCAGGTGATTTTAATGCTGTATTGGGCTCTCATGAAAAGAGGGGTGGACGTCCTCCTTCCCAGACTTCTTGCGATGAGTTCAGAGGTTGGATTGATAGTTGTGGTCTTATTCATATTCCTTCTATGGGTGCAGAATACACGTGGACTAATGGCAGGAAAGGTCGTGATCATATTGATATGCGTCTTGATAGAGCCTTGTGTAATGCTGAGAGCTTTGATTTTTGGACCAGTGTTTCATGTTCTCTGCTGCCAAGATTTATATTGGATCATTGCCCTATTTCTATTCACTTTCAGAAAGGTCAAAAAATGTTTGCTTCGCCTTTTAGATTCCTAAAGATGTGGGCCACGCACCCTGATTGTAAACGGCTAGTTGAGGAGGTTTGGAAGAAAGTTTTGGTGGGTTGTCCCATGTATGTGTTAAGCCAGAAGCTCAAAGCATTGAAGGTTGAGCTTAGAAGCTGGAATAAGGTAGTTTTTGGAGATGTTAATCTTAAGGTTCGCAATGCTATGGAAAAGGTGGATGACATTCAAAAGAAGGTTCAGATTCATGGATTTTCTGATGATTTTCATGAAGAGGAGGTTGGAGCTCAGCTGGAACTACAACAGGCACTTCTTATTCAAGAGTCTTTTTGGCGTGATAAGGCCAGTGTCAATTGGCATTGCCAAGGTGACAGAAATACAGCATATTTCCACAAGCTAACAAAGGTACGTAGAGCTACTCAGTAGATTTCGTATCTGAGACATAATGGGCGGACTATATCTCAGCAGCACGAATTAGAAGAGGTTGTTGTTGACTATTTCTCTAATATATATGCCTCTGATAATGTTTGTACGCATAATAATCTTATTCAGGAAACGATTCCTACTTTGTTAGATTCCGTTGATAATGAGTTTTTGACAAAAGCCCCATCTTTTCATGATGTTCGTTCTGCAGTTTTTAATTCTAATGGTGATGGAGCCCCTGGTCCTGATGGCTTTGGTGCTTGCTTTTTCCAGCAATATTGGGATATTGTGGGTTTGGATGTCTTCAATTCTGTGAATCAATTTTTTACACAGGGCTGGCTTTTGCCTAATCTGAATTCTAATCTTGTGATCCTTATTCCCAAGGTTCAAGGTGCAGACAACATTGACAATTTTAGGCCAATAGCTTTGGCAAATTTCCAGTTCAAGATTATTTCCAAAGTTTTAGCTGACCGGTTGGCAAAGGTTGCTCCTAAGTTAATTTCGAAACAGCAATGTGGATTTGTGCAGGGTAGACAGATTCGAGAGTGTATAGCCACTACTTCGGAGGCTATAAATTTGCTTAATAATAGAGCATTTGGTGGGAATTTGGCCTTGAAAATTGACATTCGTAAAGCTTTTGATACTTTGGATTGGAACTTCTTATTATGTGTTCTGGAGGCATTTGGCTTTAATCAAACCTTTCGCCATTGGATTAATGTCATCCTTCACTCAGCAAAATTGTCATTTGTTGTGAATGGTAAACCAGCTGGTTTTTTTGCTTGTAAACGTGGTGTGAGGCAGGGTGATCCTCTTTCGCCTTTGCTTTTCTGTCTAGCAGAAGAAGTCCTTAGTAGGGGGATAACTTTGCTAGTTAGGAAGGGTCTACTGCTGCAGATGAATGGGCCAAGACGAGCAATAGTTCCTAGTCATGTATTCTTCGCAGATGACATTATGCTCTTTTGTAGGGGTCAAAAGAGAGGTCTGCATAATTTGATGGCGCTCTTAAATGCATATGGTGAGGCCTCTGGTCAATTAATCAGTGCACAAAAGTGTCGTTTTTTTCATGGAGGTTTATCTCATGCTAGAGTTGCTTGCATTCGTCAAATTCTTGGTTTTACATAAGGCTCCATCCCCTTTATTTATCTTGGTGTTCCTATTTTCCAAGGTAAGCCCAAAAGATGTCATTTGCAGCCCATAGCTGATAGAATAAAGTCTAAACTGGCGTCTTGGAAAGGTTTGTTATTGTCATACATGGGACGTGTTCAGTTGGTCAAGTCTACAATACAAGGCATGTTGCTGCACAGTTTTTTCATCTATTCTTGGCCCCCTGCGTTACTTAAACATTTAGATTCCTGCATTAGGAATTTTATTTGGACAGGGGACATTAATAAGAAAAAGCTTGTAACGGTGGCTTGGAGCAAGTTGTGTTCTCCGATTTCTTCTGGGGGCTTGGGAATTCGACCACTAAAAAGTGTTAATAAGGCTGCCATCCTCAAACTTTGTTGGCATTTGGTTACATCTCAAGAATCTTGGGCGATACTTTCTAGAGCACGTTATTTTCGAAATGGGAGATCTGTTAAGTCATATACAAAATCTTCAATTTGGCCAGGTATTCGGCTTTGGTTGTCTACTGTTGAAGACAATATTTTTTGGCAAATTGGAAATGGGGAGTTTATTTCATTTTGGAAGGACAAGTGGCTAACCAGTCCTATTATTGACCTGGCCAATATTCCTGCTTCGGTCAGCTCTCTTTTGTGTGCCAAAGTTGGTGATTTTTTATTAAATGGATCTTGGAACATCCCGCGCTCATTGGAAGTTCATTATCCTTCTATTTGTGCTGCAATTAAACAAACAGTAATTCCATTTGTGCCTCAGGAAGACAAAGCTACTTGGGCCCCAGCTTCTTCAGGGGAGCTTTCTTTTAAGGAAGCTTTTTTATATCTAGAGCAGAACCAAACAACAGTTTCTTGGCATAAGTGGATTTGGAGGGCGTCTATTCCTCCTTCTCGTTCCTTCCTCTTTTGGAGATTCCTTCTTGGGAAACTTCCAACTGATGATGCCTTGCGCAAAAAAGGACTGGTTATGGTCTCAATGTGTCCTCATTGTGGTAGGGATTATGAAACTGCAGAACATTTATTTTTAAATTGCTCGTTTGCCATTGGAGTCTGGCAGTGGTTAAGCAGTGCATTCAAAGTTGGTCTTGACTTATCTTCTCCCACTAGTTTGCTGTCTATTTGCAGACAAAAGTTCAGTTCACAGGTCATGGATGTCATTGTGGCTGGTATTATTAATGTTGTGTGGTTCTTATGGCATAGCAGAAATTTAATTCGTTTTGAAAATGCTACAGTTTCTCAGAGATCCCTGCAGTATAAAATTCGTGCGGCTGTCTCTCTTTCGGGGAATCTGTCTCAAGGAGTAATGCGTTCCAACATGCAGGAATTTAGCATTCTGAAATATGTGGCTGGTCATGTATCTAAGGCTCCACGTATTATAGAAGTTCTTTGGAAGCCTCCTTCAGCAAGTTGGATTAAGGTTAATACAGATGGAGCAGCGCGTGGTTCTCCAGGCCTTGCTGCATGCGCAGGCATTTTTAGAGATGCTAATGGTGATTTTCTGGGTGGCTTTGCTATGCACTTAGGGATCTCTTCTTCATTTTCTGCAGAACTCATGGCAGTCTTGAAGGCAATTGATCTTGCTCATGAGAGGAGTTGGAATGTCATTTGGCTGGAGAGTGATTCATCCTTGGTTCTTGCTGCACTTCAAAATCCTGATTTAGTGCCTTGGCGTCTTCGTATTCAGTGGGACAATTGTCTTGTTCGAATTCGCAATATGCATTTTATCGCTACTCACATTTACAGGGAAGGAAATGATTGCGCTGACAAATTGGCAAATTATGGTATCACAAATGTTGGCTTTATATGGTGGGATTTTATTCCTAGTTTTATTAGAAAGGAATTTAGTCGTAATAAGGTAGGCTTACCTGCTTACAGATTTTGTTGATTGTATTTGCATGGGTTTGGTTTGGCCCCCCCATGCTCTTTTATTATCTTTTACTTTTGATGAATAAATTTTGGGTCTGCAGCATATGATTGTTAGTTTCTAAGGTGCCAACCTAGTTGGGATCTTGGGAGCTACCTTGATGCTTCGCACACCTAGCCTTATTAAAAAAAAAATTAGATTTAAAAACAGAGGCTGGACACACTCTGTAAAACGTATTTCGAGATCTCAAGCATGTAGAACATCACATATAATTTTTTCAGCATAAACCAACTACGAAAAATTCCCTTTTTGAATTTCAATATCATTATTGTTCCAAAACAGAGTTTACATTGAGAAAAAACCAATAATTACAAAAAAATTGCTTACAAAATTCTGGAAAACTTCATGAACACTCTAAATGGCTCAAAATAAATCATATAATTTTCTCAAAGCCAATTTCTCATAAAAAGTACTCCCTCCGGTCCTTTATATAAGAAACAAATAACTAAATCGTCAAGACCAATAAAAATAGTTAAGTTAGTTAGTTATAATTAATAATGTCATAAATTTTAATTTTATTCCAAAAGTACCCCTTAAATTGATTGGTTTAAGTAGTGGTTACATTACTGACACTACACCTCCACCAATAAGTTTAACTTGTATGGTTAATAGACCAATAAATGCATGAGAAATGAGTATGGTGTCTCATTAATGGATTTCACAAGATGAAGGGTAAAAAAGAAAATTAGCAATTAATACAGCTTAAAGTGGGTCTATATTTCTTATAATTAGCACCAAAAAAGAACCCTCTTTTGTTTCTTATAAAAAGGACCGGAGAGAGTAATATTTTTCATTTATTTTCTGCACTGTCCAGCTTTTTGGTTTTCTAAAGATTAATTTGGTAAAAATAATTCCCAAATTTTTCTGACTTTATAAAAATTATAAGATGGCATCCATGATTTATAAAGTAAACTCACATTTCCAGTTTTCCAAGTTTCCATCCCAAAATTTTATAAAATTCAAAATAGCCCAATTTCCAGATTCAACCGTTTTCAAAAATAATTTGGGTAAAAATAGTTGCAGTGGTTGAAAAATTCCAAAAAAACTACCATGACATCCAGAGGCATCAAAACATAGAAAAGTGTATTTACATCATCAAACACATGCACAAAAACCAATACAAAAAATTCAAACACTGCTGCAATGCAAAAATAGCATCTAGCACATTTCAAGGTTTTCACATGTTCTTGTGACACCCATGGAGTCTAAAGGCCACCAACAAGAACAACAATCAACATTCAACAAGAAAACAAGAATAACTTAGAGAAAAAGAGAAACCCCTCCATACCTCAAGTGATGAACACAAAATTTCCAAGCAAGTCAAGAAATAGACACTTGTGTCTAAAAATTTTCCTAGTCACTAAATGAAAAATCAAAACCATAAAATTGTAGCTCTAGAAATTCTAGAGAGGAAAATATAGATTAGATGAAATTAAATTTTGAGTTTACTTACCCAAATATTTAAGGCCAAACTACCCAAAACAAGCTATAACACTGCTTGAAGAACAAGAACCAAAAGCTCCTCCCTTTCTCTCTAAAACTCTCGGCCAAGACACATATAAGTCTCCTTCTCACCCTTTTTTTTTTTTTTTGCCTTCCTTTTGAAATGGTGCTATAGTTACACGTTGGGGAGGGGGGTGCAGGTCATTGGTCCAAGGGTGTTAAAAATCCAAGAGATTAAAAGTGTGGGAATTGAATGAAATTGTTGGCAAAGTGAGACTTTGCTCATCCGGCCAAGCAAAGCCATTTTTGGCTAAATTGCTTTTGAAAATTTTAGCTATTAATGGTTAAAGTTGATTTAGGCAAAAATGTTAATTTTACTTTTACTAAATATGGCTAATCACACACTAATTAACCTTGTTTAATGTGTTAATTATCTAGAAAAATGTAATTCAAATTAACCTCACACAGTGTAAATTTATACGGTGCAATCTTACACAGTACAATTTCACACGGTGTAAAAATTAGATTTTAACTAAATTTGAATTTCACTAAAATTTGTGACATAAAATAACATACATAAAATTTAAATTTTCTTAATCAATTAAATTAAATTTCACTTGTGAATAATTATCTTAGGGAAACGTGTAATTGAATTATCTCTACACAGTATAAATTTACATAGTGCAATCACACATAGTATAATTAAATTTTAGTTTACTTAGAATTTTACCGAAATTTGCCACATAAAATCATACAAAGTTTTTAGATATTTCTTAATTAACTAAATTAAATTTCCAACTGTAATTAATCTCAATATCTATTTAGTTATTGCAATATATACTAACACAGTATCTAATATATCCTTAGTTGCAAATTTTTAGGGTGTTACACTCCCAAATAGTGACATGTGTAAAGTTGGGGCAAAAAAGTAATTTTGGTAGTATCTTTTTTTTCGTAATAGAAGTAATAGATTCTATAAAAAAAAAATAGAAGTCATAGATAGGTGAATGCACTCTTCCTAAAAACCATCACGTAAAAAAAATTATATTCAAAGAACTTTTTAATTCAATAACATAAGACAATAATATAAACTAAAACTTCAAATAGAGAAAAAAAAAATTGAAACTAATAGGGATTGAAGTAGAATACTTGACATAAACCTCCTTTATGTTTTTTTTGGGTGAAAACCTCCTTTATGTTTTTAATTCTTGCAAGTGAAAGATTTAGAGTGTAAGCGAGTAGAAAAAAAAGCTAAAATATGTTTTTCATCCTCACAAAATTGGAAAATGTACACTTTTCTTCCTTGCAAAATTTTTAGTACGTTTTTCGTCCCTGCAAAATTGAAATGTGTCAAAATTTGGTTCGGAGCTAAGTTCAGCCTACATTATGCAATTTGTGGCGATGTTTTTGAAATTTGTGGCGATTGGATCTCTGGGGGTTAAAAATCGCCACAAATTGTAGAAAAATCACGACAAATTGCATTTTTTTGTAATTTGTGACCCTTTTTTATGTAATTTGTGGCGGTTTTTAACCACTAAAAATCCTCGTATAGGTCTGAACTTAGCTCCAGGCCAAAATTTGACACATTTCAATTTTGTATGAACAAAAAACGTACTAAAAAGTTTGTAGGGACGAAAAGTGTGCATTTCCAATTTTGTGAGGACGAAAAAATATTTTAGCAAAAAAAAGAAAGAGTGAAGGAGTGAAGAATAGAGTCTCGGTTGTAGTAGGGAAAAGAAGAAGATTTGTGGTAAAACAGTTAAATACATTTTTAATCTCTATACTTTTGTTGAATCTTGTTTTTAGTTCCTGAACTTTTATATTGTACAATTTAATCCATGAACTTTATAAAAAAAGTGTTTTTAGTCCCTCCTGAACTTACTCTCCTTTTCTGCATGTTTTTTAACTTCAGTTTGTGAGGAGGGACTAAAAATGTGATTTTTATAAAGTCCAGGGACTAAATTTCACGATGTGAAAGTTCGGGGACTAAAAACAAGACTCAACGAAAGTATAAGGATTAAAAACATATTTTATCCAAACAATTTTGGTCAAGGTTAGATTTTTATAATGTTTTTTTATGATAAAAAAATGAACAGATATTGGTTAGATATTTTTATGGAGAGTTATAGACTACTAGCTCTCTCATTTGACTTGTGTAAACCTGAGGTAATGTTATAGACAAAATTTGATTTATTTTTTAAAGGATAATTAGAAAGAATAATTAATTAATATTTTTAGTTGTATAAAACTGAATTTTTGGGCTTTTGAAGTGTTTAAAGGTAAGAAAAAAACACAAGAAAGATGATTGAATTGTGTTTTAAAATTGTTTTTACAATTCTTTTCGAAAAGCTTAGACTTTGACTGATTAGCTTTGTCTGATAAAACAAATTATATAAAACTTTTGAAAACCTTTGCTATATATATATATATATATATATATATATATATCAAATAAGAAAACCAAAAAGAACATGAGCACGAATGTTATTATGCTGGTTCTTCTTCACTACTAAGACTATGTTCAGTTCTTGACAAACCCACCAAGTTTCATTATAATTTTCAAAGTTACAAGTATTTTTTATCTAGCCACTTTTAGCTCTACCCAAGTAGTATTTTAGTTGCCTCTCCAAGCTATAACTCCAACTATTCTTTTGAACAAGCCTCCTCAAGCTCCACCTATATAACACATAGTAAGGTATGGAAAAAGGTTCACTGACTAGCAAACAACGTCTAACAAATGGATTAGTACACTCAGTGTCTAGTGATCTAGTGATCACTACAAAAAAAAGGCTTAAATATGTTTTTAGTCCCTCAAATTAAAGTTAAATATTTTTTAGCCCCTCAAATTAAAGTTTGCTTTTCTTTAGTCCCTCAAACTTGATAAATACCTTTTTTAGTCCCTCTCCCTAGATGCCAATAGTGAGCGCCAAACATGGAATATTAAATTCACAATTTGTGGGGGTTTAAAACCCCCACAAATTGTGAAAAAAAAAATTAAAAATTGATAAGTATGTATTTGTTTGATTAATCATAAACCCAGAAAATGAATCCACCACGTATTAGCAACACCTGAAACAATTAAATATCATGATACTCCTCTTGTCGTGCCAATGCCTTATGTCTACCGCGACCACATGCTTTTCTCATTATCAACACATAAAACAATAAGGCCCTATAACTTCCTCTGGGAAACCACTACTCACGTCACCCATCACCAACGTTTCAATTTCCCATTTCTTCTCCTTAATTTATAAACATAACAAATTCGAATATGAAGAATTTGATGGAGATGACATCCAATCTCGAATCCCTCCCAGGAAGGTTCAAAGTTGAAACCCAGGAAGGTCCAATACATCATGCGGTGTTTGTTCGAACGGTGGCCCAGATTTAGAGGAGTAAGGAGTATAAATGAAGCACTGCTTTTTCTCTCTTTGGCACTGAGATTGAGAAAAAGGAACTCTCACGAAACTCAACTCTCTCTTTCTTTCTCCCTCACCCTTTTTGCTCGCATACACCCCATCCCCATTTCATTTCAGATTGAACCCTTCTTCCTCCTCGCACCCCCTTTCCCATTCGATGAAGCTTCTCACCAAAGTCATCTTCGTCGATGACGACACCATCTTCAAAGCCTCCCTTGCGCCAACCAAGCCCGCACCTTCAAGCTTTCCCAGCAACGAGTTGACCCTTGGAGAGAGAAGTTGACACTGTCATCACCACTGTCGTGTGCTCGCTTCGAGAAACAACAAACCGAGGTTGCTTAGAAAGTCATCGAATCGCGTGCTCAACAGCTCACCACCACGAGAGGCTCTTTCTTTCATTTTTTTCGCCACCTGATTCTTCCTCCACCGTAGATGACCATTGCGAAAGTGCCGCGACCACTGTGTCGCTCTACAATCTTCTGCAAATGGCAAATGCGTTTTCTAGTACAGAGGGCCGAGATTTGTGGGGTTTTGATTCCAGAATGTGAACTGCTCTTTGTTCCCAATTTTCATTCAGATCTGATTGATTTTCATCCTCTTTTTACTTATGTAGATATGGATTTGTTTCAAATAAAGGGTGACAAAGATGGATTGTTCCTCTTTTGGTTCCTTCTCACATAATTTGACTTTGTTTCTTTACAACAGTTTTTGTATGATTGCAAGGATTGTTAAAAATTATAGGATATGTTTGACTTCTACGAGAAATCTGTTCAAAATAAAGATGATTTTTGTTCTTTGGCTGATGAAGAAAAAAGATGAATATGATTTTTACAATTTTTTAAACAATAGCCGCCATAAATCATGTTTTAAATCTAAATTAAAAATCAAATTCTAGCAGTCAAAAGCCCCTACGAATTACAAATTCAATTCACACTAAGGCATCCACGGAGAGGGACTAAAAAAAACATTTTTCATATTTGAGGGACTAAAAAAAATGACATTTAATTTAGAGGACTAAAATTGATATACCCTTATATTTGAGGGACTAAAAATATATTTAAACAAAAGAAAATGTGTTACTACTAATGGTTCATTTGTGGCGATGACTAAAAACCACTAGAAAATAACATAATTTGTGACTAATGATTCAACCGTCAGAATTTGACACATGTCTTATGCTTTATTTTAAATTTAAATATCTAAGGTTAAATATCGAAAGATACAAAATATAGTTGCAACGTGTCACTCCTGCTTCAAAACTACGTTTCTCTCTCTTGCGTTTCTCTTGAAATCACGTTCTCTCTCTTCTTTTGGGATTTTTATCTCTTCGATTCAGGGCTTAAACCTATGATTTCAATTCAGATTCGGATTTAGGTCTTTATATATGTCTTTGATTGATCTCACTCTAGTTATTTCACTTTTCTCTCTTTTTGAATTGGGGGTTAGGGTTTCTATTCCATTCTTCTTTCTTTTTGTGACTGTGTTTTTTGCTTCATTTTCTTCTTCTGTATTTTTTGCTATTTGGAACTCTGTTTCGGACTGAATAGGTTTGGCACGGTCGTTAAGCTTCGCCTGTTCAATCCTTTCACTTTTGCTCTCGATGCGCTCAAACAATGCAACGCCATCTCTAAAGGTAACCAACCACCCTTTCAGCTCTCACACTGTTATACTCTGTGTGCATTTCCATGTTACTACGAAAAGCATGCAAGTTTCTTTTGAAGTGATATTGCTGTTAGGTTCTATTGAAGATGTGTGTTGCTATATATAGGATTCAATTCAATAGGTACCAAGTTTTGTAATATGATCATTCCTTTCTTTTCAGTTATCTCTTTTGTTTATATCCTTTTTTTTATTTCCAAAGCTCTTGTTATTCCTTGTATCATTATTTCTATCCTGTCATCATATCAACAAAGATTAAGTGAAATTGCATATGCACATTTAATGAAATTTTTTGGCTCTGACTGATATTTCAGGGAGAGCCTTATGTTTTAGATACAGATGTTTGTAGTTGCTAAAGTATCTCCTAGGTTCTTAAGATTTCTTGCTAAAGTGTCTTATCGTTGATGAAAATCATAAAGTTCGTGACTTTGATGAGAGGTTTATGCTACACCCGAGAAAAATGGAATCTATATTCCAAAGGAAAAATACTATAAGGAGGAGAGAGAAAAGAAGGTTATTTTCCTCTATTTTCCTTTGTGTCTGTTACCTGCTGTTGCAATATGAATAATTCATCAAGAGTAGTACCATCATTCCATGTAACTTTCACCTTATGAGATCATTTTTGTTAAGTGCCATGGACATTCTGTTTTTCTAGCAAGTGTTTTTATATTGTTCTTTGGTGGATAAAAATTGGTTTGGTGTTTATTTTCATAATCGGGTAGTTAAAATCATTTTCTACCATTCATTGGTGCATGATTTTCTTCTGTTTAGCCTATGTCAGATCAAATTGAGCAAATGGGGGTCACAATAGAAACTCAGTAGAAGGTTTGTTTTATTGAAAAAAAACTTTATGTATATTTTTTTTAGGGTAAAATATGTTTTTGGTCCCTATACATTCACTAAAAAATGATTTTAGTCCCTGTTCTTTCAAATCGACCATTTTAGTCCTTAAACTTTGAAAAACATGTGAATTTAGTCCCTTTTCTTTATAAATGTTAGTGTTGTTAAGAGACTAAATTCATATGTTTTTTAAAGTTCGAGAACTAAAATAATCGATTTGAAAGTACAGGGACTAAAACCAATTTTTAGTGAAAGTATAGGGATTGAAAACATATTCTACCCTTTTTTTTATAACTAACATATGTTCATTTCAAATTGGAGTAGGATTGTTATGGCAAAAATTTAATGAGATATATGGAAACAGATCTTCATAGGGTGAAGAATATTTAAGAGGTTAATGGCCTTGGTGGGATTGCCTGGAGTGAAAGGCCTATCCATGGAGCAGCGTAAGAGGATAACAATTGCAGTTGAACTTGTTGCCAATCCATATATTATATTCATGGATGAACCTACCTTTGGCCTTCATGCCAGAGCTACTGCTATAGTAATGAGAATAGGGAGGAATACAGTTGATAGTTGATATTGGGAAAACTGTGGTCTGCACAATCCACCAGCCTAGCATTGATATATTTGATGCTTTTGATGAGGTCAGTGGTCATTTCCTTCTCTTAACTTGCTTACAAAATTCAATGTCTCAAGGCTGAACATATATATTGTAATATTACAGCTACTTCTGTTGAAGTGTGGAGGTGAGGAAATATATGTGGGACCTTTAGGCTAGCATTATTCTTATCTGACGAATTACATTGAGGTCTGTACCATCTCTAATTACTAATTAATTAGTACTAATTACTTTTGTATTGTCAATCAATTTATTCATCAAGTAAGTCGTGCTTGGTGTAGGGAATTAATGGGGTGTCAAAAATTAAGAATGGTTATAATCCTGCCAATATTGCACCTTTACATTCAGGAGAAACAAGGACTTGATCAGGGAACTTAGCACACCTCCAGCAGGTTCCAAAGACTTATACTTCCCCACAAAGTACTCACAGACTTGATCAGGAAATTCTCTCTCTGGATCAACTCTCCAAGCTCACTCTCGTCTCATAAGTAACAATATCACTGTGTTGCAATAAATAAATAAAAAAATTCTCTTAATTTACTTCATTTTTTTTTCTCTGTTTAAACCTGCTCACCTGTGATGAAGGTTAGAAATCCTTTTTATTTATTTTTTTCCAAAAAGAGATAGGATTATTTCAGGCTACTTTTAAAATCGTGCATGAACCCCAGTGCCAAATTTGTATCTTAAACAGATTTAATTTTCATTTTAATTTTAAATAATTTACTTTAGTAGTGTCAAGCGTTATTTTTTAGAGAGCCTATACAATAGTTGCTTTTAAAACCCTGAACAAACCAGTTTTAGGAAAACTTTAATTGATCCATTCAATTTAACAAAATAAAAAAAATGTATTTATGGTTAACAAATTTTCATTAGTAATTAGTGTTATATAAGTTTAGGCGGTAGTTTCTTAGCCTAAAGGGTTAATTAGTCCAAACATCGTAGGCTTTTAAGTTATTATTAGCACAATGTTTCATAACTTTTTTTGTAGTAAGTTTCCTTTCATGGATTTTAATTTTTATTATTATTTGAAATGGATACTTTTGAGTTAACAATAATTTTGCTTTCTGATTTTTTTCTCCAATCAACAGATCATTGCTAATGAGGGTTTTGATAAAAAAAATTGCACACTTACTATGCTAGGTTTGGATCAATCATATATCATGTTATGGTTTTTATCTTATGCATGTGTCTTAGATGATTATATTTGATCTATTGTTTTCTTCCTTAATGATTCAAGCCAGGTTTTTTGATCAGTCCCTGCATGTGAGGGTGCTCTTCTTGTACTAGATGCTTCTCAGGTGAATCTTTATGTTTTTAATTATGCTCTTCTTGTAGTATAATAATATATAATATATAATTATACTAACAATTATTGATACACCACATGGCCCTTAATAATTCTTAAAGACTTTAATCAATAAGCCAATAAGATAAGGACTAATTAATGCATACTAGCTAACATTTAAGATACTGAAATCAGTATAGGGTTATTTCTAATTTTTCATCAATCAATCATCATCACTCTATTTTTGTTGTTTTAGTTTATTTCTGGACTTGACATTTGGATTGTCATTTTTCTACAGGGTGTGGTTCAATTTTCACAAGGAATTTTTCTTCCTTCTCCTGTTACCTCCTATCATATTAAATCCTCATTGATAATAATGTTATGTTTTTCCTTAAGTTTTTATTTATTTGATTAATGTCTTCTGACTAACATCATCATGTGTTTTCTTGACTGTGTTACTCAGTCTGGGTTCAGTCTTGCAGTTGTAAGTCCCTCGACAGTGTATTTTTTTGTTATGTTTCATTGTTTATATATCTTGCAGTGTGTGGTACTGTTGCTTTACAAGATTATGGGAGGCCAAGACCAGATATAGAAAAAACCATAAAGTGACACAAGAAAAGACACTGTGTTAGGTACCTAGTGCCATTCCTTCTTGTGATTATTGGATTACCTATGCTCATTCTATTGGTCATAATGCAGCAGGTTTATATCTTATCAGA
This sequence comes from Pueraria montana var. lobata, assembly GCA_026413185.1. Lineage (NCBI taxonomy): Eukaryota > Viridiplantae > Streptophyta > Magnoliopsida > Fabales > Fabaceae > Pueraria > Pueraria montana. The sequence continues at coordinate 15,607,404 of CM048651.1, read as the reverse complement.
AACAATTTCACACAGTTTTTTTCTTTAATATTAATGACCTTTTGTTTTCTGGCCTGGCAGTATCTGAAGCGCGTTCAACATGTTACTCATCATGTACTTAAGAGGTTTGCTGGTAACTTTTATTTTTGGGTTTTTTTAAGTCACAAATAACAAGTTTATTCTTGTTTACATTCTAAATAAGGGGGTGTATGCGTAATGTTTGCAAAGTTAATGAAGTTTTGTCTGAATGGTGCAAGGTCTCATCAGATGTTGGCATTCGATCCATAGTTGATTGGTTCTTTTATAAGTAGTGACTTAGTTCTGCAATTAAAAAAATTATTACTATTATTGCTGCACAATGCAAAAGGTTTATTAAATTTTTCTTTCTATATGTGAAATAATTCATTCTTGTTTTTTGGCTGCAATACCAGCTGTCAATACCAAATTATGTATTAGACACATTATGTGATTAGGTACTATATGAATGGAAATATACTTATAGATCTAGGTGACTAGGTTTATAAAATTTCCTTGTTTTGAGGTGCTCTGGTTTATAAGTTCAAGCAATAGTCATAAGTCTGCATTTATTATGTTCTCATAACATTTTGTTTGGCTTATCCTTGTTTCTTCTATCAGAACAAAGGACTCTTTAGAATGAGATTAATGAACTCAAGAAACAAGTCAAACCTACCCCACGCAACTGACAACTAATACATCTACCCCTGAACTACTTTTGTAACACCCCAAGTTTCGGGTACTAGGAATATACGTTAAGGAGAACCCTTATTAGGACTCTTGTTATATTTTCTGTAAATTCTTGTTATTATTGCTTGTATATTATTGGTTTTGTCCTAAGCATGTACCTATGTTGTGATAGTATTTGTGTTTTTCTATGCACGTGTGTCGTGTGTATTTTATTGCTACTGTTGTTGTTATTTGTGATCTTATTGGTCTGGATGTTAGATTATTATTATTATTATCTTTATTATATTACATTATGTTAGTGTTATAGTTATTATATTTGGTGTTAGAGGAGTGTTAGATTAAGTTCTTATAATTAGAATGTTTGAAAAATGTTTAAGTATAGTGATGAGCTTTATGATGAAAACCCTAGAAAGACTACGTCATATCTTGAGTTGTACTTGTCAATATGAGGTGTCATTTGCGTCGTTGGAAAGCTTGCTGAAAAAGCTACAATTTATCCCTACACCTTAGAAACCAAAATCGGCTTCCATCTTAGAGAAAATCGGCTCTAAAGTAGATCACTTGATTATAAAAAACCCTTTAAGTCCCACATTGGGCAAAATAATTTCATAAATCCCTTCCTTCCTATATATATAAAGGAGATCACCAAGCCTTAGTAGAACCAAAGAATAAAGTGGGCTTAGCGTTAAGTGCGGAGCCCCTTATAATTAATATTTTTAACTCCCCCTTAGAGTTTTCAAACTCGGGGCATATAGGCGGCTTGGGATCGTGTTTTTCTCACACCCAAGTTTTAGCGATAGTAAGAGTTGTTGCGATGGTCATGATGGACAACGCCACCAAGCTCTCCCGGGTCGGTCAGAGATCATCTTCGTGTTTCCCAAGTGAGTGTTTTCCCCTACGCTTCGCTTTTATATTTTAATTGGACGGGTTGTGAATACCCTGAAGCATTATGTTTTCTTTAATGAAATGATAAATTGATTGTGTTCGAATTGTAGATATTTAAGTATCTTAACCTATCTCAGGAACTAGATATCTTATCATAGTTTAGAAGAATGATATGGAAATCAAGAGATGTGAATATAGTAACCATGAACGTGATTTTAATGTGAAAAACGAGTTACGAAAAAGACCGAATTAGGCTTAGGTGTCTTCATAAGAAATATAGCCCTAGATGTTATCTAACTAATGGATTTGGTTTCACGGTAATCAGAATTCTAGAACTCTAGATATCAACGAATTAGTGAGAAAAGGTCAAGCTTTCAGGATTCTGCGATAAGTTGGTGTTGTTCTTAATTTTAGGCATATAAGATTATAAAACTAGATTTTAAGGCCAACATAGAAGTTGTATATAATTATCTTATCTTGACTTGATTGATTAATGATATTGAATACATGTGTGTTGATGTTATAACTTGAATGGTGATTTGTGAGTGTTGTGCAATCATTGAATGCTTTACATTATCCCTAAAGTGTGAATTGCGATGTATGAGTATTAAGTGTCTTTGACTTTGAGTTAAGAGATGATGTTAGATGCTATTGAGATGGATGACCTAGCCTATGTGGGGTGAGAATGGACCCAGGTGATATTTTGATCGTGAGTGACCTAGCCCATGTGGGGTAAGAATGGGATCACTATGTTTGATGTAAGGTTTAATGAAGCCATGAACATCTATGTGAATCATGCATCATAACATGATATATATGTGTTTTCGAAAGTTGTTTATGAACCTAACTGGGGAGGTCGTGAAGAACTCGATGAGTTCTGACCTTGGGGGTATTATCTGGTTTGGAATCTCCTTTAAACTCATGCTGATCCCATGGGTTGGAGTATCCTTGCAAGACTGGGTAACCCTGACGAGCCACTAGGGGTATCATCCTGGTTGAGACTGTTAGTGTCAGATGCCCATGGTGTGGCTATTCATCGACTCGCACGTACTCTCAGGCTACTTTCACAAGAGTATTTTACTGGTACCACATGCATATGAGAAAAGAGAATGGAACATCACATTGCATACGTGCATTATTGTAAGTTTTGTCTGACTTGTGTGGTTTATGAAGTGGATGCCATGTATACCTTAAGTTGTACTTATGTGATGTGTGAATGATTCTATCCATAATCATAATATGTTGTGAATGTATATATATCTAGACTTGTAATGGAATAGGATAGGATGTGACTCTTTATGGGCATAGAGAGAGATGTACCTAGAACGACACTATGTGAGTATAGGTCATGATGTATTTTGCTATTAAGAAATAGACTGATGCAAAGAAAGTGTTAGATAGTAGAATACAAGTATGAAAAGTGAAGTTAACGTGAGAGGGAGTAATGGAAGTAACTTGCTAGCTAAAGAATAAATACTAAGATACTGATGATGGTGAACCAGCGTAGTAGAGTGAGCATGAGAGATGTGTTATAGGAAAGTGTTTATGATCGATAGATGTAGACTAACTATAGAAATAATAGAGTTTGATAGAGGCTCGGAGAGGGTAAATTCATAAAGACTAATAGATGAATTGTTTGGGTAGAAGGGTTTAACCCAGCCGTAGAGTCTTAGAGCACTCACTGAGACCTTATGTCTCACCCCTTTAAGTTCCCTCCTTTCAGGAAACAGGTGATGGCTCGTGTATTTGGAGCATGGAGCCTCGTCATAGAAGATGTAGCTTAGTTATTTTATATTTCTATATAATTTTCTTATATGTTGTATGATGTAAATGTTACAAGAAATAAGTTGTAATTATTAAATCAAGTTGTAATTTATATGTTTATATGTTAGCTTCCGCATGAGATGGTTGTGTAAATGTTTTTAATTTTTGCGTCTTTAGAAATATTAAGCGTAGTTACGGTAATATCCTTAGGGTGTTACAACTTTTATCTAATGTAATTGTAAAAAAGCTTTCTTTATTATATTAATGAGATTGTCTTTTTATATTTTTCTAATGTGTGATTTAAATCCTGGTTTCATTATTAATTATGCTTTTAATGCAAGTTTCATGCTATTAAGGATTTCTTTGTAATCCTAGTTACTGTTTCCCATCTTCTTGATGAACCTTTTTTGCTGGAGGACTTTTTAATTCATGTAATTTCTGGAAACATAATTAGTTTTATGGTTGCACACTATACTCTTTGACTATGGTTTATTTACTGTTTATGTAACTGTTAAGATTAAAGGACAGAACTGAAAATTTGTGAATTTTCCATTATTGACTCAAAGAGTGTATGAATATATATAGATACAAGATAAGAAAATAAAAAGGAAAAGATTAATCAAATCTAATCTAAATCTTAGAGATATAATCCTACAAGATAATAAAAGATAAAAAGTTTCCTACTTTCCTAGATATAGGCTATCAAATCTCCTAAATATCTATTATATCATATCTTATGATATCTCATAAATCTCTATCATATTATATCTTAACACTCCCCCTCAAGCTAGAGCATACAACTTAATGCTCCAAGCTTGGAACATAATTGAAGCATAAAAAAAATGAAAACAACTCCAAGGTAGAGGACTCTCCAATGCGTAGAGTACGACACCAAAAACTAAATATTCTTCTTCAAACTCAGATGTTGCGAGGGAGTAGACTGAAACCCAAGACAAGTAATGCAAGGACATTAGGGACTCAGATATCAGCACGATAGGACTTGAAACAAGCAGAGGAAGAGTCGATGAGTCATAACTTCCAACACTCCCCCTCAAGCTAAAGCTTTCTACGCTTTTAGCTTCTTAGAGTACATTATCCTTCAAACTGATTGGACGGTTGGGATAAACTGATATCCATGGCAACAATGCATTTATTATTTTATCTATTAAAGAAAATTGAGGTGTTACAACGGTAGACTGAAAAAAAATAGTTAGAAAGAACAATCACGTTGATAGTTCTCCTATCAACTTAATTTGGAGAGCATCGTGCAGTGCAAAACCTTACCACCTTAATTATGAACTCCACAAGTAACATTAAGACAACGGCCGCTCCGGACACAAACAAAGGGACTGGCATTTTAACTGAGCCACACTTAAATCCAGACATTTCATCTGTTAACGCTGCAATGTGATATACTACAGAAAGTGTCAGCAATGCATTTGAGCTCGCAAAAATAGGCGATGAAGGGGTGAGTCTTGCAATGTAAATGGAGTTAAGGAAAAGCTCAGAAGTCCATATTATGATTGGGAGAAACTTGGAATATGCTTGCCCAAAAGATAAACGCAATTCTTCTGAGCCATTATCAAACTGTGATATCTTGGCCCAAGGATTGCCTAAAGCGCACACCATGCCCACTTGCAATCCCTAGAAAGTAACCCACACACCATCATCATTTTGAGTAGTAGAATTTCTCACCATAGTAACATCATTTTGGCCAGGGATGTCCATTACATGGTGGGGGGAACAAGAACCACAATTTCCCTTCTTTGCCTCTTCTTACCCATTTGAATGAATTAGCTTGTTCTTCCCTTTATCATTACTTGGAGATGGAGATAGAGACATTTTTTGTTTTCAGTTTTGAAGTTTCTTTCTCCCGAACACTCGTAGAGCTACTACCTCTTGCATTGCTCTCAAAAACCCTGATCAATTTTGTTTCTGCTCTTGGGAATTCTGGCAGCACTTACTCTTATGCAGTGGGACAAAGTGAAGAAATGGCTCTTCCTTGTACCCTAAATGCTAATGATAGCCGAAATAAATGGGTTTATGCTCAAGACCCTAAGAAAAAATGGCAACATAAGGAAACTCTAATTGTGCATGAGAACTCTAAGCAAGTTGGTGGCAAGTCATTTTCCAGCACTGGCAGATGACACTTTTTGTAGTCTATCACATTGCAGCGTTAACAGATGAAATGTCTGGATTTAAGTGTGGATCAGTTAAAATGCCAGCCCCTTTGTTTGTGTCTGGAGCGACCGTTGTCTTAATGTTACTTGTGGAGTTCATAATTAAGGTGGTAAGGTTTTGCACTGCACGACGCTCTCCAAATTAAGTTGGTAGGAGAACTATCAGCATGATTGTTTTTTCTATCTATTTTTTTTTAGTCTACCGTTGTAACACCTTAATTTTCTTTAATAGATAAAATAATAAATCCATTATTGTCATGGATCTTTCTACGCTTTTAGCTTGTTACAGTACATTATTCTTCAAACATTAGTTTTTTCATATGGTACTTACTGATGTATGGACTCACGCCACTTGATTATTTTAATAATATATTTAGCTTTCAGTCCTCAACCATTGTTTAAATGAGATTGCTTTCTTGAGTCTTGGTCAATTCCATCATACACAATCATGGAAATTAAAAAATTTAATAATTAATAACCCAATTTCGATTGTTATTTATATAGTAAACTGCAACTAATGTTATTGTTTTTGTTTTTTTTTTTTTTGTAGAACAACTAATGTTGTTTAAACAAGTAAAATATAATAATGAAAATTTTGTTAACTACTAAGTACTAACCTCCTATTTTAATTAGTCTATCACTACAAAAAAAAGTGGTGATTTGTGACGGCTAAAATTGCAGTTTCTGGCAGTTAAAAACCGCCACAAATGGCAATTCTGACGGCAGAGTACGCGCGTCACAAACAGCTTTTGACGGATTTTAAATAGCCGTTGGTATTGATTCTGAATAAGCCGTCAGAAAATCCTCAACATTTATTGGCAGCTAAAAGCCGCCAGTAAATGCATTCTGAATGAGTTTTGATGTAGCATTTACTGGCAGCTAATAACCGCCAGAAAATGCATCCATAATTTTTTTTAAAATTTGCTGGGGGAGGAATTGGAACATTAGATAGTTTTTTACAATTACACTAGATATAGGTAATCCCTAACCTACTTCCCCCTTGGATAAAAAATTAAAGGAACAAATAACTGCAGACTAAACATCAAGGATCAACATCTTGCGTTACTTTTTAAACCAATCAAAATAACTTCATGGGCATAAATACTTAAAAGAGGGAAAAGATGAACAAAACCAGTGAAAAGAAAATAAAGAAATCTGCACAAGATGTTAAGACCCTGTAAGAAGTACTATTTTTCAACAAGTACTTTATTATTATTAATACCTGCATGCATCAGGAACTTTAAAAAAAAGAAAAACTACATGTGTACTACAATTATTTAACAAGTATTTAAATTTAATTTGAAGAACCAGAAAAAGAATCAAGAGTCTCACTTTTCTGGCTTTCCTTCGTCAAAAGCCTCTAATAATCCATAACCTGTTTATCTCTGGCAGCCCTGAAATTTAAAATAACACATTTGCATAAATAAATGAAAGAAATCAAAGAAACTATCCCTTAAAAAATCCACAAAAAAGGCTTCATTGTGAAAAACGTACCTATGCAAAGCGAGCTCAGTCCTCAAAGAAACTAACCCTTTATTATCCATTTTGTCAAAGGAAGTTAAAATACAATAGAAACTAATATAAAAGAGTCAATAGACTCACTTTGAATTTGCTCCTGCTCATGAAGCCACTGTTTCTGTGGCCTTTCCTCAGCCTCTCGCTCGCTTAACAGAATCCTTAGCACTCTTTTGCCCAAAAGTTAGGGAAACAACCTTTGAATGAGCATCAGTATTTAGACAGAATCACCGAAAACTGCACCACTAACTGTTATCACAACCAAAATGTGTAGTTTGTTAAATACAATTAGACTGATACTTTGAGTGCTTCAACTTGAGGTGAAAAGATGCAAAATATGAAAATTGTGTCAGGTTCCTACATTGTATGACTATATAGCAGGAGGGATAAATCATAAACACCAAGAAAGCTAACCAAAATAAAATGTGTTAGTTTCCAATAATAATACTACATAGAAGTACTGAACTAGCAAATGATGTGGTCCAGATGGAAGTTACAGAAGGAAAATGATAAATAATCCGTAAGCCAATGAAACAAAAAGGACAATATGTCAAATTACCAGGCTCAAGAAATCTCCCTACTTTATGTCCTCTGCTTCAATAGCTCTGTTTAGGATACCTCGTGATGTAGCACTAGATAAAGAAGAAAAAACCAGATTAAATTTATGTGGCAAGGGAACATCTCCTTTCCTGAATAATAACATCTATTTCTTCAACGACCACATAAGCTCAAAACTTTATAATTATATTAGACAGTTTTCAAAACTTTATTTCCTAATAATAATTATTTTAGTCTGACTTCCCAATCACGATCAGTGCTGTATCTATTTCAAAAATTACAGTTGTCAAAAGTCAACTTATTTTAGACAACTCAAATGCCTGGATTCCTGCCAGAGCAGCATCTGCAATAGCCACAGATTTGGCAGTGATTAATCTTGCAACATTTTCAGCTGAAAGACATTTTCAGCGATTAATTTGGCAACGACCATTTAGAAAAGCACAAAGAGTAAACTCACCTGAAAGAAGAAAACACCAATCACCGCTAATTAAGGAACAAACAAGTAATTTGCACTTGGTTTTTTAAGTAAGGGCTGAAAAAGCATTAGGTTCATTTAGAGTAACAGACGCACCTGGTTAAGCAAGTGTTGCTCTGGCTTCCAAACAAGTCCTTAGTAGGTGATGCAGACACACTTTGCTCCTGTGACATTTAAGCTCAACCATGTCTTTGTGAGTGTACGACCTCAGGGCCAGAATCAGCATTACCAAAACCTCATTGTGATTCTTCATGGCAGCTTTCTTGTGAGTCTTGTTCAAATTACCTTGAGAATCATTCTTTGAAATGCCAAGGATTCCGTAGTAGCTAAGAGTTCATCCTAAGAGATAGCTTCAATGTTTCAAGTCAGATTCAGATTAGGAAAAAGAAATAAAATTTAGAAGAAATAGGAGATGAAGAATCCAATTGAGAAATTATGGAAAAGGAATGAGTGGATGGTGAAAGAATCAAAGTTAGGGATCTGATTGCAAACTACTGGATGAACCTGTCAACTCACAATAGATCATATTGAAATTTGACCATCACGAATGAAAAACTAGCAGATGATTTTCACAAAGAAACCAAATCAGATAGCACAACAAGAACAGGAACATCATATGCATCAAATTAACATCTGAAAAGAATAAAGTGCTAAAACGTACTTCGCGCGGAAGCGCTCGCATTACGGTGAGGAAATGAAACCCTAATCAAATTCTCTTTAACCGCAATTCGTGTTTCAAAGCTAAACTCATCAAAATTCATAGCAAAATCCTAATCAATAGGAATTAAAAAAAAGTAGGGGAAATGAAAACAAGACCGAGTTGAAGAAATTATCAGTATCACGATTCACAGGGGAATGAAAAGGCACGAGTGCGTTGAATGCAAAGTGAGATTAAGAAACGAACCCGAGAATCCTCAAATCCTCGTGTTGAAGAAGTTTCTAACGATACTCCGCCACCGCCTCACGGTGTCGTGCAACGTCATTTGCTATAGTTTCTGCGAAACCTCTTGCCCTATTGCGGTATTGCCCCCAAGTCTCTGGGTGAAGTGAAGAAATAAAGAGAATGAATCTTTTTTTTAATGGAAAGAAATATTTTCTTTTACTTATTTGGTTGGATAAAATAGTAGCATTTGAGAAAATCGTGTTTTTTTTTCATTTAAAAATAATGGCATATCGAAACTCGTGAAGAGAGAAAGAAAGCATATCGAACTTCGAGGACGAAGAGAGAGAGTAAGCAGATCGAACTTCAAGGAGAACTATTGGTGGCTATAGAAACAGTCATAAATTGCATTACTTTCTGGTGGTTTATGGTGACTGTCACATATGAGCCACCAGTAAAACCTTAATTTTTTGTAGTGTATCATTGATCTATTGACAGTTATGAAATGTGTTAATATTATAAAAAAATCTTTGGAGATGGTCCAAGATAATATTTCAGTCTACTATATATATATATATATATATATATATATATATATTATTGTGTATTAATGTGCATGAATACGTTATATGTGACTTAATTATTTGCTTTATTTGCTACTAGCATTTGACACATGTGCACTTCCAAGCTTGACGTTAGTATTTCTGTTAATGTCATTTGACTCCAAAGGCTAAAAATGTATTTTTTGAAATTTGAGGAACAAATTTTTTTTTTCAATTTTGGGGGTAAAAACAGATTTATCCTAATTTTTAGAGATTAAAATCATAATTAAGCCACGGTCTATTATATCATATTACTTCAATTTTTTTTCTATATATTTGTGTGAATAAATATGTGACTTATTTATTTGCTTTTTTAATACCAGGAAAGTGCTCAGTTACTAGGAAAATCCACCAAATCATATAATATCAACAATTGTTTAAATAAGATTGCTTTCCTGAGTTTTGGTCAATTCCTCCATGCATAATCATGACCCCTATTTTAATCTATCTACAGTTATAACAGTTATAAAATGTTAATATTATCAAAAGTCTTTGGAGAATGGTTCAAAGTAATATTAATTTTAGCCTACTATATTATATTACTACGAAAAGAATTTTCTGTGTGCATTGATAGTGTAAAGATTTTTTATACTATCAACTAATCACAAAATGTTATATTTTTAAAAAATTTGAGTCTTATTTTAACTATCTTAAAATTCACACATACCAATTGGTTTATAGTGTAAAAAAATTTACACTAATAATATATAGAAATTAAACTTGTGAATGAATATATGACTTAATTATTCACTTTATTATATTACGAGGAAACACTTACCAGGAAAATCTACCAAATCATATACTAAATAACACTTTTGGTCTCTTTATCTTTTATCCTTTTTTTCTTCAAATTGGTCCCTCATCTTTTAAAAAATTCAGTTTAATCCTTTATGTATTTCAAATTATTCAAAATAATTCTTCCATCATATTAAAGGTAACGCCGTTAATAATTTTAAGATATTAGCAGTAAAAATGGTTACAAAACACAAGCTTCTCCCTATATAATATCAATAATTGTTTGATTGCTTTCTTGAGTTTTGGTCAATTCCACCATACATAATCATGACCCCTATTTTAATCTATCATTGATCTATCAACCGTAATGAAATTAATGTTAATATTATCAAAACACTTTGGAGAATGGTTCAAGGTAATATTCCAGCTTCCTATATTATATTAGGCTTAATTATGTTGTTAGTCCCTGAAATTTGAGATGAATTTGATTTTGGTCCCTCAAATTTAAAAAAAGATCATTTTAGTCCCTCAAGTTTTAAAAAATATGATTTTAGTCCCTTAAATTTACTGTTCAGAGACTAAAAACAGCTTTAAAATAATCATTTTAGTCCCTCAAATTAGGTGTCCAGGCACTAAAAACACATTTATTCAAATTTGAGGGACTAAAATGATCTTTTTCAAATTTGGAGGACCAAAACCAAATTCATTCCAAATTCTAGGGACTAAAATCATAATTAAGCCATTATATTACTATGAAAAGAATTTTGTACCAATATGCATGAATACATGACTTAATTATTTGCTTTATTGTTATCCGTAAAAATCATAGCTTTTTTTTTTTTTTACAAAAGTCATAGCTTGTGTTCTTGACATAAATTAAACTATTTTTTGTTAATTTGCGACCTAGCAATTGTTTCTTATATTGTGACCTCTAGCCATTTCCCATTAAGTTTCTATCTCAATTTATCTATTTATAATATATAATTTCTGAACCACACAGCCATACATTGACACCTCACTTTACAAATCTTTGCCACATCAGCTTAATTGCTTATGTGTCATTTCTTCTACATTCTTTTTTTTAAACTCCTCTTAATTTTTTCTATTATGCAAAATTGTTTTTCACTCATCAGAAAACTAATTATGTAGGTGTCGGGAGGTGCTGCTGATGTAAACTAATTATGTAAAGAAGTTCCCTGCTGCCAAACTAATGTGCTCCTTGTACTTAGTTTTGGTTTCTTACAATAAAATCAATATTCGCTTATAAAATAATTCTCTTCGATCTCCACATGGGTTTCTTAAATTTTGTGAAGTTGTCTTCTAATAATTGGGTTTTGTGGAATTTTAGATGGTTCAAGGACCATTGGAGAATGGTGCTAAAGGAAGAAAAATTGTTCTGCTTGACAAGGAGAATGACAAACTGAACAAGATCTAGGAGACAATTAGGTCATCAAATTTGGGACACACCGAAACAAGATCTAGGAGCTGTTAATTACTTTTACAGTTTTTTTGTTTTCCTATTATGTTGAAAGTTCATTTTGCCTTATTAATATTTGTAACGACCCATCTACGTTAGATAACTATTAAAACTAAGGTTCCTTGATTTCCTTTTAGTTTTAAAACTCTTTCATTAGTTTACTTTATGAAAATATTGCGTGAACTTTTCGCATTTCCAAAAGTAATAATTAAAGTTCAAACTAAAAGAAAATATAATTTTAACTATAAACAACTTTTGGAGTTTATACATGAGACAAACCTAAGCTGGTCATCTCTATACATACAACTATATATACCAAACAAAGAAAAGAAAGAACGCAGCTTGAATCTCGTGCTCGCTCCATCTACTAAGTCTCCAAGAGGAGTCCACCTAGAAAGCCATCTGCTCCCCCGAACACAATGTCTGAGATCATCACAGGCACGGACCACACATGCAAATATTGCAAGGGTAAGCTTACCAAATAAAATTATACATATAAGTAGATAAGTGAATTTCTAATTATTAAGGAAAAGGACGAGAAAACTAGATTTTGTATACTTCAAAATACTATACATAATAACTTAAAATGACATACAATACTTAGTTCATAATTTCAAAACTCAATTCAGCAATAAACACCAATAAACAACACAATCATGACTCAACCATCTCAATTAGTTCATACAACATAGTTATAACATGAATCCTCAAAATATCAATGACAACATAGTTCTATCACCAATTATTACCATGAATCATCAAATCTCATGGATTACATCCAATCAACAAATCTCATAAATCCTCATCTAACATAAACAACATAAACCATCACCGTTCATCATCATGAGCCATAAGCATCATAAGTCACATCTCAACATAATACAATCACCAACATCTCTCATCACAAAGTGATGTACAACATAAATCACTAGACAACCTTAGTTGGCAAGACTGACTCTACTCCATGGAGTTTCAACATCATATGAGCGGTCCTCATAGGCCCCATCCCCCACCATAGTCAGTGTCTACTGACCATACAGGGAGTCCCCTGAGCTACCCTACGGGAAAAATGTGATTTTATCGAAAATAGACAAGTGCTATAGTGACTTACCTCTGTAGGTTTGCAAGACCTTACATCTATAGGGATTCGCCCACTCGTCTATTCTATGGGCTCACCGTTAGCCACCACGAAAATCCCCAGCACTAGGTTGAGAGCCCAACTGGCACCCTCAACTTACGTGCCTACTCATATGTCTGTGCACCAACTGTGCATATATGCACCAACTATGCACATACAATATTTGGAATATTTCTGTGCATCAACTATGCACACCCCGTATTCCAGCGGCAAAACATATTTGGAACCCCTTGCAGTCTTATATACGGTACCTCCCTCTGTACCCGCCATTTCCAATGGCCTGACTTAAGGATCCAAATACATCTCAACAACATCAACAATCCTCAACCACGACAACAACCCATCCCCTATACATTAAAAGAGTCACTAAACCTCTTGGGAAGTAGTTCTCAACACTCCAACACGCCATTCGGAGTCAAAACATAGGGGTGGTACTTGGAAAGATATCCCACTAGGCGAGACCTCCGGATCGCTTTAGTGGGCCGGAGTTCTGGCGTGAAACTCACCCTTCCAAGTATACCAATTTTCTTTTCTATAAAAATCTTCCCAAAGGACATAGCTAACTCCTCTTTAACATATAGGAATGGTTCCAATACATAATTCACATATATCATCATCTCATCAACATTCAATTTCAATTTCTCAACAATACACATACACCTCAATAATAAATAATGTTCTCAACAAAATTTTAAGCACCTCAATCAACAATATAATAATCTCAACAACAAAGTCATTTGCTCATAGAATAAACTTACTTACAAAATTCACACCTAAATAAACAAACATCATCATTCCAATAATTATATCATATTAACCAAATTGACCAAATAAGGTTGATTTCTCTTTGACAGTACTGGATGTGAGCTCTCACTGACTGTAGAAAATAAACTCAGAATTAAAAACTTTATATATCAAATTGAAGCTCTTGAAATATATTTTACAGAAAGGTATCCCACTTATAAAATTAACATCTAGAAAATTTTATAAAAATTTTCAAAGTCAACAGCCCTAAATTTTGAGTGCTCACTGAACATAGCTCAAAGAAATGTAAATTTCTCCCACTTCCCAAATTCATTTTGAGCTGAAATTTTTACAATAGAAAGGTAACATCTCTATATTTCTAAAAAGGTAACTCTTGCCCCAAAATTCTTTTCCTACTGTTCCCAGTAAATTTATTTCAAACAGCCTAACTTTCAGACTCAAAACAAAGCTCAAAACCCTTGCCCTGTTTCTCTTTAAAAGGTTAATTTAGAAATTGAACATGATAATTGTTGTAATTTATATGATTAAAAAAATTGTTTTGTCTAGTTTTTAATGGTACAAAAAAGAAAAAGAAACATTATGCACACAAGTGGGAATTTGAGAAAAACCGAGACATGTTCCTGGGGAAACTCGAAAACAGAACAACCATTTTGGGAGTCATGGATGAACCCGGAGATGAGGTTTTCTCTCCAAGGTGTAAAAATGAAAGTTGCTCCATTTCGTGTATATTTTCATTCAAAACAAATTTCGTGAAAAGCAAACAATTAGATCTTTCAAAAATCACAAAATCGTGGGGGCTGTCCAGGGCTGGACGAACCAACAGCCACTGCCACTTTTATTTTTGGGGTGAATCTCACATTGAGAACCTTGTCAAACAATTTTAATAAAATTTGGGCATGGTCTCCTTTGTTTTAGGAGCCTTTCCAAGTAATTTAGAGAGTCAAAAACAAAAACACTCAGTCCATACACACTCACAGCCACTGCCAGGAGAATTAAATATCAATTTTTCATCAATTTCAAATTCAACCACAACACAACCAACAAGAGGGGCATACATGTTGTATGTGGTTAAGCCCCCTAACTCTCAACCATACTTAAATTGAAAATAGAGAAGCTTCCCTTACCCAAAATTCTTGAAATTTCCTTAACTTTGCTATGGAATCAACTAGGAGGAACCTAAGTCAACATCAAAATAAGCTTAAATCAAGATTTCATCCACAACCCAAAATTTTAAATGAAACCCATTTAGTAATTTCTTGGTGGAAAGAGAGAAATTAACTAAGAGATCTTAGAATAAAAAAGATGAACTTACCAATTAGATGGAAATCCAAGAAGTTCTATAGAAGAATACAAGCTAAACTTCAACCTAATGGAGAAGGAAGAAGCGAACAGAGAAGGGAGAGCGACCAGAGAGGGAGCGAACAGAAAGAGCAAACAGAGAAGGAAAATAGCGAAGAAATGACTAAGTTAACTTTTTGCTATTCGCACCTCTATTTTTTCTAACCTCACACCCCCTTTTCTATAACAAAAACTTACGAAAAATCGAAATTATTACGAAAACTACGAAACATACAATAATCACATAAACAAAATAATCTATTTATTTATATAGTTCATTAAATAACACAATTTAAATTTAATTACTTTTTCATACATTACGAAAAATCATAGTGTTACAATATTAAGCTCCCCAACATTTGCTTATATGACTTCTCTTTGCAATTTGCATGAGTATGATATCAAGCAACTTTTTTCTTTTTCTTTAGGAATACTACATGAACTCTTTGAAATATATAATCAGGCAGGAGAAAAAAAATACAAAACTATACAGGATAAGAATATCTCTAAATCCACCTTTGATCCAACTCTCAGATTTGTGATATTTTTTCCCTTCGATTTACACATGATAATTAGCTATTCTTAGTACCAAAATCATTATTAAAATATTTGGCAAATCAAGCACCAGCGGTATAAAAAAGAAAAACAAATTGAGTTATTTTTTATTTGGCAAATCAAGCATAGTGCATAATAATTTTTTTTAGTTAATTTTCCAATAACTGATGTATTAATCAAATTGACTGTCTTAATTATAAATGAACTATTAATATATAATTGATAATTATAACAACATTAGCATGTATTATTAAATATCAAAATGTCAGTTACTCAATTCAAATTCAAAGAGCATGTATTATGGCACAATTTGTCTGAATTAAATATTTATTACAAACTTTAATTCAATTATTATTCTCTTTAATGCATGATAACCTGAATATATATATATATATATATATATATATATATATATATAATTCATTTATCCCTGAACATATATTTAAACTAATTTAAATCAATTGTTAAATTTAAAATAAATATTAAATTTATACTTGAAACCCTCATGCATAATCATTAAATTATATAATTTAATAATATAACTCAATCATTGGAAGCATTAAAAACAGCTGTTTTTTTAATTGTAAATTATGATTAAATTAGATTTGTGATATTTTTTTCTTTTCATTTGCACATGATAATTAGTTTATAAATAAATGTATATGATATAATTTAGAGAAAATTGAAATAATTAAACAAATAAATATTTCAATAAACTATAAAATAAAGTAACTGTGAAATATTTGTCTTATGAATTAAGAAAGTTGTCAAAGCCACTGAGAAAATAGATGTTGGTATGTGGTGTCAAATTTATAAATTATATCTTAATTTATTGAAATAATAATATTTTAATTTATGGTCAAAAAATTTAACTTGCAGAATCCACTAGTATTGGCCTAGTGGTGGGTAGTTTGAATACTATGCATGAGAAAATAGTTCATAGATTATATTTTTAGTGTGACTATTGTAAAAAAAAAAAAAAAAAAAAAATAATCCACGCATTAGGCTACGTGTCCCATACATTGTACACATTCATTCTAGGTGTAGGCATCCAATTATTAATTGAGAACATGGGAACAATTTTGTTTTGCCTCTGCTGTTTCTTAGGTTTACCACTCACACATAACATAATAATAAAATTAAAATAATTGTTATTTTATTATTAATATTATATGTATATTGGGTTGGGTCGAGTTCATCTGGTTTGGAACTCATTAACCCAACACTCAATCCAATTATAATATGGTCAGCCAAAATAAACTCAAACCAACCCAATGACCCAACCAAACTCGTTAAAAGGTAGTTGAATTGAACGGGTTCGTGTATCGATCGCGACCTACTTACACAACTAGATTTGCATATTATACAAAAAAAAAAAAAAACAAGGAGTGAGAAGTCTAAACCTACAAGGGAAACCTACAACATACATATAATGAATTAGTTAAATAATTATAGTTATTAATTAAAAAATTAAGTCTCTTAAAAAAAATTAAAAAATTAAGTATTAAAAGTACATAATTCGCTATAACTTTACATATATCTAATTATACTTTCAACTAATAACTTTAAAATTTATAATTAAGTTAATATTGTATGAATTGACAGTGTGTAGAATTTTTACACTATCAATTAATTATAAATTGTCATTTATGATAAACTTGTTGATTTTTACAATAAATACCTTAAAATTTATATTAATGTTAATTTCTGATTAATCAACAAGCTTAAATATGTTTTAGGTCCCTGATAAATTAGCGAATTTTATATTTGGTCCCTAATAATTTTTTTTTTTGCATTGAGTCTCTAATAAAACAAATCTTATATTTAGTCCTTGTTATTTTTGTTTTTGACTTTCTAATATATCTATTTTTTCATTTTAGTAATTATAATATTTTGTTCATTTTGTATTAGCTATTCCCTTTGAAAAATATTTGATAGGAACTAATAACAAATTATCTACATATTTGAGGGACAAAAACAAAAAATAGATATATTAGAAGGGCTAAAATAAAATAAAAAGGACCAAAAACAATTTTTTTCTTTTATTAGTGACTCAATGCCAAAAAAAAATTTTAAAAAATTATTAGGGCTCAAAACAAAATCGCTAATTTATCAAGGACAAAAAATTAATATATTTAAGCCAATTAACAATATAAAACTTTTTCGACTGACATTGCAAAGAAATTAACCACTTTTGTAATTTTTTATTTCTCTGTAAAACATATTCCATACTTCTGTAAAGGAAAAAAAAAAAAAAAACGTATTCCTTACCTCGTCAAAACTCGAATTCATACACATGATTCGGGGCACTGAAATTGTTTTCCACTGTGGGTCCACACAATATAGCGACAGAAAATGGGAAACGAGAAAAAAATGGTCTGGTTTCAGTTATTTAATTCTAAAATCGATTAGTGGAAAAACAAACGAATCTCTCATCTGAATAAAATAACATCGCTACTAGTACTAATGACTTAGACAATAAAATATTACAGCTTAGGCGAAATGAGGGTACCATATTCATACCACTTTGATTGGGAGACTAGAAGCACTACTTTGGGCGTAAATATGGGGTTATTGCCCTCATTTCACATACCACTTTTCTTGGTATCTTTTCATACCACTTTACTAGAGAGACAGCAAAGCACTACTTTGCTTGGGACTTATCACATTGTAATGGGTTATATCTATAAAGAAAAATAAATCTATGGAAAATTTTCATGTGGGACTTATCCAGTAATTAGATTAACTTCTTTTTGATGACATATATTTTTAATAGCTAGTTAATTCAGAGAGTTTTTTCTTATAAGATTTGTTTTTCCCAAAATTAGTGTGTGGCTAGACATGCATGAAGATACAATTCACTTAATAAGATGTTTAAATTTGCTTTTGGGGGGAGAATTTTATACAATTTGATATACATGTGTTTTATTTTGATGTATTTTATACTGTAGAAGAAAAAATTAATCAATTTCCATTCTAGTTAGTTGTGATTACTAGCTAGTTGGATTATTATCGCTGCAAATTGGACATACTAATGACTCTAATTTGCCTTTCTTTTGTACTGTATAACTCATTCTTTAGTAATTAGATAGAGAAAATTTCTATGAAACCTGCACGTAAGTTCAAAGATTAACCAACAACTATATATACTATTGGCTTAAATTTTGTTTGAGTCCCTAAAATATGTAGATAATTAATTTGTTATTAGTCTCTATCAAATATTTTTCAAAGGGACTAATACAAAATGAACAAAATATTATAAGGACTCAAATGAAAAAAAATAGAAATATTAGAAATATTAGAAGGACTAAGACAGCAAGGACTCAAAACAAATTTTTTGTTTTATTAGGGACTCAACGCAAAGAAAAAATTTATTAGGGACCCAAAACAAAATTCTCTAATTTAATAAGGACCCAAAACATATTTAAACTTATATTATTATACTATCCAAACCTTGTGGCCGGACAGCCAATTCTTGATCATATATAGTGCGCCTTTGCATGGTCTAAAGTAACTACTGTGGCTGTCATGTTCTAATTTTTAATCTTATACTATATATACCTTTATTTTTATAGTGGGAATGGTCCATTTGAGTTCATCCTTTAATTTATTCAGATAGCAGAGACTCACTGATATATGGGTCTAAATCTAACTGCGAGTGGGGCTGGATTTGGGCATACATTGTGCTTAAACTCAAATCCTCTAATTTCTCTTTGTTAATAAAAATTTTACTTTTGAAAAAATACGATCCAAAGCTAAGTGATAGTCTGATAGGAACAAACACAACTTTAACAGTGTTAGGTATATATATGGTCATTTAATTAAGTTAAAATTTTCTTCCAATTTCAAATTTCCAATGCCCGATGGCCTTTATATATAAAAAAAATTATCTGAATTCTGAAGCAATAGTGTCAATATCCACAAAATATACTATATAAGTAGTGTATGCCAGGTGAGACATTTTGAAAAATTTTGAACCTTAGCCTCAAGAAAAAGAAAATATCAAGAGAAATACTATCCTCATTTGAAAAATGTGAGACATTCTCAAAAAACTTACAGTCCCAAAGTATGGAAGATTTGGAGACAAGTTTAGTAGGAAAAGTATTGTAAAGGCACTCAATCTTATACCAGAGACAATTTTCAATCACATTCTCAAATCATGACCTGCTTTCAGGTCATTTTCTGGTTACATACTTGTAAAACCTTTTTTTGATGCTCTTAAAAGCTCTCTAGCACAAATACTCAATCAATATTATTCCTTTGCTGGCCAAACTGTTCAAAATCCCAAATCCCAAAACTAGTGAACCTGAAAGAGTTTAGATTTTTATGATCTCAATGAAACTCTCTAAGAAAAGTTAGTCTCGGTTGAACCAGACTTCCACTTGTGAATTCAGGTGACAGAGTACACTTGTGGAGGCATTTACTTTGATTATGCATTAGGTGATGCCTGTTCCTTTGGTAAGTTTATTGCTTCCTGGTGTGAAATAGTTCAAAATAAACAACTCTCATGCATACTCCCAGACCATACTAGACACCTTCGTACATGTTCTCCCAGATATCAACCATCCTTTTATCAGGTGCACCATGAAAGAGATACAGAAAATGCCAACGAACCATATCTCTCTGAAACACCTTTATCATATCAAAGTATCAAGTATTAACATGCTGCAGAGACTTGCTTCTGTGAACCGGGTCAAGAGAAAGATTGGTACCATTGATCAAAGGCATAAAAGGTGCAGGATGAGTTGAAAAGGTAAGAATTCCGTGCCAAATTACATTGGTAATGTCCTGTCTTTGGCTTTTGGGGAGGCAAGCATTCAAAAACTGAAGGACGCTTCTATATTGGACATTACGAACACAATGATGATGGTGAATCCAAATCCTAAAACTTACTAGCGTACTACGAAGTAGGAAACCAGCATAAAGCCATCCATCCATGCAGTAAAACTGACAAGAATTACATCAGCTCAGTAAGTTCAGGTGCAGTTTACATCTTCTATAGGATTGTCAATGTCAGTCTTTATATTAGGAAGTATTCCAATAAGAGATACATTTAAAAAGTGAGGAATGAGTAGGAAGTGGAATTTAATCTAGGCAATGCAATGTTTCATATACTACATTTTCGACCACACTTGCTGACTTGCTGTGTCAAACTAAAAGAGCCACTAGATTAAATTATTTCATCTTTGTATGACTCCTAGAAAAGTTGTTACTGAATTCTTTTGCTGCTTTAACATTACAAGTACTACTCTTCGGTAAATTGAAAAGTATTTTTTTCCTATGTTATCTTTAATATTTAAACATTGAATCTACGACATGATTTTAGTTAAGACGTGGACTCAATGTGAAAATCCTTAACTAGAGAGATTGATAGAAAGTCTTGGTGAAACACATGCAGTCGCTGCGTCAACTTATATGCAGGTTGCAGTCACTTGCAGTCCACTTTTTATCATGGCCCATGTATTTTGTGTTTATACATTGATTTTTTTTCATATGGAAGTTTTTATATTTTAAGCTTTATGAATTCCAGGTCTAAAACCAAATTTAGAAAGAATTCTCTGTTATTTAGCCCCCGAATATTGAAGACAAGTTTATGAATCCCAAAAAATATAAAATAAAATAAAAATTTGGTATGGTGAATATGGATCTATATTGAAAGCATTTTGATGCTCTGCGTTAAAATTTGGAAAATCATGGGAATAAAGGAAGTACATTTACAAAAAAAAAAAAAAAAACAGTACAAACATCATGTCCACTACTTGAATAATGATGCATTCAAATGAGTAATATAACTGGGGTAAAATAATTAAACTGTTCCGCTCCCTGGTGATTAACTCTACTAGAGTTCAGCATACAACATACAGCATAAATAGCTATGGCATTCGATCTCAGCTTTGATTCTTCAAGTGTCAACACCTGAAATTCGAGAAGAAGCTTGTTACCTTTGAGGTTTTGGAATTTTGAAATACATGGAAAAATGGCAGAAAATGAAATTGTAGCTACATAAGCAATTTATCAGATAAGAGCTGAAGCCAGCAGCATGTGCATTTAAGCATCTAGAAATCTCAATTTTATTATGTTGTTAAGTTTGAAAAGCAAAATTAATAGTGTGAAATAATTCAAAAAGTAAAGTAAAAAACAGACAAAAAAGTATTATTAAAAACAGAACTGCTATATATTAAAATTTGGCAGAAGAAGCAGTGTGACATCTACATTTATTCCCTAGTAAAAATATGCGGAGAATTAAGTCATTTTCCATTTATCTTACCAGAAAGAAAGGCTTTTCTTATTTTACTTAGCCCTCTAGTGACATCCACCATATTCATTCTTTCTTTTGGTGATTCCACTGAACAAGCAAGTCCAATATTAAAGAGTGAAACTAAGCACTTTTCAATGGCCAGAGTAAGATTCTGACTGTTTTCTTCTTCTAATGTTGCTTCTTCATGTTTTGGTACAAGTGATGGGTCCAAAATCTGTAAGAGATTACCAGCAAATGAATTTTTCACAAAGTTATGCAAATTTTGATCATCTTCAAAGATTTCGTCTGTGGGTCTTCTTCCAGTAAGCATCTCCAAAATAAGAATCCCGAAACTGTAAATGTCGCCATTCATAGACACCTCAGAACCCATTCCATACTCTAACATATATAGCAAAAATAGTCAATATTTGTAATTAGTAAATAAATATCAAGTTTTCATCAAAAGATAGATTTCAAAGAAACAATGATCCAAGAGTTTAGAAAATACCTGGAGGAGCATAGCCAACAGTCCCCTTTATTCCAATTGTACTTGTTTGCTTAGAAGGGGTACCAATGATGGTTGAGAGAAGTCTTGCTATGCCAAAATCACCTACATGAGCAATCATGTCATCATCAAGAAGGACATTGCTTGGCTTTAAATCACAATGAATGATCGATTTCTCGCATTCATGATGAAGATAATTTAATGCAGAAGAAACATCAATCATGATATTTAATCTTTGATCGAGGCTTAGTGTTCTCCGATGCTCTGCACTTGGTGTGATAGGATGCAACCATTGCTCTAAGCTTCCATTTCTCATGTACTCAAAAATTAGAGCTTTGAATTCTTGACCTTTGTAATCGGTGCTGGAACAACATGTTAAAATCTGAACCAGATTTCGATGTTTAATACTTTTAAGTGCATTGCATTCAGCAATGAAACTCTTATGAGCTCCTTTTTGTTGAAGGTTTAGAACCTTTATGGCAACAACTTTGTCTTCTAACTCAAGAGTTCCTTTGTAGACAGAGCTAAAATTTCCAGACCCTATCAAGTTTGTAGCTGAGAACCCATCAGTTCCGTTGTGTAGGCTTTGGTATGAAACTTTAGCCAGCTGGTCAATTGTTGGTGAATCCAAAGATGGTTTCTTACTCCTTTTCCTCATCCAGTAGATAGTTAGAATAATTGACAATACGAGAAGAAAAACAACCACACTAACTATCACTGCTATCAACCAAAACTTGTGGTGTTTTGCAAGTTTCTTACCTTTGACAGGGCATGGTGGCAGATGCAGTTCTGAAATACCTCCACAAAGCTTACTGTTTCCAGTAACCACTAACCCACTTGCATTTTTAAAGACACCTTCAGTCGGTACCTCACCATCCAACATGTTAAAAGAAACATTGAAATATTGTAGGAAAGAAATGTTCTGCAGAACATTTGGAATTGATCCAGACAAACTGTTTCGTGAGAGGTCTAATTTTTTAAGACTTTTGAGTGATGCCAAAGAGGATGGTATGATTCCGTGTAAAAAATTTCCTTGGAAATAGAGGTTCTCCAACATTATGCATTCTCCAATGGTTACAGGAATGTCACCAGAGAGATGATTCTCAGACATATTTAGCAAATTGAGATTTTTTAGATTGCCCACTTCTTCTGGTATACTACCACTCAATGAGTTTTGGGACAAATCCAACAATAATAATAAGGGAAGGTTAAAAACCTCTACGGGTATGGTTCCTCTAAGGTTGTTTTGTGAAAGGATCAAGTATTGTAAGTTTTGGCAATTTGCTATACTTGGAGGAATATTCCCTTCTAACATATTTTCTCCCATAACCAGAAAATACAATTGACTAAGGTTTCCTATGAAGACTCCTATCTCTCCTGACAACCTGTTTCCAGTTAAGCCTAACGCTTGCATCTTCTGAAACTTCCCAAAAGTTGTTGGGATAATCCCATGAATGCGGGTATTATATATCGTCAACAGAGTTAAGCCAATTAGATTTCCTATAGTCACTGGGATTTCTCCTGATATTGGATTATTTCCGAGATATAGTTGACTGAGTTGGGTGGATAAATTGCCCAAGGAATTTGGCAAATTACCTCCAAAATTATTGTAGGATATAGATAACACTTTCAACTTACTACAGTTTGTCAATGATTTTAAAAACTCCAAATCATTAGTTGAATTGTCCCCAAGATTGTTCACAGCCAAAGTTAGACGATGAAGATCTTGTAGCTTCCACAGACTTGGAACTTGTCCCACGAAAAGGTTTTGACTGATTTCAAATGTTGAAAGGACAGATGCATTTGTGATGGAAGGTGGGATTAGACCTGAGATTTGATTTTCACCAATTTCGAGATATCGGAGATGGGGGAGGGTGTGAAACATGTTGGGTGGAAGAGAACCATTTAAATGATTTTCTGTAACTGAGATGTCAATAAGAGATGACATATTATAAAGACAAGAAGGAAATGTTCCAGTCAGTTTGTTGGCACCTAATGATAGAAATGTCAAGCTTTTGAGATGACATATTTCTTGTGGAATATCTCCCTCTAACTTGTTAACACTCACCGAGAGTTCAATTAGTGATGAAAGGTTCCCTATGAATGATGGGATTCCTCCATGTAACTCGTTCTCGAAAACGTACAAAATTTGAAGCTTCCGAAGTGAGCCAATTTCGATCGGTATTTTGCCAGCCAAATTGTTCCCATTTAACCATAAGCTTTTGAGATGAGTGCAACCTGTCAAGTTTGTAGGAATTTCCCCTACCAACGAGTTATTTCCGACAGAGAACTTCTGCAGTTGTTTCAACCGTCCCAATTCTTGTGGGATTTTGCCATAGAAGTTGTTGTCTCCAAGGTTGAAGTTTCTCAAAAACGAGAGATTGCCAACATGAGGAGATATGGATCCCTTCAACTTGTATCCTTCTAGGTTCAACTCTGTAATTCTTTGAAGCATGGGATTGCATGTGATTCCATGCCAGTTACAAAAATGAGTAGAAGTATTCCAAGAGATGAAGATTCCATATGGGTCAATGGATATGGATTCCCTGAACTTGAGCAGTGCCAAATGATCAGTCTCATTTCCTGATGCAAAGGCTGTCATGTTTGGCTTAAAGCATAATGAGTTCAATGTAAAGAGACAAAACAGGTGAACATATATAGACCATTTAATCTTTTCTTCCACCACGTCAACTTGTTTAGTAATCTAGAATATATGCACAATTTATATTGAGACATAATATTTTTAGGCTTAGTTTGATCACTTTTGATTCCTTAAGTATCGCAATTATGCTATTTTATCCAAATGTGTCAATTGAGTCCATCAGAAATATGTGATTTTAGTCTCCTAAATTTCAATTGTGTCAATTAGTTCACAAGTATGACAATTGTGTGATTTTAGTCCCTTAAATTTCATAATTGTGCAGGCAAAAATCACACAATTGCGATACCCGGTAACCAAAATTGCACAATTGCTATTCACAATAGATATAATTCATCCTCTTCTTGGATTGTTTAGCCATTTGTCTAATAATTTCAACTAATTTTATGTTTTTTAAATTATTTAATTTCTCAAATTCATTATAAATTCCTAAATATTTAGATAAAGAAAAGAAAAAAATTAAAGATTTTAAGTAAAAAGTTTAATTTTAAAAATAGAAAAATTTATTAACTCAAATAGACTTAGAATACTAAAATTATATATAATTTAAACCAATAAAATTAAAAAATTGGATGCTTCATGCTTATCTCCACACTCCACCAAAAGACGTTATAATAATTAACTAGAAATTCACCCGTGCAAATAAATAAATATATATGACATAATTTGGAGAGATTAGAAATATTTGAAAAAATATTACATTAAACTGCAAATTAAATAATTGTAAAATAGAAAAATAGTAAGGTTTATATGTAAAAAAAATATTTATAAAAAATTTAGGAGACAAAAATTGTTAGGTTATTGTGGATAAGTTGTTGGTAAGTGCTATTAATGTATATCCTAGAAAATGAAGTATAACTTATAAATTAATGTGATAGATATTCAAAAAAATAGAATATCCAATTTTTCATGAGATTTATAGTCTAATTGTCCTTTTCAAATGTCAGATGGTATTATCATATTTACAAATAAAAAAATAAAAATTAATTTTAAATTTAATAATCATTTACCATCAAATAATAATAATTCAATTATATCTTTTTAAAGGAGAAAGGAGGCTAGGGAGACATGCTTAAAAAGTGATTTTGTGGCAATTTGATGAAAGGAAGCATAAAGCAAGCTTAAAAGTCATGCTAGCTAGCTAAACATAAAAAGAATATAATGGATAAATTGTTTATGTGACAAAATTGTAAGAATTCAAGTTTTTGATGTAAGTGGTCACTTACTAGGAAAATCCACCAAATCATACATAGTATCAACAATTGTTTAATTGTTTTCTTGAGTTTTGGTCAATTCCACAATACATAATCAATTAATCATGATCCCTATTTTAATCTATCATTGATCTATCAACAGCTATGAAATGTTAATATTATCAGAAGTCGTTGGTTTAATGTAATTTTTCAGCTTACTATATTATATTACAATGAAAAGAACTTTGTACAAACATGCATGAATATGTGGCTTAATTATTTGCTTTATTGTTACCTGTAAATGTCATAGCTTGTCTGCTTGACATAAATTAAACTATTTTTTTTTTGTTAATTTGTCACCTAGCAATTGTTGCTTATATTGCAAAGAGTGTCATCAGCTTCATCACTGTCTCCCCCCTTTCCGTTGAGTTTCCCTCCTATCTCAATTAATTGTTACGACGTCTTTAAAAGGAGAAAAGCATCCAATAATGTAAAGTTTTATTGCATTGAATTATCTATAATTTATGTATTTTAAGTTTATTATAGTTAATTAACTCTTCTATTTTTAAGATTATAAGATGTGAGATTTTAGTTTGAAGAGTAGAGAAATTGATTTTTTTTTTTTACTGAGTTTGGTGTTTTAGTAAGTGAGTTTTGAATAAAAGAAGGTTTAATTGATTTAAATTTTATTGAGTAAAAAAAATGACAATTTAGGGTTTTTTGTTTCAACAATTTTTAGGTGTTTAGGTAGAAGAAAATTTATAGAAGAATTAAATTCTCTTAATTTTAAAAATCAAGAGATTTGATTAACTCATAGAAAAACTGAAAGGACCAAAAACTATGCATTAATAAAAGATACTAAAAGTACAATTAAAGTTAGATAAACTAAATATACTAGTATATTAAAGATTTCTCTCTTTCATCAATAATTTCAAATCCTTAATTCAATTTACTTTTCAATTTTCAAAGTTAATATTAAAAAAAATTAAAGTTACATCATTACATCTTTCCTTATTTTTTTTTTAATTTTATAGTTTCTAATTTCTTTTACAATTATCTCTTTTTTAAAAATTTCTTTCTGTGCTATATAATTTTTTTTTCAAATTTAATAGTCTCTAATCTTTTTGGTTTTTTTTAATATTTCTTTTATTAGATTTTCTAACTCTATTTTTTAATCACTTATCAATTTCTGTAGCTACTCACACTCATAATATTTCTATAACTACTTTCATTCACTTCTTTATCTGATGCTATCTTTTTTTTTTTTAGTATTTTTATTAGTTTTTATAACTCTATTTTTTAACTTTGATGTGCTATATAAATTTTTTTTCAAATTTTTTCATATTGACTATATAAATAAGGTAGTAAAAATTTGAATAAGCCCATGCATTGCACGGACTATAACACTAGTACTATATATTTGCCTCCCTCCCATTCCAAATTCTAATATTGCTTGCAAAAACAAAAAAAAATCCTAATATAAGTTGATGCACAACCAGTGTTGTCAAAATCGGACTAGACAAGCCGGTTTGACTAGTTCAATCAAAAACCGGTCTAGTGACCAGTCCAAATACTCTATAAAACCAAAGGATTCAGAACCAGTCAAGAACCGGTCAAACCGATCTAAAACTGGCCAAAACCAGTCGAGAACTGGTGCAAAAAATCGGTTTGAACCGGTATTTTTTTATTTTTTAAATTTTATTTATTTTGTTTAAAAATTTTAAATTTAATATAAAATATTTTAAAGATTAATATAAACACATTTAAAAAAATTCAAATAGATATAAATTATTTTATCAATTATTATTAATTTTTTTTGTAAAAAAAATAATTTGCTCATTATGTTAATTTATAATTTTTTTATATGTTGATTTTTGATAATTTTATATTTTATTAATTTGTCATTTTCTTTTTTTATTCTAAATGTAAACTTGTTATTGTTAATGAACATTATTGTATTTTATTAAAATTTGAACTTAAGTATTATTGTATATTTGATTAGGCTTTTATATATATTTTGAATGTTAAAAATTTGTAAAATTATATTTTAAGTTTTATTTTAGTTTTTTTAAAGTTATAAAATTATGTGATATTATATTTATTTAATATTATTTTATTAATTCCGGTTCGACCACGGTTGAACTATTGAACCTTGAATCAGTGCCTTGACCGGTTCAATGTCCGGTCTGATTTTAAAAATATTTTGCAAAACTATTTTTACCAAGTAGATTAATCTCAATTAAAAATGTATAAGGTGTGCACTACAGCATGATCCACTGTCTATTTCATTTTTTGCGTTGTGCTTCTTGCAATTTTATTTTATTTTATTTTATACAATGTATTTATAACAATAACTTTATAGAATAGGTAGATAAAACATACCTTAATAGTTATAATTGTACCAACGGGATTGGTTTTAGCAAAATGGGCTGGTCTCTCACATCGTGGCAAAGTTGTCTCCTAAGAAGGATACTTATGGAGAAAAAAAGATATAATTGCTTTAAATTACTTGTTAATTTTAGCTATTATCATTTCATTTTACACTAATTGCTTTTAATTATACATAAATTGTTTTATAAATTATTTTATTCTTATATTAATTATAACAACACTTATTATTTCATCCGCTATATAATATTGACAATTAAATGTTAATTGCCTTTAATTATGTTAAACTTTTGCTACAACTTTAGTTATTATTTTAATTACTTTCAAATACGTTTTTTCCATTTATATGCTAGGTTTTAAATTGCTCTTAATTTGGTACATAAATTATAAAAAAATATAAATAATTATTGATTTATGCGTTAAATTTATTCTGGTTCCATCCCGACTTATATACACACACAATGGTCAAAGTGATCACTTCCGATGTAAATCTCCCAAAACACAATATCAACAATTGCCTAAATTGGATTGCTTTGTTGAATCATAGTCAATTTCACCATATGTAATCATGAAAATTAAAATTTAAAAATTAATAACTCAAATTCCTTTTATTAGTAACTCAAATTCCTTTGTTATTTATATAGTTATTAAATTGTTACTAATTAATTTTGTTTTAAGGAAGTAAAATATACCAACGAGAGTTGGACTTAGTAGAAGGCACAAGTACTTACCAAGAGTGTTTAGCTTAGTTAGTTAAGTAGTGTATATGAGTTATTGTAAACTCCCTGATATCTGTCTTTGATTCCTATAGATCAAAAAAAGAATGCACAAATACTTCATAATGTTACAAACCAAGGTTCAAGAGGTGTCCACATTTAGTATCCAACTGTGCTTCGAAGAAGAATTTTTTGAGACAGGATTCTTGTGAGAAATATAAGGCTTAAATATGTTTTTAGTCCTCCAAATATAGAGGTCTTCCTGTTTTAGTCCCTCAAATTAAAAGTTACTTTTTTCAGTCCTTCAAAATTATAAAATGTTTTTTTAGTCCTTATCCATATATGCATTAGCGGGTGCCAAACAGGGAATATTAAATTTGCAATTTGTAGCGACTTTTGATCGCCAGAATTTAATTTTTAATATATATTTTTAGGCACAATTTTTAGCGGTTAAAAACCGCCACAAATTTCCAAACAAAAAAAAAAGATCTTTCTTCTTTCTCCAAAGAGATATTAAAAAAAAAAAAAAACAGTCTAAAGAACAACTCGCATGCTGCTTTGGATTTTTTTTATCAACCAAAGTATAAGTATATAATTTTGTTACTGTGCTAAGCAGCTAGGAAACAGTACATCAACATACAGATCAAGTTTACATGCCCCAAAACAACATCCCATCCCCACATATTTGAGAATCCGAATCCAATGAAAATAAGCATTTACATAACCTCACTGATCGCTCTCCTTCTATTTTCCTACCAGATTCAAAATGTTGTGTTGCTGCATCAAAATACCAAAACCTTAAAGCTAGAGCAGATCAGGATATATTCAACTTCCATTAAAGATTTATTAATGAGAGTGACACCGCCGCACGGAGAAGATGAAGTGGCTTCCAAGGTTACTAACGTTGTGAATTAATTTTAGATTTAGGGATTTCTGAAGTTAAATAGAAAATCTCATAGTTTTTATTTTTTTATTTTTGGTTTAAATGATTCTAGTGGTTTTAAATCGCAAGAAATCACATTTTAAAATTTAAATTAAAAATTTGCAAATCCCTGTTTGGCATATGCTAGCTGCATTTGGGAAAAGGACTAAAACGAATATTTTTCAAGTTTGAGGGATGTTAGTTGCTATAATTACTTACTTTTTAAGTGATTTTTAAGGCAATTATCTCTCTTTTTCTCTCATTTGGAGTGTTGTTTTACTCAATTTGCTTTAATTTCATAATTTAGTTAATATTAGTTTAATTTTCTAGTTTTATGGTTATATCTTAGTTTTTTTCCCCACTTTTGTAGAAAGAGGAGATTGAAGATGTAGAACACATTTTGGAGCTGCATTATGATGTTTTGGAAGCATTGAAGGGTCATCTGCAGTAGCATTCTGATGCAGTAGCAGAATTTGCCAATCAGCCAAGCCAGATTTTTTGGCTGAGCGATTTGTCACTTAAAGAAATTCTGCACATGTATATAAAGGGCTGACCCTCATGTATGACAGTAGTCTGAGGACTCACTCCTATTTTGTTCTGTAATTTCGTTTTGTAGTGTTCTATTGGAGAGAAAAGCTCTCTCCTTTGTTCTTGGTGTTCTTCTTCATCTCCTTCCCCTCCATGTGTATTTTGCAGCTGCTCATGTCCATGAGTGGCTGAGTTCTTCAGTTGTAAGGGGTTAGATATAACCATACTCAAACTCTCTTGTATCTTTTGGTATTTTTACATATATATTCTGCAGATTTGTGTTTAATGTTAGTATTTTGCTTCTTTACTTAAAGCTTGTTGTGGAATGGCCACCCATAGCATGATCTTTGGACATGATTGTTGTTGGGAAACACTTTTATTGTCTAGATCTGAAGCAATATACCTCATGAACTTTGTGTCTAGGAATGGAGTTTAGTTCATGAGTTATCTTGTGTCACTAGGCTTAAAGCTAGTTTCTTTGTTAAGTTGTTGAGGGATCAAGGCTTAGGGAAGGAACTAAGACTCTCTGCACCTAAGGGATTAGGGCTGAGAACGTTTTTATTGACTGATTTTAACATCTAAATGCAAATGGAATATGTATTATGTGTCCATGTAAGAAGAGAGTAGAGTTTGGTGAGATCTAACCCCTGCAACATTGTTATATATATGTTTTTAACCTTTGTTTACTGCTGTGTTCTGTTATAAAACCACAAAAATATCATTTTATTTTCTGTTATGCACTAGATCTGCTTTAAAGTTCCACAAAACCAACTAAAGTTTATGTTTTTACTGCTTTCTTGTGAAATCTGTTTGGCTTAGCTAATATCTGTGTGAACATTGCCTATATTATGTAAGTCCCTTGGGAAAATGATACTTGGACTTATCCATTTTACTACTTGTGCGATTTGGTACGCTTGCCAATCCGTTAACAAGTTTTTGGCGCCGTTGTCGGGGACTTGCGTCTCAATATTAGGCAATTTCACGCTTTTATTATGTTAAGCTTTGTTCTTTTATCTTTTCGTTTGTTATGTTTTTATTTTGTCAAGTTTATTATCTTGTGCTCACCTGTACATTCTAGTTCTTTGAGTTTCTTTTGCAGTAGTACAGCAAGGAAGAGGAAGAAATTAGATGAGCATGAAAGTCAAGAAGCAACTTTGTCCACAACTCTTTTGCCACCTATCCAAAAAGAAGAAGAAATCATGGCAAAAGAAGAAGAAATTCATCAACCAAGGAGGACTCTTAGTGATTATGCTGTTGACTCGCGTCCAAGGTATTTCACTACCATTGCAAGACCTAAAGTGCAAGCTAACAATGTGGAGATAAATCCAGCTCTTATTCACTTGGTGCAAAACAACCAATTTTTGGGACTTGATCATGAAGACCCCTATGCTCACTTGACCACTTTTGTGGAAATTTGTAACATGGTGAAGATCTTTCAAGTGCATGATGATGTCATCTGAATTGGTCTCTTTCCATTTTCTCTTAATGGGAAGGCCAAAGATTGGTTCCGATCATTTCCTCCGAATAGTGTTATGAGTTGGGATGAGCTAGTAGACAAGTTTTTGAATCGATTCTTCCCTCAATCAAAGATCAATCAAAGGAAGGTGGCAATTTCTACCTTTGTACAAGGATGGGATGAGCCATTGTGTGAAGCTTGGGAACGATTCAATAGATTGTTGAGAAAATGTCCACCTCATGGGCTTGATAAAGGAGCACAAATCAATACTTTCTTGGTGGGGTTAAGGCCTCAAACTAAGCTCCTTCTTAATGTTGCAGCTGGTAGCAAGATTATGGGGAAGACACCCAATGAAGCTAGAGAGATCATTGAGAATATGGCTTCAAATGATTATGAGGTCCAACATGATAAAGCTATGGTGCAAAGAAGAGGTGTCCTAGAGATGAATTCCCAAGATGTGCTCTTTGCTCAAAACAAGCTCCTCACTCAACAATTAGAAGCACTCACCAAGCAAATCTCAAGGATTCCACAACAATTTCAAAGCTTGCAAGCCACTTCATTAGGACCGCAACAAGTCTTAAGTTGTGAGTTATGTGGCGGTGGTCATCAAAGTGGTCAATGCATCATGTCATTAGGTTCCCAAGAAGAGATAAATTATATGGGGAATCAAAACTGGCAAGGCAATTATGGCAGCATTCTCTACTCGAATTCCTTCAATCAAGGGTGGAGGAACAATAACAATTTTGGATGGGAACAAGATGTCGGTTCTTCAAGTGGATCACCTCACCACAACCAACAACATCAACCTTTTCATCAAGACCATACTTCTATGTTGGAAGAGACTCTCAATCAATTCATGCAAGTCTCTATCACTAACCAAAAGAACACCGATGCTTCAAACAAGAACCTTAAGGTACAAGTGGGACAATTAGCAAAGCAATTGGCGGAGCAACAAAGTGGATCATTTGCAGCCAATGCAGAAACTAGTCCCACGAAGCACTTTAATGCCATCATTGCAACGGGTGAAGTGAGTAAAGAGAAAAATGAGAGTGAAAATGTTGTTAATGAGAGAAAATATGAGAATGAGAATAACATTGATAAAAATATTGAGAGAGATGAGAATAGTGAAAAGAAAAATGGTGATAAGGGTGAGAAGTTGGTGGTGAAAAATAGAGAAGAGCAGAAGAAAACTAAGAGCCAAATTGCAAGAGAAGAGAAGAATGCCTTAAGGAGCCCTCCCATCAAGAACCTTCCTTATCCTCATGCTCCAACAAGGAAGAACAAGGAGAGGCAATTTACACGGTTCCTAGAGACATGCAAGCAGTTGCAAATCAAGGTTCCTTTCTCTGAAGCTGCTGAACAAATGTCATCTTATGATGATGAAAGTATGTGTTTTCAATTGAATGTGCTTGATGAAGATTTTGTGGACAGTAAGAAACAGTTTCATATCTCCTCTTCCCTTGAAAAGCCTCTTAATGATGCAATTGAAGCCCTCGATGAGGAGGAAGAAAAGGAAATTGAAGAAAATTTCCAAAGTCCCAATGTTCTAAAAGAGGTCCCTCCATATGAAGTTAAAATTAAAGACTTGAAGAAGGAGGAGAAGGCGGAGGAAACGAAGCCAAATGATACTTCATGGACTCACTGGACTGCATTCAAAGCACCAATTGACTTATCTTCCTTCCAAATGGTTTATGGAGAGAAAAAGCTTCAACAATTGCATGAGTTAGAGAAAATAGGGATTGATGCATATGAGTACTCCAAGTATCATAAGCAGAAAGCAAGCTGAAATTCAAATGGTCAGGTCCTTTCATCATCAACGAAGTCAAATCCTATGGTGTCGTTGACTTGGAGGAGGACCCTTCATCAGGAAGAAGCTGAACTGTCAATGGACAGAGATTTAAGACCTTTTTGAGGGGTGAAATTGAGAGGCTGACCATAATTCTGCATCTAAGTGACCCTTGAGGTCACCAAATGTCAAGCTAATGACATTAAAAGAGCGCTACCTGGGAGGCAACCCAGTTTTCTTACCATTTTATTTCTGTAATCTGCATTTTTGAATTGTTAAATTTAGTTAGTTGTGTGCTTTGATCATTTAGAGTTCATGTGTTTGATCCTTGTGTGAATTTTGTGTGCTGTTTGTGTTAAATTTTTTTTCTTTGTAATGTGATCATTTAGAAGCATCATTCAGTAGCTGCATATGTCCCATTTGTCTATTACATTGCAGTGCTTAGATTCAGTTATGCATAATTCGCATTCTGGTCATGTCTGTGCAAGAATTATTGCTCTTAAGTGACTTTTGGCTCAAGCCACTGATACTGGCTCCAAGCCAAAACCACTGGAAGCAATAAATTCAATTCCATGCATTTTTTTTAGTCTAGCCAAGTTCCATGGTTAAGCCAAAAGCCACTTTGTGATCCCTATCCAAATTCGAGCTTTCTGCCAAGCCATGCCTCATGGCCAAGCCGTTTTCCACTTATTCAGACCCTCTGATCTTTTTCAAATTTTTCCCGCGTTCCAAGACTTTTGATTTATCCCATAACGTCCCCACCCTTCTCAGTCACGTTTCCCTATAGCTACTGTTACCTTTCCCTATTCACCTCCCTTCTTCTCCAATCACGTCACCTCACCCACCTCTCCTCCAATCAGAAATTTCTGACACTTTATTACAGCTACCTACCTTCAACCCTTCCCCAAATCAGACTTACCCTTTCCCCACACCCTCACGTTTGCCCCTAGACTCCCAACCCTTCAACTTTCCACTCAGTCCTACTCTTACAATCCCATCATACCTCTAAGCTTGCAACTTGCTTCATCCCTCAACTCAGCATCCATCACTAGGACTGTGACTCCTCCCTCTCGGTCTACTCCCATCTCCACCTTGAGCATCGCCGTTTCTATCCACACGTGAGTCTTTCTTCCGTGATTTCTACTCCCTTGTCTACTATCATTTTCATCTCTTTTCTGGAAAAGATCCTAGGGTCCTTTGTTTTTCATGAATCTGTTTTTCTGTTATTTTCTTTTTAGTTTTCTCTGTTGCAACTTTTGGAAGCATATACATTGTTTGGTTATGTTTGTGTTTCATGTTAAAACTTTGACCTTTTTGTGTGTGAGTTTTCTATTCTCTTCCCTTTTCGTTGACAAAGGTCAAAGATTTTGCTATAATTTTTTTTTTCTCTATCTCTTGTTTTGAAGTTTCCCTTGAGTGGTATGTCCTTTTCGATTTTTGGTTGTTGAACAAGTGCAACCTTTTTGTATGTTTTCTGTTGTTTGTACCTTTTTGGGATATCTTTCCCTATTGGAGGTAGTCACGTGTTTGTTCTCTCTTTTCCCTTTTGTGTTGCTGTTCAGATTTTGGAAAATCTGCTGTTATTCCCTTTCTGTTTTTCCTTTTTCAGTTTTTGTTCTTGTTTTTAATGTTTGAATCTGTGTGGATCTTGTCCTTTTCGTTTGTTTTTTTGGACCACTGATGGTTCAAGTGCTTATTTTCTGAATATTCTTCAAAGGTTCTTATTTTCTCTGTGTTTTGGGACCATGTTTTGGGTCCCTATGCTGTTGTATCTTGTTTAATATTTTTCTGTTAGCTGCTGCTTCTGTGTACTAAAGGGGAGCACATGGTCCTTTGTGCATTCTCTGTTTTACCCAAAAAGCTCCCCTTTGTCTTTTTCTTTTTCTTTTTCTTTTTCTTCTTGTTTGCACGTGTATTTTTCATTACCTAAGAACTGGGACCACTGTGTCTTTCTTGTTGGATTTGTCACGCACCAGTGCTGGAACTACATCTCTCTGCACAATTGTAAAAATATCAGATTAAGTGGAATTTGGCGAAGCCATCCTGTGGATGCTAAGCCAAATTCCCTGCACATTGCTGTGTGCATTTTCTGTTCCTGCACTTGCATGTGACGAAATATTCTTGCTGTTTTGTGGATTCTCAGTTCTATATTTAGCTTTTCATCAATTCCTTTTTTCTGTTTTTCTTTTCTTTTATATGTGTTGTGTTTCAATTATGTTGTGATTTCTGTCTTAACTTATTTTTCTGTTTCTTGTTTCTCATTTGTGTCACTGACTGATTTAATTTTTATGCCTTCTGTTCTATTTTTGTTTTGTTTCTGTTCTGTTTTATAGCATGGCTCCTAAGCAAAAGCTCCCTGTTGAAGCCTCAACCCCCTCTGCCAAGAAACAAAGAATCTCAAGGAGAGGTTCTTCCTCTCGGGCTCCCCCTCAAGACCTCATGGACATCTCCATTGGCCATACCCTTTCAAGTTTGAAGCTATTACTGCATGGCCTGGGGACAGACCTCTCTTTTTGGGGGGTGTAGCTACTGCTGATGCTGTTGCTAGTAATGATGCTGCTGCTGAGGCTGGAGACCAAGGAGCTGCAGCGGTAGATGAAGCTGTGGCAGAGGAAGAAAGTGAGGTGGAGGAAGAAGGAACTGAAGAAGAAGAAGAGGAGTTCGGCAATTCTGATGCCAAAGAGGATGATGATGTTTGATGGAGGGATTTGTTTGTTTTATCCCCATGCTTTCAGGACAATTTAATTTTCTGCATTTACAGCTTTTAGTATTTTAGTTTTCAGTTCAGTGCATGTTTAGTAGTTTGTTGGTTGCAAGTTTAATTTTAATGTTGTGGTTGTTCATGGCCTTAGAAAAATCCCATCGTGCGTTATCCTTGCTTGTTTCTCATGCTGTTTAAAGAAAAATGTGTTTGCGAAACCATGATTTGAATGATTTTTGTGGCTGCACGTTTTGTTAGCATAGCTTGGATGCATGTGTGTTTTTGAGAAAATGTTTCAAGCAAAACATGATTTTGATGACAGGTTTGAAGAATGTTTGAGAAATGATTCTTGTGAGTTGTGTGATGTCTCAAATGATTATGAGTGCCACCTTTGGCACCACACTTGGTTTTGAACAATTCTCTTGTGATGATTTTTGCATGTTAATAAAGAAATGATCAAGGCAAAGTTTGTTTGATGATTGTGAATCCTAGAGCCAAAAAGCCTTCCCTGTTTTTGTCATCCTTTTTGTGCAGCCCCTTTGAGCCTTAATTGAATTAATTTCTGTCATGATAACCCATGAGCCTAAATGAAAAACAATTCACTTTCCTTACCATTGGATAGGAGAGCAATTACATGTGTTGGGTTTAGAATAAGTTTGGGGGAAATCTTGCATGAAAGGAAGAACTTGGGAACAATTGTTGGATCACTTTCATTAAATTAAAAAGAGTGTCACAACTGTGTATGTTTATGTTCTTTAAGTTCCATGTAAAAAAAAAAAAAAGAATGAAAAAAAATGAGAAAAGAAAAAGAAAAAGAAAAAGAAATAAAGTTGTGATTCTTGTTGTAATTATAGTGGCATGTCTTTGAGCTTAATTTGAGATACTATCTCTTTCATTGTGAGAAAACAAGAGGGATTGGGTAAAATCTGAAAAATGCATTGATTGCTCTCTTTATCTCATGGTGTTTTGTTTATCTAGAAAAATCAAACTCCTTTCAAGCCTAGCCATGTTTCAACCCTTGATCAAGTCCTTGTGATCTTAATTTTTCTGCATAAATTTCATTACATTGAGAAGGAAAGCAAAACTGCTGGATGGTTTCCATTGTGTGATGATTGTGAGAATTCAGCACCTAAATAAATTGGTGCTTGAGTGAGACACTTGAGTGAAAAGAATCAAACATTCTTGGATTTTGTCAAATTTTGATTGTTATGCTTGTTTCATTTCTTTGAAATTTAGGTACTTGCATCCTTGTTATGGTCTCGGTATAAGCACCATGGTTAAATTTGAATCATTGGTTTGATGCTTTTCAAGTTTTAAATGAAAGCATGTTTTGGATTTGTTAGGATGGGATTGATCTTAGTCCATGTTTTCTGTTTTAGTGTTAGTATTTTCAGTTTAGTAAGCTAGTTAGTGTTGTGTTGTTTTTATCTTTTGCTTGAGGACAAGCAAAACTCCAAGTTTGGGGGAGTTGTTAGTTGCTGTAATTACTTACTTTTTAAGTGATTTTTAAGGCAATTATCTCTCTTTTTCTCTCATTTGGAGTGTTGTTTTACTCAATTTGCTTTAATTTTATAATTTAGTTAATATTAGTTTAATTTTCTAGTTTTATGGTTATATCTTAGTTTTTTTCCCCACTTTTGTAGAAAGAGGAGATTGAAGATGTAGAACACATTTTGGAGCTGCATTATGATGTTTTGGAAGCATTGAAGGGTCATCTGCAGTAGCATTCTGATGCAGTAGCAGAATTTGCCAATCAGCCAAGCCAGATTTTTTGGCTGAGCGATTTGTCACTTAAAGAAATTCTGCACATGTATATAAAGGGCTGACCCTCATGTATGACAGTAGTCTGAGGACTCACTCCTATTTTGTTCTGTAATTTCGTTTTGTAGTGTTCTATTGGAGAGAAAAGCTCTCTCCTTTGTTCTTGGTGTTCTTCTTCATCTCCTTCCCCTCCATGTGTATTTTGCAGCTGCTCATGTCCATGAGTGGCTGAGTTCTTCAGTTGTAAGGGGTTAGATATAACCATACTCAAACTCTCTTGTATCTTTTGGTATTTTTACATATATAATCTGTAGATTTGTGTTTAATGTTAGTATTTTGCTTCTTTACTTAAAGCTTGTTGTGGAATGGCCACCCATAGCATGATCTTTGGACATGATTGTTGTTGGGAAACACTTTTATTGTCTAGATCTGAAGCAAAATACCTCATGAACTTTGTGTCTAGGAATGGAGCTTAGTTCATGAGTTATCTTGTGTCACTAGGCTTAAAGCTAGTTTCTTTGTTAAGTTGTTGAGGGATCAAGGCTTAGGGAAGGAACTAAGACTCTCTGCACCTAAGGGATTAGGGCTGAGAACGTTTTTATTGACTGATTTTAACATCTAAATGCAAATGGAATATGTATTATGTGTCCATGTAAGAAGAGAGTAGAGTTTGGTGAGATCTAACCCCTACAACATTGTTATATATATGTTTTTAACCTTTGTTTACTGCTGTGTTCTGTTATAAAACCACAAAAATATCATTTTATTTTCTGTTATGCACTAGATCTGCTTTAAAGTTCCACAAAACCAACTAAAGTTTGTGTTTTTACTGCTTTCTTGTGAAATCTGTTTGGCTTAGCTAATATCTGTGTGAACATTGCCTATATTATGAAAGTCCCTTGGGAAAACGATACTTGGACTTATCC
The DNA here is from genome assembly GCA_026413185.1 of Pueraria montana var. lobata. Taxonomy (NCBI): domain Eukaryota; kingdom Viridiplantae; phylum Streptophyta; class Magnoliopsida; order Fabales; family Fabaceae; genus Pueraria; species Pueraria montana. The sequence goes on along the minus strand of CM048651.1, from coordinate 15,568,074 downwards.
ATTTTACTACTTGTGCGATTTGGTACGCTTGCCAATCCGTTAACAAGGGACCAAAAAAAATAGTTTTAATTTTGAAGGACTAAAAAAAAATTACCCACATTTGAGAGACTAAAAACATATTTAAGCCGAAATATAATCATAAAAATTGAGACTTTTTAGGAACTAATAACCTCCTATTACTAATCCTCCTCCCACAGGGTTGACCCATTTTGGGATAAAGTGATACCTCCAATTACGACTCCAAGCCCAAACCGGGGATCGAACCCCAGACCTTAGTTAAAGAACCCAAGTGTCGAACCACTTGTGCCAACAGCTTTTGGTACATGGTCTATGATTTATCTATTAACAATTATAAAATTCTAATATTACATGAAAGGTCTCTCGAGAATGTTTGAAGGTAATATATTTCCGTGTTATTATCATAATACTTCGAAAAGAATTTTGTATATGTGTGAATGAATATGTTACTTAATTATTTGCTTTATTATTACAATTGATGTAAGTGATCACTTACCAGGAAAATCCACCAAATTAAATCATATATAGTATCAACAATTGTTTAATTGCTTTCTTGAGTTTTGGTCAATTCCACTATACCTAATCATGACCCCTATTTTAATCTATCATTGATATATCAACAGTTATGAAATGTTAATATTATCAAAAGTCGTTGAAGAATGGTTCAAGGTAATTTTTCAGCTTACTATATTATATTACTACGAAAAGAATTTTGTATAAATATGCATGAATATGTGTATTTGCTTTATTGTTACCTGTAAATGTCATAGCTTGTCTGCTTGACATAAATTAAACTGTTTTTTTTTTGTTAATTTGTCACCTAGCAATTGTTGCTTATATTGCGATGAGTTTCAGCTTCATTAGTCCCCCTCCCCCTCCTCTTTCCCATTGAGTTTCCCTCCTATCTCAATTAATTGTTACGACGTCTTTTGATGGAGACAAGCATCCTATGAGAGAAAAGTGTAAAAACCTTTATATTGATATTATATTTAAGTCTAAATATCTTTTTAATCCTTCAAATTTTAACTAAATTTATTTTTGGTCACCAAATTAAAAAGTGTTTTCTTTTGTCCTGCAATTTGGAAATAGTCTACTTTTGGTGCTTATCAGGGTACTAAAATGAAAAAAGTATTGTTAAATATGTTTTTAGTCCTCTAAAAATGTACCCTAATTGAATTTAGTCCTTCGAAAACAATTTCATTACATTTGAACCCTTACATTTTGGAAATACCTTAGTTTGATCCTGATGCTAACTCTGTTAGCCTTATCTGTTAAAATGTGTACACATAGTCATCCTAGTCATATTTTTGTAATTGAGTTTGCATGCCACATCATTTTTTTATATTAGTTTATTATTTAAGTTAAGTAATAATTTTTTTTAAAAAAAACATAGAAAAAATGAAACAAAATAATAATGTGGGTAGGCAGTGTCGTTAGTTGCACAAGAAACCGTAATATAAATATAACAAATGGGGTTGAAATTTTTTATAAAAAAAAGTAGAAAAAAATTACACAAAATTCACAAGGATAAACTTTTTTACTAAAATTTTTTGTCCAATCGAAGTTAAAATGTATTTTACATAATTAATATATATTTAATAACATAAAAAAATTAAATAAACATAATCACTATTATTTTCTTCAGGCAAAATTAGTGTCTAAAATTAATTTTTAAACAAATAATTATTCGTTTTTATTTATTACCTTCTCACTTAAATAAATTATTCATGATTTTCTTCTACTTAAACAAATTTTAGTTTTCTTTTATACTTTGATATGCATATATCAATATATTAAAATAAAATTTATATATAAAATGCAACACATAGGGATGAATTTTTTTTTTTAATAGAATCAAGTAGAAAATTTTCACTGGATGAACTATTTATCTGAAATCTTAACTTATCATATTAAATATATAAAATATAACACACGGGGATAAACATTTTTTATAAAAATAAGTAAGAAAATTTACATCGAATTCACATGAATAAACTTTGTTACTATAGACTTTGTCCAATCAAAGTTAAAATTTATTTTACATAATTAATATATATTTAATTACATAAAAAATCAAATTAAATCAACATAATCAATATTATTTTCTCCACGCAAAATTAGTGTCTACTGAAGACAAGTTAATCCTTCTGAGGAACAAACTTGGCATGGACTCTGTAAAGGAATGATTAACATCTACATGATGCGTCCAATAAAACCATAGAGTCCAAAGGACATGTCGTCCAAGGAACACTAAGTCATACATGCATTGCATATATCTCACTTAAGTCCAATATCTGGATGATGCTTTTATCTTAGTTTTTTTTTTCTTTCATTGTTCAAATGATCAAAACGGTACGTTTTAAGAGTAAGTATGTCACCAAAATGTTAATAACCGTACACAGTTACCCACATTCTTCGCACGCCTCATTATGACGGGTTTTATGGCGTCATTTACATTTCAAATATTCAAAAAGCCCAAAACCGTTTTGCATTCTCCGAACAAAGCCCATATTTACAACTACCAAATCGCCTCAAAAAATCCTTACCGTACCCATCTTCTCTGAGATTATCATCACCATTAAGCTCTCTCTCTCAGAAACCCAAAACCCTCTCAGAAAACCTAAAAATCCAAACTTTTCTACCATGTCGAACTCTGCAAGCTCAAGCAACTCGGAACTCGACGTCCTCACCTACCCTGAAACCATAGTTGTGTGCCAAGGTGCTGCTACAGTGCACATTGAGCACTTCTTCGACATCGAAAAGCTTGAGAAGTTGGGACAGAACCTGAACGAGAGCCTTTTGAAGTGTGGAATCAGAGGCTACTTCAATGAAAACCAGAAGATATTCCCTGAGTTGATTAGAATGTTCTGGAGAAATGCCAAATTCCAGAGCACAAGGGAGCTCGTGGCCACGGTTCTTGGACGAGAGGTGACACTGTCCACCGAGACCATTGCAAAGGTAAAACTGGTTACATTAGGGAGCAGAACCAGTACAGAACAGACTGGGCCAAGCAGTACGGCAATCACGTTGCGAACGTGCTTTGCAAGACCAAATCCACCGACTCAATAAGGATTGAGTACAGGAACCTGTGTGAGGAAGCAAAAATCTGGCAACAGGTGTACAACAAGAGTATCCTGCACAAAGCTGGGTCTAAGGACTCAGTCACGGACTTACACAAGTTCATGATATTCCATATTATGGAAGGTATTCCCTTCAACCTCCCTCACACCATTTACATCAATATCGTGAGAATGATGAAGTCTGTTGGTGGCAATGATGACATTTTCTACGCCGCCCTACTGAACAAGATCTTCTGGGACCAGAAGGTCTATCAACGCTTCTTTGATGAACTGGAAGAAGATGTTTACGAAGCTATTGTGAAGAAAGGGCAAATGGTAGCAACACAACAACTATTTGGTGAGTCCAACATAAAACTTATGAAGATCAAGCTAACAGCCAAGGTCTTAAGGGACCTGGACGAAGATACCATCAACAAGCAACGACATGAACAGAGCAAGATCATCTCCAATGATGATGAAGAGGAGATTGATCTTCTTGGTATTGGCAAAAAGATCAAAAGGTTGATGGAGGAACAAGAGAGCAGAAAGATAACACGTCAAATGTCTCAGAAGCATGAGGAAGATGCTGAAAAGAAGAGAAGAACCAAGAAAAGACATGCTGACACGTGCACTGCTCAGTTCCCAGCAGAGAAGTGTCCAAGGACCGATGCATCCAGACCTGCTCAAGTTGAGCAGCGTCCAAAGACAGCTCCAGTAAAGCCTGCTCCAGAAAAGCCAAAGGTTCGGAAGCTTCAACTACTGGACGACTCTGATGATGATGACCAGATCCTAATTGGTCAAATCATGAAGAAAGCAGAGGAGACGGAGGACCCTCAGCAAAAGAAGCAGAAGGTACAACCTGCTAAACCAATTTCCTTTCCTTCTAACGTGCCGCGACGAGTCAAGACTCAGGCAGCAAGGCCAAGGAGAATTGCAGTTCTACCACCTTCCTCTCAAGACACCGACAACATATCCACTAGCATCCTACTACCAGCAACATCCAGTGCTCCATCCACATCAACAACCCAGCATCCACATCTTCGCTTGGACTTGTCCAAGTTTGTGCGTCCAAGGGATGCATGGAGGGATTCCTGGTCCCCATGGATCATACCCCCCAAGCAGAAAACCAAAGACAAAGAAGATAGAGAACGTTTCCCGGTTGCATTCCTTACACGAAATAAACAGAATTACTGTAAGAAAAGTGATGTGATCCGGAGACCTCTACAAGAGCCCTTGAAGAGGCATTTGACTACTGTCTCAGCACCAGAGTAGACGAGGTATGATTACGCTCATGTTCTTTCAGCTGACTATGCTGCTATGCCAGAAGGAGCGATCATCAGCAATCCTCTGCCCAATTGGACGAGAGAAGTGTATCCACACTTGATCCGCATGCCTCATCCTTACTCCTGTCCAACTGGAACTCAGCAAAGAGTGCGTCCAGCAACAGCAAACCTGCCTGCACCAGAAGTAGAGGTTGCTTCTCGACTCACAAAGACGGTTGCGGAGCAGAAAGGGAAGGCTCCAAGAAAAAAGAAGGCACCGTCCAAGAAGCCCCCTGTTAGCAGGGATATTGAACTGGCCGCAGAGTTACAGTTGGCCATTAAAGAAAGTCTGGACCCTTCCATATCGAAGCAGCGTCCTGATGTAGAGTGGGTCAAGGATGTTCGCATCTGGACTCCCATCACAAAGTTCCTGCCTCTACCTACTGGAACTCCAGTGCTAAACTTCCAGCCAGGCGACTATGATGAACTTGGAAAACTTCTTCAACAAATATATATACCAAACCAAGCCATCGCCTACCCACCAAACCTTCACATAAGCCGCGCCACAGAAATAAAGTTTGTACCAGACAGGGTATGTCCTAGACTACCCTTATATGATGCTGGTCGAAAGAAAGGCTACAAGTTCTACGGCATTGAGATGCCAAGCAGGGAAGAGAAAGTTGAAACCCTGCAAAAATCCTCTCATACCTGGGGTCATCTGTTTGACAAGACTGGTAAGCTTACACGTTCACTTGGAACTTTTGATTCCATGACCTTTTGGCGCCAGATCTTATGGAACGACTCCCAGAAGGCCTCCTCCTCCGGCAGCTCCAAGGATGACTTTGTTCACCCCCCTCATAGTCTTGAGGTGTTGCGTCCAGTGAAGACTCACCACTTCTCAGACACCTTTGCCTGCTTTCTAAAAGATTCAGATGATTATCTGGAGTTAATGAAGTCATTGCCAATCATCAGAAGTAACAAAGTGTTTGATCTTCGAACACTGGAATGCACAAAGTTTGTGGAGGAACTCCAAACTCTGCATGAGGAGTACAAAGCAGAAGAAGCCATAGCAGCAGAACAAGCTCGTCTAGAGCAGCTGGCTCTTGAGGAAGCTGAGACCGCAACCACAGAAAAGGAAGATAAGGTTGCCAAGTCGAAAGCTACACAAGCAGAGTTGGATGAAGCATCTGCCAAAGTAACAAAGGTGCTAGCTCATCTTGACCTGGACCCATCTGTACCAGTGGACGTGGAACACTTTGTCACTTCACATGAAGAACCTACCGTCCAATCTGGAAAGTCCAAGGATGATAGAGAGCCCATTGTTGAAGCATCCAAGCCCATGGAATCAACTGCAGCAAAGCCTACTGCTGAAGATATAACCAACTTCCCCATTGTTGATGCTTCTACTGAAGCTCATTCGGGTACACATCAACTGGTTCCCACAGGATCTTCAAGTCCAAGGGGCATCCATCCCTTGCGATTTGCTGAACCTCAGGGGGTCTCAGAAGATCGTGTTCACGAGATAGTGCAACAGGCTCTGAGGCAACAACAGCTGGAAATCGAAGCAGCTCTTCAAGCATTTCAGCAAAGGCAACAGGCTGAGGCTGCTCAACATCGTCTGATGCTGCAGAATGCTATCACTGAACATTTCATGAGCCTCTCCCAGACGCTTGTGAACCAAATTCAAAATACAACAGCCACCTTGCTTGGACAAGTTGCTCATGCAGTTCTACCCGTCCAACCACAACCTCATCAACCAGCACTACCTATCCAAGCGCCACCAGAACAACCACCACCACCACCACAAGAACCACCTCCACAGCCATAGGTGACCATGATGGTCAAGTCATTTTTCCATCTTTCAAACCCATTTTTGTTAATGACAAAGGGGGAGAAATTGGAATTTTGATGTCATAGAAGTATATAGCTAAAACTCTGTGAATATATTGGTTTTTTTTTTTTTTTATCAAAACATCTTTAATACATGAGGTGTTTATTTCATAAATTCCGCATCCATATCCTTGATATGTTTTACACTCTGATATATGTTATATCTTATATATTCTTGCTATTTATTATTCTCTGTTATCAGATGCATAAGAAATGTTGAACTCAGGGGGAGTACTTCATTTCACATTTATACACTGGAATAACATAATCATCTCTAACTTGATTCATTGTATTCATATATGATTATGTGACTGTAAATATCAAAATTTAACATTATTTGTCATCATCAAAAAGGGGGAGATTGTTAGGTTCTAAGACCTTGGACGATGTCCAACCCCTCGAATTTCGGTTTTGATGATAACAATTAAAGGATAAAATTTGAAGTATCTAATGATCTTGTTTGAGTGTTATAGGATTTACGTCGTCCAATGCCGCAATGGTATTGTATCTCTCAAACCTTGACTTTATCTTTTAATAAGAAACGTACAAATGTGTTTTGTAAATATACTACAGTCAGCGTCCAATGCTCCTGTGGGAGCAAGCGTCCAATGACTATATAACCCACACTGTGGTTTCTATCTTAAAAAGTAATATCATATGACAATACGTTTTCGATGGTAATTCTCTGTAATGCAACGATTATTCTCTCTCATTCTAACATGTCATTCTATTTGATTTTTCGAATAGTATTGAACAGGAAAAGAGAAGTTTCTCTCTGCAGAAAAAGTACAAGTAGCAGAGGCGCTACATGTACGGCTGTCTCCTCTAACTCTCCACCCCAAGTCGAAACGTGACAACGATCACATGTTTTGGAGAGAACCGCTTATGGAAAAGGAACAGATCCCACAACGGATACTTTACACCAAGCTGCCTATAAATAGAGGAATGAGCTCAAGTATCAAAAAAATGAAAAATTAAAAAAGAGCTGAATCTCTGTCAAAACGACTGGACGATCAACACTTAAGCAAAATGAGCTTTCTACTTAGCTTTGCTAAGCGATTCTGTGTATTCGTGTTTATTGTAATATCCTCTCTGTGAGAGTTATTCTTACTTTCTATACTCAAACAATTCTGTTTGGAAAGCTAGGAGTGGCTTAGTGTTAAATAATACTTGGGTTTGTTTTTAATCTCAGGGGGAGATTAAAGGTGTGCCAGGAGTGGCTTAAAGAATACTTGTAGCCAGAAGTGGCAAGGTTAGAATACTTGTGAGTAATCAGATACTGATTAGTAGAACCCTTCAAAGGTTTTTGAAGGAGAACTGGACGTAGCTCAGTTTAAGTATGTCTATTTTGGTAAGCTTACCTTGTGTTGTGACAATTGTGGTTGTGATTGTAATCATTTCGAACTTCGTGTTTGTGGGAGCAGATAGCAAAGAGGGTTGTGTGTGTGTGTGTGCGTGTGCGCGTGCGTGCGTGTGTGTGTGATATTCATATCAATAGTTTCCTTGTTAGTGACTTCTAAACAAAATAATAATTCAACATTATTTATTTTATTATTTTATCCTGTAAAAATATTATTGTACAATAATATTGAACATTAAAAATATATTTTTGACACGTCATATAGTAATAAGAAAAAGAAAAAAGGAGAAAAGAAATAAAAAAAAAGTGAAAGAAAAAGATAAAAAAAAAAAGTGGAAGGGAAAAAGTTCTCCCAAATAGCGACATGTGTAAAGTTGGAGGCAAAAAAATAATTTTGGTAGTACTTCCTTTTCCTATTTAGTAATAGATATATTTTATTTTGCAAAAATATTATTGTACAATAATATTGAACATTAAAATTATATTTTAAATTAAATAATTTTTGACATATCATATAGTAATAATAAAAAGAAAGGAGAAAATGAATAAAAAATTGAAAGAAAGAGAAAAAAAAAAGTGGAAGGAAAAAAATTCTCCCTATAACACCCCTTGTTACTATTATAGATTTTCTTATTAATTAAGAAAATTGTGAAGTAATTTGATACCCAATTATTGAAAATAACCTTTAAAATATGGAGAAATTTGTTTTCCTTAAAAACGTGACTACTTCAAATTCCAAACGACGATCATCCATAATAACTTATCATCATATTAAAACCCTTTTTTTTTTAATATCGATCTTAGTAAATCAAACTCATTTTACAATACATTAACTTCGTTGTAAACCATGAAACATAACAAAATCATCCTTAATTAAGAACATCCCCAAATTCATCATTGTACTATTCTATTACACAAGATATACTTATGCATTTACATTCTTGGAATTAAACACATTATACATTTAAGTCACATATAAGAAATCAATACATCATGATATGAATGTTGAATCCAAAACCCTTAGTTATGACAAACTATTAGTGTTTGCAAATTGAATAATGAAGCTCTACAAGCTAACAATCTGCTAAGTGTTTTAGATCATATTAAGAGCATATTGAAAACAAGCATTCTGGTGAGTTCAGAACAAGCTCAGAATGGATGTCTCAACTATGCATCACATGAAGCCTCATCTGCATAATGAAGCCAGTGCTTCCTCTAAGTTTGCAAGATCAAGACTGTCTCATTCAAAGAAAGATCAGAAACTACACCATCAGAATGAAGCTGTAGAAGAAGAAGCATCATAATGATGTTATCCAGAATCAAGACAAATTGGTTATGAAATGATCACATCTACATGATGTGTTGAAGGCTAGACCCTGAAAACTCTATGCATCAAAACGAAATGAAGATCAACAACATGTCTTCCGAATGCAGCCATAAACACAAAGGGCTCATCAGAAGACTGAGGTATCAGAATAGAATGGATTGTAACTTCATGTCGTCCATATGCAGTCACAAACACAGAGGACTCATCATAAGACTGAAGTGGACAACATCACATCTTTCATATGGACCACAATTACTGGGGGTTCGTAAGAAGATTGATGTTAATAGAAAAGAAAGATGTAAGAGATTGATAACTGAGATGGGTCCTAAAGAATCTGATATGGAACATCAGATTGTAGCTAAGAAGAACTTTTAGAAGTTTGCACCAAGGACAAAATTCATTCAACACCAACAACAACATACTAAGTAGATATGTTGAAGCAAGCTGCTTCAAAATGATCAGTGCTGTGAAGAGTTGATTAGTAGGGATAAAGATGTGCTCCTTACAAAGCCCCATCATGAAGTCTTCATCAGAAGGAACCTACATTAGAATAGGTCTTTCCTCAGCAAACATCATAATGCAATTATGATGTATCTTCATAAGTTCATCAGAATCTGTTTATTAGAATGGTTTGTTCAGAACAGATTCAAAATGATGACAGGTCACACACAGCTGGCAAAATTCAAAATTTTTGTCAAGGAAACAGCTGTGCCAAGAGCCCAGCGGCTACCATTTGAACACTATAAAAGGGACCTCTTGGAAGCCTTTCAAAGCACTTTGAAGCAAGCAAGAAAGAGAGCTACTCAAGCCTTTCTTCCTCACTGAGGATTTGTTAGTTTCCTGCTTTAAGCCTTTCAGTGAGAGTGACCCACTTCTGTATTATTTCTAGTGAGTTTTCCTTGTAAACAAGAAAGAAGTGTGATTGTATTTCTTGAGTGGAAATCCCCTGTTAGGGATAATATGTAATCTGTGCAGTAAATCACAGATACCCTGTATTGTATTAAGTGAAATCTCCAAGCCAAGACCAAGGTGTGGTGCTGTGGTGAGGGAGTACCTTTGTTGCAATGTGGTGACACTGTTGTTGTTGTGTAAAGAGCTTATGTGAGCTCTATGATGTGGTGAACCTGTTGAGGTTGTTGTGTAAGCCAGTGGTGACTAGTTATGGTGTTGATTTTATTGAAAATCTCACTAAAGAGTGAGGACTTGATGTAGCCCTGGGTTTGGGGTGAACCAGTATAAAAATTCCCCGTGTGATCTTTCCTTACTCTTTCCTTTGCTATTTATTTGATAAAACATTTTTTGTTTTACATACTTAAATGAAACCTCTTTAAAATAGTGTTTCAAATATAAAATATATTTTGGAAAGATCTCTTCATACACAGAGAACTTGAAGTTTCATTCTGAGTAAACATTTTCTGGAAACTACTAAAGAACTCCTTATGAACTCAGAACGAATATTCATTATGAACATCCTACATTCTGAGTTACTTCAGAATTTTTCAAAAGACATCAAAATTTATGAAAACACAATCCAACCCCTCCTTCTTGTGTTATTTTATTCACTTCAATTAAAATCTAGTCTACCTTCTTTTATACAAGAAAGGACAGAGATTCAGAGCAGTGACTCAATGAAAATTCAAAATACCCAATTAACCCATGTAGCACCCTCGAAGGATCCTCTTATTTCTCTTAAGATGTCCTCCCGTGTCCACAGTGCTTCTTGTAGCTTTTCCATTCCATCTTTGCTGTTTGCACAGGATCATTTATCTATAAAAAAAGCGTATAGAGTGAGTCATCCTCGTCCTCTAAACCAACAACCAAACGACCTTCCGGTCACAAACAATCACAAACGCACAACATCAACCACAGTATTGTGGTGCTCTCACAAGTCTCACTAGACAAACTCAACCCATCTCACTAACTTTCCAACTCATACAACTCGTCACAACTTAGGCCCGCTATCACTGGAACTCCCAGAACTCAGTGGTCTTACACAATTTAAACTGGATGACTATTGGGAGTACACCCTCACCACGGTACAATGGCGAGCTCTCAACAACATGGTTATGTCTCGTATTTGTCAGGGTTGCCAAGTCGGCTCTGTGGAAACACGACTACAAACTCGATGCCAGACCCCCAAGAAATAGCAAGTCAGCGAGCATACATCAGGTACCAATATGTGTGGTCATCCAATCTCTAAGGATTGACTCCTCAACCACTCTACTTGTCGGGTTTCATCTTTTACAGTTCCGTGTGGGCTTTTCTACGAAAAGTACTTTACTATGGTCCTCAATCAACATATGTTCCAAACATACCATACGGAGATCCAACTCCCCACTTTCACAGTGGTTAAACATTACGACCCCGTCTCTCACAAGCACATTGCTCACTACAGATGAAGCTTCCACACAACCTCTTCAACACTTGCCCATTTGGCTTTGATCGTGTAAGGTTATCCTTGTCGATTGACATGTCGCCCTCTTCACGAACACATTTCACTTCCAACGGTCACACACAACCCAACGGAAAAAGGGTTCTTCCTTCTCCTTTTGTTTCCCACAACATCCAAAGCAAACAATATTTCAAACAACCAAAGCAACGCATGCATAATGCACTTTACCCAATCATGAACCACATTCATGATTTCACCATCTTATCACATCTTATCGGAATCCTTACTCACTCTCAAGTTTTATGCTTAATTTAGTCATTGGGTCTCAAAGTCCATGGGGTCCTAATTTTTATTCTAAGTCCAACATCCGTCATCATCCATATGCATAGGTACTTATTAATTACTAACCCATAATATTATTAGGTTCATACTCTTCTCATTTATAATTGATTCACTATTGTTTGTAATGAATATTATTAGTTACTAGAACGACATTCTAGCATCACAAATGTGCTCCGTTGGAGTCCATTTGTTCCCATACAAGAATATAAGATTTTTGTTCCCACAATCGACAAACCATCATAAAATTCACATGCACATAGAAATTATCCAGTACTCATTGCCCGATGATCACATTCTTCCCGGTCTCCAATTTACAGTTATAATAAGATAAACAACAATAATCAATAACTCACAACTCAAGCACCAATCATCAGTAATTAATACACTCACATTTATATGAAGTTTCCCCTTTTTAGGTGGAATACTTCGTTATTAACACAAATAAGTCAAACCACAACACTTACGCAATTATTTCAAGTACATTACAATTAATCACATAGAGCTGAATTCAAGCTTCATAAATTATTAGATATACTAAATCAACTTGGAATTTTACAAATTTGTAGAAATACACATTTATATAAATACTTCTTCACATAAAAATCTCAAGCAAAAATTCAATTCCTAAATAATTATTTAGATTTAAAAACAGAGGCTGGACACACTCTCGTATTTCGAGAATTTTAGAAAATATAAGCTCAAGTCTGTTTTCCACCTAATTTTCCAGAGAGCATCTCAAGCATGTATAGCATCACATATAATTTTTTCAGCATAAACCAACTACGAAAAATGCCCTTTTTGAATTTCAATATCATTATTGTTTCAAAACAAAGTTTACATTGAAAAAATACCAATAATTACAAAAAAGTGCTTACAAAATTCTGGAAAACTTCATGAACACTCTACATGGCTCAAAATAAATCATATAATTTTCTCAAAGCCAATTTCTCATAAAAAGTAATATTTTTCATTTATTTTCTGCACTGTCCAGCTTTTCAGTTTCCTAAAGATTAATTTGGTAAAAATAATTCCCAATTTTTTCCGACTTTATAAAAAATATAAGATGGTATCCATGATTTATAAAGTAAACTCACGTTTCCAGTTTTCCAAGTTTCCATTCCAAAATTTTATAAAATTCAAAACATCCCATTTTCCAGATTCAACAGTTTTAGAAAATAATTCGGGTAAAAATAGTTGCAGTGGTTGAAAAATTCCAAAAAAAAATTACCATGACATTCAGAGGCATCAAAACATAGAAAAGTGTATTTACATCATCAAAATCATGCACGAAAACCAATACAAAAAATTCAAACACTGCTGTAGTGCAAAAATAACATCTAGCACATTTCAAGGTTTTCACATGTTCTTGTGACACCCATGGTGTCTAAAGGCCACCAACAAGAACAACAATCAACATTCAACAAGAAAACAAGAATAGCTTAGAGAAAAAGAGAAACCCCTCCATACCTCAAGTGATGAACACAAAATTTCCAAGCAAGTCAAGAAATAGACACTTGTGTCTAAAAATTTTCCTAGTCACCAAATGAAAAATCAAAACCATAGAATTGTAACTCTAGAAATTCTAGAAAGGAAAATATAAATTAGATGAAATTAAATTGAGTTTACTTACCCAAATATTTAATGCCAAACTACCCAAAACAAGCTATAACACTGCTTGAAGAACAAGAACCAAAAGCTCCTCCCTTTCTCTCTAAAACTCTCGGCCAAGACACATATAAGTCTCCTTCTCACTTTTTTTTTTTTTGTCTTCCTTTTGAAATGGTGCTATAGTTACACATTGGGAAGGGGGGTGCAGGTCATTGGTCCAAGGGTGTTAAAAATCCAAGAGATTAAAAGTGTGGGAATTGAATGAAATTGTTGGCAAAGTGAGACTTTGCTCATCCGGCCAAGCAAAGCCATTTTTGGCTAAATTGCTTTTGAAAATTTTAGCTATTAATGGTTAAAGTTGATTTAGGCAAAAATGTTAATTTTACTTTTACTAAATATGGCTAATCACACACTAATTAACCTTGTTTAATGTGTTAATTTTCTAGAAAAATGTAATTCAAATTAACCTCACACAGTCTAAATTTATACGGTGCAATCTTACACAGTACAATTTCACACAGTGTAAAAATTAGATTTTAATTAAATTCGAATTTCACCACTAAAATTTGTCATATAAAATAACATACATAAAATTTAAATTTTCTTAATCAATTAAATTAAATTTCACTTGTGAATAATTATCTGGGGAAACGTGTAATTGAATTATCTCTACACAGTATAAATTTACATAGTGCAATCACACATAGTATAATTAAATTTTAGTTTACTTAGGATTTTACCGAAATTTGCCACATAAAATCATACAAAGTTTTTAGATATTTCTTAATTAACTAAATTACATTTCCAATTGTAATTAATCTCAATATCTATTTAGTTATTGCAATATATACTAACACAGTATCTAATATATCCTTTGTTACAAATTTTTAAGGTGTTACACTCCCAACTAGTGACATGTGTAAAGTTGGGGCAAAAAAGTAATTTTGGTAGTATCTTTTTTTTTTCGTAATAGAAGTAACAAATTCTATAAAAAAAAAAGTAATAGATGGGTGAATGCCCTGTTCCTAAAAACCATCACGTAAAAAAAATTATATTCAAAGAACTTTTTAATTCAATAACATAAGACAATAATATAAACTAAAACTTCAAATAGAGAAAAAAAATTGAAACTAACAGGGATTGGAGGCAAATCCCTCCCACAAACCAATTGATCAATAATCAAAATAATGTTATTTCCCACTCTCCGCTTTATCTTAGATGACAACTTGGTGATGGAAGTGCCTTGATTGTGAAGATATTGAAGTAGAATACTTGACATAAACCTCCTTTATGTTTTTTTTTGGGTGAGAACCTCCTTTATGTTTTGAATTCTTGCAAGTGAAAGATTTAGAGTGTGTAAGCGAGTAGAAAAAAAAAAGCTAAAATATGTTTTTCATCTTCACAAAATTGGAAATGTACACTTTTCTTCTTTGCAAAATTTTTAGTACATTTTTCGTCCCTGCAAAATTGAAATGTGTCAAAATTTGGTTCGGAGCTAAGTTCAGCCTACACTATGCAATTTGTGGTGATGTTTTTGAAATTTGTGGCGATTGGATCTCTGGCTGTTAAAAATCGCCACAAATTGTAGAAAAATCACCACAAGTTGCATTTTTCTTTTTGCAATTTGTGACAGTTTTTTTATGTAATTTGTGGCGGTTATAATCACCAAAAATCCTAGTATAGGTCTAAACTTAGCTCCAGGCCAAAATTTGACACATTTCAATTTTGCAGGAACGAAAAACGTACTAAAAAATTTGCAGGAATGAAAAGTGTGCCTTCCAATTTTGTGAGGACGAAAAACGTATTTTAGCAAAAAGAAAAGAGTGAAGGAGTGAAGAATAGAGTCTCGGCTGTAGCAAGGAAAAGAAGAAGATTTGTGGTAAAACAATTAAATACATTTTTAATCTCTATACTTTTGTTGAATCTTGTTTTTAGTTCCTAAACTTTTATATTGTACAATTTAGTCCATGAACTTTATAAAAAAAAGTGTTTTTAGTCCCTCCTAGACTTACTCTCCTTTTCTGCATGTTTTTTAACTTCAGTTTGTGATGAGGGACTAAAAACATGATTTTTATAAAGTCCAGGGACTAAATTTCACGATGTGAAAGTTCGGGAACTAAAAAAAAGACTCAACGAAAGTATAAGGATTAAAAACATATTTTACCCAAACAATTTTGGTCAAGGTTAGATTTTTATAATGTTTTTTTTTTATGATAAAAAAATGAACAAATATTGGTTAGATATTTTTATGGAGAGTTATAGACTACTAGCTCTCTCATTTGACTTGTGTAAACCTGAGGTAATGTTATAGACAAAAATTTGATTTATTTTTTAAAGGATAATTAGAAAGAATAATTAATTAATATTTTTAGTTGTATAAAACTGAATTTTGGGCTTTTGAAGTGTTTAAAGGTAAGAAAAAAAACACAAGAAGGATGATTGAATTGTGTTTTAAAACTGTTTTTACAATTCTTTTTGAAAAGCTCAGACTTTGGCTGATTAGCTTTGTCTGATAAAACAAATTATATAAAACTTTTGAAAACCTTTGCTATATATATATAAGAAAACCAAAAAGAACAGGAGCACGCATGTTATTATGCTGGTTCGTCTTCACCATTGAGACTATGTTCAGTTCTTGACAAACCCACCAAGTTTCATTATAATTTTCAAAGTTATAAGTATTTTTTATCTAGACACTTTTAGCTCTACCCAAGTAGTATTTTAGTTGCCTCTCCAAGCTATAACTCCAACTATTCTTTTGAACAAGCCTCCTCAAGCTCCACCTATATAACACATAGTAAGGTATGGAAAAAGGTTCACTGACTAGCAAACAACATCTAACAAATGGATTAGTACACTCAGTGTCTAGTGATCTAGTGATCACTATAAAAGAAAAAGCTTAAATATGTTTTTAGTCCATCAAATTAGGACTAAATATTTTTTAGCCCCTCAAATTAAAGTTTGTTTTTCTTTAGTCCCTCAAACTTGAGAAATACTTTTTTTAGTCCATCTCCCTAGATGCCAATAGTGAGCGCCAAATATTAAATTCACAATTTGTGGCAGTTTAAAACCCCCACAAATTGTGAAAAAAAAAATTAAAAACTGATAAGTATGTATTTGTTTGATTAGTCATAAACCCAGAAAATGAATCCACCACGTATTAGCAGCACCTGAAACAATTAAACATCATGATACACCTCCTATCGTGCCAGTGCCTTATGTCTACCATGGCCACATGCTTTTCTCATTATCAACACATAAAACAATAAGGCCCTATAACTTCCTCTGGGAAACCACTACTCACGTCACCCATCACCAATGTTTCAATTTCCCATTTCTTCTCCTTAATTTATAAGCATAACAAATTCGAATATGACGAATTTGATGGAGATGACGTCCAATCTCGAATCTCTCCCAGGAAGGTCCAATACACCCTGCGGTGTTTGTTCGAACGGTGGCCCAGATTTAGAGTAAGGAGTATAAACAAAGCACTGCTTTCTCTCTCTTTGGTGCTGAGATTGAGAAAAAGGAACTCTCACGAAACTCAACTCTCTCTTTCTTTCTCCCTCACCCTTTTCTTTTCGCTCGCACACACCTCATCCCCATTTCATTTTAGATCGAACCCTTCTTCCTCCTCACACCCCCTTTCCTATTCGATGAAGCTTCTCACCAAAGTCATCTTCGTCGATGACGACACCTTCTTCAAAGCCTCCCTCGCCACCGACCAAGCCTGCACCATCAGGCTTTCCCAGCAATGAGTTGACCCTTGGAGAGAGAAGTTGACATTGCCATCACCACCGCCACGAGTTCGCTTCGAGAAACAACAGACCGAGGTCACTCAGAAAGCCACCGAATCGCGCGCTCAACAGCTCACCGCCGCGAGAGGCTCTTTCTTTCATTTTTTTTCGCCGCCTGATTCTTCCCATCGTAGATGACCATTGAGAAAGTGTCGCGACCGTTGTGTCGCTCTGGAATCTTCTGCAATGGTGAATGCATTTTCTGGTACAGAGGACCAAGATTTGTGGGGCTTCGATTCCAGAATGTGAACTGCTCTTTGTTCCCAATTTTCATTTAGATCTGATTGATTTTCAATCTCTTTTTACTTATGTAGATCTGGATTTGTTTCAAATAAGGGGTGACAAAGATGAATTGTTCCTCTTTTTGTTCCTTCTCACATAATTTGACTTTGTTTCTTTACAACAATTTTTGTATGATTGCAAGGATTGTTGAAAATTATAGGATATGTTTGACTTTTATGAGAAATCCGTTCAAAATAAAGATGATTTTTGTTCTTTGGCTTATGAAGAAAAAAGATGAATATGATTTTTGCAATTTTTTAAACAATAGCCGCCATAAATCATGTTTTAAATCCAAATTAAAAATCAAATTCTAATAGTCAAAAGCCCTTACAAATTACAAATTCAATTCACACTAAGGCATTCAGGGAGAGCGACTAAAAAAAACATTTTTCATATTTGAGGGACTAGAAAAAATGACTTTTAATTTAGAGGACTAAAACTGATATACCCTTATATTTGAGGGACTAAAAACATATTTAAGCAAAAAAAAAATGTGCTACTACTAATGGTTCATTTGTGGCGATTACTGAAAACCACCAAAAAATAACATAATGGGTTAGCTAAGTTTTTAGTCCTTAAACTTTAGTTTGATTGGTCAAGGTTCCTAAACTTTTTAAAAATTTGGTTTTTAGTTCCTAAATTTTAGTTTGACTAATCAAGATCCCTAAACTTTTTAAATATTCGATTTTTAGTCCCTAAATTTTTTAAAAATTTGGTTGTTAGTCCCTGAAATATCATTAATTCAGGGACTAAAAACTGAATTTTTAAAAAATTTAGGGACTAAAAACCAAATTCTTAAAAAGTTTAAGAACTTTGACCGGTCAAAATTTTGTTCAGGGACTAAAAATCGAATTTTTAAAAAATTTAGAGATCTTGACCAGTCAAACTAAAGTTTAAGAACTAAAAATTGAATTTTGAAAAAGTTTAAGAACTGAAAACTTAGTTAACCCTAACATAATTTGTGACTAATGATTCAACCGTCAGAATTTGACACGTCTTATGCTTTATTTTAAATTTAAATATCTAAGGTTAAATATCGAAGATATAAAATATAGTTGCAACGTGTCACTCCTGCTTCAGAACTACGTTTCTCGCGTTTCTCTTGAAATCACGTTCTCTCTCTTCTTTTGGATTTTTATCTCTTCCATTCAGGGCTTAAACCTATGATTTCGATTCAGATTCGGATTTAGGTCTTTATATATGTCTCTGATTGATCTCACTCTAGTTAGTTCACTTTTCTCTCTTTTTGGATTGGGGGTTAGGGTTTCTATTCCATTCTTCTTTCTTTTTGTGACTCTGTTTTTTTGCTTCATTTTCTTCTTCTGAATTTTTGGCTATTCGGAACTCTGTTTCTGACTTGAACAGGTTTGGCACGGTCGTTAAGCTTCGCCTGTTCAATCCTTTCACTTTTGCTCTCGATGCGCTCAAACAGTGCAACGCCATCTCTGAAGGTAACCAACCACCCTTTCAGCTCTCACACTATTATTCTCTGTGTGCATTTCCATGTTACTACGAAAAGCATGCATGTTTCTTTTGTAGCGATATTGCCGTTAGGTTCTATTGAAGATGTGTGTTGCTATATATAGGATTCAATTCAATAGGTACCAAGTTTTGTAATATAATCATTCCTTTCTTTTCAGTTATCTCTTTTGTTTATATCCTTTTTTTTTATTTCCAAAGCTCTTGTTAATCCTTGTATCATTATTTCTATCATGTCATCATATCAACAAAGATTAAGTGAAATTGCATATGCACATTTAATGAAATTTTTTGGCTCTGACTGATATTTCAGGGAGAGCCTTATGTTTCAGATACAGCTGTTTGTATTTGCTAAAGTAAGTATCTCCTAGGTTCTTAAGATTTCTTGCTAAAGTGTCTTATCGTTGATGAAAATCATTAAGTTTGTGACTTTGATGAGAGGTTTATGCTACACCCGAGAATGGAATCTATATTCCAAAGGTAAGATACTATAAGGAGGAGAGAGAAAAGAAGGTTATTTTCCTCTATTTTCCTTTGTGTCTGTTACCTGCTGTTGCAATATGAATAATTCATTAAGAGTAGTACCATCATTCCATGTAACTTTCAGCTTCTGAGATCATTTTTGTTATGTGCCATGGACATTCTGTTTTTCTAGCAAGTGTTTTTGTATTGTTCTTTGGGGGATATAAATTGGTTCGGTGTTTATTTTCATAATCGGGTAGTTAATATCATTTTCTACCTTTCATTGGTGCATGATTTTCTTCTGTTTAGCCTATGTCAGACCAAATTGAGCAAATGGGGGTCACAATAGAAACTCAGTAGAAGGTTTGTTTTATTGAAAAAAACTTTTTGTATATTTTTTTTAGGGTAAAATATGTTTTTGGTCCCTATACATTCACTAAAATATGATTTTAGTCCCTGTACTTTCAAATCGACCATTTTAGTCCTTAAACTTTGAAAAATATGTGAATTTAGTCCCTTTCCTTTATAAATGTTAGTGTTGTTAAGGGACTAAATTCATATGTTTTTTAAAGTTCGAGGACTAAAATAATCAATTTGAAAGTACAGGGACTAAAACCAATTTTTAGTGAAAGTATAGGCACTGAAAACATGTTTTACCTTTTTTTTATAACTAACATATGTTCATTTCAAATTGGAGTAGGATTGTTATGGCAAAAATTTAATGAGATATATGGAAACAGATCTTCATAGGGTGAAGAATATTTAAGAGGTTAATGGCCTTGGTGGGATTGCCTGGAGTGAAAGGCCTATCCATGGAGCTGCGTAAGAGGTTAACAATTGCAGTTGAACTTGTTGCCAATCCATTTATTATATTCATGGATGAACCTACCTCTGGCCTTCATGCGAGAGCTGCTGCTATAGTAATGAGAATAGTGAGGAATACAGTTGATAGTTGATACTGGGCAAACTGTGGTCTGTACAATACACCAACCTAGCATTGATATATTTGATGCTTTTGATGAGGTCAGTGGCCATTTCCTTCTCTTAACTTGCTTACAAAATTCAGTGTCTCAAGGCTGAACATATATATTGTAATATTACAGCTACTTCTGTTGAAGTGTGGAGGTGAGGAAATATATGTGGGACCTTTAGGCCAGCATTGTTCTTATCTGATGAATTACATTGAGGTCTGTACATTTCTAATTGCTAATTAATTAGTACTAATTACTTTTGTATTGTCAATCAATTTATTCATCAAGTAAGTCGTGCTTGGTGTAGGGAATTAATGGGGTGTCAAAAATTAAGAATGGTTATAATCCTGCCAATATTGCACCTTTACATTCAGGAGAAACAAGGACTTGATCAAGGAACTTAGCACACCTCCAGCAGGTTCCAAAGACTTATACTTCCCCACAAAGTACTCACAGACTTGATCTGGAAATTCTCTCTCTGGATCAACTCTCCAAGATCACTCTCATCTCATAAGTAACAATATCACTGTGTTGCAATAAATAAATAAAAAAAATTCTCTAATTTACTTCATTTTTTTTCTCTCTCTCTTTAAACCTGCTCACCTGTGATGAAGGTTAGAAATCCTTTTTATTTATTTTTTCCAAAAAGAGATAGGATTATTTCAGGCTACTTTTAAAATCGTGCATGAACCCCAGTGCCAAATTTGTATCTTAAACAGATTTAAATTTCATTTTAATTTTAAATAATTTACTTTTAGTAGTGTCAAGCGTTATTTTTTATAGAGCCTACACAATAGCTGCTTTTAAAACCCGAACAAACCAGTTTTAGGAAAACTTTAATTGATCCATTCAATTTAACAAAATAAAAAAAAATGTATTTATGGTTAACAAATTTTCATTAGTAATTAGTGTTATATAAGTTTAGGCGGTAGTTTCTTAGCCTAAAGGGTTAATTAGTCCAAACATCTTAGCCTTTTAAGTTATTATTAGCACAATGTTTCATAACTTTTTTTTGTAGTAAGTTTCCTTTCATGGATTTTAATTTTTATTATTATTTGAAATAGATACTTTTGAGTTAACAATAATTTTGCTTTTTGATTTTTTTTCTCCAATCAACAGATCATTGGTAATGAGGGTTTTGATAAAAAAAAAATTGCACACTTACTATGCTAGGTTTGGATCAATCATATATCATGTTGTGGTTTTTATCTGATGCATGTGTCTTAGATGATTATATTTGATCTATTGTTTTCTTCCTTAATGATTCAAGCAAGGTTTCTTGATCAGTCCCTGCATTTGAGGGTGCTCTTCTTGTAGTAGATGCTTCTCAGGTGAATCTTTATGTTTTAATTATGCTCTTCTTGTAGTATAATAATATATAATATATAATTATACTAACAATTATTGATACACCACATGGCCCTTAATTTAAAGAATTTAATCAATAAGCCAATAAGATAAGGACTAATTAATGCATACTAGCTAACATTTAAGACACTGAAATCAGTATAGGGTTATTTCTAATTTTTCATCAATCAATCATCATCGCTCTATTTTTGTTGTTTTAGTTTATTTCTGGACTTGACATTTGGATTGTCATTTTTCTACAGGGTGTGGTTCAATTTTCACAAGGAATTTTTCTTCCTTCTCCTGTTAACTCCTATCATATTAAATCCTCATTGATAATAATGTTATGTTTTTCCTTAAGTTTTTATTTATTTGATTAATGTCTTCTGACTAACATCATCATGTGTTTTCTTGACTGTGTTACTCAGTCTGGGTTCAGTCTTGCAGTTGTAAGTCCCTCGACAGTGTTTTTTTTTTTTTTTTGAACATGTACTTTGTTATGTTTCATTGTTTATCTTGCAGTGTGTGGTACTGTTGCTTTACAAGATTATGGGAGGCCAAGACCAGATATAGAAAAAACCATAAAGTGACACAAGAAAAGACACTGTGTTAGGTACCTAGTGCCATTCCTTCTTGTTTGATTCTGAAGAGTGGATATGGTAACAGAACTCAAACTTCAAACTTTAATAAATGGGTTATTTATTATAATAAAAAAAATAAATAGAAAGAGTTCATGAACTTAACTTTCTTTTTCCATGCAGCTTGCAAATTGTGATTATTGGATTACCTATACTCATTCTATTGGTCATAATGCAGCAGGTTTATATCTTATCAGGAACAATTTCACACGGTTTTTGTCTCTAATATTAATGACCTTTTGTTTTCTGGCCTGGCAGTATCTGAAGCGCGTTCAACATGCTACTCATCATGTACTTAAGAGGTTTGCTGGTAACTTTTATTTTTGGGTTTTTTTAAGTCACAAATAACAAGTTTATTCTTGTTTACATTCTAAATAAGGGGTGTATGCGTAATGTTTGCAAAGTTAATGGTGCAAGGTCTCATCAGATGTTGGCATTCGATCCATAGTTGATTGGTTCTTTTATAAGTAGTGACTTAGTTCTGTAATTAAAAAAATTATTACTATTATTGCTGCACAATGCAAAAGGTTTATTAAATTTTTCTTTCTGTATGTGAAATAATTCATTCTTGTTTTCTGGCTGCAATACCAGCTGTCAATACCAGATAATGTATTAGACACATTATGTGATTAGGTACTATATGAATGGAAATATACTTATTGATCTAGGTGACTAGGTTTATAAAATTTCCTTGTTTTGAGGTACTCTGGTTTATAAGTTCAAGCAATAGTCATAAGTCTGCATTTATTATGTTCTCATAACATTTTGTTTGGCTTATCCTTGTTTCTTCTATCAGAACAAAGGACTCTCTAGAATGAGATTAATGAACTCAAGAAACAAGTCAAACCTACCCCACGCAACTGACAACTAATACATCTACCCCTGAACTACTTTTATCTAATGTAATTGTAAAAAACTTTCTTTATTATATTAATGAGATTGTCTTTTTATATTTTTCTGCTGTGTGATTTGAATCCTGGTTTCATTATTATGCTTTTAATGCAAGTTTCATGCTATTAAGGATTTCTTTGTAATCCTGGTTACTGTTTCCCATCTTCTTGATGAACCTTTTTTGCTGGAGGACTTTTTAATTCATGTAATTTCTGGAAACATAATTAGTTTTATGGTTGTACACTATACTCTTTGACTATGGTTTATTTACTGTTTATGTAACTGTTAAGATTAAAGGACAGAACTGAAAATTTGTGAATTTTCCATTATTGACTCAAAGAGTGTATGAATATATATAGATACAAGATAAGAAAATAAAAAGGAAAAGATTAATCAAATCTAATCTAAATCTTAGAGATATAGTCCTACGAGATAATGAAAGATAAAAAGTTTCCTACTTTCCTAGATATAGGCTATCATATCTCTTAAATATCTATTATATCATATCTTATGATATCTCCTAAATCTCTATCATATTATATCTTAACACTCCCCCTCAAGCTAGAGCATACAACTTAATGCTCCAAGCTTGGAACATAACTGAAGCATAAAAAAAATGAAAACAACTCCAAGGTAGAGGACTCTTCAATGCGTAGAGTATGACACCAAAAACTAAATATTCTTCTTCAAACTCAGATGTTGCAAGGGAGTAGACTGAAACCCAAGACAAGTAATGCAAGGACATTAGAGACTCAGATATCAACACAATAGGACTTGAAACAAGCAGAGGAAGAGCCGATGAGTCATAACTTCCAACACTCCCCCTTAAGCTAAAGCTTTCTACGCTTTTAGCTTGTTAGAATACATTATCCTTCAAACTGATTGGACGGTTGGGATAAACTGATATCCATGGCAACAATGGATTTATTATTTTATTTATTAAAGAAAATTGAGGTGTTACAATGGTAGACTGAAAAAAAAAATAGTTAGAAAGAACAATCACGCTGATAGTTCTCATACCAACTTAATTTGGAGAGCACCGTGCAGTGCAAAACCTTACCACCATAATTATGAACTCCACAAGTAACATTAAGACAACGGTCGCTCCAAACACAAACAAAGGGGCTGGCATTTTAACTGAGCCACACTTAAATTCAGACATTTCATCTGTTAACGCTGCAATGTGATATACTACAGAAAGTGTCAGCAATGCATTTGAGCACGCAAAAATAGGCGATGAAGGGGTGAGTCTTGCAATGTAAATGGAGTTCAGGAAAAGCTCAGAAGTCTATATTATGATTGGGAGAAACTTGGAACATGCTTGCCCAAAAGATAAACGCAGTTCTTCTGAGCCATTATCAAACTGTGATATCTTGGCCCAAGGATTGCCTAAAGCGCACACCATGCCCACTTGCAATCCCCAGAAGGCAACCCACACACTATCATCATTTTGAGTAGTAGAATTTCTCACCATAGTAACATCATTTTGGCCAGGGATGTCCATTACATGGTGGGGGGAACAAGAACCACAATTTCCCTTCTTTGCCTCTTCCTGCCCATTTGAATGAATCAGCTTGTTCTTCCCTTTATCATTACTTGGAGATGGAGATAGAGACATTTTTTTTTTCAGTTTTGAAGTTTCTTTCTCCCGAACACTCGTAGAGCTACTACCTCTTGCGTTGCTCTCAAAAACCCTAATCAATTTTGTTTTTCCTCTTGGGAGTTCTGGCAGCTCTTGCTCTTATACAGTGGGACGGAGTGAAGAAATGGCTCTTACTTGTACCCTAAATGCTAATGATAGCCGAAATAAATGGGTTTATGCTCAAGACCCTAAGAAAAAAGGCAACATAAGGAAACTCTAATTGTGCATGAGAACTCTAAGCAAGTTGGTGTGCGTATTGATCAGAATATGGCGGGTCATTTTCCAGCACTGGCAGATGACACTTTTTGTAGTCTATCACATTGCAGCGTTAACAAATGAAATGTCTGGAGTTAAGTGTGGCTCAGTTAAAATGTCAGCCCCTTTGTTTGTGTCCGGAGCGGCCGTTGTCTTAATGTTACTTGTGGAGTTCATAATTAAGGTGGTAAGGTTTTGCACTGCACGACGCTCTCCAAATTAAGTTGGTAGGAGAACTATCAGTGTGATTGTTTTTTCTAACTATTTTTTTTTTTAGTCTACCGTTGTAACACCTTAATTTTCTTTAATAGATAAAATAATAAATCCATTGTTGCCATGGATCTTTCTACACTTTTAGCTTGTTACAGTACATTATCCTTCAAACTGATTAGACGGTTGGGATAAATTGATATCCATGGCAACAATGGATGAGACAAGTAAGTAGTTGCTGAAAAAAATGGTTCTTGACCAAATCGAACCCCAAGGACAACAATTGAGTAATGATTGGGACAATGCCAGTGCAACTAGGACAAAGACAAGGCCAATTACAAGGACAAATATGCAGCCAGTGTAGCTGAGACAAAGACAGGGCAGGTGTAATTGGGACAAAGACGGGGCCAGTGCATCTGGGACAAGGACGGCTTAATCATCAAGAGCAGAAGCTAAACAATGCTTAACCACTCATGACAGAAGCAAATCATCTCAAAGCTTAACCACTAATGACAGAAGCAAATCATCTCAAAGCTTAACCATCTTGTAAGACAGAAGCTAAACAACCAAACACTGCTGAAAAAATGGTTCTTGACCATATCGAACCCCAAGGACAACAATAGAACTAGGAGAGGCTGACAATCTTAATGATGGTGGCACATTGGAGAGTATGACAGTGGCTAGCGGCGACAACCGGCAACGGCGAGTAGAAAAGTCATTGGAAAAACTGAAAAAGATTGCCTTAAAAGATGCGGCGAGTAGAAGGGTCCACTGGGGACAGTGGGTCCCCGGTGAAGCACGATTTTCGTGATACCTTAGTCTGGCTCTGATACCATGTAATAAATTAATGAATATTGAAAAGGATATTGAAAAGATACTTGCAACTAGGATATAAAAAAGATACTAGGACAAAAAAAGATACTTGCAAAGGTACTAAATTAATGAATATTGAAAAGGATATAATCAGAATGATGTTATAGAGGATACCTTGCAGTACCAGGAAGTAAAAGATAAACTTGCTTGTCACCTATGGAGTATGCCCTCAATGTATTCCCTCTAGTGTGAGGTCCAGGTGCAGTCTTAACAAAGCTGGGTTCATGAGAAACTAACAACAATCCTTTACTACTCCCCTTGTTTGTGTGCATCTAGTAAAGCAAAGCAAGATGAAATCAAAAGAAAGAAACTGAGGCACAAATGCAAGAAAATAGAAAGAATAGAATCAGTTTTTAGTAAACTAGTACAGTTGAAATACAAACTTGCATATACCAGAATTTACCAAAAAAAAAGGTGAAAAAAACCAAAAGATGGAAATATATCATTGCAACAAAAGCTTAGTGCATTGTATGTACTTGTGGCTAATAGGAAAGTGCTAGAAAGTTCAACTGGTTTGTTCTTTTTCAGTGATTGCATGGAAACATGGAGGGATTAGTTGCTTAATAAATCATGTTAACTCCCATTTTATGAATGGATGCTATTTCTATGTGCCTTGTATAATCACTAATTTTTGAAAGAAGAATCCCATATCAAGTTCTAAAATGATAACAGTTTCATAACAAATTAATAACTCTATACTAATCATATCTAATGCAACACCTCTACTTGTGTGCCATTCTAACACATCTACTAGAATAACTCAAAATTACATATAAAATTTGGAAACACACCATGTGGTCATAGTAGAATTTACAGGCCACCAATTCATCAAATGTCAAATTCAATGGACATTAATCAAGAAACACCATAATATCAAAATTCTATTAATTTTAAAATATTACAAGAAGAAAGCTTATAGCATAGTTCCAGGATATTAATTTTAAATTAATTTTATACTATTTTTCTTTCTATTTTCAGGATATTTCATATCAAAAGAAAAAATACAAATAATTTCACTTAAGTAGGAGTTATCATATTAATTCATAAAATTTTAATGGAAACCATTTTATACATGGCATCTACGTTTGGCAAAAATCTGTATGGTAGAATGGCAATTTGGCATCAAAGAGAATATAAAATCTGTATGGTAGAATACAAATATTGGCACAACAAATTTTCCATTCTTGAAGTGTGTGCTAAACTGAATATAAAATCTGGAAAAATATGAAACTTCCAATTTAATTAACAATCCATGAATTCAAGGATAAACAAAGAAAAATATAAGTTTAGTTAAAAAATTACAGCTTTCTCAGGTTGAGTAGCACGAGCTGTAAGAAATGCAGTTCTACTATCAATAGTTCCAGTGCATACAACACTGGGAAAAAGAACAGAGTATGTTAAGACCAAACTCATGCACCCAATTCAATCAACACTTGTAACAGCTCAACAATTTAATTTAGTAATGAGTGGCCCTCCAGTTGATCGATCATACAAAAAATCTTGTAAAGACCAGTATGGACATAAAACATAAAAAAGGCTTACTTCGTTCTGCAAGCTAAATATGGAGAAAGCATTTAACTATGATAATAATAGTAAAGGTGGCTTGAGATGATAAAATATTAGTCACCTCTATAGCAAATGTGTACTAAGCACTGATTACTTGTCTGTTGTGTTTTTGGCATATCTGAGTAACAGAATTTGTCTGGCAAGGATTACAACACTTACGCCGCTTGGGTTTGGTGTAGAGGGGCCACAGGAACTTATACTGTTAAAGAAGCCTACAACTGGTTGCTTCTTCAAGAAACACTTACGCCTCTTAGTTTCTAGAATGGAGCATGCATGCACCAACATCAAAGTTTCAAACAAATGGAAGAAAGGACTCAACAAAGATACCAATTTATATGATTTTTAGAAGCACAAGCAAAAAATCAAAGCTAAAAACATAATCTTACTTAATTGATCTTTGTATATTGGATGCACCGGAACTTCTTCCTCAATTCAAAAACATAGCTTCAACAACTTCCAGTCCTACACATTCAAAATAGAAAGAAAAAGGAAGCTTCAACAAACAAATTTTCAGACCATATAAAAGACCTTAGCATGACATAACATGAGTTGAAGATATAGCAGAGCACAAACTCTAAATCTTGTTTATGTTCCCTTTTGGCCTTTAAAGCCATTACATCAAATAAGGCTTAGCAGCAAAATAACCAAAACCTCTGAAATAACACTTTAACGCCACATTTTCTCACATAAATAGTGGAATTATCAAAACGAAAGCACGATAGTATTTATCTAACTTCTGAGTGGTTCAAGGGACAAAAAACAGACAACAAATTACTTTTGATTTGCTTTGCCACATGTATACCAAATCCATCTAACTACAGTACAATAAAGCTAAAAAAAATCCCATCAACAATTTACTTTCACATAAACTATGACAATTACCACAAAAAGTGAGAAAAAAATAGGCAAACACACAATGACATATATATACAATATAAGTTTATATCACTTATACCAACACCGCAACCCTAGCAAATGATAGCTCAGCCAAACACCCACACCAAGACCTGCAAATCAAAGTAGAAATCAATCAGGGAAAGAAAAGAACAAAAATGAACAAAAAACCCTTACCACTATGCCAAAAATTTGTGGTTGTCGCGGGCACGACCTGCTTCCTCCTCGATGACTTTCTTGCACCATTGAACCCTAGTCATGCTTGTAGTCGTCACCATAGCCATTGCATATGGTAGCAGAATCTCCCCACACCACGGGGTCGCTGTCTGGACCACTCAGGAGCGCCTCACTGTTCATCATCGGAAACAATCGCGCTCCCGCACTCAAGAACGCGGTTGCGTCAGCAAAATGACCCGCGACCCACTTGCGTTCCCCTCTCTCTTCTCTGTCTCCCACACTCTCATCTCCGATCTCCCTGCTCCTTCCCCCATTCCTCGCTCTTGCTCCTCCTTCGCGCACAACCTCTCTTCTTCTCTCTCGCACATCTCCTGTACAACACAATGAGCAAAAATAAACACTTTATATTATTAATTTAAAAAATATATATTACATTTTAAGATACATTATCGTTTTATTATTTTATGAATAATCAATTCTTTCTGTAAAAATAATAATAATCAATTCTTCATTTATTATTTCTTTTTATATATTTTATGTATATATTATAAATCTATCAAGGTAGATCAACTACGTCAATGTCGTGTTTCTTTTGTCTTTTATTTTTAAAATATAAAAAATTAACAGGAAAGAAAATGAAATGAAATTTTCTATCTTTTAGAATTGTTCTAAAAAAATATAAAATTTAATTTAATTTAATTTTTTTTACTCAAATTTCATTTTCTTTTTATGTATATATTAATTTTTTGTACACAACAATTTTATTTTATTTTTTACTTCTTATATGATACAAAATAATGTCTTAATATATATATATATATATGAGGAATCAAATTACACCGGTATAACTTAAGCAACTGTTACACCATTAAATAATTTGATATAGAATGTAATGTTTAGATACAAACAAATTAAATAAAGAATTGTAAATTTTAACTAAAAAATAAAATATATTTTACTCAGTCAATTTAAATAATTAAATATTTATAAGAATGTATAAAATAAAAAATATTTCTTTATTTTCTGTATGTGATATATGACAAAAATGAATTTAAACATATTTTATAAAATATAAATTTAATGTAAAGTATAATTTAACTAATTATTATGATTTACTTCAGATCTAACAAAAATCTTGGGCATAACACGAGTATAAATACTAGTTTAGATAAATGTCAAGCTAAAGAATGTTATCCCATCCCATCCCATGTTTAGATAAATGTCAAGCTATTGAGCGTCATCCCATGTAATTGAACATACTTTTTTTTTTTTTAGAAAAAGGATTATGCACTGAGAGTCATCTAATCACAAACTACCATTTTATGGTAAGTTTGTTGACTTTTACAAAATTATTTTAAAAGTCAAGTAAATGGTGATTTGTTATTGAATGACAGTGTACAATTATTTTACACTGTCAGTACAACAATATTAAATTCTATTTTTTTTATTAAGATAGTAATTGAACATACTTAAAATAACAAATTATTTATATTTTGAAACCAGCATGTTATAAACAAATGATATGCAAATTAAGAAAGAATAACCAGTGAGTGGGGTATCAGACCAAATAATAAAGGTTTAATTGTATTTTTTACCCCATTTTTTTAATTTTTTGGCGAATTTTACCCCTAACAAATTAATATTGTGCATTTTATCCCAAATTTTTAAAAAACTTAAATTTTACCTTCTACTATTGTACTGACGTGACATGCTGGATAAGCGTAAAAAATGAGGGTAAAATTCATCAAAAAGTAAAAATTTGGGGTAAAATTAAAAAAAAAAAAGAGTTAGGGGTAAAATAGCCAAAAAGTAAAAACTTGGAGACAAAAAGTACAATTATTTTATTATACCACGTCAATAAATCGGTGGAAGGTAAAATTTGCAAGTTTTTAAAAAGTTGATGGTAAAATGCGCCAAATTAATTGATTGGGAGTAAAATTTGCTAAAAAATAAAAAATTAAAGGTAAAAATTGTAATTAAACCAACAATAAAAAGCCGACTTATATTTTATTTTTTAAAATTAAAATTTCAATTATTGTTACTATAACTTTTAACCAACTATTTATAATTGGTGAGTGAAACCAACCTTTTCTATATAGAAATAACTAGTTTTCAATATAAATGAATAACCTTTTGAAACTAGCACCTGCTCTTTGACACCTACTCCATGAAACTGCTTATAAGAAAAGTGATGGACAGATGTAGAAGTAACTAGTACGTTACCTCTGTGCTTCGCACAGGTGATCACATATTATTATTTTTTATGTTATATAATCATAAATTTATATAAATACCTTTTTATAATGTTTTGATCAATTATATTATAATCAAATAATTTAATAATACTCATTAATTAAGTTTTTTATATTATTTATCTTAAAAATATTAATTTTTAGAAATTACTTTCTATATTTCTTTAACTTTATATTATTTTTTAATATAATATATACGTATATAAAAAATATAATTACAGATTTTTTTTTATAAAATTGCTTTTATTAAAAGATTTAAATAATCATTGTAATTGTATTTCAATATTTATGTGAGATATTAGTAAAAATATGTTTTAAATAATATTAAATATAAATTTTTTGCATAAATTGTTGTAAAGAAATTAATTTATATCTTGTCCAAGAAAAATCCTTTACATATCTTCACAATGTTTTGTAAAAATGCTACCTATAGATAGGTGAAAAAAGAAGTACATACTAAATTTAAAAAAATTATATGAATTAAACCATAAATACACGTAGTTCATACGTTAATAATGCAAAGTTATTCTTAAATTAATTAAAAAAATAAACTATCCCATGTCCTAAATAGTGTAATAGAAATAACTTTATGTATTTTCTTAACTCTATTATTTAATTTGTTAATGTAATATACACTTATATAAAAAAATATTAATTACTCAATTAAAATATTTTTTTATAAAATTGCTTTTATTAAATGAGTTAATTAGTCATTGTAATTTTATTTAAATATTTAGTTGAGATATTAATGTTGTCCATGTGTGTATCTATAGAAGTAGACGGACATAAAAATTTTCTTAGAGGAGATAGATACGTATAACCTATTGTGAAGACTATATAAGAATAGAAGTTAAAAAAATACATATTAAATTTTAAAAAATATATGAATAAAATCATAAAAAATATTCTATACACTGATAATGTAAAGTTATTCTCAAATCAAAAAAAGATTCAAATTATCCCGTGTCCTAAACAAAATAATAGGTATATAAAACTTTATATAAATTATTAACATGCTTAATATACATTTTATATAAGTTATTTTAGAGAAATTTTTTTTTTATTTTTTAAAAAGTTATAAGAATAAATAATATTTTTTAATTTTGTGTTTAATTAAGCATGTTAGTAATTATTAATTATTATTTTGTTTGTTCCATATTGTTCAATAGTATGTAATATACACTTATATAAAAAAATATTATTTACTGTTAAAATATATTTTCTATAAAATTACTTTTACTAAAAGAGTTAAATGATCATTGTAATTTTATTTAAATATTTAGTTGAGATATTAATGCTACCCGTGTATATATTGATAAAAATAGACAGCAGACAAACAAATTTTCTTAGTTGAAATAGACACTATAATATGTTAGGAAGACTATATAAGAATAAAAATATAAAAAATAAATTTTAAATTTTAAAAAATATATAAATAAAATCATAAAAATAAATATTTTATAAATTAATAATGTAAAGTTATTCTCAAATAAATAAAACAAAATCAAATTATCCTATTTCCTAAACAGAATAATAGGTATATAAAACTTTATATAAATTATTAACATGCTTAATATACGTTTTATTTCAGTTATTTTAGAGAAATATTTTTTTTGTATGTTTTTTAAAAAGTTATAAGAATAAATGATATTTTTTTAATTTTGTGTTTAATTAAGCATGTTAGTAATTATTATTATTATTTTGTTTGTTCCATATTGTTCAATAGTATGTAATATACACTTATATAAAAATATATTAATTTCTGTTAAAATATATTTTCTATAAAATTACTTTTACTATAAGAGTTAAATAGTCATTGTAATTTTATTTAAATATTTAATTGAGGTATTAATGCTATCCATTTGTGTATTGATAGAAATAGACAGATAGACAAACAAATTTTCTTTGTAGAAATAGACACGTATAATCTGTTAGGAAGACTATATAAGAATAAAAATATAAAAAATATATATTAAGTTTTAAAAATAATATGAATAAAATATTAAAAACAAATATTTTATACATTAATAATGTAAATTTATTCTCAAATAAAACAAAAAGATTCAAACAATCTCGTGCCGTAAACCTTTTTTTTTTAACGATCTCGTGTCCTAAATTTAATAATACATATGTAAAACTTTAGCTTCAAACACGAAATTAAATTGGCACTATTCATAATAAAATTATTCAAAAATATTATAAATTTATTTTCTTTATTTGACACTTGTCAATAAATTTTTTAATTCATATATCAAGTAATCTTAATATACGTTTTACTTAAGTTATTTTAGAGAAATAATTAGTTTTGTAAATTTCAAATAAAGTTTTAAGAATAAATAATATTTTTAAATTTATGTTGAATTAAGCATGTTAATAATTTTTTTTTGTGGGCAAAGCATGTTAATAATTATTAATTATTATTTCTATTTTTTTTATTAAGTAAAGAATATAAACTTCTTTAAGAATTTTATTGGAGCATACTAATAATATAAATAATTTTTTAATGATATATAAAATTAATTTTTAATCTCTAATGATGTAATATTATAATCTTTAATTTTTTGGTTAAGTAAACTTTAAGTTCAAAATTATTAAAGTAATCATTAGTGTGAATTAATAGATAATAGATTACTATATAATAGCTAAAGTAAATTTTTAGATAACAAATAATTTTAGTGTAACTTTTGGTTTATGAAACTTTAAGTCTAAAAGTGTTATAGAATAAAATTTTGAACTATTTTAGTTTAAAAAAACTATTAATTACTAACTTTCAGCCTAATCAAATATCCTTATAGAATTGTTATAGAATAAAATAAAATAATGGTTGACCAAAATAAAATGTAAAAAGAATAAAAGGGAAAAAAAGAAAATAACGTAAAAAGAAATGAAAAGGGAAAAAACATTAAAAGAAAAAAGAGAAAGAAAACAACGTAAAAATAAAAGGAAAGTAAAAGAAAAAATAAAAAGGAAAGTAAAAAAAAAATATAAAAAAAAAGGAAAAGAAAAAAACTGAAAAAAAAAATCTGGAAAGATATGAACCATTAGATTAGTGGTTAGGAGAAGACAATCAATGGCTAAGATGTAAAAGAAAAAAGGCAGGAAAATTTTTAATGATAACATGACACGTGGCACTATGAATAGTATTTGGAGAAGAGTTTTAATAAATAGTTATAGATAGATAATAATAGATAATAGATAGATAGTAATAGAAGTAATAGAATAGATAATAGATTAGTTTTAGCTTTCCTCTTCCTTGCTCACCAAAAAAAAGCTTTCCTCTTCCTTCTAACCTTCTGTCTTCCACTCTTGTTTTTCAGTCTTCTCATTCCATTCCAGCAGAGGCAGACTACTCTTCCTTTCCTTCATTCAAATCGTTGTTTATTGGAACATTTCTCTTCGAAGCTTGGTTTTCTGAAAGCTTGGTACTCTGAAGGAGATGTAGAAGCTTGCATTTCAACACTTCGGTTTTATGAAGGAGAAGATTAAATTTTCGAACAGTTTCACTTTTCTCTCGAAACTTCCTTGCATTTTCAGATTCGTGATTCTTTTCTTAATTGTTATTTTGATTATTTTTGTCTTGATTTTGCATTCTGGTGAACATTTTTTGTTGAATTTGTTTCCATTTTGTTTTGTGTTTGTCTTGGGACACAACTCTTTTAAGACCTTTTTATTTTCTGGGGTATGAAGTACAAACCAACTAGTCTTTTTTATTTATTTATTTATTTAAATTTAATTTAAATAGTGTAAATCCATAGTCATTGTGATGATTGAGTTTGGAATTTTAATGTTAATGAAGCGGAGGCGGCACTACTTGGTTTCCAACATTACTTGGTGATGCTTGGCACAACTGTTCTAATACCAACCACTCTTGTTACTCAGATGGGAGGAGGAAACATATGTCTTGACAAGAAAGCAAGAAAACGAAAAAGTAAATGGTTTTCAATGATGTTGTGTTTTTCTTTAGTCTAACGAAATTCTCATTTATGCTTCAATAGGAAGAGAAAGCAAAAATGATCATCCAGACTCTGTTGTTTGTAGCTGGCATAAACACATTTTTCTAAACACTATTTGGGACTTGTCTACCTGCAATTATTGGAGGATCCTACACCTTTGTGCCAACTACCATTTCAATCATTTTGGTTGGTCGCCACAATGACATTGTGAATCCTCAAGAGGTTGGTTCATGACACTGTTATGCCATTTTTGTTGTGTCACCATCCTTGTTTACCTGATTTGTGATAAACATGCAGGGTGAGCTTATTGTTGCTTCAACCATCCAAATTGTTGTTGGATTCAGTGGCCTTTGGCACAATGTAGTGAGGTACTGAGGTTGGTTGATACTTAAATTGTTTTTACCTCAATCTTGTAGTCACATTGTGCTTCCACCAGCTTATTTTAGAAGAATGGTAACAAAACAAAATTTGAATTACCCGACGATAAAGTGTAATAAATTTGAATTCGTATAATTGGATTGCTGTTAATATTGGGTATGATCTGCATTATGTTTTTAATCAACTTGTTTGTTTAAAAAACTCATCATCGACAAAGTTACTATTACTAGCATTGGATGCATATAAAAAGTCAGAAAGTGACCAAAATCACATGATCTTTAGTGGATTGTATAATATATGCTCTCCCTACATTATTAAAATGAAAATAACCGTTACCCACTACCCATGCAATTAGGACTTACCAAATGTGTATTTTTGTTGCTTTGTACAGTATTTTAAAGTTTTAGGAACAAAAAATTCCCTTGTCTTAAGTCATCATTGAGGATAAATTAGTCAGAGCAAAATATTTGCATCACATTGTCATTTAAAGATTCAAGATTTGAACATCATCTTTAGGGTGACATTATTCAAATTTAAATTATTATTATTACTTACCAATACTTTTACTGGTTTCTGTATAAGTTTATAACAATTTTTTGTATTCTACAGTAATTAGTTGTTTTTGTATATGTTATAGATAGAGTAAGAAATTTAATCTATATATATATAGGAGTAAATAATTGCATGTATATAGAATTCAGAAAGTTTTATTAGATTTTTTTTATATATATAAAATAACCAATCCAATGATATATAGTAGTGACATTATTATTATTATTATTATTATTATTAGGAAACAATTTGATTGTTTAGTAATTATAAATTATAGATAATCTTTCACTTTGGACAGGACCCATGGTGGAATCCGGCTGTTGAGGAACAAGCTGCTATGCGTAAACAAAGAAGGTGGCCATTAAACGGACATCAAGTAAAATTAAAAAGAAGTAAGATAATTTGGATAATTAGGTGTCACTTGTTAGTATGTATGGTTGGTGTTTATCATCAAATTATGTGAACTTGTTCACCTTGGCATGACATCAAGTAGTATTATTATTTACCTAAAAAAGGACAAAAGAAGAGAAATGCTAATTAGTAATAAGTTTATTTCATTTTTCTTTTTACCTGAATTTTCAAAATTGGTACTCCCTCCGTTCTTAAACTCATGATGTTTAAGGTTAATACACACAACTTAAGAAACATTTAATATTATTCATAAACAATAAATTTAGACTAAAATACCCTCATTTAATATCTATGATGAAAGAAGTTGTGAAAATCTAGGTCATGTTAAATAGGAGATATATGTGGAAGAAAATAATTAATGAGCCTTGAAATGTGTAAAACATCAAGAGTTTAGGAACAAAAGCTAAAATATCAAGAGTTTAAGAACGGAGGAAGTATAACGATATTATTAGCATTAAAAAATTCAAAATAATATTACTTTCATTCATAAAAATGCCATCATTTCTTTACAATATTTTTTTTTCTTACAATGAAAAAAAAAAGACGATTTTACCGGGCCCAAAAATTACAAGGGTGGCCCTTGAGGACAAAAGTTACCTTAATTTTAGGGTTATATAAATAGTAACAGTAATATCCTGTCTGATTGAGATTGAGAGAGGTTTTACCGGTGGTGACTGGAGCTTCAATTTCCGTGCTCATTTGTCATTTTCAGAGATTATTCTTGATCGTTGGTAACTTTTATACTTTATTTCCTTTATACTAGTAGTAGTAGTAGATAAGATGTGTGCATTGATAACTTTCTATCCAAAAGAAAAATACTATATGTGCATTGATTACTGTTCCTTTCATTGTTTTCTGTTTCTTTATTATACATCCTTTATTACATAGTATTTAATTAATTTAAGTGCATGCCTTTTTTTTTTTGTTTAAAATATGAGTGGCGTTTGTTTGTCACCGCCCCGATTCATGTTTGAGAGGTGGCCGGAAGTTGCTTCCGCCACTCCGCCACTGAATACACCGCCCCCCGTGGTGGAGGCAACTGGACACAAGGCCGCTATGGCAGTTTTGCTTCGGTGACGTCGGGTTTGCGTTCGTGTTCGTCTTGGATGTTGGCGGAGTTCGAGGTGCAGAGGAGGCTGCTCCGCCAGCGCTGTAGTTGTCGGTGACGTTGAACGATGACCTCTGGAGTGTGTCGCGTGCGAAGGTTGGCATTTGAGTTTGGAGATGATGACGGAGGTCCCGGTGGTAGAAGGAGAAGCGTCGCCGGCGACGTCGTGGCTGGAGGCTACTGGATCTGCCATGGACGTTGAACGATGACAAGTGGGTTTAACCCGTTTGTTCCACTAATTCGGTTTGAGGTCGGGTTACTTGGACGTCACCGTTTGTTCATCCCGTCCTTCAAAAATATATTTAAAAAATCTCTTTTATTTCTTATGACTTTTTATATTTATTTTTCTTTGACTTTTATGTTTAATTATATTTGAAGTAATTATTAAATTTTAATTTGAAAAAAAATAGATGAGATACAGCTAAATATGTGCATATGTTCCTATTTGTATCCCACTTTTACAATATACGCCACTCGACAATTTCTATTAACTCATCTGAATATCTATATCTATATATTATATTATTAGTCTGAAAGTAACATTGACTCTGCTGTGCAAAAATAGTTAATAAGCTAGTTTACAACTTTTTTTTTTAGTCTTGCTGACAAGTGCCCTTACGGAATTCAAAATAGAATATTTTTATTGGAAATCACATTAGAAGTGTATTGGAAATCACAGTATATATGAATTAATGTCAATTTTTAATGAAAATTTTCTATTTCAAATTTCTTAACCATTGCCCCGAACTGGTTAGCATTTGCCTTTTTTTTTAATAATGATTGTACTGAAATTAAAGTTTAAAATCTCGTGCAAGTTACTAAATCCGTTCATCACTAGGTTGACTCTAATAAATTTAGTTTATAACTCATAACCTAATATTTTTATACTACCTTCGTCTCATTTTATAAGACATTATTTAGAATTTTCTTATCCCTTTTTATAAGACTCTATTCTAATTGTTCTTTGCATTAATTATTTTGTTACCAAAACACCCTTAATTATTTCAGTCCATAAATAATAAATGCTATGAATTATCTCTTTGTCTCTCTTATAAGTATTGGAGAATTAAAAAGTTTAGTTATAAAAATTAAAATTTCACTACTATTATTCTCTCTCTATGCATTAATTATTTAAGGGTAAATTTGGAAAAATATTTCAAATACAGACAAATTTAATGCTAATACTTACTCCCTCTGGATCTAAATATAAGCAAAAAAAAATTGTTTCACATTAATTAAGAAAGTTGGTTAACAATATTTAATTGCACCAATCTCAATTAAAAAAATAGTTATTTTCCTAAATTGCCCTTCATTGAAATTTGATATCAAGAATAAGGAGTTATTAAAATTAAAACCCCTATTAAATAAAGGGTATTTTGGAGATGATTTCATTAAATGAATTAAAGTTGGTTGAAATTTGCTTATATTTAAATCCAAAATTCAAGTCAATTTTTTGCTTATATTCGAAGCCGGAGGGAGTAGATTAACTAATTTTCTTAATAAGCGTAAATTAGTCAACAACGTCTTATAAATAGGGACGAAGGTAGTATTCTTTTTTTTTTGAAAACTTCTAGGTGATACCTAAAGAGCTAGTTGATTAAATCTAAAGTGTTTGATAAAATTAACAATTGAACTAGCTTGAAAATGTAAAATACACAAAATGGTATATATTTTTTTTTGTAAATTCTAATTAAAGCATTAACATTAGAATATTATTTTTTAATTTTATTTTAAATATTTTTATCGAATAATATAAATGAAGTGAAATGTTTATATAATTTTTTATATTTTTTTAAGAGATACAAGTCAAAGTAGGAAATTCATAAAATTAATAAGGGTAAAAATGAGAGAAAAGTTGGTAAGATACCTCCTCCATGTTTTTATATAAGAAACAAATATTAGTATTTTTTTTACGTCTAATTATAAGAAATATATGACCATTTTCAAATGTAGTATTAGCTAATTTTCTTTTATATTCCTAATTTATTGTGAAATCTATCAATGAGATATCACTCATTTTTCATGAAATTGGATGCATTTATTGAGTTGTTAACATTATAACTCATTGGTTGAAATTTTTTTTCCTTGAATTATAAGTAGTGCCATTGTATCTAACTACTGCTTAAACCAATAAATTATATGAATATTTTTTAAATGAAATTAAATTTATGACAATATTAATTAAAATAAATTAATTTAACTACTTTTATTGATCTTTGATGAATTAAGTATTTATTTCTTATTATATATAGGAATAAAGATAGCATAAACTATCAACCTTAAGCTAAATAAATTAGAATATGAAGAAAAGCTATAAGCTAATGACATAAAATTGTTTATTGTACACCTCTATTTTTGTCAAACACACTTATAAGCTAAAGCAAATCAAGTAAATTATAAGCCATTATAATTATAAACTAATATAAAAGTATAGGTTGAGGTTATTTATTTTAAAAAATTATAATTAGAGCATGATGGTCTTTAGCCCTCTGTTGTCGAGTGAATAATTAATCGAATGGATCGGCTAAAGGCTCCAACACGATTCAAAAATAATGTCAAGCAATTGGTACTAAGAAGGGAAATCTACCTCTTAGTAATGGGTCAAACTTCTTCAGTAAGCGCTTGGTTTAGGTGAAAAGAAAAAGAAGGAAAAAAATAGGATTTGCATGAAAAGTAAAGGTTGAAAGGGTGTAAATGAAAGATATAAAGGAAAACAGTAAAAGAAATGTTGTAAAGCAAAGCAGTAAAGACAGAAAGCTTTAAAAATAAAATGCATGATAAAAATAGGTTTGATTTGGATTGATTTTGTGTTAAATATGAAGTACAAAATCTATTTATATGCTAAGAGATTGGATACATCAACTCTACTACATTTGTCCCCTATAACTGCATAAAAAGTAGCTTTAGAACCCTACTCAGTAAGTTTCTTCCCCATTCAGCACACTGTCAGTTGAAATTTGGTTGATCCTAAGTACTTAAGTACTGATTTCCCAAGCATGACCTGCCACCTCCGACAGCTCCATGTAATGTATTTTGAATCTTGAAAACTGCCTAGGAACCACCTCTAATTTTTAAGGAAACATGATCTTAATGGATTTTAACTGATGTATGTGCCCAAAAATCTAAAAATAATGGGAAATATTTTTCTCTTTATCAAATTAATATTTAATTAATCCTCATAAATATACATATAAAAAATTAACCGAACTCAGCATGATCCGAAGCCAATTTTGCTAAGCCTCAGTTGTCGAATTTAACATTAATTGACACCCCACTCCTACTGAATCATCAATAGTTGAATGACACTTCTACTGAATCATCAGTAGTATAATGTCACTTCTACTGAATCATTAGTAGTATAATGTCATTTCTACTGAATCCTCAGTAGTTGAATCTCGCAATAGTAAATAATAGAGGCATAAAAGGTATTCTCAATTTCTCACGAAACAAAAGTGTGGCTGAAAAATTTTCGACTCCACGTTAAGTAATTGATTATGATTTTTTTTTATACTCTTACTTTTTTTTTTATTTATAAAATAGCTATTGACCGTTGTCATGCAATGAAAAAGGACTGTAGGTCTGCCTATCTGTGGTGGACATGGGCATACGAATTTGACGCTTAAATAATGTGATAATTCCATCCTACCATTACTTTTTTCTAATTCTCCATTCAAACTTTTCCTTTTTTAAAAAACAAAATACAACTGGCTAAATATTTACTAGT
This sequence comes from Pueraria montana var. lobata, assembly GCA_026413185.1. NCBI lineage: Eukaryota > Viridiplantae > Streptophyta > Magnoliopsida > Fabales > Fabaceae > Pueraria > Pueraria montana. The sequence goes on along the minus strand of CM048651.1, from coordinate 15,526,954 downwards.
AAATAACAATTTGAAAAAAAAAATATAAAACAGTTTAGGAAAAGATGACACCTTTGCTTATACCTTCAAATGGGTAGTAGCACCTGGGGAATGTATCTTGGGGAGATGACCGTCTTCAAATGACATGGATGTATCTGTCTAGGGTGTTGCGGGCTTGCTGTGATTTTGGCTCGGTGGAGATTAAAGCTCATTCACGTGGACTACAATGCATGCAGGTAATATGGATCTGGAAATTGAATTTATGGCACAGGTTATTGGTCATTAATGAGGGTAGGTAGGAATCCTTAATTATGGGGTTCAATTGGCAGAATGCTATTGGTTAGTTATTGCATGCTATTAAAGTCTCGGGCTATCTTTTTTGGTTGGTGATATGTGATAGGGAGCAAATCTGGGAACAGAATCACATTCTTCCTTTTTTGGTTTTATGGTACGGGGCCTTGATTATTTTCGCCGTTTCTTTTTAAGTGTCGAATGTTTGAAAAAAATTTGTTTCTATTTATCTGTCATTTGAAAAATTTAAGATCATATTAATTACTCTTTTATCAATTATACCCTGACTTCTCTCATAATTTTTAAAGAATTTATACATGTATTTATTATAGAGTAGAAATGAAAAGAGGATAAAATAGGAAATCCCATAATTACTTTATTAGAATAAAAAAAATTAATGTATTCTTTGGTTTCTACAAATAAACCTTAAACGACAGATAAAAAGAAATGGAGAAAGTAGTTTATATTTATCCCACAATCATGGCATAAATACCAACTAACCTGGAGTGCTAATTTGTATTTGTTCTTTTGTTCATGGAATTGGTACTCCTAGTACCACTATAAATATATACTTTTGCTGATTTAAAAAAAAATTAAATTTAAATTCTTATATGTGAATGAGAATGTATTTAGAAGCTATTTTTCAATGAAAGTGCTTTTAAAAGTAATTCTTGAACAAACGCATTTTGAAGAGTTATTTCCACAGTTACATACTTGCATGTCTTGTCTTAGTCTTCTTGAAAATTTGGTTTTATTTTTTATTATTTTTAAATTTAAATATATTTATTAATTATAGTTTTAAATTTAATTTGATTTAACAATTAGTTCAAAAAATTTCTCCCTCATTCATCTCATACTATTCATCTTTTATTTTTATTAGTATACTTGATTTTTTTAATTGTTTATCCCTTTTAATATACCTTTTTTTTTATCTTTACTAGCTTAATAACCCGTGTCTTGCATGGGTGTTGAGTTTATAATTTATAATTTTTTTTATATATGTATGTGTAAGTATGTATATGTAAAATATATATAAAAATAATTATGAATATTGATATATATTCAAATAATTTTATATTTACACATGTCTTATATCATTTTAATTTATATAAACATTTGTTTTAGAACACTATTATCTTTATAAAGATATTTGCATTTATATATAATTTAAACATATACATAATTTTAATAAAAAAATATTAATGATAAAAAAAATTATAATATATTTTGTAATTATTCATTTTTCTTTAAAAAAAATATATTTTCATCATAAAGAAGATAAATGTCTAATGTTAATTATTAAAAAAAATATGATAGTTATGAGAGAGAGAGAGAGAGAGAGAGGGAGAGAGAGAGAGAAAATATATATATTTTTAAAATTAAGTATTAAATTACTATATTATCCTTAAAATAAATTATTTATAATAAAAAAATTGGTTTTTTTGTCCTAAATATTTTGGTGGAGGTTGCCAATGCACTCCAACTAAAAAAGAGGAGTGCGAATATTAGCAAACCCCATATATATATATATATATATATATATATATATATATTTTTATAATATAGTTAAATTAAAAATTTAAAATTATTCGTTTAACTAAAAATACAATTTAATTCTTAATTGTTTATTTTTTTTATATATTGTTTAAATTAAAATATAATTAATAACTTAATATATAACTCATTTAAAAATATATAAGTAAATTAAAGTTTTAAAAATTGGTGTAGCAGGTTACTCACGGGTATCCTTGAACCCGATAAAACCCGACGGAGATGAAATGGACATTAAAATTTTAAACCTGTCTCTTTTATACTTGAACTCATCCCGCCTTTTGTGAGGATGGGGATGAGAAGCACCAAACCTAGGGATGACAAAGTATACCCGGACCCTATGGGTACCCCAAAAATATCCGTAAGCGGGTCGGGTAAATACCCGCTTATTGGGGCTGGGGTCGGGACCGGGTATTTACCCGCAATTATTCACAGGTACGGGTGCAGGTACGGGTACTATAGTACCCGCCCCATCCCTCACCTACCATATATATTAATGTAATTAAAATAACTTATTTAAATAAATAATTATGTTATATATATTTACTGTTAGTGTTAGTTTATGAAAAATATAAAATTATTTTTTTTTACAGAAAAGTGTATATAATAGCCCGTTTGCACATATGCAGCACCGAAAAGAATTTCTGAACGAAAAAAGAGGTATGCACTTGAAGCCTCAATTTGCCCTTTAAAGAAAATTTAAAAACCTTTTATATCTATATGACACACAATGGAGCTCCCCTAAGAACAATTCAAGATACAGTGACACAAATACGTTGGAAGCATCCAGAAAACGCAGCATATGTAACAGTAGATTTTTTATTTTTATTTTTTCTAAAAAGCACAGGAAACAAACCAGAATGCAAAAACTATACAAATGGTCAGCAAACAACTTTATTACTTTTCAATTATATGGCTGAAATACACAATAATTTGCCTGTAAGGTAATTGACAAACACTCTAACTAGGAATAAAAATAGAAACACAAAACAAAAGGAACTAATTATTATCTGTCTGTTAGTAGGCTTCTTTGTCACACTAACGTAGTTACAGAAAAGTTTGAGATAGGGGAGTAAAATGCAGGTAAAGGTTGGAAATGGAAGTTCTCATTCTTTCGATTACACGGCAAAGTGATAAAATCCACATTGACAGAGATTGGAATAAGTGAGAATGTGTAGATCTTGAAGAACCTTTCATATTAGGCAATAAAGACAATCTACAAATTCAAAGCTACACTATTTAACATGCTTATCTAATCTGACTATTCAACTCAGTACCTTGCCATCAGAACCAGTAGAGAAGACCCTTTCATGACTAGGAGTGGCAGCCAAAGCAGTCACACGTCCATTGTGATTAGAATATTCTCTCACTTGTAAGAGATTTCCATCTTGGTTCTTCCAAAAGCGGACAGTTCCACTGCTGTCTGCACTAACAAGCGTGCCAGTCCTAAATAATACCCAGCCAATTAGCTACAAAAAGGTTGCAAATAGGAAGAAAGAGCTCTACCATCAAAATTAGAACAATATGGTGGATGTGAATATCAGAAGAATGCATACTAGTTAAATTCAAAGACAATTGAACAAAAAAGATGCATTTACTGTCACCTTAAAGACAGTAATGACCATATGCAAAGTTGTGGTTCAACTTGAATCTTATGGAATACATCCAGCATTGTATAATCCTGCAAGGAGACAGACAAGAAAAATAAATAAGGACATTTGGTTCAGCAGCGCACACACAATGATCTTTTATAAATCACAACTTGAATTCATACCCGTTGTTATTTCCAGCATATATGTGGTTAGCATCTGTACTCCAAGTCACACATAGAAGTTTTCCTGGAAACAGTAACATAAAACATGTTCTTTCTTAGTAGGAGTATCACATGACAAATGAAAAACCTGCTACAATTGGGGAAATCTCACCTCTGACCTTGGGCATTAATTTTTCTTTCCTGAATACGTGACCTTGATACATCTTGACATCACCCTCTGCAAGCACCACATGTCAAAATAGGCAACCCACACAATAAACATAAGTCTTTAACAACCAAAAAATAGAAGACACCCTTTCAATGCCAAAACAAAACACATAAAAGAGTTCAAAAGCTTCAACAAATATTAATACCGTCTGAGATAAGGGAGAAGTGCACCATCTAACAATGCTGCCATCAGCGTGAGACGAAAACACGAGACTTCGGTCAGTGGAAGGGCACCAAATGAGCGACGTTATTTCATGAGATGAGATTTTGATAGGTGGATCGGTTCTATAGTCTGCGCGCACCAAAATCATAGAGAAGAAAGAGTCGAACAGCATAGAGAAGAAAGAAGGTCGGGAACTTACCAGCTCACGTTGCCATTCAATGTGTCGCGGACGGACGGACCAGACAGCAACTTTCAAGTTATCCGGGCTTGTTGCTAGGGCTAATATCTTGGAGCACATGGGAAAGGAGGGGGAGGAGGCTTTCCACATGGCGGAGGGTTAGCGGAACAACCAGAGTATCAAGAAGAAACAAGAAAGTCACCGTTCTATTCCAAATGGAAAAAGAAATGTTTTTGTGTGGCACGGTGAGTGTAATTGTTTTTGTGTGCAGAACACACAGACCCTAAACATATTTTTACTAGTAACGTAAAACTAATATAATCCCTTCACTCTCAATCAATTATTTTGAAATAACAACCTTGTTGAAACTTCGTGTTTTTCATTATTGTAGCCTAGCATGACTATTGGACGTGATAATATAGGAAAAACAATATTAGCATTAAATAACCATTGGGTGCTACTAGATTAAGCATACATAGGTGATTGACGATTAGAAAGAAACATCAGTTATAAAGAATTGGGTAATATATTAGTCATCACCTATGTGAAAGTAGACTTATTAGGCTTTCCATAATTAAAATATTACATGTGATTACTTGTATTTTAGGGACTTTTTTAGACTTTCTTAAATTTCTTTCCCTTCTTGTCTCATTTTCTTTAATCTCAATTTGAACTTCACCTCTATCTATTGTCTAAATAATTAAGGATTTGACAACCTTAAGAAGCTTATAGATAAGTGGAAGAAGAGGTGTGTTTAGAAAAATCTTAGTGAGAGAAAGAGACCTATAAATCACTAAAACTCTTCCCTAAATCCTAAAAATTCGAGAACTCTCCTAAATCCCTCACTCTCATTTCTCTCCTTTCTTAAGCCACCCTACTTTCAAAGCAATTAAAGAAATTTGAACTCTCTATTGAAGAGTATCTTTCTATCTCTCTTCTCTTGGAGTTCCAAAACAGTTTCTTAGAGTTGTAAGTCCATCTCTTCTTTATTTCATCTTTTGTTTCCATTTTCTTCTTCTTGAGACAACCCATAATAGGTTCCATAGAAAATTATGAGTTGTGTACTACTCGGACTCGGCTCAGTACCGAGTCAAGGGACTGGCCGAGTAAACAAAGATAGACTCAGACCAAAGCAGTTATAACGGAAAGTATATCTTACTAAAAGATAAGAAATGCAAAGATTAAGATAAAAGATAATGATAGAAGATAAACATATCTCTATCACAATTAATGAGATTTGATAAGATTTGATAGGAAAATAACCCTATCAAATCTATCTATTTACCTTCTATAAATACAAAGCAACTCATCCCTATCAAGGTACGAAACTCTAATCCCAATTGTGATACCTGTCCCCTACCTCTGCGCCTCTAACTTGAGCGTTGGAGTGTCTTTGCAGGTACACCCCCCATCAATCACGGAGGAGATCCCGGCGGAGCCACCACACCGGAAGATTTACCAAAATTTGGTAAGAACATTTGGCGCCCACCGTGGGGCCGGTAAAATTTTCCCCGGCCACACCAAAAAGAGCTATGTCCTTCGTTGGAATGTCCGAACGAATGCAGGCAAGCAAAAATACCATAGTTATACATCACGGTTCTATCCTTCTATTTAACTTATATACATTATATAATGATATATTTCATTGTATTTCATCAAAAGAATATATTGAATCTGATATATATACCATTCAAATCGACGCATTCTGGGTTGATGAATAAAAACCTAATCAAAATTCACGTCCAGTGCTCATGTGCGATTTATTTCTAATGCCATTAATTTTCATTTACTCGGCTTGAATAGAAAGCTAGATGTAATGCTCTTCTAATTATACATAAGAAATCGCAATATATGTCAAATCTTAGATGCGATATTAATCAAATGTAGGAAAGAGATAAACTTCCCCTTTCTACCCTATTGTTATGCAGAAAGCTATGCCTTTAAAACAATTGGGAATGGGTTGCCAATTTCTGCCCACAAAAATTGCAATTAACTTGTGGTCCTATGATCAATCATAAATGTTACCAGCATATTAATATTTTAATATCCTTTCGATAGTTGTTTATGAGATGACAGGGACACGAAAGATTTGGGCAGGAAAAGCGTGCTCCTTCTAACGCGGCATCTCACAAGCAAGGCACGCAATCAGTGGAGACCGCGATCAATAAATGCAAAGCAAAGGTACAAACCTTGTGTAAATTTAAAAGACTAACAGTCTTGGACTCTTGGTATTTTAAAACCAATTTCACACATGGAGAATGTATGTAAATGCTAATGCTATACCCAAAGGTGGGACCCATGGTGTTGAGATTAAATGGCTTTCGATGCCTTATATAAAGAAACGCACTTAACATGTTTTTATGTTTTAATTCAAATGTCATACTATGTCATTATAATATCATGACATGATATTGCTATTATGCAAAATCAAGCACTGAAGCCATGTGTAGGTCCATCCGCATTAAATAATGGTGTTACAATATATCATTGTCCAACCATGTCATCACATGTAATGCATGATTATAGATATTATTATTATTTTACAATTACATCATTCTCTATGCAACTGTTATAGTATGCAGCGCCCACACGACCATGCAATTCCTCTATGAAGATTACACCCCCAGCAGGATTACGAATAAGAGGTGGTGTATTTGAAAATACGGTGTTATGAATTTCCGCCAACACTATATTTATGAGGAAAATTCTATGCATAAAATAGCTAAATTATAGCTTATTTCACCTGCATACTTTTACTGACTTACTGAGGTATTGTTGTTTGCATGCCAAAGGAGTTGGAGCTTATATTTAATTATTGGCAAAAGCTTATTATGGATAACTCATATCGTTAGCCATGGGCATGAAATAATGGCCAATCGACAATGAGACCCAGGCTATTAAATTTGTGAATAAATGATTATAACACACAATTGCCATAATCGCCTGCATAAGCTTTGATGAAACGCAGGTATATTTGGTGATGTGGTATCTAGAATGGCAGTGAAGGAGATCAAAATGAGATGGAAATGTGAACATGTCCTCCTTGCGGTATTGACAAGCCCAAGATAATATATCAGTGCTTGAAGTGGTTGATCCTTGGTCTGCAAACCTTAAACCAAAGTGCTTGAGTATTCATCTTTTAAAAGAAAGGTCTGGAGCCAATGGCACGGGCACTGGTCACACTGTCACAACATCGCCAGGCAAACTTCAAGTTACATGGCTCCCGAGCAAGACTATAATACATGATCACAATGCCGGAGAGGCCATTCAAAGAGGTTGCTAAAGGAAAAGCCCTTTTATACAAGAGTTGTGCTAAATCCTAGCTGCAAATCAAGGTCACTAATGTGGAACCTTGAGGTCCACACGAGCGCCCGCTCACAGCAATGATAAGGGCAACCAAACTCGGCACCAACATGGCCTTCTTTAAGTTGCTCTGCACTCACCTTCCTAATATCGTGTATACTTGGATGGGATCCCCCTATGAGATATAATTATCGCTGAACAGAGGCTCTCACCCAGATATAATCTTTGTTAAAGGAGCAATCCTTATGTTCAACTTCCCTTCACTACGGACAGTTCTAACGACTGCCGACAACTACCCTAGATCGACTTCCAACATTGTTGACTTGAACCTAGCCTGGGGAAAAGTCTTGCACTGACAGGCACCAAAAGACTGAGTACAAGCCCTCAACACCAAACTAAGCTAGCAATACCAAGAAACAAGCATTATTACACGGGCTCACACCTTGAATTTTCGACAACACTACATGCTAGGAGCTCAACTTATCTTGGACCGACTTCTAAAGCTCGGCCTTCCGCACAAGAAGCACCCAAAGCTCAGCTCCGCGCCTTGAGCATTCAGCTCAGCAACACCCTCAAGCACTAAGCTCGATCTTCGGTCTCGCGCCTCGAGTATTTTCTACTCAGCCTCGCACCATGATTATCTGTCAAACTTGGCATTTCGGTTTGACCTCTCGGCATTCCGAATTGACCTCTTGGCATTCTAAATTGACCTCTCGACATTCTGGTTTGACCTCTTGGCATTTCGGTTTGACCTCTCGGCATTCCGAATTGACCCTCGCATTTCAGTTTGACCTCTCGGCATTCCAGATTGACTCTCGGCATTCTAGTTTGACCCCTTGGCATTTCGATTTGACCTCTCGGCATTGCGAATTGACCCCTCGACATTTCGGTTTGACCTCTCGGCATTCCAGATTGACTCTCGGCATTCTGGTTTGACCCCTTGGCATTTCAGTTTGACCTCTCAGCATTCTGAATTGACCTCTCGGCATTCCAGATTGACTCTCGACATTCTGGTTTGACCTCTTGGCATTTCGGTTTGACCTCTCGACATTCCTAATTGACCCCTCGGCATTTCGGTTTGACCTCTCGGCATTCCGAATTGACCTCTCAACATTTCATATTGACTCTCGGCATTATGGTTTGACCTCTTGGCATTTTGGTTTGACCTCTCGGCATTCTGAATTGACCCCTTGGTATTTCGGTTTGACCTCTCAGCATTCCGAATTGACCCCTTGACATTTCGGTTTGACCTCTCGGCATTCCAGATTGACCATCGGCATTTCAGTTTGACCTCTCGGCATTCCAGATTGACTCTCGGCATTCTGGTTTGACCCCTTGGCATTTCGGTTTGACCTCTCGGCATTATGGTTTGACCTCTTGGCATTTTGGTTTGACCTCTCGGCATTCTGAATTGACCCCTTGGTATTTCGGTTTGACCTCTCAGCATTCCGAATTGACCCCTCGACATTTCGGTTTGACCTCTCGGCATTCCAGATTGACCCTCGGCATTTCAGTTTGACCTCTCGGCATTCCAGATTGACTCTCGGCATTCTGGTTTGACCCCTTGGCATTTCGGTTTGACCTCTCGACATTTCGAATTGACCTCTCGGCATTCCGAATTGACCTCTCGGCATTCTGGTTTGACCTCTTGGCATTTCGGTTTGACATCTCGGCATTCCGAATTGACCTCTCGACATTCCAGATTGACCCTTGCATTTCAGTTTGACCTTTCGGCATTCCAGATTGACTCTCGGCATTCTGGTTTGACCCCTTGGCATTTCGGTTTGACCTCTCGGCATTCCGAATTGACCCCTCGGCATTTCGGTTTGACCTCTCGGCATTCCAGATTGACTCTTGACATTCTGGTTTGACCCCTTGGCATTTCAGTTTGACATCTCAGCATTCTGAATTGACCTCTCGGCATTCCAGATTGACTCTCGACATTCTAGTTTGACCTCTTGGCATTTCGGTTTGACCTCTCGACATTCCGAATTGACCCCTTGGCATTTCGGTTTGACCTCTCGGCATTCCGAATTGACCTCTCGATATTTCATATTGACTCTCGGCATTATGGTTTGACCTCTTGGTATTTTGGTTTGACCTCTCGGCATTCTGAATTAACCCCTTGGTATTTTGGTTTGACCTCTCAGCATTCCGAATTGACCCCTCGACATTTCGGTTTGACCTCCCGGCATTCCAGATTGACCCTCGACATTTCAGTTTGACCTCTCGGCATTCCAGATTGACTCTCGGCATTCTGGTTTGACCCCTTGGCATTTCGGTTTGACCTCTCGGCATTCCGAATTGACCTCTCGGCATTCTGGTTTGACCCCTTGGCATTTCGGTTTGACCTCTCGGCATTCCGAATTGACCTCTCGGCATTCCAGATTGACCCTCGGCATTTCAGTTTGACCTCTCGGCATTCCAGATTGACTCTCGGCATTCTGGTTTGACCCCTTGGCATTTCGGTTTGACCTCTCGGCATTCCGAATTGACCCCTCGGCATTTCGGTTTGACCTCTCAGCATTCCAGATTGACTCTCGGCATTCTGGTTTGACACCTTGGCATTTCAGTTTGACCTCTCAGCATTCTGAATTGACCTCTCGGCATTCCAGATTGACTCTCGACATTCTGGTTTGACCTCTTGGAATTTCGGTTTGACCTCTCGACATTCCGAATTGACCCCTCGGCATTTCGGTTTGACCTCTTGGCATTCCGAATTGACCTCTTGGCATTTCAGATTGACTCTCGGCATTATGGTTTGACCTCTTGGCATTTCGGTTTGACCTCTCGGCATTCTGAATTGACCCCTCGGCATTTCGATTTGACCTCTCGGCATTCCAAATTGACCCATCGACATTCCGGTTTGACCTCTCAGCATTCTGGTCTGACTTCTTGGCATTCGAGACTAACCTTTTGGCATTTCGGTTTGACCTTTCGGCATTCCGAATTGACCCCTCGGCGTTTCGGTTTGACCGCTTTAGCGTTCTAACTTGATCCAAAGGCAAGTTGAGAATCGCATAACATTCTAATTCAACCCTTTAGCATTTTGATTTGACCTCTCGACATTTCGGTTTGGTCACTTAGGCGTTCCAGCTTGATCCAATGACAGGCTGAAAGACAACCAATCTCTACATTTTGGTTTAACCTTTCAGTATTCCGACTAGACCTACTCATCTTTTGATTTGACTATTCATCCAACTTGATCTAAAAATGACAAAGTTGACGATTTGGCATTCCACCTAGACCTACCCGGCTTTCGGTTTGACCATTCATCGAACCTGATATAAAATAACTAAGATGACAACTAGGCATTCCAGCTTGATTTAACGGCAAGCCGAGTCCGACCTTCACTCGACATCCTGGATTGACCCTAAGGGCATTCCAGTTGACCGTTAAACATCCCAGCACGAATTAAATTATCAACACTCGGTTCAAGGAACCCAGGGCAGGGTACTTCTACTTGTATCAGCTTTCTTACCATGACTCGAAGCTTTGGGGGCATGAGCACTACTTAGTCTTGGCAAGGCCCTTTAAGAAGGTACTTGATCGATTAATGATTGGGACCTACTGAATGACACACAATTCAAGGGACCCAGAGTCGAATACCACCCAACCTTACAATACGCGAAAGAGGGAAGTGGGACACGGACATTTGAATTATCAAATCTAAACATGGACAAAATCACCTCTAATGGTCAACAACGAAAATACACTATGACTAGTTGGAAATCATTCAAAAAGCCTCGAGTGTCTTAAATTGCCTTGAGCATTTCCAATGCCATTGTCCAATTCTTCCTCGAGTGACTTCAACTCGGCCTTGAGTACCTTACACTCGGCCAGTTCCACTTAGAGTATCTTCAACTCAATGAACTTAAACTCAATTATCTAATACTCAACTCGGCCTTGCACTTTATGAGTCTTCATCTGCATCTCGAGACTTGAGCATGTTCAGCTCGACCATGCCATCTTGGATATCATTAGCTCAACCTTAGGTCATAAGCCTAGAGCATCTTCGGCTCGGCCTCGTGCCTAGAGCATCCTCGTCGTGATCACTCGCCTTAAGCATCTTCGACTCGATTTTGTGCTTTGAGCATCTTCGGCTCGGCCTCGCCACCCGAAGTTTTTTAGCTCAGCTTTATGCCTTGAGCCTATAGAGCATTTTCAGCCCAACCTTACGCTTAGAGCATCTTGAGTTCGGCCAGACACCATCCTCAGATCAACCACGAGCTCAAAGCACCTGCAACTCGACTAGTATGATATGTTGTCAGGGCATAATGAAGCTCGGCTATGTAAAAACATCTTATAGGCTCTTACAGCCTACTTTAGAGCTTGGGGTCATATGTACTACTCGGACTCGGCTCAGCACCGAGTCAAGGGACCGGCCGAGTAAACGAAGATAGACTCAGACCAAAGCAGTTATAACGGAAAGTATATCTTACTAAAAGATAAGAAATGCAAAGATTAAGATAAAAGATAATGATAGAAGATAAACCTATCTCTATCACAATTAATGAGATTTGATAAGATTTGATAGGAAAATAACCCTATCAAATCTATCTATTTACCTTCTATAAATACAAAGCAATTCATCCCTATCAAGGTACGAAACTCTAATCCCAATTGTGATACCTGTCCCCTACCTCTACGCCTCTAACTTGAGCGTTGGAGTGTCTTTGCAGGTACACCCCCCATCAATCACGGAGGAGATCCTGACGGAGCCACCACACCGGAAGATTTACCAAAATTTGGTAAGAACAAGTTGTGGTTCAAAATCTAACTTGGGAGGTTGGTTTGGGATTGAACTTATGGTATGGGTTGTTGGATAAGTGGAGTAAAGCTCTTCTCTTTGGCTAAAAGCTTCCCCCTTTCTCCCCTTTTAAAAAGCTAGAAACTTAGAATTTAAAAAAGTAAGGGAATTTTTTTCATGTATTTCTATTTTTTGTGGTATTGAGATGATTATAGATGCTTGCAGATGATAGAATTAAAAATGTGTTCTTGGTTATTTGGAGTTTTTGAAATTTTGATTTTTGAATGATGTAGTAATTGAGGAGATATTATGATGTTGTTTGTTTTCATTTTTCTAAAGTTGTTGAGAAATGTTTGAGAAAAGGAAAATTGGGGGAGAAAAAAGGTCTTTCACAGAATCTGACTAATTGCTGAGCGAGTGGGGAAATTTGTTGAGCGAAAATACCTTTTGGGAACAGGGATGCTTTGTGTGGCAATTTTTGTTGAGTGAAATTTTTGTTGAGTGAATACCCAATTCGCTCAACAAAATTCAAGGTTCGTTAGGCGAATGGCGATTTTCACTAAGCAAATTTTTTTCTGGAACTAGGTGAGATTTTGTGCCACTTTTGCTAAGATATAATCAAATTAAAAAAAAAAATTATAAGGATATTCACGTCTTAAGATATAATAAAACAATGCGTGCTTGAGAATGATTATTTCAAGAAAAATAATATTTTTTTAAAACTTTCTTCAATTTACTTAAAATAATATTTTTAAAATAAATTAAATCATACAAACATGTGCCTTTTTCTTTTTGAAGTATCCGAATATTGGATGAGAATAAAATTTCATTATTTCAACAATAAAGTTTATCTTTTTTCAATAAATAAATACAATTTATATTTATATTATATTATTTACAAATTGCCCAAATGTATACAACATATTACAGAATAATATTCTGAACTATAATAAAAAAAAGGAATTATAAATATACACTTATCACATCTATTATACACACACACACACACACACACACACACACATATATATATATATATATATATTCTATTTTTTCATTCTTTTCACTTCAATTCATTCCGGGTAAACGTTGATCATCATTCCAGAAAAACGATAACATGTCAGATCTATACAAACTTAAAAAAAAAAATTAAAAATAAAAGGTTATAACAAAAATTTAAAATGAAAAAAAAAAAAAACGAGTGCTAAAAAACTAAAAATACATGGCGTTTAAAGAGTTGTCGTCAGGTGTAAAATAATAATAACTAATGAAATTAGCAACCAAGGAAATGAATAATTTATATGAATTTATAAACTCAAATTTTATCATCACAGTTGCAAAAGAAAAATGAAAAGAAAACAAAAAAAAAAGTTATATCTAAGGACAAAATTTAGATAATTACTTTAAGTAAATTGGATGCTAATATTAATTCGAAATTGAAGTCTCGCTTTGATGACTACATAATAAATATTTGCATCAAATTAAACTAAAACATAGGTTATCATAGTGAACTTTCAATTTCAGTTAAAAAAACATCACTAAAAACACTTAGAAAACTATATCTAAATTTTATCCTATATCTAATCATTTCTTTCTTGAAAGCTTACCATTCACCCTAACATTCCCACCAACATATGGATAACTTGGGAAACAATAACCAAAAGGTTGTGGACATGGTTGAGTCATGGATACCATGGGCATGTACCAAGGAAAAGAAGCACCAAGCATAGGGTACCAACCATAGGGATTTGGTGCATGGAAATATAACCCATTATTTTGGTACCAAGGAAAAGGACCGTAAGCAGGGGTTGGAATGATATTGGTACCATAATAAGGAAAATTTTCCAAAGAGGTTCCTTTTTCATAATTGGATTTTAATTGATCAAAAGCACCATTATTCTCCTCTTTTGGCACCACCCTCTTGACCTCCACTTGTTTACCATTCAAATCATGGAAGGTATTCACCATAACATCTTCAACTGATTTTTCTGAATCAAATGTGATGAACCCAAATCCCCTAGGTCGGTGTGTGGCACTGTGTTGCATCACCACCACATCCGTTATTGTGCCAAATCTCTCAAAATAATTCTTAAACTCCTCCTCTGATATTCCAGAAGGTAAGCCCCCAACAAAAATCTTCTTTCTCCTAATCAATTCAGGATTGATAATCTTCCTTTTGTTTTGGATTTGGCTCTCTCGTTGCCCTTCATTCTTGGGCATCTCTTCCATCACCTCAATCTATTAAAACACACCATAAACCCAAAAAAAAAAAAAAAGTTAGTGTGGCTTATTGAAAAATGTAAAAATTAATCACTGAAAAACCTGACAAGTTATATATATAAAAAAAATCTCAACCAATTGTTTAAATGTAGTTCATTTGATCTCTCATCTTATATTTTATTTTAACATGATCATGGATGAAATTCACCACATTTCATATAACACAACGACCAAAAACCACCAATTTTTAAATATAAGAAACTAAAACCAATTTTAACCAAAATTTAAAGAACTTGAAACTAATTTTATCCTAAAAGAAATTTTGTTGAAAGGAACAACGAAACTTACTCTCTTTTCGGGTGCAACATGGGAATCTTCGAGAGCCTTGTCATGTACAACATGGGTGTCTTCCATGGCCTTATCAACACAACACATTGTAGAGATAGCATGAGTGTCTTCAAGGGCCTTTTCAGGTTCAACATGGATATCTTTGAGGGTTTTGTCATCACAAGCCATTTCAGAGAGTGAACAAAGATGAAACCCCTAGTACTGTAGCGATCTATTGGAATTGTGGAATCCAAAACGTGCCAATTTTTTTTAAAAAGAAAGCAAATTCATTCTTATTAGATGAGATAAGATGAATAAGGTAGCAAAATAATTGCTTAAAACATGGCATGCCATGGATTAATTGAGATTTTCTATAATTATATTTTTTTAATATGTAGGAATTGAAGATAGATACCAAGGATTTACAATAAATCACACACCCTACTTAACCAACTGAACTAAATCCCTAGTCTATAATTAGTTTCAACCACACAAATTCTAATTAACCTTTCGTATAAACAAAAATAATTGATTGGAATGAAAGCAATGCAAGAAACTAATTAACTTCCCTTATCCAAAACTAGCCAGGTGAGGAAGATGAAAATAATAAAAACAGCACAAAACATAGAATTGAGATGAAGAAATTGATTTATACACGAAATTCGAAAATTCACTAGAAAAAAACGAGAGAAAAAAAAAACTTCAAAAAGAGAAGTTTCTCACCACTTTCTTCCTCTCAGCTCGATCTCCACCCTTTGTCATGCGCTTTATTCCTTTGGTCAATTTATAATCAACTACCATCTTCTATTCAAATCACCATCAATAATGGTGCATATATTTTTTTTATCTTAAAAGATTATAGTTTCCATTTTACTTTGTAGATTATGGGAACTTGGGCACATTGAACCCAAATTTATTTGGCATGGAATTCAAAACAATTAATTAATTATAGCATGCATATTTGTAATGATTATGATTTTTTTGGTTTATTTCGTTCAAATTAAAATCATCATTAACGGTGTATTAAAATTTTGTCGTTTAAATTTTAACATTAAATACTTTTAAATTATTTTTATGTAGTATTCTCTCTGTTCCAAAATGAGTGTCGTATTTGGAAAAAAAATTTGTCCAAAAATGAGCGTCACATTTGGTTTTCAATGTAATATTAATTATTTTTTTTCCACTAATACCCCTAATAAGTGTCACTTTAGCTTTTCAATGCAATATTAATAATAAGGTTAGTTTTGTAAAATTACTTCTCTCTTTCATCTATTTAATAGTTTTTTTTGGTCTGTGTAAAATAACTTAGGACGATACTAATTTTAGAACGGAAAGAGTATTAAATTTCTTATTATCTTGGAGTTTTTTTTTAAAGGCCAAATAAGATATTATTAATAAGTCAGCAGCAATGAAACACAAGATGTGTGTAAACATTGCAGTCACTAAAAGATACAAAACATACATAAAATACTCACTACACAAGCCAGCTTAAAACCAAAGTATAGCTCACCAAAATAATGCCCTTTAATTTGCTCCAAAATGTTATTAAATTTTTAATAAAAAATATCAAAAATAATATTTTATAAATATAATATATAAATTAATATTTTTTATTATATATAAATGTTAAAAAATATAATATATATATATATATATATATATATATATATATATATATATATATATATATATATATATATAATGTCTAAAATCCATCTCTGATGTCGAACAGATTACAGACAAAATTTAAAAAAGTAACAAAAAAAGAGTGTATAATTCATCTAAGATCTAAAAAAAAAGTATGTGATAAACTTTTTTGGCACAATATTGATGCGAAAATATCAGACAACATCTATAAAATATCATTTCAAAAATTAATATCACCTTAAGGATATTAAAAATAATAATTTACGTATTAAATTATTCTTCAATTAATTACTGAAAAGATTATACACACACACACACACATATATATATATATATATATATATATATTTAAAATATGTCTAAAATCCATCTCTGATGTCGGACAGAAATAAATTTTAAAAAGTAACAAAAAAAAGATCAGTGTATAATTCATCTGAGATCTAAACTTAATCTGTTAGAAACTTTTTTGGCAAAATATTGGTGCCAAAATATCAGACAACATATATACTTAAATAAATTATTTCATCATTAATTGGAATTTAACCATAAGTTTTATTGAATTTTTTAGGTATGTATTTATTATAAATATCATTTCAAAAATTAATACCACCGTAAAATAACAATTTATTAACAAGTGTGTGTGGGACAATGGACATGAAGAAACAGAATTTTATGATTTTTTTTTTGTTAGAGACTACGGGTGTTCTCCAATCACTGGGTCAGACTAACCCCGCACATGATGCGTGGCTGTCACTTGTTCAAGGAAATTTTGTACAAGAGGGAATTGAACACGATTCTCTCGTTAAATAAATCGTTCCCTCACATGTCAATACAACGAGACCTTACACTATTGCGTAAACCCATATGGGTTAAATTTTATGATAGATAATGGATTATCGTTGTTGTTGTTGTTATTTTTTTAAGTGTTGTTATTGTTATTATTATTGTTGTTGTATTTTATAAAAATAATAAGTAAATAATAATAAAAAATAATTAAAAAGAATAGTAATAATAATAACAATATACTTTCTTTTTTAAATATTATAATTTTAAAAAAGAAAAGTAAAATATTTCTCTTTGGAGCCAAAATCATTACTTGTTATATACTATTAAAAAAATAAGATTATATTACAAATAGTCAAAATTAATAAATTGAAATGTAAAAATGATATCAAAAGTAACATTTTTAAAGTAAATTATAATTTTTTTTAGAAAAATACAATGTTAAAAGTAAATTCGTGAATTGAAAAAAATATCAAAATTCATAATATATTAAAATTTTAAAAAAATAAAGTAAATAATATGTAATTACCTTATTTATATAAAATAATAGATACATTACTTAATTGAATTACACACCTAAAAATAATTCAGATTTAATCCTCTCACTCTTATATAAAAAAAAAAAATTCCTCTCACAGGATATGTCACACACGCGCGCACACACACACACACACCTTGACTAAATAGTTACTAAAAATTTATCTTGAATTAAATATATTTTTCATTAATAAGTATAAGTTATTTGATAAATTTATAAATAAAATTATAAATAAAAATATATACTTATGTATAATTTCGATTTAGTTTGGATTAGATCATATCAGTTTTCAAAATCAAATCTAAAATTCGATCTAATCCAATAATTTTTTTTTGTTTTTTTGTTTTTGTTTTCTTTCAATTTGTTGGATTTTTGGTGTATTCGATTTTTGATTTTTTCATCAATTTGTTATTTTTTATTAGATTGGATTGGTTTATGAATACTCCTAATTCCTACCAACATTTAGCCTTCTTGTAACGGAAAACAATTATGACATACGAGGCAATTAGAGGTGGCTATGAGCTCATTTATTGTGTGGCAACACACTAAGCATCTCACCACTAGGCATTGACATGGTGTTGAGTGATGAATGTATTTTCTTTATTTTCCAGCAATTTCTTAATTATTTTTGTAACTATTTACATTATAATTTCTAACTCTATGTTGAATATTTTTTAAACTTTACTAATTTTCTATTATTTATGTGAGATTTTTTTTTTAATTTTTGGTATTTAATTCCTTAAATCGGTTCAATGAATCTTCACCAATTGATGATTCATCACAACTCCAACCTCAAAGATTTGCTTGTCCTTGAGAAAAATAAATAAAGAGGAAGATTCAAGTGATTTTGGAAATTAAATATGCTTCATTAAAAAATTTGACCAATACTCGTTCACATAAATTTCCTCTTTAATGCTGATTAAGATTAAGCTTTGGACCTCTCTAGCAAGAATTGACATTCATATATTTGCTTTATTTTCATTTATTTTTATCAAAAGTTGTTGGTACAAGTGATTCGACACTTGAGTTCCTTAATTAAGGTTTGAGGTTTACTTGGAGGTACAACTTTATCCAAAAAATGGGCCAACCCGGTGGGAGCGGAATTAGTTGGGTGCCAAAATAGAAGCTCCAATTACATCATGGTTACACCAAAAAATATATTCATTTTTTCCATATCCAACACATGTATTGTCTTATGAGAATTTAGCAAGACAACGTACATCTGGAGATGCCTTAACTACTCCATCCGTCTCTTTTTATAAGAATTTTTCAACTAATTCACAATCTTTAAGAAAATTGGTTATTTAGTTAGTAACATTAAATTTGTCAATAATTTGTAATGTTCTTCTAAAATTACCCTTAATTTTTTTAAAATTTATCATCTCTCCACTTAATTGATTCTCACCTAATTGTTTCTCATCTTCTCCAATAGAAAAAAAAAGTTTATCTTATTAATTTTCAGCATTTACTATTTTTTGGCTAAAAAATTTGTTAAGTAACTAAGGGTACTTTAGGAAAATAAAATAATTAATGCAAGGAACAATTAAAAAAGAAATTATAAAAAGGAACAAATAATTTTCTAAAAATGATCATATAAAAAAAGGATAGAAGGAGTATTACTTAACATCATTAAGCGATATAGATGAAATGGTAATCGTACACAAACCTTAATGTAATAGATAGAGAGATAATAACGAGGTAGTCATATAAGAGATGGTGATAATTGATAGAGTTCAAGTCAAGCTCAACAACCATAAATCTCAGCATGCATTCAAGGTTGGTTTGAGACCAAGTGATAGAAACAAGATCCACATTCATGGAATCAAGATTCAATGGAACAATAAAACATAGGTTAACAACCAATTAAATTAAGAAAAAGGTGAATCTTGGCCTAATTTTGTCTACATTCAGCAGACTCATTTTCACGTGGTAATTCATGACAAAATACATAATTTGGAGTGCTATTGATCCAAGAAAATAATAGCAAAAAAGTTGTGTTTTTAGTGTATGCTCAAGTGTACAGATAGAATTTCACAAGTGATAGAAGTTAGGGGTCCATACTATAATAATATCCGGTTAATACATGTAATAGTATTCCCGTTCGCCCAAGTATTTTTTTTTCTTTCTTTGTCTTTTTTTTGAAATTTTTTTCTGTTCTTCAACACCTTTACTGTATTTTATTTTTTTTCTTTGTATTTTTACGTTTCTTTCTTTTTTTTTTCTTTTTTTTTCTTTTTTCTTTTGACGTTTCTTTTTTCTTTTTATGTTTTTTCTTTTTATGTTTTTTCTTTCTTTGTTTTTCTTTAAGTTTGTTCTTTCTTTTTTTCTTTTTCTATTTTTTTATTTACATTTCTTTTTACTGCCATTTTATCTATCTATCTATATATATATATATATATATATATAGTAAAGTTCATTTGAAATTTTTCTTCTAGCTATCAAATCGATCATTCAACTTTATAATAGCCGTCAAATGTAACTGAATTTAATGCCTCTAATTATATGTATGTAATAGAATTTAATGTTCCTAATAGAGTTCTTTCATAATGGTCAATTGTACTCATTTTGTCCCAAAATAACTTATATTTAAGGTTTTTTTCACACACATTAAGAAAAACACGTATTTCAAGAAAATAGTATTTATTAAGAGACAATTTTACTATAATATCCTTATTCTCTTTTTTAATTTCAATAAAATGTATTATTGAGCCTTTCAAGACAACCATATTTATTAGAGGGTAAAATTGGAATAGATGTTTAAATATCTCATTGAAAAGTGAGAACATAGTCAATTTGGAATTTTTTTCATAGGCTAAAACTACAATAATTTTGAAAAAGAAGGAGTAAGACATTATGATTTTTTTATTTTCATAAATTCAAACCACAAGTAATAAAATTCATTATGTATAATAAATATAAAATAATGGTAAAGTGTGTAATAATAGTATAATAATTATTATTATTAACATTATCTTTTTTAATTTAATTATAAAAAAGAAATAGTAACATATGAAAAATAACATGTAATAATATTTAAAAAAATAGTAACACATAACAACAACAACAACAAATACAAATGAATACTCTAATTTAAATAAGAGTTTAATGGTGATTCACTAATAGTGTAAAACTATTTTACACAGTCTTTCAATCACAAATCATCATTGGTATGACTTTTAAGATGATTTTTTAAAAATCAACAAACTTACCATACATGGTGGGTTGTGATTGGATGATAGTGTAAAATTTTTTACACAGTCAGTGCATAGCCCTTTTTCTCTTTAAATAATTATAAATTTATATTTACAATATTTTTTAATTTATACATTTCATATAGGTATTACATCACTATTATTATTTTGAGAAATAACAAATCAAAATAAATTCAACGAACATAATATTTTTTAAGACAACATCTCCTCAATTAAAAATATAATTAGTTATCTTCCTCAATTTTAATATAATTATATTTAATATGCTACTAAATATTTTAAAAATTAATTTTATTAATGTACATATTTTTTGAGTAAATTACACGGATCCCTCCTGAGTTTTACCTATATTACACCGACACCCCCTGCCTTTTTAACCATTACTTTTGACCCCCTGTAGTTCAAAAAAGGAGGGGTGTCGGTGTAATATAAGTAAAACTTCAGGGGGGTCCGTGTAATTTTGAACCAACAAATATGGGGTTTTTTTGTATGGTTCAAAAAAGCAAGGGGTGTCGGCATAATATAAGTAAAACTCAGGAGGGGTCCGTGTAATTTACTCTATTTTTTTTTTAAATAGATACTAATTATAAATATAAAAAAAATATAGGATTAATGCAGTGGTGTAAAGTCCCGCTGCGTTCACATGTGGAGGAACGATCTATTTAGCGGGAGATTCCCTCTGTATGCAAAATTTTCTTGAACTAGCGACAGTCACGCACTATAAGTGGGATTAGTCTCTAATCCAATAGATTAGAGAACACCGTGATCTCTAACCCAATAACCAAAAAAATATAAAAATATATATAATTTAACCAAACCCGTGCATCACACGGGTTTAAAATCTAGTTCATGATAAAATACATAATTTGGAGTGCTATTGATCCAAGAAAATAATAGCAAAAAAGTTGTGTTATTAGTGTATGCTCAAGTGTACAGATAGAATTTCGCAAGTGATAGAAGTTAGAGGTACGAAATCTCCATTAAGTAAACTAACATCTTAAAATCTTCTGCAAAAACAGAACTAAAACAGTTAGTGTATTAGAAAAAATACAATCGTGATAATCAAAGGAAAGATTAGTGTCATGTTATTTTCCTTTTTTTTAAAAAAAAAAATCGAATACAAGAATCAAGGTAGTGATTTATTTTTCTACCGAAATATCCTTTCTCCTTGAGTTCCTTCTCTTCTCTCTCACGCAGGGTTGTCTTTTTAATAGGATAGAGACTAGAGAGTGAAATGTGCGTGTAGGCTTTTATTAAATGTAATTAACCTAACTGGGTCAAGTAGTCTACTCCTTGGATAAAACAGCTACATGTGCAGGTGTGTTTAGGGACAGTCATGGAATGTGGCTGAATGGTTTTTACACAAACCTTGGACAAATGTCTGATCTTATACTAAAGAGGTCTAACTCAGTTGATTGGACAAAGTGTGTGAATTGTTGTAGATCTTTTTTTTTTTTTTTGGTGAATGAAAGGGGGGAAATCCCATTGTTGTAAATCTTCTAATATATGTCTTCTATTCCTACGAAAAAAAATATTGCTTAAAAAATTGCATGGAGTATGGATATTAGGAGAATTTGGATTGGGAATGACTCCTTCACTGCTATCCAATTGATTACTTATGGTTGCCATTCCTCTCATCCAAGTTGGTCCATGATTCAAATTATTAATAGGTGGAAAGAAAGACCTTGGAGCATCAAGTTTTCTCATACTTATCTGGAGACTAACTTTGTTGCTAACTCCATATGGCACTGTTTTTCTTAACTCCATAGGGGACTCTATGAGTCTATGGGTTTGGGCCGTTTGGCTATGTCCATATCAGTTTTATCTTAGTTTTCTTTTGGGCTTTTAGGCCCCCTTGTAACAAAAACAAAATGTAATTAGCCTAATATTTTTATTCAAAACTCATACAAATAATATTTAAAATTCTTCAAGATTTCATTTTAAAATTCGCTTAAAATTAAAATTTTCAACTGTGAATAAAATCATCTTTGTCAAATAAAATATGAAACACAGTGATTTTTTTAAAAAAATATTTTAAAAAAGTTTGCTTCTTAAGAAAAGTAAAAAATTATTTTTTAAAGAAAAAACAGTTTTAGTCAAACACATAAAAAAAGTAAAAAAAAAAAACTGTTTATTTTATTAAAAAGTGCTTTTTTTTTAAATAATAAACTTAAACAAACTGGTTCTAAATATAGACATATATTTTCTAGTAAAGATTCAAACCTTAATTTATTATACTAAACCCAACTCTCCTGTGTTTATTTCTTAATTTTTAAAAGCTTGAAAATGGATCTCGTAACATGGCCCGATTCAAATAAGCCTCGATCCCTATAGTGGCTATTGAAGTCTGAAGAAATTAGGTTTGGTAGCCAGTTCTAAACAAAATTCCCTTTTTATAATTTATGAGTTAGGACCCCAAAACGGTTATCCTCCTAAGAGCTGGATGCAGAATGTTGTCTCAAAATTAGCACGACAACTTTTCTTTGGAATTTGGAATCCAACAAATTGTTACTAACAACAAATCTTGTTCAAATCTCTCGAGTTCAAAAGTGCATTTTAGAGCATATCATATATTTGTCCATACCCAAGTAACCAACATGGCAACATAGAATACTCCCGTTTATTCTCAAAAGGTTTAAATATGTTTTTAGTCCTTGCAATTTAGTGTTTTTTTGCTTTTCGTCCTTGCAAATTTTTTTTTT
This sequence comes from Pueraria montana var. lobata, assembly GCA_026413185.1. Lineage (NCBI taxonomy): Eukaryota > Viridiplantae > Streptophyta > Magnoliopsida > Fabales > Fabaceae > Pueraria > Pueraria montana. Next base: position 15,503,329 of record CM048651.1, on the reverse strand, counting down.
TTGGTTTTAGTCCTTGCAAATTATGTTTGTTTTGTTTTTCGTCCTTAAAGCAGTTTAGATAACACTTTGAACAGTAAAAAAAGCATTATCTAAATCACTTTAAGGATGAAAAACAAAACAAACATAATTTGCAAGGACCAAAACCAAAAAAAATATTTTGCAAGGACGAAAAACAAAAAGTCTTAAATTGCAAGGACTAAAAAGGTATTTAAGCCTTCTCAAAAACCTTAACTTTTATACTTTATTTCCTTTATACTAGTAGTAGTAGATAAGATGTGTGCATTGATTACTTTCTATCCAAAAGAAAAATAAAATATGTGCATTGATTACTGTTCCTTTCCATTGTTTTCTGTTTCTTTATTATACATCCTTTATTACATAGTATTTAATTAATTTAAGTGCATGTCCTTTTTTTTTTGTTTAAAATATGAGTGGCGTTTGTTTGTCACCGCCCCGATTCATGTTCGAGAGGTGGCCGGAAGTCGCTTCTGCCACGCTGCCACCGAATCCACTGCCCTCCGTGGTGGAGGTGACTGGACACAAGGCCGCTATGGCAGTTTTGCTTCGGTGACGTCGGGTTTGCGTTCGTGTTCGTCTTGGATGTTGGCGGAGTTCGAGGTGCAGAGGAGGCTGCTCTGCCAGCGTTGTAGTTGTCGGTGACGTTGAACGATGACCTCTGGAGTGTGTCGCGTGCGAAGGTTGGCATTTGAGTTTGGAGATGATGACGGAGGTCCCGACAGTAGAAGGAGAAGCGTCGCCGGCGACGTCGTGGCTGGAGGCTACTGGATCTGCCATGGACGTTGAACGATGACAAGTGGGTTTAACCCGTTTGTTCCACTAATTCGGTTTAAGGTCGAGTTACTTGGACGTCACTGTTTGTTCATCCTGTCCTTCAAAAATATATTTAAAAAATCTCTTTTATATCTTATGACTTTTATATTTATTTTTCTTTGACTTTTATGTTTAATTATATTTGAAGTAATTATTAAATTTTAATTTGAAAAAAAAATAGATGAGATACAGCTAAATATGTGCATATGTTCCTATTTGTATCCCACTTTTACAATATACGCCACTCTACAATTTCTATTAACTCATCTGAATATCTATATCTATATATTATATTATTAGTCTGAAAGTAACATTGACTCTGCTGCGCAAAAATAGTTAATAAGCTAGTTTATAACTTTTTTTTTTAGTCTTGCTGACAAGTGTCCTTAAGAAATTCAAAATAGAAGATTTTTATTGGAAATCACATTAGAAGTGTATTGGAAATCACAGTATATATGAATTAATGTCAATTTTTAATGAAAAATTTCTATTTCAAATTTCTTAACCAGTGTCCGAACTGGTTAGCATTTGCCTTTTCTTAACCAGTGCCCTATTTCAATTTTTAATGTCACAGTTGAGAGATGGAGATGGACCCTTTGTCTTGGTCGCGTAGCTGATGGGGCCAATATTTTAAAACGCTAAACAGTAAATAATAAAAAAGCAATAAGGCGCCCACCTCCCTTTTGGCCCCGCGGCCCCATAGTTCTAAAAATGCGAAAAGAATAAAAAAAACAATGTTTGGGCTCTTTACTACCGGGTTGGTTTTTTTTCTTTTTTTTTCTTTCAAATATTTGATGTTAGGAAAGAATAAGGGTGGTATGAAGAATTCAGCCTCTCATATCAAAATAGTTATTTTTTTGTGGTTATAGCTAAGATGAACCCTTATTGCATTGCATTGTTGTTTATTGGCTTGAGTTAAGCACTTTGAATTTGATTGTGTAACAGTGCAGGATACTATGGAACCAATAGTAGTTGGAAAAACCTTCACCCCTTACGTGATTACAGTGAATCCTGGGGAGGTAGTGAAAGCTTTTTCTAATGTGTTCTTTTTATTAATATTTTTAACTACTTAACAAACATAAGTATTAATTTTTATTTTTTAATACTTAATTAGTATATTAAGGACGTGATATCAATTAAAGAATTTACTTTGCTTATTAGGATGTGATAGCGAAGATATCGGAAACTGCTAAAGAAAAGAAGGAGTCTCTTACCGTGCTTCATGCTAAAGGTATCCTCAAAGTTGTCAAGCTTGCAAAAAACTTTTTGGAAGATGCTGAGCCACGTGAGGTATATATTTCTGGTTTTTCCTTCAGTGCAGTCTATGAATAGAATGCATGAATGCAGTCTGTGACGTGAAGCAGTCCTATTCGTCCACTTGTCCTTTGGTTCCATGTCAGCAACTATAATCTTCATTGTGACATTCTGCATTTTATAAAGGACCTGGTTGCAATTTTTGAAAGGTTTATTTTATTATAATATTGTTTATTTTAAATTAATATAACCATTTACTGTTAAGTTTAATATTACTGTTAAGCTGTCCACAAAAGCACGTTTACACCAAAGATCAACAAAATTACAGAACAGAGTTACAGCAACCGGAGACTCTTCACCAAAGTGCAGATAACATACCAATTAAGAAAAAAAACCTCATTCTTCACTGCATAGCAGATCAATGAACCAATGCTTTGACATGGAAGTTGACTCGATGAAAATATGGAAATCCAAACCTTGATTAAGGTATGGGTGTTAACGGAAGAAAACGATTGAGGAAGGGGGCTCCATTGGTAACGATTCGCAACACTCGAGAGATAAGGCATAAGGTAATGGTTTTCTGCGATGAACCCTAACGGTATACAGAAGGGGGGCAGGCACCAAGGTTTGATAAAAATGGGGATTCCATACTTCAGAATAAAAAAATTTATTAAACTTAACAGTAACAGTTATATTAATTTAAAAAATAATATTATAATAAAATAAACCTTTCAAAAATTACAACCAGCTCCTTTGTAAAACGCAGAATGTCACAAAGAAGATTACAGTTGCTAATGTGGAACCAAAGGATAAGTGGACGAATAGGACTTCTCCATGTCACAGACTGCATTCATGCATTCTATTCATAGAGAGCACTGAAGGAAAAACCTATATTTCTTATATGAGAAACCAAAACCTTCTTGTGTTGCTTTTCATTGTCATCCATCTAATCTCATACATGCAGGACAAATTTCCAATTATTTCTATAAATGGAACATGTTTCTACTACTCTTCTTCTGACAAAGCAGAAAACCTTTTGAGCACCATACTAACGGATTCTGAAGGAAGTTTGATTGTGTTAGTATTTTAAGGGAATAGAAAGGTGGGTTAGTTGTTTGTAGGTTGTTGGGTTAGAATTTAGGAGAGATTAGTAAGTTAGCTTTTTGAAGGGAAATAGTATAGTGGCCGTGTAGCTCTTATACAATAGAAAGGAGTTGTGTTGATTTCTCAAAACTCAAACTCACTTACAATATGTGTTGCCATGCCTATTTATAGGCATCACTCCACCACCTACTACATGTGTTGGTGGACTATTAAATATATTTTACTACATTCTAGATCTTACAAGATAATTGATTTCTAGAGTTACATTATTCTAGAAATTTCTTAACTTAAGAACTATCATGACATTTCTATTACATGATTGAGACTACTATAGCTTTATAGAAAAATCTAGATTCATCAAGACATTTACATCTTATTGCACTACAACTTAATAGAAAGTTCTAGAAATTTGTATCAATATTTTAACACTCCTCCTTGATGCAAATTTCTGAAACTCCATGCATAGCTCAGACTTGTAGTGGCTTCATAGAAACGTCCACAACTTGGTCTTTTCTTGGTCTTTTATCTTTTAGTGCTTGCCTTGGACTTTTCCTTAGTTGGCTTTGCTTCTTTGGTGAATCTTCATTGCATTTAGGTTCCAGTAGAGTTGTGTTGCAAGTTTCATATATATCCACCAAAGATCTTACTCGTCTTGGAGTAGTTTCTGGTGAAAAATCTTGTTGTGGAGGTGACGAAAGCATACCTGCTTCTTCTATCACTTCTTGAACTTCTTCTTGAGGATGTTGCACTGGAACGAGAATGTTGCTTCTTGCAAATTTTTCTGCTTCCCAATTCCAAGCAACATTTTCATCAATCTCAACATCTCGACTGATGGTGAGCTTTTTCGTTTGCAAGTTGTAGACTCTGTAGCCTTTTGACTGTGTACTATACCCCAAGAAGATTCCTCGTATAGTCTTGTCTTCTAACTTATGTCTCTTCTGATCTGGAACATGTATGTAGCATATAGAGCCAAATACTCTTAGGTGCTTAGCCAATGGCTTTTGCCCACTCCATGCTTCAATAGGAGTCTTGTCTTGGACTGCCTTAGTTGGACATCTATTAAGTATGTAGACTGCAGTGTAAACTACTTCTGCCCAAAAAGTATTAGGCAAGCCTTTTTCCTTTAGCATTGATCTAGCCATCTCCATGACTGTCCGATTCTTCCTCTCAGACATGCCATTTTGTTGCGGAGAATATGCAACTGTAAGTTGTCGCTCAATGCCTTCATCTTCACAAAACTTATCAAACTCATGTGAGTTGTACTCTTTGCCTCGATCACTTCTCAATACTTTGATGTGTTTCCCGCTTTGTTTCTCGACAAAGGCTTTGAACTTCTTGAATATTCCAAAGACTTCTGATTTTTCTTTAAGAAAGTAAACCCATGTCATTCTAGAAAAGTCATCAATGAAAAGAATGAAATACCTGTTGTTGTTGAGTGACGGTGTCCTCATCGGTCCACAAATGTCAGTGTGGATCAACTCCAACAAGTCTTTAGCTCTCCATGCTTTATCAGTTGAAAACGGTAATCTATGTTGCTTCCCGAGAAGACATCCTTCACAAGCTTCATTATTTTCTTTCAGATATGGTAGACCTTTCATCATATTCTTCTGATATAACAACTTCAATGCTTGAGTGTTGAAGTGGCCAAACCTTCGATGCCATAGCCATGAATCATCAACTTGGACTTTCATGGCAATATTAGTAGTGGATTTGAACCTTATTGGGAAACTTCTATTTCTCTTCTCCATTTTAACTTTGGCAATCTCTTGCCTTTTGTTATGGTTATCATAGATTGTGCATGAATCTCCATCAAAGTGTAGAGCATAGCCTTTCTCCATCATTTGGCCAATGCTCAAGAGATTTTCTTTAAGATTAGGAACTAGTAAGACATCTTTGATAAGTCTCGTACCTTTCTTTGTCTCCACCATGACAGTGCCTTTTCCTTTTGACTCCACCATGGTGCCATTTCCCAATCGAACTTTCACTTTGATAGTGTCGTCAATTTCTTTGAAGATGCTCCTATCATTAGCCATGTGATTGCTGCAACCGCTATCCAAGTACCAGTTTCCACTTGTTTCATCACTGGAATCTCGGGTAGCATAGAAAAGATGCTGCTCATTATCATGCTCTTCAACGAAATTTGCTTGATGCTTGTTTTTGTTGCGGCAGTACTTCTCCACATGTCCAAATTTCTTACAATAGTGACATTGTGGCTTTCCACAATGCCAACAATCCTTCTCCAAGTGACTTGTCTTTTTGCAGATGCCACATGGAGGATATTTGTCTTCATTGGTCTTAGAGAAATTTCTAGAATTCTCTTTGTTTCTAGAAACTTCTACATTTTTCTTTATTTTGAGACCGTAATTTGAGCTTTGATTGAAAGGCATTTTCAACAGAGTCTTCATCATGCCTTTTCAATCTTTGCTCATATGCTTCAAGAGAGCCCATAAGCTCTGTCACTGATAAAGTAGACAGATCTTTGGTTTGCTCTATTGCAGTCACAATTGCATCATATCTATGAGGAATAGAAATTAGAATTTTCTCAACAATTTTCTTGTCAAGAATATTTTCCCCGCATGCTCTCATTTGACTAACTATTTCTTTTATCCTAGAATAGTAGTCTTTTATGATCTCAGACTCCTTCATTTTTATTAACTCAAAGTCACGTCTTAGACTTTGAAGTTTAATGGCACGTACCTTAACGCTGCCTTGAAACTCCTCCTGCAGTGTACTCCATGCATCTTTAGCACTTGTTGCATCCATTATTCTTGGAAAAATTGTGTCTCCCACTGCTAGTTGTAGAAAAAATAATGCCCTTGAATCTTTTTGCTTATTCTCCTTTAACTCCTTCTTCTGAGCTGCAGTTAGAGTAGAAATGTCTGTAGGAATGATGAATCCTTCTTCTACAATATCCCATAAATCTTGAGACAAAAAAATGTCTTCATTTTAATGCTCCAATAATCATAATTTTCTCCTGTGAAAATAGGTACAGGAATAGATGAAGCTTGGGAAGTATTGGCCATGGTTTAAGGGAAATGTAGAAGTGATGTAGAATATAGTAAGATTATTTTTTGGAAATAGTTGGGTGATATATCTACGCCCAGTAGATGACCGAACGTAGCTCTGATACCACTGTTAGTATTTTAAGGGAATAGAAAGGTGGGGTTAGTTGTTTGTAGGTTGTTGGGTTAGAATTTAGGAGAGATTAGTAAGTTAGCTTTTTGAAGGGAAATAGTATAGTGGCCGTGTAGCTCTTATACAATAGAAAGGAGTTGTGTTGATTTCTCAAAACTCAAACTCACTTACAATAAGTGTTGCCATGCCTATTTATAGGCATCACTCCACCACCTACTACATGTGTTGGTGGACTATTAAATATATTTTACTACATTCTAGATCTTACAAGATAATTGATTTCTAGAGTTACATTATTCTAGAATTTTCTTAACTTAAGAACTATCATGACATTTCTATTACATGATTGAGACTACTATAGCTTTATAGAAAAATCTAGATTCATCAAGACATTTACATCTTATTGCACTACAATTTTATAGAAAGTTCTAGAAATTTGTATCAATATTTTAACAGATTGGAGGTCACGTTGTGGGTCCACTGATTGCGGGTGGTGTTGTTCAAGTAAGGTCCATTGATTACTTTATTAGTGAAATTGATTTTCCCTTTGGTGGCAGCTGACACAACCTCACAAAACCTTGATGCACATAACATAATGGTTTCAAGGCATGTTTAGAGGTGTGCCACTGCCTCCAAGTGAAAAGGTGATTCAATTCTGTATTACTCAAAAGCTAAATAAAAGATGCTTTGCTTTTAAATCAGAATCTAATACAAAAATAAATTTTAAACTATTTTAAAGCCACATCGAGAGTTACTTTTGAAAATTTTTCTAAAACAATAATAATTTTTTGTACAATTTGAAAATTACTTTATTTTAAGCTTACCCAAATTAGTTCAACTTACGTAAAACATGCCTGCATATTGTATGGTAATCACTCTGAACCTCTCTTGGTCTATCAGCTTGTTCTGGCCGGTTTCTTCCTCATGCTACCAGATTATTCCCCATCAGCTGATGTGCCAAATTATATCCCAACTGACGACGATGAACCACCAGAGAAGAAGAAAAAAGTCAGTGCTGCTGAAGATGAGTCAGCATCAGTTTCAGGAACATCATCTGGGCATCTAGCTTAACTGGCTCATCTAGCTTAACTGTTCCTGAAAGTGAAATCTAAAAGCTGTGATTGCCTCCCCACTCTTCTGTTCAGTTTTTTATTTTTATGTTTAGTTAAAAGTTGAAACAAAGACTTTGATGACATGGTTAGTATTTAGAAACTAGAACTTCTGTTCAGTTTTTTTTTTATGTTCAGTTAACATGAAACTGATCAACTGTTTCAAACCTGAATTTCTGGAGTTTTTTCATTATCGTAAGTTGTTTGTTTGTTTTTTTTTTCCTGAATCTATTTTTAGCTACTTGATCAATGATGAGTTTCTTGAGATTGAATATGGGGCAGGTTCTCATATGCTTATATCAGTTTCCTTTCCGTCCATGATTGTCGTTTGAGCAATGGAGTCACTGGGTTTGCCCTTTCAGTTTAATTTTTAGGTTCTACTGGTATGCACACATAGTACTGTGGCATGCATTACTCCATTTTGAGTAAACCTGCCCATCAACTTACATGCCATAACCCCTACTGAAAGAAAATAGTTTCGCGGAGCCATTTTACAAAATGTAAATCTTCAATTTAGTCCTCCAAACAAGGAATTTGAGTCACCGGCTTTTATTAGAGAATGAGGGTGCAGTTTTCTCACTGCTCTTTCAAACTTCCACAAATACTTAGTGGGTCAACCTGATAATTAAAGGAGCCAGATATTATTCATGGTTTTTATGGTGTAAATTTTACACTATTTAACTTCTTTATAAGAAGTGGTTCAATTCATGTGTGATTTACTGATTTTAGACACATCACCACCCTAAAAAATTGGTAAAATGCTGATTGACGGCTGCGTTGAACTACCTTTTGATGCAGTGCCTGTGCATATTGAAACCTTGAATCTAAAGATAGCGTGTGACAGCGTGAGTTGAATTATGTCCCCCCGCCCCCCCAAATAACAAGAAGAATAAAAAACTAATGTTGGTCACAGCTCGGTAATGTACTGGGTGCTTACTATTGTTCACAACCTGTAAAATGAATTAAATTCCCTTCAGGTTCGGAGGACTTAATGCAGAATTGTGGTTATGTTGATTATTAAACCTCGGAAGGTCATTAGAAGTCTTGAAAATATCATGGGCTAAAGATGTTATATTGGCAATATCATGATAATAGATCCACAGCAGCTCTGTCTCATACTCAAGATCTCGGAAGAAAAAAAGTTTAGAGCTGTGTTGGCAGTGTTGCCAGGCAAACAGATTAAAACTACCTAAATTTGAAGTTTCTTCCAATCAAAATATTTTCCTAGCCCTGAGGTAGGAATACATAAGAAAGAAAGCAATGATGCCACCGGCAATGATCCTCGCTGTTGTCAGCCAAAATGCAAAATGCATAAGATATAAAAATGACGTTATTTTAACGAGACTGAACGGGAACAGCTTCCAATAAGAATCAAGCAAATTATGCATGGAATAAAACTTCAGATACCAACTCACATACCACGTGTTCCTCAAGATAGGACTTCAGGTTCATGCCCAATATACCTGAAGCACCAAAATATATCTTAATAAAAAATCAGGCAACAGACATAATATTCTCTCAGATAATAAACCAATCCACTGCATTTGGCATAATTATTCATGGCGTATAACCAAAAGTTCTTATGTAACCTGCATGTTCCTTTGTAACATTCCTTCCAAGATCAAATTGTGTATATCCTATTCTAAATCTTGTATTTCCGTTATAGATAAGTATATTAAAACAGCAAAATGGTGCCATGATCATGACAGTGCCAAATGGTACAATGCATGTTCATATGTTTTTAGCCAAACTTTAGAACTGAACAATAATATTTCGTTAAATTTTAAGACATGAGTGCAGTGTGTTGTTTTGATGCCATCCAAAACCTTAACAAAATTTATAACTAACCAAGTTTGAGTTCACTTTAATCACTGGTTTGTTTTAATGTAATTAATGTGAAATCAACTTTGGTTAACTGGTTAATGTGGACTTGAGTGTGATTAATTAAATAAATTATGGTTAAAACTGCATTTTACAACCCATTGTACAACCCAAATAGTGATGCCAAAAAGGATCCTCCAAAGCCTTGGTCCCTTGTGGATGTTCTGTAAAATCCAAGAGGACAAAGGTTGGATGAAGAAACCTGTAGTCATTTGGGGGTAAGTAGCTAACAAAACCTCCCAAACATACCGTACTTTACTGCAGTCTCTTAGTAAGTGTATTGAGGTCTCAGGTAAGTTTTGACATAAAGGACAAAAGTCATTATCAGTAAGTCCACATTGCTTCCTCTTAACATTAGTCTTTAGCCCATTGTGAAGGATTAGCCAGAGGAAAGTTTTGATCCTGTGTGGGCCCCCCATTTCCAAATACGGTTCCAACTTGAGGGAGAAGCATTGAATGTGATTTGAGTCAGGACCTTATAAGCAGAGTTGACAGAGAACTGTCCATCAGGGCTTGGACCCCATGAAGGCATGTCACATTCATGAGCATCATTTGGTAAAGGATAAGCTGAGATTTCACACCAGACCCAATGTGGCAAGTATGTGAGAATTTGGCCCCTATTTCAATTCCCCGACTGGTCGATATAATCAGCCACAACTTTCTGGAGTTCATCCCGTGGCGGATGAGAATGAACAACTTCAGACAAGATTGTTCCTGATGGTAACCAAGGATCATTCCAAAAGCGAACAGTCTTTCCATCCCCAACAATCCAATGAAGGCATTTTTCTGGACAAGCTTCCAAGCTGCAGCTATTCCTTTCCAAGTCGAGGAATCCTGGGGTCTAAGTTCAAAATTTGGGACGCATTCTGATCCACAACGATATTTCGCTCTCAGTACTGACCCAGAGTTCCCCAAGGTTTGCAATGATCTCCCAAACTAATTTCATCTTGAAGGCCATGTTGAAAAAGATGGAGATTGTTTAGCCTTAGACCTCCTTCATGGCGAGGTTTACGGACAACTTCCCAAGTCACCGAATGCCATCCTCTACCATTCTCCCTGTCATTCCAAATGAAACGACGTTGCATAGGTTCCAAACTGTCGCAAATCGAATTAGGAATCATTGTCGCTTGCATAGAATAGGTTGGCATTGTCTGAATGACCGTTTGGGCTAACATAACTATCCTTGCGAAAGCCATGTGATTAGCCTTCCAAGAAGCTAGTCTTTGGTTAGCTCGTTGAAGCGCATGGAAGTATTTATCCTTCGTCTTCCTGGAGTGCAACAAAGGAATCCTGAGGTACTTTCCAAGATCAGTAGTAATTTTGAAGTCTGCCATATCAACAATTCTAGAAAAGATGTTGTGGTGAACTCCTTTAGAGAAAAAGACTCTAGTTTTAACCTCACTAACTTTAGCACCAGAAGCTTTACTGAACACATCAAGACACTCCATCACCACTGCCATATGATGTTGCGTAGTTGAAATGCAGGAAATCACACTAGAAGGGGAGGGAGGGCTGAATAGTGTGTTAGATAAAAGTTAAAACCTTTTTTGCAAAGATGGAGATATCTTAACTTAGATTTTTACAAAGAACTTGTAAAACAGAGAGTTGCAGATATTGTCCAATGGTTCAAAATAACAGTTTAATGAAACTGCATTTTCTAGCTAATGTCCAAGCATGAAACAAAGACTTTTCGCAAATAAGTTAACAAAGAAACTCGTGCTTCTAATGCGAAAAAATAACTCTAAAGATAACAGGTAAGCTAAAAAGCAATAGCGTAAAAATACTTAGTTTATACTGGTTCACTCAACCTGAGCTACGTCCAGTTCTCCTTCAAAAAACCTTTTGAAGGGTTCCACTAATCAAAACTTTGATTACAAACAAGTATTCTTTACCTTGCCACTTCTGGCTACAAGTATTCTATAGGCCACACACCTTTAATCTCCCCCTGAGATTAAAGAACACCCAAGTATTCTTTGTCACTAACCACTCCTGGCTTTCCAAACAAACTGTTTAATTACAAGTTCAGATCAACTCTCACAGAGAGGATGTTACAATGTAAACAGAATACACAAAGTTAGTAAGCAAAAGTTAAGGAGTTGCTTTTTTTTGCACGAGTGTAGGTCGTCCAATCGTTTTAGCAGAGTTTCAGCTCTTTGAAAACTTGAATGCTTCGTTGTTGATTTCGTGAGCTTGATCCTCTATTTATAGGCTACAGAGTGAATGTATCTGTTGTGGGATCTGAGCCTTGTCGAAAAATTGTTCTTTCACAATCGTATGACCGTTGCTACGTGTCAGCTTGGGGTGGAGAGAGAGAGGAGACAACAGTACATGCAACACTTCCACTTCAATACGGTTTTTGCAAAGAGAAGCCTTTCTGTCCCTTATGGTATACTTTCGAATATTCAAATGAAATGTCACATATGATAAGAGAGGGAATGGGGAACATTTCAGATAATCAACATCAAAAAGCTTAAGTGTACTTTTACATAACATGGGCGCATTATATAACTGTTTGATAAAAAAAAGTGTAAGTTATATTGGCGAGTGACATTCCTCAAATGGACGCAGTGTTTATACACTAGTTTTTACAATGGATTGGACGCTTGTTTCATTACAACACATTGGACGCTGGGTTTACACTTTATAAAAGCAAGTTCCAGTTATACATTGGATGCGTTATACACATAGAAATATATTGTTTAAGCTTAAGAAATACAATACCATTGAGGCATTGGACGATACCTATAATTCTCAAACATAAATCATTAGATATTTCAAAATTTAATCTCATTTGTTATCATCAAAACCGAAGTTTGAGGGGTTGGACATCGTCCAAAGTCTTAGACTACAACAATCTCCCCCTTTTTGATGATGACAAATAATGCTAAATTTTGATGAGAGCAAATACATAATCATTTAAATATATTAGAGCATATGAGTAATGGATGATTATGCTATGCCAGTAGGTGTTGAAAGGGTGTAAATAAGTGAAATGAAGTACTCCTCCTGAGTTCAACATTTATCATGCTTTTAAAAACATAGGATATAACAAGCATGTTAAGAATAACAATAGTATCAGAGTAAAATCATATCAAGGATATGGATGCGGTAAAAGAGTTTTCACATAATAGTGCAATTTAAAACTCTGACATCAAAATTCCAGTTTCTCCCCCTTTTGTCATCAACAAAAAAAATGGGTTTGAAAGATGGAAAAATGATATGACCATCATGGTCACTTAAGGCTGTTGAGGTGGATCTTGTGGTGGAGGTGGTTGTTCTGGTGGTGCTGGTTGGTCAACTGTTGGTTGTGGATATTGCTGTTGAGGTGTAGGTTGAACAAGATATGCAACAGTGCCAATGAGGTTAGCAGTTGTTGACTGAATCTGACTCACCAACATCTGAGAGAGATTCATGAACTGATCAGCAATGGCATTTTGCAGCATTTTTCTATGCTGTTTAGCTTTAGCCTGTTGTTTCTCTCGAAATGCACGAAGAGCAACTTCTGTTTTTGCCTATTGTTGCCTAAGAGCTTGATGAACAATCTCTTGTACTTTGTCTTCAAAAACGCCTTGTGGTTCAATAAATATCAAAGGAACAATGGCCCTTGGACTTGAGGAACTTGTAGGCACAACTTGTCTTATTCCAGAGTGTGCTTCATTGGACGCATCAGCAACAGGGAAACTCGTAGCAACCTCAGGAATGGGTTTGTCACCAGTGGACTCTGGAGGTTGTGGCACTTCAGTTTCAGCCACTGCTTGTATGTCTGCATCCTAGGACGCTTCAGATTGAACTGTTTACTCTTCATGTGAAGTGACGAAGTGTTCAGCGTCCACTTCCACTTCATTTTCCAAGTCTAATTGGATGAGCACTTCATTGATCTTTGTAGAAGCTTCGTCCAATTCTGCTTGAGTTGCTTTAGTTTTGGTAGCCTGTTCTGCTTGGTTTTCTATAGCTCTTTCAGCTTATTCTTTTGCAATCTGCTCCAAACAAGCTTTCTCAACTTGCTTTGCTCGTTCTCTTGCAGCTTGTTCTTGCTTAGCTTTTTCATCCTCAACTTTCTGGAGGTGATGAAGCATCTGAATATCCCCTGCACAATCAGCATGATTCAGATGATGAATATCATAAACTTTGTTGCTTCTGATGATTGGCAATGTCTTCAAGACTTCAAGAAAATCATCATTATCATTCAGAAAGCAAGCAAAGGTATTAGAGAAGTGATAATCTTTGACTGGTCACATGACTTGAATTCCTTCTGGTGGAGTGATGAAGTCGTTCTTGGCGCATCCAGAGGTTGAGGCGAGTTAAGTGTCATTCCATACAATTTGAAGCCAGAAAGTCATGGTGTCAAAGGTGCCGAGGGGGCGTGTGAGCTTACCAGCCTTGTCAAACAGATGATTCTAGGTTTGTGATGAAGGCAAAAGCTGAACTATTTCTTCTCTATTAGGCATCTCAGTACCATAATACTTAAATCCTTTCTTGCGTCCAACATCATATAGAGGTAATCTAGGACATACCTTATCAAGTACAAACTTGATATCAGTTGAGCGTCTGATGTGGAGGCAAGGAGGATATGCTACTGCTTGGTCTTGCAAGTACATATGTTGAAGCAGTTTTCCAAGATCATCATAATCACTTGGTTGAAAATTTAGCACTGGAGTTCCTGGTGGAAGTGGTAGGAACTTGGTGAGTGGGGTCCAGAACTGAATGTCCTTTACCCATGTCACTGTTGAACATTGCTTGGACTTGGATGGATCCAAGCTTTCTTTTATTGCGGCTTGCAGTTCCACTGCTAGTTCCGTATCAGTGCTGGGTGTCGGTTGTTTCCTTGTTGCAGGCTTCCTTTTCCTCTATTCCTTTCCTGATTTTTCAGCCAAGGACTTGGCATACTTAGAAGCGATTTCAACTTCAGGTTCAGGAAGATCTTCTTCATCTGGACACACCCTTTGCTGAGTACCAGTTGGGCATGTATAAGGGCGTTCCATCCTAACTAATGATTGATAAGATTGCCTTGTCCAAGTTGGTGGAGGATTGCATATGATAGACCCTTCTGGTAGTGAAGCATAAGCTGCTGACTGAGGATGAACATAATCATACCTCGTCCAGTCTGGAGCAGAGACTGAGGTAAGGCTTCTCTCAAGAGGTTCCTGAGGGGATCTCTATACCACGTCTTTCTTCTTGCAGTAGTTTTGTTCATTCCTAGTGAAGAATGTAATAGGGAACCTTTCTTTGTCTTTCTCTTCCTTCGTCTTCTCTTGGACCTTTGGTGGAATGGTCCAAGGTGCCTATGCATATCTCCAAGTATCTCTTGGATGCACAGTTCTTGTGAGGTCCAATGTGAGAAGTGGATGTTGTGTTGGTGCAGGTTTTGGATCAACTGGTGGATCAGCAGATGAAGCTATATTTGATTCACTCTCAGTGTCTTAAGAGGAAGGGGGTGGTACTGGAAATCTTCTTAGCCTTGTTGCTTAAGTCTTTACTCATCTAGGCACTGCAATAGGTATAACATAACTACCTACTTTAGATGATGCAACTAACTTTTGTTTCTTTTGTGGTCCAGACTCTACTTCTTCAGCTTTCCTATTAATTTGGCCAATAGGAATGTTATCATCATCATCAGAGTCACTTAACATCTTCAACCTTCAGACTCTGGGCTTTTCTGGTGCAGGTTTGGATGAAACAGTCTTTGGATGCTTCTCAACAGGTGCAGGAGGATTGGACAATGCAGAAGTAACATGCCTTTTCTTTGTCCTTCTTTCTTTTTCTACTTCTTCTTCCTGCTGTTATGACATTTGTCTTGTCACCTTTCTTGTTTCTTGGTCTTTCATGAGCTTTTTGATTTTCTTCCCAAGACCTAGGAAGTCTATCTCTTCTTCTTCATCGTTTTGTATCACCCTGCTTTGCTCATGTCGTTTCTTGTTGATACTTTCTTCGTCCAGCTCCCTCAGAACTTTGGCAATCAGCTTAATCTTCATGGGTTTAATGTTGGACTCTCCAAACTTTTGTTGGAGTGCAATCAGTTCACCTTTCCTCATGATTGATTCATTTTCCTCATCGTCCAACTCATCATAAAATTTCTAGTATACTTTTTGATCCCAGAAAATTTTATTCAGCAAGGCAGCATAGAAGATATCATCATTACCTCCAATAGTCTTCATCATCCGTAGAATATTGAAGTAGATGGTGTGAGGTAGGTTGAATGGGATGCCCACCATCAAGTGAAACAACACGAACTTGTGTAAGTCTGTGACTGAATCCTTAGACCCAGCTTTATGCATAATGCTTTTGTTGCATACCTGCTGCCAAATTTTGGCTTCTTCACACATGTTCCTGTACTCAATCTTCGCTGACTCAATCGACTTGTCCTTGCAGAGTACCTTTCCCACATTATTACCATACTTTTCAGCCCAGTCCAGCCTGTATTGATTCTGTTCCCTGATACAGCTAGTGACTTTGTCTATAGTCTCAGTGGACAGAACCAATTCCCGTCCAATCACCGTGGACACAATCTGACACTAAGTATTAAACTTGGCATTTCTCCAGAACATTCTGATCAGTTCTGGGTATATCTTCTTGTTAAACTAGATAAAGAACAGAGACATGTTTGACTGAAATCGTGTGTCTAAAATACACCACGGATCATGGTTTATATAGGCTTATTGCATTAAATACACATAAATAGGGAGGATATTTAGTTTCCTCTAAATGGAGATAATATGCCTATAAACTATAATTAAATACAATGAATGCATAATATTTGATTTGATTCTTACGCTCAACCACCCCATTTTGTTGAGGAGTATGGGCACAAGATGTCTGATGGAGAATTCCCTTTGATGCCATAAATTGCTGAAACTGATGAGACAAATACTCACGAGCATTATCACTACGAAGAGAGCGTAGGGATGCCAAACTGTGTTTTTATTTCATTATAAAAATTCTCAAATATAGAAAACAACTCGGACCTGTTTTTCATCAGACACACCCACGTACAACGTGAGTAATCATCAATAAAGGTAACAAAATATTTAAAACCAGAATGAATAACAACATGAGATGGACCCCAAACATCTGAGTGAACCAAGGCAAATGGGGACTTAGCCCTTTTATTGACACGATCAGGAAACGAACTACGAGTGTGTTTCCCTAACTGACACGACTCACAATGTAAACTAGACAATTTGGAAAGACTTGGTATCAACTTCTGAAGCTTTGGCAAACCAGGATGTCCCAACTGAGCATGAATCACTAACAGAGAGACTGTGGACGAGCACACTTGTGATGGCAGAGAGAGATAATATAGGCCATGCGACTCACGTCCGACGCCAATCATCCGTCCCGATGTCCGGTCCTGCAGGGTAATAGAATCTTTAGTAAATGTAATTACAAGGTTGTGAGACTGGGTAAGACGGTACACAGAAAGCAGGTTAAAGGGACAATCAGGAACATATAAAATAGACTCAACAGTTAGGGATGGAAGGGGATGTGTGGTGCCAATGCCTTGGGATTGTGTTTGAGTGCCATTGGCAGAAGTGATGGCAGGCAAATATGTAGGTGTGGAAAAGGAAGAAAAAAGAGAACGATTACCAGAAATATGGTCAGAAGCACTAGAGTCAAGCACCCAAGGACCCAGAGAAGGAGATTGAGATAAGCAAGCAATAGATTTACCAGTGTGTGTAATCGAAGCAGTAGCAGCAGGGGTCTGGCGACTTTCGAACCACTGGAGAAAATCCTCATATGTAGCAGGGGTAGCTCAAGGCTGTTCAGGGACCTGAGCTGTATCAGTAGGTGTTGTCTGAGCTATATTGGCAAGACGAGGCGGCTTACCATGTAACTTCCAGCAATGATCAATGGTGTGGCCAAGACGATGACAATGTTCGCACTTGTGACGACCCTTGGAGCTAGATTGGCCCGTGCGAGAACGTCCAGAGTTACTACTTTGGGAGGCAAGGGAAGTGATATCTCCCATCGAAGAAGCAGGAACTTCAGCAATATGCTTCGGTGGAATCCGCAGTAGGGAAGAAGAAGCAGATGTCATCGTTGGTGCCACAGGTGATCCAAGAATCTGATCCCGTGTAGCAGAATACTCCAGAGGAAGACCATATAGAGCCAGAGTCATAAACAGAGTGCTATGGTTCTCTAATTCCTTCTTCGCTTCAGCAGAAATGGAGGCAGTAGGGGGAAGGAGCTCATTGTAATCATGTAGGGCTGCATAGACTCGCCCAAGATAAGTAGACATAGGACCATCAAAGCGTTGAGGGGCAAGAAGCGTCATCAAGTCTTTGCACACTCCATATAGGCGTTGAGTACCATTGGTGTATAGAGAACGAGCTTCACTCCAAACCGACTCACAAGTGTCGTGGGGTCGAAAAATCAATTTGAGGGAAGGGTGGAGAGTAGACTTAATAACACTGCATAGTTGGGCATTAATCTTTGCCCATTGTGCACGATCAACATCGGGTATGGAATCAACGGAGGTAGTGAGATGGGATTTGTAGCCCAGTCCAGTAATCCACAGAGTGACATCAGATGCCTAAGTAGAATAGTTCGAGCTGTCCAATTTCTCAATAGATAGAGGGATGTTTGAGAAAATTGGAGGGTCTGCCCTAGCAGATGTAGGTGTAGGGTTTCCAGTATCAGCCATACGTGCAAATAGTACCTGTAAAGTACAAAACAGAACCAAATTAGGGGCAAAAAGGGGTTTTCACCCAAATGAGGTCCGATGAAGGTGAGACTTGAGGGATAGGGTTGTGTGGGGAGGACGACCTTATCGCCGGAATCGCGGCCGGAGAAATCGCCTCACACACCGCCACGCGCCGGTGAAGGGCGCTGTTTGGCGCGTCAAAGCTATGGCTCGTGGGAGCGCGTGAAGCTTCGTCTGGGGAAGCGACTTTCGGGATGGTGTAGATCGGTGCTGGGCGAGGCCAACCAAGGTGGTTTCGGCCAGAAAGCTCGCCGGAAAAGTCGCCGAAGCAACGGCGGCGGCGGTGGCCGGAAAAGTCGTCGAAAAAAAGGAACAGGTCGCCGGAGTGATGTCGGCGCTTAGTGGGGCGAACCCACAAAAAAATTGATCTTCGGGGATAGTGGGTCCACCGGGCAAGGCACAATTCTTGAGGTATCTCTATCAGGCTCTAGATACCATGTTAAACTAGATAAAGAATAGAGACATGTTTGACTGAAATCGTGTTTCTAGAATACACCATGGATCATTGTTTACATAGGCTTATTGCATTAAATACACATAAATAGGGAGGATATTTAGTTTCCTCTAAATGGAGATAATACGCCTATAAACTATAATTAAATACAATGAATGCATAATATTTGATTTGATTCTCAACACTTTTGATTATCGTTGAAGTATCCCCTAATGCCACACTTCAGCAGATTTTCTTCATGGTTGAGACCGAGGCCCTCCAAGTACTTGATGTCGAAGAAATGTTCAATATGAATAGTAGCAGCACCTTGGGTCACAATAGTGGTTTCAGGGTAGGTAGAGATATCAAGAACAGAGATGGTTGATTCACTGGAGTTCGACATTGTGGTAAAGGTAGGATTTTTAGGTTAATAGGTGAGTGTTTGGATTTGGTGTGTGAGAGAGAGAAGGCTAAGGTAGAAGAAGGTTTCTTATTAGGGAAATAGGTAAAGTGTTTTCAGAGAAGATAGGACAGCTTAAGTATAGGCTTTGTTTGGAGAATACGAAATGGTTTTGGGCTTTGAAAATTTGAAAGTGGAGGTTATGCCACTAAACCCGCCATGCTGATGCGTGCTGAGGTTATGGGTAACTTTGTACAGTTATCAATAGTTAAGTGACTTAGCATAGAGCATTAACTCACACTTACTCAAAATGAAACCGTTTTAGCCACGTTGTAAAACATGTTAAATGAAAACACATAACAGAAAACATCATCCAGGCGTTGGACTTAAATGCAACACATGCATGACAAGTGACTTTTGGATGCTATGTCCATTGGATGCTATTGTCATATTGGACGCTACATATAGGTGTTAATCATTCCTTTACAAAGTCTATGCCAAGTCTAGCTTGTCTTCAGTAAGGGGTTTTGTAAATATATCAGCTAGCTGATTATCTGTGGTTACAAACTGTAATTCCACAGTTCCTTTCTGAACATGGTCTCTTATAAAGTGATGTTTAATTTCTATATGTTTTTCCCTTGAATGTAGTATGGGGTTTTTGGAAAGATCAATTACAGCAGTGCTATCACATAAGATAGGAATGTTACTATCATATATACTGTAATCCTTAAGTTGATGTTTGATCCATTAGATTTAAGAGCAGCAACTTGCAGTTGAGGTATACTCTGCTTCAGTAGTGGATAGTGCAATGGTTCCTTGCTTCTTGCATATCCAGGAGACTAAGTTTCCACCAATGAAGTGACATCCTCCACTAGTGCTTTTTCTTTCAATTCTGTCTCCAGCATAGTCAGCATCATAGTATCCAACTAGTCTGAAATCTTTCTGCCTTTTAAAATATAGATCAAGATTAGTTGTTCCAATGAGATATCTGAAGATTCTTTTAACAACAGTTAAGTGAACTTCCCTTGGATCAGATTAAAATCTGCCACATAGACATACACTAAACATGATACCAGGTCTGGATGCTGTGAGGTATAGGAGTGATCCTATCGTCCCTCTGTATAAGATATTATCCACCTTCTTTGAACCTTCGTCCAGTCCAAGTACTGTTGTTGGATGCACAAGAGTTTTCATTGGTTTAACATCTTCCATTTTGAACTTCTTCAGAAGTTCCTTAACATACTTGGTTTGATGTATGTATATGCCTTTATCAATTTGCTTGATTTGCAATCCAAGGAAGAATTTCAGTTCTCCCATCATGCTCATTTCAAACTCTGTCTGCATTAACTTAGCAAATTCCTCACATAGAGATTCATTAGTAGCACTGAATATGATATCATCAACATATATTTGAACAATGATAAAATCAGAGTTATAATCCTTGCAAAACAATATTGTGTCTACTTTTCCTCTTGAAAAACCATTTTCTGAAAGGAATGAACTGAGTTTTTCATACCAAGTTGTTGGTGCTTGCTTCAGTCCCTATAAAGCTTTGTTAAGTTTGAAAATATGATTAGGAAAAACATCACTCTCAAACCTTGGGGGTTGTTCCACATAGACTTCTTCTTTTATCAGTCCATTGAGAAATGCACTTTTTACGTCCATTCAATATAGCTTCATATTGCTATGAGCTGCAAATGATAGTAAAATGTGAATTGCCTCTAGACGTGAAACAAGTGCATAAGTTTCAGTATAGTCTATACCTTCCTGTTGTGAGTAACCTTTGGCTACTAGCCTGACTTTGTTTCTTACAACTTTACCTATTTCGTCTAGCTTGTTTTTGAATACCCACTTAGCTCCTACAGCTTCTTTATCATCAGGTAGTTCAACAAGCTTCCAGACATCATTTTTCTAAAACTGGTCAAGTTCTTCTTGCATTGTTTTGACCCAACTTTCATCTTCCAAGGCATCGTCCACAGTCTTAGGTTCCATCTGTGATATGAGTGCTATGTGGCCTTGTTGTTGATGTGAGGATCTGGTTCTGACTTTATCCTTTGGATCACCAATGATCTGGTCTCCTAGATGATACTTCTTCATTTGCCAGTTGCTTTTAGTTGGTTCTCTTTGTTCTTCTACTGGACCGTCCAGGGGAGCATTGGACTCTTCAACTGAGACATCATCGTTGGATGCGTCTGATGACTTCTTTTCATCGTCCAACCTGAGATCTCCAAAAGATTCATCCAGCTCTGATAATTCCTTATCAGGCTTAGTGTCATTAAACTTCACATGGATAGCTTCTTCTACAACTAAGGTTCTAGAGTTATAAACTCTGTATGCCTTTGAAGTTTCTGAGTATCCAAGCAATATTCCTTCATCACACTTAGAATCAAATTTTCCCAGATTGTCTTTAGTGTTCAGAATGAAACATTGACATCCGAATGGATGGAAGTAGGATACGTTGGGTCTTCTCCCTTTCCACAATTCATATGGAGTCTTTTTCATGATAGGTCTAACATAAATTTTGTTATGTAAATAATAGGCAGTATTCACTGCTTCAGCCCAGAAGTGTTTAGGGGTTGAATTATCCTTCAACATAGTTCTAGCCATCTCTTGGAGTGACCTGTTCTTCCTCTCAACAACACCATTTTGCTGAGGCATCCTAGGTGTTGAGAAGTTGTGATGTATACCATTATCCTCACAGAACCTTTGAAAACTCTCGTTTTCGAATTCTCCCCCATGATCACTTTGGATCAAAGTAATGCGTACTCCTTTCTCGTTTTGAACTCTTTTACAGAAGTTATAGAAGACCTTAAAAGACTCACCTTTGTGACATAGGAACATGACCCATGTCCATCTTGTATAGTCGTCCACTACAACCAATCCGTATCTCTTGCCACTCACTGAGGCTGTTCTTGTGGGTCCAAACATGTCAATATGTAACAGCTCAAGAGGTCTAGAAGTGGAAACAATATTTTTTCTTTTAAAAGAACTTTTTACTTGTTTCCCTTTCTGACATAATTAAAAAAGAAGATCATCTTTGTATGACATACTTGGTAATCCTCTCATGAGGTTATGCCTGTTAAGCTTTGAGATTAATCTCAAGCTTGCATGACCAAGCTTTTTATGCTATAGCCAATTATTTTCTTTAACTGAAACTAAGCAAGATACATTTTGACTTGATAGTTCCCTAATTTTAATCTTCTACAGATTACCTTGCCTCTTTGCAGTGAAGAGAAGGGATCCATCAGAGTTCTTGACTATACATTCACCTTTGTTAAAGGCAACATCATACCCATTGTCACATAATTGACTTATGTTAAGCAGATTGTGTTTGAGACCTTTAACATAAAGAAGATTATCAATAGAGGGATAGGGTGGAATACCAATCTTACCCATGCCAGCTATCATCCCTTTTTGGTTCCCTCCGAAAGTGACTGCCCCACCAATCCTGGGTTTGAGGCTTTGGAACATACACCTTTCTCCTGTCATGTGATGCGAGCACCCACTGTCCAGGTACCATGACTGGAGTTTCTTTCCTACTGTTAAGCATGTCTACAACAGGAACAATTTTATCTTTAGGTATCCAGATTGACTTAGGTCATTTCTTGTTAGTTTGAAGGGCACTAGACTCTCCCTTCTTAGGCAGATGTCTGCATTTGGACGTAATATGTCCAGGTTTCCCACAGAAGTAATAAACATCTACATCCTCGTCATGAATATATTTATTTCCCTTATATCCATGCCCTGACCTGTCATTGGGTCTCTTACAACCTTCATATTTTAAAAGCTTGTTAAGGTTATCAGATCCCTTGACAAAGTTGGATAGATCCTTCTTTAGGTTATCAATCTCTTCATGAAGTTTTACAACATCATGTGGTTGACCTCTTAAGGAAGTATTTGTTTCAACTTTCAGAAGCTTCTCAACAAGCCTTTTGTTTTCTGCTTTGAAAGTCTGAATCTCTATGGAAAGCTTCATTTCTCTAGTCCTTGATTCTTCATAGGTCTGATACGCATGAGCATTATCATTCCATAGGGTTTGTCTATCCTCATTTAAGGCTTCATGTACTTTTGAGAGTTCTGTAAACTTTTTCTGTAAATCCTCATTTTCACTTTCAAGTTGTTTGAAACTATTTTCTAAAACTTCTTTTTCTTTTGAAAGTGATTGGTTTCAAAGTTTTGTAGGCCTTTGACCCAATAGAAGAGTTTGAAAGTAATTCATGATAAGCTTCTTAAAGTGATTTTAAATCATTAAAGTCTACCTCATCTTCCTCTTCTGGATTGGAAGAATCTAATGTAGTGTTTGCCATCAGACATATGTTGGCTTCTTCTTCCTCTTCATCGTCCAATGATGAGTCATCGTCCAAGTCTTCCCATGTGGACATCATAACCTTTTTGCCCTTCTTTTTTGTTGAAGATTTTCTTCTTCTTGTCCTTGTTCTTCTCAAGGTCTGGGCATTCTGACTTAAAATGTTTGGGCTTCTTGCATTCGTAGCAGACGATTGGACTCTTCTCCTTCTTCTCCTTGAATCTTTTCTTGTTCATGTTTCTCCATTTAGATCTGCCTTTCTTCTTCCACATAGCATGGATTCTCTTGGATATGAAGGATAGCTCATCATCTTCATCAGAGTCTTCATCTTTAGATTGCTCTTTTGATGACTCTTCTGCTTACATGGCTTTAGACGATGGTGCTTTCTTTGGCTTCTGGACACTGAGTGCTAGAGACTTGCTTTTCTTTGCATCACCATCTTGTTGCAGTTCTAGCTCATGCATTTTCAGGATTCCCACAAGGGCTTCTAAGGACATCTCGTCCAGTCCTTTGGTTGCTCTCAAAGCTGTAACCTGTGGTCTCCATTGCCTAGGCAAACTCCTCAGAATTTTGTCAATATGTTCATAGTTATTGTAATCTTTACCATGTGCTCTAAGCTCATTTAATATGGTTTGAAACTCTCTAAACATACTTTGTATGTCTTCGTTTCCCTCCATACTAAACAATTCATATTGACGAGTAAGAAGACTGAGTTTGTTGCATTTTACCTGGGTGGAACCCTCATACGTTAACACAAGAGTGTCCCACATCTGTTTAGTGCTTTTGAAACTGTGCACCTTGTTGTATTCTTGATTGGATAGTGCATACATGATGGTGTTTCTGGCTCTGGAGTTCAAATAGAATCTCTACTTTTGCTCCTCCGTCCATCTAGCCTTGGGGATCTCGTTGAGATTCTCATCATATGGAATGTAGTCGCCCATCTCCACAACATCCCACATATCAATATGACAGGACTCAAAGAATGCTATCATTCTTTGCTTCTAATAATCATATTTGACACCCTTGAAGAGTGGTGGTCTGTTCACAGCTTGCCCCTCATTTTCCATCTTTCTTAGGATCTGATTTCCTCTGTACTGCTAAGTACTCAACTCGAGAGGCCGAGCTCTGATGCCAACTGAAATACAGGAAATCACACTAGAAAGGGGGGTTGAATAGCGTGTTAGATAAAAGTTAAAACCTTTTTCACAAAGATGGAGATATCTTAACTTAGATTTTTACAAAGAACTTGTAAAATAGAGAGTTGCAGATATCGTCCAATGGTTCAAAATAACAGTTTAATGAAACTTCATTTTCTAGCTAACGTCCATGCGTGAAACAAAGACTTTTCGCAAATAAGTTAACAAAGAAACTTATGCTTCTAATGCGAGAAAATAACTCTAGAGATAATAGGTAAGCTAAAAAGCAATAGAGTAAAAACACTTAGTTTATACTGGTTCACTCAACCTGAGCTACATCCAGTTCTCCTTCAAAAAAACCTTTTGAAGGGTTCCACTAATCAAAACTTTGATTACAAATTCTTTACCCTGCCACTTCTGGCTACAAGTATTCTCTAGGCTGGTTCTAGCACACCTTTAATCTCCCCCTGAGATTAAAGAACACCAAAGTATTCTTTGTCACTAAGCCACTCCTGGCTTTCCAAATAAACTGTTTAATTACAAGTTCAAATCAACTCTCACAGAGAGGATGTTACAATGTAAACAGAATACACAAAGTTACTTAGCAAAAGCTTAGGAGTTGCTCTTTTTGTACAAGTGTAGGTCGTCCAATTGTTTTAGCAGAATTTCAGCTCTTTGAAAACTTGAATGCTTCGTTGTTGATTTCGTGAGCTTGATCCTCTATTTATAGGCTACAAAGTGAATGTATCCGTTGTGAGATCTAAGCCTTGTCAAAAAACCGTTCTCTCACAATCATATAACCGTTGCTACGTGTAACACTGTGGTTTTTCATAATGTATTAAGGGTTTGATTAACACTGCAAGAGGAATTAAATTTAAATTTATGTTATTCAATGAGCTAGTTAATAAAATAGCATAAATTTTTATGTATTTGGTTTGGATTTAGTGACCTTTTATACTTGTCGGGCCTTATTAGCGGGCTTTAGTAAGGTAGAAGAGGGTGTGGTTAGAGGAAACATAGGGAAGATTAGTAAAAGCCTAGAACCCAATTCTAAAACCTCCTCCCCAAATGTCTTATGTGCTAAAGATCCTCCTTCCTCTCTCATTTTTCTCACTACTCCTTCTTCCTCTCCAAGTTCCTCTTCTCTCTTGAGTTTGGAGTGTGACCTTCTACGCCATGGATGATTTGTTTCCTTCTTCCCTATAGCACCTTTGATTGTTATCGAGTGGGTAAGCTCTCCTCCTTCCTCCTTTGATCTCTTTGCTCCATTTCTTTTCTCTTTTCCTTTCTTTGGAGTGACCCATAATGGGTTTTGATGTAGAACCCTTCATTGAGTGTTATTTTTGGTTTATATTCCATGAGTATGATGTGGTGGTGTTGAGGATTTGAGGAAGCCTTTTTGATTGAGCTCAAGATCTTGTTTTTCTTCTCAAAAAGCTAGCTTAGAGGTGTTTGTGGTAAGGGAAGCTCTATCCTATACTCTATTGTGTTGTGATATTGAAATATTGATTGAGTAGATTAATCGGTTTTATATGTAATAGTTAGGGTTTGATTGGTGTATTTTGGAGTGCTTGAAAGCCATAGTTGGTCCCAAATCTAGCTATTTTTGTGCTCTTGTGAGTTGTAGAGTTCGCTCTCTGGCTAAGCCAACAGTATCGCTAGCTAAGCCAGAGCGTTCATAGAGTTCTCTGTTGCTTCTGTGGCTAAGCCAGAAGGACAACTAGCTAAGCCAGAGCGCTCCTAGAGTTCTTTGTTACTTCTATGGCTAAGCCAGAAGGACAACTAGCTAAGCCAGAGCGTCCTTAGAGCTCTCTGCCACTATGTGGCTAAGCCTGAGGGAGTGTTAGCTAAGCTAACCCGTCACTAGAATAAAATGACCTTTTGCTATCAATTTTTTTTTACTAAGTTAGAAGTTGTTGCTGGCTAAGCGAGAGGCTATTCTCACTAAGCTAAGGCGGGGAAACTTTAAAGTAGTTCAGGCACTGGCTAAGCTAGCAATGCTTATGGCTAAGCCAGGTACCTTCCTGATAGTGAAATTGAGAGAATGCAGGGGCTGGCTAAGCGAGGCATCAGTCTAGCTAAGCCATAGTGTGCTGAAAACCTATGTTTGTTTAATTGTCCTTCCTCCTTGTTTCCTTTGGATATTTATGATTGCTTGGTGACTATGAGTAAGGTTATTCTCATGAGGGTATCATATTTTCATATTTAAAAGAGGATTATTCTTTGGTTTGAGGTATTACCAATGAAAGAAGAATGTAAATACTTATAAATCTTATAAATGTTTAAGCAAATGTAGTAAGTTTACCTATGAGAGAATGTCTTTATGGTTGAGATATTATATTATTGACTGAGATGCTTAATTTTTTGTTGAGAACATTATTTATTATTGAGATGTATATGTTTTATTGAGATGATGAAATTATTGATGAAATGATGATGTGAGTGATATGTATGTGAACCTTGTGTTGGAACCATTCCTATATATTAAAAAGAGTTGGTTATGTACCTTTAGGAAGATTTTTATAGAAAAATGGCTGCTTTGGGAGGGTGAGTTCCACGCCAGAACTCTGATCCATTAAAGCAACCTGGGGCTCTCGCTTGGTTGGATATCTTCTCGAGTATCCACCCCTAAGTTTTGACTTCGAGTGGTGTGTCGAAGTGATGAAAACTACTTCCCAAGAGGTTTAGTTGACTCTTTTGGTGTATAGGGATGGATTATTGTTGTGGTTGATTGAAGAAATGTATTTGAACCCTTAAGTCAGGCCATTGGAAATGGTGGGTACGGAGGTGTCGTATCTAGGACCGTAGGGGATTCCAAATATGTTTTTTCGTTGGTATAAGGTGAGTGCACAGTTGGTGCACAGAAACATATTGTATGCGCACAGTTGGTGCATAGACATATGAGTAGGCACGTAAGTTGAGGGTGCTTGGTTGGCTCTCAACCTAGTACGGGGGGTTTTCGTGGAGGCTAACGAGATTGGGCCTATAGAATAGACGAGTGGACGAATCCCTATAAATGTAAGGTCTTGCAAACCTACAGAGGTAAGCCACTATAGCACTTGTCTATTTTCGATAAAACCACACTTTCCTCATAGGGTCAGCTCAAGGGACTCCCTGAATGGTCAGAATGTACATACTAAGGTAGGGGATGGGGCCTATGAGGGACCGCTCATATGATGTTGAAACTCCATGGAGTAGAGTCAGTGTCTAATGTTTAAGGTTGCCTAATAGTTGTTGGTGTATGACAATTGTGATGATTGATTTAAGATGAGATTTTGTTATAGTTAATGTACTATGGTGATTGAGAATTTGTGATGGTTAATGCTTAGATGTGATTCATGATGTTTGGTGGTTTATGTTGATAATCGATGTTGTTGATGATTGGTTGAGTATATGAGATTTCTTATGACAAGTTAAATGTACATGTATTCTTTCTTTTAAAATACCAAGTTTTAACATTGAGAAAATTATATATATGTATCTTTATGTGTTTATTTAATGGTAAATTGTATTTAAATATGTTTATTCTAGTAAGCTTACCCTTGCGTATGGCTCATGTGATTGTGACTGTGATGATCTCGAACTGTGTTCGGGGGAGCAGATAGAGTTTAGGTGGATCTTTCTCTTGGAGATATTGCGGATAGAGCGTACGAGGGATTGAAGACATGATCATTTCTTTCTCTTCTTTTGTTGGTCTTATGTATAGAATGGACTAGTTTTGGGGTATTGTGTATTTATCATGTGAAAAGATGTATGCATATATAGTTTTATGTAGTTAAGCTTTGTATAAGAGATGTTTATATTTTGAGCTTTGAATTTTATTTGTTGTCTTCGGGAATTGTGGTAAAATTTCTCCAGTATTTTATCAATAAATTAATTAGAGAGTTTTTAAAATTTAAAAAAAAACTTTAGTTATTATATATGTAACGAAGGCGGGTTGTTACACTACGTGTCAGCTTCGGTGGAGAGAGAGAGGAGACAACAATACATGCAACGCCTCCACTTTAGTACGGTTTTTGCAGAGAGAAGCTTTTTCTGTCCCTTGTGGTACACTTTCGAATATTCAAATGAAATGTCACATATGATAAGAGGGGGAATAAGGAACATTTCAGAGAATCAACATCGAAAAGCTTAAGTGTACTTTTACACAACATGGACGCATTATATAGCTGTTTGATAAAAAAAAAAAGGTGTAAGTTATATAGGCTAGTGGAATCTCCTCAAATGGACGCAGTGTTTATACACTGGTTTTCACAATGCATTGGACGCTTGTTTCATTACAGCACATTGGACGCTGGTTTTACACTTTATAAAAGCAAGTTCCACGCGTTATACACATAGAGATATATTGTTTGAGCTTAAGAAATACAATACCAATGAGGCATTGGACGATACCTATAATACTCAAACATAAATCATTAGATACTTCAAAATTTAATCTCATTTGTTATCATTAAAACCAAAGTTTGAGGGGTTGGACATCGTCCAAAGTCTTAGACTCCAATAGTAGCATCCCCAAACAAAAGTAAATCATTTGCAAAGAATAGATGAGAGAGAGCCGGAGCATTCCTGGCAAGCTTCAGAGGTTTCCAAGCCCCCTCATTGACCTTTAAGTGAATAAGTTGAGATAGACATTCAACACAAAGAACAAAAAGATAAGGTGAGAGAGGATCTACTTGGCGGAGACCCCTATTTGGCCAAAACTTTTCAATTCTATATCTCCATTAACCAAAACCTTAAAAGAGACTAAAGACAAACACTGGTATACCAGATGAATAAAATTTTCATCAAAATCGATATCCTTTAGAGTGTCCCTGATAAAGCTCCACTTAACCTTGTTGTAGGCCTTCTCAAGGTCTACCTTGATAGCCATGTGTTAGCTATTGCATTTAGGATTGTTGCCACATTCCAAATTATCCATTTATTTTATGTTTTTTAATATGTCAAAGTCTGTTTCCTTGTTTTTAGGAGTTTGTTAATGTTCAATTTTTTTTAAGTGGGTTGAATCGTGGCCTGACTAGAGGACATGATGTTAGTGGTCAGTTATCATAGGCTAGAAATAATGGGGGCTATATTATAGGTTGGAAAAAGAAATAGGGTTAATTTTACTTGACCGGACATTGCGGATGGTACTTCAAATTTGAATCTTGCATTTGCTGGCCAATTGTTTCATCACAAGTGTGAAATGAATTGCATAGTTAGTTTTATGCAGAATATTTGATAATTTAAATAAACGCCTATATGCATGTGAGAAGTCTACGAGTACAAATATTTAGTAAACAATAGACATGTTAATTGAGACTTTATATGGAAAGTAAACAAACCAGAAAACTTTCCTTCATCATTAGAGCCATGACCATCTCAGAATTTATTCTTATAGTTGGATGTTTAACAACTAAAAAAAGATATCATAGATTTTTTTTACCAAATTGATATGCCTACTTTTTTTAGGTCTTGATCAGTGATGACACAGTGGATGAACATTTTGCTGTCAAATATAATTAAATATTAGGATTCTCTTGAAATCATTAGATCTTTTAATGCTCCTTCACATTTTTTTTTACTTTAAAATTGTTATGTAAAGAGAGGCCTAGGTATTCGGATTTAAATTCTATCACTAGGAATGTTTTTAATATTTTTTATAGAGGTGTTGGATATCCTGATCTACCTTTGTGTGGGGAGCCACTAAATGTTTAAAAGACATTTACCATCTTAATGATATTTTCTGTGAATAAGGTTCCCATATATATCCTATATAGTAAAAAAATTATTGATTGTTCTATAAAGAGAGGCATAGGTATTTGGGTTCAAGAAGGAGAATCTAAACAAGGTATCTATCAAATTCCTTTACATAACAAGGCCTAATTAATGATGAATAAGTGCATTTTAGAAAAACAAATGAAGAGGAGACTGAAGAGCTGACAATTCAGGTACTAACACTTTTGATCTCATTTTTCTTTTTAATTTTTTTGTGTCATGATGTTAATTTGTGTTTTATTTGAACTCTGGCAGTTATTAGCAACTCCCAAAGGAAGCATCAAAACAAAGACCAGTGAAAATGTCAGCAAGTATATTCTATGACTTTTTTTTTTATCATTACTACTTTTTTATTTGTGGAAGTACTTTGTCTCTTCCTCTTTGATCTTGCACAGATTCCTCTTTCTTAATTGTTTTGCATAAAGGTTCACTATTTTTTGGCCCTTTTGTGGTTCCTAATACGCACTAAGCAATTTATTTTTGTTGGGTCAATAGGCTCCTATTTTCTACCTTTACGGCCTCCATTTTTGTGGTCTGAGTGTTATAAATTTATTAATATGATTATTTTATATTTATCCTTTATCCTAGATATGCTAAATTACTATTAATTTGATTATTTGATTGTGAAATATCATTGGATTTTGCGAGTATTGGAAGAAAGTTAGGATTTGTTCTACTCAGGTGAATATATGGATAATCAATTTGATCTTTTTTCCTCTTTGTTTGCAATAATGAACAATTACTTGATGATTTGGGCATAAATGAGCAGAAATGTAATTGTTTCTAGTAGTAGGTGTATTTTTGGTTTGGGTAGTTTCAACCAAAGCTTAATTTTAACCATTGAAACTTGGTTCAATAAAAATGTACTCTTGATTCATTTTATTGATTCGGCTAAAGGAGGTTGGTTAATTTCCTCTGTCTACCATTTTTATTTGTTTTATTTCTATTTAAGTTTTGTAATTTTTATTAAAAATCAGGTTATGGTATAAATGATTGATTCTGTCTCATATATTCTATTATTTATTTTTAAAGAAAATAATTATATACACAAATCATTGAACGTGATCCGTGTGAATGCACGAGTTACTGACTAGTTGTAACTAAAAGTTAAATACTTATAGAAAAAAAATGATCTCAAACTATCCGTCTTTTTTATTGTAACTTAAACTTGATCAAATGATTAATGAAATCATATAAAAACAACTTAACTCTACGGAATTAGGTGAAACTAATAAAGAAGAAAACTAATCTATAGAAGAAGATTAAAATTAAACCGATGGGTCTAGCTCAGTTGGTTGAGCAGGATATGTGAGTTAAATCTGGTACTGTGTTCGATTCTTATGAATAAAAAATATATATTAAAATTAAAACAAAACAAAAAGAAAGTTGAAATATTTTAAAATAACAATCATGCATTTTGTCAAATTATTAAATGACAACGTTAAATCTTGCGGCCGGCAAAGACGATAGATGCATCTTGAATTCTTGATTGATCACTCTGCTTGTAATGAAATCTCCCATCGTCATAGCACATAGAAAGACTTGCCATTTCATTTCTTCTTCTGAGCCTTATTTGCACTCTGAATTCTCCTCCTTCTTCTCTCACTAAACACAACAAGGCAAGCTTCAATAGCTTTTCTTCCCTCAACCTTAAAAGTCAACGCTCCTTCCTCCACTTATTCACTTTTTTTTTTTATTATTTCTTTTTTACTCTCAACTAACTAACCTCTTTTCTCTTCAATCTGAGGTCTCCCAGTCAGTCCAACATGAATCTTTTACTCACCGCTGTAACTCTCCTTATTTTCTACACGGTGAAATTTTTTTACTCAAACTTGTGGGTCCCATGGAGAACGGAGCGTCACTTCAAGAAGCAAGGGATAGGGGGTCCTGGCTACCGTCCGATCTTGGGAAACTCATCAGAGATCCAACGGCTCTACGATGACGCCAAGTCAGAGCCAAATCCTCCGTTTGACCATGACATCATGGGACGCGTGGTTCCATTTTACGACAGGTGGTCTCGCACGTACGGGAAAACGTTCGTGTACTGGTTCGGTTCGACGCCCCGGTTGGCAATAACCGAACCAGACCTGATTAAGGAGGTGTTCATGAACACGCGCGGGGAGTATGTGAAAGTTCCGTTCAACCCTCGGTCCAAGTTGCTCTTTGGACAGGGCCTTGTGGGCCTCGAGGGTGACCAATGGGCCTTCCACAGAAGGATCATAAACCTCGCCTTTAACTTGGAGCTTGTTAAGGTACTTCATCTTGTCTTAGAAGCTTTAACTTTATTTTTAAAATTCTTATTTGAAGTTTAATTTTAAGAGTAAATAATAATACATGTAGTGATAGTTTAAAATTCTGTCAGAAAATAAAATAATACATGTAGTGATAGTTTAATTTTAATTTTTTTACATGTACTAATAAAAATGATCTCATCAGTGTTATATGCTCGTAGCATTTCTCATCAGTGCATACAAAATAATCTCCAACATTAAAGTACTTTTTAACTTAACTTTTAAGTCATAAATGTTTGACCGAACTTTTTTATGATTTAAAAACTACTTTAAAATTCAAAATAAGAGCTTTAAATATAAACTAAAAATTGTTTAGTAGTTTTAACTTAAAAATACTTATCAAGAGGGTCTAGTTCAGTTTGAGCAGGGTGCGTAAGTGTTGTAAACCTCTTTGGTATTGTCTTCAATTCCTACGGATAAAAAAACAAACTTAGAAATACTTTTAAAATTAAAGTTTTGCTTTTTTTTTTTTTTTTATCATATCCATTAGTTCAAGATTAGAGGGAATTAAAGTGTGCAATTTATTTTTAAATTTACTTAGCTTTTTTTTTAAGCTAATTTGTCCTTTTCTTTTAATGAGTGAACCATGAAAACTGTTGCAGGGATGGGTGCCAGATATTGTGGCATGTGTCACAAAGAGGCTGGAGAGATGGGAGGACCAAAGAGAAGGAAGAGAAGAATTTGAGATAGATGTGCTGAGAGAGCTTCATGATCTTTCTGCAGATGTTATATCAAGGACTGCTTTTGGCAGCAGTTATGAAGAGGGCAAGCATATTTTCAACTTGCAGGAGCAACAAATGCATCTTTACTCACAGGCAGCTAGGAGTGTCTATATCCCTGGATTTAGGTCTTTACCAACTCTTCTTTAACATTTTTTTCCTCTAACTATATCCTAAAAAGGAGTAGAATTTTATTTCAAGTTACAATCTCACAGCCTGAGAGTTACTATAAACTATCATAGGCAGTTATTTTACAAATAAATCACCAATTTCGTCTTTCAAGTATTACCCTCTTTCCTAAGTAGTCCCTAAAGTAATAAAACTATTTAAGTAATCATTGAAGTATTGAATATTTATCACTTTAGTCCCTAAGTTGATGTATTTCAGTGAATATCGGGGAATAATTTGAAGGGCTTTCTAATATTTGGGAAAATACTTAGCAGGAATTCTAATATTGCTAGGACTACTTAAGTAGTTTCTTTTACTTTAGAGATTACTTAGGAGAGAGAGTGACAGTTCAAGGATGAATGAAATTGATGATTTACTCTTATTTTTTCAATGATACAGTATGCATGCCACACCACTAAATACAAAATAAGAACAGTAGGTGGGTGCAAGATATTTACTATATAAAAACTAGGATCTTATGTCCATGACTTTTCTTTCCTTAGCACCAACCTTGCTAATCAACTCAGGTAAAAAATAAGAAAAAAAGAAAAGGCTAAAATACATTTTTAGTCTTTTAAGTTATCGATTATATTTAGTTTGGTCCCTTATCTTTTAAAAACTTTAATTTAGTCCTTTATGTTTTTAAAGTGAGTCAAAATGGTCCTTTTAAAACAATGATCATTTCTAATTTTGGGACATGATTTTGAATTCTTTATGTTTTATGAAAGATAAGGGACCAAACTGAATATAATTGAAAACATAAAGGACCAAAAGTATATTTTAACCAAAAGAAAAACATAATTTAAGATGTTGTCCCATTAAACCAACTGCAGGGCATTTCTCAATTAATGAGTGCTAAAAATTTGATCCAATAGTTTCTAACTCTTGGGTTGTTCCATTCAATCTCTTGCTTTTAGCTAAGTTAAGGTGAGAGATACAACTACATATAAATTTATTTGTTCCAGGCCTTGAATAGTAAATTCTAAATTACAATTTGGATATAGATGTCTCCAAATAAAGTTTATGGCATACCTGGTATATTTTGCCTTCTTGGCTTAAAGTTATCGAGTTTGTGTTTGACACCTTTTTTTTCTGGAACTTTGATAAAACAATAGGTATTTGCCAACTAAGAAGAACTGGGATAGGTGGAGACTAGAAAAAGAAACACGTGAATCAATTCTCAGGCTGATTGAGACCATGATAGAATTAATTGAAAAAAGCTATATTAATTACTTTTTTTGATATTGATGATTTGTCTCATGTTACTTATAATTAGGATCAGATATATTATTTATTTTTTTTCATTTTTATCTCTGTAATATGTAAATCATTTGCTTTTAGTCTCTATCAAATATTTTAGTTTTAGGGACTAAAATAACGGGGAAATACAAATTTAGAAATTAAATTGGTCATTTATTAAAAAAAATAAAGAGAATCTTGACCCACATTTTTTTATTGGTATTTTATTTTGTTAACTTAAAAGTTCACAATTAGTAAGAGTGGTAAAAATGAAAAAAATAAGTGAAAAATATGATAAATAATAATAAGAAGGTGAATACAAAATGCAAGAAATAAAATAAAAATAAAAATGCTTAATTTAAAAGAAAAAAAAGTGAATAAGCAAAAAAAAAAGTAAAAATAATTAATATACTCTACATCTTTTTTATTTTTCCTTAATTAAACCATTCACATTTTCATTTTCACCATTTTTTTCATCATCCACCACGAAACAAAAGATAAATGTTGTATCAATTCGCTGACAAAACGTTTGAAAAACGAAGCTGGGATTTGACGGGACGATGGTAGTAGAGTGACAACTTAGCATTTATGACAACGTTGGGATTTTTGCAGTTTTATTACAGTGACAACTTAGGATTTGATGGGACGATCATTTTCGCACGTTACAACCTATCTATTCTCTATTTTACTAAACTACTAGTATGGTACCGTGCGATTGTACGGATATGTTGATTTTCACATACATTTTAAAATAATTTGTTATATACTATTTCTTTCACTTTTATTTATAAGATTTTTTTAATTAATTCTTATCCAAAAATATTTAATTTAGTTAGTTACATTAAATTTATCAATAATATATATTACTTTTCCAAAAATGTTCTTAATTTTTTTTAAATTAATCTCTCTCCACTTAATTACTTTTCATATTATTAATTAATGTTTGGAGAGAAAATAATTAATTAAAGATACTATAGGAAAAAAATAATTAATGCATCTAAAAATTAGAAAAAGGTATTATAAAAAGGAACAAATAATTTTTTGAAAATGATCTTATAAATAAGGACGGAAGGAGTAAGTTCAAATATATTAAATTCATTAATGCAATATATATTCATAATACATTGTATTGATTGTTATATAATTAAAAATTATATAACACTACTTAAAAAAATTACACGACTTTAAAAAAATATTAATTAAAAGTTATTATATATGATAAGTTTATTGAATTTTATAATCACTACTTTAAAAAATATTAATTATATTTAAAATAATTTTGATAAAATTACATTTATTAAAAGAATTAACATGTAACTGTAATTTATTTTAATGTTTTATGAGATATTAATGTATAAGAATATTATTATAAATGATTAAGATTAATGTTATTATAATTTTTTTAACATTCATTTTAATTTTTATTTAATATATTTATTTGTTAATATAATCATGTTAGTTTATGTAAATAAAAAAAAAAGAATTGTAATCAAAAGAAAATAAAGAATGTCATGTAACTAACGTTAATAAAGTAGTAGTATATATTTTTTTTGTTACCATGTTATTGATATGCAGTATCCATCGGCTTTGCTGATGACTAATCTCCGTCGGGAACCTGACTGGCCAGTGGGGTTCTCCTCTTCCAACAATGTTTTTTCTATCCACAAGACTCGAACCTTGGTAAAGTAGTAGTATTTTAATAGATAGTAAAGTAATTCTGTAAAAAAAAAAAAAGATAGTAAAGTAATAGAAGTAATAGATAGTAGATAAGGACTTATCTTGTAAAATGATAAATAAAATATCTACTTACCAGACTATATTATAGTAAGATCAAAGTAAAAAAAATCAGAAAAAATAAAGGAATAGAAAAAATATCCAAACAAATACAATTCAAAAGATTAAATAAAAGAAGACATTCCATAGCTAAAACTAAAAAGAAAATGCGAATCTTTATAAAAAAATGAAACTAACATTGTATTGATCATAGTAACCTCAACCTATATTTAAAACTCAATAGATAGTTCTTAATTATTATCACCATTGATGATAATTAACAATTAATAATTTATTATTAAAATTGAGGAGAAATCAAATTGCTCAAATAATAATTTTTTAAAAGTTATTCTTCATCTTCACCCTTCATTTTCTTTTAATCTTATGGTTAAAGATAACTTACTCATTAGAACCATTAAATTAAAAGAAAATAGATGGTGAGATAAAGATTAACTCTTTACTTGATCACTTCCCATTAAAATTATATGTATTTCGGGTTGGGTTGATTTGGATTTGAAACTTATACCCAATATCCAATCCAACTACAATTGAATTAGTCAAAGTGAACTCAAGCAAATCCGAATCCACTAAAATTTAACGAGACTATAGGTTGAATTGATTGGGTTCATAAGTCACCCATATCTGCTTATACTCCTATAAACTAGTTATAAAATAATCAATAAGAAACAATCAAAACACAATTAATCCATTTTTGAGTCACACTTAACAGACACAAGTCAAGGTTCAGTAAATTAAAAAATTTAAAGACATCACATACTTCATATTAGGAATTGACATCAATTTAAAGACGATAAGGACATGAATAGTGGTTCGACATAGAAAAATTACATGAAAAATATCACTGCTTACATTTCTCTGTCTCTCATCTTTAAAATCATTCAGCTACAGAAGACATTAGTGGAAAAGAACTCAATGCGATAAGAGCAGTGGTTCATATTTATTTTTGTTGTCATAGGAATTAAATTATTCATTTTTTTATGGCATCAGTACAAATGAACTCAATATGAAAAAAAAAAACAATATATAAAAAATTAACCACTAATAAATATTTACCAAATAAGACATAACCAAAACAAAAAGCATTACGGTCATGGTTGTGATATATATACGAATGATAAGTCTAAATATTTCAAAATTTCATAACATTAATATTAATCATTATTTAATTTAGGAATCATAATTGAAAAATATGAAAAAGTGAAAATGATGAAATAATAAACAATTTGGCGTCAGTAAGCAGCCAAAAATATAAATATAAATGAATTGGGGTTTAGTATACAATATACAATAGGAGCTTAACATATATAAGTCATATGGTTCAATATATTAAAAAGAAATTAAAAACTTCACATCAGTATATAAGTAATGGTTCAGGACATGATCGTGGTTTAATCAACTACAGCAAAATGATTCCATTGAAGAGGAGTTGAGAGGTAGAACTACTAACTGCCCCCTATTGCATTGCCTTAGTGTGACCTCTGAAAACATGAACATCAAATTCAAATGTTGCATTTTCTCTATTGACAAACTCAAATATACAAACATCTCCAGGTTGCAGTTCATTTTCTCTTGCAAATGAGGACCAACCAGCAGAGAGCGTGGCTGAACTGTTGTATTCATTAAATACAAGTTTTAATGGCCACAATTTGTTTCTAAACTGTATCTTCATCACATTCTGGTTCATGTTTGCAAAATACTTTTTGACAAAGTTGCTCGGCACACGCTGCATCAAGTCATATATCACCTTTAGAACAAAATCAAACAATTCATGAAACAATAATAATATTTTCTGGCTAGCATGACATAAAAACTTGCACACCTAATAACAAACTTAGGTGCTTAACTAAACCTTACCGGGCATCTGGTTATATTTGTCTGCAAATTTAGAGTTAAAGTGACAGTAAAAAAGGGATTTTCTGATGTGAATTTGCTAGCTTCTTCAAGAGCTCTTGTTGTTAAGATCTTTGACTTCTTGTGGCTTTCCAATAGTGAAGATGTTTGACTTGAACTTCCACTTGTCCAGTTAATTGAAGGATTCTAATAATAAAGCAGTTAGGCAGAATTTATCACGATACATATAAATATATTTAAACAACATTAGAATAAATATTTATGAATATTATTAAATTAATTAATTATTTTCAATATATTCATTTTGTTTGAACCAGTGGAAAAGAACTAAATTTCAAAAGTGGAGTAGTTCCTAGTTTTTCCGGTAGAAGACATTAGTGATAATCAGTTTTTTCAAATCCACAAGTACAATATGAAAAATACAAACAAAAGAATTTCAAATATGAAGGGTTCAGCATAATAAAAAATCAATAATTATTTATCCATTTAAAAAATGACAAATAAATAATGGTCTGTGATATCTCTGATATCATGATAGGACCAGCATATAGAAATACATGCCATATGCAAGTACATCAACACTACCAGTCAAAAACCATAAATTGATAAAACCAAATCCTTTTGACATACAACTCTTGGTTGAGATATTGAAGTATTAACTACAGAAAAACAATTCCATTGAAGGGGAGTTGCGAGGTAAATCTACTAAAATAGCTTAATAGAAACCAATAGCCCCTATGCATTACCTTATTGTGACCTCTGAAAACATGAAAATCAAATATTGCATCGTCTCTATTCACAAGCTCAAAGATACAAAGATCTCCCGGTTGCAGTTTATTTTCTCTTGAAAATAAGGGCCAACCAGCAGAGAGCATGCCTTTAGTATTGTATTCATTAACTATAACTATGAACTTTACAGGCCACAATTTGTTCCTAAACTGTATCATTGTCACATTCTGGTTAATGTTTGCGAAATACTTTTTGACAAAGTTACTCGGCACGCACTGCATCAAGTCATATATCACCATTAGAACAAAATCAAACAATTCATGAAAGAATAATAATATTTGCTGGCTAGCATGACTTAAAAAATTTCACACCTATTAACATATTTAGGTTCTTAACTAAACCTTACCGGGCGTCTAGTTATATTTTCGTTCTCACGAGTTAAAGTGACCATGAAAAAGGGATTTTCTGATGTGAAATTGCTAGCTTCTTTTAGAGCTGTGGTTGTTAGGATCTTTGACTTGAACTCCCACCTGTCCAGTTAGTTGAAGGATACACCCAATTTAGTTTTAGCTTTCTTAGAGTAAGAATAGCCACCTAAGAAGTAAGATACAAATTACACACGTTTGATATATAGAGGTCTAACATCTAAAAATCTAGAAATAGATTCACATTCAACATTAGGGATTCTCAAAGTTGAAAAATTAGCTAAGATTTGACTCATCTAAAGTGAGTATCTATAACCAATGATTGAAATATTAACAGTTTAGATCGTGATTATATACATACATGTGTATAATAAAATATGTAATTGTTTAAATTTCAAGTGTTGATTCACAAGCATAACAGAGAAACATAAACTCCAAATAGCTATCTTATCAATTCAAACGATGGAAATCCCACGTTAGCTAGTGACATGACCAAAATAATGACTATAAGTGGGGTTAACCCTCACCCCATGAACTACTTTTTAAGGTTGAGTTAGACTCATACCCAAATTTTAAGATGATATCATAGCCAGTGACTGATCCAGGGGGGCAATTAGCAGGGTCCTTTCCCCCACCCCCCTGCCCTCCTGGTGAACCAAATAGTATATATAAGCATATATACTGCCTTATGAAAATCTCATATTTAGTAGTGGAATTAATGAACCAAATAGTATATATGAAATGGAGAAGTATGTGTATATCTAGGATGGATCATGCATGCAGAGATAAAATGGAGAAGTTTGGGTATAACCAGCATGGATCATGCATGCAGAGATAGAGAAGTGGTAGTTTCAAATTAGTTTTTTTACATGTTGAAATGTTTGATAATCAGCTATTGACAGTAAAGTGGACTCATTTGATGCTGCTAAACACTAACATCAACCTGACTCAGACAAAAAGTATAAACTAGTAATGATGCTTACAAGTTTTCCATGTTCAAGACTTGCTCTGAGGATAATCTTAAAGAAATGGATTGCAGTAGGCAAGGGATGCATATTGCCTGGGGAAGTCATGGATGTTGAGATGGGATCATAGGGTCAAAAAGGGATTTCTGACTCAACAAAGAAACAAAGGTAGCTGCATGAGATGATGAAAAACGATTTTCTGCAGCATCACCGAGAAGAATGAAATGCTCCAAGTCAAAAGTCAAAAGAAGACCCTCAAATTTTGTTCTCCACATTTAAAACCGTAGTCAGAGACTCAGAGTTATACTCCTTCTGTTTCTTTTTATATATAGTTGAAGGTTTATTTGTAGAAATCAATGAATGCATTAAATTTTCTTGATTTTAATAATTAATTATAAGATTTTCTATTTTACTCTCTTTTCATTTCTACTCTACAATAAATACATGTGTAAATTCATTAAAGATTAAGAGAGAAGTAAGGGTATAATTGATAAAAAAGTAATTAATGTGATTTTGAACTTTGCAAACGACAGATAAATATAAACAAAATTTTTTCAAAAATCCGACACTTAAAAAGAAATGGAGGGAGTACATTTTAAGAAAAATGTTAGCTCATTGGACAACGAGGAAGCCTGATTTTAAACAATTAATTTTTATATTTTATATTTTTATATAATAAATATTTTTTAATAAAATCTGACTATTTTCAAATGGTTAAAATCAATTCTAAAAATGATCTGGTTAATGAAACTAAAATTTTAATTATCAAATTAAACTAATAAAGGTTGAAATTACCACCAAGTTAATTTTTTAAAGACTTAATTTGTCATCATATATAAAAGATCGATCAAAGTTTTTTTTTTTTTGTCTTCTGCATACGATACCTCGTGTTTGACTATATGTGATTTCTCAAACTTCACTCTACAATAAAGAATCTAACGAAAATTAAATTTTAACATACAATTATAAATTAATGACACTATATTTTTATAAAAAAAATCTTAATTTAATATTTTAAAGTCATATACATTATTATGCTAATATTTTTATTAAAAAATTGATCACTAAATTAATAATTTAAAAATTGCAAATTTATCATTTTTAAAAATATTTTAACATTAAATTAGTCTATTAAAAACTTAAAATATCACTATTTTTATTCTTATTTTGGTACCCATGACATTGGTGACCTTCTTTTTTCATTCACAAGCTCGAAACCGAGACCTTGCTTAAAGGTGCTGAGTCCAATACCACTTGGACCATATTTATTTGATAATTATCTTTAGTGAAAAAATTATATTAAAAAATATCTAGCTAAGATCGTTAGATTTTAT
This sequence comes from Pueraria montana var. lobata, assembly GCA_026413185.1. Lineage (NCBI taxonomy): Eukaryota > Viridiplantae > Streptophyta > Magnoliopsida > Fabales > Fabaceae > Pueraria > Pueraria montana. The sequence continues at coordinate 15,461,767 of CM048651.1, read as the reverse complement.
AACTTAATACAAAAACTATAGGAATTTTAATTTAATAAATAAATGAATCATGTAATGTATGCTTGTATATGCAATCACCGTAAGTCTGTTAATTATTTTGGCATGTAAAAGTTTTACGTATGATTTTACTAATCTCAATTTCTGGTAAAAAAAAATCTCAATTTAAATTATATGTTGTTAAATAAATTAAAATTAAATTTATTCAAATTATATATAAGTTTACCAAATGAGTTCAACTCTAATAAAATATAATGGTGCAATATTTGGCAATGTAACGACCTGAGATCATTACATGAAATTAAAATATAGATAAATCTATTTTATTTAATTTGAGAAAAACTTAAAGTTAAGTAATTATGAAAAGAGAAAAAGGGTCATGCACTAACAGTGTAAAATATTTTACACTGTCGTCCAATCTCAACCCACAATTTATGGTAAGTTTGTTGACTTTTATAAAAATATCTTAAAAGTCATTCAAACAGCGACTTGTGATTGGATGACAGTGTAAAACTATTTTACATCGTCCGTGCATCACCATTAAACTCTTATGAAAAAGTGTAAAATATTTTTACTTTTCTATCTAGTTCACCATATTACATCAAACCGTAAGTCATATCAACATGCATAAGAGGAATAATTAAGTTTTGTACCTTATTGAGGTATTAAGATATAAGTATGGGTTGCCTGGTGGTGGGTAGGTCTTGGGCGGGACAAGTTGTTCTCAATGGTGGGGGGATATTCAAAAAATAGAAATGGATAATGATGGGTGGTTTTCAAATTTTATTTGTAAGAAAATTGGGGATAGGAGACCAACATTGTTTTGGCATGATCCATGCATGGTTAGAAGGGATTCCGTTGGAATCCAAATATAAACGATTGTATTCATTAACTATGGATAAGTATGCTACAATATAATATCAGACAACTTTTTGAGTGGGAGAAGGGACTTTTGATGGAACTAGAGCATAGTTTGAATCAGATTGTTTTGATGGAAGATAAAAAAGATTACTGGGTGTGGTGGGGTTATAAATCGGGGTTGTTCTCTGTTAAATCAGCTTATCATAGCTTGGTTACAAGAAATGAGTTGGAAAAAGATCCTTTGTTTAAAACAGTATGGTGTCAGGGGGTTCCCACGAAGGTTCAAGGCTTTGTTTGGAGGTTAATTCAGGATAGAATTCCTACATTGGTGAATTTGGTGAAAAGAAATATTTCAGATGCTTCTAACACTATGTGTCTAGGTTGTAATAAGTGTGATTTTTTTTTGCAAGAGTATGGGGAGAATGCTTGAGGTGGTGGGGCTTCCAATCAACAATGTCTTTCGAAGCAAAGTATCATCTGGTGCAATTTCAGGGTATTGTATCAGGTTCAGAGAGCACAAGATAGGTATGGAAAATTGTATGGTATGCAGTGGTTTGGCGGATAGCAAATAGGGAAGCAAATAGCTTGGCGGATTCTTTTGCAAAATTTGGTTTGTCTTTACATACGGATGTTTGTTTTTATAACAAGATTCCTCAATTTGCTGTAAACTCCTTCATGGAGGACGTGAATGTAATGGATTCCAATATGAATATGAATTAATTTGTCTTGGGTTTTATGCCCAGACAAATCAGCAAAAAAAAAAAAAAAAAAAACATGTAAGTTTATACCTTGTATTCTTTTCCAGTGAATAAAAATAAAATACCTTGTACAGTTTATTAGTTTTTGATAGAAGACTTCAATCAACCGAAGCTAAGCATCAGGATTCGATAACTCCACTTGAGCAATAGTAAAAAGTGGTCATGATATATAGAATTGTAGTAAACATCTAGAAACAGGAAAATATGGATGAGTTAAAAAAATTGCACCTCTTTTCCATTGACTTCAGATGAAACAATATATGATAATTGTGTACAGTTGCAACTTCTAATGAATCAAATATTAACAATTTCACCATTGTTTTACGATCATCTAGTACATCCCCAATGTACAGTTCTATGCGTTCAGAGTTTGAAACTATATATGAATAACCACCTGATTAAAAAAATTCAAGAAACATAAAAAAGGGTTATGAGAATAATCCAGATTAAAATGAAAGAGGATATTATCAACATAATCGTATTAGAAGGTATGATAAATAATCCACGTTGACCAATGCATATTAAATGTTTGTAACACCTGGAGGTATAATAATCAATGATAATAATTAGTATATAAAGGTTATGTTTATGTCACCTGACAAATGATACTTTCAGTTTTTTTTTTTAATTAATTTTCAGCTTCTAATGATTCTTACTAAGCATGTGGTCAGATAATTCGTTTGGCTTCTTAGTAATAGTTTCTATGAGCATAGGGGTAAGAGGAAAGTTGAGGAATTGGAGGAGGCTGACACATCAGCAAAACATATGATGTGGCGAAAAATACAGTATTGACATGTAAGTGTATTGTCGCGCGTCTCAGAAATTATATATTATAAATAGAAGGAGACAGAGATTAGTCTTTGAAATTAAACGCACAAAAGATTCCTTAATAATGATAAACAACTAAAATTTTAATTATCAAATCAAATTCATAAGGATTTAAAATATCACCAAGTTAATTTGTATTATTTTTCTTATAAATACTTGTCTTTAATCTCTTACTTATTTGAAAAGAAAGAAAATAAAAAAAGAAAAATGTTAACATTTAAATTAAAAATTAGAAGAAAAATTCAAAATATCTTTTTCACTCTTCACCAAACCGAGCATAAGTCTTAAGTGCTATGCTGATTTATTTATTTTGCTGTGTTATATAGTTGATTTTATGTTTTTGATACTGATTCATGTTTCTGCTATAACACCCAAGTAAAATAAATCAGCATACCACAAACAAAATAAAAAAGGAACCCAATCTCACTTAGACGTCCTTCATTAATCATTATTATTAAAATTATAAACATAAATAACAACTTCTAAAAACACAAAGATGCATGACGTTGATCACAAAGAAGGAAAGCATAAGCACGTTATATTGGACTTACCACACTCGCATAGGGCCATTAGGTACGCACATGTAAATATGAGTTGCTATCACCAAAATGGTAAATGCCAGAGACCATGGAGAACACACCCTGTCACACTATAAGAGTAAGATTTCCTTTTTTTTATTATTATTATTATTTCTTTTGCCTTTTCTTTCTGTCATATTTTTTTTTTTTCTGTGTTTTCGTATCAGCATTTAACACTTGAAATACATATGATGTCAGGTCTAGTGAATGTAATTGAAGGCATTCTACTAAAATTGTCACAAAGGTTTTGTCTTAGACACCTGTACAGTAACTTCAGGAATCACTTTACTGGTAACAGTAAATACATTACAACATCTAACACATCTAACTTAAAATATTATAACAAGTAAAAGTGATAAAAAATGCTTTTTTTTAAAAAAAAAAAATATGATGACAAATTAAGTCTTTAAAAAAATATAATTTAATAATCATAGTAATTTGTTAAAAAATTAACTTGGTGGTAATTTCAACCTTTATTAGTGTAATTTGATAATTAAAATTTTAGTTTCATTAACCAGATCATTTTTAGAATTGATTTTAACCATTTAAAAATAGTCAGATTTTATAAAAATAAATTATTATATAAAAATATAAAATATAATAAAAAAATTAATTGTTTAAAATCAGGCTTCCCCGTTTTCCAATGAGCTAACATTTTTTTTCTTAAAATGTTATAACTCTGACTATACTTTTAAATGTGGAGAACAAAATTTGAGGGTCTTCTCTTGACTTTTGACTTCGGTGATGCTGCAGAAAAACGCTTTTCATCATCTCATGCAGCTACCTCTGTTTCTTAGTTCAGTCAGAAATCCCACTTTGATCCTCTGATCTCACCTCAACATGCATCCCTTGCCCACTGCAATTCATTTCTTCGAGATTATCCTCAGAACAAAGCTTGCACATGGAAAACTTGTAAGCATCATTACTTTCATACTTCTTCTTTGAGTGAAGTTGTTGTTCATGTAATTAGCAGCATCAAATGAGTCTACTTTACTGTCAATAGCTGATTATTACAAACATTTTAACATGTAAAAAAAAAACTAATTTGAAACTACCACTTCTGTATCTCTGCATGCGTGATCCATATTGGATATACACAAATCTCATCATTGTATCTTGCATGCATGATCCATGCTGGTTAAGTGGTTATACACAAACTTCTCCATTGTATCTCTGCATGCATGATCCATCTATATATACACATACTTCTCCATTTCATGTATACTATTTTGCTCATCAATTCCACTACTAAATATGATATTTTCAATACACCCTCTCACGCCAAGGATTGAACATTAGTTTTCAAGGCTGGATATCTGCAGGCTCCGATAATGGCCCAATAACGTGTGGCTTGATAGACCCAACAATAATCACTATGTTAGGCTATGATCAGGAACATATCCAGAAACTCATTAAAGGGGGCAGGAATTTTTTTAATAATAAATATTAAATAGTAATAGTTAAATACTACCTCAGTTCCTATTTATAAGACTCAATTATCTAATTCACTAGGATTAAGGAAAGTGGTCAATTTAGTTGATAACAATAAATTTGTCCTAGATTTATATGCTTTTCCAAAAATACTATTGTCATTAATGTCCCTCTCTCTCTTCTAAAGGCCTATCAATACAGTCTTTCTTATTTAATTAGGGATATTTTAGTCTAAAAATAATTAATGCATGAGACATTGTGGATTGGTCTTATAAAAAGGAACAAACACTACTTCTAACTTGAGTCTTATAAATAGGAACGGAGGTAGTATATAATACCCTTTATTTAAAGGTTGGATGTTGTTTTTTAAATTATAAAATTCATCAACAATAGAATGTATCAAACTTCAACCATTCTTCAATATAAATAACCAAACAAAAATCTATCTTTCATTTTGTTTTTAAACCTATTTTTCATCATTTTAAAGTTAAAAATGATCTCTCATTTAACAATTGAAACAGAAAGAGCGAATTCCAAACAAATTCAAGGATCAATTAAAGAATAAGTTCTTAAATATGGCAATTGATTTATTTCTGTTATGTGAAGTATGCTAGACTCAAAAACAAATCTTTGTAACATGCATGAATACTTTTATTTTCATGAGGCAGTATAGTTCTCATGGTGGAGGGAAGGGGGGCAGGGGAAGGCCCCGGCTTGCCCCCGGGTATCAGTCACTGGTTATGATACCATCTTAAAATTTGGGTATGAGTTTAACTCAACCTTAAAAGGTAGTTTATGGGGTGAGAGTTAACCCCACTTATATTCATTATTTTGGTCGTATCACTAGTTCACGTGGGATTTCCACATTATCTATTTGGAGTTTATGCTTCTCTGTTATGCTTGTGAATTTCATTATCCATGCTTACTACAAAATCTTTGCAGAAACTCCCAAGAAATTTCCCTAGAAAATATGGAGATGAAATGTCAAACCCGTTGTTTCTCAAGCCTCCAGATGGCACTGAATGGAAAATATATTGGACCAAGCATGATGGTGAGATTTGGTTTCAAAAGGGTTGGAAGGAGTTTGCCACATTCTATTCTCTAGATCATGGCCACTTGCTGTTCTTTGAATATGAGGGAACTTCTCTTTTTGTTGTGCACATATTTGACAATAGTGCCCTAGAAATAGACTATCTTTCCCATCGTACTCCTGAGGGAAAGGACAACCTTGTGCATAACAGTGATGATTCTGTTGAAATCTTGGATGAGCAATGTCATGTTGGAAAGGAAAACCTTGTGCAGATTAGTGATGATTCTGTTGAAATTTTGGATGAACAATGTCATGATGGAAAGGACAACATTGAGCAGATTAGTGATGATTCTGTTGAAATTTTGGATGAGCAATTTTCATGCAAAAAGACTCGAAAGAAATCCACAGTATCATCTCCTCAACCTTGTAAGAAAATGAAAAATAGCATAACTACAAATGTTGAAAGAAGCCCCAGTGGGGTAAACTTGCATCAGCATGACCAAACTAGAAGTAGTAGCTCTCAAGAGGCAAAATTTATGAAGCAAAAATTAGACGGTATGTATGTCATGATCAGATCATTCTGTGGATTCAATTAACTTTTGGAGACCAATTTTTCATATCCTGTCATGTTCAATTTTTCAGAAGATGAGGGTAAAGGCTTTTTTCACATTGAATACCCAAAAGTGGAGCAGTTAACTTCTACCGCTTTAAGCAAAGCCACAACTTTCAGATCTGAACATCCCTCTTTCATGCTTGTCATGAAGCCATCCTTTATTGATAGAGATTACCTGGTGAGAATTTGATTAAATATATGCTTATCATGAGTCAGCTTTTTTAATATAGATGTTGCAGCAGAAATATAACTGTTAGTGCTAATATTTTTACATTGTTAAAAAAATTCCCAGGAAATACCACCACAATTTTCAGAACAATATTTGAAGAGAACACATGCAGTTGTCCTCCTGGAGGTCTTGGATGGGAGAAGTTGGCCTGTTATTTGTTCTGCTCCTAGAATTACTGTGGGATGGCAGAAATTTGCATCAGAAAATAATTTGAATGTGGGGGATGTCTGTGTTTTTGAGCTGATCCATAAGATCCAGGGCCTTGCTTTCAAAGTTTTCATCTTTCGAGGTGCAGAGGAACCGAGTAGCCCAATTTCAGAAGGTAATCCATTATTCCATTGTATCTACACAATTAGGATTTAGAATCAGTTCAAGGAGATGTAGTTAATTAGACTTAACTCTTCATGAGGGATTCACTTTTGAGAATAAAGGAAGAGTGTAGTTATTAATTGAAAAATCAACACTTAAAATTTAAACAATTACATATTTTAGTATACATATGTATGTATTTAATCACAATCTTAACTGCTAATTTTTCAAACGAGAAAATCCTTGATGTTGAATGTAAATCTATTTCTAGATTTCTAGATGTTAGACCTCTATATATCGAACATGTGTAATTTGTATCTTCTTAGGTAGCTTTTATTACTCTAAGAAAGCAAAAACTGAATCTGGTGAAAATGAAAAACTAGATCTTTCAAAATGCTGCATAGTGTATCCTTCAACAAACTGGACAGGTGGGAGTTCAAGTCAAAGATCTTCACAGTTGGAAAGCCACTTCAAGTTAAAGATCTTAACAACCACAGCTCTTAAAGAAGCTAGCAAATTCGCATCAGAAAATCCCTTTTTCATGATCACTTGAACCAGTGAGAACGAAAATATAACCAGACGCCGGGTAAGGTCTAGTTAAGCATCTAAATATCTTAGATGGTGTGGAATTTTTTATGTCATGCTGGCCAGCAAATGTTATTATTCATACATGAATTGTTTGATTTTGATCTAATGGTGGTATATGATTTGATGCAGTGTGTGCCGAGAAACTTTGTCAGAAAATATTTTGTAAACATGGACCAGAATGTAATGATGATACAGTTTAAAAAGAAATTGTGGCCTGCAAATTTTCTATGTAATGGATACAATACTTCAGGCAGGCTCTCTGCTGGTTGGCCATTATTTTCAAGAGAAAACAAACTGCAACCGGGAGATGTTTGTATCTTTGAGCTCGTGAATAGGGAAGATGCAAAATTTAATGTTCATGTTTTCAGAGGTCACAGTAAGGTAATGCACTAGGGACTATTGTATTGGTTTCTATAAAGCTATTTTTGTAGATTTACCTAACAACTCCTCTTCAATTAATGGAATTGTTTTGATGTAGTTAATACTTCAATATCTCAACCAAGAGTCCAAGAGATGTATGTCAAAAGGATTTAGTTTTATCAAGTATTTGCGTATAGCATGTATTTCTATATACTGGTCCTATCAAGTAATTTGATATCAGAGATATCATTGATAATTATTTAAGTCATTTTTTAAATGAATAAATAATTATCGAATTTTTATTATGCTGAACCCTTCATATTTGATATTCTTTTGTTTGTATTTTTCATATTGTACTTGTGGATTTGAAAAAACTGATTATCACTAATGTGAGCTACTAGAAAAACTAGGAACTACTCCACTTTTGAAATTTAGTTCTTTTCCATTGATGACATCATAAATTCATTTATTTTAAGGATTATAGAAAACAAATGTAGATGTAGTGATTTTTCCATATTTATTGTTGTATTATGAAATCTTAATCATGTTCATAACCATTACTTATTAGAGTTTAATAGTGATACACTGACAATGTAAAGTAGTTTTACACTGTCATCCAATAACAGATTATCATTGGTATGACTTTTAAGATAATTTTATAAAAGTCAACAAACTTACCATACATGGTGGGTTTTGATTGGATGACAGTGTAAAACTATTTTAAATTGTCAGTGCATGGCCATTAAACTCTTTTAATATAGTGAACCTTGACTTGTGTATGTTAACTGTTAAGTATGACACAAATGCATTGTGTTTTGATCTCTTCTATTAGTTGTTTTATAACAAGTTTATAAGTCTTTGTGATGCACTGAGACTTTTCTTTCTTTCTTTTTCTTGATAAAAGACTTTACTTAATTTTTTATATTAATTCAAACAAAATGAATATATTGAAATTAAATAATTAATTTAATAATATTCATAAATATTTATTCTAATGTTGTTTTAAAGATATTTATATGGATCGTGATAAATTCTGCCTAACTGCTTTATTATTAGAATCCTTCAATTAACTGGACAAGTGGGAGTTCAAGTCAAAGATCTTCACTATTGGAAAGCCACTACAAGTCAAAGATCTTAACAACCAGAGCTCTTGAAGAAGCTAGCAAATTCATATCAGAAAATCCCTTTTTTACTGTCACTTTAACTCTAAATTTGCAGACAAATATAGCCAGATGCCCGGTAAGGTTTAGTTAAGCACCTTAGTTTGTTATTAGGTGTGCAATTTTTTATGTCATGCGAGCCAGAAAATATTATTATTGTTTAATGAATTGTTTGATTTTGTTCTAATGGTGATATATGACTTGATGCAGCGTGTGCCGAGTAACTTTGTCAGAAAGTATTTTGTAAACATGAACCAAAATGTGATGATGATACAGTTTAGAAACAAATTGTGGCCTTTAAAACTTGTATTTAATGAATGCAACAATTCGGCCACGCTCTCTGCTGATTGGTCCTCATTTGCAAGAGAAAATAAATTGCAACCTGAAGATGTTTGTATCTTTGAGCTCGTCAATAGAGAAGATGCAACATTTGATCTTTATGTTTTCAGAGGTCACAGTAAGGCAATGCATTAGGGGCTGTTGGTTTCTATTAAGCTTTTTTGATTAGTAGATCTACCTCTCAACTCTTCAATGGAATCGTTTTGCTGTAGTTAATTAAACCACAATCATGTCATGAACCATTACTTATATACTAATATGAAGTTTTTAATTTCTATCTAATATATTGGACCATGATTTATAATATGTTAGTACTGCTGTGTCAAAGCTCCTATTGTATACTAAACCCCAATCCATTTATATTTATATGTTTGCCTACTTATTGTCGTCAAATTGTTTATTTTTTTCATCATTTTCACTTTTTCAATTATGATTCCTAAATTAAATAATGGTTAATATTAATGTTATGAAAATTTTAAATATTTAGACTCATCATTCGCATATATATCACAACCATGACCGTAATGCTTTTTGTTTTGGTGATGTCATATTTGATAAATATTTCTTAGTGACTGATTCCTTATATATTGAATTTTTTTCATATTGAGTTCATTTGTACTGATGCCTTAAAAAAATTGACTAATTTAATTCCTATGACAACAAAATTAAATATGAACCACTGGTCTTATCGCATCGAGTTCTTTTCCATTAATGTCTTCGATAGCTGAATGATTTTAAAGGCGAGAGACAGAAAATTAGCATTGATATTTTTCGTGTAGTTTTTCTATGTCGAACCGCCATTTGTGTCCTTATCGTCTTTAAATTGATGTCAATTCCTAATATGAAGTATGTGAAGTCTTTAAATTTTTTAATATCCTGAACCTTGACTTGTGTACGTTAAGTATGACTCAAAAATGCATTGTGTTTTGATTGTTTCTGATTGATTATTTTATAACAAGTTTATAGGAGTATAAGCGAATATGGGCGACGTGAATCCAATCAACCCACCTAGTTTCGTTACATTTTAGTGGATCGGTTTGGCTTAGGTTCATTTTGACTAATTTAATTTGTAGTTGGATTGATGAGTACCAAACCCAAATTAACCCAACCCAAAATATTAAAACTGTCAAAATGGGCCAAAATTCCTGAACCAACCTGGCCCACCACAGGTTTGGGTCGGGCCGGGTTGATAAAAATCAATCCACTCCAGTTATAAGGAAAAATTGACCCAGCCCACTTAGAACCCGACTCACCACGGGTTCAACCCAGGTGAGCCGGGTTGGCTCACAGGTTATACATTTTTTACATTTAGTTAAAAATGTGCCCGTTTGGTCCATGCCTCCACGGCCCGTTTTCGTTTTGTACCTTACTTTGTATATGAAGTATGTTTTCAAAAAGCCAAAAACGTTTATGAAGGAAAATCTATTTCCCTGCTAATTTCGATCACTAGAATTCTTTTGTTTTTTAAGTATTAGAAAGAACTCGTTTCCTATTGCTACCCTACTGTATCTATAATATATCCAATGTGCTTAACAATTGACATTGTCACTGCAATATGTTAACACTTAAGTTCTGCATGTTTATTTACTTATTATGTTCACATATATATTTTTTAAAATATTTTTTCATTTTTTAATTTTAGGTGGACCAACCTGTTTAACCCATCAATCCGTGATGAGCCGTGCCGGGTTAGCTTTTTAAAGGCGTTGGCCACCTATTAAGTGAGCCAAGGTAGACTGGACCCAACGGGCCAGGCTGTCCCATTTTGACAGCTCTACGAAATACATACTATAATTTTAATGAGAAGGGATCAAGTTACTAGAAGATAGTGGCGGCAAATGAATCCATTTATTCATCATCCATCCAATCTATCCACAAGTAAATTCTTCAAATCCATCCATTAAAAAAAATGGATTGGATCCAACCCATCCATTTAATTTTATGGATGGTTAATGATTCATCTACTATTTTTCAAAATCCAACGGATCCTCTAATCAATACTTAATGGATCAAAATTAATCCAGCTTATATTTTCATATTTAAATCTTTCTTAAATTTATTTTTTAAATTTGTTTAAAAAATATTTTTAAAAATATATTTTAAATTTTTTTTTAAATTAATGAAATATTTCACAATTTTTATGTTGTGAATGTTAACATTAACGTGTAAAAGAAAAAGGCAAGACACGTTATTTTTAATTTTAAAAAATATATGTTGTGAATATTTTTTAAAATATAATCATGGATTCCATCGTTGTTTTATAAATTAAAATTTTAAACATGTAACAGCAGATATTTATAAACATATGAAAAAGAAATGTATATTTTTAATATTTTATAAATTAAAATTTTAAGCTTTTAAAAATTATAAATATTTTTATAACATTATTTTTTGCTACTACAAGTAAATTAGCCAGATAGATATTTATATTTTTATAAATTTAAATTTTAAATTTTATTTGAAACATTTAACTCAATTTTACGTAAAAAAAAAAAAAACATTATCAGTGGTTTACTCTGGGTGTGTGTTTAGTTTAGCATTAGGTTGAACAAGCACACACTCTCATGTTTTGTGAGAATTAGGAATACATAGTCTTTGATTCAACAACCGTTTGAGGGTCTTCCAACAGAAAGCCAAATACACACTCTATAGTTCCCTAACGCTAGCAAGATTGATGTTACCGATGGTTTAAAATTTGATGGAATAGAGAGGGCCCTATACTTGTAATTGAAATTATAGAGTGCGTGTTTGGTTTCACATTGGATAATTGATTCTAAGTCCAGAATTGATTTTAAATAAATTTTGACATGTCTGATTTCATTTGGAGAAGAATTCAGAATTCCAGAATTGATTCTAAGTAAAAGCAACTTTGAGTAACTTTTGCATTTAATCCAAAATTTTGTACTGAATTTTACTCCTAACTTGATTTTATAAGAAAAAACATTTAAACATAAATCACATCACTTCAAAATTAATTTTGTAAAATCAATTCTATTCAAAATCAATTTTGGTAACTTTCATCCAAACACACACAGAATCTGATTTTGGAGCAGAATTGGAGAGAGGAGAGAGAGAGAGAATAAAACTCGTAGCATTACTATCTAAGTTGTCACGGTAATAAAACTGCAAAAAGCCAAAAACTCATCTATTGCAGCTTCGTTTTTCAAACCTTTTGTTAGCCAATTGATACAACATTCATTTATCCCTTGTTCAGTGATTGAGAAATAAAATGAAGAAGAAAATATAAATATAAATATAAATATGTTTAGCAGAGAAAAATAAGAATAAAAATATAAAAAATATAAATATTAAACATTTATCTTTTTACTTTATTTCTCATATTAATATTTTTATTCTATTTCTTATTTATTTATTTATCTCTTTTTTATTTTTTATTTTTCGTAAATTAAACATTTTTATTTTTTACTTTATTTCTCATATTTTTCATTCACCTATTTTATAAATATCTATTTTATTTCACATCTATTTATTTTATTCTTATCGCTTTTATTAATTTTGACCTTTCACAAAATCAATAAAACAGTTATGTAGAAAAAAAAAGAATAAATTACACAAACCTCCCCTGAAGTTTGAAAAAATAACATAAACCTTCCCTCCATTTTTAATCCCTACAAAAAAAAAAACTCCTAATTGTTAAACACCCATTACACAGAGCTCCCCCGTGTCATTAACACCGTATGTTTTACACAGAGAGCAAAAACGTGCATAGCACATGACTTGTCAATGAAATTTGTTTCCCAAGATGCCCATTCTTCAACCTTAAAGAAACTGAACGATTAAAAAAAACAAGAGAAGAAATTACACTACTTCGTTTTAAGAGATAGAATAAATGAAACTATACGTGGGAAAAGTGATTTGAGAAGTAATCATGGCTGCATTAGCATTAGCACGAGCCCATAGTTAGTTACATAACCACACCGCAAAATGGTGGGGGCGAAAGCACGCACCTCGATGAAACACATCTTGTGCATTCCTCCTCTGCTGTAGTGTCGCAGTTTGCGTCCTCGAGGAGCACGTCGAAGCCCACCACCACGAGATCCAGACCCTCCTCACCAACAACCAGCGTCTCATCGGCATCCAAGTGACGTCAAGAAGAACCTCACTGCCACTCAGAAGGAGCTCCGCCGTGGTCGCCGAGGTCAAGGCTGAGCACAACACCAAGGTGCACGACCCTCCTTCACCCACCTTGTTTCGACAGACGCACGAACCTCATTCCAACCACACAGTGTGACTTCTTCAACCTCCAAAACAGTAATTTTCCCCTTTTTGGTGAACCTAAACCAAGCTCAAATTTTGGTAATGTTCGTCAATGAAGGAAAGAAAGGGTGACGGTGTGATATGAAAAGGGTATGCATGGAATAACCAAAGAAAAAATGAATTTTAGATTTTATTAATTTTATTATATTCTCTCATATAACAAAGTTAAACGGTGTTAACAACAAGGGGCTAAAAGTTATGTGTCAAAATGGAGGGGAGGTCCATGTAATTTCTTCAAACCTTAGAGGAGGTTGGTGTAATTTACTCAAAAAACTATTTTAACATAAAAAAGTCTTGTGGATTTTCAAAGACTATGTAAGAATATAATGTCTTTAAAGGACTTTATAGATTTTATAGTTTGGATTTATATCATAAGAATTTATAAGATTTGAAAGAACTTTAAATATTTATAGGATTTAATAAGGGTAAGTCGGCCATCTATATAAGCAACATCTAATGAACCTAATGCCAAAAGCCTCCTTTACCTTCAACTATACAATTTAGTCGGAGAACTTCCTCAAGTCGATATGTCAAATACTCTAGAGATGATCTTGACATTGAGTTAAGGTCATTATTGAGTGAAGTCACCTATTTGTAGTGTGGGCCATTGGTTGAGTCATAATAATATGATTTTTAATTCTCATTCAATCTTAGTTACTAATGCTTTGAAATTACACGTGCTCATAAATTCAATTATTTATCATGTTGTTAATTATACAATTGGAATGAAATACCTAAAACGTTAAATAAATAAAAAAAAGCTATACTTCCTTACACAAAAGTACCTTGACTTTATGTCAAAATGCGTGCTCTAAACATGAAAGAGAAAGAAGTTATACTTCTTAACACAAAAGTACCATGACTTCTTATTCAAGTAGCCAAGTATAGAAAGATGAAGATAAGTTATATGCTTTATCACTTCAAAGTATCAAGTTGGTGATATGCATTTATTGCTACAATAATGCTACTGGAAGAACTTTATCTCAGACCGACTGGGATGGTTTGAGTCAATCAAGGTGTGGTTCGGTACAATGATAATTCTATTTCATAATAGTTTATTAGTTACATTTTTATAATTATATAATACTAGTATATGTATTTATTTTTTAAACAATGAAACTATTAATTATGTCTATTAATATTTCAGATTCTCTGATAATTTGGAATATAAATTTTATTGATTACATTTATTATTATTGATAATAAAATTCCAATGTTGTATTTTATTATTGTGTAAATTTTAATGTTTAAACTTATTTAAAACTATCCCAAACTTCAATAATGATAGTATTTTTTTTAACAGAAATAGTGGCGGTGTTAAGTTATTTTCATTTTTACTTAATAATTTTAATTTTTTAGCTTTTAAAAATCCAATAAATCGGTTCTTTCATCACTTTTTTTTTTCTTTTTTTACTTTTCTATTCAAAAGAATTTTAATTTTTTGTATCCATGGGTTGAAATTAGGGACAAAAATAGTGGTTGTTTTCTTTACTTGATTTTTTCATTTTTTGTTCTTTTTTTTTGTTCTTATACATTGAGTTCATGTAACATGCAATAGAAAACATAGCACTACTTTTTATCAATTTTTGACTCATTGGTATTGTAAAAAAAAAAAATGTTTACTATATGCTTAGGAAAACTAATAGCATCTTTTATGATTGATAATTTGCATATATTAATGTAATTTATACCACGTTATCAATAATCCAAATTCCAAAATGCACTTGTATAACCTTCTAGGGTTAGTCAAAGAAAAAAAAAACCTACTAGAGTCTAGGCAGACTCGTCTAATGATGGAGAGAAACATGTTCAGGTCATATGGCTTGATTTGACAACTTTTTTATGGAGTAGACTTCTGCCGGTGTTTGCTTTTATTTACAGACTTCACAGTGGCTTGTCGTTTCAACTTCCAATTTCTATGAATTTTCTTTGCCTTTTAATATCCAAAAATGTTTGATATATGAGAAATGCTATTTCCTCCGAAGCTAATCTACGGAAACATCCTCCGATCCAGTGAAATTTAGGCATCTGTCAATTTTTTAAAGATAAAAAATTACATAAGTTTAATTTTTTTAATTTTTTTTTATTCCAAACTTATCCCTTTACTTCATTGTCTTCTGCTCACTCTTTCTCTCTCCATCGGGGAAGTTTCGTTTTTTCTTTTTCTTCTCTCTCTCTTATCTATTCATCTTCTCTTCTAAAACACCCCATAAGACAACAAACGGTATAGTTTGCACTGCCTAAAACAAAATGCCAGCTTCGTTGCCCCGCCTGATTCATGGAAGTACAGCCATACTTTTTAGTCAAACATGTTACCTCTCTCATATTCTTCTGTTGTGCATTGTGTGGGGGGCTTTTATTTGTTATCCTACTGATATCACACATACTAATTCAATAAAGTCTAGATAAGTTGAAATACAAATAAATTCATAAATTGAGGTGCAGTGTGTGTTAGGTTAAAATTTAAGAACGTGCGTATAGCCACGTCCGATCCAAAGTTACTCTTGGTAGCTTTCAAAATTCACGTCAAATACGTGAGCCCAGGGGAGAAGATGCAGAACCAAACATGCGCGCAAATAGATTTGAGTTACATCAATAGTAATATGCTTTCATGAACGCAAAAAGCATAGCCAACATCTAACCAGAGTCATTCTCCATGGCCAAGCAAAACAAGAAAAAAAAAAAAAATAGCTATCCCCTACGACACACTAATTAATATTACCCCCAAAACTACAAACAAAGGACTCCACCAAACATGTTTTTACAAAGAATTTTAGTCAATTTGGTGGCCTTTTCCTTGTCGGTGGTGGTGCGAAACTTGGCCCTGCAACAAGCAAGGACCTGGGTCACTGTAGATGGCAGAAAAAGATGGGGATAACAACAGTTTGGAAAGAGGGAGACACACAGGAAAGGTACTTTTGGAAGGAGTCAAAGTTTTTAAAATGTTAAATTGAATAAATTTTTTACAGTGACACATGTTAGATTGTAATTGGTCGGAGGATGTTTCGGTAGATTAGCTTCGGAGGAAATAGCATTTCTCTTGATATATACCTACAATACCATGCAATATCTAATGAGATAGAGAAAAAAAAAAATAATAAGATTTATAATATGATATAAAAAAAAAGATAGAAAAAAAAATATTATTAGAATATTTAAAATAGTGAAATATATACCTATTATTACTCTTTTAATACTTACACTTTCACTTTTGTTATTTTTATGTTACCTTGGCTAAACGTAGCATAGAGCCTCAAGGAAGAACAACTGCCTGCCTCATTTTTTTACATCTTTATTTTCTTTTTGTTTTTTTTTTCTAATTTGTAATTTTAATTTCAATAATTTAATTATATTCTTAATTTTTCATTATTTTTTATTCTTTTTACATTTTTTTGATAAAATATGTTTTTATTCCTGATATTATCTTGATTTTTGTTTTTAGTCTTTTATAAATTTTTTTCACTATTTTTAGTTCCTAAAAAAATGTTTCATTTTATTTTTAGTCCTTCACATTAATTTTAATTGTTAAGTGATACCGTGACGAGCAAAATTTGTACTTGAAAAATTTATGTTTAAGTTTTTAGTTTTCTCATAGACTAAAATTGTCAAAAATCTTAAAAATAATAATTATACAAATAAAAATCTCGAACACTAGATTTTCTGAAACCATAAGAAATGTTTTAAAAGTAAACATTTATGACTGTCAAAAAAATTGTAGCGGTTAAAAGTTACTAGAAACTTACTCAGGAAATTTTCATACATAGTTTATGTCCACCGTGTCATTACTGGGACTAAAAACAAAACAAAACAATTTATAAAGGACTAAAAATAACAAAAAAATTTATAAGAGACTAAAAACAAAAATCAAGATAAAATGAGAGGTCAAAAACATATATTTTATTTTATTTTTATTAAAAGATTAGATTTGGAGAAATTTATTTTATATATATTTTCTCAGTTTTGAGTTTTGATATTTTTGTTATTTTTCTATTTTTTCTTTTTAAAAAAATATTCAAAAAAATTAAGTGTTGATAATTTAAATCTATTAATTTAATTGTTAATTAAATTTTAATTTTATTTACAAAAAATTTAGAATTAATTATAACCATTTGAAAATAGAAAGATTTAATTAAAAAATATTATATAAAAAATGTAATAATGACTTCGCTTTTAAAAGTGGAGAACAACATAATACATTCAAGGGTGTCATTTGTTTCGAACTTGATGCGTTTCATTCTTCTAGGGGATGCTACAGAGAAACATTTCATCATCACAAGAAGGGTAGCATTGTTTCCAATCCAATTTGTTGCAATTGTTGAGTCAGAAATCTCATTTTATTTAGACCCTCAACATCCGTAACATGACTTCCGCACGGAATAAGCATCCTTTGCCCACTGCAGTTCATTTCTTTAAGGTTATCCTCACAACAACTCTTGCAGATGAAAAACTTGTAAGCATCATTACTTTCATACTTCTTGTTTCAGTGAACTTGATATTGTTCATGTTTAGCAGCATCAAATGAGTCTACTTTACTATCTAAATTGTTACAAATATTGTTTTAGTCCTTTGAAGTTTGAAGTAAGATGATGTTTGAAACTACCACTCCTGTATCTCTGCCTGCATGATCCTGGATATACACAAACTACTCCATTTCATATGTTTGAATTGATAAGATAGCTTTGTTGGGGTTTATGTTTCTCTGGTATGCTTGTGAATTTCATTATCCATGCTAACAACAGAATATTTGCAGAAGCTCCCAAAAAAATTCACTAGAAAATATGGGGATGGCATGTCAAACCTGGTGTTTCTCAAGCCTGCAGATGGCACTGAATGGAAAATATATTGGACCAAGCATGATGGTGAGATTTGGTTTCAAAAGGGTTGGAAGGAGTTTGCTACATACTATTCTCTAGATCATGGTCACTTGCTGTTCTTTGAATATGAGGGAACTTCTCTTTTTGACGTGCGCATATTTGACAATAGTGCCCTTGAAATAGACTATCCTTCCCATGGTACTCAAGGGGGAAAGGACAACCTTGTGGAGATTAGTGATGATTCTGTTGAAATTTTGGATTACCAATTTTCATGCCAAAAGACTAGAGTGAAACCAACAGTGTCATCTCCTCAACCTTGTAAGAAAATGAAAAATAGCATAACTACAAATGTCGAAAGAAGCCCCAATGGGGTAAACTTGCATCAGCATGTCCCAACTAGAAGTAATAGCTCTCAAAAGGCAACATTTATGAAGCAAAAATTAGATGGTATTTATGTCGTGACCAGATCATTTTGTGGATCCTATTAACTTTTGGAGGCCAATTTTTCATTTCTTACTCATGTCATGTTCAATTTTTCAGAAGATGAGGGAAAAGGCATTTTTAACACTGAATGCCCAAAAGGGGAGCAGTTAACTTCTACCGATTTAAACAGAGCCAAAACTTTCAGGCTGGTCATGAAGCCATCCTTTATTAATGGATATTATGTGGTGAGCCTTTGGTTAAATATATGCATTGCCATGAGTCAGCTTATTTTATAAGGATGTTGCAGAAGAAATATAATTCTTTGTGCTTATATTTTTATGTTGTAAAAAAATATCCCAGGAAATACCGCTTCAATTTGCAGAAATATATTTGAAGAAAACACATGCAATTGTCGTCCTTGAGGTCTTGGATGGGAGAACTTGGTCTGTTATTTACTCTGCTCCTAGACTTACTGGGGGATGGCAGAAATTTGCATCAGAAAATAATTTGAATGTGGGGGATGTTTGTGTTTTTGAACCGATCCAGAAGATCCAGGGCATTGCTTTCAAGGTTTCCATCTTACAAGGTGCCACGGAACCAAGTTGTCCCGTTTCACAATGTAATACATCATTCAATTTAGGATCGGTTCAAGGAGATACAAGTTAATTAGACTTAACTCTTCACAAGGGATTCATTTCTTGAGAATTAGGTGAAGAGTGTAGCTATTGATTGAAAATCAACACATGAAATTTAAATAATGACATTATTTATTTTATGTATGTATGCAGTTAATTACAGTCTTAATCATTAATTTATCAATCATTGGCTATATCTCTTCACTTTAGATGACTCAAATCTTGGTTGAAAAATAGAATCCTTTATGTTCAATGTGAATCTATTTCTAGATTTTTATCTGTAATAGTGCATGTTAGACCTTTGTATATCCAACATGTGCAATATGTATCTTACTTCTTAAGTAGCTTTTATTACTCTCTATGAAACTGAATTCAGTGAAAATGCATATATTGATCTTTCAAAATGCTACATAGTGCATCCTTCAACCAACTGGACAGGTGGAAGTTCAAATCAAAGATCTTCACGGGTGGAAAGCCGCTTCAAGTTGAAGATCTTAACAGCCAGAGCATTTAAAAGGGCTAGCAAATTCACATCAGAAAATCCCTTTTTCATGGTCACTTTAACTACAAAATGGACGGCAAATATAACCGAGGCAGTAAGGTTTTATCTAAATATTACTTATATTAAGCACCTAATTATGTTGAAAGCCGTGGAATTTTTTATCTAATAATTCAGAACATGTGAAGAGACTGAAAATGAATTCCTTATTGTGTCAATCATACACTTAGGTATTTATACAAGATAGGGTGCTAGGTTGGATAACTAACTCCAACAGCAGGAACTAACTACCGATAACAGAAATAACAGGAAATGACAACCACACGAATTGCTTGATTTCGTTCTTTCATGAACAAGTGTTATTATTCTTTCATGAATTGTTTGATTTTGTTCGGACAGTGATGACGATATATATGACTTGATGCAGTATGTGCGGATGGACTTTGTCAGAAAGTATTTTGTAAACATGAACCAGAAGGTGATGATGATACACTTTAGAAAGAAATTATGGCCTGTAAAGTTTGTATTCCGTGAATGTTCTACTACTAGTTCAGGCTATCTCTCTACCGGTTGGGCCTCGTTTGTAAGAGAAAATAAACTGCAACGGGGAGATGTATGCATCTTTGAGCTCATCAACAGAGCAGATGCAACACTTGATGCTCATGTTTTCAGAGGACACCGCAAGGTAATGCAGTAGGGCCGGGGCTGCTGGCTTCTATAAAGCTTTTTTTAGTATATTAGATCTACCTCTTCAATGGAATCTTTTTGCTGTAGTTAATTAATACTTCAATATCTCAACCAAAAGATTTATGTCAAAGGATTTAGTTTTATCAATTTATGGTTTTTGAATGGTAGCGTTTGATGTATTTGTGCATATATGACAAGTAATTTTATGATATCAGAGACATCTCAGACCGTTGTCGAATTTTATTATGATGACCCCTTCATATTTGCTATGCTTTTGTTTGTATTTTTTGTATTGTACTTTTTTTTGGTATTGTACTTGGGATTTGAAAAAACTGATTATCACTAATGTCTTTGATATATAGAGAGAGAAAGAGAAGGATCAAATTACACCAGTGTAACTTTAGAAGAGTTACACCGAATTTCAACCATTCATTTTACTGGAATCCAATGCTTCTGATAAAATCACTAAACTCACTCACGTGACCTACCTTCACATCAATTTGATCTCTCTAATATAAATTTTCTATTAGCTGCTAGTCCACCTCCTCTGCAACTGCCACCTCCTTCCCCAATTCTCTATTTTCTAATTTGATTCTAATATAAATTCGTTACATTGCAGCCTCATTCTCCATGTCTCTCTTTTCCAACTTCGTCCGTACATGCTATAGCCTCATTCCCCAATTCTCTGTTTTTCAATTTGATTCTAATCTCAATTCTATAGTACCCTTATCTTGTTCTCCACCTCTCTATTGCTATTTAAGCCCTATATGCTGTTCTTCAGCTTTCTACTTTCCAATTTGATTATAATCTCAATTCTATAAGAATTTAGGAATTAGGGGGAATGAGGAATCTGCACTCCTTGATGATGCGTAGCATTGGTATGTATACCCATCGCCTTGAGATCCTCAACCTGAAGAAATAGCTTCTAGTCATAAATATGAAATAGCTTCAGTTATAATATTGACTTTTTAATCTAACTATATTTTTAGATTAATGAAATTATGTCAAGGTCTATTTAAATATGGTACCGGATGTGAGAATAATAAAGGTGAAATAATGAAGTGGAGACTGCAGAATCCATGATCTATTGCACGATCTTGATGATTAAATTTGATGCTACAAATATGTCTAAAAGCACGAGGCATGTGTCATTTTGGGATCAGGTCCTTACAATAGACATAAGTCAATTTCTCAAGTTACAAAATTGGGAAACTCTTCAGGTTCAGTATGAGTATCCCATTTGTAAGTCTTCTCTGGTTTAACTTACTCGCGTGCATTGGATTTTAGCAACTCAGGCCTAAAACTTCTATGAAATAGCATTGGTAACATGAAACATTTGTGGTATCTAAATCTAAATAGTAATTGAATTTCAGTCCTTTCCTGAATCATTTGTAAGCTACACCCATTATGATTAACCATTGTTTTTGCTTTGCAGCTCCAACTCTTCACAATATCTCATTCTTTTTGCCTTGTTGATGAAGTTTTCAACTAGATTCTTCCCATGAATCCATGTTAACTCATCCATACCACCAGGAATTGAAAGAGATAATGCTAGTTAAAACAGTATATAAAATATAACAAGACTCGTTATGTGTATGCAAAAAAAAAAAAAATGAATGTTAAACTCTTTCCAATAGATTTATCTTAAATGCATCTGAGTAGTAGTCCCATGCTTGAGATACAAACTCATTGCTGAAAGATTCTGCATAAAGAGAACTAGAGAAATTAAATGATTGTAGCTTTGTTATAATGTTTGCATTGTACATTAAACTTTTTTTTTTAATTTGATACCATGTTCCAACCCATGCTTTAACGATGTGAGAAGTGCAGACCACAAAAGCTTGATAGAAAGTGACTTTGTACAGTTAACTAGAAAGGCTAATTTAAGCCAAAAAAATACATGCCTTTTCAGGGACGAATCTAGAGGGGGGCAGACAAAGCGTGGCCCCCTCCCTCGTTTGAAACTTTTCATGTATATATATATATTTTTTTAAGTTGGTTAGTGTAAAATTATGTAAAATTAGTTGAGTATATTATTATTATAATAATGGTTAAAGTTAGTGTAAAATTTTGTAAAATTAGCCATGTGTTTGTTCTTATTACCGTAATGATTAAGGTTATTATCATTTAAAATAAAAATTGGTTTCAATTTTGTGTAAAAATAGTAAATGTTTTTTAAAAATTCTCATTTATTAGAAATTAAACATTCAAACAATTACAAAGGAAGAAAAAAAAATCGACCATCTATAATAGATTTCTGGATCCCTCCATTCTTTTCCATTGATATCATGATATCATCATAAATTCATTTATTTTAAGGATAATAGTAAATAGATGGGATGATTTTTCTCTATTGATTGTCGTATATTAAACCACACTCATGACCTTTTTTTTTGGTGGGCAACCACACTCATGTCCTAAACCATTACTTATATACTAATGTGAGGTTTTTATTTTATTTTTTAATATACTGAACTATGACTTATATATGTTGATTAAATATTATAGTACTGCACTGTGTCAAAGCTCCTATTGTATGCTAAATTTCAATCCATTTATATTTACTAGGGGAAACACAGTAGTGGGGTAGTTATGCATTTCTATATGTTTTTTGTACATTGCACGCAAGCCAATAATTATATGTATTTTTCTAATATCTATTTTATGTTAAATTGGTTGATATAAAGTGAAGAAGAAATAGTGGTAATTGATAGATCTGTATATTTATTTTTATTTATTAAGGGTATAAATGTCTTATAAAGGTGGAGACTAAAAAACAGTTAACAAAAGCAGTATCCTCCTTATATAGGTATAGATAATGTCACATATTTTTAGGCACAACATATTAGTTATAGAGAAATAAGGCATGACATGTTATATTTACATAGGTGTAGTTAAATTACATGTTTTTATTAAGGATGATTTTTATAGGAGTAGGATGGGTTTACCTTTTTATAGGTTCTGTTAGTCTAAAGAGTTGTTTTTGCTCTTGCTGTTTGTTCCTTTTGGATTATCATTATTAATAAATTTGGGGTTTATTGGCAGAGGATCTTCAGTCTCCTGGGTGTCAACCTAGTTGGAATTTTGGGGCTTGTTGTGATGCTGGTATATCCCTAGCCTTTTATTTACAAATTACTTCGATTATTATCAGGGACGGAGGGACGTTGGTAAGTGGGGGGGCCTTCCCCCCCTGATTTTTTTTTATTTGCAATTTTTAATATATAAATATAAGATATATAGTTTAATATTAGAGTATTAATTTTTATTTTGGGATCAGATAATAACATTTAGTGTTATTTCTTTTTTTTTTATTTAATTTTTGATAAAAATATATTATTCTCCTTTTATAATTTGTATTGTTAAGATAATGACATTTAATTTATTTTTTATAGTATTTATTGTGAAGATAAAATATTTAATCTTTTTAGATAAATATTTTATTTCTCTTTTATATATTTAATTTGGAAATAATTGTTTGTTTTTTCTCCTTTTAGACAAAAATATTTGACTATCATTTATTTTTCCTTTCAATAGTGTTTTTCTTTTATCATCTATTTTTTTATTTTTCCTTTTCAATGGTGTTTTTATTAGCATTCTCTTTATTTGATTTTATATAAATGATATGAGAATTAAAAGTTACTTATTAACATTTGCAATAGAGTAATCTTAATTACAAACACTATATAAGATATTGACAAATTGAAGATTGTAACACACTAACTAATTACAAATGGAGTAAGCTTAATATTTTCTCTTTCCAATCTCTTCTTTGTATATTTTTTTCCCTTTTTCTGCTCTTGTTTTTGTTTATTGGACATTGTTTGTGAGATTCTAACATGTTTATAGTCTTGAGTGTATGAATCCAAACATGTCGCTGAATAAATCTTAGAAAACAAATTGAATTCGAGTTGTACTAAATATATGTAAAAATTGTAAAAAAAAAAAAAAAAAAAGATATATGTCAAAATTCTAGAACAATGACTATATTGTGATCACATAACATTCTTTTTTATCTAGTTTTTAACAATCTGAGACAAATTCTTTTTTAATGATTCTTGTCTCATTCTTTGATGATTAATATAATTTATTCTAAATTATAGATTTTTAGAAAATAATTAATAGGACCTTTTCTTAAAAAATGTGAAATTGATGATTGAATTTTGTAATCTTAAGTCTTTAAAAAAATGTTTAGTTTGTTTTTTGTTTAAATATATCTTCTCTTAATATTTTGATAAATTACTAATTAATATAATTAATATTTTAAAACATATAAATATTTCATAAGAAATTTGATGCATATTTTGAAAATAGTTGGCCCCTATTTAGGTTAGAACCTGACTTCGTCCCTGATTATTATTATGTTTATAACTTTTGTGTAATTAATTTTTTTATATATTTAATCTTATATTCTTTATTTACTTAAAACATTAAAGAGGTTTTTCTTATTTCTTTCTTAGAAATTTATGCACTACAATATTTTTTTTAATATCTATTTTTTGTTAAATTGGTTGATATTTGTTAATTGCTTGAGTAGATATAAAGTAGCTTTTCTCTTCACATTTTTATGGATGAGTGACGTAAACCACTATTATTTACAGGTTCCATTTATTTTAATTTTAAAATTTCAAACTACCCCACTACTGTTTTCTTGATTTTTTTTATATATAAACCACTATTATTTAAGAACAGTCATTTTTTAAAAAAATTTAAAATCCCAAACTAATATTTTTTAAAAACATCCAGTTTTTTCGAATTTTAAAATTCCTAACTACTGTTACTTTAATACTTTATTTTTTTAATTTTAAAATTCCAAACAACCCCACTACTCTCTTATTGGATTTTTTTATAAATAAATCACTATTATTTAAAAACTGTCAAAGTTGTTGAATTTTAAAATTCCAAACTACTATTAATTAAAAGCTGTCTTTTTTAATTTTAAAATTCTAAACTACACCACTACATTGTGAAGCTACATTTTATGGCCTCTGTTATGAGGGTAACGGGCAATTGGAGGCTAAGAGCCAAGAGAAGGATTTTACACATGATTTGATAAATTACAGCAAGACATTTTGTAGAAGTATGAAAATTAAAAATAAAATATAACTCAAAATGTGGCTGATAAAAGCTGTGAAATCCAAGTTTCTAAGAACTAGCCATCAAACTTTGCTTCTATAAATAAATCCCATCCAAATAAAATATAAATCTTGTAGCAATAGATCCAAATTTCTTTGCCAATAAGGTGCAAGCCATGTCCTATAGCAAACGAAAATGGAACCAGATTAATATAAAAGATACTATATGTAGATTTGAAAGTGAACTATATGTAGATTTGGATGATACGTCCTATATCTGATTTAATATAGTGAATAAAAGTGAACTATATGTAGATAACTGAGAAGTGGAAAAATAAAAAATAAAAATTGATACTTACAGTTACTGCAAAGTTTGTTCAGATGGACATGCTTATCAAACAAAGATAACTTCATCCCCCATAGTAGGAAGGCGGTTCTTAAATTTTTCTTCGCAGCCAATTATTTAATTTGGAAGAATTGAAACTAAAAGCCAAAATGGATCAATTCCAAAATCTGTGGGATATTAATCATCAAAAGAAACAAAGAAAGTAACCTAATAGTTAGTGAAAATAATTAATTGAAAAAATAAAACAATCCTGTTGATCTCAGATGGGTCACAAAAGGATGCCTGGTTGTAGATATTATACTTTAGCATGACCCTTCAACAAAAAATATACAACGTTGAATTAGGAGAAGCACTCCCAATATTTGGTATCTACACATAATGCAAATTAAATACTGCAGATATTTTAAATCCAAAACATTGAGAAAAGAAACATAGTTGCCATGATGCATGAAGTGAAAGAAAAACGTAAATTGATGGAATTAAACAAAGGTACCTGACTCCAAAGCATCTAGTGACAGAGAGGATAAATTGAATAAATGACATTGCAAAATGACACAAAAATAAATCCTTATGGTTGATTCCCTGTGTTAAACAGAAAAATTTTAAAAAGACATTATATATCGTACTGTGATAAATCTTGGGTTTGAATTCTTAAAGGTATTTGAACACTCGCAATTGCAAATTTACAATGGTGATAATGACAGTGAAGAAGGAAAGATGAAAATAGTGAGAGCCTTTAACATACGAATTCAAGGATATGGAGAGCCTTCTTGAGAGGCTTGGTATTCCCTGCCTCCATAGCAATTGGTGAGGTTGTTTTCATGAATTTTCCTATGGATTTACCTTCGGGCTGCATTTGAAAAATGGAAGTGGTGTGGGGATAAAAAAAAAGAGTGAGAGCAGTTGCTAACGAGAAGTTATAAGTTATAGGAAAAAAAAAAAATGAGACTGATGAGAAATTAATAAGAGGAAGAAAGAGAATTAGCAACCCGTGAAACACATGATTTGGAAGTAACGGCAGTTACTTTAAGTTGGAGGAAGTGTATTTAAAAATTAATAACTTAACTGACGTGGCCTGAAGAGCATGGTTGTCCAGTGAAGAGTTGACGTTAGTCTTGTAATGACCGTTGCAGGTACCTGACATTTGGAAGGTTGTGCAGTGGTTACAATACACGTAAATATAGCAAAAAATTAAAATAAATACCTGAGTCATTGGCTATATTTACGCCATTAACCGATTGTACAAAAACCCATTTCTCAACATGCCTTTTATATTTTTTTTTTGTTTTAAAATTTCAGTTTTGTTTTTTGTTTAATATTTTAATATTTTATAAATATTTTTAAAAAATTATTGTGATGAATAATAATAAAATACTTTTAAACAAATGAATTATTAAATTGGGATGAAATAGAATTTTGAAGGTGTTTAAAGTTTTTCAATATGGTAAGTTTTTGTGGTTTTTTTTATTACACATATGCGGTTTTTTGGGTTGACACAATAGTGTATTACCTTACTTTTCATATACATGAATCCAACGGTACAACTTTGCCGAGTTGAATAAGTTTAAAAACGGTTAAAAATTGTGGCCTAAAACTTTAAAAAATGGATTTTTGCACTTTAAGAACTTCTTGAGGGTGATTTTTTGCATTCTTTTGCTTATGAATACGTAGTACTATGTTATTTGGTGTGAACAATAGTTCATTCGCATTGTTTTGATGTTAATAAATGCAATGGTGCAACTTTCACGATTTGAATCGGTTTAGAAAGGGTTAAAAATGTTGTTTGAAAATTTAAAAAATCACTTTTTCCATTTAACAATTTCATGAGAGTCTCTTTTTAAGTTCTTTTGCTTATGAATATGAGGTTATTTGTTTGTAATTTTGATTGAATTTTTTTAATTTATTTTTATTAAAGTTAGTTATTATGTTCTGTTGTTTAGTAATTTTTGTTGCATTATTTGTTATTTAACTTAAATTAAAGTTTTTAATTTTTGTCTTGAAATGAATGAACAAAAAATACATACAATTTTATTTAAATTAATTATGTTGAAATTAATTAATTAACATGTTAATAAAAATAATCAATAAAGTATTATAATGAAGATTTTAACAAAAAATTAAATAAATAAAGTATTTTAAAAAATTAAAAAAAAACTAGAAAACCAAAAAAAAGAGCATGTTTTTTAATCGGTTTTTGTACAACCGATTTGTCAATGGTCGTTTTGTTTAAAAAAAGAAATTAAAGATAGAAATCGGTTGTAGACAAACCGTTTTGTCATGGCAAATAGTGATTTATGTTATTGAAGTAAATAATATGGCAAATAAGTTAGTTAGGTATTTATTTAATTTTTTTGGTATATTTATGTTAAAATGTCGTAGACCAATGATGGATTCTTGGAAGAATTTGTTTGGTGAACCCTACCCGGTGTTTGGAAGAATTAATTTGGTCGACCCAACCCTACCCCACCTTCTGAAAAATAATTGGGTATGATGTTCGTTTTGTTGTATGCATGTATTGTAAGTTGTTTTTAGGCTGTGATACTAAAAAATAGGGGGGCCCAATTATGGTAAAGTCAAGGTAAGTTGGAATTTTGAAGGAAACGAAATTTAACGCTTTGTTGGAAAATATTATCTTTCATATAAGAATAAGGCCCATCTGTAATTTGATCAATGTGGTTATTGTAATGTTAATATAAGTATTTTTAGTGGTGATGTATAAAGATCAATGGTGATGTATACAGAGTTTGTATCATTGAAGAAATGATGATCCAGACCAATCAATGCAAGTGTTGGATGTGGGGGAAGCAGTCTCTCTCTAATACAGAAGACTCGCTGGATAGTGCGATTGGGATGGAATTCATATCATCCTTATCAGAATGCTCAGAAGGAGAGGACTCTGGAGGTCACGGGCTGAAGACGGTCGGGGAAGAATGGGGAAGATCGGAGGAGGCATCACAACATTACCCATTGGGTAACTATGGACATGACACAATGGGCAAAAAGGCCCCTGACACACATTATCAAAAAGACCAAAGGGAGGTTGACAACACACCTAACATCGTGATTAACGACGAAAAATGAGAACCAAGGAGTAGTTTGAATCTTGAAGAGCGGGAGAAGGGCGGGGAGGCCTCAAAAGTTGGGAATGCAGAAAACGACAAAATAGAGAAAAATGTTACCATGAACCAAGACGTTAACGTTGGGCCGCCAAAAGTATTTGGGCCCTCGCTGGATTGTAAAACACTAGAAGAGGGCGTCCTTGGAAGGGGAGTAAATACCAATGTGGCAACAGATGTCTATTCTATGCAAATAGCCCAACTTATGATGGGCACATGCGGCTATGAATATGGGACAGATGAGACGGGCCATGTGAATTTTGATGAAATTAAATAAGTTACCCAGCCAACGAAGATTGTAGACATTGGGTCTAGTGGTGTGAAGGAAAGCACGAAGGGGGCGGAAATAATTAACCAACAAAGCAATCATGGGTGGGTCTCTAGTGGGGTGATAGTGTCACAAGAAGAAGAATGAAGTCAGGACGTTGGTGGTAAAAATTAGAGTCCAGAAGAAAGGATGATAGAGACAAGGGGTAAGCAACCGATTTGTCTTGAGAACGAAGAGTCAGAGAAAGATACAAGCCAACTAGGATCAGCAGGCATGAGGGGTGTGACGAGGGGACCAATGGCAGAGCGAATTTCTGCAAATTGCCTTTGCTCATAATCAAATAGATCCGCTTCATCGGTACCAATGAGACTGAAGAAGAAAAAAAAGAAAAGAAGCCAGTTGGGGTACTCTCTGAATAATTCTCTCTCGGATGGCAACGTCAAGAATTGTAATAAGCAATTTTGGTTGAAGAATGAAAAGATAGAGTCCAATAGACTATGGGATCTGGGTAAAGCTTTGGGTGTGACTTTTCAGGGTGCAGAGGAAGACATTTTGAAGTCCCTTGTGGCTTTGGAGAAAAGAGATCAAAAGGAGCAGGAAGAATTAGTGGAGCATTATACAGAAGCGGTTATAAAGGGTGAATTATGAGGATGCTCTCTTACAATGTGAGGGGGTTAGGGAATAAAGTAAAATGGAAATTTATTAGAAATCTTGTGATAAAGGAGGAGATACAACTGTTATGTATTCAGGAAACTAAAAAGGTAGACATCCCTAAGGAGCTATGCTTTGCGGTGTGGGGGAATCATGATATTGGCTGGAAGTTTTTGCCTTCGGAAGGGTCTGCAGGGGGCCTCCTATGTATTTGGGACTTGAGGAACTTTGTCTTGTCATATGATTTTGTCTGAGAGGGGTATATTGGTCTTGTTGGTGCATGGACATCAGAGAATTATGAAGTTGTAATAGTAAACTCTTACTTTTCATGTGATAGAAGTCTAAGATGCAGGGGATGGGAAGAACTAAAGATAAAAAAAGCAAATAGCCAAGTAACAAAGTGGTGTCTATTGGGGGATTTTAACTGTGTGAGGCATCCATATGAGAGGGTGGGTGTGGGTGCTTCGTTGTTAGGTGGGAGAGAGAGGGAGGAGTTCAATCACTTCATTGAACAAATGGAAATAGAGGATCTACCTATGGTTGGAAGAAAATACACTTGGTATAGGCCAAACGGATTGGCTAAGAGTAGACTAGACAGAGTCTTGGTGACGGATGAGTGGCTTAATACATGGCAAGGGTGCTCACAATACATCCTTGAAAGGAATATATCGGACCATTGCCCGATCTTAGTAAAAAATTAAATCATTGATTGGGGACCTAAACCTTTTAGGGTCCTTGATTGTTGGTTGAGTAATAATAGATTCATTGACTTTGTTACCTTGAAGTGGAGGGGAATGGAGGTGAATGGTTGGGGAGCCTATGTGTTAAAGAAAAATTAAAATTGCTGAAAAAAATTTGAAGGAGTGGAATATGTGTGAGTTTGGTGATGTGGAGAAAAAACAAAAAGATATTGTGAAAAAGATGAACGCTCTTGATTTGAAAGAGGAAGGGGAAGGATTGTGTGGTGAAGAAATTGTACAAAAAAAGACTCTTAATGAGGAGTTTTGGAGGGTTACTATGCACCAAGAATCTTTGGCAAGGCAAAAATCAAGATGTAATTGGGTCAAAGAAGGTGATCAAAATTCCAAATATTTTCACTCTATGGTGAAATGGAGGAGAAAAAGGAATAGATTGAAGGGTTTGAGTATTGAAGGTTCATGGGTGGAGGAGCCTACTACCCGCGTGAAAGAAGAAGTGAAATCTTTCTTTGTAAAAAGATTTAGCGAAGAGGAGAGAACAAGACCCTCTTTAGATGGGGTTATGTTCAAACAAATTACACTTGAAGAGAGTCAAATGCTTTTGGAGATGTTTGATGAGAATGAAATAAAAGATGCTATTTGGGAGTGTGGAAACCATAAAAG
Organism: Pueraria montana var. lobata; assembly: GCA_026413185.1. Lineage (NCBI taxonomy): Eukaryota > Viridiplantae > Streptophyta > Magnoliopsida > Fabales > Fabaceae > Pueraria > Pueraria montana. The sequence goes on along the minus strand of CM048651.1, from coordinate 15,430,536 downwards.
CCCGGGTCCAGACGGTATCAATTTCCACTTCTTGAAGACTTTATGGGATACTTTGAAAGGTGATGTTGTGAGATTTATTGTGGAATTTCATGCAAATGGTTTGTTTCCTAGGGGTAGCAATGCTTCTTTTATTGCTTTAGTACCTAAAGTTGATGATTGTAGATACCCAATTTTGTCCGAACAACCTAAAAAATAAATGAAAAAAAATGAGAAAAATTGAAAAAGAAAATAGAAAAATAAAAGTAAAAAAATAAATGAGAAAATTTAAAAAGAAAATAGAGCAAACAAAAATAACAAAAAATTTAAAATTAGCACAAAAAAAAGAAAAGAAAAAAAGCATCATTTAATTTTTGCTTTAACACAATGATTTTCAAAATCTAATCTTGTTTATTTTCCATTCCCAATTTGCAACTCAATGAAATTAAAAAAAAAAAAAGAAAATACAAAAATATAAAATAGTAAAAAAAAAAAAGGAAAGTCAGATGAATAAAAAAAAAGATAAGAGAAAGAAAAAAATTTAAAAAGAAAAACAAACAAACAGAAAAGTCTGAGCATCATGCTATTTTTAGTTTTGAGCCATTTTTTCTTTTGCCATTCTCGTCCAATGCATATCAGCTTTTCGGACACTATCACAAAGCCACAGAACGGTTACATTCTTAGCATTTCTCCCACGCCAATGTCCTTGCCTCAATCTTTTTTTTTTCTCTCTCTCATGCTGGCAGTAACAAACAACCCACTGTGCACACACTGTGCTTCCACTTCTCAATCACGTTCTCTCCCTTCTCATCCTCCGGTCTTCAACTTTAAATACACACACAACATTGAACCAAAGGGGGGACACAATACTCACAAATTGCTCTCTTTCACAACCCACCATTTTTTATTCTCTCAATCGTTCTTTTCTTCACAACCCACCATTGCTAATAATAATAATAATAATTATAATAATAATAATTATAATAACATAGTGACATTAATAATAATATAAAGGTTTAGTAATAGTCACTTTGGTTGCACTTCCAATTTGAATTTTGCAAAAGCCATTATAAGTTACTGATAACCACTTTAGATGTACTTCTGATTTGGTTATCATGAAAGCTTTTAAGTTAAAAATTAAAAATATAATAAAGGTTTAACAATAGCCACTTTGGATGTACTTCTAATTTGGTTATTGTGAAAGCCATTAAAAGTTAATGATAATCACTTTGGATGCACTTCTGATTTGATTATCATGAAAGCTTTTAATTAAAAATCAAAAAAGAATTAAAAAGATAAAAATGAATAAAAATATCAACACACAAATATTTTCTATGAAGAACTACGTAATTCTGAATTCTCCATTGCACCTGGAGATACGCAGGAGCAGGAAACCACTCCTGTCGAGCTAAAAAGATAAAAAAAAATATAATTTGAAAAGACAAAAAAAACAATAATAATCATTTTTATAATAATAAATGACTTTCTTTTTAATAATAAAATTCTCATGCTTAAAAAAAATAATAAATAAAATATCTAAAAATGTTCTTGTTCATTTTGAGGGCTAAAATAAATCATTTTAAAGTTATTCAAATTTGCACATTTAATTAGAGGTAACCATCGTAGGACGGACGTTGTAGGGTGCTAATACCTTCCCTACGTGTAATTGACTCCCGAACCCAAAATCTGGTTTCGAGACCATTTTTTCTATTAAAGGTTTTTCCATAGTTTTCCTTAATAAACTATGGTGGTGACTCCTCTGTTTTTAACATTATTTTTCGCCGTCCCGCCGCGACCCTCGATTGCGACAATGATCCACAACACTTGGGGGAATTTAGACCTATATCCTTGGTTGGTTGTATGTACAAGATTATTGCAAAATTGCTAGCCAAAAGATTGAAAAAAGTATTGCCTAGCGTCATTGATCATAGGCAAAGCGCTTTTTTGAGAGGTAGATATCTCTTACATAGTGCTTTGGTGGCAAACGAAACCATTGATGAAGCTAGGAGGGAGAAAAAAAGATGCTTGCTCTTTAAAGTTGATTATGAGAAAGCACATTACTCGGTGAATTGGGAGTTCCTCTTTTATATGTTCAGGAGGTTGGGATTTAATGAAAAGTGGGTGGGATGGATAAAGGCATGTTTGTTCTCTAGCTCTATTTCGGTGTTGGTGAACGGAAGTCCAACATCGGAATTCAAAGTTCAAAAGGGTTTGAGACAAAGCGACCCGTTGGCACCATTTTTGTTTAATATTGTGGCAGAAGGACTTTGTGGGTTGATGAGGGAAGTAATCCAAAAAAGTCTCTCCTCTAGCATCTCGATGGGGAAAAATAAGGTGGAGGTCAATCTCCTTCAATATGCGGACGATACTCTCTTCTTTGGAGAGGCAACTATTTCTAATGTTCTTACCATTAAGAGCATGTTGAGATGTTTTGAATTAGCATCGGGCCTCAAGGTGAATTTTCATAAAAGCTTCTTTGGTGCATTAGGAGTGGAGGTGGAGGAGATGGGTACCTTTGCAAATTTGATGAATTGCAAGCTCATTAAATTACCTTTTTTGTATCTTTGTATCCCCATTGGAGCAAACCCGAGGAAGGAGGAAACTTGGAAGAAAATTGCAGAGAAGGTGCAAAAAAGATTGACATCTTGGAAGCATAGAACCTTGTCCTTCGCGAGTAGAGTATGTCTAATTAACTCGGTTATCTCTTCCTTGCCTTTATTTTTCATGTCTTTTTTTAGGATACCCAGTGGAGTGATAAAAAAGATTGAGAGGCTACAAAAATCTTTTCTTTGGGGGGGGGGGGGGGGGAAGTGAGATGGAGAGGAAAATCCAATGGGTTAGTTGGAACAAAATTTGTTTGCCAAAAAGAAGTTGGGGATTTTCAACATGGCTCTTTTAGGAAAGTGGAGATGGAATATGTTTTCCCAAGAAAATTCTTTGTGGGTACAAATTTTAGAATATTGATATGGTGGATGGAGAGGCCTAGTGGAGGGAGGGGCCAACTCAAAAGCATCCATTTGGTTGAGAGATCTAAGCCACATTTGTGGACAACAAAACACGGATAAATGGTTTGAGTCCATGGTTGAATGGAAAGTTGGAAACGGTAGGAGGACTTCCTTTTGGTTACATAATTAGGCTGATGAACAATCCTTTGCTGAATCCTACCTGCGGCTTTTTCTTCTCTCGTTACAGTAACAACAAACCATATGTCAAATGGGGTATTGGGAGGATGACACTTGGAAGTGGAATTTATCATGGAGGAAAAACTGTTTTGAATGGGAACAGGCTATGAAGGTGGAATTGGAAACTAAACTAAATAGCATAACTTTGGTTAGGGAGGTGGAGGATGTGTGGATTTGGATGGAGGACAGCTCGGGTGAGTTCACTGTTAGTTCAACCTACACGGCCTTAGTGGAAAAAATAAGGGACTGTCATGATGATGAGCCCTTCTGGAAGATTTGGAAGGCTAAAGTTCCTCCTAAGGTGCAGTGCTTCATGTGGAGGATTCTGCATAATAAGATTGCAAGTAAAACAAGCTTGGTTAGAAGAAACATCCCCCTAAATGATTCCTTATGTCCGTTTTGTCAAACCTGTGAGGAAACAGGCCAATATATCCTTTTTACTTGTAATATTTCCTATAAAGTTTGGTGTTTCTACTACTCTTTATTCAATGAAGAGTTTGTCCTCTCGTGTGACCCTGGAGCATACTTCCTTCAGAATTTGGGATTGAACTCATCTGGTAAGGAGAAGGATGTAAGGTTGTTGATGTGGGGAGCAGTAACATGGAATATTTGGAGAGCCAGAAATGCATGTGTGTTTAAATAGGGGGTGGTGGATCATGTATCCATTATCCAAGATGTTACATTTTATACATGGTTGTGGGTGAAAAATCTGTTATATTCCTCTGATATTTCCTTTGTTCAGTGGCAATCTCAAACTACATCAGCTATCTCTCAAATTATCTTCGGGTAATGGTGTTTGATTCATATCCGCTTTAGCTGGTGGATATATGCTAATACAGTTGTCGATACCCTCTGATTGCCTTTGCCACATGATATGGTGGCTGCAGCTTTGATGTATAGTTTTACGCGGATGACCATTGTTATTTCCATTCCACTTTCTCGGGCTTATATATATTTGTCCAATTAATTCGGGTTGGCAAGGGGTCAAGCTCTGTGTAAATAATGACCCCTTTTCTCTTGCTGGCACATCTATTGGATCCGATAGCATTTGGGGGTTGCTGATTGGTTGGTTTTTTGTTAGGGTTGATGGTGGAACAACTACTAAATTAATGTTGTGGATGGGGATATAGTCATACGGCTGTAATTAGGTTCTATATAGGTGGGGACACTGTGTATGGTTACTTTGTATTTATTGTGACCATCTCAATAAATACTTAGTAACCACCTTACACTGATATCAGGCCTCTTGTACCGTTGGCCATTTTGTATCCATCTTGGGTATTTCTTATACCTATTAGAAATATATATATATATATATATATATATATATATATATATATATATATATATATATATATATATTGCTGATAAAAAAATATAAGTATTTTTAGTAATTAAAAGTTTTGGCGAGATTTAATTACTCTATAAATCATTAACTAAAATGAATAAAATATGAAAATAATACTAGGCACATAATGTTAAGCATCGTTTAAATAAAATGAATATAATTATAAGCTTAGGTTTTGTAAAGTTTTTATAAGAATAACTGAAAAGCGGAACGACCTGCAATAAGTAAGTGATTTTTGAGGTTGATGGTATTTGTAGTCTTTACTTTTTGGTTTTTTTGGATTAGTTTGGCGGCACCATCTAGGGTGGGGGGCCTCAACAAATCCCCCACCGTGGGAAACAAATCTGGTGCGTTTGAATAGGATTGTTCTGGATATAAGTGTAGGACTATTGTGTGAATGTCCACACTAGATTGAATTTTTAAAAATTAAAAGAAAAATTAAAAAATAATGGTCCTCTCTTAATGGAGGTCGTCTGCCGCGAGTGTCCATTGCAACATCATCGAGTCCCTGATGACTATTCTTTCTCCTTTGTTTTCACCTTTGTCTCTATCAATCTCCTTCGCAAATTGGTTCACTATGGTTGTTTCCGCCATGGTAATGGCAACGCTTGTGGCCACCCAGAGAAACTGTTGTGATAGATGGAACAGTTGTGCATCCTTCCGACACGATGGTGGAAGCCAAAATGTTGTCGATGGCTGAAGCAACAACAATGGCGGTGGTTTACGACGAGCCCTCAGTGGCTATGTTAGTTTCACTGACAGTGACACTTCTTTGTGAGACAATGACTGTAACAATGATGGTTCAATGTTGTTGTTACCCCTTTGAGTGAGCGTCGAATTAGATTGAGTTTCTTAGGATGGAATTGTATGTTGTTTGCATGTCTGATTGTTGGGATTTTGATCTAGAAAAAAAAAGGAAAAAGAAAAAAGAGAGAAAAAAGAAAGAAAAGGAAGGGCCATCGGTAATTGATTTCTGTTGCGACGTGCAGTGGTCAAAGGAGGATGATGACGGTGGAATAGATGATGGTGATCGATGTTAAGCGATGAGGGTGAAAGTAGGATTGTGATGGACGAATGGTGGTGACACAGTTGTTGTGGGTTGCATTCGTGTTTTTCTGTGGATGTAGCGTATTTGTTGCACGGGGTAGTGGGGTTTTGTATGAGTAGATAACATTAGGGTTAGGGTTTAAGAGTTATAAATTAGAATTCATAGATTGTTTCGCGGGTAGTTGAGAGACATAGAATGGGGGGGGTTGAGGTGTGATTTATAAAATATAGGAAAATGTCAATCGTCCACAATAGTTTTTGTGTTTTAAAATTGATGCAGTAAATTTTTGTCTTTATAAAGTAGTAAAAGAAGACGCTCGCACTTAGTAGTATAATGAAACAAGGAACGATGAATCCATTAAAATTGTAGAACAAACAACAACATTACTGATAAGCAACATAATAGCAGTTGTAGAGATAATTGAGAGGAAAAAAAAAAGACAACAACAACAATGGACGTAATATAAGTTGAACATAGAAGTCATGGAATAAAATATAACTGTTAGTTCCAAGATTTCTTTTAATTAGAGTAAGTTGCCGACATTGTGTCACCCATAAGAGCAATAATCTGTTCAATAGATCTTGGTTAACGCATCATTGCAAGGATTTATTCAGGAGATTGGCCAAATGTTATCATCTAAATGTGAACATTTAAAATTACTTTTATTTTAAAATATGCATAACACAACAGAATGACAATTCTGTGTTGCATTAGAGAATTGAATGACGATTTCGTTGTTCATAACACTAATGAATAAGTATTATGTTTTGCATAACACACTGCAATGATGAATCCGATTTGCATAACATAATGGAATCATTCCTCCATTGTGTAATGCAGAAGGTGAAATTCATAAATTGCAGGTGAATGATGATTCCGCTAGACTTGTTGCCCAACGGGATCATGTTTCCTTTGGAAGGACAATTTTGGAATAAATAATATCGAAGCCATGTCGGTGGTGAAAATTGTACTTTAGGGGGTCAGATTAGCAACCATTATGAAATATAGCAGGACATGGCTTTTTGGCTTGTAATTAACATATGACCATGAGTGACATTTTAGATGGCATTTTTTTTGCCTATTTTTTGGTGGGCTTTTTCGGCAGCCTTTAAGGTTTAAACAAATACTTAGTTATTGGGCTGGGTTTATTGTTGTCAGGGCCTTAGCCCTGAGTAACTTATGTTTTCGTTGTAAAATAATATTATTTTTATTTTTTAAAATTGTTGTACGACGTTATGTTAAAGGAAATTTTTATAAATGTGTAATATTGACGTAATAAGTATCGAAATTCGTTGTGTAGTTAGTTGTTGATGATATTAAGACTGAAACAGTGTTACGTGTGGACAAACAAAAATGCATTCTTAGCAACTTAATTAATTGATGTATATGACAATTGACATGTGCTTTTAATATTTAGATGTCAATCATTAATATTAAAATGTGAGAATAATTATGGTAGTTAGTAAGGGTTGTTATCATAAGTCTGTCTTTTAATAATATCAAGCATGGGTAGTAGGTTATTTAGTTTGTCGAAGAGGCGGTTTGACATTAGTTCAATTTCATTGTCAATGGTAAGTATAATTAATAGTTTGGATTAACAAATTTAAATATTGTTTGATTTATAATTTATTTAATAAACCAACGAATCATGATGACAACCATTTTAACTCCATCATATTACGACATTGGTTGGTGAACCTAATGCAAACAACCTTCTTAAAAAAAGTGCAACAATTAGAAGAAAAAAGTCGTTAAATTAAATTGCAATAAATGCACCAATAGATTGACGAAATACGGAAAACATGATGAAAGCAATCATAATGATGATACATTAAACTAAAATTATAACATTGGTTTCAACGGCACTACAAATGCACGAAAAATAACAAACACGACTCAACCGATTTAGTTCCCATGAACCACTAAACGAATGTAATTCTTCCCAACAACTTTGATGAATTGAGCGACATCATTTTCACATAGTGGATAAAATTGGATAAACTCATGCCATCCTTTACCTAGTTGGCACATGTTAGGCGTTGCCGAATCCCAATACAATGCCATCTCTCTATACTTTCGCCGAGTAGCTTCACAAGGATTTGTTGTTGGTTTTCACGCAATATGTAATGCACAACATGGTCTGGAACAAACTGTGTATTAAACGTTGTCAATGTTAGTGTATGGACTTAAATTTAGATTGCGTTGTTGAAAAATCTTAAAAATTACAACAAAGACTTAAATTAACTGTTTATTTTTGGATGAAATAGTTTATATCTTTAGTTTATTACCAGTTCTGCAGAGATTGTCATGCCATAAGTGATAGTTTCCTACTACAATAATTCTGTTAGTGTCACATTTTCATCATCATCTGAGTCTTCAAATTCAGTCACAATTGTAAAATTGAATGAGCTATTTCGAGGTAGGTTAGCTTCAGTAAGACGGTCTGGCACAGATTGTAAAATATTCTGATGTCCTTAATAGCATTTGTTAGACGTGCATGATCACCATTAGCTTCCAACATAAAAGTGAATGCACCTCCTTCCACTCCATTAATGAAGATAAATGGCCTTAACTCATGCCTCCAGCGATGATAGAAAGGACGAGGAATTGTAACATAATCCTATTCATTACGATTAAACTGGTGAAGGTTGATATGTTAATGCAATGTACACAGTCCTGAAGACCAACATCGATGAATAATACATTAATTAATTTAATGAAGCATGAGGTTCATAAAAAAGTTAGAACATACCCTGTTAACATGCATGACGATATTGCATTGCATGTAAGGTTGCATCATGCTTTACGTAAAGGAGAGTTCAACGAAATCTTTTTGACACAATTAGTGGTTACATATACATACTATAAAGTAACACTTCTACCATAATGTGAAAAGATTAACATTCATCATTAAAATAAAACTACCTTGTGTTGATAGTGTGTAATGTTGTGTTCTTGATTGCTAGTGGTGGACGGTGATTAAGAAATAAAAGGATGATTTATTTATAGGCCACTGCTACGAAGGGGAACGTCGTATGAATATTCATTTTGATATAATGACCTAATTTGTCATTTAACACCGTATAGGACAAACGATCTATGAAGAACGCAACTTTTTTGTTTTTTTAGAATTACTATTTAATATGATGTTGTGGAGGTATGTGATTAATAAGTGGCGGGAAGTTTTCTTGAGTGCGAATGTGTATTAAATGCTGCAATTTACTTTATGTCACTCAAAATAGACTATAGTACTCCCTCTCAGTGTCTGTAGTCACGTGCCAAAAGTAATGCCTCGTTGGGTGGGTCATTGCTCTTGTCTTATCCATTGAACTTTCAATCAAATAAGTTGTCTGTAAAGTTATATTTTTATTAATATTATTTTTAGTCATATTTTAGTAATAGTTAACTGATTTTTAACAAGTTTGGATGGAAAACAAAAAATACAATATTTGCATGTAAATATTTTATGGTTCGAAAAATACATAAATGAATTTTGAAGACCGTAACAATACATTTTGTACAACGTTAATAAAAAATTGGATGCTTATAAAATATTTCATTATAGCAACAATGTATTTTTACATAGCATAAATGCTATTAAAAATGTCCACTAGGGTCTATGCCTAACGATTGTTACCATACGTACATATGGTCAAAAGAAATTTGGTTTACGTCGGGTTGATATGACCGAAGGCTATAAAAGTTGTCATGCCATAGCCATTTTAAAAGCAATTTATTCCTGCTTTGAACCTGTGACTCCCATATTCAACAACGGGTAATTTTGTTGACTAACTATTTACTTCATGCCTTATTATATGAATTCATAATCCACTTTACGATGGACGGATATATTTATAATTCACGCATGTTTTGTTTTGAATAATTTTCCACCAATCCGTATAGATATTATATAAACGATGTATAGGTTATTTAAATTTTATTTAATTGGCCAAAGTAATACGTTCACTTATTGCCAAGGATTTTCAGGGCAACCACTTCTAACAAGATGTAGTTATAAATACGACTATGGTAGGTACATTGCATTATATAGTCTGTCATTGCTTGAAGATACTGTTCTGAATTGCCATTGAACAATTTTTTATAGCAACAAAGTGATTTTCATCTATACATGGATAAACAATGTATGGAATTTGAAAATATTGACGAATCTGCAATGCCATCTTTAGTCCTCCCATCTAGCAGCAACTCTTCTTCTTTGATTCCTGGTCCAGCAAGTGCTGTGCAGGCAGTAATGAGGAATCGTCAATGTAGTGACCCTTTACCCACTTAAGAATTCCTAACCCAAGTCCAATGCATTGCTGACAAAGCTTTTGACACCAAGGCTTGGCAATGTGCAATTGAATTCATTAATGTGCAAGGTCACCCCCATATTACTTGAATTGTTATGTTGCAAATAGAATTGGTTAAATATGTTAGTTTTTGTTATCGGTGGGATTGTAACCTAGTACATATCCCTACCTTCCTTCTACATTAACTTGGTAGGTAACTTAATAAAAAATAGGTTTGGTGGCTAACGACAGCGCCTTACACTATATGCCTCTAAATTCCATTGACTCAGCAGTCGATAGAGCACCAATTGTGGTTGGCCTTGTTACATCGTGCACTTTGAATGGTTTGGGAGGCATGGAAATAACTTTGAAGGTGCTTAAATTTTAAATGTATATTTTTTGTGCTTGAGGTCCAATTATTGCTTGACTAAGTCAAAATTTATGAATGTTTAATTTCAGGATCCTACAGGTAGTATAACTGGCATGGTTCACCATAAAGTGAATGATGGTACTATAGGTGTAGGTTGTGTCTTAGTTTTGCAAAAGGTTTGTCGCTTACATTGTTATTATATCGTGTATTTCATTACTTTTAATGTTTATTAGGTTTGTCTAATATTTGAAAATTGTTCAGGTTGCAGTCTTCTGTCCATTTCCACCACATTCAAAATGTTATTTGAATATTACACTTAACAACGTATTCAAGGTTGAGTTCTTCCATTTGTCGTGATGGTATATGTTGTCATACATTGTTGTGTCATCTAAATGATGTTGTTTCGTGGTGTTTGTTGCAGGTTTTTCCAAAAGACAAATGACATTACCTTGTTTTACACCAACTGATTACCAATTAATTATGCTTTTCAAAATGTTAATGTTCCAACGACATAGTATCATTTTTTTTATAATGCCATAACTTTGATGTACTACAAATTTCATGTTTTAATTGTTTGCAATGTGGTACTATGTTGAATGTAAACAAGTTTATTTGTAATGTTAATATTTCAGTTAGTGTGACCAAATCCTTCATGTACATTATTTATTGTCATCGGCATTTGTTACGTATAAGGTTGTATTAATATTATTTTATATCATGACACATATTTTCGTAACCGAAAAAAATAACCTAACCCCCAACTAAAATAAAATCAAAACAAAAACCAAATAACACAAATTGTAATGTGAAATTATGCATTTGGTCCCGTTATATAAGGGTTTCAGTGAATCATATTATCTTAAGCATTAGTACATAGAACAACCATATCGTTATTCCATATTTATAACCTTCTCAGTTGAGTTGGAAAAAATAAGCGCATCACTTTTGTCACGGAAAGTTTTTGTTGGATATCGGAAAACCTTAGGTTCCATGGCAAACAAAGAACCTTCAAGGACTTACGTCGTATTTCAGGGCCGCAACCCTGGAATATATTTTTCATTGGTAGAGGCTCAAAACCAAGCTGTCGAACAACTGGGACATGTGGTCGACTCATACGCCACATACGACGAGGCAGAGACAAAGTGGATTGCATACTGTTTGGAGCGTGGTTGAGATGAGGCATTCGCCCGTAGCCGTATTCACAGTCGTCAATGAACACAACAATCCACTACTATGTCAACATCTGGTACTAGTTTCGAACTCAGTCAAATAACTATATATGCATATCTGATTTACCTTACAACACCATCACATTCATAGAATCGTTGACATTGTTTGCCATTTGTTTTTTTTTTAAATGTAGCACGCTACGGGACACATATGGCCAAAGAGACCTCATCGGGAAAATTTGTGTTGCAGGACAACATGCAACAAAAACTTGCCGAACTTTGCCATGCAATTTATCTAGCTGCGCCTAGGTACTCATTGAATGATGTCGCTTACATTGATGGCGTAGAGTGTCGCAGATTCATTGCATTTGTCAGAAGTGGTGCCAATGGAACACCAACCGTTTGTCTGGGTCAATATTGGCAAAATTGATTTTGATGTGAAGGAGGATACGACTGCTTTGTTGGTCCAAAAGTTGTTGGCCAGCAATGGACAACTCATCAGAGGCTGCAATTACTACACATTGCAATAAGCTTTTAATGACCAGACAAAAACACTGAATGAAAATGTTGCGTTAAAGGTGCAGGTAGCTGTAATGAAGGAGGAGATGGAACTGTTCAAAGTTCATTATCGCCCTTAGGTTGTCAAACTCATGACCTACAACGACGCATGCCATTAAGTTCCCTCTGCTTCATTTGTGATGTTTTGTTTAGTGTTATTTAAGTTTGTCTTTTGTTTTGGGCATGTTTAGTTGTTCAACGTTGTGGTTAACAAAAACACGTGTTGTTTTAATATGAATGTCATGAAGTTCTATGTTAATTAGTTAACACATCTTCCATTTCGCCTTGTCATATTGTGTTATGACCCCGATGGCGGACCGTCATGAAACACAACGTTGTTCATTTGTTGGTTCATTAGTTAGAACCAAATGTGTTTTTTGAAATTACTATTTACAATTTAGTATGTCATTAATGTGTTTTTTATTTTTCATTGTCGAAGTTCCCCTTGGCCATATTGTTCATGATTTGTCGTATGATGTTTATCAAAAGTTTTTGATATATAATACAAAAGAGCTGCATAAATCATAAATTTGGAAGACATTGACCTAATTAAGTATGTTAAATTTATGCAACATGAGTTTATGAAATGAACATTATAATATTTGAAAAGTTGTTTGTACGAAATTAAAGTTGCATGGTTAACATAATTTGCATGGAAGACCGCGACGACCAACAACTTTGTATGATATACATTCTCTCGTGACAACATGCACCAATCCATTAAAATGACTCCAACCACCGAATTTAAATTCACAGGTTGGTGGTTGCACCAACATGGTAAGAATTCAATGTAGGATTTTGGTATTATAAGCCAACACATCATACTTCTGAATTCTCCATAACTTTTCATTACCTTTCAAAGGAACTGTCCATCCCCATGACTGAAACACCATGTGAAGCAAAGGCTGGCCTGTATGGTTCGTAATCTATAAAGGTCGTAATTCGTGTATATATTTTTCATGCCGCAAAAGAAATGTCCAAACGACAGGGTAATGCAACAACAGTTGTCGTGGATTTGTATCATATCAACAAGTAGAGGTGGAATGGATACAACATTGCCCATAGCCACATATTCTCCCACCGGACGCGTTTTTCATGAATTAACTACTCCACCTCGTGTCGCCCATGAATGTAAAATGTGAGGTAAATTTGATTTAACACATGTCATTGCATTTGTTGCTTTTACAGGTTGTATTGACTATGCCCTGGAAATTGTAGAATGCCAACTTCAAGGAAGAGAATAAGCATCATTGGATGATCAACCGCAAACTAAGCAACCCATATGCACTGTCTTTAGCTGTTGTGGTTATGTAATTTATGTAGTCATATGATTTGCAGCATCCTATATTGTATATTCTCATCCAATATGTGTCTTAGTCGACGACTACCCATATTTATGTATGTTTGACTATGATGCATCTTTCATGTAACTCTACCATCCGCAGTTCGAATGAAGAAGACAAAGACATATGAGTGCTTAAATAAGTAATATTAAAATCAAATGACACACACGTGCAACAACAATGACATAGGTTGTATTGACTATGCCCTGGAAATTGTAGAATGCCAACTTCAAGGAAGAGAATAAGCATCATTGGATGATCAACCGCAAACTAAGCAACCCATATGCACCGTCTTTAGCTGTTGTGGTTATGTAATTTATGTAGTCATATGATTTGCAGCATCCTATATTGTATATTCTCATCCAATATGTGTCTTAGTCGACGACTACCCATATTTATGTATGTTTGATTATGATGCATCTTTCATGTAACTCTACCATCCGCAGTTCGAATGAAGAAGACAAAGACATATGAGTGCTTAAATAAGTAATATTAAAATCAAATGACACGCACGTGCAACAACAATGACATGTTGTCCTATATAAAACAGTTTGACTCCACCGTCAAAAGTCAACTAATTACAAAATAATGCCCAAGTATAAATATCAATAACACAAATTTTGTTAATGTGTAATTTAAGAGATAATTTTTTTATCCAATTTGCTTTTTGCAACAATGATGTTAGAAGTCTTTATTTTAAATTAAAATAATTTTAAATAATTCATTTTGTCAATTTACATCGAGTGAAAGCATAATATGGAAGAACGTCAATTTTTCAGTATAAGCAAGGTGCATTAAATGAGGAAGCTTCTAGTGCCACCTGCTAACCCATTGGCAATGATAAAAGGACATTCAGCACAGTACCCCATACAAGCGGAAAAGTAGCATTTTGGGTTTTCTTCTTAATTCTTAGCCACCCATTAAATAGAACTACAACGAGTGTGCACTCATCCACAAACACTTTCAATACCCAATCACACAGTCGTGCACCCCTACTGAGTGGTAAAAAGTTGTGTAACTTGTAAATGGAGGCTGAAATAGTAACAGTCACCAATGAAGAATTTGGGTAACTACTATAATTGACTATTGATTTGTCTACAAATGTTTTCATTCCATATGTAATGGAAAGATGCAGTTGTGCAAAATAACTAATTGATGAGCTTTCACATTGCACAGGCATGATGCTGATGAATGTCCAAGGTCGAAAATGGAGGACGTTATACAGAAAAGTGATAAATTTGTGAATGTAGGCTTCTATTTTATTCGTGTTTGTTGTTGTATAATTTTTTTACCTATCAAGCTTTAATTTTTACAAGTGTTTCATTTCCTATTTTCTATGTTAGGGTTCTTAACCCATCGATGATTTCACAAATGATGGCCATGTTTCTAGATAAACAGGATAATGTCAATTGCAGCACTTGAACAAAAAAAATGAGTAACTTATTTTGGTTTATGAACATGCATGACATTTTAGACATTATTTGTCAGTGTTAATGAACGTCCGTCTATGGAATCGGGAGTCAGTGGTAGCCCCACACATAACATCGGCATAACAAATGTAATGTTCAAATAGTTTTAAAAAACTTAACTCCGTTTTCATTATATGTCTTCTTAATATTTTCATAATGTTGCCATGTATGTTGGGGCCAGGTCTTAAAACATGGCACTATAAGACCCGATGATCCTTTATTGCAACAAAATCTCAATGTCGACATAAACTACACACTTACCAAGTTGTTGGTTGCCATTGAGGTTTGACGATTTGTACACAATTGTTACATTGGTTCTTTGATTTTTTGATTTTGAACATAACATGTGTGCATTTTTTTTTTTATTTTTCATTTCAGGCCGTGATCAATGGAGTGGGCAACCCAATTTAATGTGTTCAATGTTTTACTTGGTTTGTAGAACTTGGGAATAAAATTTGACAGTGGTAGCAAGCAGCTCATAACAGCCGTTGTGAACCTGTCCAAAAGGAATGATACTGGATCCAGCAAAGGCACACCAGAACATGGAACTGTTGATCCAATCCACACAACATCTCAACTACATGGGTCATTGAGCCCAAATTTCGTTGCTGGTGGTGGCTCTACTGATGGGCCTACATCGAAGGATACTATTGGTCCAACTTGCCCCGACATGATTATTCCGAAGGACACAATTTTTATATACACGAATGAAGAGGAAGAAATGACCAAAAAATCTAAGAGGCTTAAGACCAACTACTTCCCCTCAAAAATTCCAAAAAATTTGGGTATTGGGTCAACCAACTCAAGGACAGAACGAGAGGAAATCATTGAAAATTCTAAGGGATATGTTCATCCAATCGCATTTATGAGCAACTACAAAAGAGGATTACAATCAAGGGTAACAACATCTATAGTTGATAATAAGATTCATCAATGAATAAACATTTGTTTAGCATTGTTCGACAATTATTAATACTTATATTAACACTAAATGGACAGACAACAGCACAGACATCAATGGCTTCAAGAAAATTGTCATTCACTCCTGCATAAACGGCATCGAGGGCGTTGAAGAAACCAAAGGTTGAGCATGGGTTGTCCATAAGCATTGAACAAAGAACAAATTGCAAAAAGGCATCAGCGTCTAAACAAAATCAAGGAAAGGCAAAGGTGGTGTATGAAGCACCGAAAGAAATCAATAAAGCGAGTGATCACACCTTACCCAAGGTATGTGCTATAAAATGTAATAATTTATTGGCTTAAATATTAGTCCCTCAAATATGGGGGTATATCTGTTTTAGTCCCTCAAATCAAAACTTGTTTTTTATAGTCCATCAAAGTCAGGAAATGCATTTTTTAGTCCTTTCGTTAAGATGCCATTATCTGAGCATGTCATGTGACAAATGGAGTTGCAATTTGTGGCGGTTTTTGACTGCCAAAAAATTGTTTTTTAACTTAATTTTTAAAATTGTTTCTAGCGGCTAAAAACCGCTGATATTTCTTTAATTTGAGGATCAAAACATATTAAGCATGCCACTTTCGTCTTCTATCTACCAAACATGAGAAATGTAACGAAGCAGCAAGCTTTGCTATGTCTCTTCTAGAAGCAAACTACACAACGAACTTCCTCAAATACTCATAATTAAACCTAGACCTCAACCCAAAACACATCATCTGCAGAAACATCACCACTTTTGCGGCACCACTCTCCGATTCCCATAGTGACGCCGACTCCTTTCGCTTCGACATGACAAACCACAACAGTGCCACCGCGTCCATCTTTTGCCACAGGGATTTGAGAGTGGCAAAGAGGTCGAGGTCCGATGAAGGTGTGGCACAGAGCTCGGCGAGTGTGACTTCCCTTTGCTAGTGGATGCGGGCAGCAATGATGAACTTGCGCTCCGGGATGAAGGTCTCGCAGTGGTGGAGGGATTCAAGGGTTTCATTGGAGAAGGAATTGAGGGATTAGAGCTTTGAATCAAGGGATTGGGATTTCTTGGTGATGGAACGACCGACGGAAGACGTTTGTAGATCTATTGAAAGGAAGAAGATGAGGTTGTTGGGTTATGTGACCCGATCCAGGCACAAAGAAAATAATGTGTTTTTTGAAAAATTACAAATCTTTTGTTCAATTATTTTATTGATAAGAATGTTGGGTGATTGGAACCATGATGGTAGTGTTGTGCTTGATGGGTTGCCGTTTGCAATTGGCTTAAAGGAGTAGCATCCCATTACTTTGAATCAAAGAGAATTAAAGAAAATGAAGGGAACAGGTTCGGTGAAAAGGTCTTGGCTATTTGGAGGCGGAGAGAATAAGCTTTAGACTTGAAGAGTTAGTGTGTGTTTTTTTATTGTGGTGGAGTGATGATGATGAGAGAAATATGATTCATAGGATGAAGGTTGTTTTAATTTCTTTTTCTTTACATATTCTAGCAGTTTTTAGTTGCCAGAAATATTATTTGAAGATTAGATTAAAAAAAAATAAATTTGACGGTTAAAAATAATCATAAATCATAATACCGTTTGTCATCACAAGCTTGGTTAACACTATCTTGATGGAAAAAGTATTTTTCAAGTTTGAGGGACTATAAAAAGCAACTTTTAATTTGAGGGACTAAAAAAATATACCCTATATTTGAGTGACTAAAAACATATTTAAGCCTAATTTATTCAACAGTGACATTTGAAGTTAAATTGTAACTTGTATGATGGAATTGGCAGCAAGTTCCATGTGCTTTTTGTCCAACCCCTAAAATGAAGCCGTCATTGGTCGAGGCGCAAGTATGTGGATTCATTTTCAATCAAAATCTGGATACAAGGTTATTGTCAACAAATTTTACTTATGACTTTTGTCAAATTTGGAAACCAATAACATATGGTAACATCTTAATGTTTAACGCCCTATTTAATGACACAATTAGTGAGGATGACTTCATATTTGCTGTTGGAAACAACACAGACACAAGAAAGCATTTTCAATCATTGTGTCCCTCAAGGATGGTTGATCTTGAGGTATAATCGAATAAGGCCATTATTTATTCCATCTTATACCTTGCTTTTCATATGTAACAATTCGGTTGTTAACATAGAAAACACTTATTTTTTTTTTCAGATAATTTTATTTATGACTCTGAAGATCATGAAGACTCACTTGAATAGACCAAATAAAATTGTTTGGTGCCTTCCTCCAGCATTTTCAATATGGAATACGGTGTTTTATACAAAATAGTGTAGTATTATGTTAACATGCATAACTTTAGACATCTAATGACATAATTGAATATACGTTGAATAGGCAAATGCAATTTCAGGAGTTGGTGCAACACAGCTGAAAAGTTATTATGGACAGGATTGGTTGAAGCCCTTTGAGAACCTTAAACTGGTAAATGTAAAAAATATCGTGTTTTTTTGTGTTTTTGTAATTGAATCTCAAAATTCTCCAAAATTAATGTATTTTTTTTGTATTCAATCATTCAACGAAGATATATGTACCTATCAACGAGAATGAAGAACACTGGTATTTGGTGTTTTTTAGCATTCATGAGAGAAAAATTTATCATTTGGACTCACATCTCACATCAGATGCAGTCGACAGCAGAAGGGCAACCATATCAGCATTGGTTTGTTTATTTTCTCAAGACACAAACAACAATGTTTTATTAAATGCGAATTTGCAAAAAATAATGTATGGACTAAAATTGGATTTAATGTAACATATAGGCAGGGACAATGTTACGACTTTTGCCTATTGAATACGAAGACGATGCATTCGTTGGTGGTCTCATAGATTGTGAACATCGGGAGATTCTTGAGCCCAGGGGCATTCCCAATTGTGGGACAAGGTAAATTGGACAATAAATGGTGGTCTATGTTGTTTTTTGTAATGACATTAATGTGTTCGTCACTGATTGCTATTATTTTTGACAGTGAGAATTCAGGTGTGTGGGTCTTAGAATGGTTACAGATGAAGCATGCTTTTGTGAAAAAATTGTATGGAGTGGTAATACCCTACTCATAAGATTCCCTTTGATGTAGTTTTTTTTATTAATACAATTTACACACATGACATACATTGATTGTGTGCAATTCGATTGTAGCTTGATGACAAATTGGCAAGAAAGAAGATTGCAATGCAACTGGTAATGGGACCCCACAATGACTGCAAAGACACAATTATTAAAAATGCTGAAAAAAATTGGCATGACCACATTCATCTATAGGCGTTTTCGATTACTCATTTGTTGCATTGCTTTAAGGACAATGGTCGTTCGTTGTTTATTTTGGATGCAATAGTGTATTTGGTAGATTGTGGTACATTCTGTTTTAGCCTATGATATTATTTTGGGTAGCCATTGTGTATTCGGTGGATTGTGGTACATTATGGTAGTCATTGTCAAATAATTAACATCACAAATCATTCAACAAATATTATGCACCATTCGTTATTCAATAAGCATTCAAATCATAACTCATGATTAGCCCAACCAATTTTATTTCAAAACACACATAAAAAAGTGAAATATCATAATTAATAACATAATAAGTCAGACGAATTACGAATAACACCCATGCCATGACCCAATACCAATTGGGCCAACAATAACGCCATCAGCCAGGATCATTTGGGCTTACAATTACATTAACAACTATTACTCAAAAAGGCAAATAATGACCCAATACCATAGTTCTTCAGAGCTTAAAAAATTGTTTTAGATCCATTCTTAGTTATTGCCCCGAACTCTGTTATTGGGCCACATTTATGCTACAAATTAATATCCATAATTTTAAAAAATCAATCTCCAATTACATAGCTGATCCATAACAGTATCCCCCACCATAATGAAATCCTAGGGATGCATTATTTTGCAAGTCAAAATACTACACAACAACTGTGAATCCAAATTTTACCTATATCAAAACAACAGAGGACATTGATTAATGGTTTACTATTAATACACTACTGACGTAAGCAAAAAATAAACTTAACTTCTCTATATAAGACAACAACATTGTCAATGTTAACAAAATTACATAATAATGAGGTACATATTAAATATGGGTGTCCCCGACAACATAACACAACCATCAACAATCCACAATATTGCATTGTGAAGACCAACATTTCACAATGAAGAATACATCGAAATAAGACACAACCTTCAACAATCTAGAATACTGTATAATACTCATCTAAACTTCATACTTCATTCGGAATGCTTTTCCTTCACGAGATACATATCCCAACGTCATGACTAAACTACAATTAATGAAACAACCTTAGTTTAGATAAGATAATGCATTGCTGGAGCGACTTATGAAAACTTACTCATGCACCCTAACCAACACTATGATATAGTTAATAACAAAATACACACTATCAACTAATTTATGTAAGCAAAAACTAATACTTACCATTTTGGCTATGAAAATCATTAACAAATTGACGACTGCTGGAGCCTACTTTAGTAGTAGAATTTGCAAAACCTTGTGCCTCACCAACATTGACTCCACCATCATTGGTACATGATCTTTTATTGTGTTCAATAGAACCACATTTACAGCACGCTTGTATCCTCCGACCTATCGCTGAATTTGAGTTTGTAGTTGGAGCAGAACCTTTTGTTCGGACACGAGGAGGATCTTGTACATCATCAATGCCATCTACAAGATCATTTTCATGATTTTGCTCATTTCCGACTACACTTGCTTGAGTCCAAGAGGTGGACTTTAACTTCAACCGACTAAGTTCAACAGTAAACAAAGTCACAAAATGATTATACTCTTCCTCGTCACCAAATGCATAATCACATGTCTGTGTAGATAATTAAACAAGTGTGGCATGCCTAGCATACAAAGTCGAATCCCAATACTGAGACCCATCAGCATACATTCCACGAATATTTTCCTTCGCCTACTTTGACCTCCTCTCTAATAGCAATGACTAAGGGAATTCATTAAAGTGTAAAGAGAGTAGAACAAATATTATATGATGACACGACAAACCAGTCGATTCCATTCTTAAACATTCACATTTAAATTTAGAAAGTGGGGGACAATACGAGATATGGCATGTCCTCTCTGTTTGATACCTGACAACAGTAAAAACTGAGTACATAGCCATCTATCTCCCGACACTTTGTCACCCTATATAGTGTTGCTTTTTTCAAAAATGGTTGGAAAATATGAAACACCACCTTTGAGAAATATGTTGATGCAGACCTCTCTAAAGAATGGAAAGTACTTTCTAACTCAGGATCACCATTTAAAGAGTAGTAATCTGCTTCCAGTTCTCTATAACAAAAATAAGACAAACACCTCTGATATTGTTGTACAAAGTCTGTCAAGTTAATCCTTGGATTCACATATTGTCCCATGTGGCTATGAAAACCTTGACATCAAGATGTCATCCTTAAACCAGCAAAGAAATTGCCCCGAATATGAGTCATTGACCACATCTTCCTCTTTTCATACATTTCAATAATCCAATTATTTTCTTGCAAACCAAAGGTCTCAACCATTTGCCTCCACTTCTCTTCAAAATCTACCACATCTAAATCACCCATCATACATTTCTTGAAATATGACATGAATGCTGGAATATTCACATTGGTTTTTGCATTACGTGTCAAGTGCCACGTACACAACCTATGGTATGCAAGAAGAAGTACCTTACTTATCGCATTTCTCATGGCAACATCACCATCAATGATCACTGTAGACGGACTCCTTCCATTCATGGCTTCCACAAATTATTCTAATAACCAAATATATGTCTCTTCTATCTCATTTGTTACAAGGGTTGTGGCAAACACTATGGTTTGGTTGTTATGATTAACACCAGAAAAAACCACAAGTAAATGGTACTTATTCTTCATATAGGTAGCATCAAAGGCCAAAACATCACCAAATATCCTAAAACTAATCCGACTTTCACCATCACACCAGAAAAGATGTTGTAGCCTATTCTCATCATCAACAGTGTAAGCAAGATAAAACAATGGGTCCTTACTAGACAACTGATGAAAATATTTTAGAGCCCCAGCTACATCAGATGATTGTTGTCATCTTTGTCGGCTAGATTGATTATATATGTCTTTCATCAGAAAACCTACCTTCTCATAACCACTAGAAATATTTGCAAAAGCCCCAAACATCTGATGTGGTCGAATGCCAGCTTTTCTAAAATTTTCAATTTGCAAAATGTCAAGTTCACTTATTTTTCTGTGGGCAGGCATCAAACCACACAAATGTGGCTCCATAAATGGATGACTATGAGCGAAATTAAATACGCTAATATACCATCGCTCACATGGGATCATCACGTGCACCCGCATCAGAGCTTTACAATCACACCTCTTTCCATTTTTTGATTTCCTCTTTCTTCCACTACCAGACAAACCTTATCTCCTTTCTGTCCAGCCCAAGAGCATAAAAAAGTCTGATTCGTAGTTTGCCCTTCATTATTTCTAAGAACATGGCTTCTTCTGATCGAAAAACCAATAACTCTAGAGTAACAACTGTAGAACATATACGCAGTTTCAAGATCCAAAAAATCTAACCTACGAACAACATCAAAATTAACATTCGCCAAGTCTACCTGTAAGATATCATCCTTGCTATTAATTAGTATAGGATCTCTTACAATATCAAAATCCACCCCTTCTTCGAACAAGTGTCTTATGCCTTCTCCAGAATGCTCTGGTCCATCGTCCTCCAAATCGTTCTCTCCATCGGCATCATCATCATTTTCTTCATCGTCATTCCAATCTACTGCTATGTCCTCGTCCTGTTAATCACAAATTCAAAATCCATTGTATAAACATCAAAATGTTCTGCTCACCACAAAAATAAAATCAAATTACATTACAAATTCCAAATTCATCTTACACACGACTATGGCTGTCCTTCTTCACTCACAATCCTTCAATGTCTTTATTCAGACAAATGAAATATTCAATTTCCTGCAAAAACATTCAACAACATAACACCGTATGACCAAACACAGCCACAACATTACAATATTTTAGGAAAAAAAAAACCCCCTAACATTAACAAAATCGTACTTATGGGAAATCAACCACCGGGTTTGAGGTTTCCTCTCAATACACTACCAATAACACTCCTGCACTGACTACAAATGCCATATAATGGATTGCATAACCATAATGGACCGATTGAGGGCAGGCAACTACAACTATGGAAGACACAACCTTTACCAAATGAAAGACCTATCCCAACACAGGAGAAACACCTTCAAACCGGTCCAGGCTCCTGCCCCAAAAACTCACTAGTCACCTCCGTTCTTCACACTCCCACACTTTTCAAATGAAAAGTACAACTTTCCCATCCACTGGGATGATTTTTTTAAAATTATTAAAATATTGTTACTTAAATAACTGGTAGCGAAACAAAATACTAACCACACGATTCAAAGTGCCCCTAATCCAACGGCTATACAAACTTTCTTAGCGTGGGAGACCTATCCATCTCTCCCACGCTAGATTGCGCCTCTTCGCCCTCTTCTACCCCTCTTTCCAATGTTTTACGTAAATTTACCCTGTAACTTTAGTTATCACAGCCTCCTCGGAAATGTACATTTTGCCATTAAACTTGGTGGCTCCGCTGCTCTGCATTGCCATGGTTCGTCCCTATCCAAAATCAATGTCATGCATTGGAAATCTTGGTGAGCTACCCATCTATGCACCGCTACTCCATTGTGGTTCCAAACTTGAAGCACTTGGATTCCTACTTACAATTCTCCTAATCATATGGGAATTTGGCCAAACTGCAAATAGGAAAACACTAATACAATATGAGAGTTTCATAGTCAAATTTGTCTAACTTTTAAATCTTCATTTAGTTTATTTGTAGTTCTTTAACTATAAATCTTAATGATTAAACATTTTTTGTGAAGCTTGACGATTTACCTCTCTTTTTTTTATTACAGATGATTTGCTTCTCTGCGAGCAAACTGGTGTACCAAAAGATAAGGGACCATTTTATAACTTTTAAAAAAATAAAGGACCAAATTGCAACCTAAAATAAAGATAAGGGACCAAAAGAATAATTTAGCCATTTTTTTTACCCAAAATTGATTTCGAATATTAGTATACTATCAATTAATTTGAATCATATCATATAATATATATTTTGTGTTATTAATTTGAATGTTCAAATTATAAAAATCATCATGATCACTATTACCTTAATTATCTAAATTACTATAATTATATATTTTTATTTTAAATGTCACTAGAATATGACACATGGATAATTAGTCTTAGTCAGCAACTATGTTTTATATAATAAAAGAAAATATAGATAGATAGATATAGATATAGATATAGGTTGATAGATAGATATAGATATAGATATAGATAGATAGATAGATATAAATATTTTTTAATATATGAATTATACTATAATTAAAATTCATAATAAATAAATATTTTTTAATTTTACAAAGATTTATGAGAAATAATTTATAATGTGATATAAGATTATTTTTAATTGTTGACAATTTCTTTTAAAAGATTGAAATTCAATTTGAAAATAAAGATTTAAATGGTAAAATAAAAGAGATAAGTGGCTAAGAAAAGTATTCAGGTAAAGATACACAGAAAATTGTTTGAGACGATTGAGAAAGAAAAAATTCAAGTTAGTTGCTCAATCAAATTAAATTTGAAATTAAAATTAAGAAATATATTCAAAAGAAATAAAAAAAATTAAATGTTTACTAAAAATAAAAATATTATCATTAATAGATAATTACTAAAAATATTTCATTGAAAGATAACTATTCAAAATATTATTCATGAATAAAGATTAAGATTTACTTATATTGGGATAGATTAATTCACCCAAAAAAAAAATATTGGGATAGATTAAGAAATATGATGTTTTAATTTTAAACTAGTGCATTGTCCCGTGCAATATTTTGGTGAGGGGCAGAGTAAATTTTTTAATTTGCATGTCACAAAATATAAACAATTATATGAAATGTTTTAAGAAATTGTTTATATAAGGAAACATGAATACATATTAAAAACTATCAAATAGATCACTTCAGTAACATATTTACAATTTCTGTAAAAATATCACATAGAACAAATGAAAATTTTTACGATACAATAATCTAAAATATATATTAAATATTATGACTACATTAAATTGATTATATGAGAAATGCTAGCGACACTCTCTTTTAGACACTCTCCCTATTATCAGGGGCGGACCTACAGCTTCACTAGGGGGGGCGGCTTGCCCCCTGCCCTTTTTCAATTTTGTTTTTTAATATTTAAGTAATGTTAAAAAAATTAACATTAGGTAATTATTTTGTTTAGGGAATTTAATTGTTATTATTTATCATTTTTACATTTTAGTAAAATATTCTATTCTTTTGTAATATTTATTGTAAAGATAATTATATTTTTGTCTTTTCGAAATAAAATATTTTAGTATCATTTATTTTTCTTTCAAATGGTTTTTCTTTTATAATATGTTATTATTATTATTTTTAAAGTTATAAATAATTGTAGTTTGTAATCAAATGATTTTATTAATCTTTGTCAATGGATCAAACTTACAAACACTATATACAAGATTGACAACTTAAATTTTTAAGCACATAAACAAACATTCTATCTTTCTATCACTATTTTCTTATATTATTCTCTCGTGTGCTATGTAAATTTTTGGAAAGTAAATTAGATATCGAGTTGCACTTAAAGTTACCATAATTTGATTTCAAAGTTATAGCCTTTGTCATAATAAATATTTTTCTTCTATTTTCCAATTTTCTGAAAGTAGATTATTCTTCAATATGGTTGTTAGCTACTATTGTCCTCAAAGATAATTTAGTAACATAATTTATTCGAATTTAGTAGATTTTTAGAATATAATTAATAGGATTTTCATAAAAAATATATAATTAACATAAATACCAATTTTTATTATAAATTCATTAAAGTTCTTGGTGATATGTGAAATTGGTTATTATCATTTGTAATCTTGGGTCTTTAAAAATATGTTTAATATCTTCCATGTAAATGTATTTTCTATTATATATTTTTAAATCATTTTATAAAATATATAAATATTTCATATAAATTTTAATGCTTACATATTTATTTGGTTTTGGCCCCCCTATTGTTGCATCCTGGGTTCACCCCTGCCTATGATTGGTTATGATGTTGAAATTTATTAAAAAATCACCCATTTTTGTGAGTCTCACATATCATTAAGGATTTTCTTTCCTGATTTAGTGGTGAGATCCACCAAAATTGATGATTTTTAATAAATTTCAACCAATCATAGGGAAAGTGTCTAAAAGAGAGTGTTAGAGAGAGTATCACTGACACTCCTCTTGATTATATTGGATGTAACAATTTTATTATTTTTATATTTCTATTACAAAATGCAAGAAAGTATAACTTTTATTTCTTTCAATAAAAAATAAAAAAAATAATCATTAAGTATATTTATAATATTCTATAATTAAGAATCTATAAGATAAAAAATAAATATTTATTTCAAATACCATGCAAGAGTTATGCCTTTTAAAATTTAAAGTGATTTGAAGACTCGGCTTAAAATAAAGATTTTTTTTACTGCAAAATCAAGAATTACTTAAACTTTTGATAAAATGATCAATGTAAAAAATCATTATAATATATAGTTTTGTAAATAATAATAATAATAATAATAATAATAATAATAATAATAATCTGTTTATAACTGATACGATATAGATGTAAAAAATATTTTATTTTCATGTTAAATTGCAATATTTTGAAAAATATTTTACTTATTCTTATATTTAATTATTGATTATTGATTAGAATAATTGTCCTATTAAATAATTTTTTAAACAATCGTAACTAATTTAAATTAGACGACCATATAAAGTTATGATTTAAATTAAATAAAGATCCACTATAAATATTCTTGGATGATTAAATGAAAAAAAGAATAATTCAATTATGATTGTTCCGTTTTTAAATTATATTATTTGAATTAAATTCTCCTTTTGAATATATTTTCGAAAATAGATGTTGTAATAAATTATTTACATAGTAATTATTTTCATTTAGAATTAAAAAATGTCCAAAAATGTCGACGAAAATAATTTTTATATCAAAGATTTTAAATTAGATGACCATATAGATTTTATATTGCTTTACATAACAAACATGATTATTATATACTTAATATAATCATGCACATTCGCTTTCAATGAATTGTTATTTAAAAATCAATTTACTTGATAAAATATAATTTGGATATGAAAGAATAATTATTATTTAAAAGAAGTAACGTAATATTTATGATAAATTATTCACTTATTAATTACAAATTTGAGAATGCATGACCCTATTAATTGTGAAATTAAAAAAAAAATTCCTTTTACGTAGTGAATTAATTATGATTCAATAAATTGTAGTTAAAATCAAATCATCCATGGATAAAAGAATATTTCTTACGTTATGAGTTTTTAGGCAGAAGTAATAAAGGATGATTTAATATAATTATGAATCCACTCTTCACCTTCCATTTGCAGTAGGACGCGGCATTACTGGTGCATTTGGATTCTGTAAACTGATAACTGATAACCTTGCCAAACTGCTTTATCACTTTCCTCTTAATTCCAAACTCCCTCCCTATAAATACCACCACTCACTACCTTTTCTTTTCATTCTCACACTCATTCCATATCAAATTTTCATTATCAAGGTGAGTGCACTGTCATGTTTTTGTTACTATTCTTTTGAGTATTGAGTTGAGGAGAATACAATTGATATATGCATTATATTTATGTTGGTGTTTGTTTAGGTGTTTTGATCTGTTGTGGTTTTAGTGAAGATGGGACAAGTCTTTGGTTGCGTGCAAGTGGATCAGTCAAGTGTGGTCATCAAGGAAGTTTTCGGGAAGTACGGTGATGTTCTTGATCCTGGTTGCCACTGTGTTCCATGGTGTTTCGGCAGGCGTGTGGCTGGTGCTCTTTCTTTGCGTGTCAAACAGCTAGATGTTCGCTGTGAAACTAAGACAAAGGTTCTTTCTTCCACTCTTATTTTGGTGTTGTTTTCCTATCACAATTGAAGTATTTTGGTGTTGTTCTCTAATCACAATTGAAATTTTACTTTTGTAATCTATGTTGATCTTTATTACGAGGTGAAACTCTTGTTCTGATAGGAAAATAACGCCAAAAACACATATGGTTAGATATGTAATATAGAAACATATAATGTTCGTGTCTTAGCAAGTGGCCTAGAATTGAAGTTTACTGTCAGAACAAGGTTGGTGGCCAGTCCAACTGCACTTGGCATGAAGAAGGATATTAGAGTTGTAATGTAAAATCATTGATGTGTTGAAAATCTAACAATATTTTTGTTTGGTCATTTTTATTTTTTCTCTACAATGTATCCTGATTAATGGCTGGATTATTTGACTGACCATTGTGTAATGCATCCCATCAGGACAATGTCTTTGTTACTGTGGTTGCTTCTATTCAATATCGAGCATTGGCAGAAAAGGCAGCAGATGCTTACTACAAACTCACCAATACCAGAGCACAGATACAATCCTATGTCTTTGATGGTCAGTATTTTAGTGCTTGTAGGTTTATATGTGCATCTTCAGATTGAAAGTTATTTACTCCTGTTGCAATTTCAGTTATCAGAGCAAGTGTTCCAAAGATGGAACTAGATGCTGCTTTTGAGCAGAAGAACGAAATTGCAAAAGCAGTGGAGGAGGAACTTGAAAAGGTATATATCCCCTTTTTATTTTATTTTAAATTAAGAATGGGGTAGGACCTATCCTTAATAATCTGCTTGCTTTTACTTTCTAGGCTATGTCAGCTTATGGTTACGAGATAGTTCAGACTCTTATTGTGGATATTGAGCCAGATGAGCGTGTCAAGAAAGCCATGAATGAGATTAATGCTGGTATATATGTTTTCTACATGTTCATGTGCTTGCTTCAGTTAAGAGTTACTCATATTCCCTTTTCAAGCATGCAAACAAACAGATGTTAGTTTAGTGTGGTGTCTGGAGATTTCCAAGCCGAGAGGTTTTGATTAGAGTGCTTTTGGATTCCCTGACATTATTATATAACTAAAGCTATATTACCTTAGAAAGGAGTTAGACCTTATAGATATATAAACATTAGACAAAAGCCTTGGCATTTCATGCAGTTAACAAGTCTGAATAGTGAATCATTTTTCATTATAGAATACTTCCCAAATTCCTGATGTCATTAGCACCATTATCCTGAACAATTACTTATACTTGTTGGTGCCACCTTAAATTAAATGCACAAACCTTGCATATACTTATAGACACTTTTGTTTGAAGGATGTTTTTATCTTTTCCTGATCACCCTTTGCATTGTTCTTTTACCATCACAAATAGCTGCAAGATTGAGGGTGGCTACAAATGAGAAAGCGGAAGCAGAGAAGATATTGCAGATAAAGAGAGCAGAAGGGGATGCAGAATCAAAGTACCTAGCAGGCCTTGGAGTTGCTCGTCAGCGCCAAGCCATAGTAGATGGCCTGAGGGACAGTGTGTTGGCTTTCTCTGAGAATGTTCCAGGGACAACATCAAAGGATATCATGGACATGGTTCTCATGACTCAATATTTTGACACAATGAAGGATATTGGTGCATCCTCAAAATCCAATGCTGTTTTCATTCCACATGGACCTGGTGCTGTACATGATGTTGCTTCACCAATTAGGGATGGTCTTCTCCATCCCTAATTAAGAATGTATAGTTTGTTGACGAGTTTGCACTGCGAGAAATTGAGAAGACATTGCCCTGGAATCAGGATTGTTCTCTGTTAACATTGTTAGTCTCATGATAAATGCTCAAAAATAAAATTTGAGTGTGGTAATAACTAATAACTTGATGAGTGTGCTTATTAATTTAGACTCTCTATTTAGATACATATTATCCATCGTTCATTCATGTAAATCTCATTTTTATTTTTTTTGTTAAGCAATGGGTTCTATTGGAAGAACAAACTTACAGTGCAGGTGGAGAGTTAAAAGACTGGCTGTGGATTTCTAAAATGGTTTATTTATATACTTAAAAATAAAGAATAAATGAATAATTGATTATTGTTAAAGTACAATAAAAGATAATGTATCATAAAAAGTAATATATCATTTTTTTGTTAAATTTATTAAAATACATTTATATAATTAAGTATTTATTTTTAGTCATTTATATTACATTAAAATTTGAGAAATAATAATAATAATAATAATAATAATAATAATAATAATAATAATAATAATAATAATAATAATAATAATGTATATCTCCCATTCTAATAAGAATAATAATTTTAATAAATTACATCTTATATTGTAATAACTCTTAATGATGTACTAATTAATTGTTAAAAAAAAATCATCTATCTATTATCTTTATTTAATTATTGGCTGCAAATATTTTGCCAATATAAATAATTTTTTTATTATACAAGATGCATAATATATATATATATATATATATATATATATATATATAATATTAGCGATAATTATATATTAACAATTTTTGAAACACTATCAAATTTTATTGTATTTTTTTTTTTTGAGAGCAAGGTATTTTTACATCTAGAACTTATGAGATTAATTCATCGACAAATTATTACATATTAATGAAGCAATAGTTAACACATTTAGTTTTTATTTTATTTTTTTTAAAATTTGATAAGGAAGTAAAAGGGAATTTTTTTTATTATGATGCATAAAATTGTGTTCCACTATAATTTTTAAATGCGTTTTCATATGATTTTCAATAAAAAAAAATTTCTTTGAATTTTGTTAACCAGTGCCCAACACCCTTTAAAAAAATAAAATTGATGAATATAATGAATGGATGTATACTAACCAATGAATGAATTCATGAATTTAAATAATGATACCATTAAAATATATTATCCTTTTTCCAATACCTAATACTTCCTCCGTCCAAAATGAGTGTCGCATTTGGAAAAAAATTTGTCCCAAAATGAGTGTCACATTTAGCTTTTCAATGTAATATTAATTACTTTTTTCCACTAATACCCCTAATAAGTGTCACTTTAGTTTTTCAATGCAATAATAATAAGGTTAGTTTTCTAAAATTACTTCTCTCTTTCATCTATTTAATAGCTTTTCTTGGTCTGTGTAAAAAAAACACGACACTCATTTTGGGCCGGAGGGAGTAATAAATGTGTATTTAAAACTCATTTCCTATTAAATACCTCACTAATTCATATGATTCATTAAATTAAATAAATAAATAATAAAATAACTAAAAATGACTTATTTTTTTAAGGGAAAAAGTGCACAAAAACTTTCTTTCTTTATATTATATTAGTTTTATAAAAAAGATATACTATCTATTATCCTATATAAAGAAACAAATATTTAATTTATTAATATCA
This sequence comes from Pueraria montana var. lobata, assembly GCA_026413185.1. Taxonomy (NCBI): domain Eukaryota; kingdom Viridiplantae; phylum Streptophyta; class Magnoliopsida; order Fabales; family Fabaceae; genus Pueraria; species Pueraria montana. The sequence goes on along the minus strand of CM048651.1, from coordinate 15,399,350 downwards.
ATAAAACATGTAACTTAGTAAAAATAAAAATAACTCTTAAAAATATTCCCATTAAAAAATAATTACTAAAATTATTTTCATTAAAAAATAACTATTAAAAATGTTATTCATGAATAAAGATAAGATTTACTAATATTGGGATAGATTAAAGTGGTTAGGTAAGTAAGAAAAGAAAAAAAAAGAATTTAAATGGTTTACCAAATTCCCATTTTATCCCCCAACATAGAAAAACATGAGTTTGGATAATCCTACAAATTATAGTGATATTTCCTTTTAGACACGTTCAAAGTAGCAAATGTGTTGAATTCCTTGTTCATAACTTGTGTTTAGCATGTTTATGAGTTATGTAACTCTTGAAACACGGCTTAAACTTGGTTCACCTATTTTGGTAAAACATTAATAATGTGCCTAAGTTCAACCTAAAACAAGTTCTAAGTCATAGGTACACTTGTGTTGCATGGTATACTTGAAAATGGGACTATATGTGCTTGTTGAATGCATTGTTCTGCCATGCCGTATTTCATGAAAATTACTAGGAATGGTGTCTAAGGTTGTTGTAAGAACCCTTTTATGGCATACAATATTTACTTGTCTATTTCTCAATGAAATTGGTCCCATAGCATTTCAAATTTCGTATGATTTTTAGTGATTTTTCACCATGGTATGTTCTATTTGTTTTTGTTACTGTACAACAACTATAATTGTGTGGAATCTTCCATGTTCTGAGCATGGATTGGCTTACCTTGTATTCTTAGATCAAACTAGACATTCTAATGAAAGTAAAAGGAGTTGGAATCACTCCATTTTTACTTTTAGATAATTTACTATGAATTTTCAAAGATGGGATTGGAGATGGACACAAGTGTTGTCAAATCTATTTTGGTTTGTGAGAAGAAGAATGAATTTGAAGCATTGGTGCTTGCTGTAAAATGTTGAAAAAATTCTTAGATATTCCTTGATGTATTGGAAGAGTCCCTATTGAGTTTTAACCCCGACAGATAAGTTTTCTTATTTTTAGAATTTCCCCACCCTAAGTGCCTGTTTAAAGTTTAAAAGATGTTTTAGTCACAAGTATGTTGTTTTTGTTCAAGTCCTAGCTTTCAAGACTAGTAACCTAATTTCTTGTGTTTCTATATGTTTAAAAGTTCCTAATATATATATATAGGAGGGATCAAATTACACCGGTGTAACTTAAACAACTATTACACCACTCAATAACTTTCAACTGGATGATGTTTTCTTAAAACCCACCATTGGATTGAAAGTTCCTTTCACATAGATCATGTATACAAAATTTCAAATTAATCCAAAATTATTTCCTACCTCATTCATATAGATTAAAATTGACGTAATATAAACTTTTCAAAATATACTAAAATATGGATCATTTGATTACCTTCTTATTGTTGTTCAATTTTGACACAAACAATCTTGGTAATATGTAGATATAATTCAATGGTTGAATCGATAAAAATTTCATTCTATATCAAGTTATTAAAATGGTGTAACTCTTTTAGAGTTACACTTGTGTAATTTGATCCCTCCTCATATATATATATATATATATATATATATATATATATATATATAGGAAATATATCTAGTGAGAGGACTTATCTTATATGAGAGTAAGAGGAATAAATATTGACCACTAGATCTTATTTGAATGGTCTAGATTAAAACAAAGTAAGTCATGTGAGTTTTTTAAAAAGTCACATGACTTTTTAAGTAGTCACATGGCATTAAATCTTGACCATCCATGTATGGTTATATGGTCCAGATTTAATCCTCTCACTCTCATATAAGATAGCCTCCTCTCATAAGATATGGCCTCTATATATATATATATATCTGAGGAGGGATTCACTTACTCCAAGAGTAAGTATAAGAGACTTACTCTTTATCCTCAACATTCATTTTCTTGAAATCTAATGGTTGTAATGAGTAATTAACCTTAACCATTAGATTTCAAGAAAATGAATGTTTAGGATGAAGAGTAAGTCTCTTATACTTATTCTTGGAGTAAGTAGATCCCTTCTTTACACACACACACACACACACACACACATATATATATATAGTACGACTTTTGTGAGAATACTTTCTTAGTGAGAATATGAGAACAACTAATAATAACCATCAGATCAAGATTAAAAATAATAGACGATTGAGAATAAAATATTTAAAAATTCAAATTAAAATCAAATATAACCATCAAATCTCTAAAAGATTCACAAATAAAAATCAAATCTATAAAAGATCTCAATTATCACATCCTAAAATATCTCAAATATCATGTCACTCTTTCTTCAAGATTATCGTTAACTCATCGCCGTCGCTACCATGATTGCCACCACCTTAACCGCCATGGTCGGCCGTCGTCGTTGCCGCCACCACTACCGTCGACGGCGGCGGCGGCAGTGGTCATGGTGGTGGCGGCGCACGACAACGGTCATGTTGATGGTGGTGGTGGTGGTGGCGGTGGCAATCATGGCAGTGGCAGCGGCAGTCATGGTGGTGATGGTGATTGGTTAATTGAGAAAAGAAAAGAAAGTAATACTTGAGATCTTTTATAGATTTGATTTTTATTGGGTGAATCTTTTAGAGATTTGATTGTTATATTAGATTTTAATTTGAATTTTTAAATATTTTAATCCTAACCGTCTATTATTTTTAAACTTGATCTAATGGTTGTTATTAGTTGTTTTCATGTTCTCGCATAAAAAAGTGTTCTCACAGGAGTCGTACTATATATATTTTCTTTCCAAAAAGTTATCTTACTAAATGAGTTATTTTAGTTTTCATTTCAAACCAGTAAGACTGCTTCATATCACACACTATGTTTTAAACTGTATATGTCTATAGGCGAATACACCGCGAAGTTTGAAGAGTTGTTGCTTTCCTACCCACCTTATCAATAGAACCCAAACGAGGAGTCAAAGTGTGTCAAGTTTAAGAATGGCTTGAGACTTGAGATTAAAGAGGCTATAGAACATCAGGAGATTTGAGAGTTTGCAACTCTAGTAAACAAATGTAGGGTTTTTTTTAAGAGAATTGTCAAGCGAGGATTCAAAATAGCAAGAACTTTGGGCCACAAAGGCATCAAAATAAGAATTTTAAGAAGGAAGAGTGTAAACCATGAGTGGAGCTAAGGGCTAATCCATGTTCACTACAAAAATACTCTTTAACTTGTTAGGGATTTTGATAATAAAATTGTTAACGAAAAGGTATTTTTTTGAACCAATTAGAAATTATTGTTGGAATAACTTTTAAGACAGACATTGTAAAAGTCAACAAACTTACCATACATGATGATTTGTAATTAAAAGAATGTGTACTATTCTACATTGTCACTACATATAGAAACACAAGAAATTAGGTTACTAGTCTTGAAAGCTAGGACTTGAACAAAAACAACATACTTGTGACTAAAACATCTTTTAAACTTTAAACATGCACTTAGGGTGGGGAAATTCTCAAAATAAGAAAACTTATCTTAGTTGCTGTTATTACTTACTTTTCAAGTGGTTTTTAAGGCAATTATCTATCTTTTTCTCTTATTTGGGGTTTGTTTTACTCAATTTCTGTTAATTTTGTAGTTTAGTTAGAATTTCTTTAATTTTCTAGTTTTATGGTTATATCTTAGTGTTTTGCCCCACTTTTTGTAGGAATTGGAAATTGAAGTTGAAGAACACATTTTGGAGCTGCATTCTGAAGTTTTGGAAGCAGTGAAGGGTCTTTTGCAGTAGCAATCTGTTGAAGTGTAGGAACTGCCAATCAGCAAAGCCAAATTTCCAGGCTGAGCGAAATGTCACTATGAAGAAATTCTGCACATGTATATAAAGAGCTGACCCTCATTTATGAAGGAGTCTGGGACATTTTCAGGAGCATTCTTTGTAGCTCATTTTGTACTATTTTTATTGGAAAGAAAAGCTCTCTCTTGTTCTTAGTGTTCTTCCTCATCTCCTTCCCCTCCATGTGTATTTTCCAGTTGCTCATGCCCATGAGTGACTGATTTCTTTAGTTGTAAGGGGTTAGATGTAACCATTCTCAAAACTCTCCTGTATCTTCTAATATTATTTATATATATTCTGCATATTCATGTTTAATGTTAGTATTTTGCTTCTTTTCTTAAAGCTTATTGTGGCTTGATCACCCATGGCATGATCCATGGACATGATTGTTGTTGGGAAACACTTTTGTTGTCTAGATCTGAAGCAATATACCTTATAAAATTTGTGTCTAGGAATGGAACTTAGTTCATGGGTTATCTTGTGGTCACTAGACTTAAAGCTAGTTGCTTCGTTAAGTTGTTAAGGGATCAAGGCTTATGGAAGTAATCTAAGACTCTCTGCACCTAAGGGATTAGGGCTGAGAACATTTTTATTGACTGATTTTAACATTTAAATGAAATGGAATATATATCATGCGTTAATGCAAGAAGAGAGTAGAGTTTGGTGAGATCTAACCCCTGCAACATCTTTATTTATCTATTTTTTTAACCTCTGTCTACTGCTGTGTTTTACTTTAAAACAACAAAAACATCTTTTTAATTTCTGTTCTGCATTAGATCTACTGTAACCTTTCACAAAACCAACCAAAGTTTATGTTTTCACTGCTTTCTTGTGAAAACCAGTTTAGTCTAGCTAATATCTACATGAACACTGCCTATATTACGCAAATCCCTTGGGAAAATGATACTTGGACTTATCCATTTACTACTTGTTCGATTGGTGCACTTGCCAAAATCCGATACCAAGTTTCTGGCGCCGTTTCCGGGGATCTGCGTCTCAATATTAGGCTACTTCACTTTCATATTATCCTAGGCTATATTCTATATTCTTTTATTCTTTGTGTTTTTATTTCTGTTGTGGTTGTTTTCTTGGGCTAACTTTCTATTCTAGTGTTCTGTTTTCTTTTTCTTTGTTTATGCACACAAGGAGTTCAGCTGATCTTTTCTATTACGACCCGGAGATTGAGAGGACAACCAGACAAACCAACAGTTGGACAAGGAAAAGGAAGGCTCTAGAAAGACTTGCTAGCCAAGAACCATTTCCTCATGTTTCACCAGATCTGTCTTTGACGTCCATTCCTGAAGAAGAAGAATTCATTATGGTAGATGAGGGAGAAGTGAATCAACCAAGGCATACTTTGAACGATTATTGTGCCAACACAGGGCCGAGATTCTTCAACACCTTTGCTAGACCAGAGGTGCAGGCTCATATTGTTGAAATGAAAGCATCTCTCATCCACTTGATTAAGCAAAACAAGTTCCATGGTCTTGACCATGAAGACCCTTATGCTCATTTGACTACTTTTGTTTATATATGCAACACAGTGAAGCTACATCAAGTTAATGATGATTATATCTGGATCAATCTTTTTCCATTCTCTCTTGATGGAAAGGCAAATGATTGGTACAGAGCCATTCCTCCTAACACTCCCTTGACTTAGGACGAGCTGGTTGACAAATTTTTGAACCGTTTCTTTCCTCAATCCAAGATCAACCAAAGGAAGACAGTTATCTCTACTTTCACTCAAGGAGCAGATGATACCTTGTGTGAAGCATGGGAGAGATTCAATGGTCTGTTAAGGAAATGTTCAGCTCATGGTTTCAATAAGGCAGCTCAAATCAACGCTTTCTTAGTTGGACTTAGACCTCAAACAAAGCTTATGCTTGATGCTTCAGCTGGAAGCAAAATCATGTACAAGACACTAGATGAGGCAAAGGAAATTATTGAAAATATGGCCTCTAATGACTATGAGGTGCAGCATGACAGAACTCCTGTGCAAGTACAGAGGAGAAGAGTTCTTGATTTGAATTCTCAACATGCCCTCCTAGCTCAAAATAAGCTTCTCATGCAACAGCTTGATGCATTCACTAAGCAATTTGCTAAGATGCCTCAACAACTCCAAGGCTTACAAGCTACTCAGTCCAACACTCAACAAGTTCGTTGCTATGAACTTTGTGGAGGTGGTCATTCAAGTGGCCAATGCATCACGCCACCAGTTCCCAAGAAGAAATCAATTATATGGGGAATCAAAACCGGCAAAGCAATCCTTATTCTCAATCCTTCAATCAAGGTTGGAGGAACAACAATGCTGGTTGGAAGCAAGAAGTTGGTCCTTCGAACAGACCTCCTTACCAAAGTCATCAACAACAATACCAACCTCTTCATCAAGACCGTGTTTCTAAGTTGGAGGACACTCTCAATCAATTCATGCAAGTATGTATCACCAACCAACAAAACATAGATTCTTCTATCAAGAATATTGAAGTGCAAATGGGACAATTTGCTAAGGATTTGGCAGAACTTAAAAGTGGAGCATTTACAGCCAACACACAAGCAAATCCTAAGGAGCAATGTAAGGCTATCACTACAAGGAGAGGTACAATTGTGGGAGATTTGCGTAGAGAGAAAAGTGAGCAAGAGGTAGTTGTGGAGGATGTAAAAGATGATGAGGAAGAGAAAAATGAGCTGAGTGAAAAAGAATCGAGTGAGGAAGAGAAAAATAGTGAGAAAAATGTAGAAAAAAGTTTAATCAGTGAGGAGGCTAAGCCAAAAATGACTAAACACCAGAGGGTGAGAGAAGAGAAGAAGAAAAAGGAGTCAAATTTTGTTCCTCCACAGGGGTTACCTTACCCTAATGTGCCAACAAGGAAGGATAGAAAAAGGCAATTTGCACGTTTCTTAGACACCTTTAAGAGATCACAAATCAATCTACCTTTCTCGGATGCACTTGAGCAAATTCCAACTTATGCCAAGTTCATGAAGGAACTCCTTACCAAGAGGAAAAAGTACATTGAGAAAGATACAATTGAATTAGAAGCTGGATGCAGTGCTATAATTCAAAATCCATTGCCTTTCAAGTACAAAGATCCTGGTAGCTTTACCATTCCTTGTACCATTGGAAATCTGTCCATTGGAAAAGCTTTGCTGGATTTGGGAGCAAGAATCAATCTTATGCCGCTGTCCATGCTTAGCAAGGTGGGGGATGTAGAAATTAAGCCTACAAGGATGACACTTCAACTAGCTGATCGTACCATTAAGCTTCCATATGGAGTTGTTGAAGATTTGCTAGTGAAGGTGGATAAATTTATATTTCCAACTGACTTTGTAATTATGGATATGGAAGAGGATGCTGAAGTTCCTCTCATTTTGGGGAGACCATTTATGATGACAGGCCGTGCCTTGATTGATGTTAGTGATGGCAAATTCAAGATGAGGGTGCAAGATAAAGAAGTCACTTTTAATGTGTTTGAAGCAATGCAGCACCCTAGTGAAGATAAATCATGCTTCAAAGTGGATATTCTTGATGAAATCTACACCACCTCTAGAAAGCAATTGCCTAGTTCCACTCCTCTTGAGAAAGCTTTAATTGATGCATTTGAGTTACTCAATGAGGAGGAAGAGAAGGAAATTGAGGAATGCTTGAAGAGCCTTGATACTTTGAAGGAAATTCCTCCAAATGAAGAAATTGTTAAAGATTTGAAGAAAGATGAGAAGGTGGAGGAAACCAAACCCGAATTGAAGGTGCTGCCTCCACATTTGAAGTATGTGTTCCTTGAAGAAAATGGTGGCAAACCAGTAATCATTAGTAATTCCTTATCTACTACAGAGGAGGAAAAATTAATTGAGGTTTTGAAAGCTAACAAAGGAGCCATTGGATGCTCTAACTCTGATCTCAAAGGGACAAGTCCTTCTTATTGCATGCATAGGATCTTCATGGAAGATGATTTCAAACCTGTGGCTCAACCTCAAAGAAGACTCAATCCTGTGATGAAGGAAGAAGTGAGAAAGGAAGTCTTAAAGCTTTTGGAAGCTGGATTGATCTACCCTATTTTTGATAGTACATGGGTGAGCCCTGTGCAAGTTGTGCCTAAAAAGGGTGGCATGACAGTTATCCGCATTGAGAAAAATGAGTTGATTCCTACAAGAATTGTCACCGGATGGAGAATGTGCATAGACTATAGAAAGCTCAACAAAGCAACAAGGAAGGATCATTTTCCCCTTCCTTTCATGGATCAAATGTTGGAGAGACTAGCTGGTCAAGCTTTCTATTGCTTCTTGGATGGTTACTCTGGCTATAATCAAATTGCTGTGGATCCTAAAGACCAAGAGAAGACAACCTTCACTTGTCCTTTTGGAGTCTTTGCATATAGGAAGATGCCATTTGGGCTATGCAATGCACCTGCCACTTTCCAAAGGTGTATGCTAACTATCTTCTCGGATTTGGTGGAGAAATGCATAGAAGTCTTCATGGATGACTTTTCTGTTTTTGGTGGTTCATTTGAATTGTGCTTGTCCAACTTGGAAACTGTTTTGAAGAGGTGTGCTGAGACAAATCTCATCCTTAATTGGGAAAAATGCCATTTTATGGTGACCGAAGAAATTGTTCTTGGCCACAAAATTTCATCAAGAGGAATTGAAGTTGACAAAGCCAAAGTAGAGGTCATTGAAAAGCTTCCACCACCAACAAATGTGAAAGGAGTTCGAAGCTTCCTTGGACATGCTGGATTCTATAGACGCTTCATCAAAGATTTCTCCAAAATTTCCAAACCATTGTACAATTTGCTGAATAAGGACGCACCATTTAATTTTGATGATGAATGTTTAAATGATTTTAATTTCTTAAAGTCTAGTTTAGTTTCTGCTCTTATACTCATTGCACCTAATTGGAAAATTGATTTTGAACTCATGTGTGATGCTAGTGATTATGCAGTAGGGGCTATCCTAGGCCAAAGAAAGAATAAAATTTTTCATCCCATTCATTATGCTAGCAAGGTGCTCAATGAACACCAAGTGAATTATGCAACAACTGAAAAAGAGTTGCTAGCAATAGTGTATGCTTTGGAAAATTTTCGTTCTTACTTAATTGGTTCCAAAGTAGTTGTGTACACTGATCATGTTGCAATTAAATACTTGTTGTCCAATCCCGATTCCAAGCCTAGACTCATTAGATGGGTTTTGTTGCTGCAGGAATTTGATCTTGAAATGAAGGACAAGAAAGGAAGTGAGAACCAAGTAGCTGATCACTTGTCACGGCTTGTGAATGATGAGGTGACCACTTTTGAGAAAGAAATTCTTGAAGAGTTTCCTGATGAGAAATTGCTTGTGGTGCAAGAAAGGCCATGGTTTGCGGTGGCAAACTACAAGGCTGTGGAATCATTCCAGCAGACATGAATTGGCACCAAAAGAAGAAATTTTTCAAGGATTGTCGTTTCTATGTGTGGGATGATCCTCATTTATTCAAAATTGGAGCTAACAATTTACTTAGAAGGTGTGTTGCTAAGGAGGAAGCAAGGAACATTCTATGGCATTGCCACAATTCACCTTATGGAGGTCACTACAATGGAGAAAGGACTGCTGCAAAGGTCCTCCAATCTGGATTCTTTTGGCCTACAATTTTCAAAGATGCTCATGATCATGTGCAAATCTATGATAAATGCCAAAGAACCGAGGGGATATAAAAAAGGAATGAGTTGCCACTTCAAAACATTCTTGAAGTAGAGGTCTTTGATTACTGGGGTATAGACTTTGTTAGCCCCTTACCTTCATCCTTTTCCAATGAATATATTTTGGTGGCTGTAGATTATGTTTCAAAGTGGGTAGAAGCTATTGCTTGCCCCAAAAGCGACTCCAAAATAGTCATTAAATTTCTCAAGAAGAATATCTTCTCTCGGTTTGGTGTTCCTAGAGTTCTAATTAGTGATGGAGGATCCCATTTTTGCAATGCACAATTGAAGAAAGTCATGGAGCATTATGGAGTCAAGCACAAAGTAGCTTCTCCTTACCATCCTCAAACCAATGGTCAAGCTGAGGATTCAAATAGAGAAATTAAGAGGATTCTTGAGAAGACAGTTGCTTCTTCTAGAAAGGATTGAGTTGTAAAGCTTGATGATGCTCTATGGGCATATAGGACTGCATTCAAGACTCCAATTGGCCTATCTCCATTCCAAATGGTATATGGCAAAGCTTGTCATCTTCCTATGGAATTGGAGCACAAAGCTTATTGGGCTCTTAAGTTCCTTAATTTTGATCAGTCCTTGGCTGGTGAGAACAGGATGATCCAACTTCATGAGCTAGAGGAGATGAGACTCAATGCATATGATTCTTCAAGGCACTACAAACAGAAAGTCAAGGCCTATCTGACAAAAAGCTTGTGAAGAGAGACTTTCAGCCTAATCAAAAGGTTCTATTGTTCAATTCAAGGCTGAAATTATTTCCAGGCAAGCTTAAGTCCAAATGGTCTGGCCCTTTCATCATTAAGGAGGTGAAGACTCATGGTGCTGTTATTTTGGAGGATCCTTCAACAGGAAGAAATTGGATAGTTAATGGTCAGAGATTAAAGCCCTATTTGGGGGGTGAAATTGAGAGGCTGACCACAATTCTGCATCTAAGTGACCCTTGAGGTCATCAAATGTCAAGCTAATGACATTAAAAGAGCGCTACCTAGGAGGCAACCCAGTTTTCTTGCCCTTTTTACTTCTGCATTCTGCATTTTGAATTGTTGGATTTAGTTAGTTATGTGTTTTGATCATCTAGAACTCATGTGTTTGATATTTGTTTGATTTTTGTGTGTTGTTATTGTTTAGTTAGTTCCTTGTGGTGTGATCATTTAGAAGCATTGTTTTGTAGTTGCACATGTTCCATTTGGTTGTTACATTGCAGTAGTTAGGCTCAATTATGCATAATTCGTATTTTGGTCAAATCTGTGCAAAAAAATGCTCTCGAGTGACTTTTGGCTCAAGCCACTGATACTGGCTCTAAGCCAAAACCACTGGAGCAATGATTTAATTTCCCTGCATTGTTGAGTCAAGCAACGTTCCATGGTTAAGCCAAAAACCACTTTATGAACCTTATCCAAATTCATGCTTTTTGCCAAGCCATTCCTCGTAGCTAAGCTGTTGTTTACTTTTTCAAGCCCTCAGATCTTTTTCAAATTTTCCCACCTCCCAAGAGTTTTTCCTTTTACCCATAACGTCTCCACTCAGTCTTAATTACCTTTCCCCTTCCCATTTTTCTATAACCACCACTGTTACATTTTCCTATTCACCCCTCATTTCAACCAATAACAGTCACTTTACATTTCCTATTCACCCCTCCTTTCCACCAACCAGTTTCTTTCTTTCACTTTTTCCTACCTTTTCCCCACACCTTTACGTCTTTCCCTAGGCTGCCACCCCTTCTACTCCCCATTCATTTCTACTTTTTCATTCCCATCATCCTTTTGAGCACAGCCTTCGTCCTCTCTCAACTCATCCAGCATCACTATGACTGTGACCCCTCCCTCTCGGCCTACTCTCCATCTCCACCTCGAGCACAACCCTTCTCTGTCCACTTGTGCGTGTTGCTTCAGTCATTCCCTTTTTCCCTTTCTGTTTGTCACTCTCATATCTTTTCAGAAAAAGATTCTAGGGTTCTGTCCATTTGCATCTCTGCACTGTCATTTCCTTTTTTCCTTTTCGTTTTGATCTTCGTTGCAGTTTTTGAAGTATGTGCATGTTTAAAAATTTTCTGTTCTTGTTATTTTATTATTTTTATTGTAAAAGTTTTAACCTTTTGTGTTTGGATTTTCTGTTTTCTTCCCTTTTCGTTGACAAAGGTCAAAACTTTTGTTAGAACCTTCTTTTCTTTTTGCTATTTTAAAGCTTCCGTTGAGTGGGTATGTCTTTTTCTACCTCTTTTTATTGCAAAAGTGCAAGCTTTGTGCGTTTTTCTTTTGTTTGTGCCATTTTGGGATATCTTTCCCTATTGAGTGTAGGCACGTATTGTTTTTCCCCTTTCCCCTTTGCGTTTTTTGTTCATCTTTTGGGAAACCTTCTTTTATTCCTTTTGTTTTTAACCTTTTAGTTTCTGTTCTTGTTTTTAATGGTTGAATCTATGTGGATCTTGTCTTTTTCATTGTTTATAGGGCCACTGATGGTTCAAATTCTGCTTTTTCTGAATATTCTTCGAAGGTTCTTATTTTCTCTGTGTTTTGGGACCACGTTTAAGGTCCCTATGCTGTTGTGTTTTGTTTAACATTTTCTGTATACTGCTACTATTGTTCGGGAAGCACATGGGTCCTGTTGTGAGTTCTCTGTTTTGCCCAAAAAGCATCCCTTTGTCTTTTTCTTTGTCTTTTTGTTTTTCTTTTTGTCTTCACGTGTGTTTTTCCTTAACTGAAATCTGGGACCACTCTGTTTTTCTTATTCAATTCGTCACCCACACTTGTTGGAACCACGTCTTTTGAAAAATCTGAGTAGTGCATGATTGGTGGGTTTTGGCAAAACTACCCTGTGGAAGCTAAGCCAAATCCCCTGCACATATCTGTGTTCATGTTCTGGTTCCTGCACATGTGTGTGACAAAAATCTTTTTGCTGTTTATGGATTCTCAGTTATCCTTTTAGTTTATTGTTAATTTATTGTTCCATTTTTCTTTTCTTTTCTTACGTGTTGTGTTTCAATTATGTTTTGTAACTTGTGTTTCAAATTATTTTCTGTTTCTTGTTTCTTATTTTTTGTACTAACTTATTTCATTTCTTGTGTCTCCGATTTTATTTTTTTGTTTTGTTTCTTTTCTGTTTTCAGCATGGCCCTTGCAGCACCGAGACCTCATGGACGTCTCCATTGGCCATCCCCTTTTGAGTTTGAAGCTATGACTGCATGGCCAGGGGACAGACCTCTCTTTTTGGGGGGTGCAGCTACTGCTGATGCTGCTGCTGGAAATGATGCTGCTGCCGAGGCTGGAGACCAAGGAGCTACTGTGGGGGATGAAGTCGTGGCAGAGGAGGAAGGTGAAGAGGAGGAAGAACGAACTGAAGAGGAAGAAGAGGAGTATGGCAGTTCTGAGGCAGAGGAAGATGATGATGTTTGATGGGGGATTTGTTTGTTTAATCCTCATTTTACTAGGACAATTTATTTTTCTACTTTTATAATTTCAGTATTTTAATTTCAGTGCATGGTTAGTTACTTTGTGGGTTTGCTATTAGTTTAGTTGTTATTTTGGTGATGTTAGCCAAGGCTTAATCATTTTCTGAACTTGGTACTTATGCTATGGTTGCAAGTTTAATTATGTTATGGTTGTTCATGGCTTAGAAAAATCCCATCGTGCGTTTTCCTAGCTTGCTTCTCGCGCTTTTTAAAGAAAAATGCTTTTGCGAATCCGTAGTTTGAATGATTTTTGTGGCTGTGCGTTTCGTTAGCATAGCTTGGATGCATGTATGTTTTTGAGAAAAAGTTTCAAGCATGATATGATTTTGAGGACAGGTTTGAGAATGTTTGAGAAATGATTCTGTGAGTTGTGTGATGTCTCAAATGATTACGAGTACCACCTTTGGCACAACACTTGGTTTTGAACAATTCTCTTGTGATGATTTTTGCATGTTAATAAAGAAATGATCAAGGCAAATTTTGTTTGATGATTGTGAATCCTAGAGCCAAAAAGCCTTCCCTTGTTACTGTTATCCTTTTTGTGTAGCCCCTTTGAGCCTTAATTGAAATAAATTTCTGTCATTATAACCCAAAGAGCCTAAATGAAAAACAATTCACTTTCCTTACCATTGGATAGGAGAGCAATTGCATGTGTTGGGTTTAGAATAAGTTTGGGGGAATTTTTTGCATGTAAAGGACAACTTGGGAACAATTGTGGGCCACTTCCATTGAATTAAAAGAAGTGTCACAGCTGTGTTCATCTTATGTTCTGCAAAAAAAAAATCTGAGAAAAGAAAAGAAAAAGAAGATCAAGGAAAGCAAAAATAAATAAAAGTTGTGATACTTGTTGTGATTATAGTGGCATGTTTTTAAGCTTAAATTTGATGATTGTAAGGATTTGGTATCTTTGTCATTGTGAGAGAATAAGAGGGATTGGGTAAAATCTAAAAAATGCATTGATTGCTCTCTTTATCTCTTGGTGTTTTGTTTATCTAGAAAAACCAAATTCCTTTCAAGTCTAGCCACATTTCAGACCTTGATCAAGTCCTTGTGATCTTAATTTATGTGCATAATTTCATTGCATTGAGAAGGAAAGCAAAACTGATTTGTGGTTTCCATTGTGTATTGACTGTGAGATATTTCAGCACCTAAATCAATTGGTGCTTGAGTGAGACACTTGAGTAAAAAGAATCAAACATTCTTAGATTTTGTCTAATTTTGATTGTTATGCTTGGTTCATTTCTTGAGAAATTAGGTACTTGCATCCTTGTTATGGTCTCGGTTTAAGGCGCCATGTTTGAAATTCGAATCATTGGTTTGGTCCTTTTCAATTCTTAGATGGAAGCATGTTTGGATTTGTTAGGATGGGATTGATCTTGGTACATGATTTCTGTTTCAATGTTAGTTATTTTCAGTTTAGTTAGTTTTTTAGTTGTTGTTTTATCTTTTGCTTGAGGACAAGCAAAACTCCAAGTTTGGGGGAGTTGTTAGTTGCTGTTATTACTTACTTTTCAAGTGGTTTTTAAGGCAATTATCTATCTTTTTATCTTATTTGGGGTGTTGTTTTACTCAATTTATGTTAATTTTGTAGTTTAGTTAGAATTTCTTTAATTTTTTAGTTTTATGGTTATATCTTAGTGTTTTGCCCCACTTTTTGTAGGATTGGAAATTGAAGTTGAAGAACATATTTTGGAGCTGCATTATGAAGTTTTGGAAGCAGTGAAGGGTCTTTTGCAGTAGCAATCTGTTGAAGTGCAGAAACTGCCAATCAGCTAAGCCAAATTTCCAAGCTAAGCGAAATGTCACTTTGAAGAAATTTTGCACATGTATATAATGAGCTGACCCTCATTTATGAAGGAGTCTGGGACATTTTCAGGAGCATTCTCTGTAGCTCATTTTGTATTGTTTTTATTGGAGAGAAAAGCTCTCTCTTGTTCTTAGTGTTCTTCCTCATCTCTTTCCCCTCCATGTGTATTTTTCAGTTGCTCATGCCCATGAGTGACTGATTTCTTTAGTTGTAAGGGGTTAGATGTAACCATTCTCAAAACTCTCTTGTATCTTCTAATATTATTTATATATATTCTGCATATTTGTGTTGAATGTTAGTATTTTGCTTCTTTTCTTAAAGCTTGTTGTGGCTTGATCACCCATAGCATGATCTATGGACATGATTGTTGTTGGGAAACACTTTTGTTGTCTAGGTCTGAAGCAATATACCTCACGAACTTTGTGTCTAGGAATGGAACTTAGTTCGTGGGTTGTCTTGTGGTCACTAGACTTAAAGCTAGTTGCTTCGTTAAGTTGTTGAGGGGTCAAGGCTTAAGGAAGTAATCTAAGACTCTTTGCACCTAAGGGATTAGGGCTGAGAACGTTTTTATTGACTGATTTTAACATTTAAGTGCAAATGGAATATATATCATGCGTTAATGCAAGAAGAGAGTAGAGTTTGGTGAGATATAACCCCTACAACATCTTTATTTATCTATTTTTTTAACCTCTGTCTACTGCTGTGTTTTACTTTAAAACCACAAAAACATCTTTTTAATTTAAGTTCTGCATTAGATATGCTGTAACCTTTCACAAAACCAACCAAAGTTTATGTTTTTACTGCTTTCTTGTGAAAACCAGTTTAGTCTAGCTAATATATATCTATGTGAACACTGGCTATATTACGCAAATCCCTTGGGAAAACGATACTTGGACTTATCCATTTACTACTTGTTCAATTGGTGCACTTGCCAGAATCCGATACCAATCTGTCAGGGTTAAAACTCAATAGGGATTCTTCCAATACATCAAGGAATATCTAAGAATTTTTTCAACATTTTACAGCAAGCATCAATGCTTCAAATTCATTCTTCTTCTCACAAACCAAAATAGATTTGACAACACTTATGCCCATATCCAATTCCATCTTTGAAAATTCATAGTAAATTATCTAAAAGTAAAAATGGAGTGATTCCAACGCCTTTTAGTTTCATTAGAATGTGTAGTTTGATCTAAGAATACAGGGCAAGCCAATCCTTGCTCAGAACATGGAAGATTCCACATAATTATAGTTGTTGTACAGTAACAAAAACAAAGAGAACATACCATGGTGAAAAATCACTAAAAATCATACGAAATTTGAAATGCTATGGGACCAATTTCATTAAGAAATAGACAAGTAAATATTGTATGCCATAAAAGGGTTCTTACAACAACCTTAGACATCATTCCTAGTAATTTTCATGAAACAGGACATGGCAGAACAATGCATTCAACAAGCACATATAGTCCTATTTTCAAGTATACCATGCAATACAAGTGTACCTATAACTTAGAACTTGTTTTAGGTTGAACTTAGACACATTATTAATGTTTTACCAAAATAGGTGAACCAAGTTTAAGCCGTGTTTCAAGAGTCACATAACTCATAAGCATGCTAAACACAAGTTATGCACAAGGAATTCAACACATTTGCTACTTTGAACGTGTCTCAAAGGAAATATTAGTATAATTTGTAGGATTATCCTATGATGTTGAAATTTATTAAAAATCACCCATTTTTGTGAGTCTCACATATCATTTAAGGATTCTCTTTCTTGATTTAGTGGTGGGATCCACCAAAATTGATGATTTTCAATAAATTTCAACCAATCATAGGTAAAGTGTCTAAAAGAGAGTATTAGAGAGAGTTTCCCTGGCACTCCTCTTGATTATATTGGATGTCACAATTTTATTATTTTTATATTTCTATTACAAAATGCAAGAAAGTATAACTTTTATTTCTTTCAATAAAAAATAAAAAAAATAATCATTAAGTATATTTATAATATTCTATAATTAAGAATCTATAAGAAAAAATAAATATTTATTTCAAATACCATGCAAGAGTTATGTCTTTTAAAATTTAAAGTGATTTGAAGACTCGGCTTAAAATAAAGATTTTTTTTACTGCAAAATAAAGAATCACTTAAACTTTTGATAAAATGATCAATGTAAAAAATCATTATAATATATAGTTTTGAAAATAATAATAATAATAATAATAATAATAATAATAATAATAATAATAATAATAATAATAATCTGTTTATAACTGATAAGATATAGATGTAAAAAATATTTTATTTTCATGTTAAATTGCAATATTTTGAAATATATTTTGCTTATTCTTATATTTAATTATTGATTATTGATTTGAATAATTGTCCTATTAAATAATTTTTTAAACAATCGTAACTAATTTAAATTAGACGACCATATAAAGTTATGATTTAAATTAAATAAAGATCAACTATAAATATTCTTGGATGATTAAATGAAAAAAAGAATAATTCAATTATGATTGTTCCGTTTCTAAATTATATTATTTGAATTAAATTCTCCTTTTGAATATATTTTCGAAAATAGATGTTGTAATAAATTATTTACATAGTAATTATTTTCATTTAGAATTAAAAAATGTCCAAAAATGTCGACGAAAATAATTTTTATATCAAAAATTTTAAATTAGATGACCATATAGATTTTATATTGCATTACATAACAAACTTGATTATTATATACTTAATATAATCATGCACATTCGCTTTCAATGAATTGTTATTTAAAAATCAATTTACTTGATAAAATATAATTTGGATATGAGAGAATAATTATTATTTAAAAGAACTAACGTAATATTTATGATAAATTATTCACTTATTAATTACAAATTTGAAAATGCATGACCCTATTAATTGTGAAATTAAAAAAAAAATTCCTTTTACGTAGTGAATTAATTATGATTCAATAAATTGTAGTTAAAATCAAATCATCCATGGATAAAAGAATATTTCTTACGTTATGATTTTTTAGGCAGAAGTAATAAAGGATGATTTAATATCATTATGAATCCACTCTTCACCTTCCATTTGCAGTAGGACGCGGCATTACTGGTGCATTTGGATTCTGTAAACTGATAACTGATAACCTTGCCAAACTGCTTTATCACTTTCCTCCTCTTTTCCTCTTAATTCCAAACTCCCTCCCTATAAATACCACCACTCACCACCTTTTCTTTTCATTCTCACACTCATTCCATATCAAATTTTCATTATCAAGGTGAGTGCACTGTCATGTTTTTGTTACTATTCTTTTGAGTATTGAGTTGAGGAGAATACAATTGATATATGCATTATATTTATGTTGGTGTTTGTTTAGGTGTTTTGATCTGTTGTGGTTTTAGTGAAGATGGGACAAGTCTTTGGTTGCGTGCAAGTGGATCAGTCAAGTGTGGCCATCAAGGAAGTTTTTGGGAAGTACGATGATGTTCTTGATCCTGGCTGCCACTGTGTTCCATGGTGTTTCGGCAGGCGTGTGGCTGGTGCTCTTTCTCTGCGTGTCAAACAGCTAGATGTTCGCTGTGAAACTAAGACAAAGGTTCTTTCTTCCACTCTCACTTGCACTTTCTCACTTATTTTGGTGTTGTTTTCCTATCACAATTGAAGTATTTTGGTGTTGTTCTCTATTCACAATTGAAATTTTACTTTTGTAATCTATGTTGATCTTTATTACGTGAGATATCGAGGTGAAACTCTTGTTCTGATAGGAAAATAACGCCAAAAACACATATGGTTAGATATGTAATATAGAAACATATAATGTTCGTGTCATACCATTAATGTCTCTCTATGCAAGTGGCCTGGAATTGAAGTTTACTGTCAGAACAAGGTTGGTGGCCAGTCCAACTGCACTTGGCATGAAGAAGGATATTAGAGTTGTAATGTAAAATCATTGATGTGTTGAAAATCTAACAAAATTTTTGTTTGGTCATTTTTTTTTTCTCTACAATGTATCCTGATTAATGGGCTGGATTATTTGACTGACCATTGTCTAATGCATCCCATCAGGACAATGTCTTTGTTACTGTGGTTGCTTCTATTCAATATCGAGCATTGGCAGAAAAGGCAGCAGATGCTTACTACAAACTCACCAATACCAGAGCACAGATACAATCCTATGTCTTTGATGGTCAGTATTTTAGTGCTTGTAGGTTTATATGTGCATCTTCAGATTGAAAGTTATTTACTCCTGTTGCACTTTCAGTTATCAGAGCAAGTGTTCCAAAGATGGAACTAGATGCTGCTTTTGAGCAGAAGAACGAAATTGCAAAAGCAGTGGAGGAGGAACTTGAAAAGGTATATATCCCCTTTTTATTTTATTTTAAATTAAGAATGGGGTAGGACCTATCCTTAATAATCTGCTTGCTTTTACTTTCTAGGCTATGTCAGCTTATGGTTACGAGATAGTTCAGACTCTTATTGTGGATATTGAGCCAGATGAGCGTGTCAAGAAAGCCATGAATGAGATTAATGCTGGTATATATGTTTTCTACATGTTCATGTGCTTGCTTCAGTTAAGAGTTACTCATATTCCCTTTTCAA
This sequence comes from Pueraria montana var. lobata, assembly GCA_026413185.1. Classification (NCBI taxonomy): domain Eukaryota; kingdom Viridiplantae; phylum Streptophyta; class Magnoliopsida; order Fabales; family Fabaceae; genus Pueraria; species Pueraria montana. The sequence goes on along the minus strand of CM048651.1, from coordinate 15,380,023 downwards.
GCATGCAAACAAACAGATGTTAGTTTAGTGTGGTGTCTGGAGATTTCCAAGCCGAGAGGTTTTGATTAGAGTGTTTTTGGATTCCCTGACATTATTATATAACTAAAGCTATATTACCTTAGAAAGGAGTTGGACCTTATAGATATATAAACATTAGACAAAAGCCTTGGCATTTCATGCAGTTAACAAGTCTGAATAGTGAATCATTTTTCATTATAGAATACTTCCCAAATTCCTGATGTCATTAGCACCATTATCCAGAACAATTACTTATACTTGTTGGTGCCACCTTAAATTAAATGCACAAACCTTGCATATACTTATAGACACTTTTGTTTGAAGCATGTTTTTATCTTTTCCTGATCACCCTTTGCATTGTTCTAATAGCTGCAAGATTGAGGGTGGCTACAAATGAGAAAGCGGAAGCAGAGAAGATATTGCAGATAAAGAGAGCAGAAGGGGATGCAGAATCGAAGTACCTAGCAGGGCTTGGAGTTGCTCGTCAGCGCCAAGCCATAGTAGATGGCCTGAGGGACAGTGTGTTGGCTTTCTCTGAGAATGTTCCAGGGACAACATCAAAGGATATCATGACATGGTTCTCATGAAAGCAAATAAAATTGTTTTGCTAATAGTAATGATAGTGGGTAAAATTGCTTTATTTGTGGTTTTGTGGTTGTTTAATTACGTATAGTTTGTTGACGAGTTTGCACTGCGAGAAATTGAGAAGACATTGCCCTGGAATCAGGATTGTTCTCTGTTAACATTGTTAGTCTCATGATAAATGCTCAAAAATAAAATTTGAGTGTGGTAATAACTAATAACTTGATGAGTGTGCTTATTAATTTAGACTCTCTATTTAGATACATATTATCCATCGTTCATTCATGTAAATCTCATTTTTATTTTTTTGTTAAGCAATGGGTTCTATTGGAAGAACAAACTTACAGTGCAGGTGGAGAGTTAAAAGACTGGCTGTGGATTTCTAAAATGGTTTATTTATATACTTAAAAATAAAGAATAAATGAATAATTGATTATTGTTAAAGTACAATAAAAGATAATGTATCTTAAAAAGTAATATATCATTTTTTTGTTAAATTTATTAAAATACATTTATATAATTAAGTATTTATTTTTAGTCATTTATATTACATTAAAATTTGAGAAATAATAATAATAATAATAATATCAAAGATGTATATCTCCCATTCTAATAAGAATAATAATTTTAATAAATTACATCTTATATTGTAATAACTCTTAATGATGTACTAATTAATTGTTAAAAAAAATCATCTATCTATTATCTTTATTTAATTATTGGCTGCAAATATTTTGCCAATATAAATAATTTTTTTATTATACAAGATGCATAATATATATATATATATATATATATATATATAAATATTAGCGATAATTATATATTAACAATTTTTGAAACACTATCAAATTTTATTGTATTTTTTTTTTTTTTTTGAGAGCAAGGTATTTTTACATCTAGAACTTATGAGATTAATTCATCGACAAATTATTACATATTAATGAAGCAATAGTTAACACATTTAGTTTTTTTATTTTATTTTTTTTAAAATTTGATAAGGAAGTAAAAGGGAATTTTTTTTATTATGATGCATAAAATTGTGTTCCACTATAATTTTTAAATGCGTTTCCATATGATTTTCAATAAAAAAAAATTCTTTGAATTTTGTTAACCAGTGCCCAACACCCTTTAAAAAAATAAAATTGATGAATATAATGAATGGATGTATACTAACCAATGAATGAATTAATGAATTTAAATAATGATACCATTAAAATATATTATCCTTTTTCCAATACCTAATACTTCCTCCGTCCAAAATGAGTGTCGCATTTGGAAAAAAAAATTGTCCCAAAATGAGTGTCACATTTAGCTTTTCAATGTAATATTAATTACTTTTTTCCACTAATACCCCTAATAAGTGTCACTTTAGTTTTTCAATGCAATAATAATAAGGTTAGTTTTCTAAAACTACTTCTCTCTTTCATCTATTTAATAGCTTTTCTTGGTCTGTGTAAAAAAAACCTAGGACGACACTCATTTTGGGCCGGAGGGAGTAATAAATGTGTATTTAAAACTCATTTCCTATTAAATACCTCACTAATTAATATGATTCATTAAATTAAATAAATAAATAATAAAATAACTAAAAATGACTTATTTTTTTAAGGGAAAAAGTGCACAAAAACTTTCTTTCTTTATATTATATTAGTTTTATAAAAGAGATATACTATCTATTATCCTATATAAAGAAACAAATATTTAATTTATTAATATCAATAAAACATGTAACTTAATAAAAATAAAAATAACTCTTAAAAATATTCTCATTAAAAAATAATTACTAAAATTATTTTCATTAAAAAATAACTATTAAAAATGTTATTCATGAATAAAGATAAGATTTACTAATATTGGGATAGATTAAAGTGGTTAGGTAAGTAAGAAAAGAAAAAAAAAAAGAATTTAAATGGTTTACCAAATTCCCATTTTATCCCCCAACATAGAAAAACATGAGTTTGGATAATCCTACAAATTATAGTGATATTTCCTTTGAGACACGTTCAAAGTAGCAAATGTGTTGAATTCCTTGTGCATAACTTGTGTTTAGCATGTTTATGAGTTATGTAACTCTTGAAACACGGCTTAAACTTGGTTCACCTGTTTTGGTAAAACATTAATCATGTGCCTAAGTTCAACCTAAAACAAGTTCTATGTCATAGGTACACTTGTGTTGCATGGTATACTTGAAAATGGGACTATATGTGCTTGTTGAATGCATTGTTCTGCCATGCCGTATTTCATGAAAATTACTAGGAATGCTGTCTAAGGTTGTTGTAAGAACCCTTTTATGGCATACAATATTTACTTGTCTATTTCTCAATGAAATTGGTTCCATAGCATTTCAAATTTCGTATGATTTTTAGTGATTTTTCACCATGGTATGTTCTATTTGTTTTTGTTACTGTACAACAACTATAATTGTGTGGAATCTTCCATGTTCTGAGCATGGATTGGCTTACCTTGTATTCTTAGATCAAACTAGACATTCTAATGAAAGTAAAAGGAGTTGCAATCACTCCATTTTTACTTTTAGATAATTTACTATGAATTTTCAAAGATGGGATTGGAGATGGACACAAGTGTTGTCAAATCTATTTTGGTTTGTGAGAAGAAGAATGAATTTGAAGCATTGATGCTTGCTGTAAAATGTTGAAAAAATTCTTAGATATTCCTTGATGTATTGGAAGAGTCCCTATTGAGTTTTAACCCCGACAGATAAGTTTTCTTATTTTTAGAATTTCCCCACCCTAAGTGCTTGTTTAAAGTTTAAAAGATGTTTTAGTCACAAGTATGTTGTTTTTGTTCAAGTCCTAGCTTTCAAGACTAGTAACCTAATTTCTTGTGTTTCTATATGTTTAAAAGTTCCTAAGATATATATATATATATATATATATATATATATATATAGGAGGGATCAAATTACACCGGTGTAACTTAAACAGCTATTACACCACTCAATAACTTTCAACTGGATGATGTTTTCTTAAAACCCACCATTGGATTGAAAGTTCCTTTCACATAGATCATGTATACAAAATTTCAAATTAATCCAAAATTATTTCCTACCTCATTCATATAGATTAAAATTGACGTAATATAAACTTTTCAAAATATACTAAAATATGGATCATTTGATTACCTTCTTATTGTTGTTCAATTTTGACACAAACAATCTTGGTAATATGTAGATATAATTCAATGGTTGAATCGATAAAAATTTCATTCTATATCAAGTTATTAAAATGGTGTAACTCTTTTAGAGTTACACTTGTGTAATTTGATCCCTCCTCATATATATATATATATATATATATATATATATATATATATATATATAGGAAATATATCTAGTGAGAGGACTTATCTTATATGAGAGTAAGAGGAATAAATATTGACCACTAGATCTTATTTGAATGGTCTAGATTAAAACAAAGTAAGTCATGTGAGTTTTTTAAAAAGTCACATGACTTTTTAAGTAGTCACATGGCATTAAATCTTGACCATCCATGTATGGTTATATGGTCCAGATTTAATCCTCTCACTCTCATATAAGATAGCCTCCTCTCATAAGATATGGCCTCTATATATATATATATATCTGAGGAGGGATTCACTTACTCCAAGAGTAAGTATAAGAGACTTACTCTTTATCCTCAACATTCATTTTCTTGAAATCTAATGGTTGTAATGAGTAATTAACCTTAACCATTAGATTTCAAGAAAATGAATGTTTAGGATGAAGAGTAAGTCTCTTATACTTATTCTTGGAGTAAGTAGATCCCTTATTTACACACACACACACACACACACATATATATATATAGTACGACTTTTGTGAGAATACTTTCTTAGTGAGAATATGAGAACAACTAATAATAACCATCAGATCAAGATTAAAAATAATAGACGATTGAGAATAAAATATTTAAAAATTCAAATTAAAATCAAATATAACCATCAAATCTCTAAAAGATTCACAAATAAAAATCAAATCTATAAAAGATCTCAATTATCACATCCTAAAATATCTCAAATATCATGTCACTCTTTCTTCAAGATTATCGTTAACTCATCGCCGTCGCTACCATGATTGCCACCACCTTAACCGCCATGGTCGGCCGTCGTCGTTGCCGCCACCACTACCGTCGACGGCGGCGGCGGCAGTGGTCATGGTGGTGGCGGCGCACGACAACGGTCATGTTGATGGTGGTGGTGGTGGTGGCGGTGGCAATCATGGCAGTGGCAGCGGCAGTCATGGTGGTGATGGTGATTGGTTAATTGAGAAAAGAAAAGAAAGTAATACTTGAGATCTTTTATAGATTTGATTTTTATTGGGTGAATCTTTTAGAGATTTGATTGTTATATTAGATTTTAATTTGAATTTTTAAATATTTTAATCCTAACCGTCTATTATTTTTAAACTTGATCTAATGGTTGTTATTAGTTGTTTTCATGTTCTCGCATAAAAAAGTGTTCTCACAGGAGTCGTACTATATATATTTTCTTTCCAAAAAGTTATCTTACTAAATGAGTTATTTTAGTTTTCATTTCAAACCAGTAAGACTGCTTCATATCACACACTATGTTTTAAACTGTATATGTCTATAGGCGAATACACCGCGAAGTTTGAAGAGTTGTTGCTTTCCTACCCACCTTATCAATAGAACCCAAACGAGGAGTCAAAGTGTGTCAAGTTTAAGAATGGCTTGAGACTTGAGATTAAAGAGGCTATAGAACATCAGGAGATTTGAGAGTTTGCAACTCTAGTAAACAAATGTAGGGTTTTTTTTAAGAGAATTGTCAAGCGAGGATTCAAAATAGCAAGAACTTTGGGCCACAAAGGCATCAAAATAAGAATTTTAAGAAGGAAGAGTGTAAACCATGAGTGGAGCTAAGGGCTAATCCATGTTCACTACAAAAATACTCTTTAACTTGTTAGGGATTTTGATAATAAAATTGTTAACGAAAAGGTATTTTTTTGAACCAATTAGAAATTATTGTTGGAATAACTTTTAAGACAGACATTGTAAAAGTCAACAAACTTACCATACATGATGATTTGTAATTAAAAGAATGTGTACTATTCTACATTGTCACTACATATAGAAACACAAGAAATTAGGTTACTAGTCTTGAAAGCTAGGACTTGAACAAAAACAACATACTTGTGACTAAAACATCTTTTAAACTTTAAACATGCACTTAGGGTGGGGAAATTCTCAAAATAAGAAAACTTATCTTAGTTGCTGTTATTACTTACTTTTCAAGTGGTTTTTAAGGCAATTATCTATCTTTTTCTCTTATTTGGGGTTTGTTTTACTCAATTTCTGTTAATTTTGTAGTTTAGTTAGAATTTCTTTAATTTTCTAGTTTTATGGTTATATCTTAGTGTTTTGCCCCACTTTTTGTAGGAATTGGAAATTGAAGTTGAAGAACACATTTTGGAGCTGCATTCTGAAGTTTTGGAAGCAGTGAAGGGTCTTTTGCAGTAGCAATCTGTTGAAGTGTAGGAACTGCCAATCAGCCAAGCCAAATTTCCAGGCTGAGCGAAATGTCACTTTGAAGAAATTCTGCACATGTATATAAAGAGCTGACCCTCATTTATGAAGGAGTCTGGGACATTTTCAGGAGCATTCTTTGTAGCTCATTTTGTACTATTTTTATTGGAAAGAAAAGCTCTCTCTTGTTCTTAGTGTTCTTCCTCATCTCCTTCCCCTCCATGTGTATTTTCCAGTTGCTCATGCCCATGAGTGACTGATTTCTTTAGTTGTAAGGGGTTAGATGTAACCATTCTCAAAACTCTCCTGTATCTTCTGATATTATTTATATATATTCTGCATATTCATGTTTAATGTTAGTATTTTGCTTCTTTTCTTAAAGCTTATTGTGGCTTGATCACCCATAGCATGATCCATGGACATGATTGTTGTTGGGAAACACTTTTGTTGTCTAGATCTAAAGCAATATACCTCATAAAATTTGTGTCTAGGAATGGAACTTAGTTCATGGGTTATCTTGTGGTCACTAGACTTAAAGCTAGTTGCTGCATTAAGTAGTTAAGGGATCAAGGCTTATGGAAGTAATCTAAGACTCTCTGCACCTAAGGGATTAGGGCTGAGAACATTTTTGTTGACTGATTTTAACATTTAAATGAAATGGAATATATATCATGCGTTAATGCAAGAAGAGAGTAGAGTTTGGTGAGATCTAACCCCTGCAACATATTTATTTATCTATTTTTTTAACCTCTGTCTACTGCTGTGTTTTACTTTAAAACCACAAAAACATCTTTTTAATTTCTGTTCTGCATTAGATCTACTGTAACCTTTCACAAAACCAACCAAAGTTTATGTTTTCACTGCTTTCTTGTGAAAACCAGTTTAGTCTAGCTAATATCTACGTGAACACTGCCTATATTACGCAAATCCCTTGGGAAAATGATACTTGGACTTATCCATTTACTACTTGTTCGATTGGTGCACTTGCCAAAATCCGATACCAAGTTTCTGGCGCCGTTTCCGGGGATCTGCGTCTCAATATTAGGCTACTTCACTTTCATATTATCCTAGGCTATATTCTATATTATTTTATTCTTTGTGTTTTTATTTCTGTTGTGGTTGTTTTCTTGGGCTAACTTTCTATTCTAGTGTTCTATTTTCTTTTTCTTTGTTTATGCACACAAGGAGTTCAGCTGATCCTTTCTATTATGACCCGGAGATTGAGAGGACAACCAGACAAACCAACAGTTGGACAAGGAAAAGGAAGGCTCTAGAAAGACTTGCTAGCCAAGAACCATTTCCTCATGTTTCACCAAATCTGTCTTTGACATCCATTCCTGAAGAAGAAGAATTCATTATGGTAGATGAGGGAGAAGTGAATCAACCAAGGCATACTTTGAACGATTATTGTACCAACATAGGGCCGAGATTCTTCAACACCATTGCTAGACCAGAGGTGCAGGCTCATATTGTTGAAATGAAAGCATCTCTCATCCACTTGATTAAGCAAAACAAGTTCCATGGTCTTGACCATGAAGACCCTTATGCTCATTTGACTACTTTTGTTGATATATGCAACACAGTGAAGCTACATCAAGTTAATGATGATTATATCTGGATCAATCTTTTTCCATTCTCTCTTGATGGAAAGGCAAATGATTGGTACAGAGCCATTCCTCCTAACACTCCCTTGACTTGGGACGAGCTGGTTGACAAATTTTTGAACCGTTTCTTTCCTCAATCCAAGATCAACCAAAGGAAGACAGTTATCTCTACTTTCACTCAAGGAGCAGATGATACCTTGTGTTAAGCATGGGAGAGATTCAATGGCCTGTTAAGGAAATGTTCAGCTCATGGTTTCAATAAGGCAGCTCAAATCAACACTTTCTTAGTTGGACTTAGACCTCAAACAAAGCTTATGCTTGATGCTTCAGCTGGAAGCAAAATCATGTACAAGACACTAGATGAGGCAAAGGAAATTATTGAAAATATGGCCTCTAATGACTATGAGGTGCAGCATGACAGAACTCCTGTGCAAGTACAGAGGAGAAGAGTTATTGATTTGAATTCTCAAGATGCTCTCCTAGCTCAAAATAAGCTTCTCATGCAACAGCTTGATGCATTCACTAAGCAATTTGCTAAGATGCCTCAACAACTCCAAGGCTTACAAGCTACCCAGTCCAACACTCAACAAGTTCGTTGCTATGAACTTTGTGGAGGTGGTCATTCAAGTGGCCAATGCATCATGCCACCGGTTCCCAAGAAGAAATCAATTATATGGGGAATCAAAACTGGCAAAGCAATCCTTATTCTCAATCCTTCAATCAAGGTTGGAGGAACAACAATGCTGGTTGGAAGCAAGAAGTTGGTCCTTCGAACAGACCTCCTTACCAAAGTCATCAACAACAATACCAACCTCTTCATCAAGACCGTGTTTCTAAGTTGGAGGACACTCTCAATCAATTCATGCAAGTATGTATCACCAACCAACAAAACACGGATTCTTCTATCAAGAATATTGAAGTGCAAATGGGACAATTTGCTAAGGATTTGGCAGAACTTAAAAGTGGAGCATTTACAACCAACACTCAAGCAAATCCCAAGGAGCAGTGTAAGGCTATCACTACAAGGAGAGGTACAATTGTGGGAGATTTGTGTAGAGAGAAAAGTGAGCAAGAGGTAGTTATGGAGGATGTAAAAGATGATGAGGAAGAGAAAAATGAGCTGAGTGAAAAAGAATCGAGTGAGGAAGAGAAAAACAGTGAGAAAAATGTAGAAAAAAGTTTAATCAGTGAGGAGGCTAAGCCAAAAATGACTAAACAGCAGAGGATGAGAGAAGAGAAGAAGAAAAAGGAGTCAAATTTTGTTCCTCCACAGGGGTTACCTTACCCTAATGTGCCAACAAGGAAGGATAGAGAAAGGCAATTTGCACGTTTCTTAGACACCTTCAAGAGATCACAAATCAATCTACCTTTCTCAGATGCACTTGAGCAAATTCCAACTTATGCCAAGTTCATGAAGGAACTCCTTACCAAGAGGAAAAAGTACATTGAGAAAGATACAATTGAATTAGAAGCTGGATGCAGTGCTATAATTCAAAATCCATTGCCTTTCAAGCACAAAGATCCTGGTAGCTTTACCATTCCTTGTACCATTGGAAATCTGTCCATTGGAAAAGCTTTGCTGGATTTGGGAGCAAGAATCAATCTTATGCCGCTGTCCATGCTTAGCAAGGTGGGGGATGTAGAAATTAAGCCTACAAGGATGACACTTCAACTAGCTGATCGTACCATTAAGCTTCCATATGGAGTTGTTGAAGATTTGCTAGTGAAGGTGGATAAATTTATATTCCCAGCTGACTTTGTAATTATGGATATGGAAGAGGATGCTGAAGTTCCTCTCATTTTGGGGAGACCATTTATGATGACAGCCCGTGCCTTGATTGATGTTAGTGATGGAAAATTCAAGATGAGGGTGCAAGATAAAGAAGTCACTTTTAATGTGTTTGAAGCAATGCAGCACCCTAGTGAAGATAAATCATGCTTCAAAGTGGATATTCTTGATGAAATCTACACCACCTCTAGAAAGCAATTGCCTAGTTCCACTCCTCTTGAGAAAGCTTTAATTGATGCATTCGAGTTACTCAATGAGGAGGAAGAGAAGGAAATTGAGGAATGCTTGAAGAGCCTTGATACTTTGAAGGAAATTCCTCCAAATGAAGAAATTGTTGAAGATTTGAAGAAAGATGAGAAGGTGGAGGAAACCAAACCCGAATTGAAGGTGCTACCTCCACATTTGAAGTATGTGCTCCTTGAAGAAAATGGTGGCAAACCAGTAATCATTAGTAATTCCTTATCTACTACAGAGGAGGAAAAATTAATTGAGGTTTTGAAAGCTAACAAAGGAGCCATTGGATGCTCTAACTCTGATCTCAAAGGGACAAGTCCTTCTTATTGCATGCATAGGATCTTCATGGAAGATGATTTCAAACCTGTGGCTCACCCTCAAAGAAGACTCAATCCTGTGATGAAGGAAGAAGTGAGAAAGGAAGTCTTAAAGCTTTTGGAAGCTGGATTGATCTACCCTATTTTTGATAGTACATGGGTGAGCCCTGTGCAAGTTGTGCCTAAAAAGGGTGGCATGACAGTTATCCGCATTGAGAAAAATGAGTTGATTCCTACAAGAATTGTCACAGGATGGAGAATGTGCATAGACTATAGAAAGCTCAACAAAGCAACAAGGAAGGATCATTTTCCCCTTCCTTTCATGGATCAAATGTTGGAGAGACTAGCTGGTCAAGCTTTCTATTGCTTCTTGGATGGTTACTCTGGCTATAATCAAATTGCTGTGGATCCTAAAGACCAAGAGAAGACAACCTTCACTTGTCCTTTTGGAGTCTTTGCATATAGGAAGATGCCATTTGGGCTATGCAATGCACCTGCCACTTTCCAAAGGTGTATGCTAACTATCTTCTCGGATTTGGTGGAGAAATGCATAGAAGTCTTCATGGATGACTTTTCTGTTTTTGGTGGTTCATTTGAATTGTGCTTGTCCAACTTGGAAACTGTTTTGAAGAGGTGTGCTGAGACAAATCTCATCCTTAATTGGGAAAAATGCCATTTTATGGTGACCGAAGAAATTGTTCTTGGCCACAAAATTTCATCAAGAGGAATTGAAGTTGACAAAGCCAAAGTAGAGGTCATTGAAAAGCTTCCACCACCAACAAATGTGAAAGGAGTTCGAAGCTTCCTTGGACATGCTGGATTCTATAGACGCTTCATCAAAGATTTCTCCAAAATTTCCAAACCATCGTGCAATTTGCTGAATAAGGACGCACCATTTAATTTTGACGATGAATGTTTAAATGCTTTTAATTTCTTGAAGTCTAGTTTAGTTTCTGCTCTTATACTCACTGCACCTAATTGGAAAATTGATTTTGAACTCATGTGTGATGCTAGTGATTATGCAGTAGGGGCTATCCTAGGCCAAAGAAAGAATAAAAATTTTCATCCCATTCATTATGCTAGCAAGGTGCTCAATGAACACCAAGTGAATTATGCAACAACTGAAAAAGAGTTGCTAGCAATAGTGTATGCTTTGGAAAAATTTCGTTCTTACTTAATTGGTTCCAAAGTAGTTGTGTACACTGATCATGTTGCAATTAAATACTTGTTGTCCAATCCCGATTCCAAGCCTAGACTCATTAGATGGGTTTTGTTGCTGCAGGAATTTGATCTTGAAATTAAGGACAAGAAAGGAAGTGAGAACCAAGTAGCTGATCACTTGTCACGGCTTGTGAATGATGAGGTGACCACTTTTGAGAAAGAAATTCTTGAAGAGTTTCCTGATGAGAAATTGCTTGTGGTGCAAGAAAGGCCAGGGTTTGCGGTGGCAAACTACAAGGCTGTGGAATCATTCCAGCAGACATGAATTGGCACCAAAAGAAGAAATTTTTCAAGGATTCTCGTTTCTATGTGTGGGATGATCCTCATTTATTCAAAATTGGAGCTAACAATTTACTTAGAAGGTGTGTTGCTAAGGAGGAAGCAAGGAACATTCTATGGCATTGCCACAATTCACCTTATGGAGGTCACTACAATGGAGAGAGGACTGTTGCAAAGGTCCTCCAATATGGATTCTTTTGGCCTACAATTTTCAAAGATGCTCATGATCATGTGCAAAGCTATGATAAATGCCAAAGAACCGAGGGGATATCAAAAAGGAATGAGTTGCCACTTCAAAACATTCTTGAAGTGGAGGTCTTTGATTACTGGGATATAGACTTTGTTAGCCGCTTACCTTCATCCTTTTCCAATGAATATATTTTGGTGGCTGTAGATTATGTTTCAAAGTGGGTAGAAGCTATTGCTTGCCCCAAAAGCGACTCCAAAATAGTCATTAAATTTCTCAAGAAGAATATCTTCTCTCGGTTTGGTGTTCCTAGAGTTCTAATTAGTGATGGAGGATCCCATTTTTGCAATGCACAATTGAAGAAAGTCTTGGAGCATTATGGAGTCAAGCACAAAGTAGCTTCTCCCTACCATCCTCAAACCAATGGTCAAGCTGAGGATTCAAATAGAGAAATTAAGAGGATCCTTGAGAAGACAGTTGCTTCTTCTAGAAAGGATTGGGTTGTAAAGCTTGATGATGCTCTATGGGCATATAGGACTGCATTCAAGACTCCAATTGGCCTATCTCCATTCCAAATGGTATATGGCAAAGCTTATCATCTTCCTATGGAATTGGAGCACAAAGCTTATTGGGCTCTTAAGTTCCTTAATTTTGATCAGTCCTTGGCTGGTGAGAATAGGATGATCCAACTTCATGAGCTAGAGGAGATGAGACTCAATGCATATGATTCTTCAAGGCACTACAAACAGAAAGTCAAGGCCTATCTGACAAAAAGCTTGTGAAGAGAGACTTTCAGCCTAATCAAAAGGTTCTATTGTTCAATTCAAGGCTGAAATTATTTCCAGGCAAGCTTAAGTCCAAATGGTCTGGCCCTTTCATCATTAAGGAGGTGAAGACTCATGGTGCTGTTATTTTGGAGGATCCTTCAACAGGAAGAAATTGGATAGTTAATGGTCAGAGATTAAAGCCCTATTTGGGGGGTGAAATTGAGAGGCTGACCACAATTCTGCCTCTAAGTGACCCTTGAGGTCATCAAATGTCAAGCTAATGACATTAAAAGAGCGCTACCTGGGAGGCAACCCAGTTTTCTTGCCCTTTTTACTTCTGCATTCTGCATTTTGAATTGTTGGATTTAGTTAGTTATGTGTTTTGATCATCTAGAACTCATGTGTTTGATATTTGTTTGATTTTTGTATGTTGTTATTGTTTATTTAGTTCCTTGTGGTGTGATCATTTAGAAGCATTGTTTTGTAGTTGCACATGTTCCATTTGGTTGTTACATTGCAGTAGTTAGGCTCAATTATGCATAATTCGTATTTTGGTCAAATCTGTGCAAAAAAATGCTCTCGAGTGACTTTTGGCTCAAGCCACTGATACTGGCTCTAAGCCAAAACCACTGGAGCAATGATTTAATTTCCCTGCATTGTTGAGTCAAGCCACGTTCCATGGTTAAGCCAAAAACCACTTTATGAACCTTATCCAAATTCATGCTTTTTGCCAAGCCATTCCTCGTAGCTAAGCTGTTGTTTACTTTTTCAAGCCCTCAGATCTTTTTCAAATTTTCCCACCTCCCAAGAGTTTTTCCTTTTACCCATAACGTCTCCACTCAGTCTTAATTACCTTTCCCCGTCCCATTTTTCTATAACCACCACTGTTACATTTTCCTATTCACCCCTCATTTCAACCAATAACAGTCACTGTACATTTCCTATTCACCCCTCCTTTCCACCAATCAGTTTCTTTCTTTCACTTTTTCCTACCTTTTCCCCACACCTTTACGTCTTTCCCTAGGCTGCCACCCCTTCTACTCCCCATTCATTTCTACTTTTTCATTCCCATCATCCTTTTGAGCACAACCTTCGTCCTCTCTCAACTCATCCAGCATCACTATGACTGTGACCCCTCCCTCTCGGCCTACTCTCCATCTCCACCTCGAGCACAACCCTTCTCTGTCCACTTGTGCGTGTTGCTTCAGTCATTCCCTTTTTCCCTTTCTGTTTGTCACTCTCATATCTTTTCAGAAAAAGATTCTAGGGTTCTGTCCATTTGCATCTCTGCACTGTCATTTCCTTTTTTCCTTTTCGTTTTGATTTTCGTTGCAGTTTTTGAAGTATGTGCATGTTTAAAAATTTTCTGTTCTTGTTATTTTATTATTTTTATTGTAAAAGTTTTAACCTTTTGTGTTTGGATTTTCTGTTTTCTTCCCTTTTCGTTGACAAAGGTCAAAACTTTTGTTAGAACCTTCTTTTCTTTTTGCTATTTTAAAGCTTCCGTTGAGTGGGTATGTCTTTTTCTACCTCTTTTTATTGCAAAAGTGCAAGCTTTGTGCGTTTTTCTTTTGTTTGTGCCATTTTGGGATATCTTTCCCTATTGAGTGTAGGCACGTATTGTTTTTCCCCTTTCCCCTTTGCGTTTTCTGTTCATCTTTTGGGAAACCTTCTTTTATTCCTTTTGTTTTTAACCTTTTAGTTTCTGTTCTTGTTTTTAATGGTTGAATCTATGTGGATCTTGTCTTTTTCATTGTTTATAGGGCCACTGATGGTTCAAATTCTGCTTTTTCTGAATATTCTTCGAAGGTTCTTATTTTCTCTGTGTTTTGGGACCACGTTTAAGGTCCCTATGCTGTTGTGTTTTGTTTAACATTTTCTGTATACTGCTACTATTGTTCGGGAAGCACATGGGTCCTGTTGTGAGTTCTCTGTTTTGCCCAAAAAGCATCCCTTTGTCTTTTTCTTTGTCTTTTTGTTTTTCTTTTTGTCTTCACGTGTGTTTTTCCTTAACTGAAATCTGGGACCACTCTGTTTTTCTTATTCAATTCGTCACCCACACTTGTTGGAACCACGTCTTTTGAAAAATCTGAGTAGTGCATGATTGGTGGGTTTTGGCAAAGCTACCCTGTGGAAGCTAAGCCAAATCCCCTGCACATATCTGTGTTCATGTTCTGGTTCCTGCACATGTGTGTGACAAAAATCTTTTTGCTGTTTATGGATTCTCAGTTATCCTTTTAGTTTATTGTTAATTTATTGTTCCATTTTTCTTTTCTTTTCTTACGTGTTGTGTTTCAATTATGTTTTGTAACTTGTGTTTCAAATTATTTTCTGTTTCTTGTTTCTTATTTTTTGTACTAACTTATTTCATTTCTTGTGTCTCCTGTTTTATTTTTTTGTTTTGTTTCTTTTCTGTTTTCAGCATGGCCCTTGCAGCACCGAGACCTCATGGACGTCTCCATTGGCCATTCCCTTTTGAGTTTGAAGCTATGACTGCATGGCCTGGGGACAGACCTCTCTTTTTTGGGGGGTGCAGCTACTGCTGCTGATGGAAATGGTGCTGCTGCTGGAAATGATGCTGCTGCCGAGGCTGGAGACCAAGGAGCTACTGTGGGGGATGAAGCCATGGCAGAGGAGGAAAGTGAAGTGGAGGAAGAAGGAACTGAAGAGGAAGAAGAGGAGTATGGCAGTTCTGAGGCAGAGGAAGATGATGATGTTTGATGGGGGATTTGTTTGTTTAATCCTCATTTTACTAGGACAATTTATTTTTCTGCTTTTATAATTTCAGTGCATGGTTAGTTACTTTGTGGGTTTGCTATTAGTTTAGTTGTTATTTTGGTGATGTTAGCCAAGGCTTAATCATTTTCTGAACTTGGTACTTATGCTATGGTTGCGAGTTTAATTATGTTATGGTTGTTCATGGCTTAGAAAAATCCCATCGTGCGTTTTCCTAGCTTGCTTCTCGCGCTTTTTAAAGAAAAATGCTTTTGCGAATCCGTGGTTTGAATGATTTTTGTGGCTGTGCTTAGCATAGCTTGGATGCATGTATGTTTTTAAGAAAAAGTTTCAAGCATGATATGATTTTGAGGACAGGTTTGAGAATGTTTGATAAATGATTCTGTGAGTTGTGTGATGTCTCAAATGATTACGAGTACCACCTTTGGCACAACACTTGGTTTTGAACAATTCTCTTGTGATGATTTTTGCATGTTAATAAAGAAATGATCAAGGCAAATTTTGTTTGATGATTGTGAATCCTAGAGCCAAAAAGCCTTCCCTTGTTACTGTTATCCTTTTTGTGTAGCCCCTTTGAGCCTTAATTGAAATAAATTTCTGTCATTATAACCCAAAGAGCCTAAATGAAAAACAATTCACTTTCCTTACCATTGGATAGGAGAGCAATTGCATGTGTTGGGTTTAGAATAAGTTTGGGGGAATTTTTTGTATGTAAAGGACAACTTGGGAACAATTGTGGGTCACTTCCATTGAATTAAAAGAAGTGTCACAGCTGTGTTCATCTTATGTTCTGCAAAAAAAAAATCTGAGAAAAGAAAAGAAAAAGAAGATCAAGGAAAGCAAAAATAAATAAAAGTTGTGATACTTGTTGTGATTATAGTGGCATGTTTTTAAGCTTAAATTTGATAATTGTAAGGATTTGGTATCTTTGTCATTGTGAGAGAATAAGAGGGATTGGGTAAAATCTAAAAAATGCATTGATTGCTCTCTTTATCTCTTGGTGTTTTGTTTATCTAGAAAAACCAAATTCCTTTCAAGTCTAGCCACATTTCAGACCTTGATCAAGTCCTTGTGATCTTAATTTATGTGCATAATTTCATTGCATTGAGAAGGAAAGCAAAACTGATTTGTGGTTTCCATTGTGTATTGACTGTGAGATATTTCAGCACCTAAATCAATTGGTGCTTGAGTGAGACACTTGAGTGAAAAGAATCAAACATTCTTAGATTTTGTCTAATTTTGATTGTTATGCTTGGTTCATTTCTTGAGAAATTAGGTACTTGCATCCTTGTTATGGTCTCGGTTTAAGGCGCCATGTTTGAAATTCGAATCATTGGTTTGGTCCTTTTCAATTCTTAGATGGAAGCATGTTTGGATTTGTTAGGATGGGATTGATCTTGGTACATGATTTCTGTTTCAATGTTAGTTATTTTCAGTTTAGTTAGTTTTTTAGTTGTTGTTTTATCTTTTGCTTGAGGACAAGCAAAACTCCAAGTTTGGGGGAGTTGTTAGTTGCTGTTATTACTTACTTTTCAAGTGGTTTTTAAGGCAATTATCTATCTTTTTATCTTATTTGGGGTGTTGTTTTACTCAATTTATGTTAATTTTGTAGTTTAGTTAGAATTTCTTTAATTTTTTAGTTTTATGGTTATATCTTAGTGTTTTGCCCCACTTTTTGTAGGAATTGGAAATGGAAGTTGAAGAACATATTTTGGAGCTGCATTATGAAGTTTTGGAAGCAGTGAAGGGTCTTTTGCAGTAGCAATCTGTTGAAGTGCAGAAACTGCCAATCAGCTAAGCCAAATTTCCAAGTTAAGCGAAATGTCACTTTGAAGAAATTTTGCACATGTATATAATGAGTTGACCCACATTTATGAAGGAGTCTGGGACATTTTCAGGAGCATTCTCTGTAGCTCATTTTGTATTGTTTTTATTGGAGAGAAAAGCTCTCTCTTGTTCTTAGTGTTCTTCCTCATCTCTTTCCCCTCCATGTGTATTTTTCAGTTGCTCATGCCCATGAGTGACTGATTTCTTTAGTTGTAAGGGGTTAGATGTAACCATTCTCAAAACTCTCTTGTATCTTCTAATATTATTTATATATATTCTGCATATTTGTGTTTAATGTTAGTATTTTGCTTCTTTTCTTAAAGCTTGTTGTGGCTTGATCACCCATAGCATGATCTATGGACATGATTGTTGTTGGGAAACACTTTTGTTGTCTAGGTCTGAAGCAATATACCTCATGAACTTTGTGTCTAGGAATGGAACTTAGTTCATGGGTTGTCTTGTGGTCACTAGACTTAAAGCTAGTTGCTTCGTTAAGTTGTTGAGGGGTCAAGGCTTAAGGAAGTAATCTAAGACTCTTTGCACCTAAGGGATTAGGGCTGAGAACGTTTTTATTAACTGATTTTAACATTTAAGTGCAAATGGAATATATATCATGCGTTAATGCAAGAAGAGAGTAGAGTTTGGTGAGATATAACCCCTACAACATCTTTATTTATCTATTTTTTTAACCTCTGTCTACTGCTGTGTTTTACTTTAAAACCACAAAAACATCTTTTTAATTTAAGTTCTGCATTAGATATGCTGTAACCTTTCACAAAACCAACCAAAGTTTATGTTTTTACTGCTTTCTTGTGAAAACCAGTTTAGTCTAGCTAATATATATCTATGTGAACACTGGCTATATTACGCAAATCCCTTGGGAAAACGATACTTGGACTTATCCATTTACTACTTGTTCAATTGGTGCACTTGCCAGAATCCAATACCAATCTGTCAAGGTTAAAACTCAATTGGGATTCTTCCAATACATCAAGGAATATCTAAGAATTTTTTCAACATTTTACAGCAAGCATCAATGCTTCAAATTCATTCTTCTTCTCACAAACCAAAATAGATTTGACAACACTTATGCCCATCTCCAATTCCATCTTTGAAAATTCATAGTAAATTATCTAAAAGTAAAAATGGAGTGATTCCAACTCCTTTTAGTTTCATTAGAATATGTAGTTTGATCTAAGAATACAGGGCAAGCCAATCCTTGCTCAGAACATGGAAGATTCCACATAATTATAGTTGTTGTACAGTAACAAAAACAAAGAGAACATACCATGGTGAAAAATCACTAAAAATCATACGAAATTTGAAATGCTATGGGACCAATTTCATTAAGAAATAGACAAGTAAATATTGTATGCCATAAAAGGGTTCTTACAACAACCTTAGACATCATTCCTAGTAATTTTCATGAAACAGGACATGGCAGAACAATGCATTCAACAACCACATATAGTCCTATTTTCAAGTATACCATGCAATACAAGTGTACCTATAACTTAGAACTTGTTTTAGGTTGAACTTAGGCACATTATTAATGTTTTACCAAAATAGGTGAACCAAGTTTAAGCCGTGTTTCAAGAGTCACATAACTCATAAACATGCTAAATACAAGTTATGCACAAGGAATTCAACACATTTGCTACTTTGAACGTGTCTCAAAGGAAATATCACTATAATTTGTAGGATTATCCTATGATGTTGAAATTTATTAAAAATCACCCATTTTTGTGAGTCTCACATATCATTTAAGGATTCTCTTTCTTGATTTAGTGGTGGGATCCACCAAAATTGATGATTTTCAATAAATTTCAACCAATCATAGGGAAAGTGTCTAAAAGAGAGTATTAGAGAGAGTATCCCTGGCACTCCTCTTGATTATATTGGGTGTCACAATTTTATTATTTTTATATTTCTATTACAAAATGCAAGAACGTATAACTTTTATTTCTTTCAATAAAAAATAAAAAAAATAATCATTAAGTATATTTATAATATTCTATAATTAAGAATCTATAAGAAAAAATAAATATTTATTTCAAATACCATGCAAGAGTTATGTCTTTTAAAATTTAAAGTGATTTGAAGACTCGGCTTAAAATAAAGATTTTTTTTATTGCAAAATAAAGAATCACTTAAACTTTTGATAAAATGATCAATGTAAAAAATCATTATAATATATAGTTTTGAAAATAATAATAATAATAATAATAATAATAATAATAATAATAATAATAATCTGTTTATAACTGATAAGATATAGATGTAAAAAATATTTTATTTTCATGTTAAATTGCAATATTTTGAAATATATTTTGCTTATTCTTATATTTAATTATTGATTATTGATTTGAATAATTGTCCTATTAAATAATTTTTTAAACAATCGTAACTAATTTAAATTAGACGACCATATAAAGTTATGATTTAAATTAAATAAAGATCAACTATAAATATTCTTGGATGATTAAATGAAAAAAAGAATAATTCAATTATGATTGTTCCGTTTTTAAATTATATTATTTGAATTAAATTCTCCTTTTGAATATATTTTCGAAAATAGATGTTGTAATAAATTATTTACATAGTAATTATTTTCATTTAGAATTAAAAAATGTCCATAACAAACATGTAATTTTTATAATTTTTATATCAAAGATTTTAAATTAGATGACCATATAGATTTTATATTGCATTACATAACAAACATGATTATTATATACTTAATATAATCATGCACATTCGCTTTCAATGAATTGTTATTTAAAAATCAATTTACTTGATAAAATATAATTTGGATATGAAAGAATAATTATTATTTAAAAGAAGTAACGTAATATTTATGATAAATTATTCACTTATTAATTACAAATTTGAAAATGCATGACCCTATTAATTGTGAAATTAAAAAAAAAAAATTCCTTTTACGTAGTGAATTAATTATGATTCAATAAATTGTAGTTAAAATCAAATCATCCATGGATAAAATATTTCTTACGTTATGATTTTTTAGGCAGAAGTAATAAAGGATGATTTAATATCATTATGAATCCACTCTTCACCTTCCATTTGCAGTAGGACGCGGCATTACTGGTGCATTTGGATTCTGTAAACTGATAACTGATAACCTTGCCAAACTGCTTTATCACTTTCCTCCTCTTTTCCTCTTAATTCCAAACTCGCTCCCTATAAATACCACCACTCACCACCTTTTCTTTTCATTCTCACACTCATTCCATATCAAATTTTCATCATCAAGGTGAGTACACTGTCAATGTTTTTGTTATTATTCTTTTGAGTATTGATGCATTAAACTTATGTTGGTGTTTGTTTAGGTGTTTTGATCTGTGAAGATGGGACAAGTGTTTGGTTCTGTGCAAGTGGATCAGTCAACCAAGGAAGTTTCCGATGATGTTCTTGAAGATGGGGAACCTGGTGGTTTCTACTGTGAAGTCCGTTGTGTACTATGCTGTTTCGTCAGTTTTAAGGCTGGTGCTCGCTCTTTGCGTGTCAAACAGCTAGATGTTCGCTGTGAAACTAAGACTAAGGCTCGTTAAATTTTCCACTCTCTTCACTTGCTCTTTCTCACTTATTTTAGTGTTGTTCTCCTATCACAATTCAAGTATTTTGGTGTCGTTCCCTAATCACAATTGAAGTTTCACTTCATAATCTTTGTTGAACTTTATTACGTGAAATATTGAGATGAAACTCTAGTTCTGATAGAAAATATCGCCAAAAACTCATTCCGATTCCTCCTCCATAAAATGAGTGTCAAACATTTTACAATAACTACCTTAAAACTAATCACTAACATGATTTCTGATTGGTTGACGATGTTGAAATCCCTAGCATGATTTATGATTCCTTGTTGGTGAATATAAATTAAACTCTGTAAATTATAAATACAAGACATTTTAGTCTTTCCATCTAATAAATAGAAGGATAAAAATGTTTGACATTTGTTATCTTGAGATATCATATGGTTACTTTTTTTTTATATATATAAAGAGAATTTTAGTGGCAAAATTGAAGAAGGATATTAGAGTTGTAATGTAAAATCATGGATGTGTTGACATATCTAACAATATTTTTGTTTAGTCTTTTTTTTTCCCTGCAAACTGTTGCACATATATGTATCCTGATTAATGGCTGGATTATTTGACTGACCATTGTGTAATGCATCCCATCAGGACAATGTCTTTGTTACTGTGGTTGCTTCTATTCAATATCAAGCATTGGCATTGGCATACAAACTCAGCAATACCATAGCAAAGATAGAATCCTATGTCTTAGATGGTGGGTATTTTAGTGCCACTGAATCTACTTGAAAGAAATTTAGGTTTATGTGTGCATCTTCAGGTTGAGACTTATTTACTCTTGCTGTTATTTCAGTTATCAGAGCAAGTGTTCCAAAGATGGAACTAGATGCTACTTTTAAGCAGAAGAACGTTGCAAAAGCAGTGGAGGAAGAACTTGAAAAGGTATCTCCTTTTATTTTAGTGTTATGGTATTTGGACACCCAATTTTTTTAAACACTTATATAACATCTATCATTTTTCTCTATCTCTCTTCCTGTCATATCGTTTAATATGTTTGCTTTTACTTTCTAGGCTATGCCAGCATATGGGTATAAGATAGTTCAGACTCTTATCGTGGATATTGTGCCAGATGAAAATGTGAAGAAAGCCATGAATGAGGTTAACTAGTGTCCCAACCCGGCGTTGCGAGGGTATTCTAGTGAACCCACCCATATCTTCTTGAACACACCACAACGTGCTTTTTCTTTTATATGCCGTTGCCATTCCTTGTTCAGTCTTTCTATCCAGTTCCATCTTTGTGGATCTGTGAATAATAAATTCAAAGCAAATAATGAAATAAATCTGTTTTGCAAATAATAATTATGGTTGTGGGCGAAATTGCTTCATTTGTGGCTTGTGCTGTGTTTGTTTTAATGTTATATATACGTAGAGTTATCCTTGGCTTTGTCTACTATCAGAATTAGCGATAGGCTTATTATTCTTAGTGGATAGTGTGCATTCGAAGCAAATTATTTACGTACTATTGAACCATCCATATATAAGTTTATTCAATGATTTTTTTGTCATAATTTTTTTTTCTCTTATCGCAATATCATATTAATTATTGGATTTTTTTTTATGGATTGCTGTTTTGTTCTTTCTTTCCCTTAAGATATTTGTATGATCCCCTTGAGCCGTTTTGAAGCCTATCGCCTACACTCATAAGACCTTTGGTTAAGTTTGTAAAGCTGACAGGCCTTCTGATAAGTTTTTAAACTTATTTTAATAAGTTTGTGAAATTTATTAAAAGTAAATAACAAATTTTTATTGAATAATTACTTAATTAATTTATTAATGCAAATGCTACTTTAGTTGGCGAGGACGTGGTGGTTTTCCATTAATTAGGGGCAATGGAATTTTCAATTTAGCTAGCTCTTTCAGTGATAATATTTTTCATTTTGAAAATCTTTGCGTTCATAGTATTCAATCCACCCTTGTAAAATAAAAATCTTTATTTTTGAGAGTGAAATGATATTTTATACTTTTTTTTGCAACAAATAATTTTATTATAAGCTTATTTTAAATACATTGACAATATAAATAATTTTTATATTTTCATTTAATTATATATTATCATATATGATAAGTTTATTGACTTTTAAGTTATATTTAACATGATTTTTAATTGATTAACAGTGAAAAAAATCTTTACACACTTATTTTTTTAAAAAATAGCATTATAAATTTCTTTTTAGTTTTTGTTCATTTGTTATTTTTTTAAATCTTAACTTTCTGTAAACAATACTTTCATTTTTTTAGTTAAATTTTCGTTTATTATTATTTATAGCAATTATTTATGCTTTTGAATTAATTTTTATTAAAAAATTACTCTTTT
Organism: Pueraria montana var. lobata; assembly: GCA_026413185.1. NCBI lineage: Eukaryota > Viridiplantae > Streptophyta > Magnoliopsida > Fabales > Fabaceae > Pueraria > Pueraria montana. Next base: position 15,357,030 of record CM048651.1, on the reverse strand, counting down.
TTCTTAAATTTAACTACTTGTACTTTTACTTATTTGTGTAAATTAGTTATATATTTTATTATGATTTTAAATATTATTTATTTATATTTTCACATAAAAATGACATATAATAAGTGTGGAATTCTTACTAATTAACTTGTTAAATGTGATTATATAATGGCAAAGAGAATGCACATGATGCACATTATGATTTACTTTTTCATTGCTTATAACACATGCATGTTTTAGTTTAAAATAGTGGCAACAAGGTTTGAATTTAAACTTTGTGCAAGCTACCTAGACTTTCTATCGCTAGAGCAATCCTAATGGATTATTAACACGTGTATGTTATTCATGTTCTCCACGTAAAAAATGAGGATTTTTCGCCTAATCTCGTTGTCATGCATATTCTTTGCGGCATATATAGTTCTACTTTACTAGAGATATTCAAAATATATAAATATCACCTGTAAATGTGAATGCAAATTTGATTCCAAGTAATAGCAAATGAATGAGGCTCCCAGGTTAGATGCTAGTAAACACTATTCCTAAAATAAAAAACGCGTTGTCGAATTTTGAAGTTCCACTAATTACGTTTTGACGAAAGAAGTAAGGAATTAAGAAAGTAGTGTAGAAATAATTTTTAAAATTAAAAGTAATTAATTTGAAATTAACTGAGATTTTTTTGGGTCACCGTGTAATAAGTTTGAAATATTCACCAATTTTATCGATGATAATCTTTACTTGAAAATCTAACTGAATATTTTTAGTAGAATTTTTTTTCTTAATTTTTTTTTTCATCACAATATTCAAACTAATGATCATATTTAAGAAAGCTGAATCGAATTTTATTTGGACCAACACCGTGTTGGTAGTATAACTGAGATGTGAAACATAAAAAAATGAAAAAACTTAATTAAGAATAATGAAAGCTTAACTTTTAGAAAGAAAAAAAAAACTCAACATACAAGAAAATTTTACCAGTTTTGAAAATTAAAAAAAAAATATAAAGCAAGTTTTAAATAATGGCATAGTTACGTGTCACAAGGAGAAAATATAATAAAAATGTCTTCATATTAAATAAATGAAGATTCAATTTCATAATATAAAAATTAAAACTGTTAGTAAAGAAAAAGTGAAAATGTGTTTTAATTTAAAAAATAATGAAAAAGCTGAACTTTTAGAAGGCAAAATCTATTGTGGACCACTTTTATAAGTGGTCTGCCGTGGATAAGTTTTATTGAGCATTGGATTCATCTAGGTTTCAGAGGTAAATCCTACATCCACGGTATTCGATTATTTCTCCCCCACCCACTTCCTAGTCCCACCCCTCCTTCGTAGGTGCCCATATCATGTTCCGGCTCTCGCACGACAGCGAGGTCTTTGCTGATAAGACCTGCATGTTCACAGCGTCACAGAAGGTGATGGGCGACGAGGACATAGACGTGCTACGAGCCGCGGTGGTGGCATGGTTCTTAGAGGATTTCATATTTGCGGGTTTTGAGGAGAGAGAAGCGATCGACGACGTCGGCACATGTACTCGCCGGATTTGAAGAACCGTAGACACTAGTGCTAGGAACGACGCCGCGGCCTCCCACATTAAGACGATGAAATTTGAACACGCATCCCAACAATGTAAAAGATTATGAGACGAAGGTAGTATAAAAATATTAGGTTATGAGTTATAAACTAAATTTATTAGAGTCAATCTAGTGATGAACGGATTTAGTAACTTGCACGAGATTTTAAACTTTAATTTCAGTACAATCATTATTAAAAAAAAAAAAAAAAAGGCAAAAGCTAACTAGTTAGGGCACTGGTTAAGAAATTTGAAATAGAAAGTTTTCATTAAAAATTGACATTAATTCATATATACTATGATTTCCAATACACTTCTAATGTGATTTCCAATAAAAACTTTCTATTTTGAATTCCTTAAGGGCACTTGTCAGCAAGACTAAAAAAAAAAGTTATAAACTACCTTATTAACTATTTTTGCGCAGCAGAGTCAATGTTACTTTCAGACTAATAATATAATATATAGATATAGATATTCAGATGAGTTAATAGAAATTGTAGAGTGATGTATATTGTAAAAGTGGGATACAAATAGGAACATATGCACATATTTAGCTGTATCTCATCTATTTTTTTTCAAATTAAAATTTAATAATTACTTCAAATATAATTAAACATAAAAGTCAAAGAAAAATAAATATAAAAAGTCATAAGAAATAAAAGAGATTTTTTAAATATATTTTTGAAGGACGGGATGAACAAACGGTGACGTCCAAGTAACCCGACCTCAAACCGAATTAGTGGAACAAACGGGTTAAACCCACTTGTCATCATTCAACGTCCATGGCAGATCCAGTAGCCTCCAGCCACGACGTCGCCGGCGATGCTTCTCCTTCTACCGCCAGGACCTCCGTCATCATCTCCAAACTCAAATGCCAACCTTCACGCGACACACTCCAGAGGTCATCGTTCAACGTCACCGACAACTACAGTGCTGGCGGAGCAGCCTCCTCTGCACCTCGAACTCCGCCAACATCCAAGACGAACACGAACGCAAACCCGACGTCACCGAAGCAAAACTGCCATAGCGGCCTTGTGTCCAGTCGCCTCCACCACGGAGGGCGGTGGATTCGGTGGCGGCGTGGCGGAAGCAACTTCCGGCCACCTCTCAAACATGAATCGGGGCGGTGACAAACAAACGCCACTCATATTTTAAACAAAAAAAAAAGGACATGCACTTAAATTAATTAAATACTATGTAATAAAGGATGTATAATAAAGAAACAGAAAACAATGGAAAGGAACAGTAATCAATGCACATATAATATTTTTCTTTTGGATAGAAAGTAATCAATGCACACATCTTATCTACTACTACTAGTATAAAGGAAATAAAGTATAAAAGTTACCAACGATCAAGAAGAATATCTGAAAATGACAAATGAGCACGCAAATCGAAGCTCCAGTCACCACCGGTAAAACCTCTCTCAATCTCAATCAGACAGGATATTACTGTTACTATTTATATAACCCTAAAATTAGGGTAACTTTTGTCCTCAAGGGCCACCCTTGTAATTTTTGGGCCCGGTAAACCGTCTTTTTTTTTTCATTGTAAGAAAAAAAAATATTGTAAAGAAATGATGGTATTTTTATGAATGAAAGTAATATTATTTTGAATTTTTTAATGCTAATAATATCGTTATACTTCCTCCATTCTTAAACTCTTGATATTTTAGCTTTTGTTCCTAAACTCTTGATGTTTTATACATTTCAAGGGTCATTAATTATTTTATTCCACATATATCTCCTATTTAACATGACCTAGATTTTCACAACTTCTTTCATCATAGATATTAAATGAGGGTATTTTAGTCTAAATTTATTGTTTATGAATAATATTAAATATTTCTTAAGTTGTGTGCATTTTAAACATCAAGAGTTTAAGAACGGAGGAAGTACCAATTTTGAAAATTCAGGTAAAAAGAAAAATGAAATAAACTTATTACTAATTAGCATTTCTCTTCTTTTGTCCTTTTTTAGGTAAATAATAATACTACTTGATGTCATGCCAAGGTGAACAAGTTCACATAATTTGGTGATAAACACCAACCACACATACTAACAAGTGACACCTAATTATCCAAATTATCTTACTTCTTTTTAATTTTACTTGATGTCCGTTTAATGGCCACCTTCTTTGTTTACGCATAGCAGCTTGTTCCTCAACAGCCGGATTCCACCATGGGTCCTGTCCAAAGTGAAAGATTATCTATAATTTATAATTACTAAACAAACAAATTGTTTCCTAATAATAATAATAATAATGTCACTACTATATATCATTGGATTGGTTATTTTATATAAAAAAAATCTAATAAAACTTTCTGAATTCTATATACATGCAATTATTTACTCCTATATATATAGATTAAATTTCTTACTCTATCTATAACATATACAAAAACAACTAATTACTGTAGAACACAAAAAATTGTTATAAACTTATACAGAAACCAGTAAAAGTATTGGTAAGTAATAATAATTTAAATTTCAATAATGTCACCCTAAAGATGATGTTCAAATCTTGAATCTTTAAATGACAATGTGATGCAAATATTTTGCTATTAATTCACACTAATGATTACTTTAATAATTTTGAACTTAAAGTTTACTTAACCAAAAAATTAAAGATTATAATATTACATCATTAGAGATTAAAAATTAATTTTATATATCATTAAAAAAATTATTTATATTATTAGTATGCTCCAATTAAATTCTTAAAGAAGTTTATATTCTTTACTTAATAAAAAAAATAGAAATAATAATTAATAATTATTAACATGCTTTGCCCACAAAAAAAAAAATTATTAACATGCTTAATTCAACATAAATTTAAAAATATTATTTATTCTTAAAACTTTATTTGAAATTTACAAAACTAATTATTTCTCTAAAATAACTTAAGTGAAACGTATATTAAGATTACTTGATATATGAATTAAAAAATTTATTGACAAGTGTCAAATAAAGAAAATACATTTATAATATTTTTGAATAATTTTATTATGAATAGTGCCAATTTAATTTCGTGTTTGAAGCTAAAGTTTTACATATGTATTATTAAATTTAGGACACGAGATCGTTAAAAAAAAAAAGGTTTACGGCACGAGATTGTTTGAATCTTTTTGTTTTATTTGAGAATAACTTTACATTATTAATGTATAAAATATTTGTTTTTAATATTTTATTCATATTATTTTTAAAACTTAATATATATTTTTTATATTTTTATTCTTATATAGTCTTCCTAACAGATTATACGTGTCTATTTCTACAAAGAAAATTTGTTTGTCTATCTGTCTATCAATACACAAATGGATAGCATTAATACCTCAATTAAATATTTAAATAAAATTACAATGACTATTTAACTCTTATAGTAAAAGTAATTTTATAGAAAATATATTTTAACAGTAATTAATATATTTTTATATAAGTGTATATTACATACTATTGAACAATATGGAACGAACAAAATAATAATAATAATAATTACTAACATGCATAATTAAACACAAAATTAAAAAATATCATTTATTCTTATAACTTTTTAAAAAAATACAAAAAAAAATATTTCTCTAAAATAACTGAAATAAAACGTATATTAAGCATGTTAATAATCTATATAAAGTTTTATATACCTATTATTCTGTTTAGGAAATAGGATAATTTGATTTTATTTATTTATTTGAGAATAACTTTACATTATTAATTTATAAAATATTTATTTTTATGATTTTATTTATATATTTTTAAAAATTTAAAATTTATTTTTTATATTTTTATTCTTATATAGTCTTCCTAACATATTATATATGTCTATTTCTACTAAGAAAATTTGTTTGTCTACCTGTCTATTTTTATCAATACATACACGGGTAGCATTAATATCTCAACTAAATATTTAAATGAAATTACAATGATCATTTAACTCTTTTAGTAAAAGTAATTTTATAGAAAATATATTTTAACAGTAAATAATATTTTTTTTATATAAGTGTATATTACATACTATTGAACAATATGGAACAAACAAAATAATAATTAATAATTACTAACATGCTTAATTAAACACAAAATTAAAAAATATTATTTATTCTTATAACTTTTTTAAAAAAATACAAAAAAACATTTCTCTAAAATAACTTATATAAAATGTATATTAAGCATGTTAATAATTTATATAAAGTTTTATATACCTATTATTTTGTTTAGGACACGGGATAATTTGAATCTTTTTTTGATTTGAGAATAACTTTACATTATCAGTGTATAAAATATTTTTTATGATTTTATTCATATATTTTTTAAAATTTAATATGTATTTTTTTTACTTCTATTCTTATATAGTCTTCGCAATAGGTTATACGTATCTATCTCCTCTAAGAAAATTTTTATGTCTGTCTACTTCTATAGATACACACATGGACAACATTAATATCTCAACTAAATATTTAAATAAAATTACAATGACTATTTAACTCATTTAATAAAAGAAATTTTATAAAAAAATATTTTAATTGAGTAATTAATATTTTTTTATATTAGTGTATATTTCATTAACAAATTAAATAATATAGAGCTAAGAAAATACATAAAGTTATTTCTATTACACTATTTAGGACATGGGATAGTTTATTTTTTTAATTAATTTAAGAATAACTTTGCATTATTAACGTATGAACTATGTGTATTTATGGTTTAATACATATAATTTTTTTAAATTTAGTATGTACTTTCTTTTTTCACCTATCTATAGGTAGCATTTTTACAAAACATTGTGAAGATATGTAAAGGACTTTTCTTGGACAAGATATAAATTAATTTCTTTACAAGAATTTATGCAAAAAATTTATATTTAATATTATTTAAAACATATTTTTACTAATATCTCACATAAATATTGAAATACAATTACAATGATTATTTAAATCTTTTAATAAAAGTAATTTTATAAAAAAAAATTCTGTAATTATATTTTTTATATACGTATATATTAAAAAATAACATAAAGTTAAAGAAATATAGAAAGTAATTTCTAAAAATTAATATTTTAAAGATAAATAATATAAAAAACTTAATTAATGAGTATTATTAAATTATTTGATTATAATATAATTGATCAAAACATTATAAAAAGATATTTATATAAATTTATGATTATATAACATAAAAAATAATAATATGTGATAACCCGTGCGAATGCACAGGGGTAACGTACTAGTTACTTCTACATCTGTCCATCACTTTTCTTATAAGCAGTTTCATGGAGTAGGTGTCAAAGAGAAGGTGCTAGTTTCAAAAGGTTATTCATTTATATTGAAAAACTAGTTATTTGTATATAGAAAAGGTTGGTTTCACTCACCAATTATAAATCGTTGGTTAAAAGTTATAGTAACAATAATTGAAATTTTAATTTTAAAAAATAAAATATAAGTCGGCTTTTTATTGTTGGTTTAATTGCATTTTTTACCTTCAATTTTTTATTTTTTAGCAAATTTTACTCCCAATCAATTAATTTGGCGCATTTTACCATCAACTTTTTAAAAACTTGCAAATTTTACCTTCCACCGATTTACTGACGTGGTATGCTAAAATAATTGTACTTTTTGTCTCCAAGTTTTTACTTTTTGGCTATTTTACCCCTAACTCTTTTTTTTTTAAATTTTACGCCAACTTTTTACTTTTTGATGAATTTTATCCTCATTTTTTACACTTATCCAGCATGTCACGTCAGTACAATAGTAGAAGGTAAAATTTACAAGTTTTTAAAAATTTGGGATAAAATGCACCATATTAATTTGTTAGGGGTAAAATTCGCTAAAAAGTAAAAAAAAAAAGGGGGTAAAAAATACAATTAAACCTTTATTATTTGGTCTGATACCCCACTCACTGGTTATTCTTTCTTAATTTGCATATCATTTGTTTATAACATGCTGGTTTCAAAATATAAATAATTTGTTATTTTAAGTATGTTCAATTACTATCTTAATAAAAAAAAATACTCCCTCCGGTCCTTTATATAAGAAACAAATAATTAAATCATCAATACCAATAAAAATAGTTAAGTTAGTTAGTTATAATTAATAATGTCATAAATTTTAATTTTATTTCAAAAGTACCCCTTAAATTGATTGGTTTAAGTAATGGTTACATTAATGATACTGCACATCCACCAATAAGTGTAACTTGTATTGTTAATAGACCAATAAATGTATGAGAAATGAGTAAGTGTCTCATTAATGAACTTCACAAGATGAAGGGTAAAAAAGAAAACTAGCAATTAATACATCTTAAAGTGGGTCTATGTTTCTTATAATTAGGAAAAAAAAAAGAACACCATTTTGTTTCTTATAAAAAGGACCGGAGGGAGTAGAATTTAATGTTGATGTACTGACAGTGTAAAATAATTGTACACTGTCATTCAATAACAAATCACCATTTACTTGACTTTTAAAATAAATTTGTAAAAGTCAACAAACTTACCATAAAATGGTAGTTTGTGATTAAATGATTCTTAGTGCATAACCCTTTTTCTAAAAAAAAAAAAAAAGTATGTTCAATTACATGGGATGACGCTCAATAGCTTGACATTTATCTAAACACGGGATGGGATGGGATAACATTCTTTAGCTTGACATTTATCTAAACTAGTATTTATACTCGTGTTATGCCCAGGATTTTTGTTAGATCTGAAGTAAATTATAATAATTAGTTAAATTATACTTTACATTAAATTTATATTTTATAAAATATGTTTAAATTCATTTTTGTCATATATCACATACAAAAAATAAAGAAATATTTTTTATTTTATACATTCTTATAAATATTTAATTATTTAAATTGACTGAGTAAAATATATATTTTATTTTTTAGTTAAAATTTACAATTCTTTATTTAATTTGTTTGTATCTAAACATTACATTCTATATCAAATTATTTAATGGTGTAATGCTTAAGTTATACCGGTGTAATTTGATTCCTCATATATATATATATATATATATATATATATTAAGACATTATTTTGCATCATATAAGAAGTAAAAAATAAAATAAAATTGTTGTGTACAAAAAATTAATATATACATAAAAAGAAAATTAAATTTGAGTAAAAAAAAGAAAATTAAATTAAATTATATATATTTTTTAGAACAATTCTAAAAGATAGAAAATTTCATTTCATTTTCTTTCCTGTTAATTTTTTATATTTTAAAAATAAAAGACAAAAGAAACACGACATTGACGTAGTTGATCTACCTTGATAGATTTATAATATATACATAATTAAAATATATAAAAAGAAATAATAAATGAAGAATTGATTTTTTTTTACAGAAAGAATTGATTATTCATAAAATAATAAAACGATAATGTATCTTAAAATGTAATATATATTTTTTAAATTAATAATATAAAGTGTTTATTTTTGCTCATTTATATATATATATATATATATATATATATATATATATATATATATATATATATTACATTAACGTTGGAGAAATAATAATCATAATAACAATAATAATAACTTCAATTAATTATGTCTAATATTATAATCACTCTTAGTCGTTTATTAATTAATTATTGAAAAACAATCTTATGTCTACATACTATGTTTATTTACTTTACTGGCTATTAATTTTTTTGATGGTATTGATCCGTAAATCCTCAACATTTATTGGCGGCTAAAAACCGCCAGAAAATGCATTCTAAATCAAATTTAATCTAGCATTTACTGGCAGCTATTAACCACCAGAAAATGCATTCACAATTTTCTTAAAATTTCTGGGGAGTATTGGATGTTACTGTTAAGATATAATATGATAGCGATTTAGGAGATATCATAAGATATGATATAATAGATATTTAGGAGATATGATAGCCTATATCTAGGAAAGTAGGAAACTTTTTATCTTTAATTATCTCGTAGGATTATATGTCTAAGATTTAGATTAGATTTGATTAATCTTTTCCTTTTTATTTTCTTATCTTGTATCTATATATATTCATACACTCTTTGAGTCAATAATGGAAAATTCACAAATTTTCAGTTATGTCCTTTAATCTTAACATGGTATCAGAGCCAGGCTAAGGTATCACGAAAATCGTGCTTCACCGGGGACCCACTGTCCCCAATGGACCCTTCTACTTGCCGCATCTTTTAAGGCAATCTTTTTCAGTTTTTCCAATGACTTTTCTGCTCGTCGTTGCCGGTTGTCGCTGCTAGCCACCGTTATACTCTCCAACGTGCCACCATTATTAAGATTGTCAGCCTCTCCTAGTTCTATTGTTGTCCTTGGGATGGTCAAGAACCATTTTTTCAGCAGTGTTTGGTTGTTTAGCTTCTGTCTTACAAGATGGTTAAGCTTTGAGATGATTTGCTTCTGTCATTAGTGGTTAAGCTTTGAGATGATTTGCTTCTGTCATGAGTGGTTAAGCATTGTTTAGCTTCTGCTCTTGATGATTAAGCCGTCCTTGTCCCAGATGCACTGGCCCCGTCTTTGTCCCAGTTGCATTGGTCTCGTCCTTGTTCAAGATGCATTGGTTCGTCTTTGTCCCAGTTGCACTGGCCTCGTCTTTGTCCCAATTACACTGGCCCTGTCTTTGTCTCAGCTACACTGGCTACATATTTGTCCCTGTAATTAGCCTTGTCTTTGTCCTAGTTGCACTAGCATTGTCCCAATCATTACTCAATTGTTGTCCTTGGGGTTCGATCTGGTCAAGAACCATTTTTTTCAGCAACTACTTACTTGTCTCATCCATTGTTGCCATGGATATCAATTTATCCCAACCGTCTAATCAGTTTGAAGAATAATGTACTATAACAAGCTAAAAGCGTAGAAAGATCCATGGCAATAATGGATTTATTATTTTATCTATTAAAGAAAATTAAGGTGTTACAATGGTAGACTGAAAAAAAATAGTTAGCAAAAACAATCACGCTGATGGTTCTCCTACCAACTTAATTTGGAGAGCGCCGTGCAATGCAAAACCTTACCACCTTAATTATGAACTCCACAAGTAACATTAAGACAATGGCCGCTCCAGACACAAACAAAGGGGCTGGCATTTTAACTGAGCCACACTTAAATCCAGACATTTCATCTGTTAACGCTGCAATGTGATAGACTACAAAAAGTGTCATCTGCCAGTGCTGGAAAATGACCCGCCATATTCTGATCAATACGCACACCAACTTGCTTAGAGTTCTCATGCACAATTAGAGTTTCCTTATGTTGCCATTTTTTCTTAGGGTCTTGAGCATAAACCCATTTATTTCGGTTATCATTAGCATTTAGGGTACAAGTAAGAGCCATTTCTTCACTCCGTCCCACTGTATAAGAGCAAGTGCTGCCAAAACTCCCAAGAGCAGAAACAAAATTGATTAGGGTTTTTGAGAGCAACGCAAGAGGTAGTAGCTCTACGAGTGTTCGGGAGAAAGAAACTTCAAAGCTGAAAAAAAAATGTCTCTATCTCCATCTCCAAGTAATGATAAAGGGAAGAACAAGCTAATTCAGTCAAATGGGCAGGAAGAGGCAAAGAAGGGAAATTGTGGTTCTTGTTCCCCCCACCATGTAATGGACATCCCTGGCCAAAATGATGTTACTATGGTAAGAAATTCTACTACTCAAAATGATGATAGTGTGTGGGTTGCCTTCTGGGGATTGTAAGTGGGCATGGTGTGCGCTTTAGGCAATCCTTGGGCCAAGATATCACAGTTTGATAATGGCTCAGAAGAACTGCGTTTATCTTTTGGGCAAGCATATTCCAAGTTTCTCCCAATCATAATATGGACTTCTGAGCTTTTCCTGAACTCCATTTACATTGCAAGACTCACCCCTTCATCGCCTATTTTTGCGTGCTCAAATGCATTGCTGACACTTTCTGTAGTATATCACATTGCAGCGTTAACAGATGAAATGTCTGGATTTAAGTGTGGCTCAGTTAAAATGCCAGCCCCTTTGTTTGTGTCCGGAGCGGCCGTTGTCTTAATGTTACTTGTGGAGTTCATAATTAAGGTGGTAAGGTTTTGCACTGCACGGTGCTCTCCAAATTAAGTTTGTAGGAGAACTATCAGCGTGGTTGTTGTTTCTAACTATTTTTTTTTAGTCTACCGTTGTAACACCTCAATTTTCTTTAATAGATAAAATAATAAATCCATTGTTGCCATGGATATCAGTTTATCCCAACAGTCTAATCAGTTTGAAGGATAATGTACTCTAACAAGCTAAAAACGTAGAAAGCTTTAGCTTGAGGGGGAGTGTTGGAAGTTATGACTCATCGGCTCTTCCTATTATGCTGATATCTGAGTCTATAATGTCCTTGCATTACTTGTCTTGGGTTTCAGTCTACTCCCTCGCAACATCTGAGTTTGAAGAAGAATATTTAGTTTTTGGTGTCGTACTCTACGCATTGGAGAGTCCTCTACCTTGGAGTTGTTTTCATTTTTTTTATGCTTCAGTTATGTTCCAAGCTTGGAGCATTAAGTTGTATGCTCTAGCTTGAGGGGGAGTGTTAAGATATAATATGATAGAGATTTAGGAGATATCATAAGATATGAAATAATAGATATTTAGGAGATATGATAGCCTATATCTAGGAAAGTAGGAAACTTTTTATCTTTTATTATCTCGTAGGATTATATCTCTAAGATTTAGATTAGATTTGATTAATCTTTTCTTTTTTATTTTCTTATCTTGTATCTATATATATTCATACACTCTTTGAGTCAATAATGGAAAATTCACAAATTTTCAGTTCTGTCCTTTAATCTTAACAGTTACATAAACATAAACAGTAAATAAACCATAGTCAAAGAGTATAGTGTGCAACCATAAAACTTATTATGTTTCCAGAAATTACATGAATTAAAAAGTCCTCCAACAAAAGAGGTTCATCAAGAAGATGGGAAACAGTAACCAAGATTACAAAGAAATCCTTAATAGCATGAAACTTGCATTAAAAGCATAATAATGAAACCAGGATTTAAATCACACAGCAAAAAAATATAAAAAGACAATCTCATTATATAAAGAAAGTTTTTTACAATTACATTAGATAAAAGTTGTAACACCCTAAGGATATTACCGTAACTACGCTTAATATTTCTAAAGACGCAAAAATTAAAAACATTTACACAATCATCTCATGCGGAAGCTAACATATAAACATATAAATTACAACTTGATTTAATAATTACAACTTATTTCTTGTAACATTTACATCATACAACATATAAGAAAATTACATAGAAATATAAAATAACTAAGCTACATCTTTTATGACGAGGCTCCATGCTCCAACGACACGCGCCATCACCTGTTTCCTGAAAGGAGGAAACTTAAAGGGGTGAGACATAAGGTCTCAGTGAGTGCTCTAAGACTCTACGGCTGGGTTAAACCCTTCTACCCGAACAATTCATCTATTAGTCTTTATGAATTTACCCTCTCCGAGCCTCTATCAAACTCTATTATTTCTATAGTTAGTCTACATCCATCGATCAAAAACACTTTCCTATAACACATCTCTCATGCTCACTCTACTACGCTGGTTCACCATCATCAGTATCTTAGTATTTATTCTTTAACTAGCAAGTTACTTCCGTTACTCCCTCTCACGTTAACTTCACTTTTCATATTCGTATTCTACTATCTAACACTTTCTTTGCATTAGTCTATTTCTTAATAGCAAAATACATCATGACCAATACTCACATAGTGTCGTTCTAGGTACATCTCTCTCTATGCCCATAAAGAGTCACATCCTATCCTATTCCATTACAAGTCTAGATATATATACATTCACAACATATTATGATTATGGATAGAATCATTCACACATCACATAAGTATAACATAAGGTATACATGGCATCCAGTTCATAAACCACACAAGTCAGACAAAACTTACAATAATGCACGTATGCAATGCGACGTTCCATTCTCTTTTCTCATATGCATGTGGTACCAGTAAAACACTCTTGTGAAAGTAGCCTTGGAGTACGTGCGAGTCGACGAATAGCGACACCATGGGCATCCGACACTAACAGTCTCAACCAGGATGATACCCCTAGCGGCTCGTCAGGGTTACCCAGTCTTGCAAGGATACTCCAACCCATGGGATTAGCATGAGTTTAAAGGAGATTCCAAACCAGATAACACCCCCCAAGGTCAGAACTCATCGAGTTCTTTACGACCTCCCCAGTTAGGTTCATAAACAACTTTCAAAAACACATATATATCATGTTATGATACATGATTCACATAGATGTTCATGGCTTCATTAAACCTCACATCAAACATAGTGAGCCCATTCTTACCCCACATGGGCTAGGTCACTCACGGTCAAAATATCACCTGGGTCCATTCTCACCCCACATAGGCTAGGTCATCCATCTCAATGGAATCTAACATCATCTCTTAACTCAAAGTCAAAGACACTTAATACTCATACATCGCAATTCACACTTTAGGGATAATGTAAAGCATTCAATGATTGCACAACACTCACAAATCACCATTCAAGTTATAACATCAACACACATGTATTCAATATCATTAATCAATCAAGTCAAGATAAGACAATTATCTACAACTTCTATTTTGGCCTCAAAATCTAGTTTTATAATCTTATATGCCTAAAATTAAGAACAACACCAACTTATCGCAGAATCCTGAAAGCTTGACCTTTGCTCACTAATTCGTTGATATCTAGAGTTCTATAATTCCGATTACCGTGAAACCAAAGCCATTAGTTAGATAACATCTAGGGCTATATTTCTTATGAATACACCTAAGCCTAATTCGGTCGTTTTCGTAACTCGTTTTTCACATTAAAATCACGTTCATGGTTACTATATTCACATCTCTTGATTTCCATATCATTCTTCTAAACTATAATAAGATATCTAGTTCCTTAGATAGGTTAAGATACTTAAATATCTACAATTCGAACACAATCAATTTATCATCTCATTAAAGAAAACATAATGCTTCAGGGTATTCACAACCCGTCCAATTAAAATATAAAAGCGAAGGGTAGGGGAAAGCACTCACTTGGAAAACACGAAGATGATCTCCGACCGACCCAGGAGAGCTTGGTGGCGTTGTCCATCATGACCACCGCAACAACTCTTACTATGGCTAAAACTTGGGTGTAAGAAAAACACGATCCCAAGCCGCCTATATGCCCCAAGTTTGGAAACTCTAAGGGGGAGATAAAAATATTAACTATAAGGGGATCCGCGCTTAACGCTAAGCCCACTTTATTCTTTGGTTCTACTAAGGCTTGGTGATCTCCTCTATATATATAGGAAGGAAGGGATTTATGAAATTATTTTTCCCAATGTGGGACTTAAAGGGTTTTTCATAATCAAGTGACCTACTTTAGAGTCGATTTTCTCTAAGACGGAAGCCGATTTTGGTTTCTAAGGTGTAGGGATAAATTGTAGCTTTTTCAGCAAGCTTTCCAACAACGCAAACGACACCTCATATTGACAACTACAACTCAAGATATGACGTAGTCTTTCTAGGGTTTTCATCATAAAGCTCATCACTATACTTGAACATTTTTCAAACATTCTAATTATAAGAACTTAATCTAACACTCCTCTAACACCAAATATAATAACTATAACACTAACATAATGTAATATAATAAAGATAATAATAATAATCTAACATCCAGACCAATAAGATCACAAATAACAACAACAGTAGCAATAAAATACACACGACACACGTGCATAGAAAAGCACAAACACTATCACAACATAGGTACATGCTTAGGACAAAACCAATAATATACAAGCAATAATAACTAGAATTTACAGAAAATATAACAAAAGAGTCCTAATAAGGGTTCTCCTTAAGGTATATTCCTAGTACCCAAAACTTAGGGTGTTACAAAAGTAGTTCAGGGGTAGATGTATTAGTTGTCAGTTGCGTGGGGTAGGTTTGACTTGTTTCTTGAGTTCATTAATCTCATTCTAGAGAGTCCTTTGTTCTGATAGAAGAAACAAGGATAAGCCAAACAAAATGTTATGAGAACATAATAAATGTAGACTTATGACTATTGCTTGAACTTATAAACCAGAGCACCTCAAAACAAGGAAATTTTATAAACCTAGTCACCTAGATCAATAAGTATATTTCCATTCATATAGTACCTAATCACATAATGTGTCTAATACATTATCTGGTATTGACAGCTGGTATTGCAGCTAGAAAACAAGAATGAATTATTTCACATATAGAAAGAAAAATTTAATAAACCTTCTGCATTGTGCAGCAATAATAGTAATAATTTTTTTAATTGCAGAACTAAGTCACTACTTATAAAAGAACCAATCAACTATGGATCGAATGCCAACATCTGATGAGACCTTGCACCATTCAGACAGAACTTCATTAACTTTGCAAACATTACGCATACACCCCCTTATTTAGAATGTAAACAAGAATAAACTTGTTATTTGTGACTTAAAAAAACCCAAAAATAAAAGTTACCAGCAAACCTCTTAAGTACATGATGAGTAGCATGTTGAACGCGCTTCAGATACTGCCAGGCCAGAAAACAAAAGGTCATTAATATTAGAGAAAAAAACTATGTGAAATTGTTTCTGATAAGATATAAACCTGCTGCATTATGACCAATAGAATGAGCATAGGTAATCCGATAATCACAATTTGCAAGCTGCATGGAAAAAGAAAGTTAAGTTCATGAACTCTTTCTATTTATTTATTTTTATTATAATAAATAACCCATTTATTAAAGTTTGAAGTTTGAGTTCTGTTACTATATCCACTCTTTAGAATCAAACAAGAAGGAATGGCACTAGGTACCTAACACAGTATCTTTTCTTGTGTCACTTTATGGTTTTTTCTATATCTGGTCTTGGCCTCCCATAATCTTGTAAAGCAACAGTACCACACACTGCAAGATATATAAACAATGAAACATAACAAAGTACATGTTCAAAAAAAAAAAAAAACACTGTCGAGGGACTTACAACTGCAAGACTGAACCCAGACTGAGTAACACAGTCAAGAAAACACATGATGATGTTAATCAGAAGACATTAATCAAATAAATAAAAACTTAAGGAAAAACATAACATTATTATTAATGAGGATTTAATATGATAGGAAGTAACAGGAGAAGGAAGAAAAATTCCTTGTGAAAATTGAACCACACCCTGTAGAAAAATGACAATCCAAATGTCAAGTCCAGAAATAAACTAAAACAACAAAAATAGAGCGATGATGATTGATTGATGAAAAATTAGAAATAACCCTATACTGATTTCAGTATCTTAAATGTTAGCTAGTATGCATTAATTAGTCCTTATCTTATTGGCTTATTGATTAAATTCTTTAAGAATTATTAAGGGCCATGTGGTGTATCAATAATTGTTAGTATAATTATATATTATATATTATTATACTACAAGAAGATCATAATTAAAAGCATAAAGATTCACCTGAGAAGCATCTAGTACAAGAAGAGCACCCTCACATGCAGGGACTGATAAAAAAACCTGGCTTGAATCATTAAGGAAGAAAACAATAGATCAAATATAATCATCTAAGACACATGCATCAGATAAAAACCATAACATGATATAATATATGATTGATCCAAACCTAGCATAGTAAGTGTGCAATTTTTTTATCAAAACCCTCATTAGCAATGATCTGTTGATTGGAGAAAAAAATGAGAAAGCAAAATTATTGTTAACTCAAAAGTATCCATTTCAAATAATAATAAAAATTAAAATCCATGAAAGGAAACTTACTACAAAAAAAGTTATGAAACATTGTGCTAATAATAACTTAAAAGCCTAAGATGTTTGGACTAATTAACCCTTTAGGCTAAGAAACTACCGCCTAAACTTATATAACACTAATTACTAATGAAAATTTGTTAACCATAAATACATTTTTTTTATTTTGTTAAATTGAATGGATCAATTAAAGTTTTCCTAAAACTGGTTTGTTCAGGGTTTTAAAAGCAACTATTGAGGATGCACAAAGGCAAAAAGGGATGCAAAGGATGCTTCATTTTCAAAGCAAATTCAAATGCTCAGATCTCAAATTAAGATGTTGATGGCAGAGGGTGCATTGTCTGAAACCAAGCTAACAAAGAACATGACTGAAGTCTGAGACCCAGAAAGGACAACCACTTATGACACCAAATGATGAGGAGAAGATACTTGGAACCCTACTGTCAGAAGTAGAAACCTTTAAGAACCAGCACAATGAAATAAAACAGAGTTTGCGCAAAGAACAAGTGGAGAAAGAAAATATGAAGAAACAGATATCTCACTTAGAAGGAGAGCTGAAGAAGAAGGAAGCAGAGTTAAGTGCTATGGAAAAGAAGCTCAAGAATAACAAAGGACGTGTTGCAAAAGAGAGTGCTGTGCCTCCTTCTGCTAAGGCACATATCAAGAGGTCAAAATCCGAAATGCATAAGGTAATTGTTCAGCTGTCATATTTAAAATCAGAGATGATAACATAAACATTGCTGTTGTGTATTAGGACAGGTTGCATAGTAACATCAATTCCCTATGGCTTATGCACACTACATAGTAAAGAGAAATAAGTAATAACGATAAATCCACAGAGATCAGTGCAAAGTTTCGGATAATCCAGCCGTTTTAGGTGTTTGATAACCAAAAAAAAATACCTCTACAACATATAAATGTACATTTTAGTCTTCTACTGTTGTCAACAAACAAATTCAAAAGCCATTGGAAAAATTATTGCAAAATGTGGCCCACCTTTTTATCTAAAAGAAGGAATATAATTCCCTCATTTAATCGTCCAAACTGAGTGAGGATGGTGATGCAGCATTGTTAAATATTCTCAATGTGTGTATTTCAGAAAAATCTAGAATTATTTTGGTCACTTATGCAACTATTAAACAGTTAGTAGAGTTTCAAATAACATATGCTTGAAACCAATTCTTAAGGACCTTGATACACAATGCCTAATGTTTCTACAAAAGTAAGCACAATTTAAAACTATTTATGGAGCTTTAGTAATGAAAAAGTGAAATTTTTTCTGGTCCATGAATCATGATACAACTATACATAACAAGGTCAACAAGCAGAAAATCTCAAACTTAAAATGGTGCTAAAAGAAAATGTCTGATCAAGGTTTAACTTTAGCTTTGCTTTGCATACATTAGTTGATCTTGGTGCTCTAGAATAACTCAAGACTGTTGTATTTGTAACATGAGAAGGGAACGGATGCTGCAAACAAGTCTGAAGGAGGAACAATAGGCAAGTCAGCTGGAAGGTAAAATCAAATTCATTTCTTTCCTTTTGAATCCCTAGTTCCCTTGAACATAATCATGAACCTTTGTATCATTCTTTATTTTTGTAATAGAAAATCACTGCCATAGACGTCAAATTTGTTGTTGTGTCACACATCTCATCCAAGTGACTTCTATTATTTTGTCTCCTTACTCTGACAGTGAGGGAAAACTTGCTCGGCTTAAAATCATGTGGTGAGGGCCATACAAATGAATTGTTGAATGCAGTTGCACAGCTAAAGGAAAGGAACAAGATTATGGAAAGTGAGCTGAAAGACATGGAGGAAAGATATTCAGAGATTAGTCTGAAATTTGCAGAGGTAGAGGGAGAAACATACAAGAGTAATGAAGGAGGCAGGCTATTATCATCACCAGAATGGAGGAACCAAGTTTAACCAGTACTTCACTCTCAGTTGTGACCTATATATTGTACATCCACTAACAGTTTTACCTCATCCAAAATTTTTCTGGGCCACTTGGTCCATCCAATATTCTTGTCATACGATACGTTGGCAAGTGAGCCAGGGGTATGATGCTGTAGCCTCATATAGGCCATGTAGCCAATGATTTTTATCATCAGTTTGAAAGTTTTGGCATGCAATGTAACATATGCATAAGTTATATGATGCTCACAAGAAATGGTTTTTGATTGAGAGTGTGGATAGAATAAAAAAAAAAACAGGCTAATGAGTATAAGCAACTGTCAGGTTACCTTGATTAATGGTTTTCAGAAGCAAAAATTAGAAGCTAATTTTAGGAGTTCCTATTATTTTGTTAAGTTATTGAAAAACTAGTGCTATTTGTCATATACAGAAAGCTAGTCTTAAAAGCAGTTTGGTTCTTGCTAAAAGTAAAACACTACTTGAGTACTTTACAGTGTTGATAATGTTTAGTTTTACAGTACCATTTTTGACAATACCAAAATGTCAGTAATGAATAATTTTGACATAAAATTAAAAGTAGAAACATCTGTTTACAGTGTGTTGGAGAAAGCCAACGGGTGGGGACAAGGAATTTTTCCAACTTTGTGGTATTACCTTGGTTAATATAGTCAATTTATCCGTAACATATAGAATGATATGGAGGTCCATATTTAGCTTATTTACGTCATAATAATATATCAAAATAAAATGAATCCTGCACTGTTTTAATCTGGTCCGGGAGCAGGTAATACCACAACCACTGTCAAAACTAAACAATGCATCATCAGAATCAGTGCAACACAACATGTTAATGGATTGTTGAAATAGTCAAAGGAACATATATAGCTTCCCACATTAGGTGATTTGGTAAAGAGAGTGGGTGGTTTGATCTCTTGAGCAGTATATATATATATATATATATCAACCAAACCTATCCAATGGAACATACAATCACCAAAATTAACAAGCTCTCCAACTCATTTGCCACACACACTTGTCACCATGCCTTTTATCAAAGTCACTCTTCTTGTGATAATAGCTTTCCTCTTAGTTGAACTCTCCCTGGCTTCCATTTTGGTTGGGTGGTGGTCATGGGGGCATATCTTTTGGTCTTTCACCTCAATTCTATCAGTTTTCATGCCCTCAAGCTAATGACATTGTCATGTCAGTGTTGGAGAAGGCCATTGCAAATGACATGAGAATAGCTGCTTCTCTACTTAGACTTCACTTTCACGATTGCTTTGTGCAGGTGAATTAATATTACACTTGTCATAGCAAGGCCTACAAGAAAACAATAACAAAAAAAATAAACAAAATCAAAAAATTCTTTACAAAAAATGTTTGAGAAAATTCTTATTGTTAGTACAATAAATTGTCTTTGTTCACTTGAGCTGTTTTTAAGTTTAGATTATTTGCAATTATTAATGAGTAACGTTACTCATACAGTAAACTTTTATAACAATTTTTATACTCACATTTTTTCTCTATCTCTCTCTATCACATTCATTGTCTAAATAATATATGGACATCTCTGTATTACAAACACTTTTTTTTTTTTGATGAAAAATAAACTTATTTCATTTCATTCAAAATAGAAGCATAAATACATTGTGGTATACGCTCAAACACTTGGTTGCTAGCATAAAACCTAGATGCCCTTGCTAAAGAGTGAGCAACTTGGTTAGCTTGCCTCCTTACAAAACTCACCACTGAGTTTGGAAAACTGTTTCAGATGGTTTTACATTGCTCCACAATTTGATGAAATTCTAAGTTGCCCTTTGTTTGCACCTTTATGTTATCAACCACTGATTTGCAATCTGACTCAAAAACAATACTTTCTGCAGTCATCTGTGATGTCCATCGCAAAGCTTGCAAAAGAGCCCATGCCTCTGCTTCTCTTGGATCGGGAATGCCTGCTGCACAAACTGTTTTAGCCTTGATAAAATTACCTTGCTTATCTCGAATGCATAGGCCAGCTCCAAAGCAATGATGTTGTTTGAAATTGCCACATCAACGTTGCATTTTAAGAAACCATGGCTTGGCTTTTGCCAAGAAGAAATGGTGTTAATCTGCTCCTCATTTGCTCGTTGTGTGCTACATCTAGCATGAATCCATTCCTTCAAACAAATATTGCAAAGTCAATGACATAGATGTCCTTGGATGAGGATCAACATCTTCCCATAATTTGTCATTACATTGTCGCCATATACACCAAAGAGACATTGCAAACGTTCCTTTTTGGTCATCTGAGAGAGACTCCAGTAGTGAAAAAGTAAGTGATGTTGCTGATTCTGTATGATGCACGTCACTTTCAATGCTTTCCCAAAGGCCAGCTGCTATCCAAATATGTTTGACTTGTTCACACCCGAAAAATATGTGCCAATCATTCTCTGGATTCGTGTGACAGTAAGAGCATAAACTTGGACAAGAGATACCTTTTGATTGTAGTCTTTGCTTTGTAGGATGACAATGCCTAAGGACACGCCACAAGAAATGTTTTACCTTGGGTGGAATGTTGAGGCTCCACAGCAATGTCCAGTTTCCTTGCACTTTGAGAGAATTATTGCAGATCAAATTTTCCATGAGATGATGACAGGCTGACTTCACAGAATAATCTCTAGTAGGTGTCAATCTCCAAATGAGCTGGTCATTTGATGAAACATGTGACAAAGGCAAAGATTTGATATCTTGCAGGTCAATATCGCTGAATAATTGTTGTGCAATATATGTCTAATCTCCAGCATTGTTGGGCGTGATCAATAAGAGAACTTACGATGGGATGCTCAAGTCCGTGAGGAGCAGGTGTATTGATGAAAGGCTTTTGCAGATTGAATAGCCATGGTTGAGTCCAGATGTTAACCAAGTGGCCATTTCCAATTCTCCATCGGATTCCTTCCCTTACCAATACATGTGAAGCGTGGATGCTACGCCATGTATAGCTTGGATTATGCCCTAGTTGGGCATCCAAAAAACCTCCATTAGGGAAATATTTGGCTTTGAGAACTTCTGGAACCATAGCATCTTGGTTGGTAGATAATTTCCAACCTTGCTTCCCTAGCATGGCTAGGTTGAAACCATGAAGATGTCTAATGCCCACGCCTCCAAACTCCTTCTTCATTGTCAATTTCTCCCAATTTAGCCAATTGATTCTTTTTGTTGAACCACTCTTTGAGCCCCACCAGAATGAGTTCATCATTTTCTGAATTTCATCCTCCAGAGTTGATGGTAAAAGGTAAACACTCATGCAGTAAGAAGGTATAGCTTGTGCACATGACTTAATAAGCACTTCTTTAACTGCTTTAGACAAATGTTTTCTAGACCAATGATTAATGCGCTTCCAGATTCTGTCCTTCAGAAAGCCAAAAACTGATTTCTTATTTCTTCCAATGATAGAGGGTAGACCAAGGTATTTTCCAGAGCTGATCAGACAAGAAACACCAAGTGAAGTCACGATCCTTTGCTTCATCGCATGAGTGGTATTGTTGCTGAAGAAAATCTACGATTTCTGGAAATTGATTTGTTGCCCAGATGCTCTTCCATATGTGTCAAGAATGTTAATAATGTTGGTTGTCTCCTTCTCAATTGCCCTGCAAAACAAAAAAAATCGTCAACAAATAAAAGGTGTGAGAGGACTGGAGCCCCTCTACACACCTTTATACCATAAATATCCCCTCTACTCTCATATTTTTTCAAAAGAAAAGAAAGTCCCTTAGTACACAATATGAAAAGGTAAGGTGACAGTGGATCATCCTGCCCGAGTCCTCTCCCTAGAGAAATAGGTCCTACATCATCTCCATTGACCCTAACAGTGTAATGAACAGTTTCCAAACATAATTTCATCCATCCAACCCACTTCTCATGGAAACCCATTTTTGTCATCAAACCCAAGAGGTAACTCCATTGATGTCTATTTTTAAAGCAACCTCTCCAACAGTACCTTTTGTCTTGCATTTCATGTGGTGGATGATCTCAGATGCAATAAAGACATTATCCAGAATGTAGCGTCCTTCTACAAAGGTAAACTGCTCCAAAGAAATACATTTCCGAAGAAGGGGTTTCAAACGGCTGGCAAGTGTTTTGGAAATAATTTTGTAAAGCACATTGCATAAGCATTACAAACACCTATTTGACACTTTTTATTTTTTTTCTATCTTTCTATTCTTGTTCCATCATCTATTACGTCTACACACTACACTTCTCTTTCAGGGTGTCAATTAGCATAAGGTGTCCACCAATCTTTTTCCTTATTTTTATCTCATCACACACTTTTCTTTCTTCTTATCCTATCTTTATTTTGTGTAGTAATTGTATATTGTATGAATAACATTACTGGTTATTAAATTGTTTCTGGTTCTTTTGTAAGCATTGGTCGATGATCTAAATTTTCTAGTTCTTTTTCTTTTGAATGGCAGGGCTGCGATGCATCAATTTTGTTGGAGATAGAGCAACCATAGTCAGCGAAAAAAATTCTGGACCTAACAAAAATTCCGTCCGAGGTTTTGAAGTGATTGATGAGATCAAGTCTAAGTTGGAAGAAGCATGTCCTCGACTGTGTCCTGTGCAGACATTCTTGCCCTTGCCTGCCAGGGGCTCCACTGTTCTTGTAAGTGAACACAATTTGACTCAAATTGAGACAACTCAGAATTATCCACTTTGCATGTTACTACTACATAACACACTCTTTAATAGACTTTATTTAACACATTGTTTATTATCAACTAAAATTTATTAGGATAACAAAATATGAAAGAAACTCATTAAATAAAAACTGAGACATATGTTAACATGTAAATCCTAGTAAATTTCAACTTATAATAAAATTTCAACTAATAAGAGTGTCAATTAGAATGAATTATCATTCTCCCACAAGACATATGTTAGATTTTGAAGCTTATTTGATTCTTTTAAAAAAGAATGGAGGACCTAACTGGGAACTCCCATTAGGCAGCAGAGACTCAAAAACAGCAAGTCTAAGCGGGTCAAACAAAAACATTCCCCCACCAAATGCCACCATTGAAAATCTCCTAACATTTTTCAAGCGTCAAGGCCTTGACAAAGTGGACCTTGTTGCTCTCTCGGGAAAATTCAACTTCTTGTGCCTTGCTATATATCCTTAATGCTATCAGCTATTTATTTATTTCCTAGTAATAATAATGAATGAGTCACATATACTATTTTAACATTTTATTATAATGTAATGTAGGTGCACATACCATTGGGGTGGCAAGAAGTGCCACATTCAAGCAGAGACTATACAACCAAACCGGAAAAGACCAACCGGTTGAGAATCTAGAAAAATCCTTTTACTTTGATTTGAAGACAAAGTGCCCAAAATCAGGTGGTGACAACTTGATTTCTCCATTGGACTTTGGCTCCCCAAGAATGTTTGATAACACCTATTTCAAGCTCATACTTGGGGGAAAAGGACTACTTAATTCAGATGAAGTTCTTCTTTGGGAAGTCTTAAGGAGACTCGTGAATTGGTCAAGAAATATGCACAAGATGAGAGCCTCTTCTTTCAGCAATTTGCCATGTCCATAATCAAGATGGGGAACCTCCGTCCTCTCACTGGATTTAATGGTCAAGTTAGGAAGAATTGTTGCCGAGTTAATTAAATACGCAGCATATATAGCTATATTTATATATATGACTCGTTAAGTGTTATATATTTACCTAGCAAAAAAAGAAGGAAAGAATTTGAGTTTTTAACCTTTGGTAGTTATTAGTTAAGAGGGTTTGAATTGTGTTTAGTTCTAGCTTTCAGCTAAAAATATTTGATCTAAACGATGAAATGCCCTGCATCAAAATTGCTTTATTTCCATGCCCATTAATTATTCCACATCCTAGATTTTTTTTTTTACGTTCCCCACATTGCTCGAAGGGCAAATAGAATTAGAAATACCCAGTTTATAGTTACCAGCAATGGACAAGATAGAGATAAGCTTCATCTGAAGCTTTAGGGAATTAAAAGACAACCTAACCTAACATAACATAAAACAAATTTCACCAAACTGGAATCAATTTATTTCTTCTCCCCACTCTGGGGGATCCAACTCGCATCCACCAACCTCCCCTTATCGTTCACAAATAGCGTGGGTGGTCCTTCGACCTGTTCCTTCATCTTCAGGAGTCTCTCCTTCTTTCGCTGACACGTTTCCAGATAGTCCTTCAATTTAATTTTTTGCTGACAAATACCAAACTTATCAGGATCCACAGATTGAAGAAGCCCAATTTGTCCTTGCAACTTTAAAATAAAAGCCTCACATTCTTGCAAATCCTTGTTGATTTTGCCGAGGGCGTAATCCTTTTCATTAAAGTTGTTTTCCTCGTCACTCATGTTCTTTATACCACTGTGATTAATTAATTAAATAGAATGTAACAAATGCAACACATACTCAATGGCAAATCAAACATTAAGAGTTATACTAATAATTAGGAGAAACTGGAAGAACACTCTATGTTAAAAATGAAAAGCATAACAAAAAAAGAGAGAGAGAAGAGAATTGCAACCTGAATTTGAGCAAATTAAGTAGGAGAGAATGTGGTGATTTTTCTGTAGGAATTAATATGATTTAGAATACCTAGAAGAATAACATCAAGCATTCATAATTGCATACCTCTTGAAGACATCACTATACTCCTCAAGAGCCATCACTTGATGTCTTAGTAGCTTGTACACAAGCGTATTGCCGGGAGCAATGAGGCGTCAAAGAGAAAGAGAGAATTGAGTCAAGTGAGGATCCTACCTTTTTTTTAAATAGACATGTAACCTAATATCCAACCATCATGGATGTTAGGCCCTACACACAAATTCATATAAACACATACTGATTCCCAAAGCCCAAATTGGATCACTTAATTAAACATTGGGCACATAGGAAAAAATATATTAGGTCATACATTCAACCTATGTTTTGGTGTACAAATTTCTTATCCCATTTTATCCCTATAACTACCTTTTAACAGTTTTTCATCTTAAAAAGGAAATATTTTCCCGCCTAAATTAGGGATATTTTTGTATTTTTATATTAAGTAACTCTCAAAAAGGAAATATTTTCCCACTCAAAATAGGGGTATTTTTTTATTTTATGTCATTCTTAAAAAGGAAATATTTTTCTGCTCAAAATAGGGGCATTTTTGTATTTTTTTATTTTATGTTTCTCTAAAAAAGGAAATATTTTCCCGCTCAAAATACGGACGTTTTTGTACTTTTAATTTTATGTAAACTAGAATGGGTGACCCATGCCATGCACGGGTCAATATTGTTAATGAATATTTTTATAAAATATTTTAAAAATTTAAATATTTTCTTAAACTTATATTAAGAATTATTTATAATTAAAATATAAATTTTTTAAAAATTAATTATTGGTATACATTATAAATATATAGTTAATTATATATCTGATAGACTATGATTTTTAAAATAAAATAAATAGGAGAAATAAAAATTAGCTACATGTTAGGTAACATAGCAATTTAAATAATTATTGTGAAATAATATTTCAATCAATCTAAAGTAAAAGTTCCATTTTTTTGCTGAGTGTAAGAGTTCCTAGTTACAATAAAAAATTAAAATATTTTTTTTATGAAATGACATTTTTAACTATATATTTTTAAATTAAAACCTAAATTCAACCAATGCGTGCCATGCACGACATATATACTTATAACGATGGCAATAGGTAGGTCTAGGTGGGATACTATAGTACCTATCTCTTATAAACTCATATAAACTCTCTATATTCGGATCCATACCCATGGGTAATAACTTTAATACCCTTGTCCTTTCCCGTTGGTAATTAAATGTCCGTATCCGTACCTGTTACATGCACTTTAATTAATATAAAAAATGGATAAATAAACAATATTGATTAAAAATACTATAGTAATTAAATTGAAATTCATTCAAAGATCTTTTATAAATCATAATGATAATCATAAAACATCACAAAAATTAAAATTGTATTAAAAAAAATTAAATTCATATAAAAGTATGTTTAAAAATTTAATTGCAAAGTATTACTTTTGTGACATAATTAACTTCTTAATTGAAAAAATATATGATTCTAATATTTAGATATTTACTATTAGTGCATCAACATTTTAAGAAAGGGATATTATATCACCTTATTATTTATTATTCTACCATTATACTAACCTTTAAATTATATTTATGAAATAAAATAATAAACGTTTTAATATTTTAATATATTTTCTTCTCTCACTTTTTTCCTTCCAAAATCAAAAGAAAGAATTTTTGTACAATTATTTATATTTTTTTATAAAATATACTACAATTTGTTAAATCAAATAAATTTTAAGATCAAATAAATTAGGAATAAATTTAGCGGAAATAAATTTCAAGATATTTTGTTTTATCATTACGCGGAAATAAATTTGATTATAGATTGGGATGACTCGTATAAAGATTATTAGCATAAATCAATTTATTGATAGTTTCCTTATTTCATTGTTAATACAAGCAGAAATAAAGGTCTTGCTATATATATCTTCGTCAAATTCGTGATATTCTCTTCTATAAATAAGCTTTTTTTATAAAAGAATTATACTGAATTTGGATATTAATTAATGACAATTAAATTTTACCAAAATTAAGGAAAATTAAATTAATTATATATATTTATTGATTTATTGATTACATTATTATCATTTATTATATATATTTATGTATTCAATTAATTAGATTGGATATTCTATTTTTTAATTGCTTAAATGATGAGAAAAAATTGCAATCCACTTTAATTGGTGTGGTCGAATTGAATTAATTAGAAGAATTTTTAGTTAATGTTGATTGCATATTTTCTTAAGGGGTTAATGTTGATTGCTTATTTCATTATTATACTATTTAATGACAAATTCGTGTATAAAATAATTATGTATGTAACCGATCCGATTATTTAAATTATGGAATTAGAGAAAGAAGATAAAAAAAATTAAAAAATGAAATTAAAAATAAAACATAAAAAAAAGATAAATGATTCAAGGAAACTAAAGAAAAGAAAAAAAATATAAAATTAACACTCAAACAAAAAAGAAAGATTAAACCTTATTTTTATAAGGTAGTATTATTTATTTATTTTTACTTTTGTGAAACCCCTATTTTAATCATTTTATATTTAATAGTTTTCTTTTTAGGTCATATATTTTAATTGTTAAATTATGAAGAAATAAAATAATATGAACATGAAAATGTTAAATGTCAAATTATTTATTCGAAAAAAATAAATAAAAAGGTAGAAACTTACCTTAAATAGAAAAGATAAGAAAAAAAACAAAAATGAATTCAATAAAAATATAAAAATATATAATACAAATATGATGCGCATAAAATAAAAAATGAAATCAAAATTGATAAATACATTGAGAGACTTGAACATCATATTTACAATGGGATCAAAATTGGTAAACACATCAATATTTACATGAATCAAAATTAATTAGTTATTTTATTTCCACGCATTATAGACTTGCACGCTCTCTATTTCAAAATTCACCATCTGGAAGCACATATGAGCAACTACGTTTAAGGTCCATTTTAGACTCAAGGCTTCAATTGCTACAAATTAGTTGCCTCTGCACCCGGTATATTACCTAATGAATCCATGAAAATCATACTTAAACTAGTTATAGAGCGCATTGAAATGCCAAATATTAGTAAAAAATGAAAAATTATTCTAAGAGAATGAAGAAAAAGGTAGAAACTTACCTTAAAAGAAAAAAAAACTAAAAAAAATAAAATTATAAAAAAATAAATTCAATAACAATAAAAAGAAATATGGTAGAAAGATTTACGCGAGTAAAATGAAAAGAAAAATGAAAGGTCCAAAATTTTTAAGATTACATAAATGATTAATCCTGAACATTGATATTTGCGAGTTAAATTGGAAGACAGGTTGCAACAAAGAAAGAAGTTCACTGAACAAATTATTTATAATAAAAATTTAATTTTTAAAAAAGGAATGATTGATTCTTCAAATCATAATTACTAAGTATTTTACTGTATAAAAAGAGAAATATAATCAGATTTATTTCATTTACTACCTAAATGGTAATTTGGCAATTACTCAATTAATGCTGATTGATAATTTTAATTTCGGATAATAATTAAAAATGATTTTGAATTAATTTTTGTTCTTAATAAATTAATGAGACTTAAATGCATTTGAATTTGAATTTGGTTCGTAACCGAATCAAACAATTCCGAAGCATGAAATGATGACACGTGTCATCCAATACTTGTGAAACAACCTTGTTTCGCCACGTGTTTTCCAAAGCTATTTTTGGATTCGTAAACTTTATTTACTAGTATAATAACCCGTGCAATGCACGGGAGTATATTAAGATTATCAATAATATAATAAATTTAAGATGAATTTATTATATAAAAATATTATTAATATGTTCATGTTTTCTCACATCATATTATAAATTTATATTATATTTTATTGAGTATTGTCTAATTAATTTTAAATTGTGTTGCCAAATAGGCAAAAATAGTGATTTAAATTAATAATGAAAATAAATAGTAATATTATATATGATATATATATTTTGAATTATAAACATTATATCAAAAAAATTATATTAATGTATAATTACTACCAAAAAAATTCAACATAATTTTAACATTAAATATAGAGATATATATAAATCAAATTATAAATAATTCTTCCATCAATTAAAATCAATTTTCATAAATTTGCAAAATAAAAGTTTCGATTGACTACACTATATTAATTTTTATTTTCATTATCAATAAACTAAAATTTTAAATACTTTTTTAATTAAATAATTTTTCATACTTGTAAATTTAAAAATTAATTTCACTTATACGTATTATTAAACTCTATTTTTTCATTTTGATACTCATAATAATTTATGAAATTACATATCAAAATTAGCAAATAATTTCCATTTAATAACTGATCAGGAACTTTGATTAATTTTTTTAATTGTTTATCCTGCAAAGATCTTTGATTTTTAAAATTATTTTAATTAATACTATTTTTTCATTAGCATTAAATATTGAGATATATATTCAAATCATAACTAATCTTGCATCAATAAAAATTAATTTTTAAAACTTTGTAAATCAAATTTTTTGAATGACTGCATATTTTTATAGTTAGAATATACACCCATTATAATTACCTTCAGATTTTATAATTATGATTTATTATGTAACAAAATATAAAAATAAAATACATAAATAGCTTGTATCGAAAAAAAAAAGCACATAAATAACTAATACAAAGTTGAGGTGAACTCCTCCTAATCTCTTCAAATTCAAATGCAACATAACAAATATTTCTTGAAGTTTTAATAGTAATTTTAACTTATATCCATTCATGAAATAAATAATTGGTCAAATTCATACATACTATTATAATTGGGTCTAGTCCAAACCCGTTTAATTTTATTTTGGGTATGATTTTATAGCTCATCTGGTATGAATAACTATTATTAGATAGAATATTTTAATTTGTAATAGACAATTTATATTTTATTCCATTAGTTTTTCAAGATATTTTACATTAATTTAATAATAATATGGAGTATTTTCTCTTGCATGTTTATTATCATTCATCTTTGATTGACTTTTTTTTTAGTACTAAATAATTTATAAATAATTATAAAATATACCTCTCATATTATCCAACTAAAACATACACCAAATTGAATCATTATAAAAAACCAAAATAGAAATTAGTATATATAAAAATATGAGTAAAAATTTAATTGCAAAATATTATTTTTATGACATAATATGTTTCTTCATTTCATGTCACTTATTCTACGCTATGAATATTTCAAATGCTCAATTTGCAAGGACATTTCAAATTACCACATTTTTTTACCATGAATAAACATAAACAAACAACAAACTACAAAATACTTTTTTTCTTTTGCAAAAGCTAAATATATTTATTAAGAACTGATTATTAACATAAGAAGTGCCAAAAACCAAAAACATGTTACAATGAAGAAAAACCCAAAATAGTAGATATAATTACATTTCAAATCATGTAGCGTGAGCTTGCACATAGTAATCAGTGCATACAAATTCCACTTGGTCAGCCTCCACGCTTCTCATTCACTGCACGTACTTGACATCTAGGTCTATACATTAATTTACATAAACTAATAATAACAAAGAAATTAAAAAAAAAAAAAAGCAGAGAAGAAGAAAAAAAACGAAGAGATGAGAGTCAATCCAAATCCTAGAACATGAATATGAATATATAAGTATGTAGAGAGTGAGTAGGACGTGAATCCTAGAACAAAATATTTGAATGAAATAATTTCCTTATTTAAATGTGAGAGGATGATTGAATGGAATAATTTCCTTATTTAAAAATAAATGTAAAGTTTGTTAAGGAAGCCATTGTACCAATTGGATAACATGCAATCAAAATTACCGTTTAAAATTATTAATTAATGTGATTTATAATCAAATACATTTATATATCCACCCAATTATCTTCTAATTACTATTTTAATGTCATTAGTAAGCTTTTAAACGTGATTTTAACACACAATCATTAATAAAAACTAAAGTATGATTGTTCCCATTTTGAATTATTAATTTAAATAAATTAACATTCTTGGGAGAAAAATAAAAATAAATAAAAAGCAACTATAATTGTTTCCATTTTAAATTGATTTATTTCCAAAAAAACTTTTTATTGTTAATTATTTCCGAAAATAACTGTCTTATTAAATTAAATTTGATTGTTCCCATTTTAAATTTAATAGTATGATTTTTATACACAATCGTCAATTTTTTATTTTTATTTAATTGTCTAAAAGATTTTTTCAATCAAAATTAAAATTTCTTTCACAAAATTAATATATATTTTATTACATAGCAAAAATCAAATTTAAATCAACATAATCACTAATATTTTCTCCATGCAAAATTAGTGTCAAAAATAAATTTTTATGCAAATTATTATTCATTTTTATTTATAATCTTCTTAAATAAATTATTCATGATTTTCTTGTACCTGGACAAATTTTAATTTTCTTTTAAACATTCATATGTACAAGTCAATATATTAAAATAAAAATTATACATAAAATATATCACATAGTGATGAATATTTCTTTTATATAAAAGCAAGTAGAAATTTTTACTTAATTCATTCACCGAATGAATAATTTACCTGAAGTCACATCAATATCTAAATTATTATGGTGAAATTATATTTCATTATTATCATAATTTTAATTTGAATGTTTTTTTATAGTTGTCTTTTTCTTTATTTAAATAATTTATTAAATGTTTTATTTTACGAACATGGAACAAAATATAACATGTTAGAATCTAAGACTTTGGACGATGTCCAACCCCTCAAACTTCGGTTTTGATGATAACAAATGAGATTAAATTTTGAAGTATCTAATGTTCTATGTTTGAGTATTATAGGTACTACACCGTCCAATGCCTCAATGGTATTGTATTTCTTAATCTCAAACAAGATAGTTCTATGTGTACAGTGCGTCCAATGAGTAACTGGAAACTTGTTTTTTCTAAGTATAAAATCCAGTGTCCAATACGCTGTTATAAAACAAGCGTCCAATACATTGTGAAAACGAGTGTGTAAACACTGCGTCCATTCGAGGAAGCATCCAGCGCCTATATAACTTACATCATCTTTTCTATCAAACATTTATATAATACGTCCATGATTGTGTGGAAGTACACTTATACTTTTCGATGATGATTCTCTGAAATGTTCTGTTATTCCCTCTCTTTTCTAATGTGACATTTCATTTGAAAATTCGACAAGTGTACCACAGGGGACAGAAAAGCTTCTCTCTGCAGGAACCGTACAAGTAGTAGAGGCGCTGCATGTACTGTTGTCTCCTCCATCTCTCCACCCCAAGCTGACACGTAGCAACGGTCATATGATTGTGAGAGAACGGTTATTGGCAAGGGCACCGATCCCACAACGGATATCTTCACCAAGTTGCCTATAAATAGAGGAACAAGCTCACGAAATCATCAACGAAGCATTCATATTTTTCTAAGAGCTGTAACTCTGCCAAATCAATTGGACGACCTACACTTGTGCAAAAAGAGAAATCTTCTTAGCTTTGCTAAGTTATTATGTGTATTCAAGTTATATTGTAATATCCTCTTTGTGAGATTTATCTCTTTAACTTGTACTCAAACAGTTTCTGTTTGGAAAGCCAGGAGCGGCTTAGTGACAAATAATACTTGGGTGTTCTTTAATCTCAGGGGGAGATTAAAGGTGTGCCAGAAGTGGCCTAGAGAATACTTGTAGCCAGGAGTGGCAGGGTATATAAAACACTTGTTTGTAATCAGAATTTGATTAGTGGAACCCTTCAAAGGTTTTTGAAGGAGAACTGGACGTAGCTCAGGTTGAGTGAACCAATATAAACTAAGTGTTTTTACTCTATCACTTTCAAGCTTACTTGCTATTCTCTTGAGTTATTTCTTCACATACTACACACAAGTTTCTTTATATCTTATTTGTGAAAACTTCTTATTTGCTCCTGGACGTTAACTAGAAAATGCAGTTTCACCAAACTGTCATTTTAACGATTGGACGATACATGTGATCTTTTGTTTTACACGTCCTTTGTGAAACTAAAGTTAGTTTATCTCCATCTTTGCGAAAAGTTTTTAAACTATAACTAACACACTATTCAACCCCCATTCTAGTGTGATTCTCTGCATTTCAGTTGGTATCAGAGCCCCGCCTCTCGGGTTGAGTACTTAGCAGTACAGAGGAAACTAGATCCTGAGAAAGATGGAAAATGAGGAACAAGCTGCGAACAGACCACCGCTCTTCAAAGGTGTCAAATATGATTACTGGAAGCAAAGAATGATAGCATTCTTTGAGTCCTGTCATATAGACATGTGGGACGTTGTGGAGATGGGCGACTACATTCCATTCGATGAGAATCTCAACGAGATCCCAAAGGCTAGATGGACGGAGGAGCAAAAACAAAGATTTCATTTCAACTCCAGAGCCAGAAATACCATCATGTGTGCACTGTCCGAACAAGAATACAACAAAGTGCACAATTTCAAAAGCGTGAAACAAATGTGGGACACTCTTGCGTTAACGTATGAGGGTTCCAGCCAAGTAAAACGCAACAAACTCAATCTTCTTACTCGTCAATATGAACTATTTAGTATGAAGGGAAACAAGGACATACAAAGTATGTTTGGACGGTTTCAAACCATACTAAATGAGCTTAGAACATATGGTAAAGATTACAACAACTATGAACATATTGACAAAATTCTGAGGAGTTTGCCTAGGCAATGGAGACTACAGGTTACAGCTTTGAGAGCAACCAAAGGACTGGATGATATGTCCTTAGAAGAGCTTGTGGGAATCCTTAAAGTGCATGAGCTGGAACTGCAACAAGATGGTGATGGCAAGAAAAGCAAGTCTTTGGCACTCAGTGTCCAGAAGCCAAAGAAAGCACCATCGTCTAAAGCCATGCAAGCTGAAGCATCATCAGATGAACAATCTAAAGATGATGACTCAGACAAGGGTGATGAGCTATCCTTCATATCCAAGAGAATCCACTCTATGTGGAAGAAGAAAGGTGGATCCAAATGGAGAAACCTGAAAAAGAAAGGTCTCAAGGAAAAGAAGGAGAAGAGTCCAATCCTATGCTACGAATGCAAGAAGCCCGGACACTTCAAATCAGAATGCCCAGACCTTGACAAGAGCAAGGACAAGAAGAAGAAAGTCTTCAACAAAAAGAAGGGCAAAAAGGTTATGATGTCCACATGGGAAGATCTGGACGATGACTCATCATCGGACGATGAAGAAGAAGAGGAAGCACACATATGTCTGATGGCAGACACTACATCAGATTCTTCCGAACTAGAAGAGGAAGATGAGGTAAACTTTAATGATTTAAGGTCACTTCAAGAAGCTTATCATGATTTACTTTCAAACTCTTCTATTCTGTCAAAGGCGTACAAAACTTTGAAGAAATCCTCCAAGTCACTTTCAAAAGAAAAAGAAGTTTTAGAAAACAGTCTCAAACAACTTGAAAGTGAAAAGGAAGATTTACATAGGAAGTTAACAGAGCTCCCAAAGGAACATAAAGCCTTAAATGAGGATAGGCGAACTCTCTAGAATGATACTGCTCAAGCCTATAAATCCTATGAGGATTCAAGGACTAGAGAAATGAATCTTTCCATAGAGATTCGAACTCTTAAAGCAGAAAACAAAAGGCTAGTTGAGAAGCTTCTAAAAGTTGAAATAGATACTTCTTTAAGAGGCCAACCACATGATGTTATAAAACTTCATGAAGAGATTGACAGCCTAAAGAAGGATCTGTCAAACTTTGTCAAGGGATCTAACAACCTTAAAATGCTTTTAAAATAAGAAGGTTGTAAGAGACCAAATGACAGGTCAGGGCATGGATATAAGGGAAAGAAATATATTCATGATGAGAAAGTAGATGTGTGTTACTTTTGTGGGAAACCTGGACACATAACGTCCAAATGCAGACACCTGCCTAAGAAGGGAGCGTCCAGTGCCCTTCAAACTAACAAGAAAGGACCTAAGTCAATCTGGGTACCTAAGGATAAAATTGTTCCTATTGCAGACATGCTTAACAATAGGAAAGAAACTCCAGTCAAGGTACATGGACAGTGGGTGCTCGCATCACATGACAGGAGAAAAGTGTATGTTCCAAAGCCTCTAACCCAAGACTGGTGGGACAGTCACTTTCGGAGGGAATCAGAAAGGGATGATAGCTGGCGTGGGTAAGATCAGTATACCACCCTATCCCTGTATTGATAATGTCCTTTATGTTAAAGGTCTCAAGCACAATCTACTTAGCATAAGTCAATTATGTAATAATGGATATGATGTTGCCTTTAAGAAAGGAGAATGTATAGTCAAGAACTCCGACGGATCCCTTCTCTTTATTGCAAAGAGGCAAGGTAATCTGTACAAGATTAAACTTGGGGAACTATCAAGTCAAAATGTATCATGCTTAGTTTCAGTTAAAGAAAATCATTAGCTATGGCATAAAAGACTTGGGCATGCCAGCTTGAGATTAATCTCAAAGCTTAATAGGCACAACCTCGTGAGAGGATTACCAAGTATGTCACATAAAGATGATCTTCTTTGTGAAGCCTGTCAGAAAGGGAAATAAGTGAAAAGCTCTTTTCAAAGTAAAAACATTGTTTCCACTTCTAGACCTCTTGAGCTGTTACATATTGACCTGTTTGGACCCACAAGAACAGCCTCAGTAAGTGGTAAGAGATACGGATTGGTTATAGTGGACGACTATACAAGATGGACATGGGTCATGTTCCTATCTCACAAAGATGAGTCTTTTAAGGTCTTCTATAACTTCTGTAAAAGAATTCAAAATGAAAAAGGAGTATGCATTACTTCAATCCGAAGTGATCATGGGGGAGAATTCGAAAACGAAGTTTTCAAAGGTTCTGTGAGGATAATGGTATCCTTCACAACTTCTCAACACCCAGAACACCACAACAGAATGGTGTTGTTGAGAGGAAGAACAGGTCACTCCAAGAGATAGCCAGAACCATGTTGAATAATAATTCAACCCCTAAATACTTTTGGGCTGAAGCAATGAATACTCCCTGTTATTTACATAATAGAATCTATATTAGGCCTATCATGAAAAAGACTCCATATGAATTGTGGAAAGGGAGAAGACCCAACATATCCTACTTCCATCCATTTGGATGTCAATGTTTCATTTTGAACACTAAGGACAACTTGGGAAAATTTGACTCTAAGTGTGATGAAGGAATATTGCTTGGATATTCTGAAACCTCAAAGGCATATAGAGTTTATAATTTTAGAACCTTAGTTGTTGAAGAAGCCATCCATGTGAAGTTCAATGACACCAAGCCTGATAAGGAATTATCAGAGCTGGATGAATCATTTGCAGATCTCAGGTTGGACGATGCAAAGAAGTCATCAGACACGTCCAATAATGATGTCTCAGTTGAAGAGTCCAATGCACCCCTGGACAGTCCAGCAGAAGAACAAAGGGAACCAACTGGACACAACTGGCAAATGAAGAAGCATCATCCAGAAGATCAAATCATTGGTGATCAAAAGGATAAAGTCAAAACCAGATCTTCGCTTCAACAAGGTCACACAGCATTCATATCACAGATAGAACCTAAGACTGTGGACGATGCCCTGGAAGATGAAAGCTGGGTCAAAGCAATGCAAGAAGAACTTGATTAGTTTCAAAAGAATGATGTTTGGAAGCTTGTAGAACTCCCAGATGACAAAGAAGTTGTAGGAGCTAAGTGGGTGTTCAGAAACAAGCTGGACGAAACATGTAATGTTGTGAGAAACAAAGCCAGGCTGGTAGCCAAAGGTTACTCACAACAAGAAGGTATAGATTATACTGAAACTTATGCACCTGTTGCACGTCTAGAGGCAATTCGCATTTTACTATCATTTGCAGCTCATAGCAATATGAAGCTATATCAAATGGACGTAAAAAGTGCATTCCTCAATGGATTAATAAAAGAAGAAGTCTATGTGGAACAACTCCCAGGGTTTGAGAGTGATGCTTTTCCTAATCATGTTTTCAAACTTAACAAAGCGTTATATGGACTGAAACAAGCACCAAGAGCTTGGTATGAAAAACTCGGCTCATTTCTTTCAGAAAATGGTTTTTCAAGAGGAAAAGTAGACACTACACTATTTCGCAAAGATTATTCTTCTGATTTTGTTATTGCTCAAATATATGTTGATGATATTATATTTGGTGCTACTAATGAATCTCTTTGTGAGGAGTTTGCTAAGTTAATGCAGACAGAATTTGAGATGAGCAGGATGGGAGAACAAAAATTCTTCCTTGGACTGCAAATCAAGCAAACTGATAAAGGCATATACATACATCAAACCAAGTATGTTAAGGAGCTTCTGAAGAAGTTCAAAATGGACGATGCAAAGCCAATGAAAACTTCTATGCATCCAACAACAGTACTTGGACTAGACGATAGTTCAAAAAAGGTGGACAACACCCTATACAGAGGAATGATAGGATCACTCCTATACCTCACAACGTCCAAACCTGACATCATGTTCAGTGTATGCTTATGTGGCAAATTCCAATCTGACCCAAGGAAAGTTCACTTAATTGATGTTAAAAGAATCTTTTGATATCTTGTTGGAACAACTAATCTTGGTCTATATTTTAAAAGGCATAAAGATTTCAGATTAGTTGGGTACTGTGATGCTGACTATGCTGGAGACAGAATTGAAAGAAAAAGCACTAGTGGAGGATGTCACTTCATTGGTGAAAACTTAGTCTCCTGGATATGCAAGAAGCAAGGAACCATTGCACTATCCACTACTGAAGCATAGTATATTTCAGCTGCAAATTGCTGCTCTTAAATCTTATGGATCAAGCATCAACTTGAGGACTACAACATATATGAGAGTAAAATTCCTATCTTCTGTGATAGCAAAGCTGCAATTGGTCTTTCTAAACACCCTATATTACATTCAAGGGCAAACCATATAGAAATTAAACATCACTTTATAAGAGATCATGTTCAAAAAGGTACTGTGGAATTACATTTTGTAACCATAAATAATCAGCTAGCTGATATATTTACTAAACCCCTTACTGAAGACAAGCTAGTCCTTCTAAGGAATAGGCTTGGCATGAATCTTGTAAAGGAATGATTAATATCTGCATGTAGCGTCCAATGTGACTACAGCATCCAATGGACATGTCGTCCAAAGGTCACTTAGTCATGCATGTGCACTGCATATGTAACACTTAAGTCCAATGACTGGACGATGTTTTCTTTCTGTTATGTTTCTTTTTCATTTATTTTTTTTATGGTTAAAACATTTCATTTTGAGTAAGTGTGAGTTAATGCTCTATGCTGAGTCACTTAGCTGTTGGTAACAGTACATAGTTACCCATATCCTCAGCACGCCTCGTCATGGCAGGTCTTATGGCATAACCTCCTTTTCAAATATTCATAAAAGCCCAAAACCATTTTGTGTTCTCCAAATAGAGCCTATACTTAAACTGTCAAATCTACTCAGCAAATTACTTTACCAATTTCCTTACTCTGAGATTATCTTCTACCTTAAGCACTTTCACTCTCTCTCTCAGAAAACCTAAACACTCTCTGCAAAATCTAAAAATCCAACCTTTATCATCATGGCGAACTCTGATAACTCAAGTGCCTCTGAACTTGATGTTCATACCTACCCTGAAACCACTATTGTGTCTCAAGGTGCTACTACTGTCCACATTGAGCACTTCTTCGACATTGAACAACTTGAAAAGTTAGGTCTCAACATTGAAGAAAGTCTCCTAAAATGTGGGATCAGAGGATACTTCAATGACAACCAGAAGATATTTCCAGAGCTGATCAGGATGTTCTGGAGAAATGCAAGGTTCCATACTTCAAGGGAACTTCTGGCCACTGTACTTGGACGAGAAGTGACTCTGTCCACTGAATCAATA
The DNA here is from genome assembly GCA_026413185.1 of Pueraria montana var. lobata. Lineage (NCBI taxonomy): Eukaryota > Viridiplantae > Streptophyta > Magnoliopsida > Fabales > Fabaceae > Pueraria > Pueraria montana. The sequence goes on along the minus strand of CM048651.1, from coordinate 15,317,201 downwards.
GCCAAAGTCACACTGGCTGTGTCAGGGAACAAAATCATTACAATCTAGAGTGGGCCAAGAAATATGAAAACCATGTTGGGATGGTGCTTTGCAAGAACAAGTGTACAGACACATCCAAGATTGAATACAAGAATTTGTGTGAAGAAGCAAAGATATGGTAGCAAGTATGCAACAAGAGCATTCTGCACAAAGCTGGGTCTAAGTACTCAGTCACGGGCTTACACAAGTTCGTGATATTTCACCTAATGGAAGGTATCCCATTCAACCTACCTCACACCATTTACATTAATATTTTATGTATGATGAAGACTATTGGTGGAAATGATGACATCTTCTACGCCGCACTGCTAAAAAGATCCTCTGGGATCAGAAAGTATACCAACGATTTTTTGATGAGTTGAATGAAGCTGATCATGAACATATTGTGAGAAAAGGAGGAATTGTTGCAACACAACAGAAATTCGGTGAATCAAACATTAAGCCGATGAAGATAAAGCTTATTGCAAAGGTCCTAAGGGATTTGGACGAGGAAAGCATAAACAAGAAGCGTCATGAGCAAAGCAGAATCATTTAGAATGATGAGGAAGAAGATATTGACCTTCTAGGTCTTAGAAGAAAGATCAAACGACTAATGGAAGAACAAGATAGCAAGAAAGTAACAAGACATATGTCCCAACAGCATGAAGAAGATGCAGAAAAAGAAAGAAGAACCAAGAAAAGACTTGTTGCTCCTACACCATCCAATCCACCTGCTGAGAAGCGTCCAAGGACTGCTCTGTCCAAATCTGCACAGGATGAGCAGCGTCCAAAGACTGCTTCAGTGAAGCCTGCACTAGAAAAGCCCAGAGTTTGCAAGCTAAAAATGCTAGATGACTCTAATGATAAGGATCAAATGCCCATCGGCCAAATTAAAAGGAAAGCTGAAGAAATGGAGTCTGCACAGCAGAAGAAACAGAAAGTATCTGCTGCATACAAAGCAAGTACTACTATTTTTCCTACTAAAGTACCAAGAAGAGTAAAAACTCAGGCAGCAAGGCCAAGGAAAGTTCCAATTACACTCCCCACCTCTCAAGATACTGAGAGCGAATCTACAAGTGCTCCACAACCTACCCCAACAGTTACTTCAACATTAACATCAGCACAACGTCCAACTCTCCAGTTAGATTTATCAAAATTTGTGCGTCCAAGGGATGCTTGGAGAGATGCATGGCCTCAATGGACAATCCTACCAAAGGAGAAGACACAGGAAGAAGTAGACAAAGCAAAGTTCCCTGTTGCATTCTTCACAAGGAATGAACAGAACTATTGCAAGAAGAAAGATGTTATATGGAGATCTCACCAGGAACCACTGGAGAGAAGTCTCACTACAGTATATGCACCCGAATGGATGAAATATGACTATGTTCATCCTCAATCTGCTGAATTTGCTTCGTTACCAGAAGGAACTATAATCAGCAATCCTCCACCAACTTGGATGAAAGAATCTTATCCAAACCTGGTTAGGATGGAGCGCCCTTATACATGTCCAACTGGGACTCAGCAACGGGTGCGTCTAGCTGAAGATGAACTTCCTGAGGCAGAAGTTGAAGTTGCATCTAAATTAGCCAAAACTGTGGCAGAGCAGAAGGGAAAGGATCAAAGAAAGAGGAAACCAGCAACAAAGAAGCCCCCTTTTAGCAACAAATAGAGTTTGGACCCATCCAAAACAAAGCAACATCTAGAAGTGCAATGGGTCAAAGATGTTCACATCTGGACTCCCATCACAAAATTTCTTCCACTACCACCTGGAACTCCATTGTTCAACTTTCAGCCCAGTGATTATGATGATCTTGGCAAACTGCTCCAGCAAATGTACATTCAAGACCAAGTAGTTGCTTATCTACCCAACCTCCACATCAAAGGCTCCACTGATATCAAGTTTGTACTTGATAAGGTATGTCCTAGACTACCTCTATATGATGCTGGGAAGAAGAAAGGGTTTAAGTACTATGGCACTGAGATGCCTAGTAGAGATGAAAAGGTTCAGCTCTTGACTTCCTCACATACCTGGAATCAACTTTTCGATAAGACTGGAAAGCTAACAAGGCCTCTAGGCACTTTTGACACCATGATCTTCTGGTGTCAAATTGTGTAGGTAGATACGCAGAAAGCCTCAACCTCTGGATACTCCAAGGATTCATTCTTTCATCCTCCAGAAGGACTTGAAGCATTGCATCCAGTCAAGACTCATCATTTCACTAACACCTTCGCTTGCTTCCTGACGGATGATGATGATTATATCGATCTGTTGAAGAAACTACCAATCATCAGAAGCAACAAGGTATATGACCTCAGAAGTCTTGACCGCGCTGAATTTGCATAAGAAGTTCAAATGCTTCATGACCTCCAAAAAGCTGAAGAAGAAAGAGCATTGCAAGAGCAAGCTGAAAGAGAAAGAGCTAAACAAATTCGCCTTGAACAAGAACGAGCAAAACAAGCTGAACAAGCTCGACTGGTGCGAATCGAAAATGAACAAGCTGAGATTGCTGCTAAAGAACAAGCTGAGCAGGTTGCCAAACCAAAGGTTACACAAGCAGAATTGGATGAAGCCTCTGCAAAGGTGACTAATATGCTCATTCATTTAGACTTAGAGATCGAGGTGCAGGTGGACATGGAACACTTTGTCACCTCCCATGAGGAACAAACTGTCCAATCTAAACCATCCAAGGATGCAAACATGGCTGAGGTTGAAGCATCACAACCAATGGAGTCTACTGCTGACAAGCCTCTTCATGAAGTTGCTACAAGCATACCAGTGGTGTTTGGCTCTTCAAATAAATAGTTATAATTTATCATGCAAAGAAACTAATGTAACATTAGTTGTAATCAAATTTGTTGTTTAAATATGGGTCACGAAGCTGGTATTGCCGCACCGAACAATATTGAAGGTTAAGTAATTCAACTTAGAGTATTTAACCCTTTTTTTATTTTAGTGAAATTATATAAGTCTTATAAAGAGCTTAATTAGTTAAAAAAATTGTTTAAATTAGTTAAATTAATACGCAAATTATTTATGATATTAAATAATTCGTTTGAAGAAAAAATATAATTTATATTCAATTCAAAATTACTATGCTTATTTTTATTTAATTGATACATAAATTAAAAAATAAACATATTTATTACTTACATAAATGAAAATATATATTAAAAAAATCTATGCATTTTTTGTTTTAGTAAAATTGTTGTTCTATTTCTGCCCTTTAATTTTTTGAGAATTATACTTTATTTGGGATGTTAGATAGTGGTGTTTGGCTCTTCAAATAAATAGTTTTTTTTAATCAAGTGATATTGAAGAAACCAAAATTTAATTGTAAAAAAATAGGCTTAAATATGGTTTAGGTCCCTGATAAATTATCGATTTTTGTTTTTGGTCCCTAATAAAATTTTTCATTGCATTGGATCCCTGATATATCAAAATTTTTGTTTTGAGTATCTGTCATCAGTTAATTGATGCAAAAAAGATATATGTATTTAAATTTTAATAACAGTACTTTAAAATTTGTGACTGTAGAAATTAACTTTATAAGAAATTTATGATATTTTATAATAAAAAATTTATGTTGATTAAACCATTAGTATTCTTAATAACAATAAAAATCATATAAAAAAATACAATTATAAGTTAAAATTTCATATTAAAAAATGACAATGTACACACAAACTTTAATATGGTTGTAACATTTTTTTAAAAAAAGCTTGAAAAATATTCAATAACAATCAAATTTTTATGTTGATTAAACTATTAGTATTCTTAATAACAATAAAAATAATATAAGAAAATACAATTGCAAGTTAAAATTTCATATTAATAAATGACAATGTACACACAGAATAATTAATATGGTTTTAACATTTTTTATAAATAAAAAATTTAATGGTTTTAATTTATCATACTGGTATTGCTGCACCAAAAATTTTTAAAGTTTAAGTAATTTAACTTACAGTGTTTAACTTTTTTTTGTGAAATTATATTAGTCTTATAAACATCTTAATTAGTTAAAAAATTGTTTAAATCAGTTAAATTTTGCATTAACACGTTACATAAATACCAACAAAATTTAAGTAATTTCTTTAACTTCAATCTATAAAAATAACCATCTCATAATGAAAATAGGGTATTGAAATTATAACATTTTCCCCCTCATTTTCAACATTTTAAAGTGTTAGTGTTTGGTCAATATTTTATTTATTTATAAATTTTAAAGTTAAATTTTATAACTAATGATAAATATTAAATGTAAGTATTTGTTGCCCATTTTAATTTTTTTTATCATTAGCCTATTTTAATTTATTTAGTGAAATTGAACAATACTAATTTAAAGTTAAAAGGTAAATTTGTTTGATAAAGTAATTTTGTAAATGTTTAGTTTATTTTTTTTCCATAGTCATATTTTTGCCCACGTTATCATGCATACATGATAGAGCCATGTGCCTGCAGCGAAAAATACGCCGACTTGAACCAACATGTCCTTTCTCCTTCTCCCTCACGGGTCCTTCTTCTCTTTCTCCAGTTCCTACTTCACGGTACACAAACCCACCCGAAATTTGAATTTGAATTGCTATAGATATCCCGCCTAACAACATGTGCATTGGCTATTTTTCTTCTATAAGACAGGTAAGAAATGTTGTGTGTGCCATCTTTCAAGTCCGATGCTCTCCTCCGAGTTTTGAACCTCTCAAATTCATTTTGTCTTCAACGTCAAAACCCATTATTTTAGGCACTGATTGCAGGCATGTTTTCGCCTCTGCGCCTCCCCCAACCATGACGACGAAGTAAGTCACGCTTCTTCTTTCCAATTTTCTTTCCTTTTTTTATTGGCCATTTTTGCCAAAAAAAAACACCCTTTGATTTTTTATTTTTTGTTTTATTATTTGTAGGGTATTATAGTTCTATAGTTCTATGGTGCACCAAAAGCTCTGATGAATGCTTGGTCAAATGAACACTTTGGGAGGTAGGAAAGTTCAGATGAACCCATGTATTCTGATACACAATTTCACCGATTAATTATGCTTCATTTGAATTTTCAATTTTGAATTGCATAAGATATCGCGCCTATACTTTCATCATACCATGAAGAATCGTCTATAAATAGACTTTGTGTGTTGTTTTGGGTATTGCAGTTTAGGGGTGTTTGTGGTGCGGTTTGGTTCGATTTTTGGCTTAAAAGTCACCCGAACCAAACAAGGAAATTAAGTGCGGTTCGGTTTGGTTTGGTTTAAATGTATTATGAATCCGAACCAAACCAAACCAATCTTTAGCGGTTTTGTTTGGTTCGGTTTTTACGATTTTAAAAATTTGCTATTAAGTATTAAAAAATCAAAATATTTATCAATTCAATGTGACACTTCCACTGTTAGATGAAACGCCTCTCTTTTCTATTAAGGAATTTCTATTTTACTTGCATTATTAGCGAGAATGATTTAATCCTTGATTGTAAAGTAACAGTCCAAGTCTCTGTTCTTGATATCTCTACCTACCTTGAAACCACCGTTGTGACCCAAGGTGTTGCTATTGTTCATATTGAACATTTCTTCGGCATCAAGTACTTGGAGGGCCTCGGTCTCAACCTTGAAGAAAATCTGCTGAAGTGTGGCATTAAGGGCTACTTCAACGACAATCAAAAGATATACCTAGAACTGATCAGAATGTTCTGGAGAAATGCCAAGTTTAATACTCAACGTCAGATTGTGTCCATGGTGATTGGACGGGAAGTGGTTTTGTCCACTGAGACTATAGCCAAAGTCACTAGCTGTATCAGGGAACAGAATCAATACAGGCCGGACTGGGCTGAAAAGTATGGTAATCATGTGGGAAAGGTACTCTGCAAGGACAAGTCGACTGAGTCAGCGAAGATTGAGTACAGGAACATGTGTGAAGAAGCCAAAATTTGGCAGCAAGTATGCAACAAAAGCATTTTGCATAAAGTTGGATCTAAGGATTCAGTCACGGACTTACACAAGTTCGTGTTGTTTCACTTGATGGAGGGCATCCCATTCAACCTACCTCATACCATCTACTTCAATATTCTTAGGATGATGAAGACTATTGGAGGTAATGATGATATCTTCTATGCTGCCTTGCTGAATAAAATTTTTTGGGATTAGAAAGTATACCAGAAATTTTATGATGAGTTGGACGATGAGGAAAATGAAGCAATCATGAGGAAAGGTGAACTGATTGCACTCCAACAAAAGTTTGGAGATTCCAACATTAAACCCATGAAGATTAAGCTAACTGCCAAAGTTCTGAGGGAGCTAGACGAAGAAAGTATCAACAAGAAACGACATGAGCAAAGCAGGCAGATACAAAATAATGAAGAAGAAGAGATAGACTTCCTAGGTCTTGGAAAGAAAATCAAAAAGCTCATGAAAGACCAAGAAACAAGAAAGGTGACAAGACAAATGTCACAACAGCAAGAAGAAGAAGCAGAAAAAGAAAGAAGGACAAAGAAAAGGCATGCTGCTTCTGCATCGTCCAACCCTCCTGCACCTGTTGAGAAGCGTCCAAAGACTGCTTCATCCAAACCTACACCAGAAAAGCCCAGATTCCGAAAGTTGAAGATGTTAAGTGACTCTGATGATGATGATAACATTCCTATTGGCCAAATTAAGAGGAAAGCTGAAGAAGTAGAGTCTGGACCACAAAAGAAACAGAAGTTAGCTGCAGCGTCCAAAGTAGGTAATTCTATTATACCTACTACAGTGCCTAGACGAGTAAAGACTCAAGCAACAAGGCCAAGAAGATTTCCTGTACCACCCCTTCCTCTCAAGACACTGAGAGTGAATCAAACATAGCTTCATCTGTTGATCCACCAGTTGATCCAAAACCTGCACCAACACAACGTCCACCTCTCACATTGGACCTCACAAGAACTGTGCGTCCAAGAGATACTTGGAGATATGCATGGGCACCTTAGACCATTCCACCAAAGGTCCAAGAGAAGACGAAGGAAGAGAAAGACAAAGAAAGGTTTCCTGTTGCATTATCCACTAGGAATGAACAGAACTACTGCAAGAAGAAAGACATGGTATGGAGATCCCCTCAGGAACCTCTTGAGAGAAGCCTTACCAGTCTCTGCTCCAGACTAGACGAGGTATGATTATGTTCATCCTCAGTCAACAGCTTATGCTTCACTACCAGAAGGGTTTATCATATGCAATCCTCCACCAACTTGGACGAGGCAATCTTATACAACATTGGTTAGGATGGAACACCCTTATACATGCCCAACTGGTACTCAACAAAGGGTGTGTCCAAATGAAGAAGATCTTCCTGAACCTAAAGTTGAAATCGCTTCTAAGTATGCCAAGTCATTGTATGAAAAATCAGGAAAGGAATAGAGGAAAAGGAAGCCTGCAACAAGGAAACAACCGACACTTAGCACTGATACGGAACTGGCAGTGGAACTGCAAGCCACAATAAAAGAAAGCTTGGATCCATCCAAGTCCAAGCAACGTCCAACAGTGACATGGGTAAAGGACATTCAGTTCTGGACCCCACTCACCAAGTTCCTACCACTTCCACCAGGAAATCCAGTGCTGAATTTTCAACCAAGTGATTATGATGATCTTGGAAAATTGCTTCGACATATGTGTTGTAAGACCAAGCAGTAGCATATCCTCCTCGCCTCCACATCGGATGCTCAACTGATATCAAGTTTGTACTTGATAAGGTATGTCCTAGACTACCTCTATATGAAGCTGGACGCAAGAAAGGATTTAAGTACTATGGTACTGAGATGCCTGATAGAGAAGAAAAAGTTCAGCTTTTGCCTTCATCACAAACTTGGAATCATCTGTTTGACAAGGCTGGTAATCTCACATGCCCCTTCGGTACCTTTGACACCATGACTTTCTGGCGTCAAATTGTATGGAATGACACTCAACTCGCCTCAACCTCTGGATGCTCCAAGAACGACTTCATCACTCCACCAGAAGGAATTCAAGTCATACGACCAGTCAAAGCTTATCACTTCTCTGATACCTTTGCTTGCTTTCTGAATGATAATGATGATTTTCTTGAAGTCTTGAAGACATTGCCAATCATCAGAAGCAACAAAGTGTATGATATTTGTCTTCTCTATTGTGCTGATTTTGCGCGGGATATTTAGATGCTTCATGACCTCCAGAAAGTTGAGGATGAAAAAGCTGAGCAAGAATAAGCTGCAAGAGAACAAGCAGAGCAGGCTGAGAAAGCTCGTTTGGAGCAGATTGCAAAAGAACAAGCTGAAAGAGCTATAGAAAACCAAGCAGAACAGGCTACCAAGACTAAAGCAACTCAAGCAGAATTAGACGAAGCTTCTGCAAAGATCAATGAAGTGCTCATCCAATTGGACCTAGAAAATGAAGTGGAAGTGGACGTTGAATACTTCGTCACTTCACATGAAGAGTAAACAGTTCGATCTAAAGCGTCCAAGGATGCAGACATGCAAGCAGTGGCTGAAACTAAAGTGCCACAACCTCCAGAGTCCATTGCTGACAAACCCATTCCTGAGGTTGCTACGAGTTTCCCTGTTGCGTATGCATCATTGAAGCACACTCTGGAATAAGACAAGTTGTGCCTACAAGTTCCTCAAGACCAAGGGCCATTGTTCCTTTGAGATTTGTTGAACCACAAGGCATTTCTAAAGACAGAGTACAAGAGATTGTTCATCAAGCTCTTAGGCAACAACAGGCAGAAACAGAAGCTGCTCTTCATGCATTTCGAGATAAACAACAGGCTGAAGCTGAACAGCATAGAAAAATGTTGCAAAATGCCATTGTTGATCAGTTCATGAATCTCTCTCAGATGTTGGTGAGTCAGATTCAGTCAACGGGTACTAATCTCATTAGCACTGTTGCATATCCTGTTCAACCTACACCTCAATAGCAATATCCACAACCAACAGTTGACCAACCAGCACCACCAGAACATCCACCTCCACCACAAGATCCACCTCAACAGCCTTAAGTAACCATGATGGTCAAATCATTTTCCATCTTTCAAACCCATTTTTTTTTTGTTGATGACAAAAGGGGGAGAAACTGGAATTTTGATGTCATAGAGTTTTAAATTGCACTATTCTATGAAAACTCTTTTATCTTTGGCTGTTCATTTAATATATGAGGTGTTTTAATTATAAGCTCCGCATCCATATCCTTGATATGATTTTACTCTGATACTATTGTTATTCTTAACATGCTTGTTATATCCTATGTTTTTAAAAGCATGAGAAATGTTGAACTCAAGGGGAGTACTTCATTTCACTTATTTACACCCTGTCAACACCTACTGGCATAGCATAATCATCCATTACTCATATGCTCTGATATATTTAAATTATTATGTATTTGCTCTCATCAAAATTTAGCATTATTTGTCATCATCAAAAAGGGGGAAATTATTGGAGTCTAAGACTTTGGACGATGTCCAACCCCCTAAAACTTCGATTTTGATGATAACAAATGAGATTAAATTTTGAAGTATCTAATGATTTATGCTTGAGTATTATAGGTATGTCCAATGCCTCAATGGTATTGTATTTCTTAAGCTCAAACAATATATTTCTGTGTATAACGCGTCCAATGTATAACTGAAACTTGCTTTTATAAAGTGTAAACCCAGCGTCCAATGTGCTGTAATGAAACAAGCGTCCAATGCATTGTGAAAACCAGTGTATAAACACTGCATCCATTTAAGGAACGTCCACTCGCCTATATAACTTACACCTTTTTTTTATCAAACAGTTATATAATGCGTCCATGTTGTGTAAAAGTACACTTAAGCTTTTCGATGTTGATTCTCTGAAATGTTCATTATTCCCTCTCTTAAAATATGTGACATTTCATTTGAATATTCGAAAGTGTACCACAAGGGACAAAAAAGCTTCTCTTTGCAAAAATCGTACTGAAGTGGAGGCCCTGCATGTACTGTTGTATCCTCTCTCTCTCCACCCCAAGCTGACACGTAGCAACGGTCATATGATTGTGAAAGAACGATTTTTCACAAGGCTCAGAGCCCATAACGGATACATTCACTCTGTAGCCTATAAATAGAGGATCAAGCTCACAAAATCAACAACGAAGCATTCAAGTTTTCAAAGAGCTAACACTCTGCTAAAACTATTGGACGACCTACACTTGTGCATAAAAAGCAACTCCTTAGCTTTTGCTTAGTAACTTTGTGTATTATGCTTACATTGTAACATCCTCTCTGTGAGAGTTGATATGAACTTGTAATTAAACAGTTTGTTTGGAAAGCCAGGAGTGGTTAGTGACAAAGAATACTTGGGTGTTCTTTAATCTCAGGGGGAGATTAAAGGTGTGCCAGAACTGGCCTAGAGAATACTTGTAGCCAGAAGTGGCAGGGTAAAGAATACTTGTTTGTAATCAAAGTTTTGATTAGTGGAACCTTTCAAAAGGTTTTTTGAAGGAGAACTGGACGTAGCTCAGGTTGAGTGAACCAGTATAAACTAAGTGTTTTTACTCTATTGCTTTTTAGCTTTACCTGTTGTCTCTAGAGTTATTTTCTCGCATTAGAAGCACAAGTTTCTTTGTTAACTTATTTGCGAAAAGTCTTTGTTTCACGCTTGGACGTTAGCTAGAAAACGCAGTTTCATTAAACTGCTATTTTGAACCATTGGACGATATCTGCAACTCTCTGTTTTACAAGTTCTTTGTAAAAATCTAAGTTAAGATATCTCCATCTTTGCGAAAAAGGTTTTAACTTTTATCTAACACACTATTCAACCGCCCTTCTAGTGTGATTTCTTGCATTTCAGCTACACAACATCAGATGGCAGTGCTGATGGAGTGTCTTGATGTGTTCAATAAAGCTTCTGGTGCTAAAGTTAGTGAGGCCAAAACTAGAGTATTTTTCTCTAAAGGAGTTCACCACAACATCTCTTCTAGAATTGTTGATATGGCAGACTTCAAAATTACTACTGATCTTGGAAAGTACGTCGAGATTCCTTTGTTGCACTCCAGGAAGACGAAGGATAGATACTTCCATGTGCTTCAACGAGCTAACCAAAGACTAGCTTCTTGGAAGGCTAATCACATGGCTTTCGCAAGGATAGTTACATTAGCCCAAACGGTCATTCAGACAATGCCAACCTATTCTATGCAAGCGACAATGATTCCTAATTCGATTTACGACAGTTTGGAACCTATGCAACGTCGTTTCATTTGGAATGACAGGGAGAATGGTAGAGGATGGCATTCGGTGTCTTGGGAAGTTATTCGTAAACCTTGCCATGAAGGAGGTCTAGGGCTAAAAAATCTCCATCTTTTCAACATGGCCTTCAAGATGAAATTAGTTTGGGAGATCATTACAAACCCTGGGGAACTCTGGGTCCAAGTACTGAGAGCGAAATATCGTTGTGGATCAGAATGCGTCCCAAATTTTGAACTTAGACCCCAGGATTCCTCGACTTGGAAAGGAATAGTTGCAGCTTGGAAGCTTGTCCAGAAATGCCTTCATTGGATTGTTGGGGATGGAAAGACTATTCGCTTTTGGAATGATCCTTGGTTACCATCAGGAACAATCTTGTCTAAAGTTGTTCATTCTCATCCGCCATGGGATGAACTCCAGAAAGTTGTTGCTGATTATATCGACCAGTCGGGGAATTGGAATAGGGGCCAAATTCTCACATACTTGCCACATTGGGTCTGGTGTGAAATCTCAGCTTATCCTTTACCAAATGATGCTCATGAATGTGACATGCCTTCATGGGGTCCAAGCCCTGATGGACAGTTCTCTGTCAACTCTGCTTATAAGGTCCTGACTCAAATCACATTCAATGCTTCTCCCTCAAGTTGGAACCGTATTTGGAAATGGGGGGCCCACACAGGATCAAAACTTTCCTCTGGCTAATCCTTCACAATAGGCTAAAGACTAATGTTAAGAGGAACCAATGTGGACTTACTGATAATGACTTTTGTCTTGTATGTCAAAACTTACCTAAGACCTCAATACACTTACTAAATGACTACAGTAAAGTACGGTATGTTTGGGAGGTTTTGTTAGCTACTTACCCCCAAATGGCTACAGGCATCTTCATCCAACCTTTGTCCTGTTGGATTTTACAGAACATCCACAAGGGACCAAGGCTTTGGAGGATCCTTTTTGGCATCACTATTTGGGTTGTCCAATGGGTTGTAAAATGCAGTTTTAACCAAAATTTATTTAATTAATCACACTCAAGTCCACATTAACCAGTTAACCAAAGTTGATTTCACATTAATTACATTAAAACAAACCAGTGATTAAAGTGAACTCAAACTTGGTTAGTTATAAATTTTGTTAAGGTTTTGGATGGCATCAAAACAACACACTGCACTCATGTCTTAAAATTTAACGAAATATTATTGTTCAGTTCTAAAGTTTGGCTAAAAACATATGAACATGCATTGTACCATTTGGCACTGTCATGATCGTGGCACCATTTTGCTGTTTTAATATACTTATCTATAACCGAAATACAAGATTTAGAATAGGATATACACAATTTGATCTTGGAAGGAATGTTACAAAGGAACATGCAGGTTACATAAGAACTTTTGGTTATACGCCATGAATAATTATGCCAAATGCAGTGGATTGGTTTATTATCTGAGAGAATATTATGTCTGTTGCCTGATTTTTTATTAAGATATATTTTGGTGCTTCAGGTATATTGGGCATGAACCTGAAGTCCTATCTTGAGGAACATGTGGTATGTGAGTTGGTATCTGAAGTTTTATTCCATGCATAATTTGCTTGATTCTTATTGGAAGCTGTTCCCGTTCAGTCTTGTTAAAATAACGTCATTTTTATATCTTATGCATTTTGCATTTTGGCTGACAACAGCGAGGATAATTGCCGGTGGCATCATTGCTTTCTTTCTTATGTATTCCTACCTCAGGGCTAGGAAAATATTTTGATTGGAAGAAACTTCAAATTTAGGTAGTTTTAATCTGTTTGCCTGGCAACACTGCCAACACAGCTCTAAACTTTTTTTCTTCCAAGATCTTGAGTATGAGACAGAGCTGTGGATCTATTATCATGATATTGCCAATATAACATCTTTAGCCCATGATATTTTCAAGACTTCTAATGACCTTCCGAGGTTTAATAATCAACATAACCACAATTCTGCATTAAGTCCTTCGAACCTGAAGGGAATTTAATTCATTTTTCAGGTTGTGAACAATAGTAAGCACCCAGTACATTACCGAGCTGTGACCAACATTAGTTTTTTGTTCTTCTTGTTATTTGGGGGGGCGGGGCGACATAATTCAACTCACGCTGTCACACGCTATCTTTAGATTCAAGGTTTCAATATGCACAGGCACTCCATCAAAAGGTAGTTCAACGCAGCCGTCAATCAGCATTTTACCAATTTTTTAGGGTGGTTATGTGTCTAAAATCAGTAAATCAGGTAATAATGTGCTCGGTTACATAGGGCGGCACATGAATTGAACCACTTCTTATAAAGAAATTAAATAGTGTAAAATTTACACCATAAAAACCATGAATAATATCTGGCTCCTTTAATTATCAGGTTGACCCACTAAGTATTTGTGGAAGTTTGAAAGAGGAGTGAGAAAACTGCACCCTCATTCTCTAATAAAAGCCGGTGACTCAAATTCCTTGTTTGGAGGACTAAATTGAAGATTTACATTTTGTAAAATGGCTCCGCGAAACTATTTTCTTTCAGTAGGGGTTATGGCATGTAAGTTGATGGGCAGGTTTACTCAAAATGGAGTAATGCATGCCACAGTACTATGTGTGCATACCAGTAGAACCTAAAAATTAAACTGAAAGGGCAAACCCAGTGACTCCATTGCTCAAACGACAATCATGGACGGAAAGGAAACTGATATAAGCATATGAGAACCTGCCCCATATTCAATCTCAAGAAACTCATCATTGATCAAGTAGCTAAAAATAGATTCAGGAAAAAAAAAAACAAACAAACAACTTACGATAATGAAAAAACTCCAGAAATTCAGGTTTGAAACAGTTGATCAGTTTCATGTTAACTGAACATAAAAAAAAAAACTGAACAGAAGTTCTAGTTTCTAAATACTAACCATGTCATCAAAGTCTTTGTTTCAACTTTTAACTAAACATAAAAAAAAAAAACTGAACAGAAGAGTGGGGAGGCAATCACAGCTTTTAGATTTCACTTTCAGGAACAGTTAAGCTAGATGCCCAGATGATGTTCCTGAAACTGATGCTGGCTCATCTGCAGCAGCACTGACTTTTTTCTTCTTCTCTGGTGGTTCATCGTCGTCAGTTGGGATATAATTTGGCACATCAGCTGATGGGGAATAATCTGGTAGCATGAGGAAGAAACCGGCCAGAACAAGCTGATAGACCAAGAGAGGTTCAGAGTGATTACCATACAATATGCAGGCATGTTTTACGTAAGTTGAACTAATTTGGGTAAGCTTAAAATAAAGTAATTTTCAAATTGTACGAAAAATTATTATTGTTTTAGAAAATTTTTCAAAAGTTACTCTCGATGTGGCTTAAAATAGTTTAAAATTTATTTTTGTATTAGATTCTGATTTAAAAGCAAAGCATATTTTATTTAGCTTTTGAGTAATACAGAATTGAATCACCTTTCCACTTGGAGGCAGTGGCACACCTCTAAACATGCCTTGAAACCATTATGTTATGTGCATCAAGGTTTTGTGAGGTTGTGTCAGCTGCCACCAAAGGGAAAATCAATTTCGCTAATAAAGTAATCAATGGACCTTACTTGAACAACACCACCCGCAATCAGTGGACCCACAACGTGACCTCCAATCAAACTTCCTTCAGAATCCATTAGTATGGTGCTCAAAAGGTTTTCTGCTTTTTGAGAAGAAGAGTAGTAGAAACATGTTCCACTTATAGAAATAATTGGAAATTTGTCCTGCATGAACGAGATTAGATAGATGACAATGAAAAGCAAAAGAGGAAGGTTTTGGTTTTTCATATAAAAAATATATACCTCACGTGGCTCAGCATCTTCCAAAAAGTTTTTTGCAAGCTTGACAACTTTGAGGATACCTTTAGCATGAAGCACGGTAAGAGACTCCTTCTTTTCTTTAGCAGTTTGTGATATCTTCGCTACCACATCCTGATAAGCAAAGTAAATTCTTTAATTGATATCAGGTCCTTAATATACTAATTAAGTATTAAAAAATAAAAATTAATACTTATGTTTGTTAAATAGTTAAAAATATTAATATAAAGCACACATTAGAAAAAACTGTCACTACCTCCCCAGGATTCACTGTAATCACGTAAGGGGTGAAGGTTTTTCCAACTACTATTGGTTCCATAGTATCCTGCACTGTTACACAATCAAATTCAAAGTGCTTAACTCAAGCCAATAAACAACAATGCAATGCAATAAGGGTTCATCTTAGCTATAACCACAAAAAAACTAACTATTTTGATATGAGAGGTTGAATTCTTCATACCACCCTTATTCTTTCCTAACATCAAATATTTGAAAAATAAAATAAAAATAAAAAAATAAAAAACCAACCCGGTAGAAAAGAGCCCAAACATTGTTTTTTTTATTCTTTTCGCATTTTTATTTAGAACTATGGGGCCGCGGGCCCAAAAGGGAGGTGGGCGCCTTGTTGCTTTTTTATTATTTACTGTTTAGCGTTTTAAAATATTGGGCCCATCAGCTACGCGACCAAGACAAAGGGTCCATCTCCATCTCTCAACCCTATCTCGCTCCTAAACGGCTATACTGAAGACGACTTTCTCTCTCGGCGACAATGGTTCCGCACCGCCGCAGCCCGAGGCGACACCGACTCTCCGGCGACATCGACGCCGACGGCGCCACCTTTATCATCAAGCTCGAGATCCTCGTCAGTCCTCTCCACACGTCCATGGCAGATCCAGTAGCCTCCAGCCACGACGTCGCCGGCGACGCTTCTCCTTCTACCGCCGGGACCTCCGTCATCATCTCCAAACTCAAATGCCAACCTTCGTACGCGACACACTCCAGAGGTCATCGTTCAACGTCACCGACAACTACAGCGCTGGCGGAGCAGCCGCCTCTACACGGCATCGCCGATGGGAGCACCTCGAACTCCGCCAACATCCAAGACGAACACGAACGCAAACCCGACGTCACCGAAGCAAAACTGCCATAGCGGCCTTGCGTCCAGTCGCCTCCACCACGGAGGACGGTAGATTCGGTGGCGGCGTGGCGGAAGCAACTTCCGGCCACCTCTCAAACATGAATCGGGGCGGTGACAAACAAACGCCACTCATATTTAAAAAAAAAATGCATGCAGTTAAATGAATTAAATACTATGTAATAAAGGATGTATAGTAAAGAAACAGTAAACAATGGAAAGGAACAGTAATCAATGCACATAGTATTTTTCTTTTGGATAGAAAGTAATCAATGCACACATCTTAATCTTATCTACTAGTATAAAGGAAATAAAGTATAAAAGTTACCAAGATCAAGAAGAATCTCTGAAAATGACAAATGAACACGCAAATCGAAGCTCCAGTCACCACCGGTAAAACCTCTCTCAATCTCAATCAGACAGGATATTACTGTTACTATTTATATTACCCTAAAATTAGGGTAACTTTTGTCCTGAAGGGCCACCCTTGTAATTTGTGGGCCCAGTAAAACCTTTTCTTTTATTTCATTGTAAGAAAAAAGAAATGATAGTATTTTTATGAATGAAATTATGAAAGTAATATTATTTTGAATTTTTTAATGCTAATAATATCGTTATACCAATTTTGAAAATTCGTAAAAAGAAAAATGAAATAAACTTATTACTAATTAGCATTTCTCTTCTTTTGTCTTTTTTTAGGTAAATAATAATACTACTTGATGTCATGCCAAGGTGAAAAAGTTCACATAATTTCTTGATAAACACCAACCAGACATACTAACAAGTGACACCTAATTATCCAAATTATCTTCTTTTTAATTTTACTTGATGTCCGTTTAATGGCCACCTTCTTTGTTTACGCATAACAGCTTGTTCCTCAACAGTCGGATTCCACCATGGGTCCTGCCCAAAGTGAAAGATTATCTATAATTTATAATTACTAAAAAAATCAAATTGTTTCCTAATAATAATAATAATAATAATAATAATAATGTCACTATTATATATCATTGGATTGGTTATTTTATATATAAAAAAAATCTAATGAAACTTTCTGAATTCTATATACATGCAATTATTTACTCCTATATATATAGATTAAATTTCTTACTCTATCTATAACATATACTAAAACAACTAATTACTGTAGAATACAAAAAATTGTTATAAACTTATACAGAAACCAGTAAAAGTATTGGTAAGTAATAATAATTTAAATTTTAATAATGTCACCCTAAAGATGATGTTCAAATCTTGAATCTTTAAATGACAATGTGATGCAAATATTTTGCTCTGACTAATTTATCCTCAATGATGACTTGAGACAAGGGAATTTTTTGTTCCTAAAACTTTAAAATACTGTACAAAGCAACAAAAATACACATTTGGTAAGTCGTAATTGCATGGGTAGTGGGTAACGGTGATTTTCATTTTAATAATGTAAGGAGAGCATATATTATACAATCCACTAAAGATCATGTGATTTTGGTCACTTTCTGACTTTTATATGCATCCAATGCTAGTAATAGTAACTTTATCGAGGATGAGTTTTTTAAACAAACAATTTGATTAAAAACATCATGCAGATCATACCCAATATTAACAGCAATCCAATTATACGAATTCAAATTTATTACACTTTATCGTCGGGTAATTCAAATTTTGTTTTGTTACCATTCTTCTAAAATAAGCTGGTGGAAGCACAATGTGACTACAAGATTGAGGTAAAAACAATTTAAGTATCAACCAACCTCAGTACCTCACTACATTGTGCCAAAGGCCACTGAATCCAACAACAATTTGGAGGGTTGAAGCAACAATAAGCGCACCCTGCATGTTTATCACAAATCAGGTAAACAAGGATGGTGACACAACAAAAATGGCATAACAGTGTAATGAACCAACCTCCTGAGGATTCACAATGTCATTGTGGCGACCAACCAAAATGATTGAAATGGTAGTTGGCACAAAGGTGTAGGATCCTCCAATAATTGCAGGTAGACGAGTCCCAAATAGTGTTTAGAAAAATGTGTTTATGCCAGCTACAAACAACAGAGTCTGGATGATCATTTTTGCTTTCTCTTCCTATTGAAGCATAAATGAGAATTTCGTTAGACTAAAGAAAAACACAACATCATTGAAAACCATTTACTTTTTCGTTTTCTTGCTTTCTTGTCAAGACATATGTTTCCTCCTCCCATCTGAGTAACAAGAGTGGTTGGTATTAGAACAGTTGTGCCAAGCATCACCAAGTAATGTTGGAAACCAAGTAGTACCGCCTCCGCTTCATTAACATTAAAATTCCAAACTCAATCATCACAATGACTATGGATTTACACTATTTAAATTAAATTTAAATAAATAAATAAAAAAAGACTAGTTGGTTTGTACTTCATACCCCAGAAAATAAAAAGGTCTTAAAAGAGTTGTGTCCCAAGACAAACACAAAACAAAATGGAAACAAATTCAACAAAAAATGTTCACCAGAATGCAAAATCAAGACAAAAATAATCAAAATAACAATTAAGAAAAGAATCACGAATCTGAAAATGCAAGGAAGTTTCGAGAGAAAAGTGAAACTGTTCGAAAATTTAATCTTCTCCTTCATAAAACCGAAGTGTTGAAATGCAAGCTTCTACATCTCCTTCAGAGTACCAAGCTTTCAGAAAACCAAGCTTCGAAGAGAAATGTTCCAATAAACAACGATTTGAATGAAGGAAAAGAAGAGTAGTCTGCCTCTGCTGGAATGGAATGAGAAGACTGAAAAACAAGAGTGGAAGACAGAAGGTTAGAAGGAAGAGGAAAGCTTTTTTTTGGTGAGCAAGGAAGAGGAAAGCTAAAACTAATCTATCATCTATTCTATTACTTCTATTACTATCTATCTATTATCTATTATTATCTATCTATAACTATTTATTAAAACTCTTCTCCAAATACTATTCATAGTGCCACGTGTCATGTTATCATTAAAAAATTTCCTGCCTTTTTTCTTTTACATCTTAGCCATTGATTGTCTTCTCCTAACCACTAATCTAATGGTTCATATCTTTCCAGATTTTTTTTTTCAGTTTTTTTCTTTTTTTCTTTTTATATATTTTTTTTACTTTCTTTTTTATTTTTTCTTTTACTTTCCTTTTATTTTTACGTTGTTTTCTTTCTCTTTTTTCTTTTAATGTTTTTTCCCTTTTCATTTCTTTTTACGTTATTTTCTTTTTTTCCCTTTTATTCTTTTTACATTTTATTTTGGTCAACCATTATTTTATTTTATTCTATAACAATTCTATAAGGATATTTGATTAGGCTGAAGGTTAGTAATTAATAGTTTTTTTAAACTAAAATAGTTCAAAATTTTATTCTATAACACTTTTAGACTTAAAGTTTCATAAACCAAAAGTTACACTAAAATTATTTGTTATCTAAAAATTTACTTTAGCTATTATATAGTAATCTATTATCTATTAATTCACACTAATGATTACTTTAATAATTTTGAACTTAAAGTTTACTTAACCAAAAAATTAAAGATTATAATATTACATCATTAGAGATTAAAAATTAATTTTATATATCATTAAAAAATTATTTATATTATTAGTATGCTCCAATAAAATTCTTAAAGAAGTTTATATTCTTTACTTAATAAAAAAAATAGAAATAATAATTAATAATTATTAACATGCTTTGCCCACAAAAAAAAATTATTAACATGCTTAATTCAACATAAATTTAAAAATATTATTTATTCTTAAAACTTTATTTGAAATTTACAAAACTAATTATTTCTCTAAAATAACTTAAGTAAAACGTATATTAAGATTACTTGATATATGAATTAAAAAATTTATTGACAAGTGTCAAATAAAGAAAATAAATTTATAATATTTTTGAATAATTTTATTATGAATAGTGCCAATTTAATTTCGTGTTTGAAGCTAAAGTTTTACATATGTATTATTAAATTTAGGACACGAGATCGTTAAAAAAAAGGTTTACGGCACGAGATTGTTTGAATCTTTTTGTTTTATTTGAGAATAAATTTACATTATTAATGTATAAAATATTTGTTTTTAATATTTTATTCATATTATTTTTGAAACTTAATATATATTTTTTATATTTTTATTCTTATATAGTCTTCCTAACAGATTATACGTGTCTATTTCTACAAAGAAAATTTGTTTGTCTATCTGTTTATTTCTATCAATACACAAATGGATAGCATTAATACCTCAATTAAATATTTAAATAAAATTACAATGACTATTTAACTCTTATAGTAAAAGTAATTTTATAGAAAATATATTTTAACAGAAATTAATATATTTTTATATAAGTGTATATTACATACTATTGAACAATATGGAACAAACAAAATAATAATAATAATTACTAACATGCTTAATTAAACACAAAATTAAAAAATATCATTTATTCTTATAACTTTTTAAAAAAATACAAAAAAAATATTTCTCTAAAATAACTGAAATAAAACGTATATTAAGCATGTTAATAATTTATATAAAGTTTTATATACCTATTATTCTGTTTAGGAAATAGGATAATTTGATTTTGTTTTATTTATTTGAGAATAACTTTACATTATTAATTTATAAAATATTTATTTTTATGATTTTATTTATATATTTTTTAAAATTTAAAATTTATTTTTTATATTTTTATTCTTATATAGTCTTCCTAACATATTATACGTGTCTATTTCAACTAAGAAAATTTGTTTGTCTGCCTGTCTATTTTTATCAATATATACACGGGTAGCATTAATATCTCAACTAAATATTTAAATAAAATTACAATGATCATTTAACTCTTTTAGTAAAAGTAATTTTATAGAAAATATATTTTAACAGTAAATAATATTTTTTTATATAAGTGTATATTACATACTATTGAACAATATGGAACAAACAAAATCATAATTAATAATTACTAACATGCTTAATTAAACACAAAATTAAAAAATATTATTTATTCTTATAACTTTTTAAAAAAAAAAACATTTCTCTAAAATAACTTATATAAAATGTATATTAAGCATGTTAATAATTTATATAAAGTTTTATATACCTATTATTTTGTTTAGGACACGGGATAATTTGAATCTTTTTTTGATTTGAGAATAACTTTACATTATCAGTGTATAGAATATTTTTTATGATTTTATTCATATATATTTTAAAATTTAATATGTATTTTTTTAACTTCTATTCTTATATAATCTTCACAATAGGTTATACGTATCTATCTCCTCTAAGAAAATTTTTATGTCCGTCTACTTCTATAGATACACACATGGACAACATTAATATCTCAACTAAATATTTAAATAAAATTACAATGACTAATTAACTCATTTAATAAAAGCAATTTTATAAAAAAATATTTTAATTGAGTAATTAATATTTTTTTTATATAAGTGTATATTACATTAACAAATTAAATAATAGAGTTAAGAAAATACATAAAGTTATTTCTATTACACTATTTAGGACATGGGATAGTTTATTTTTTTAATTAATTTAAGAATAACTTTGCATTATTAACGTATGAACTACGTGTATTTATGGTTTAATTCATATAATTTTTTTAAATTTAGTATGTACTTCTTTTTTCACCTATCTATAGGTAGCATTTTTACAAAACATTGTGAAGATATGTAAAGGATTTTTCTTGGACAAGATATAAATTAATTTCTTTACAAGAATTTATGCAAAAAATTTATATTTAATATTATTTAAAACATATTTTTACTAATATCTCACATAAATATTGAAATACAATTACAATGATTATTTAAATCTTTTAATAAAAGCAATTTTATAAAAAAAAATCTGTAATTATATTTTTTATATACGTATATATTATATTAAAAAATAATATAAAGTTAAAGAAATATAGAAAGTAATTTCTAAAAATTAATATTTTTAAGATAAATAATATAAAAAACTTAATTAATGAGTATTATTAAATTATTTGATTATAATATAATTGATCAAAACATTATAAAAAGGTATTTATATAAATTTATGATTATATAACATAAAAAATAATAATATGTGATCACCTGTGCGAAGCACAGAGGTAACGTACTAGTTACTTCTACATCTGTCCATCACTTTTCTTATAAGCAGTTTCATGGAGTAGGTGTCAAAGAGCAGGTGCTAGTTTCAAAAGGTTATTCATTTATATTGAAAAACTAGTTATTTCTATATAGAAAAGGTTGGTTTCACTCACCAATTATAAATAGTTGGTTAAAAGTTATAGTAACAATAATTGAAATTTTAATTTTAAAAAATAAAATATAAGTCGGCTTTTTATTGTTGGTTTAATTACAATTTTTACCTTTAATTTTTTATTTTTTAGCAAATTTTACTCCCAATCAATTAATTTGGCGCATTTTACCATCAACTTTTTAAAAACTTGCAAATTTTACCTTCCACCGATTTATTGACGTGGTATATTAAAATAATTGTACTTTTTGTCTCCAAGTTTTTACTTTTTGGCTATTTTACCCCTAACTCTTTTATTTTTTTTAATTTTACCCCAAATTTTTACTTTTTGATGAATTTTACCCTCATTTTTTACGCTTATCCAGCATGTCACGTCAGTACAATAGTAGAAGGTAAAATTTAAGTTTTTTAAAAATTTGGGATAAAATGCACAATATTAATTTGTTAGGGGTAAAATTCACCAAAAAATTAAAAAAATGGGGTAAAAAATACAATTAAACCTTTATTATTTGGTCTGATACCCCACTCACTGGTTATTCTTTCTTAATTTGCATATCATTTGTTTATAACATGCTGGTTTCAAAATATAAATAATTTGTTATTTTAAGTATGTTCAATTACTATCTTAATAAAAAAAATAGAATTTAATATTGTTGTACTGACAGTGTAAAATAATTGTACACTGTCATTCAATAACAAATCACCATTTACTTGACTTTTAAAATAATTTTGTAAAAGTCAACAAACTTACCATAAAATGGTAGTTTGTGATTAGATGACTCTCAGTGCATAACCCTTTTTCTAAAAAAAAAAAAAAGGTATGTTCAATTACATGGGATGACGCTCAATAGCTTGACATTTATCTAAACATGGGATGGGATGGGATAACATTCTTTAGCTTGACATTTATCTAAACTAGTATTTATACTCGTGTTATGCCCAAGATTTTTGTTAGATCTGAAGTAAATCATAATAATTAGTTAAATTATACTTTACATTAAATTTATATTTTATAAAATATGTTTAAATTCATTTTTGTCATATATCACATACATAAAATAAAGAAATATTTTTTATTTTATACATTCTTATAAATATTTAATTATTTAAATTGACTGAGTAAAATATATTTTATTTTTTAGTTAAAATTTACAATTCTTTATTTAATTTGTTTGTATCTAAACATTACATTCTATATCAAATTATTTAATGATGTAACAGTTGCTTAAGTTATACCGGTGTAATTTGATTCCTCATATATATATATATATATATATATATATATATTAAGACATTATTTTGTATCATATAAGAAGTAAAAAATAAAATAAAATTGTTGTGTAAAAAAATTAATATATACATAAAAAGAAAATGAAATTTGAGTAAAAAAAAGAAAATTAAATTAAATTTTATATTTTTTTTAGAACAATTCTAAAAGATAGAAAATTTCATTTCATTTTCTTTCCTGTTAATTTTTTATATTTTAAAAATAAAAGACAAAAGAAACACGACATTGACGTAGTTGATCTACCTTGATAGATTTATAATATATACATAAAATATATAAAAAGAAATAATAAATGAAGAATTGATTTTTTTTTTACAGAAAGAATTGATTATTCATAAAATAATAAAACGATAATGTATCTTAAAATGTAATATATATTTTTTAAATTAATAATATAAAGTGTTTATTTTTGCTCATTGTGTTGTACAGGAGATGTGCGAGAGAGAAGAAGAGAGGTTGTGCGCGAAGGAGGAGCAAGAGCGAGGAAAGGGGGAAGGAGCAGGGAGATCGGAGATGAGAGCGTGGGAGACAGAGAAGAGAGAGGGGAACGCAAGTGGGTCGCGGGTCGTTTTGCTGATCAAACCGCGTTCTTGAGTGCGGGAGCGCGATTGTTTCCGATGATGAACAGTGAGGCGCTCCTGAGTGGTCCAGACAGCGACCCCATGGTGTGGGGAGATTCTGCTACCATATGCAATGGCTATGGTGACGACTACAAGCATGACTAGGGTTCAATGGTGCAAGAAAGTCATCGAGGAGGAAGCAGGTCGTGCCCGCGACAACCACAAATTTTTGGCATAGTGGTAAGGGTTTTTTGTTCATTTTTGTTCTTTTCTTTCCCTGATTGATTTCTACTTTGATTGGTTTCTTTTCAATTTGCAGGTCTTGGTGTGGGTGCTTGGCTGAGCTATCATTTGCTAGGGTTGCGGTGTTGGTATAAGTGATGTAAACTTATATTGTATATATATGTCATTGTGTGTGTGCCTATTTTTTTCTCAGTTTTTGTGGTAATTGTCATAGTTTATGTGAAAGTAAATTGTTGATGGGATTTTTTTAGCTTTATTGTACTGTTGTTAGATGGATTTGGTATATATGTGGCAAAGCAAATCAAAAGTAATTTGTTGTCTGTTTTTTGTCCCTTGAACCACTCAGAAGTTAGATAAATACTATCGTGCTTTCGTTTTGATAATTCCACTATTTATGTGAGAAAATGTGGCGTTAAAGTGTTATTTCAGAGGTTTTGGTTATTTTGCTACTAAGCCTTATTTGATGTAATGGCTTTAAAGGCCAAAAGGGAACATATACAAGATTTAGAGTTTGTGCTCTGCTATATCTTCAACTCATGTTATGTCATGCTAAGGTCTTTTATATGGTCTGAAAATTTGTTTGTTGAAGCTTCCTTTTTCTTTCTACTTTGAATGTGTAGGACTGGAAGTTGTTGAAGCTATGTTTTTGAATTGAGGAAGAAGTTCCGGTGCATCCAATATACAAAGATCATTTAAGTAAGATTATGTTTTTAGCTTTGATTTTTTGCTTGTGCTTCTAAAAATCATATAAATTGGTATCTTTGTTGAGTCCTTTCTTCCATTTGTTTGAAACTTTGATGTTGGTGCATGCATGCTCCATTCTAGAAACTAAGAGGCGTAAGTGTTTCTTGAAGAAGCAACCAGTTGTAGACTTCTTTAACAGTATAAGTTCCTGTGGCCCCTCTACACCAAACCCAAGCGGCGTAAGTGTTGTAATCCTTGCCAGACAAATTCTGTTACTCAGATATGCCAAAAACACAACAGACAAGTAATCAGTGCTTAGTACACATTTGCTATAGAGGTGACTAATATTTTATCATCTCAAGCCACCTTTACTATTATTATCATAGTTAAATGCTTTCTCCATATTTAGCTTGCAGAACGAAGTAAGCCTTTTTTATGTTTTATGTCCATACTGGTCTTTACAAGATTTTTTGTATGATCGATCAACTGGAGGGCCACTCATTACTAAATTAAATTGTTGAGCTGTTACAAGTGTTGATTGAATTGGGTGCATGAGTTTGGTCTTAACATACTCTGTTCTTTTTCCCAGTGTTGTATGCACTGGAACTATTGATAGTAGAACTGCATTTCTTACAGCTCGTGCTACTCAACCTGAGAAAGCTGTAATTTTTTAACTAAACTTATATTTTTCTTTGTTTATCCTTGAATTCATGGATTGTTAATTAAATTGGAAGTTTCATATTTTTCCAGATTTTATATTCAGTTTAGCACACACTTCAAGAATGGAAAATTTGTTGTGCCAATATTTGTATTCTACCATACAGATTTTATATTCTCTTTGATGCCAAATTGCCATTCTACCATACAGATTTTTGCCAAACGTAGATGCCATGTATAAAATGGTTTCCATTAAAATTTTATGAATTAATATGATAACTCCTACTTAAGTGAAATTATTTGTATTTTTTCTTTTGATATGAAATATCCTGAAAATAGAAAGAAAAATAGTATAAAATTAATTTAAAATTAATATCCTGGAACTATGCTATAAGCTTTCTTCTTGTAATATTTTAAAATTAATAGAATTTTGATATTATGGTGTTTCTTGATTAATGTCCATTGAATTTGACATTTGATGAATTGGTGGCCTGTAAATTCTACTATGACCACATGGTGTGTTTCCAAATTTTATATGTAATTTTGAGTTATTCTAGTAGATGTGTTAGAATGGCACACAAGTAGAGGTGTTGCATTAGATATGATTAGTATAGAGTTATTAATTTGTTATGAAACTGTTATCATTTTAGAACTTGATATGGGATTCTTCTTTCAAAAATTAGTGATTATACAAGGCACATAGAAATAGCATCCATTCATAAAATGGGAGTTAACATGATTTATTAAGCAACTAATCCCTCCATGTTTCCATGCAATCACTGAAAAAGAACAAACCAGTTGAACTTTCTAGCACTTTCCTATTAGCCACAAGTACATACAATGCACTAAGCTTTTGTTGCAATGATATATTTCCATCTTTTGGTTTTTTTCACCTTTTTTTTTGGTAAATTCTGGTATATGCAAGTTTGTATTTCAACTGTACTAGTTTACTAAAAACTGATTCTATTCTTTCTATTTTCTTGCATTTGTGCCTCAGTTTCTTTCTTTTGATTTCATCTTGCTTTGCTTTACTAGATGCACACAAACAAGGGGAGCAGTAAAGGATTGTTGTTAGTTTCTCATGAACCCAGCTTTGTTAAGACTGCACCTAGACCTCACACTAGAGGGAATACATTGAGGGCATACTCCATAGGTGACAAGCAAGTTTATCTTTTACTTCCTGGTACTGCAAGGTATCCTCTATAACATCATTCTGATTATATCCTTTTCAATATTCATTAATTTAGTACCTTTGCAAGTATCTTTTTTTGTCCTAGTATCTTTTTTATATCCTAGTTGCAAGTATCTTTTCAATATCCTTTTCAATATTCATTAATTTATTACATGGTATCAGAGCCAGACTAAGGTATCACGAAAATCGTGCTTCACCGGGGACCCACTGTCCCCAGTGGACCCTTCTACTCGCCGCATCTTTTAAGGCAATCTTTTTCAGTTTTTCCAATGACTTTTCTACTCGCCGTTGCCGGTTGTCGCCGCTAGCCACTGTCATACTCTCCAATGTGCCACCATCATTAAGATTGTCAGCCTCTCCTAGTTCTATTGTTGTCCTTGGGGTTCGATATGGTCAAGAACCATTTTTTCAGCAGTGTTTGGTTGTTTAGCTTCTGTCTTACAAGATGGTTAAGCTTTGAGATGATTTGCTTCTGTCATTAGTGGTTAAGCTTTGAGATGATTTGCTTCTGTCATGAGTGGTTAAGCATTGTTTAGCTTCTGCTCTTGATGATTAAGCCGTCCTTGTCCCAGATGCACTGGCCCCGTCTTTGTCCCAATTACACCTGCCCTGTCTTTGTCTCAGCTACACTGGCTGCATATTTGTCCCTGTAATTGGCCTTGTCTTTGTCCTAGTTGCACTGACATTGTCCCAATCATTACTCAATTGTTGTCCTTGGGGTTCGATTTGGTCAAGAACCATTTTTTTCAGCAACTACTTACTTGTCTCATCCATTGTTGCCATGGATATCAATTTATCCCAACCGTCTAATCAGTTTGAAGGATAATGTACTGTAACAAGCTAAAAGTGTAGAAAGATCCATGGCAACAATGGATTTATTATTTTATCTATTAAAGAAAATTAAGGTGTTACAACGGTAGACTGAAAAAAAAATAGTTAGAAAAAACAATCACACTGATAGTTCTCCTACCAACTTAATTTGGAGAGCGTCGTGCAGTGCAAAACCTTACCACCTTAATTATGAACTCCACAAGTAACATTAAGACAACGGCCGCTCCGGACACAAACAAAGGGGCTGACATTTTAACTGAGCCACACTTAACTCCAGACATTTCATCTGTTAACGCTGCAATGTGATAGACTACAAAAAGTGTCATCTGCCAGTGCTGGAAAATGACCCGCCATATTCTGATCAATATGCACACCAACTTGCTTAGAGTTCTCATGCACAATTAGAGTTTCCTTATGTTGCCTTTTTTCTTAGGGTCTTGAGCATAAACCCATTTATTTCGGCTATCATTAGCATTTAGGGTACAAGTAAGAGCCATTTCTTCACTCCGTCCCACTGTATAAGAGCAAGAGCTGCCAGAACTCCCAAGAGGAAAAACAAAATTGATTAGGGTTTTTGAGAGCAACGCAAGAGGTAGTAGCTCTACGAGTGTTCGGGAGAAAGAAACTTCAAAACTGAAAAAAAAAATGTCTCTATCTCCATCTCCAAGTAATGATAAAGGGAAGAACAAGCTGATTCATTCAAATGGGCAGGAAGAGGCAAAGAAGGGAAATTGTGGTTCTTGTTCCCCCCACCATGTAATGGACATCCCTGGCCAAAATGATGTTACTATGGTGAGAAATTCTACTACTCAAAATGATGATAGTGTGTGGGTTGCCTTCTGGGGATTGCAAGTGGGCATGGTGTGCGCTTTAGGCAATCCTTGGGCCAAGATATCACAGTTTGATAATGGCTCAGAAGAACTGCGTTTATCTTTTGGGCAAGCATGTTCCAAGTTTCTCCCAATCATAATATAGACTTCTGAGCTTTTCCTGAACTCCATTTACATTGCAAGACTCACCCCTTCATCGCCTATTTTTGCGTGCTCAAATTCATTGCTGACACTTTCTGTAGTATATCACATTGCAGCGTTAACAGATGAAATGTCTGAATTTAAGTGTGGCTCAGTTAAAATGCCAGCCCCTTTGTTTGTGTTTGGAGCGACCGTTGTCTTAATGTTACTTGTGGAGTTCATAATTATGGTGGTAAGGTTTTGCACTGCACGGTGCTCTCCAAATTAAGTTGGTAGGAGAACTATCAGCGTGATTGTTCTTTCTAACTATTTTTTTTTTCAGTCTACCATTGTAACACCTCAATTTTCTTTAATAAATAAAATAATAAATCCATTGTTGCCATGGATATCAGTTTATCCCAACCGTCCAATCAGTTTGAAGGATAATGTATTCTAACAAGCTAAAAGCGTAGAAAGCTTTAGCTTAAGGGGGAGTGTTGGAAGTTATGACTCATCGGCTCTTCCTCTGCTTGTTTCAAGTCCTATTGTGTTGATATCTGAGTCTCTAATGTCCTTGCATTACTTGTCTTGGGTTTCAGTCTACTCCCTTGCAACATCTGAGTTTGAAGAAGAATATTTAGTTTTTGGTGTCATACTCTACGCATTGAAGAGTCCTCTACCTTGGAGTTGTTTTCATTTTTTTTATGCTTCAGTTATGTTCCAAGCTTGGAGCATTAAGTTGTATGCTCTAGCTTGAGGGGGAGTGTTAAGATATAATATGATAGAGATTTAGGAGATATCATAAGATATGATATAATAGATATTTAAGAGATATGATAGCCAATATCTAGGAAAGTAGGAAACTTTTTATCTTTCATTATCTCGTAGGACTATATCTCTAAGATTTAGATTAGATTTGATTAATCTTTTCCTTTTTATTTTCTTATCTTGTATCTATATATATTCATACACTCTTTGAGTCAATAATGGAAAATTCACAAATTTTCAGTTCTGTCCTTTAATCTTAACAGTTACATAAACAGTAAATAAACCATAGTCAAAGAGTATAGTGTACAACCATAAAACTAATTATGTTTCCAGAAATTACATGAATTAAAAAGTCCTCCAGCAAAAAAGGTTCATCAAGAAGATGGGAAACAGTAACCAGGATTACAAAGAAATCCTTAATAGCATGAAACTTGCATTAAAAGCATAATAATGAAACCAGGATTCAAATCACACAGCAGAAAAATATAAAAAGACAATCTCATTAATATAATAAAGAAAGTTTTTTACAATTACATTAGATAAAAGTAGTTCAGGGGTAGATGTATTAGTTGTCAGTTGCGTGGGGTAGGTTTGACTTGTTTCTTGAGTTCATTAATCTCATTCTAGAGAGTCCTTTGTTCTGATAGAAGAAACAAGGATAAGCCAAACAAAATGTTATGAGAACATAATAAATGCAGACTTATGACTATTGCTTGAACTTATAAACCAGAGTACCTCAAAACAAGGAAATTTTATAAACCTAGTCACCTAGATCAATAAGTATATTTCCATTCATATAGTACCTAATCACATAATGTGTCTAATACATTATCTGGTATTGACAGCTGGTATTGCAGCCAGAAAACAAGAATGAATTATTTCACATACAGAAAGAAAAATTTAATAAACCTTTTGCATTGTGCAGCAATAATAGTAATAATTTTTTTAATTACAGAACTAAGTCACTACTTATAAAAGAACCAATCAACTATGGATCGAATGCCAACATCTGATGAGACCTTGCACCATTAACTTTGCAAACATTACGCATACACCCCTTATTTAGAATGTAAACAAGAATAAACTTGTTATTTGTGACTTAAAAAAACCCAAAAATAAAAGTTACCAGCAAACCTCTTAAGTACATGATGAGTAGCATGTTGAACGCGCTTCAGATACTGCCAGGCCAGAAAACAAAAGGTCATTAATATTAGAGACAAAAACCGTGTGAAATTGTTCCTGATAAGATATAAACCTGCTGCATTATGACCAATAGAATGAGTATAGGTAATCCAATAATCACAATTTGCAAGCTGCATGGAAAAAGAAAGTTAAGTTCATGAACTCTTTCTATTTATTTTTTTTATTATAATAAATAACCCATTTATTAAAGTTTGAAGTTTGAGTTATGTTACCATATCCACTCTTCAGAATCAAACAAGAAGGAATGGCACTAGGTACCTAACACAGTGTCTTTTCTTGTGTCACTTTATGGTTTTTTCTATATCTGGTCTTGGCCTCCCATAATCTTGTAAAGCAACAGTACCACACACTGCAAGATAAACAATGAAACATAACAAAGTACATGTTCAAAAAAAAAAAAAAAACACTATCGAGGGACTTACAACTGCAAGACTGAACCCAGACTGAGTAACACAGTCAAGAAAACACATGATGATGTTAGTCAGAAGACATTAATCAAATAAATAAAAACTTAAGGAAAAACATAACATTATTATCAATGAGGATTTAATATGATAGGAGTTAACAGGAGAAGGAAGAAAAATTCCTTGTGAAAATTGAACCACACCCTGTAGAAAAATGACAATCCAAATGTCAAGTCCAGAAATAAACTAAAACAACAAAAATAGAGCGATGATGATTGATTGATGAAAAATTAGAAATAACCCTATACTGATTTCAGTGTCTTAAATGTTAGCTAGTATGCATTAATTAGTCCTTATCTTATTGGCTTATTGATTAAATTCTTTAAATTAAGGGCCATGTGGTGTATCAATAATTGTTAGTATAATTATATGTTATATATTATTATACTACAAGAAGAGCATAATTAAAAACATAAAGATTCACCTGAGAAGCATCTACTACAAGAAGAGCACCCTCAAATGCAGGGACTGATCAAGAAACCTTGCTTGAATCATTAAGGAAGAAAACAATAGATCAAATATAATCATCTAAGACACATGCATCAGATAAAAACCACAACATGATATATGATTGATCCAAACCTAGCATAGTAAGTGTGCAATTTTTTTTTTATCAAAACCCTCATTACCAATGATCTGTTGATTGGAGAAAAAAAATCAAAAAGCAAAATTATTGTTAACTCAAAAGTATCTATTTCAAATAATAATAAAAATTAAAATCCATGAAAGGAAACTTACTACAAAAAAAAGTTATGAAACATTGTGCTAATAATAACTTAAAAGGCTAAGATGTTTGGACTAATTAACCCTTTAGGCTAAGAAACTACCGCCTAAACTTATATAACACTAATTACTAATGAAAATTTGTTAACCATAAATACATTTTTTTTTTTATTTTGTTAAATTGAATGGATCAATTAAAGTTTTCCTAAAACTGGTTTGTTCAGGGTTTTAAAAGCAGCTATTGTGTAGGCTCTATAAAAAATAACGCTTGACACTACTAAAAGTAAATTATTTAAAATTAAAATGAAATTTAAATATGTTTAAGATACAAATTTGGCACTGGGGTTCATGCACGATTTTAAAAGTAGCCTGAAATAATCCTATCTCTTTTTGGAAAAAATAAATAAAAAGGATTTCTAACCTTCATCACAGGTGAGCAGGTTTAAAGAGAGAGAGAAAAAAAATGAAGTAAATTAGAGAATTTTTTTTATTTATTTATTGCAACACAGTGATATTGTTACTTATGAGATGAGAGTGATCTTGGAGAGTTGATCCAGAGAGAGAATTTCCAGATCAAGTCAGTGAGTACTTTGTGGGGAAGTATAAGTCTTTGGAACCTGCTGGAGGTGTGCTAAGTTCCTTGATCAAGTCCTTGTTTCTCCTGAATGTAAAGGTGCAATATTGGCAGGATTATAACCATTCTTAATTTTTGACACCCCATTAATTCCCTACACCAAGCACGACTTACTTGATGAATAAATTGATTGACAATACAAAAGTAATTAGTACTAATTAATTAGCAATTAGAAATGTACAGACCTCAATGTAATTCATCAGATAAGAACAATGCTGGCCTAAAGGTCCCACATATATTTCCTCACCTCCACACTTCAACAGAAGTAGCTGTAATATTACAATATATATGTTCAGCCTTGAGACACTGAATTTTGTAAGCAAGTTAAGAGAAGGAAATGGCCACTGACCTCATCAAAAGCATCAAATATATCAATGCTAGGTTGGTGGATTGTGCAGACCACAGTTTGCCCAGTATCAACTATCAACTGTATTCCTCACTATTCTCATTACTATAGCAGCAGCTCTCGCATGAAGGCCAGAGGTAGGTTCATCCATGAATATAATAAATGGATTGGCAACAAGTTCAACTGCAATTGTTAACCTCTTACGCAGCTCCATGGATAGGCCTTTCACTCCAGGCAATCCCACCAAGGCCATTAACCTCTTAAATATTCTTCACCCTATGAAGATCTGTTTCCATATATCTCATTAAATTTTTGCCATAACAATCCTACTCCAATTTGAAATGAACATATGTTAGTTATAAAAAAAAGGTAAAACATGTTTTCAGTGCCTATACTTTCACTAAAAATTGGTTTTAGTCCCTGTACTTTCAAATTGATTATTTTAGTCCTCGAACTTTAAAAAACATATGAATTTAGTCCCTTAACAACACTAACATTTATAAAGGAAAGGGACTAAATTCACATATTTTTCAAAGTTTAAGGACTAAAATGGTCGATTTGAAAGTACAGGGACTAAAATCATATTTTAGTGAATGTATAGGGACCAAAAACATATTTTACCCTAAAAAAAATATACAAAAAGTTTTTTTCAATAAAACAAACCTTCTACTGAGTTTCTATTGTGACCCCCATTTGCTCAATTTGGTCTGACATAGGCTAAACAGAAGAAAATCATGCACCAATGAAAGGTAGAAAATGATATTAACTACCCGATTATGAAAATAAACACCGAACCAATTTATATCCACCAAAGAACAATACAAAAACACTTGCTAGAAAAACAGAATGTCCATGGCACATAACAAAAATGATCTCAGAAGCTGAAAGTTACATGGAATGATGGTACTACTCTTAATGAATTATTCATATTGCAACAGCAGGTAACAGACACAAAGGAAAATAGAGGAAAATAACCTTCTTTTCTCTCTCCTCCTTATAGTATCTTACCTTTGGAATATAGATTCCATTCTCGGGTGTAGCATAAACCTCTCATCAAAGTCACAAACTTAATGATTTTCATCAACGATAAGACACTTTAGCAAGAAATCTTAAGAACCTAGGAGATACTTACTTTAGCAAATACAAACAGCTGTATCTGAAACATAAGGCTCTCCCTGAAATATCAGTCAGAGCCAAAAAATTTCATTAAATGTGCATATGCAATTTCACTTAATCTTTGTTGATATGATGACATGATAGAAATAATGATACAAGGATTAACAAGAGCTTTGGAAATAAAAAAAAGGATATAAACAAAAGAGATAACTGAAAAGAAAGGAATGATTATATTACAAAACTTGGTACCTATTGAATTGAATCCTATATATAGCAACACACATCTTCAATAGAACCTAACGGCAATATCGCTACAAAAGAAACATGCATGCTTTTCGTAGTAACATGGAAATGCACACAGAGAATAACAGTGTGAGAGCTGAAAGGGTGGTTGGTTTCCTTCAGAGATGGCGTTGCACTGTTTGAGCGCATCGAGAGCAAAAGTGAAAGGATTGAACAGGCGAAGCTTAACGATCGTGCCAAACCTGTTCAAGTCAGAAACAGAGTTCCGAATAGCCAAAAATTCAGAAGAAGAAAATGAAGCAAAAAAACAGAGTCACAAAAAGAAAGAAGAATGGAATAGAAACCCTAACCCCCAATCCAAAAAGAGAGAAAAGTGAACTAACTAGAGTGAGATCAATCAGAGACATATATAAAGACCTAAATCCGAATCTGAATCGAAATCATAGGTTTAAGCCCTGAATGGAAGAGATAAAAATCCAAAAGAAGAGAGAGAACGTGATTTCAAGAGAAACGCGAGAAACGTAGTTCTGAAGCAGGAGTGACACGTTGCAACTATATTTTGTATCTTCGATATTTAACCTTAGATATTTAAATTTAAAATAAAGCATAAGACGTGTCAAATTCTGACGGTTGAATCATTAGTCACAAATTATGTTAGGGTTAACTAAGTTTTCAGTTCTTAAACTTTTTCAAAATTCAATTTTTAGTTCTTAAACTTTAGTTTGACTGGTCAAGATCTCTAAATTTTTTAAAAATTCGATTTTTAGTCCCTGAACAAAATTTTGACCGGTCAAAGTTCTTAAACTTTTTAAGAATTTCGTTTTTAGTCCCTAAATTTTTTAAAAATTCAGTTTTTAGTCCCTGAATTAATGATATTTCAGGGACTAACAACCAAATTTTTAAAAAATTTAGGGACTAAAAATCGAATATTTAAAAAGTTTAGGGATCTTGATTAGTCAAACTAAAATTTAGGAACTAAAAACCAAATTTTTAAAAAGTTTAGGAACCTTGACCAATCAAACTAAAGTTTAAGGACTAAAAACTTAGCTAACCCATTATGTTATTTTTTGGTGGTTTTCAGTAACCGCCACAAATGAACCATTAGTAGTAGCACATTTTTTTTTTGCTTAAATATGTTTTTAGTCCCTCAAATATAAGGGTATATCAGTTTTAGTCCTCTAAATTAAAAGTCATTTTTTCTAGTCCCTCAAATATGAAAAATGTTTTTTTTAGTCGCTCTCCCTGAATGCCTTAGTGTGAATTGAATTTGTAATTTGTAAGGGCTTTTGACTATTAGAATTTGATTTTTAATTTGGATTTAAAACATGATTTATGGCGGCTATTGTTTAAAAAATTGCAAAAATCATATTCATCTTTTTTCTTCATAAGCCAAAGAACAAAAATCATCTTTATTTTGAACGGATTTCTCATAAAAGTCAAACATATCCTATAATTTTCAACAATCCTTGCAATCATACAAAAATTGTTGTAAAGAAACAAAGTCAAATTATGTGAGAAGGAACAAAAAGAGGAACAATTCATCTTTGTCACCCCTTATTTGAAACAAATCCAGATCTACATAAGTAAAAAGAGATTGAAAATCAATCAGATCTAAATGAAAATTGGGAACAAAGAGCAGTTCACATTCTGGAATCGAAGCCCCACAAATCTTGGTCCTCTGTACCAGAAAATGCATTCGCCATTGCAGAAGATTCCAGAGCGACACAACGGTCGCGACACTTTCTCAATGGTCATCTACGATGGGAAGAATCAGGCGGCGAAAAAAAATGAAAGAAAGAGCCTCTCGCGGCGGTGAGCTGTTGAGCGCGCGATTCGGTGGCTTTCTGAGTGACCTCGGTCTGTTGTTTCTCGAAGCGAACTCGTGGCGGTGGTGATGGCAATGTCAACTTCTCTCTCCAAGGGTCAACTCATTGCTGGGAAAGCCTGATGGTGCAGGCTTGGTCGGTGGCGAGGGAGGCTTTGAAGAAGGTGTCGTCATCGACGAAGATGACTTTGGTGAGAAGCTTCATCGAATAGGAAAGGGGGTGTGAGGAGGAAGAAGGGTTCGATCTAAAATGAAATGGGGATGAGGTGTGTGCGAGCGAAAAGAAAAGGGTGAGGGAGAAAGAAAGAGAGAGTTGAGTTTCGTGAGAGTTCCTTTTTCTCAATCTCAGCACCAAAGAGAGAGAAAGCAGTGCTTTGTTTATACTCCTTACTCCTCTAAATCTGGGCCACCGTTCGAACAAACACCGCAGGGTGTATTGGACCTTCCTGGGAGAGATTCGAGATTGGACGTCATCTCCATCAAATTCGTCATATTCGAATTTGTTATGCTTATAAATTAAGGAGAAGAAATGGGAAATTGAAACATTGGTGATGGGTGACGTGAGTAGTGGTTTCCCAGAGGAAGTTATAGGGCCTTATTGTTTTATGTGTTGATAATGAGAAAAGCATGTGGCCATGGTAGACATAAGGCACTGGCACGATAGGAGGTGTATCATGATGTTTAATTGTTTCAGGTGCTGCTAATACGTGGTGGATTCATTTTCTGGGTTTATGACTAATCAAACAAATACATACTTATCAGTTTTTAATTTTTTTTTTCACAATTTGTGGGGGTTTTAAACTGCCACAAATTGTGAATTTAATATTTGGCGCTCACTATTGGCATCTAGGGAGATGGACTAAAAAAATTATTTCTCAAGTTTGAGGGACTAAAGAAAAACAAACTTTAATTTGAGGGGCTAAAAAATATTTAGTCCTAATTTGATGGACTAAAAACATATTTAAGCTTTTTCTTTTATAGTGATCACTAGATCACTAGACACTGAGTGTACTAATCCATTTGTTAGATGTTGTTTGCTAGTCAGTGAACCTTTTTCCATACCTTACTATGTGTTATATAGGTGGAGCTTGAGGAGGCTTGTTCAAAAGAATAGTTGGAGTTATAGCTTGGAGAGGCAACTAAAATACTACTTGGGTAGAGCTAAAAGTGTCTAGATAAAAAATACTTATAACTTTGAAAATTATAATGAAACTTGGTGGGTTTGTCAAGAACTGAACATAGTCTCAATGGTGAAGACGAACCAGCATAATAACATGCGTGCTCCTGTTCTTTTTGGTTTTCTTATATATATATAGCAAAGGTTTTCAAAAGTTTTATATAATTTGTTTTATCAGACAAAGCTAATCAGCCAAAGTCTGAGCTTTTCAAAAAGAATTGTAAAAACAGTTTTAAAACACAATTCAATCATCCTTCTTGTGTTTTTTTTCTTACCTTTAAACACTTCAAAAGCCCAAAATTCAGTTTTATACAACTAAAAATATTAATTAATTATTCTTTCTAATTATCCTTTAAAAAATAAATCAAATTTTTGTCTATAACATTACCTCAGGTTTACACAAGTCAAATGAGAGAGCTAGTAGTCTATAACTCTCCATAAAAATATCTAACCAATATTTGTTCATTTTTTTATCATAAAAAAAAAACATTATAAAAATCTAACCTTGACCAAAATTGTTTGGGTAAAATATGTTTTTAATCCTTATACTTTCGTTGAGTCTTTTTTTTAGTCCCCGAACTTTCACATCGTGAAATTTAGTCCCTGGACTTTATAAAAATCATGTTTTTAGTCCCTCCTCACAAACTGAAGTTAAAAAACATGCAGAAAAGGAGAGTAAGTCTAGGAGGGACTAAAAACACTTTTTTTTATAAAGTTCATGGACTAAATTGTACAATATAAAAGTTTAGGAACTAAAAACAAGATTCAACAAAAGTATAGAGATTAAAAATGTATTTAATTGTTTTACCACAAATCTTCTTCTTTTCCTTGCTACAGCCGAGACTCTATTCTTCACTCCTTCACTCTTTTCTTTTTGCTAAAATACGTTTTTCGTCCTCACAAAATTGGAAGGCACACTTTTCATTCCTGCAAATTTTTTAGTACGTTTTTCGTTCCTGCAAAATTGAAATGTGTCAAATTTTGGCCTGGAGCTAAGTTTAGACCTATACTAGGATTTTTGGTGATTATAACCGCCACAAATTACATAAAAAAACCGTCACAAATTGCAAAAAAAAAAATGCAACTTGTGGTGATTTTTCTACAATTTGTGGCGATTTTTAACAGCCAGAGATCCAATCGCCACAAATTTCAAAAACATCACCACAAATTGCATAGTGTAGGCTGAACTTAGCTCCGAACCAAATTTTGACACATTTCAATTTTGCAGGGACGAAAAATGTACTAAAAATTTTGCAAAGAAGAAAAGTGTACATTTCCAATTTTGTGAAGATGAAAAACATATTTTAGCTTTTTTTTTTCTACTCGCTTACACACTCTAAATCTTTCACTTGCAAGAATTCAAAACATAAAGGAGGTTCTCACCCAAAAAAAAACATAAAGGAGGTTTATGTCAAGTATTCTACTTCAATATCTTCACAATCAAGGCACTTCCATCACCAAGTTGTCATCTAAGATAAAGCGGAGAGTGGGAAATAACATTATTTTGATTATTGATCAATTGGTTTGTGGGAGGGATTTGCCTCCAATCCCTGTTAGTTTCAATTTTTTTTCTCTATTTGAAGTTTTAGTTTATATTATTGTCTTATGTTATTGAATTAAAAAGTTCTTTGAATATAATTTTTTTTACGTGATGGTTTTTAGGAACAGGGCATTCACCCATCTATTACTTTTTTTTTTATAGAATTTGTTACTTCTATTACGAAAAAAAAAAGATACTACCAAAATTACTTTTTTGCCCCAACTTTACACATGTCACTAGTTGGGAGTGTAACACCTTAAAAATTTGTAACAAAGGATATATTAGATACTGTGTTAGTATATATTGCAATAACTAAATAGATATTGAGATTAATTACAATTGGAAATGTAATTTAGTTAATTAAGAAATATCTAAAAACTTTGTATGATTTTATGTGGCAAATTTCGGTAAAATCCTAAGTAAACTAAAATTTAATTATACTATGTGTGATTGCACTATGTAAATTTATACTGTGTAGAGATAATTCAATTACACGTTTCCCCAGATAATTATTCACAAGTGAAATTTAATTTAATTGATTAAGAAAATTTAAATTTTATGTATGTTATTTTATATGACAAATTTTAGTGGTGAAATTCGAATTTAATTAAAATCTAATTTTTACACTGTGTGAAATTGTACTGTGTAAGATTGCACCGTATAAATTTAGACTGTGTGAGGTTAATTTGAATTACATTTTTCTAGAAAATTAACACATTAAACAAGGTTAATTAGTGTGTGATTAGCCATATTTAGTAAAAGTAAAATTAACATTTTTGCCTAAATCAACTTTAACCATTAATAGCTAAAATTTTCAAAAGCAATTTAGCCAAAAATGGCTTTGCTTGGCCGGATGAGCAAAGTCTCACTTTGCCAACAATTTCATTCAATTCCCACACTTTTAATCTCTTGGATTTTTAACACCCTTGGACCAATGACCTGCACCCCCCTTCCCAATGTGTAACTATAGCACCATTTCAAAAGGAAGACAAAAAAAAAAAAAAGTGAGAAGGAGACTTATATGTGTCTTGGCCGAGAGTTTTAGAGAGAAAGGGAGGAGCTTTTGGTTCTTGTTCTTCAAGCAGTGTTATAGCTTGTTTTGGGTAGTTTGGCATTAAATATTTGGGTAAGTAAACTCAATTTAATTTCATCTAATTTATATTTTCCTTTCTAGAATTTCTAGAGTTACAATTCTATGGTTTTGATTTTTCATTTGGTGACTAGGAAAATTTTTAGACACAAGTGTCTATTTCTTGACTTGCTTGGAAATTTTGTGTTCATCACTTGAGGTATGGAGGGGTTTCTCTTTTTCTCTAAGCTATTCTTGTTTTCTTGTTGAATGTTGATTGTTGTTCTTGTTGGTGGCCTTTAGACACCATGGGTGTCACAAGAACATGTGAAAACCTTGAAATGTGCTAGATGTTATTTTTGCACTACAGCAGTGTTTGAATTTTTTGTATTGGTTTTCGTGCATGATTTTGATGATGTAAATACACTTTTCTATGTTTTGATGCCTCTGAATGTCATGGTAATTTTTTTTTGGAATTTTTCAACCACTGCAACTATTTTTACCCGAATTATTTTCTAAAACTGTTGAATCTGGAAAATGGGATGTTTTGAATTTTATAAAATTTTGGAATGGAAACTTGGAAAACTGGAAACGTGAGTTTACTTTATAAATCATGGATACCATCTTATATTTTTTATAAAGTCGGAAAAAATTGGGAATTATTTTTACCAAATTAATCTTTAGGAAACTGAAAAGCTGGACAGTGCAGAAAATAAATGAAAAATATTACTTTTTATGAGAAATTGGCTTTGAGAAAATTATATGATTTATTTTGAGCCATGTAGAGTGTTCATGAAGTTTTCCAGAATTTTGTAAGCACTTTTTTGTAATTATTGGTATTTTTTCAATGTAAACTTTGTTTTGAAACAATAATGATATTGAAATTCAAAAAGGGCATTTTTCGTAGTTGGTTTATGCTGAAAAAATTATATGTGATGCTATACATGCTTGAGATGCTCTCTGGAAAATTAGGTGGAAAACAGACTTGAGCTTATATTTTCTAAAATTCTCGAAATACGAGAGTGTGTCCAGCCTCTGTTTTTAAATCTAAATAATTATTTAGGAATTGAATTTTTGCTTGAGATTTTTATGTGAAGAAGTATTTATATAAATGTGTATTTCTACAAATTTGTAAAATTCCAAGTTGATTTAGTATATCTAATAATTTATGAAGCTTGAATTCAGCTCTATGTGATTAATTGTAATGTACTTGAAATAATTGCGTAAGTGTTGTGGTTTGACTTATTTGTGTTAATAACGAAGTATTCCACCTAAAAAGGGGAAACTTCATATAAATGTGAGTGTATTAATTACTGATGATTGGTGCTTGAGTTGTGAGTTATTGATTATTGTTGTTTATCTTATTATAACTGTAAATTGGAGACCGGGAAGAATGTGATCATCGGGCAATGAGTACTGGATAATTTCTATGTGCATGTGAATTTTATGATGGTTTGTCGATTGTGGGAACAAAAATCTTATATTCTTGTATGGGAACAAATGGACTCCAACGGAGCACATTTGTGATGCTAGAATGTCGTTCTAGTAACTAATAATATTCATTACAAACAATAGTGAATCAATTATAAATGAGAAGAGTATGAACCTAATAATATTATGGGTTAGTAATTAATAAGTACCTATGCATATGGATGATGACGGATGTTGGACTTAGAATAAAAATTAGGACCCCATGGACTTTGAGACCCAATGACTAAATTAAGCATAAAACTTGAGAGTGAGTAAGGATTCCGATAAGATGTGATAAGATGGTGAAATCATGAATGTGGTTCATGATTGGGTAAAGTGCATTATGCATGCGTTGCTTTGGTTGTTTGAAATATTGTTTGCTTTGGATGTTGTGGGAAACAAAAGGAGAAGGAAGAACCCTTTTTCCGTTGGGTTGTGTGTGACCGTTGGAAGTGAAATGTGTTCGTGAAGAGGGCGACATGTCAATCGAGAAGGATAACCTTACACGATCAAAGCCAAATGGGCAAGTGTTGAAGAGGTTGTGTGGAAGCTTCATCTGTAGTGAGCAATGTGCTTGTGAGAGACGGGGTCGTAATGTTTAACCACTGTGAAAGTGGGGAGTTGGATCTCCGTATGGTATGTTTGGAACATATGTTGATTGAGGACCGTAGTAAAGTACCTTTCGTAGAAAAGCCCACACGGAACTGTAAAAGATGAAACCCGACAAGTAGAGTGGTTGAGGAGTCAATCCTTAGAGATTGGATGACCACACATATTGGTACCTGAGGTATGCTCGCTGACTTGCTATTTCTTGGGGGTCTGGCATCGAGTTTGTAGTCGTGTTTCCACAGAGCCGACTTGGCAACCCTGACAAATACGAGACATAACCATGTTGTTGAGAGCTCGCCATTGTACCGTGGTGAGGGTGTACTCCCAATAGTCATCCAGTTTAAATTGTGTAAGACCACTGAGTTCTGGGAGTTCCAGTGATAGCGGGCCTAAGTTGTGACGAGTTGTATGAGTTGGAAAGTTAGTGAGATGGGTTGAGTTTGTCTAGTGAGACTTGTGAGAGCACCACAATACTGTGGTTGATGTTGTGCGTTTGTGATTGTTTGTGACCGGAAGGTCGTTTGGTTGTTGGTTTAGAGGACGAGGATGACTCACTCTATACGCTTTTTTTATAGATAAATG
Organism: Pueraria montana var. lobata; assembly: GCA_026413185.1. Classification (NCBI taxonomy): domain Eukaryota; kingdom Viridiplantae; phylum Streptophyta; class Magnoliopsida; order Fabales; family Fabaceae; genus Pueraria; species Pueraria montana. The sequence goes on along the minus strand of CM048651.1, from coordinate 15,274,624 downwards.
ATCCTGTGCAAACAGCAAAGATGGAATGGAAAAGCTACAAGAAGCACTGTGGACACGGGAGGACATCTTAAGAGAAATAAGAGGATCCTTCGAGGGTGCTACATGGGTTAATTGGGTATTTTGAATTTTCATTGAGTCACTGCTCTGAATCTCTGTCCTTTCTTGTATAAAAGAAGGTAGACTAGATTTTAATTGAAGTGAATAAAATAACACAAGAAGGAGGGGTTGGATTGTGTTTTCATAAATTTTGATGTCTTTTGAAAAATTCTGAAGTAACTCAGAATGTAGGATGTTCATAATGAATATTCGTTCTGAGTTCATAAGGAGTTCTTTAGTAGTTTCCAGAAAATGTTTACTCAGAATGAAACTTCAAGTTCTCTGTGTATGAAGAGATCTTTCCAAAATATATTTTATATTTGAAACACTATTTTAAAGAGGTTTCATTTAAGTATGTAAAACAAAAAATGTTTTATCAAATAAATAGCAAAGGAAAGAGTAAGGAAAGATCACACGGGGAATTTTTATACTGGTTCACCCCAAACCCAGGGCTACATCAAGTCCTCACTCTTTAGTGAGATTTTCAATAAAATCAACACCATAACTAGTCACCACTGGCTTACACAACAACCTCAACAGGTTCACCACATCATAGAGCTCACATAAGCTCTTTACACAACAACAACAGTGTCACCACATTGCAACAAAGGTACTCCCTCACCACAACACCACACCTTGGTCTTGGCTTGGAGATTTCACTTAATACAATACAGGGTATCTGTGATTTACTGCACAGATTACATATTATCCCTAACAGGGGATTTCCACTCAAGAAATACAATCACACTTCTTTCTTGTTTACAAGGAAAACTCACTAGAAATAATACAGAAGTGGGTCACTCTCACTGAAAGGCTTAAAGCAGGAAACTAACAAATCCTCAGTGAGGAAGAAAGGCTTGAGTAGCTCTCTTTCTTGCTTGCTTCAAGGTGCTTTGAAAGGCTTCCAAGAGGTCCCTTTTATAGTGTTCAAATGGTAGCCGCTGGGCTCTTGGCACAGCTGTTTCCTTGACAAAAATTTTGAATTATGCCAGCTGTGTGTGACCTGTCATCATTTTGAATCTGTTCTGAACAAACCATTCTAATAAACAGATTCTGATGAACTTATGAAGATACATCATAATTGCATTATGATGTTTGCTGAGGAAAGACCTATTCTAATGTAGGTTCCTTCTGATGAAGACTTCATGATGGGGCTTTGTAAGGAGCACATCTTTATCCCTACTAATCAACTCTTCACAGCACTGATCATTTTGAAGCAGCTTGCTTCAACATATCTACTTAGTATGTTGTTGTTGGTGTTGAATGAATTTTGTCCTTGGTGCAAACTTCTAAAAGTTCTTCTTAGCTACAATCTGATGTTCCATATCAGATTCTTTAGGACCCATCTCAATTATCAATCTCTTACATCTTTCTTTTCTATTAACATCAATCTTCTTACGAACCCCCAGTAATTGTGGTCCATATGAAAGATGTGATGTTGTCCACTTCAGTCTTATGATGAGTCCTCTGTGTTTGTGACTGCATATGGACGACATGAAGTTACAATCCATTCTATTCTGATACCTCAGTCTTCTGATGAGCCCTTTGTGTTTATGGCTGCATTCGGAAGACATGTTGTTGATCTTCATTTCGTTTTGATGCATAGAGTTTTCAGGGTCTAGCCTTCAACACATCATGTAGATGTGATCATTTCATAACCAATTTGTCTTGATTCTGGATAACATCATTATGATGCTTCTTCTTCTACAGCTTCATTCTGATGGTGTAGTTTCTGATCTTTCTTTGAATAAGACAGTCTTGATCTTGCAAACTTAGAGGAAGCACTGGCTTCATTATGCAGATGAGGCTTCATGTGATGCATAGTTGAGACATCCATTCTGAGCTTGTTCTGAACTCACCAGAATGCTTGTTTTCAATCTGCTCTTAATATGATCTAAAACACTTAGCAGATTGTTAGCTTGTAGAGCTTCATTATTCAATTTGCAAACACTAATAGTTTGTCATAACTAAGGGTTTTGGATTCAACATTCATATCATGATGTATTGATTTCTTATATGTGACTTAAATGTATAATGTGTTTAATTCCAAGAATGTAAATGCATAAGTATATCTTGTGTAATAGAATAGTACAATGATGAATTTGGGGATGTTCTTAATTAAGGATGATTTTGTTATGTTTCATGGTTTACAACGAAGTTAATGTATTGTAAAATGAGTTTGATTTACTAAGATCGATATTAAAAAAAAAAGGGTTTTAATATGATGATAAGTTATTATGGATGATCGTCGTTTGGAATTTGAAGTAGTCACGTTTTTAAGGAAAACAAATTTCTCCATATTTTAAAGGTTATTTTCAATAATTGGGTATCAAATTACTTCACAATTTTCTTAATTAATAAGAAAATCTATAATAGTAACAAGGGGTGTTATAGGGAGAATTTTTTTCCTTCCACTTTTTTTTTTCTCTTTCTTTCAATTTTTTATTCATTTTCTCCTTTCTTTTTATTATTACTATATGATATGTCAAAAATTATTTAATTTAAAATATAATTTTAATGTTCAATATTATTGTACAATAATATTTTTGCAAAATAAAATATATCTATTACTAAATAGGAAAAGGAAGTACTACCAAAATTATTTTTTTGCCTCCAACTTTACACATGTCGCTATTTGGGAGAACTTTTTCCCTTCCACTTTTTTTTTTATCTTTTTCTTTCACTTTTTTTTTATTTCTTTTCTCCTTTTTTCTTTTTCTTATTACTATATGACGTGTCAAAAATATATTTTTAATGTTCAATATTATTGTACAATAATATTTTTACAGGATAAAATAATAAAATAAATAATGTTGAATTATTATTTTGTTTAGAAGTCACTAACAAGGAAACTATTGATATGAATATCACACACACACGCGCGCACACGCACACACACACACACAACCCTCTTTGCTATCTGCTCCCACAAACACGAAGTTCGAAATGATTACAATCACAACCACAATTGTCACAACACAAGGTAAGCTTACCAAAATAGACATACTTAAACTGAGCTACGTCCAGTTCTCCTTCAAAAACCTTTGAAGGGTTCTACTAATCAGTATCTGATTACTCACAAGTATTCTAACCTTGCCACTTCTGGCTACAAGTATTCTTTAAGCCACTCCTGGCACACCTTTAATCTCCCCCTGAGATTAAAAACAAACCCAAGTATTATTTAACACTAAGCCACTCCTAGCTTTCCAAACAGAATTGTTTGAGTATAGAAAGTAAGAATAACTCTCACAGAGAGGATATTACAATAAACACGAATACACAGAATCGCTTAGCAAAGCTAAGTAGAAAGCTCATTTTGCTTAAGTGTTGATCGTCCAGTCGTTTTGACAGAGATTCAGCTCTTTTTGAATTTTTCATTTTTTTGATACTTGAGCTCATTCCTCTATTTATAGGCAGCTTGGTGTAAAGTATCCGTTGTGGGATCTGTTCCTTTTCCATAAGCGGTTCTCTCCAAAACATGTGATCGTTGTCACGTTTCGACTTGGGGTGGAGAGTTAGAGGAGACAGCCGTACATGTAGCGCCTCTGCTACTTGTACTTTTTCTGCAGAGAGAAACTTCTCTTTTCCTGTTCAATACTATTCGAAAAATCAAATAGAATGACATGTTAGAATGAGAGAGAATAATCGTTGCATTACAGAGAATTACCATCGAAAACGTATTGTCATATGATATTACTTTTTAAGATAGAAACCACAGTGTGGGTTATATAGTCATTGGACGCTTGCTCCCACAGGAGCATTGGACGCTGACTGTAGTATATTTACAAAACACATTTGTACGTTTCTTATTAAAAGATAAAGTCAAGGTTTGAGAGATACAATACCATTGCGGCATTGGACGACGTAAATCCTATAACACTCAAACAAGATCATTAGATACTTCAAATTTTATCCTTTAATTGTTATCATCAAAACCGAAATTCGAGGGGTTGGACATCGTCCAAGGTCTTAGAACCTAACAATCTCCCCCTTTTTGATGATGACAAATAATGTTAAATTTTGATATTTACAGTCACATAATCATATATGAATACAATGAATCAAGTTAGAGATGATTATGTTATTCCAGTGTATAAATGTGAAATGAAGTACTCCCCCTGAGTTCAACATTTCTTATGCATCTGATAACAGAGAATAATAAATAGCAAGAATATATAAGATATAACATATATCAGAGTGTAAAACATATCAAGGATATGGATGCGGAATTTATGAAATAAACACCTCATGTATTAAAGATGTTTTGATAATAAAAAAAAAAAAACCAATATATTCACAGAGTTTTAGCTATATACTTCTATGACATCAAAATTCCAATTTCTCCCCCTTTGTCATTAACAAAAATGGGTTTGAAAGATGGAAAAATGACTTGACCATCATGGTCACCTATGGCTGTGGAGGTGGTTCTTGTGGTGGTGGTGGTGGTTGTTCTGGTGGCGCTTGGATAGGTAGTGCTGGTTGATGAGGTTGTGGTTGGACGGGTAGAACTGCATGAGCAACTTGTCCAAGCAAGGTGGCTGTTGTATTTTGAATTTGGTTCACAAGCGTCTGGGAGAGGCTCATGAAATGTTCAGTGATAGCATTCTGCAGCATCAGACGATGTTGAGCAGCCTCAGCCGGTTGCCTTTGCTGAAATGCTTGAAGAGCTGCTTCGATTTCCAGCTGTTGTTGCCTCAGAGCCTGTTGCACTATCTCGTGAACACGATCTTCTGAGACCCCCTGAGGTTCAGCAAATCGCAAGGGATGGATGCCCCTTGGACTTGAAGATCCTGTGGGAACCAGTTGATGTGTACCCGAATGAGCTTCAGTAGAAGCATCAACAATGGGGAAGTTGGTTATATCTTCAGCAGTAGGCTTTGCTGCAGTTGATTCCATGGGCTTGGATGCTTCAACAATGGGCTCTCTATCATCCTTGGACTTTCCAGATTGGACGGTAGGTTCTTCATGTGAAGTGACAAAGTGTTCCACGTCCACTGGTACAGATGGGTCCAGGTCAAGATGAGCTAGCACCTTTGTTACTTTGGCAGATGCTTCATCCAACTCTGCTTGTGTAGCTTTCGACTTGGCAACCTTATCTTCCTTTTCTGTGGTTGTGGTCTCAGCTTCCTCAAGAGCCAGCTGCTCTAGACGAGCTTGTTCTGCTGCTATGGCTTCTTCTGCTTTGTACTCCTCATGCAGAGTTTGGAGTTCCTCCACAAACTTTGTGCGTTCCAGTGTTCGAAGATCGAACACTTTGTTGCTTCTGATGATTGGCAATGACTTCATTAACTCCAGATAATCATCTGAATCTTTTAGAAAGCAGGCAAAGGTGTCAGAGAAGTGGTGAGTCTTCACTGGACGCAACACCTCAAGACTATGAGGGGGGTGAACAAAGTCATCATTGGAGCTGCCGGAGGAGGAGGCCTTCTGGGAGTCGTTCCATAAGATCTGGCGCCAAAAGGTCATGGAATCAAAAGTTCCAAGTGAACGTGTAAGCTTACCAGTCTTGTCAAACAGATGACCCCAGGTATGAGAGGAATTTTGCAGGGTTTCAACTTTCTCTTCCCTGCTTGGCATCTCAATGCCGTAGAACTTGTAGCCTTTCTTTCGACCAGCATCATATAAGGGTAGTCTAGGACATACCCTGTCTGGTACAAACTTTATTTCTGTGGCGCGGCTTATGTGAAGGTTTGGTGGGTAGGCGATGGCTTGGTTTGGTATATATATTTGTTGAAGAAGTTTTCCAAGTTCATCATAGTCGCCTGGCTGGAAGTTTAGCACTGGAGTTCCAGTAGGTAGAGGCAGGAACTTTGTGATGGGAGTCCAGATGCGAACATCCTTGACCCACTCTACATCAGGACGCTGCTTCGATATGGAAGGGTCCAGACTTTCTTTAATGGCCAACTGTAACTCTGCGGCCAGTTCAATATCCCTGCTAACAGGGGGCTTCTTGGACGGTGCCTTCTTTTTTCTTGGAGCCTTCCCTTTCTGCTCCGCAACCGTCTTTGTGAGTCGAGAAGCAACCTCTACTTCTGGTGCAGGCAGGTTTGCTGTTGCTGGACGCACTCTTTGCTGAGTTCCAGTTGGACAGGAGTAAGGATGAGGCATGCGGATCAAGTGTGGATACACTTCTCTCGTCCAATTGGGCAGAGGATTGCTGATGATCGCTCCTTCTGGCATAGCAGCATAGTCAGCTGAAAGAACATGAGCGTAATCATACCTCGTCTACTCTGGTGCTAAGACAGTAGTCAAATGCCTCTTCAAGGGCTCTTGTAGAGGTCTCCGGATCACATCACTTTTCTTACAGTAATTCTGTTTATTTCGTGTAAGGAATGCAACCGGGAAACGTTCTCTATCTTCTTCGTCTTTGGTTTTCTGCTTGGGGGGTATGATCCATGGGGACCAGGAATCCCTCCATGCATCCCTTGGACGCACAAACTTGGACAAGTCCAAGCGAAGATGTGGATGCTGGGTTGTTGATGTGGATGGAGCACTGGATGTTGCTGGTAGTAGGATGCTAGTGGATATGCTGTCGGTGTCTTGAGAGGAAGGTGGTAGAACTGCAATTCTCCTTGGCCTTGCTGCCTGAGTCTTGACTCGTCGCGGCACGTTAGAAGGAAAGGAAATTGGTTTAGCAGGTTGTACCTTCTGCTTCTTTTGCTGAGGGTCCTCCGTCTCCTCTGCTTTCTTCATGATTTGACCAATTGGGATCTGGTCATCATCATCAGAGTCGTCCAGTAGTTGAAGCTTCCGAACCTTTGGCTTTTCTGGAGCAGGCTTTACTGGAGCTGTCTTTGGACGCTGCTCAACTTGAGCAGGTCTGGATGCATCGGTCCTTGGACACTTCTCTGCTGGGAACTGAGCAGTGCACGTGTCAGCATGTCTTTTCTTGGTTCTTCTCTCCTTTTCAGCATCTTCCTCATGCTTCTGAGACATTTGACGTGTTATCTTTCTGCTCTCTTGTTCCTCCATCAACCTTTTGATCTTTTTGCCAATACCAAGAAGATCAATCTCCTCTTCATCATCATTGGAGATGATCTTGCTCTGTTCATGTCGTTGCTTGTTGATGGTATCTTCGTCCAGGTCCCTTAAGACCTTGGCTGTTAGCTTGATCTTCATAAGTTTTATGTTGGACTCACCAAATAGTTGTTGTGTTGCTACCATTTGCCCTTTCTTCACAATAGCTTCGTAAACATCTTCTTCCAGTTCATCAAAGAAGCGTTGATAGACCTTCTGGTCCCAGAAGATCTTGTTCAGTAGGGCGGCGTAGAAAATGTCATCATTGCCACCAACAGACTTCATCATTCTCACGATATTGATGTAAATGGTGTGAGGGAGGTTGAAGGGAATACCTTCCATAATATAGAATATCATGAACTTGTGTAAGTCCGTGACTGAGTCCTTAGACCCAGCTTTGTGCAGGATACTCTTGTTGTACACCTGTTGCCAGATTTTTGCTTCCTCACACAGGTTCCTGTACTCAATCCTTATTGAGTCGGTGGATTTGGTCTTGCAAAGCACGTTCGCAACGTGATTGCCGTACTGCTTGGCCCAGTCTGTTCTGTACTGGTTCTGCTCCCTAATGTAACCAGTTACCTTTGCAATGGTCTCGGTGGACAGTGTCACCTCTCGTCCAAGAACCGTGGCCACGAGCTCCCTTGTGCTCTAGAATTTGGCATTTCTCCAGAACATTCTAATCAACTCAGGGAATATCTTCTGGTTTTCATTGAAGTAGCCTCTGATTCCACACTTCAAAAGGCTCTCGTTCAGGTTCTGTCCCAACTTCTCAAGCTTTTCGATGTCGAAGAAGTGCTCAATGTGCACTGTAGCAGCACCTTGGCACACAACTATGGTTTCAGGGTAGGTGAGGACGTCGAGTTCCGAGTTGCTTGAGCTTGCAGAGTTCGACATGGTAGAAAAGTTTGGATTTTTAGGTTTTCTGATAGGGTTTTGGGTTTCTGAGAGAGAGAGCTTAATGGTGATGATAATCTCAGAGAAGATGGGTACGGTAAGGATTTTTTGAGGCGATTTGGTAGTTGTAAATATGGGCTTTGTTCGGAGAATGCAAAATGGTTTTGGGCTTTTTGAATATTTGAAATGTAAATGACGCCATAAAACCCGTCATAATGAGGCGTGCGAAGAATGTGGGTAACTGTGTACGGTTATTAACATTTTGGTGACATACTTACTCTTAAAACGTACCGTTTTGATCATTTGAACAATGAAAGAAAAAAAAAACTAAGATAAAAGCATCATCTAGATATTGGACTTAAGTGAGATATATGCAATGCATGTATGACTTAGTGTTCCTTGGACGACATGTCCTTTGGACTCTATGGTTTTATTGGACGCATCATGTAGATGTTAATCATTCCTTTACAGAGTCCATGCCAAGTTTGTTCCTCAGAAGGATTAACTTGTCTTCAGTAGACACTAATTTTGCGTGGAGAAAATAATATTGATTATGTTGATTTAATTTGATTTTTTATGTAATTAAATATATATTAATTATGTAAAATAAATTTTAACTTTGATTGGACAAAGTCTATAGTAACAAAGTTTATTCATGTGAATTCGATGTAAATTTTCTTACTTATTTTTATAAAAAATGTTTATCCCCGTGTGTTATATTTTATATATTTAATATGATAAGTTAAGATTTCAGATAAATAGTTCATCCAGTGAAAATTTTCTACTTGATTCTATTAATAAAAAAAATTCATCCCTATGTGTTGCATTTTATATATAAATTTTATTTTAATATATTGATATATACATATCAAAGTATAAAAGAAAACTAAAATTTGTTTAAGTAGAAGAAAATCATGAATAATTTATTTAAGTGAGAAGGTAATAAATAAAAACGAATAATTATTTGTTTAAAAATTAATTTTAGACACTAATTTTGCCTGAAGAAAATAATAGTGATTATGTTTATTTAATTTTTTTATGTTATTAAATATATATTAATTATGTAAAATACATTTTAACTTCGATTGGACAAAAAATTTTAGTAAAAAAGTTTATCCTTGTGAATTTTGTGTAATTTTTTTCTACTTTTTTTTATAAAAAATTTCAACCCCATTTGTTATATTTATATTACGGTTTCTTGTGCAACTAACGACACTGCCTACCCACGTTATTATTTTGTTTCATTTTTTCTATGTTTTTTTTAAAAAAAATTATTACTTAACTTAAATAATAAACTAATATAAAAAAATGATGTGGCATGCAAACTCAATTACAAAAATATGACTAGGATGACTATGTGTACACATTTTAACAGATAAGGCTAACAGAGTTAGCATCAGGATCAAACTAAGGTATTTCCAAAATGTAAGGGTTCAAATGTAATGAAATTGTTTTCGAAGGACTAAATTCAATTAGGGTACATTTTTAGAGGACTAAAAACATATTTAACAATACTTTTTTCATTTTAGTACCCTGATAAGCACCAAAAGTAGACTATTTCCAAATTGCAGGACAAAAGAAAACACTTTTTAATTTGGTGACCAAAAATAAATTTAGTTAAAATTTGAAGGATTAAAAAGATATTTAGACTTAAATATAATATCAATATAAAGGTTTTTACACTTTTCTCTCATAGGATGCTTGTCTCCATCAAAAGACGTCGTAACAATTAATTGAGATAGGAGGGAAACTCAATGGGAAAGAGGAGGGGGAGGGGGACTAATGAAGCTGAAACTCATCGCAATATAAGCAACAATTGCTAGGTGACAAATTAACAAAAAAAAAATAGTTTAATTTATGTCAAGCAGACAAGCTATGACATTTACAGGTAACAATAAAGCAAATACACATATTCATGCATATTTATACAAAATTCTTTTCGTAGTAATATAATATAGTAAGCTGAAAAATTACCTTGAACCATTCTTCAACGACTTTTGATAATATTAACATTTCATAACTGTTGATATATCAATGATAGATTAAAATAGGGGTCATGATTAGGTATAGTGGAATTGACCAAAACTCAAGAAAGCAATTAAACAATTGTTGATACTATATATGATTTAATTTGGTGGATTTTCCTGGTAAGTGATCACTTGCATCAATTGTAATAATAAAGCAAATAATTAAGTAACATATTCATTCACACATATACAAAATTCTTTTCGAAGTATTGTGATAATAACACGGAAATATATTACCTTCAAACATTCTCGAGAGACCTTTCATGTAATATTAGAATTTTATAATTGTTAATAGATAAATCATAGACCATGTACCAAAAGTTGTTGGCACAAGTGGTTCGACACTTGGGTTCTTTAACTAAGGTCTGGGGTTCGATCCCCGGTTTGGGCTTGGAGTCGTAATTGGAGGTACCACTTTATCCCAAAATGGGTCAACCCTGTGGGAGGAGGATTAGTAATAGGAGGTTATTAGTTCCTAAAAAGTCTCAATTTTTATGATTATATTTCGGCTTAAATATGTTTTTAGTCTCTCAAATGTGGGTAATTTTTTTTTAGTCCTTCAAAATTAAAACTATTTTTTTTGGTCCCTTGTTAACGGATTGGCAAGCGTACCAAATCGCACAAGTAGTAAAATGGATAAGTCCAAGTATCGTTTTCCCAAGGGACTTTCATAATATAGGCAATGTTCACACAGATATTAGCTAAGCCAAACAGATTTCACAAGAAAGCAGTAAAAACACAAACTTTAGTTGGTTTTGTGGAACTTTAAAGCAGATCTAGTGCATAACAGAAAATAAAATGATATTTTTGTGGTTTTATAACAGAACACAGCAGTAAACAAAGGTTAAAAACATATATATAACAATGTTGTAGGGGTTAGATCTCACCAAACTCTACTCTCTTCTTACATGGACACATAATACATATTCCATTTGCATTTAGATGTTAAAATCAGTCAATAAAAACGTTCTCAGCCCTAATCCCTTAGGTGCAGAGAGTCTTAGTTCCTTCCCTAAGCCTTGATCCCTCAACAACTTAACAAAGAAACTAGCTTTAAGCCTAGTGACACAAGATAACTCATGAACTAAGCTCCATTCCTAGACACAAAGTTCATGAGGTATATTGCTTCAGATCTAGACAATAAAAGTGTTTCCCAACAACAATCATGTCCAAAGATCATGCTATGGGTGGCCATTCCACAACAAGCTTTAAGTAAAGAAGCAAAATACTAACATTAAACACAAATCTGCAGAATATATATGTAAAAATACCAAAAGATACAAGAGAGTTTGAGTATGGTTATATCTAACCCCTTACAACTGAAGAACTCAGCCACTCATGGACATGAGCAGCTGCAAAATACACATGGAGGGGAAGGAGATGAAGAAGAACACCAAGAACAAAGGAGAGAGCTTTTCTCTCCAATAGAACACTACAAAACGAAATTACAGAACAAAATAGGAGTGAGTCCTCAGACTACTGTCATACATGAGGGTCAGCCCTTTATATACATGTGCAGAATTTCTTTAAGTGACAAATCGCTCAGCCAAAAAATCTGGCTTGGCTGATTGGCAAATTCTGCTACTGCATCAGAATGCTACTGCAGATGACCCTTCAATGCTTCCAAAACATCATAATGCAGCTCCAAAATGTGTTCTACATCTTCAATCTCCTCTTTCTACAAAAGTGGGGAAAAAAACTAAGATATAACCATAAAACTAGAAAATTAAACTAATGTTAACTAAATTATGAAATTAAAGCAAATTGAGTAAAACAACACTCCAAATGAGAGAAAAAGAGAGATAATTGCCTTAAAAATCACTTAAAAAGTAAGTAATTACAGCAACTAACAACTCCCCCAAACTTGGAGTTTTGCTTGTCCTCAAGCAAAAGATAAAAACAACACAACACTAACTAGCTTACTAAACTGAAAATACTAACACTAAAACAGAAAACATGGACTAAGATCAATCCCATCCTAACAAATCCAAAACATGCTTTCATTTAAAACTTGAAAAGCATCAAACCAATGATTCAAATTTAACCATGGTGCTTATACCGAGACCATAACAAGGATGCAAGTACCTAAATTTCAAAGAAATGAAACAAGCATAACAATCAAAATTTGACAAAATCCAAGAATGTTTGATTCTTTTCACTCAAGTGTCTCACTCAAGCACCAATTTATTTAGGTGCTGAATTCTCACAATCATCACACAATGGAAACCATCCAGCAGTTTTGCTTTCCTTCTCAATGTAACGAAATTTATGCAGAAAAATTAAGATCACAAGGACTTGATCAAGGGTTGAAACATGGCTAGGCTTGAAAGGAGTTTGATTTTTCTAGATAAACAAAACACCATGAGATAAAGAGAGCAATCAATGCATTTTTCAGATTTTACCCAATCCCTCTTGTTTTCTCACAATGAAAGAGATAGTATCTCAAATTAAGCTCAAAGACATGCCACTATAATTACAACAAGAATCACAACTTTATTTCCTTTTCTTTTTCTTTTTCTTTTCTCATTTTTTTTCATTCTTTTTTTTTTTTTTTACATGGAACTTAAAGAACATAAACATACATAGTTGTGACACTCTTTTTAATTTAATGAAAGTGATCCAACAATTGTTCCCAAGTTCTTCCTTTCATGCAAGATTTCCCCCAAACTTATTCTAAACCCAACACATGTAATTGCTCTCCTATCCAATGGTAAGGAAAGTGAATTGTTTTTCATTTAGGCTCATGGGTTATCATGACAGAAATTAATTCAATTAAGGCTCAAAGGGGCTGCACAAAAAGGATGACAAAAACAGGGAAGGCTTTTTGGCTCTAGGATTCACAATCATCAAACAAACTTTGCCTTGATCATTTCTTTATTAACATGCAAAAATCATCACAAGAGAATTGTTCAAAACCAAGTGTGGTGCCAAAGGTGGCACTCATAATCATTTGAGACATCACACAACTCACAAGAATCATTTCTCAAACATTCTTCAAACCTGTCATCAAAATCATGTTTTGCTTGAAACATTTTCTCAAAAACACACATGCATCCAAGCTATGCTAACAAAACGTGCAGCCACAAAAATCATTCAAATCATGGTTTCGCAAACACATTTTTCTTTAAACAGCATGAGAAACAAGCAAGGATAACGCACGATGGGATTTTTCTAAGGCCATGAACAACCACAACATTAAAATTAAACTTGCAACCAACAAACTACTAAACATGCACTGAACTGAAAACTAAAATACTAAAAGCTGTAAATGCAGAAAATTAAATTGTCCTGAAAGCATGGGGATAAAACAAACAAATCCCTCCATCAAACATCATCATCCTCTTTGGCATCAGAATTGCCGAACTCCTCTTCTTCTTCTTCAGTTCCTTCTTCCTCCACCTCACTTTCTTCCTCTGCCACAGCTTCATCTACCGCTGCAGCTCCTTGGTCTCCAGCCTCAGCAGCAGCATCATTACTAGCAACAGCATCAGCAGTAGCTACACCCCCCAAAAAGAGAGGTCTGTCCCCAGGCCATGCAGTAATAGCTTCAAACTTGAAAGGGTATGGCCAATGGAGATGTCCATGAGGTCTTGAGGGGGAGCCCGAGAGGAAGAACCTCTCCTTGAGATTCTTTGTTTCTTGGCAGAGGGGGTTGAGGCTTCAACAGGGAGCTTTTGCTTAGGAGCCATGCTATAAAACAGAACAGAAACAAAACAAAAATAGAACAGAAGGCATAAAAATTAAATCAGTCAGTGACACAAATGAGAAACAAGAAACAGAAAAATAAGTTAAGACAGAAATCACAACATAATTGAAACACAACACATATAAAAGAAAAGAAAAACAGAAAAAAGGAATTGATGAAAAGCTAAATATAGAACTGAGAATCCACAAAACAGCAAGAATATTTCGTCACATGCAAGTGCAGGAACAGAAAATGCACACAGCAATGTGCAGGGAATTTGGCTTAGCATCCACAGGATGGCTTCGCCAAATTCCACTTAATCTGATATTTTTACAATTGTGCAGAGAGATGTAGTTCCAGCACTGGTGCGTGACAAATCCAACAAGAAAGACACAGTGGTCCCAGTTCTTAGGTAATGAAAAATACACGTGCAAACAAGAAGAAAAAGAAAAAGAAAAAGAAAAAGACAAAGGGGAGCTTTTTGGGTAAAACAGAGAATGCACAAAGGACCATGTGCTCCCCTTTAGTACACAGAAGCAGCAGCTAACAGAAAAATATTAAACAAGATACAACAGCATAGGGACCCAAAACATGGTCCCAAAACACAGAGAAAATAAGAACCTTTGAAGAATATTCAGAAAATAAGCACTTGAACCATCAGTGGTCCAAAAAAACAAACGAAAAGGACAAGATCCACACAGATTCAAACATTAAAAACAAGAACAAAAACTGAAAAAGGAAAAACAGAAAGGGAATAACAGCAGATTTTCCAAAATCTGAACAGCAACACAAAAGGGAAAAGAGAGAACAAACACGTGACTACCTCCAATAGGGAAAGATATCCCAAAAAGGTACAAACAACAGAAAACATACAAAAAGGTTGCACTTGTTCAACAACCAAAAATCGAAAAGGACATACCACTCAAGGGAAACTTCAAAACAAGAGATAGAGAAAAAAAAAATTATAGCAAAACCTTTGACCTTTGTCAACGAAAAGGGAAGAGAATAGAAAACTCACACACAAAAAGGTCAAAGTTTTAACATGAAACACAAACATAACCAAACAATGTATATGCTTCCAAAAGTTGCAACAGAGAAAACTAAAAAGAAAATAACAGAAAAACAGATTCATGAAAAACAAAGGACCCTAGGATCTTTTCCAGAAAAGAGATGAAAATGATAGTAGACAAGGGAGTAGAAATCACGGAAGAAAGACTCACGTGTGGATAGAAACGGCGATGCTCAAGGTGGAGATGGGAGTAGACCGAGAGGGAGGAGTCACAGTCCTAGTGATGGATGCTGAGTTGAGGGATGAAGCAAGTTGCAAGCTTAGAGGTATGATGGGATTGTAAGAGTAGGACTGAGTGGAAAGTTGAAGGGTTGGGAGTCTAGGGGCAGACGTGAGGGTGTGGGGAAAGGGTAAGTCTGATTTGGGGAAGGGTTGAAGGTAGGTAGCTGTAATAAAGTGTCAGAAATTTCTGATTGGAGGAGAGGTGGGTGAGGTGACGTGATTGGAGAAGAAGGGAGGTGAATAGGGAAAGGTAACAGTAGCTATAGGGAAACGTGACTGAGAAGGGTGGGGACGTTATGGGGTAAATCAAAAGTCATGGAACGCGGGAAAAATTTGAAAAAGATCAGAGGGTCTGAATAAGTGGAAAACGGCTTGGCCATGAGGCATGGCTTGGCAGAAAGCTCGAATTTGGATAGGGATCACAAAGTGGCTTTTGGCTTAACCATGGAACTTGGCTAGACTAAAAAAAATGCATGGAATTGAATTTATTGCTTCCAGTGGTTTTGGCTTGGAGCCAGTATCAGTGGCTTGAGCCAAAAGTCACTTAAGAGCAATAATTCTTGCACAGACATGACCAGAATGCGAATTATGCAGAACTGAATCTAAGCACTGCAATGTAATAGACAAATGGGACATATGCAGCTACTGAATGATGCTTCTAAATGATCACATTACAAAGAAAAAAAAATTAGCACAAACAGCACACAAAATTCACACAAGGATCAAACACATGAACTCTAAATGATCAAAGCACACAACTAACTAAATTTAACAATTCAAAAATGCAGATTACAGAAATAAAATGGTAAGAAAACTGGGTTGCCTCCCAGGTAGCGCTCTTTTAATGTCATTAGCTTGACATTTGGTGACCTCAAGGGTCACTTAGATGCAGAATTATGGTCAGCCTCTCAATTTCACCCCTCAAAAAGGTCTTAAATCTCTGTCCATTGACAGTTCAGCTTCTTCCTGATGAAGGGTCCTCCTCCAAGTCAACGACACCATAGGATTTGACTTCGTTGATGATGAAAGGACCTGACCATTTGAATTTCAGCTTGCTTTCTGCTTATGATACTTGGAGTACTCATATGCATCAATCCCTATTTTCTCTAACTCATGCAATTGTTGAAGCTTTTTCTCTCCATAAACCATTTGGAAGGAAGACAAGTCAATTGGTGCTTTGAATGCAGTCCAGTGAGTCCATGAAGTATCATTTGGCTTCGTTTCCTCCGCCTTCTCCTCCTTCTTCAAGTCTTTAATTTTAACTTCATATGGAGGGACCTCTTTTAGAACATTGGGACTTTGGAAATTTTCTTCAATTTCCTTTTCTTCCTCCTCATCGAGGGCTTCAATTGCATCATTAAGAGGCTTTTCAAGGGAAGAGGAGATATGAAACTGTTTCTTACTGTCCACAAAATCTTCATCAAGCACATTCAATTGAAAACACATACTTTCATCATCATAAGATGACATTTGTTCAGCAGCTTCAGAGAAAGGAACCTTGATTTGCAACTGCTTGCATGTCTCTAGGAACCGTGTAAATTGCCTCTCCTTGTTCTTCCTTGTTGGAGCATGAGGATAAGGAAGGTTCTTGATGGGAGGGCTCCTTAAGGCATTCTTCTCTTCTCTTGCAATTTGGCTCTTAGTTTTCTTCTGCTCTTCTCTATTTTTCACCACCAACTTCTCACCCTTATCACCATTTTTCTTTTCACTATTCTCATCTCTCTCAATATTTTTATCAATGTTATTCTCATTCTCATATTTTCTCTCATTAACAACATTTTCACTCTCATTTTTCTCTTTACTCACTTCACCCGTTGCAATGATGGCATTAAAGTGCTTCGTGGGACTAGTTTCTGCATTGGCTGCAAATGATCCACTTTGTTGCTCCGCCAATTGCTTTGCTAATTGTCCCACTTGTACCTTAAGGTTCTTGTTTGAAGCATCGGTGTTCTTTTGGTTAGTGATAGAGACTTGCATGAATTGATTGAGAGTCTCTTCCAACATAGAAGTATGGTCTTGATGAAAAGGTTGATGTTGTTGGTTGTGGTGAGGTGATCCACTTGAAGAACCGACATCTTGTTCCCATCCAAAATTGTTATTGTTCCTCCACCCTTGATTGAAGGAATTCGAGTAGAGAATGCTGCCATAATTGCCTTGCCAGTTTTGATTCCCCATATAATTTATCTCTTCTTGGGAACCTAATGACATGATGCATTGACCACTTTGATGACCACCGCCACATAACTCACAACTTAAGACTTGTTGCGGTCCTAATGAAGTGGCTTGCAAGCTTTGAAATTGTTGTGGAATCCTTGAGATTTGCTTGGTGAGTGCTTCTAATTGTTGAGTGAGGAGCTTGTTTTGAGCAAAGAGCACATCTTGGGAATTCATCTCTAGGACACCTCTTCTTTGCACCATAGCTTTATCATGTTGGACCTCATAATCATTTGAAGCCATATTCTCAATGATCTCTCTAGCTTCATTGGGTGTCTTCCCCATAATCTTGCTACCAGCTGCAACATTAAGAAGGAGCTTAGTTTGAGGCCTTAACCCCACCAAGAAAGTATTGATTTGTGCTCCTTTATCAAGCCCATGAGGTGGACATTTTCTCAACAATCTATTGAATCGTTCCCAAGCTTCACACAATGGCTCATCCCATCCTTGTACAAAGGTAGAAATTGCCACCTTCCTTTGATTGATCTTTGATTGAGGGAAGAATCGATTCAAAAACTTGTCTACTAGCTCATCCCAACTCATAACACTATTCGGAGGAAATGATCGGAACCAATCTTTGGCCTTCCCATTAAGAGAAAATGGAAAGAGACCAATTCAGATGACATCATCATGCACTTGAAAGATCTTCACCGTGTTACAAATTTCCACAAAAGTGGTCAAGTGAGCATAGGGGTCTTCATGATCAAGTCCCAAAAATTGGTTGTTTTGCACCAAGTGAATAAGAGCTGGATTTATCTCCACATTGTTAGCTTGCACTTTAGGTCTTGCAATGGTAGTGAAATACCTTGGACGCGAGTCAGCAGCATAATCACTAAGAGTCCTCCTTGGTTGATGAATTTCTTCTTCTTTTGCCATGATTTCTTCTTCTTTTTGGATAGGTGGCAAAAGAGTTGTGGACAAAGTTGCTTCTTGACTTTCATGCTCATCTAATTTCTTCCTCTTCCTTGCTGTACTACTGCAAAAGAAACTCAAAGAACTAGAATGTACAGGTGAGCACAAGATAATAAACTTGACAAAATAAAAACATAACAAACGAAAAGATAAAAGAACAAAGCTTAACATAATAAAAGCGTGAAATTGCCTAATATTGAGACGCAAGTCCCCGACAACGGCGCCAAAAACTTGTTAACGGATTGGCAAGCGTACCAAATCGCACAAGTAGTAAAATGGATAAGTCCAAGTATCGTTTTCCCAAGGGACTTTCATAATATAGGCAATGTTCACACAGATATTAGCTAAGCCAAACAGATTTCACAAGAAAGCAGTAAAAACACAAACTTTAGTTGGTTTTGTGGAACTTTAAAGCAGATCTAGTGCATAACAGAAAATAAAATGATATTTTTGTGGTTTTATAACAGAACACAGCAGTAAACAAAGGTTAAAAACATATATATAACAATGTTGTAGGGGTTAGATCTCACCAAACTCTACTCTCTTCTTACATGGACACATAATACATATTCCATTTGCATTTAGATGTTAAAATCAGTCAATAAAAACGTTCTCAGCCCTAATCCCTTAGGTGCAGAGAGTCTTAGTTCCTTCCCTAAGCCTTGATCCCTCAACAACTTAACAAAGAAACTAGCTTTAAGCCTAGTGACACAAGATAACTCATGAACTAAGCTCCATTCCTAGACACAAAGTTCATGAGGTATATTGCTTCAGATCTAGACAATAAAAGTGTTTCCCAACAACAATCATGTCCAAAGATCATGCTATGGGTGGCCATTCCACAACAAGCTTTAAGTAAAGAAGCAAAATACTAACATTAAACACAAATCTGCAGAATATATATGTAAAAATACCAAAAGATACAAGAGAGTTTGAGTATGGTTATATCTAACCCCTTACAACTGAAGAACTCAGCCACTCATGGACATGAGCAGCTGCAAAATACACATGGAGGGGAAGGAGATGAAGAAGAGCACCAAGAACAAAGGAGAGAGCTTTTCTCTCCAATAGAACACTACAAAATGAAATTACAGAACAAAATAGGAGTGAGTCCTCAGACTACTGTCATACATGAGGGTCAGCCCTTTATATACATGTGCAGAATTTCTTTAAGTGACAAATCGCTCAGCCAAAAAATCTGGCTTGGCTGATTGGCAAATTCTGCTACTGCATCAGAATGCTACTGCAGATGACCCTTCAATGCTTCCAAAACATCATAATGCAGCTCCAAAATGTGTTCTACATCTTCAATCTCCTCTTTCTACAAAAGTGGGGAAAAAAACTAAGATATAACCATAAAACTAGAAAATTAAACTAATATTAACTAAATTATGAAATTAAAGCAAATTGAGTAAAACAACACTCCAAATGAGAGAAAAAGAGAGATAATTGCCTTAAAAATCACTTAAAAAGTAAGTAATTATAGCAACTAACATCCCTCAAACTTGAAAAATATTCGTTTTAGTCCTTTTCCCAAATGCAGCTAGCATATGCCAAACAGGGATTTGCAGATTTTTAATTTAAATTTTAAAATGTGATTTCTTGCGATTTAAAACCACTAGAATCATTTAAACCAAAAATAAAAAAATAAAAACTATGAGATTTTCTATTTAACTTCAGAAATCCCTAAATCTAAAATTAATTCACAACGTTAGTAACCTTGGAAGCCACTTCATCTTCTCCGTGCGGCGGTGTCACTCTCATTAATAAATCTTTAATGGAAGTTGAATATATCCTGATCTGCTCTAGCTTTAAGGTTTTGGTATTTTGATGCAGCAACACAACATTTTGAATCTGGTAGGAAAATAGAAGGAGAGCGATCAGTGAGGTTATGTAAATGCTTATTTTCATTGGATTCGGATTCTCAAATATGTGGGGATGGGATGTTGTTTTGGGGCATGTAAACTTGATCTGTATGTTGATGTACTGTTTCCTAGCTGCTTAGCACAGTAACAAAATTATATACTTATACTTTGGTTGATAAAAAAAAATCCAAAGCAGCATGCGAGTTGTTCTTTAGACTGTTTTTTTTTTTTTTAATATCTCTTTGGAGAAAGAAGAAAGATCTTTTTTTTTTGTTTGGAAATTTGTGGCGGTTTTTAACCGCTAAAAATTGTGCCTAAAAATATATATTAAAAATTAAATTCTGGCGATCAAAAGTCGCTACAAATTGCAAATTTAATATTCCCTGTTTGGCACCCGCTAATGCATATATGGATAAGGACTAAAAAAACATTTTATAATTTTGGAGGACTGAAAAAAGTAACTTTTAATTTGAGGGACTAAAACAGGAAGACCTCTATATTTGGAGGACTAAAAACATATTTAAGCCTTATATTTCTCACAAGAATCCTGTCTCAAAAAATTCTTCTTCGAAGCACAGTTGGATACTAAATGTGGACACCTCTTGAACCTTGGTTTGTAACATTATGAAGTATTTGTGCATTCTTTTTTTGATCTATAGGAATCAAAGACAGATATCAGGGAGTTTACAATAACTCATATACACTACTTAACTAACTAAGCTAAACACTCTTGGTAAGTACTTGTGCCTTCTACTAAGTCCAACTCTCGTTGGTATATTTTACTTCCTTAAAACAAAATTAATTAGTAACAATTTAATAACTATATAAATAACAAAGGAATTTGAGTTACTAATAAAAGGAAATTGAGTTATTAATTTTTAAATTTTAATTTTCATGATTACATATGGTGAAATTGACTATGATTCAACAAAGCAATCCAATTTAGGCAATTGTTGATATTGTGTTTTGGGAGATTTACATCGGAAGTGATCACTTTGACCATTGTGTGTGTATATAAGTAGGGATGGAACCAGAATAAATTTAACGCATAAATCAATAATTATTTATATTTTTTTATAATTTATGTACCAAATTAAGAGCAATTTAAAACCTAGCATATAAATGGAAAAAACGTATTTGAAAGTAATTAAAATAATAACTAAAGTTGTAGCAAAAGTTTAACATAATTAAAGGCAATTAACATTTAATTGTCAATATTATATAGCGGATGAAATAATAAGTGTTGTTATAATTAATATAAGAATAAAATAATTTATAAAACAATTTATGTATAATTAAAAGCAATTAGTGTAAAATGAAATGATAATAGCTAAAATTAACAAGTAATTTAAAGCAATTATATCTTTTTTTCTCCATAAGTATCCTTCTTAGGAGACAACTTTGCCACGATGTGAGAGACCAGCCAATTTTGCTAAAACCAATCCCGTTGGTACAATTATAACTATTAAGGTATGTTTTATCTACCTATTCTATAAAGTTATTGTTATAAATACATTGTATAAAATAAAATAAAATAAAATTGCAAGAAGCACAACGCAAAAAATGAAATAGACAGTGGATCATGCTGTAGTGCACACCTTATACATTTTTAATTGAGATTAATCTACTTGGTAAAAATAGTTTTGCAAAATATTTTTAAAATCAGACCGGACATTGAACCGGTCAAGGCACTGATTCAAGGTTCAATAGTTCAACCGTGGTCGAACCGGAATTAATAAAATAATATTAAATAAATATAATATCACATAATTTTATAACTTTAAAAAAACTAAAATAAAACTTAAAATATCATTTTACAAATTTTTAACATTCAAAATATATATAAAAGCCTAATCAAATATACAATAATACTTAAGTTCAAATTTTAATAAAATACAATAATGTTCATTAACAATAACAAGTTTACATTTAGAATAAAAAAAGAAAATGACAAATTAATAAAATATAAAATTATCAAAAATCAACATATAAAAAAATTATAAATTAACATAATGAGCAAATTATTTTTTTTACAAAAAAAATTAATAATAATTGATAAAATAATTTATATCTATTTGAATTTTTTTAAATGTGTTTATATTAATCTTTAAAATATTTTATATTAAATTTAAAATTTTTAAACAAAATAAATAAAATTTAAAAAATAAAAAAATACCGGTTCAAACCGATTTTTTGCACCAGTTCTCGACTGGTTTTGGCCAGTTTTAGATCGATTTGACCGGTTCTTGACTGGTTCTGAATCCTTTGGTTTTATAGAGTATTTGGACTGGTCACTAGACCGGTTTCTGATTGAACTAGTCAAACCGGCTTGTCTAGTCCGATTTTGACAACACTGGTTGTGCATCAACTTATATTAGGATTTTTTTTTGTTTTTGCAAGCAATATTAGAATTTGGAATGGGAGGGAGGCAAATATATAGTACTAGTGTTATAGTCCGTGCAATGCATGGGCTTATTCAAATTTTTACTACCTTATTTATATAGTCAATATGAAAAAATTTGAAAAAAAATTTATATAGCACATCAAAGTTAAAAAATAGAGTTATAAAAACTAATAAAAATACTAAAAAAAAAAGATAGCATCAGATAAAGAAGTGAATGAAAGTAGTTATAGAAATATTATGAGTGTGAGTAGCTACAGAAATTGATAAGTGATTAAAAAATAGAGTTAGAAAATCTAATAAAAGAAATATTAAAAAAAACCAAAAAGATTAGAGACTATTAAATTTGAAAAAAAAATTATATAGCACAGAAAGAAATTTTTAAAAAAGAGATAATTGTAAAAGAAATTAGAAACTATAAAATTAAAAAAAAATAAGGAAAGATGTAATGATGTAACTTTAATTTTTTTTAATATTAACTTTGAAAATTGAAAAGTAAATTGAATTAAGGATTTGAAATTATTGATGAAAGAGAGAAATCTTTAATATACTAGTATATTTAGTTTATCTAACTTTAATTGTACTTTTAGTATCTTTTATTAATGCATAGTTTTTGGTCCTTTCAGTTTTTCTATGAGTTAATCAAATCTCTTGATTTTTAAAATTAAGAGAATTTAATTCTTCTATAAATTTTCTTCTACCTAAACACCTAAAAATTGTTGAAACAAAAAACCCTAAATTGTCATTTTTTTTACTCAATAAAATTTAAATCAATTAAACCTTCTTTTATTCAAAACTCACTTACTAAAACACCAAACTCAGTAAAAAAAAAAAATCAATTTCTCTACTCTTCAAACTAAAATCTCACATCTTATAATCTTAAAAATAGAAGAGTTAATTAACTATAATAAACTTAAAATACATAAATTATAGATAATTCAATGCAATAAAACTTTACATTATTGGATGCTTTTCTCCTTTTAAAGACGTCGTAACAATTAATTGAGATAGGAGGGAAACTCAACGGAAAGGGGGGAGACAGTGATGAAGCTGATGACACTCTTTGCAATATAAGCAACAATTGCTAGGTGACAAATTAACAAAAAAAAAAAATAGTTTAATTTATGTCAAGCAGACAAGCTATGACATTTACAGGTAACAATAAAGCAAATAATTAAGCCACATATTCATGCATGTTTGTACAAAGTTCTTTTCATTGTAATATAATATAGTAAGCTGAAAAATTACATTAAACCAACGACTTCTGATAATATTAACATTTCATAGCTGTTGATAGATCAATGATAGATTAAAATAGGGATCATGATTAATTGATTATGTATTGTGGAATTGACCAAAACTCAAGAAAACAATTAAACAATTGTTGATACTATGTATGATTTGGTGGATTTTCCTAGTAAGTGACCACTTACATCAAAAACTTGAATTCTTACAATTTTGTCACATAAACAATTTATCCATTATATTCTTTTAATGTTTAGCTAGCTAGCATGACTTTTAAGCTTGCTTTATGCTTCCTTTCATCAAATTGCCACAAAATCACTTTTTAAGCATGTCTCCCTAGCCTCCTTTCTCCTTTAAAAAGATATAATTGAATTATTATTATTTGATGGTAAATGATTATTAAATTTAAAATTAATTTTTATTTTTTTATTTGTAAATATGATAATACCATCTGACATTTGAAAAGGACAATTAGACTATAAATCTCATGAAAAATTGGATATTCTATTTTTTTGAATATCTATCACATTAATTTATAAGTTATACTTCATTTTCTAGGATATACATTAATAGCACTTACCAACAACTTATCCACAATAACCTAACAATTTTTGTCTCCTAAATTTTTTATAAATATTTTTTTTACATATAAACCTTACTATTTTTCTATTTTACAATTATTTAATTTGCAGTTTAATGTAATATTTTTTCAAATATTTCTAATCTCTCCAAATTATGTCATATATATTTATTTATTTGCACGGGTGAATTTCTAGTTAATTATTATAACGTCTTTTGGTGGAGTGTGGAGATAAGCATGAAGCATCCAATTTTTTAATTTTATTGGTTTAAATTATATATAATTTTAGTATTCTAAGTCTATTTGAGTTAATAAATTTTTCTATTTTTAAAATTAAACTTTTTACTTAAAATCTTTAATTTTTTTCTTTTCTTTATCTAAATATTTAGGAATTTATAATGAATTTGAGAAATTAAATAATTTAAAAAACATAAAATTAGTTGAAATTATTAGACAAATGGCTAAACAATCCAAGAAGAGGATGAATTATATCTATTGTGAATAGCAATTGTGCAATTTTGGTTACCGGGTATCGCAATTGTGTGATTTTTGCCTGCACAATTATGAAATTTAAGGGACTAAAATCACACAATTGTCATACTTGTGAACTAATTGACACAATTGAAATTTAGGAGACTAAAATCCCATATTTCTGATGGACTCAATTGACACATTTGGATAAAATAGCATAATTGCGATACTTAAGGAATCAAAAGTGATCAAACTAAGCCTAAAAATATTATGTCTCAATATAAATTGTGCATATATTCTAGATTACTAAACAAGTTGACGTGGTGGAAGAAAAGATTAAATGGTCTATATATGTTCACCTGTTTTGTCTCTTTACATTGAACTCATTATGCTTTAAGCCAAACATGACAGCCTTTGCATCAGGAAATGAGACTGATCATTTGGCACTGCTCAAGTTCAGGGAATCCATATCCATTGACCCATATGGAATCTTCATCTCTTGGAATACTTCTACTCACTTTTGTAATTGGCATGGAATCACGTGCAATCCCATGCTTCAAAGAATTACAGAGTTGAACCTAGAAGGATACAAGTTGAAGGGATCCATATCTCCTCATGTTGGCAATCTCTCGTTTTTGAGAAACTTCAACCTTGGAGACAACAACTTCTATGGCAAAATCCCACAAGAATTGGGACGGTTGAAACAACTGCAGAAGTTCTCTGTCGGAAATAACTCGTTGGTAGGGGAAATTCCTACAAACTTGACAGGTTGCACTCATCTCAAAAGCTTATGGTTAAATGGGAACAATTTGGCTGGCAAAATACCGATCGAAATTGGCTCACTTCGGAAGCTTCAAATTTTGTACGTTTTCGAGAACGAGTTACATGGAGGAATCCCATCATTCATAGGGAACCTTTCATCACTAATTGAACTCTCGGTGAGTGTTAACAAGTTAGAGGGAGATATTCCACAAGAAATATGTCATCTCAAAAGCTTGACATTTCTATCATTAGGTGCCAACAAACTGACTGGAACATTTCCTTCTTGTCTTTATAATATGTCATCTCTTATTGACATCTCAGTTACAGAAAATCATTTAAATGGTTCTCTTCCACCCAACATGTTTCACACCCTCCCCCATCTCCGATATCTCGAAATTGGTGAAAATCAAATCTCAGGTCTAATCCCACCTTCCATCACAAATGCATCTGTCCTTTCAACATTTGAAATCAGTCAAAACCTTTTCGTGGGACAAGTTCCAAGTCTGTGGAAGCTACAAGATCTTCATCGTCTAACTTTGGCTGTGAACAATCTTGGGGACAATTCAACTAATGATTTGGAGTTTTTAAAATCATTGACAAACTGTAGTAAGTTGAAAGTGTTATCTATATCCTACAATAATTTTGGAGGTAATTTGCCAAATTCCTTGGGCAATTTATCCACCCAACTCAGTCAACTATATCTCGGAAATAATCCAATATCAGGAGAAATCCCAGTGACAATAGGAAATCTAATTGGCTTAACTCTGTTGACGATATATAATACCCGCATTCATGGGATTATCCCAACAACTTTTGGGAAGTTTCAGAAGATGCAAGCGTTAGGCTTAACTGGAAACAGGTTGTCAGGAGAGATAGGAGTCTTCATAGGAAACCTTAGTCAATTGTATTTTCTGGTTATGGGAGAAAATATGTTAGAAGGGAATATTCCTCCAAGTATAGCAAATTGCCAAAACTTACAATACTTGATCCTTTCACAAAACAACCTTAGAGGAACCATACCCGTAGAGGTTTTTAACCTTCCCTTATTATTATTGTTGGATTTGTCCCAAAACTCATTGAGTGGTAGTATACCAGAAGAAGTGGGCAATCTAAAAAATCTCAATTTGCTAAATATGTCTGAGAATCATCTCTCTGGTGACATTCCTGTAACCATTGGAGAATGCATAATGTTGGAGAACCTCTATTTCCAAGGAAATTTTTTACACGGAATCATACCATCCTCTTTGGCATCACTCAAAAGTCTTCAAAAATTAGACCTCTCACGAAACAGTTTGTCTGGATCAATTCCAAATGTTCTGCAGAACATTTCTTTCCTACAATATTTCAATGTTTCTTTTAACATGTTGGATGGTGAGGTACCGACTGAAGGTGTCTTTAAAAATGCAAGTGGGTTAGTGGTTACTGGAAACAGTAAGCTTTGTGGAGGTATTTCAGAACTGCATCTGCCACCATGCCCTGTCAAAGGTAAGAAACTTGCAAAACACCACAAGTTTTGGTTGATAGCAGTGATAGTTAGTGTGGTTGTTTTTCTTCTCGTATTGTCAATTATTCTAACTATCTACTGGATGAGGAAAAGGAGTAAGAAACCATCTTTGGATTCACCAACAATTGACCAGCTGGCTAAAGTTTCATACCAAAGCCTACACAACGGAACTGATGGGTTCTCAGCTACAAACTTGATAGGGTCTGGAAATTTTAGCTGTGTCTACAAAGGAACTCTTGAGTTAGAAGACAAAGTTGTTGCCATAAAGGTTCTAAACCTTCAACAAAAAGGAGCTCATAAGAGTTTCATTGCTGAATGCAATGCACTTAAAAGTATTAAACATCGAAATCTGGTTCAGATTTTAACATGTTGTTCCAGCACCGATTACAAAGGTCAAGAATTCAAAGCTCTAATTTTTGAGTACATGAGAAATGGAAGCTTAGAGCAATGGTTGCATCCTATCACACCAAGTGCAGAGCATCGGAGAACACTAAGCCTCGATCAAAGATTAAATATCATGCTTGATGTTTCTTCTGCATTAAATTATCTTCATCATGAATGCGAGAAATCGATCATTCATTGTGATTTAAAGCCAAGCAATGTCCTTCTTGATGATGACATGATTGCTCATGTAGGTGATTTTGGCATAGCAAGACTTCTCTCAACCATCATTGGTACCCCTTCTAAGCAAACAAGTACAATTGGAATAAAGGGGACTGTTGGCTATGCTCCTCCAGGTATTTTCTAAACTCTTGGATCAGTGTTTCTTTGAAATCTATCTTTTGATGAAAACTTGATATTTATTTACTAATTACAAATATTGACTATTTTTGCTATATATGTTAGAGTATGGAATGGGTTCTGAGGTGT
Organism: Pueraria montana var. lobata; assembly: GCA_026413185.1. NCBI lineage: Eukaryota > Viridiplantae > Streptophyta > Magnoliopsida > Fabales > Fabaceae > Pueraria > Pueraria montana. The sequence continues at coordinate 15,246,790 of CM048651.1, read as the reverse complement.
CTATGAATGGCGACATTTACAGTTTCGGGATTCTTATTTTGGAGATGCTTACTGGAAGAAGACCCACAGATGAAATCTTTGAAGATGATCAAAATTTGCATAACTTTGTGAAAAATTCATTTGCTGGTAATCTTTTACAGATTTTGGACCCATCACTTGTACCAAAACATGAAGAAGCAACATTAGAAGAAGAAAACAGTCAGAATCTTACTCCGGCCATTGAAAAGTGCTTAGTTTCACTCTTTAATATTGGACTTGCTTGTTCAGTGGAATCACCAGAAGAAAGAATGAATATGGTGGATGTCACTAGAGGGCTAAGTAAAATAAGAAAAGCCTTTCTTTCTGGTAAGATAAATGACTTAATTCTCCGCATATTTTTACTAGGAAATAAATGTAGATGTCACACTGCTTCTTCTGCCAAATTTTAATATATAGCAGTTCTGTTTTTAATAATACTTTTTTGTCTGTTTTTTACTTTACTTTTTGAATTATTTCACACTATCAATTTTGCTTTTCAAACTTAACAACATAATAAAATTGAGATTTCTAGATGCTTAAATGCAAATGCTGCTGGCTTCAGCTCTTATCTGATAAATTGCTTATGTAGCTACAATTTCATTTTCTGCCATTTTTCCATGAATTTCAAAATTCCAAAACCTCAAAGGTAACACGCTTCTTCTCGAATTTCAGGTGTTGACACTTGAAGAATCAAAGCTGAGATCGAATGCCATAGCTATTTATGCTGTATGTTGTATGCTGAACTCTAGTAGAGTTAATCACCAGGGAGAGGAACAGTGTAATTATTTTACCCCAGTTATATTACTCATTTGAATGCATCATTATTCAAGTAGTGGACATGATGTTTGTACTGTTTTTTTTTTTTGTAAATGTACTTCCTTTATTCCCATGATTTTCCAAATTTTAACGCAGAGCATCAAAATGCTTTCAATATAGATCCACATTCACCATACCAAATTTTTATTTTATTTTATATTTTTTGGGATTCATAAACTTGTCTTCAACATTCGGGGGCTAAATAACAGAGAATTCTTTCTAAATTTGGTTTTAGACCTTGAATTCATAAAGCTTAAAATATAAAAACTTCCATATGAAAAAAAACCAATGTATAAACACAAAATACATGGGCCATGATAAAAAGTGGAGTGCAAGTGACTGCAACCTGCATATAAGTTGACGCAGCGACTGCATGTGTTTCACCAAGACTTTCTATCAATCTCTCTAGTTAAGGATTTTCACATTGAGTCCACGTCTTAACTAAAATCATGTTGTAGATTCAATGTTTAAATATTAAAGATAACATAGGAAAAAAATACTTTTCAATTTACCGAAGAGTAGTACTTGTAATGTTAAAGCAGCAAAAGAATTCAGTAACAACTTTTCTAGGAGTCATACAAAGATGAAATAATTTAATCTAGTGGCTCTTTTAGTTTGACACAGCAAGTGTGGTCGAAAATGTAGTATGTGAAACATTGCATTGCCTAGATTAAATTCCACTTCCTACTCATTCCTCACTCTTTAAATGTATCTGTTATTGGAATACTTCTTAATATAAAGACTGACATTGACAATCCTATAGAAGATGCAAACTGCACCTGAACTTACTAAGCTGATATAATTCTTGTCAGTTTTACTGCATGGATGGATGGCTTTATGCTGGTTTCCTACTTCGTAGTACGCTAGTAAGTTTTAGGATTTGGATTCACCATCATCATTGTGTTCGTAATGTCCAATATAGAAGCGTCCTTCAGTTTTTGAATGCTTGCCTCCCCAAAAGCCAAAGACAGGACATTACCAATGTAATTTGGCACGGAATTCTTACCTTTTCAACTCATCCTGCACCTTTTATGCCTTTGATCAATGGTACCAATCTTTCTCTTGACCCGGTTCACAGAAGCAAGTCTCTGCAGCATGTTAATACTTGATACTTTGATATGATAAAGGTGTTTCAGAGAGATATGGTTCGTTGGCATTTTCTGTATCTCTTTCATGGTGCACCTGATAAAAGGATGGTTGATATCTGGGAGAACATGTACGAAGGTGTCTAGTATGGTCTGGGAGTATGCATGAGAGTTGTTTATTTTGAACTATTTCACACCAGGAAGCAATAAACTTACCAAAGGAACAGGCATCACCTAATGCACAATCAAAGTAAATGCCTCCACAAGTGTACTCTGTCACCTGAATTCACTAGTGGAAGTCTGGTTCAACCGAGACTAACTTTTCTTGGAGAGTTTCATTGGGATCATAAAAATCTAAACTCTTTCAGGTTCACTAGTTTTGGGATTTGGGATTTTGAACAGTTTGGCCAGCAAAGGAATAATATTGATTGAGTATTTGTGTTAGAGAGCTTTTAAGAGCATCAAAAAAAGGTTTTACAAGTATGTAACCAGAAAATGACCTGAAAGCAGGTCATGATTTGAGAATGTGATTGAAAATTGTCTCTGGTATAAGATTGAGTGCCTTTACAATACTTTTCCTACTAAACTTGTCTCCAAATCTTCCATACTTTGGGACTGTAAGTTTTTGAGAATGTCTCACATTTTTCAAATGAGGATAGTATTTCTCTTGATATTTTCTTTTTCTTGAGGCTAAGGTTCAAAATTTTTCAAAATGTCTCACCTGGCATACACTACTTATATAGTATATTTTGTGGATATTGACACTATTGCTTCAGAATTCAGATAATTTTTTTTATATATAAAGGCCATCGGGCATTGGAAATTTGAAATTGGAAGAAAATTTTAACTTAATTAAATGACCATATATATACCTAACACTGTTAAAGTTGTGTTTGTTTCTATCAGACTATCACTTAGCTTTGGATCGTATTTTTTCAAAAGTAAAATTTTTATTAACAAAAAGAAATTAGAGGATTTGAGTTTAAGCACAATGTGTGCCCAAATCCAGCCCCACTCGCAGTTAGATGTAGACTCATATCAGTGAGTCTCTGCTACCTGAATAAATTAAAGGATGAACTCAAATGGACCATTCCCACTATAAAAATAAGTAAAGGTATATATAGTATAAGATTAAAAATTAGAACATGACAGCCACATTAGTTACCTTAGACCATGAAAACGCGCACAAGGTTTTGCTGTCCGGCCACAAGGTTTGGATAGTATAATAATAGAGGTTTACATATGTTTTGGGTCCCTAGTAAATTAGCCAATTTTGTTTGTTGTACCTAATAAATTTTTTCTTTGCATTGAGACCCTAATAAAACAAAAAATTTGTTTTGAGTCCTTGCTATCTTGTCTTAGTCTTTCTAATATTTCTATTTTTTTCATTTGAGTCCTTATAATATTTTGTTCATTTTGTATTAGTCCCTCTGAAAAATATTTGATAGGAACTAATAACAAATTATCGACATATTTTAGTGTCTCAAACAAAAAAATAGATATATTAGAAGGACTAAGACGACAAAATAACAAGGACCCAAAACAAATTTTTTATTTTATTAAGGACTCAACGCAAAGAACAAATTTATTAGGGACTCAAAACAAAATTCACTAATTTATCAGATATTCAAAACATATTTAAGCCAATAATATATATAGCTGTTGGTTAATCTTTGAACTTACGTGCAGGTTTCATAGAAATTTTCTCTATCTAATTGCTAAAGAATGAGTTATACAGTACAAAAGAAAGGCAAATTAGAGTCATTAGTATGTCCAATTTGAAGCTAAAATAATCCAAACTAACTAGAATGGAAAGTGATTAATTTTTCTGCTACAGTATAAAATACATAAAAATAAAACACATGTATACAAAAGCATATTTATACATCTTATTAAGTGAATTGTATCTTCGTGCATGTCTAGCCACACACTAATTTCGGGAAAAAAAAATCTTATAACAAAAAACTCTCTGAATTAACTAGCTAGAAATAATATATGTTATAAAAAAGAAGTTAATCTAATTACTGAATAAGTCCCACATGGAAAATTTCCACAGATTTATTTTTCATTATAAATATAACCCATTACAATGTGATAAGTCCCAAGCAAAGTAGTGCTTTGCTGTCTCTCTAGTAAAGTGGTATGAAAAGATACCAAAAAAAGTGGTTCATGAGATGAGGGCAATAACCCCATATTTACACTCAAAGTAGTGCTTCTAGTCTCCCAAGCAAAGTGTTATGAATATGGTACCCTCTTTTCGCCAAAGCTGTAATATTTTATTGTCCAAGTCATTGGTAGTGATGTTATTTTATTCAGATGAGAGATTCGTTTGTTTTTCCACTAACCGAATTTAGAATTAAATAACTGAAATCAGACCATTTTTTTCTCGTTTCCCATTTTCTGTCACTATATTGCGTGGAACCCACAGTGGAAAAAAATTTCAGTGCCCCAAATCATGTGTATGAATTCGAGTTTTGACTAGGTAAGGAATATGTTTTTTTTTTCCTTTACAGAAGTATGCAATATGTTTTACAGAGAAATAAAAAATTACAAAAGTAATTAATTTCTTTGCAATGTCAGTCTAAAAAGTTATATTGTTAATTGGCTTAAATATATTAATTTTTTATCCCTGATAAATTAGCGATTTTGTTTTGAGTCCTAATAATTTTTTTAATTTTTTTTGGCATTGAGTCGCTAATAAAAGAAAAAAAATTGCTTTTGGTCCTTTTTATTTTGTTTTAGCCCTTCTAATATATCTATTTTTTGGTTTTTGTCCCTCAAATATATAGATAATTTGTTATTAGTTCCTATCAAATATTTTTCAAAGGGACTAGCTAATACAAAATGAACAAAATATTACAAGTACTAAGATGAAAAAATAGATATATTAGAAAGTTAAAAACAAAAATAACAAGGACCAAAAATAAAATTTGTGTTTTATTAGAGACTCAACACAAAAAAAATTATTAGGGACCAAAAACAAAATTCGCTAATTTATCAAGTACCAAAAACATATTGAACACTTCTTGATTAATCATAAATCAACATTAATATAAATTTTAAGGTATTTATTGTAAAAATCAACAAGCTTATCATAAATGATAGTTTATAATTAATTGGTAGTGTAAAAATTCTAAATATTGTCAATTCATACAATATTAACTTAATTATAAATTTTAAAGTTATTAGTTGAAAGTATAATTAGATATATGTAAAGTTATAGCGAATTATGTACTTTTAATACTTAATTTTTTAATTAATAACTATAATTATTTAACTAATTCATTATATGTATGTTGTAGGTTTAGACTTCTCACTCCTTGTTTTTTTTTTTTTTTGTATAATATGCAAATCTAGCTGTGTAAGTAGGTCGCAATCGATACACGAACCCGATCAATTTAACTACATTTTAATGAGTTTGGTTCGATCATTGGGTTGGTTTGAGTTCATTTTGACTGACCAAATTATAATTGGATTGAGTGTTGGGTTAATGAGTTCCAAACCAGACGAATTCGACCCAACCCAATATACATATAATATTAATAATAAAATAACAATTATTTTAATTTTATTACTATGTTATGTGTGAGTGGTAAAGCTAAGAAAGAGCAGAGGCAAAACAAAATTGTTCCCATGTTCTCAATTAATTATTGGATGCCTACACCTAGAACGAATGTGTATAATGTAAGGGACACGTAGCCTAATGCGTGGATTATTTATTTATTTACAATAGTCACACTGAAAATATAATCTATGAACTAATTTTCTCATGCATAGTATTCAAATTACCCACCACTAGGCCAATTCTAGTGGATTCTGCAAGTTAAATTTTTTGACCACAAATTAAAATATTATTATTTCAATAAATTAAGATATATTTCTTAGTTATAATTATTTCTTAGTTTAATATCTATTTGTATTATAAACTCAACATGATTATATAAATTTTATTTTAATTAATTTATATAATGTCTAACTTTAATAAATACTATATATCTTAACATACTCATCAAATTTTCTTCTTTCTTTTGTCTCTTTATTTTTTCAAAATTGAAACCAAAGACGTGTTATAAAAAAAGGTATAGTTAATAATGTGAATATTATTATTTCAGTTGTTTGATTTCAATTTATCTTCTAATTTTATGTATATAGTTTACGCTAATTATTTGTTTTTGTTTGAATATTAGAGTACAAATGTTTCTTTAACTGATTGATTGAATCATTGAGAAAGGTCATATTGGTAAATTGACTTTTAATTTGACAAAAAATTATTTCAATTTGATATAACTTTATTGTCAAATTTGAAAATTATTGTCTCAAAAGTAGCTTTAAGCTATATATTTTTTTTGCTGACCATGATATTGGTACGGAGTATTCACCGTCGGAAGTAATGATTAATTAATCTCCGTCTGGAGATCGTGAGCACACACAAGGTGGGTATTTCCCCTCCCATCATAGTCTATTCCATACCGAAGACCAGGATTCAAAACCTGGACAACTTGATTAAGGGACACAAGCTACTACCACTTGTGCCAATCAATGTTGGCTTTTTGATTGTTGGTTAATTATCAATACGAGAAGGAAAACACTAGGATTTTTCTCCAGACTCATTGCGTGTTTCATACGTTTAAGTTATCATTTGTTGGATTCATTTTCCTGCATATAAACTATAAAGTATCCGCCAATCGCCAATTGGTTATTGACTTGACATTTAATGTTGGTAATCCAAATCAAAGCACCAGAAGGAACAACATGCACTTCTTCACCAATCCAATTTCCAAACTCTATATAAAGCTATCTATCTAACAATAGAAGCATCACATCTATCAGCCTCCAATTCCTTATCAAAATGAAGTATTTTTCACTCATCTTAGTTGCATTTTGGTCTATATATGTCCACCTGTTTTCTCTCTTTATATTCAACTCACTATGCTTTAGCCAAAACACGATTGCCTTTGCATTAGGAAACGAGACTGATCATTTGGCACTGCTCAAATTCAGGGAATCCATATCCACTGACCCATTTGGAATCTTCCTCTCTTGGAATGCTTCAACTCACTTCTGTAACTGGCATGGAATCACATGCAATCCCATGCTTCAAAGAGTTACAGAGTTGAATTTGGAAGGGTACAAGTTGAAGGGATCCATATCTCCCCATGTAGGCAATCTCTCTTACATGTGAAACTTCAACCTCGCAGACAATAGCTTCTACAGCAAAATCCCACAAGAATTGGGACGGTTGTCTCAACTGCAGAAACTCATTGTTGAAAATAAATCATTGGTAGGGGAAATTCCTACAAACTTGACAAGTTGCACTCATCTCACACACTTATACTTATTTCGGAACAATCTGATTGGCAAAATACCAATCGAGATTGGCTCACTTCGGAAGCTTCAACGTTTGTACCTTGATAAAAACCAGTTAACTGGAGGGATCCCACCATTCATAGGAAATCTTTCATCCCTAACTGATCTCACGTTTGATGAAAACAACTTAGAGGGAGATATTCCACAAGAAATATGCAGTCTCAAAAGCTTGACATTCATAGATTTCGCTATCAACAAACTGACTGGAACATTGCCTTCTTGTCTTTATAATATGTCATCTCTTACTGTAATCCCAGGTGCACTAAATCAATTTATTGGTTCTCTTCCACCCAACATGTTTGTTAAATTAATGGGCTGTAAAACTTTTCAAATGTTGTTTTACTGCAGTAATTATGGTTGCTTTTTTAGTTGGTAATGTTCAGACCAATAGGCATGGGTTGAGTCTGATTTTGGGTTAACTTGTAAAGCAAATGACAGTAGGCATATGTCATTGTGCTGATAACTTGTTTAAGTATGTGTGTGGCTGTCTTTTCTTATGTATACACACAAAAATATTAATGTATGGCAGCAGAACATTATGGTTATGCAGAAAAAACGAAAATAGCTCTGCTCTCCCCTTCCACTCTTCTTCTTCTATGGTTTTATGTTCTGTTTTATGTTCATTGCTGTCTTAATTTAACAGTGGTATCTAGAGCTTTGTTCTTATAGGCTGTGGGTCTGAAAAAAATTGAGAGGTGAGATTAAACACTTGTGAGTGAGTGAGTGATAAAATGGCTTCAGGGAACAATGCTGTTTTTTCTATTCCTCAATTTTCTGGGGAAAATTTTCACATATGGGTAGTCAAAATGAGATCATGTTTGAAATCTTTTGGCTTATGGGAGTATGTAGATCAAGACAAGCAAGTTCCAGCATTGGGAACAAATCCTACGATGGCTCAAATTAGGCAACATGAGGAAGAGACTTTGAAGAGGGAGAAAGCTGTTTCATGTCTTCATTCAGCTTTAGCAGATGATGTGTTTACCAGTATTATGCATCTGGAAACAGCCAAGCAAATATGGGATGAACTGAATGAGAGGCATGCAGGTGATGAAAGGGTACGGTCCATCAAGCTATTAACTCTTAAAAGAGAGTTTGAGATGCTGAAGATGAAGGAAAATGAGTCTGTCAAGGAGTACACTTCAAAGCTGTCCCATTTGGTGAATCAAATGAGGTTGTATGGTGAGGTTGTACAAGACAGCAAGGTGGTAGAAAAGATGCTGATAAGCCTACCCGAAAAATTTGAAGCCAAAGTTGCTGCTATTGAAGAATCATGTGATCTGAAGAAACTAACTATTTCTGAGATGGTTAGTAAATTGCACGCTCAAGAGCAAAGAATTTCTATGAGAATGGAAGATGTAACTGAAGGTGCATTTCAAGCTAGACATAAGGGGAAGCAACTTGGTCAGAAAAATCAAAAGAAGCAAAATTATAAAACAAGTGGTGATCAAAAGGGGAAGAGTAAGATGGATGGGAGTTCAACTGGTGCTGCAACAAGGGACAATTTTCCTCCTTGTTCTACATGCAAAAGAACAAATCACTTGTCAAAAGATTGTTGGTATAAGGGGAAGCCTCAAATTCAATGTAACATTTGCAAGAAGTGGGGACACAGAGAGAGGTACTGCAGATTCAAGCAAAATCAATCTCACCCACAACCTGCACATCAAGTTAACTTCACTGATGAGCAATCTGAAGCTGGAGAACACTTGTTTATGGCTACCCAAGCATGCAGTTCAGGTTCAAAGGATGTATGGTATGTTGATAGTGGGTGCACAAACCACATGGCAAGGGACTCAAGTCTCTTCACCTCTTTAGACAAGGCTGTTAGAACCAAAGTCAAGCTTGGAAATGGAGAAATTGTTCAGGCTGAAGGAAGAGGTACTGTTTCTGTTCACACTAGCAAAGGTTCTAAATTTATTCATAATGTTTTGTTGATTCCAGACTTGGATCAGAATTTGCTTAGTGTTGCTCAGTTAATGAAGAGAGGATATTCACTCTCTTTTAAAAATAATGGCTGTATCATTTTGGATTCAAATGATTCTGAAGTTATTAAGGTTGAAATGTGTGATAATAGCTTTCCAATTAGTTTGAATCAAGTGAAACAATCTGCACTTGTTTCCAAACATGATGATTCCGCACTATGGCACAAAAGATATGGTCATTTTAATATGGGAGCATTGAAATTTTTGCAAAGTCATGATATGGTGAGAGACATGCCCATGGTAGACAATATTGATGATATATGTAATGCTTGTCAATTGGGGAAAATGCACAGAAAGTCTTTTTCAGCAGCAAATGTTACAAGGGCAAAGAGCAAATTGGAGCTTGTTCACACTGATTTGTGTGGTCCTATGAGCATACCTTCTCTAAGTGAAAACAAGTATTTCATCTTGTTTATTGATGATTTTACAAGAATGACATGGGTGTATTTTTTGTCAAGCAAAGCTCAAACTTTTAATGTCTTTAAAAAGTTTAGAGCCATGGTAGAGTCTCAAAGTGGCTGCAAGATTAAAGTGCTGAGATCAGACAACGGGAAGGAGTATACCTCCAATGAATTCAACATGTTTTGTGAAGATATGGGCATTATTCATCAATTAACAGTTAGTTATACCCCTGAACAAAATGGAGTTTCTGAGAGAAAAAACAGAACGGTTATGGAGATGGCAAGATGCTTAATTGCAGAAAAGAAGCTGCCAAAAAGTTTCTGGGCTGAAGCTGTGTATACAGCAGTGTATCTCTTGAATAGGCTACCCACAAGAGCTGTTCAGGAGAAAACACCAATTGAAGCTTGGATGGAAGTGAAGCCCACTGCAAAACACTTGAAGACTTTTGGATCAATATGCTATATTCATGTTGCAGCAGCTAAAAGATCCAAATTGGATGACAAAGCTGAAATAGGGATTTTCATAGGCTATGCTGCAAGCTCCAAAGGTTACAGAGTGTATAATCTGAAGTCAAAACAGATTGTGATCAGCAGGGATATTCAATTTGATGAAAATGCATATTGGGATTGGGAAAATAATGAAGTTCAAAGAAGCATGAAGTCTGAACAGCAGCAAGCTACAGAGAATGATGAAATTCAGATTGCTGAATCTGATTCCCCAGTGCTGAAAACAAAGTCCTTGGCTGAAATTTATGAAAAATGCAACTTTGTTGTGAATGAGCCTTCTTGTTTTGAAGAGGCTTTAATGAAAACAGAATGGAATGATGCAATGAAGAAGGAGCTGACTATGATTAACAAAAATGGTACTTGGGAACTTACTTCAAGGCCTAAGGACAAGCATGTGATTGGTGTGAAGTGGGTTTATAGAACCAAGTTACAACCTGATGGTTCTATTCACAAGCATAAAGCTAGACTTGTTGTGAAGGGATATTCTCAAATGGCTGGAGTTGATTATGGTGATACATTTGCGCCTGTTGCTAGGCATGAAACAATTAGATTAATTGTTGCTTTATCAGCTCAATGTGGATGGAAAATATTTCACTTGGATGTCAAATCAGCTTTCTTAAATGGAGAATTGGAGGAAGAAATTTATGTTGAGCAGCCTGCTGGTTTTGTTGTTGCAGGTCATGAAGACAAAGTTTATAGGCTTCACAAAGCCTTGTATGGGCTGAAACAAGCTCCAAGAGCTTGGTACAGCAGAATTGATTCACACTTTCTGCAAAATCATTTCAGGAGGAGCCAAAATGAGCCTACTCTTTATGTCAAAGATTGTGGCAATGGGAAGAAAATTATTGTTTCACTTTATGTAGATGATTTGCTTGTTACAGGTGATGATGTTGATGAAATTGACAAATTTAAGAAGAGCATGCTGCAAGTCTTTGAAATGACAGATCTTGGAGTGATGAGGTATTTTTTGGGAATGGAAGTGCATCAGCTTGATGATGGAATCTTTCTCTCACAGAGAAAGTATGCCAATGATTTGCTGAAAAAATTCAAATTAGAGAGTTGTAATCCTGTTTCAACTCCACTTGCTGTAAATGAAAAGCTCTCCAAGAATGATGGTGATGCAAAGGCTGATGTAACTCAGTACAGAAGTTTGGTTGGCTACCTTCTTTACTTGACTGCAACTAGACCAGATTTGATGTTCTCTGCTAGTTTGCTTTCAAGGTTCATGCATTCACCAAGTCTAACACACTTTGGTGTAGGCAAAAGAGTGCTGAGATATTTGAAAGGCACTGCTGATTTTGGCATTTGGTACTGCAAAGGAGATGGAAAACTTGAAGGTTATGTTGATAGTGATTGGGCTGGTTCTGTTGATGATTCAAAGAGCACAACTGGGTATGTTTTTTCACTTGGTAGTGGAGTGTTCACATGGAATTCCAAAAAGCAAGATGTAGTTGCTCAATCCTCAGCTGAAGCTGAGTATATTGCTGCAGCAGCTGCTTCAAATCAAGCTATTTGGATTAGAAAAGTATTGGCTGACGTGAATTATGTGCAAGAAGAACCTACTGTGTTATGGTGTGACAACAATTCAGCCATTGCTATTGCTAAAAATCCAATTCAGCATGGGAGAACCAAGCACATCAATGTCAAATTTCATGCTATAAGAGAAGCTGAGAAGAATGGAGATGTTCAATTGATGTACTGCAGGTCTGAGGAGCAAATTGCAGACATTTTAACTAAGGCACTTCCATGTTCTAAGTTTAATGAGCTGAGGAGCAAGCTTGGAGTGTTCAAGAAAAGTTTTAAGGAGGAGTGTTAAATTAATGGGCTGTAAAACTTTTCAAATGTTGTTTTACTGCAGTAATTATGGTTGCTTTTTTAGTTGGTAATGTTCAGACCAATAGGCATGGGTTGAGTCTGATTTTGGGTTAACTTGTAAAGCAAATGACAGTAGGCATATGTCATTGTGCTGATAACTTGTTTAAGTATGTGTGTGGCTGTCTTTTCTTATGTATACACACAAAAATATTAATGTATGGCAGCAGAACATTATGGTTATGCAGAAAAAACGAAAATAGCTCTGCTCTCCCCTTCCACTCTTCTTCTTCTATGGTTTTATGTTCTGTTTTATGTTCATTGCTGTCTTAATTTAACAATGTTCAACACCCTCCCCAATCTCCAACAACTTCGAATTAGTGCCAATCAAATCTCAGGTCCAATTCCACCTTCCATCACAAATGCATCTATCCTTTCAATACTTGAGTTCAGTTATAACCATTTCATGGGACAAGTTCCAAGTCTGGGGAAAATACAATATCTTTATATCCTATCTCTGTCTTGGAATAATCTAGGTGATAGTTCAACTAATGATTTGGAGTTTTTAAAACAATTGACAAATTGTAGTAAGTTGCAAGTGTTAGCTATATCCTTCAATAATTTTGGAGGTCATTTGCCAAATTCCTTGGGCAATTTATCCACCCATCTCAGTAAATTATATCTCGGAGGTAATCAAATATCAAGAGAAATCCCTGCAACATTAGGAAATCTAATTGGCTTAACTCTCTTGGGGATGGAATATAATCAAATTGATGGGACAATCCCAACAACTTTTGGGAAGTTTCAGAAGATGCAATTGTTAAGCTTAACTGGAAACAAACTGTCAGGAGAGATTGGAACCTTCGTAGGCAATCTTAGTCAATTGTTTATTTTGGATTTGGGAGAAAATAGGTTAGAAGGAAATATTCCTCCAAGCATAGGAAACTGCCAAAAGTTACAATTCTTAAACCTTTCGCAAAACAACCTTGTAGGAACCATACCACTAGAAGTTTTTAATCTTTCCTCTCTAACAAACTTGTTGAATTTGTCACAAAACTCATTGAGTGGTAGCATACCGGAACAAGTGGGCAACCTAAAAAATCTCGATTGGCTAGATATGTCTCAGAATCATCTGTCTGGCCACATCCCTGGAAGTGTTGGGGAATGCATAATGCTGGAGTACCTTTATTTGCAAGGGAATTCCTTACATGGAATCATACCACCATCTTTGGCATCACTCAAAGGGCTTCAACGTTTAGACCTCTCACAAAACCGTTTGTCTGGATCAATTCCTAATGCTCTGCAGAATATTTCTTTCTTACAATATTTCAATGTATCTTTTAACATGTTAGATGGTGAGGTACCTACTGAAAGTGTCTTTAAAAATGCAAGTGGGTTAGTGGTTACTGGAAACAGTAAGCTTTGTGGAGGTATTTCAAAACTGCATCTGCCACCATGCCCTGTTAAAGGTAAGAAACTTGCAAAACACCACAAGTTCAGGTTGATAGCAGTGATAGTTAGTGTGGTTGCTTTTCTTCTCATATTGTCAATTATTCTAACTATCTAATGGATGAGGAAAAGGAGTAAGAAACCATCTTTGGATTCACCAACAATTGACCAGCTGGCTAAAGTTTCATACCAAAGCCTACACAATGGAACTGATGGTTTCTCAACTACAAACTTGATAGGGTCTGGAAATTTTAGCTCTGTCTACAAAGGAAATCTTGAGTTAGAAGAAGACAAAGTTGTTGCCATAAAGGTCCTAAACCTTCAACAAAAAGGAGCTCACAAGAGTTTCATTGTTGAATGCAATGCACTTAAAAATATTAGACACCGAAATCTGGTTCAGATTTTGACATGTTGTTCCAGCACAGATTACAAAGGTCAAGAATTCAAAGCTCTAATTTTTTAGTACATGAGAAATGAAAGCTTAGAGCAATGGTTGCATCCTATCACACCAAGTGCAGAGCATCAGAGAACACTGAGCCTCCATCAAAGATTAAATATCATGATTGATGTTTCTTCTGCATTGCATTATCTTCATCATGAATGTGAGCAATCAATCATTCATTGTGATTTAAAGCCAAGCAATGTCCTTCTTGATGATGACATGGTTGCTCATGTGAGTGATTTTGGCATAGCAAGACTTCTCTCAACCATCAATGGTACCACTTCTAAGCAAACAAGTACAATTGGAATAAAGGGGACTGTTGGCTATGCTCCTCCAGGTATGTTCTTAAGTTTTGAATCATTAGTGTTTCTTAAAATTCTCATATCTTTTAGTGTCAGTTTGTTATTTATTAGCATTGTGTACTATTGATAGTTTTTGGTATATATTTTTAGAGTATGGAGTGGGTTCTGAGGTGTCAACTTATGGCGACATGTACAGCTTTGGGATTCTTATGTTGGAAATGCTTACCGAAAGAAGACCCACAGATGAAGTGTTCGAAGATTATCAAAATCTTCATAACTTTGTTGCAAATTCATTTCCTGATAATCTTTTGCAAATTTTCGACCCACGACTCATTCCAACAGATGAAGCAACAACATTGGTAGGAAATGATTGGAATCTTAATCCAAATGCTGAGAAGTGCTTGGTTTCACTTTTTAGGATTGGACTTGCTTGTTCTATGAAATCACCAAAAGAAAGAATGGATGTGGTTGATGTCACCAGGGAGCTTAATCGAATCAGAAAGGCCTTTCTTGTTGGTGAGTGAATGAGTTATACTATTTCACCCATGATTTTTAGGTTACATTTTTTTCTCTCTCTCTTTCTATTGCATTATTCACTTTATTTTGAGTTTCTCTTTTCTTATCTCTTATCTTTGTTCTAATTGTATTTAAAAAAAAATGTGCAGAAGTAAAAATTTGCCTAATTAATATATATGTTTTATAATAGCCTAATAATGTACTTCAATACAATAACTCCATATATAAAATAATTTCTCCATTATTGTAGCTAAAGCACATGATACCTTTGCTTTTGATGTTTAATTTTGATTTTATTATAATGATGTTTTGGTAAGTCATTAAAAAATGAGTTTAATTTTGGCACGCTGTCAGTATAAATTTTTTACACAATTAATTAATCAATTATAAATCACTCTAGACATGACACTAAGTGTATGTTTGAGTGAGCATTTGTAAATTGATTTTCGATGATTAAACATGAATCCTAAAGGTCAAACATATTCCTGAAAATTGAGATCTTATAGCAACTACAAAACTTAATTTAGCAGTTACCACTGTTGTACAACAATAGTCAAATCAACAAAAATTCAAATTTTAATAAGAAAAAAAATTCCTTATCTTGATAGGTTAGAAAAACCAATCAAATCTTAATTTATCTTAATTTAAAAAGAAACAAAATCAGCAACAACAACAACAACAACAGCAACAACAACAACAACAAAAACAACAACAGCAACAACAACAGCAACAACAACAGCAACAACAACAACAACAACAGCAACAACAACAACAACAACAGCAACAACAACAACAGCAACAACAACAACAAACCACGTTCCTCTCCTATGTGTTCATTGTCATTCATCGACTCAGCAGCCTTAGTGCTTTCTTTATATTTCACAAATCACAGTTTCAAAAAGTACAATAGGTGCTCAGTGATTGTTTGAGCAATATTACGAAAAGTCTGAGTGGAGAATGATGTTCCATAATATTTCTATCTTCGTCACTAAATTTTTGTCTCCTATATTATTACTTTGAAAAGAATTTTGTATATCAAGTTGCCTTAGTGTTACCGGTAAAAAGTCATTGCTAGTCCAACAATCCCCCCTCCACCAATGACCCAACCACACGCAAAAAACAAGACATTGCTAGAGTGCTTGACCACTTTACCACTACTATAGTTTATAGGCAAATGTTTCCACGATAGAGGAGGAGAAATTTCTTGTTCTATGTGTGCCATTGCGCACCAGTTGATAATATTGCTGCACTAATGTGTCGCTTTCGAAAATTACTAAGGTCGATCTAGTGATGGAGAGTTGAAATAGTATGTATGAGGTTATAGGTTCGAACCTCGGTGCAACAATTGTAAAAAATAAAAATAAAAATGGGTCGTTTTCGTGGGCTAAAAGCAATTTGGATTCCTAATCATTACAGGGAATGAATCGATCTTACATAGATTTTTTTTTTAAAGACGGTCTTGCATGATTTGAATCAGAGAGAGTGAGAGAAATAAAATTGGATAGATAGTGTGTGAATAAGAAAGTATTATAATATTGAAAAATATATAAAATCAATTAAAAATTTCTCCGATTAAAGCTTAATTTACTACATTATTATAAAAAGAATAATATATAAATTAGATATGAACGCATTCATTAATAATAAAAATAAAAAATAGAAGATAATTGAACAATGTTGTATTCTTGAAGTCAAGAAGCTTTCATAAAGGAATTAAATTACATGACAAAAATCATATGGAAATAAGAAAATTAATTTGAACAAAAAAACTAAGATACTATTCTATATTAAACATATTTTTATGGCTTAAATATATTTTTAGTCTTTATAAAATTAGTGAGTTTTGATTTTAGTCTTTACAAAAATATTTTTTTGGGTTTTTGGTTCCTATTATTATGTGACACTCATTAGTTGTTTATTTGTTTAGCGGAGGGACAAGTGACCATCTCAGGTAAAACCTAATAATGTCTGTTTGTGGTGCAATGTCAACATGTGATACCTTCAAATTATTTTCTAGATCCCTTAAATAAATGTCATTAGTCTACCTTAAAATGAACTTTAGGGAACCAAAACTAATGATTTCAGATTTTGAAGGGATTAAAACCAAAGAAAAATATTTTACAAGGACCAAAACCAAAATTCGCTCATTTTATAGGGACTAAAATTAATAATTTTAAATTTGAGATGAAAAAAAAGAAAAAAAAATTATAGGGACCAAAATCAAAAGATTTTCATTTTATAAGGACTAAAAATATATTTAAGTCTATTTTTATGAAGTTCATTAATTTAACATATGTAAAAATATTGGAAAACCAATTAAGTGAATTATCAATTGAATTATTGGCAGGGTTTGGTTTTTTCATGATCCTCATGTTTTATTGTAACAATTAATTAGACATCTGTAGCAGTAGGGAAATTTAGGATTTTCAATACGTTTTTCATTATGATTCATTTGCGCATTATAAACAATTGTGGTGTTTAAAATTATCGTTTCAGTCTTTTGCCGAATCCACATGTTTGCTTGCGCACTAGATTATTGGTGTTAAACAATCAACATATTTGGAAAGTGATGGGTCTTAATTTTGATTTTTTTATTGAAGCCTTTGTTTTGTATTGAATTAATTGTGAATAGGTTCGCATAAATGTCCCTCTCTCTGTTTCATTGCCCTTTTCTTCATTTATTATTAGCTCTAGGCCATCTTTTGTTGGTAATTCAAATTGATGGTAAAAACCTACTGAAACCTTGCTTCCTGTGATTTGAACTTTGTGCTGGTTAAAAGAGAGCTATTAAAATAGATAAAGAATGATAGTTCTGACCAGTAAAAGCTAAATTAATTAATGTTGAAAATGCATATTCTGGCTGTTTTAGCCGCCAGTAAATGCTAATTTTTTTTAGGCTTAAATATGTTTTTAGTTCCTTAATTTGAAACTTGCATTTTTCATTCCCTCAAATTTGCGAAATGTTTTTTAGTCCCTCCTGCAGTAAAAAACCACCACAAATTGTGCATTCAAACCGCCAAAAATCAGTCAGGAAGGACTAAAAAAGTATTTCATGAATTTGAGGGATTGGAAAAGACAGACCCTAAATTTGAGGGACTAAACATATTTAAGCCTTTTTTTTTTAAAAAAAATTGAGTGCACTTTCTGGCTTATAAAAACCGCCAGAAACTACAAATCACTTTCCTGGCAAGAACACCAGCGCTTACATTAAAACAGCCATAAACCGTTACTGATGCCTGTGTTCCTGGCAGCTAGTTATAACCGCCAGAAATGTCATTTGTGGCGGTTTTTAGCTGCCAGAACCTGTTTTTTTAGCTGCTCTTTTTTTTAGGCGTGTTATGAATATCAATAGCAGATTTTTTGCAATTCTAATTTCCTTATTGCTGTATAAATGCACATTCTGCCATTCAATAAAATACATGCCTTCTACAATTTGGATATTTTTTCTTTCCTTCTTTCTTGCTCCAGCCCTCTATATTTTCAAATAACCCACAACACACTAACAGCCCCAACTGAACATTGGTCACAATGGTTCCAGAGCTAAAGGGACCCTTCATGAGAACTAACCAAGTGCACACTTGCAAAGCTTTTTGGTCAAATGGTTACAAGAATGAGGAACACCATGTGGGGTTCTCCTGGTAGGTGAAACAACATCATGTTGATCCGCAGAGGCAAGAAATTATCTCTGATAAAGAAGGTTCCATTTCCTGTCCAAGCATGTATATGATGTCATGCACAATGCATCAAGAGAAGGTTACTCCACATGGTTAGCTACTTATAGAGCTTAGCTCCTCAGTCCACAAACTTGAACCAACATTTTTCTTTAGAAATATGAAGATTGATCATGCAGCACGTTCAAATGTGCCAATATTCTAGCTGACATGGACCTAACACTACCATTACCCCTCTGAGTTAAGTCAACTAGAGGCATTTGAGCTGAGGCTCCGTTCGACTAACCGAAAAATCTTTCCAAAGCATGTAGAGACTTCTCCTGCAAGCCAGGGGAGGGAGAACCAAGATATCTGATTATAAGTCGTATGCCATTTGCTTCTGCAAGCACTTTACAACCACTCTGTAGTCTTTTACCTTCTATTAATGTTAATAAAGCATCCAAAGAAGCCTCACAAACTCCAGGATCAGATTCCCCAAGAGTCCTTGTGAGTGGTCCCACTGAATTAGCCTCCAAAAGGCAAAATGATGATTTGACTGAGCATATTCCTCCAAGAACCGTGCAGCCAATATCAGCAGGCTGAGAAGCACCATAGTCCTTTGCACTTCGGTATTGACCTGCACAGTCTAAATGAGCTTTTAGAAAATTGAGCAAGAGACTGCGCCACACGTTGTTTTATCAAGGTGGTTCCACTTTCAAGCAGCTGCCCTAAAACAGTAATGGTCCCAGTTTCAGCTGCACTTTTTTGCAATTCCAAGTTTGTTGGAACTATAAAACGACATAGGGCACCAATGGCATTCTCTACTAAGTTATTCTTTTGATGATCTCTGTCTTTCCCATCTTTCCCATCTTGGACATAACTTTTAATGATTGGCAGTGCACCAGCATCCAGAAGCCATTGAATTATCTGGTCAATTTCTGGAAGATAGCATATTATTCCCATGCCAGAAAGTATTTCCTCTTCATCAGACGAAGATTCTATGATCCGGAGTAGAGTATTAATGCATTTCTGATTCACATGCTCCTGTAAGATGGCTTCATCACAACTCTCTACTAAGCAAGAAAACGACTTTACAGCACTTGCTCATAGGTTTAGGTTTTCATTCTCACACAGTTGAACCAATTTTCGAACAGCCGAACACTCTGCATTAATAAATAGACTAATTCAATTATGATATATTACCATGCAATAAAAACCGGAAAATAATTTCAACAATTTAGATAAGGACAAGTGAAGGAGTGACAGAACAACAGCAAGTGAACTTAAAGCCAAACACTAGAAATTTTGGTCCTCAATCCACCATATATTGGCATAGCCATAAGGTATATGTATGAATATATGTATTAATTTTGGTACAAGGCATAAGGTATATAACTATGCACGTGTGTATGTATGTGTTAGATGACTAGCAAGTTATGATACGATCAATTATCAGACATCAGTCATGGCATATTATTATTAAAGAATGAAAATTCAGGAAATTAAGGAAATATGAGAACAAGTTTGTTTATATCATATCTCAGCCAAATGTAAAACTTACACTAATCTGAAAGGGGGTAACATTTTCAAGTCTCGCGCCCTCTCCCTCACACTCTTGCTAACATCTCTCTCGCATTCATATCTCACTTTAAACCCTCACTTCTCCATTTTAGCTGTTTCTCTTCCTCTACCAGACTTTCTCAACAACCAAACAGGGGTCATCAAGATCCCTCTATTTTTCTTCTCAAGGTTGCAGACAGATTCAGATTCTATATAAACATGCCAGTAGAAAAAGGAAAAAAAAAGGTGAACTGAAAATGGCCTAAAAATAATCTCTCATTAATAACCATATCAAACCCAATGTGAAAAAGAAATTTTAATTCAATAATATCTTTTATTTCTGAAAAAAAAATTACTCATTTTAGTTTTTTCCTCTTAAATTCAACAAACGGGCTTAACTTTCTTCGAATTTCTTTTTGTCAAATTTGTCCTACACCATAAAAAAATCATAAAAGTTTAATTTCAGAATGGTAAAATAAAACAGAAGTAAATGTTTATCAATTTATTTCATGTTGCATTGAACTTGGTGAATATTCTTCTCTAAGTAGTATAAAAACTGATATCCTACATGAATGCTAAGCATAAAGAGAAACTCAGTGATGATAAATGAGTTGCTTGCAATTAGACCAAATCTTTCTTCCCTAAGTTTCAATTACACCAAATCTTTCTTCCCTAAGTCAACATTCTGATTGTGCAGTGAACACGGTATATGAAGCTGATCTACACTTAACACCGGCATGATACTTGTGAGTGGTCATGGATTCACATCCTTGGTAGCACCAAAATGTGCATTGGAGGATAGGGCATGTAATAACTTTCTCTTGATAAGGAGAAAGTTAATACACATGGTTGGAAGGCCATAATTTTTCAGCCTATTGCTCACATAATTACCATAACAGAATCGAATATTGGTAGATATTAATTACCATAAGACATAACATGTTTTGAAGAAACAATCTGCTGAATTAATGAATACCATAACAAGCATGAGAAACACGTGAGCTTGAAAATTCTAAAAGCAGATATTAGAACAATAACCCTTCAGTTTTCAAAAAATAAAAGTATATAGCAAATAATGTGATAAAAAACAGAGGTGAAGTCTTACAACCATACTTGCTGTTATGAATTAAAACAAAAGGACAAACTTACCTCTTTCAGCTTAAAAGGTTGCATAGAATTCTGTTACTTCAGGGGTGTCCACCTTTATATTTTTCTTTGTTACCCTTGAATCTTTGCAAACTATTTGAGAATGCTTCTCTGGCAAGATAGAATATATTACATAAAAAGTGAACCTCGTAGAGATGGTGACAAAAAAATAAAATAAAATGGAAATGACTAATAAATAGAGAAACATTGTGTTAAGGATTTGAGACAGCCAATGCATGGATGAGCTTGGAACATATTTCTGCAAATCATCCAACCATGCAACTATGCAAGTGCTGACTCCATGAGCAACAAGGTTCATCAATATTTGGAACTCTCATACATTAACCTTAATTTATTACTTGTGGCAGATGATAATTCTAAGTAAAACTGAATGTTAAGACTAAAGAATCTCTATAAGTTCTATGCTATCAAGGCTTGAGAATGCTAGAATCAAAAGGCATTTTAAATAATTCAGGTCGTTAGTAAATCCCACAATATGTATTTGATATTGTAAAAGTATCAAAACAGACTCATTCAAAAGGTGCCACTGAAAGAAGTATCATAGATGTGCTTGTGGTTTAGGCACAATCATGGTCACTGAAATAAAATTTGAAGGGAAGACATTAGTTGTACTGTTTTCTTATTCTCGTAGGTTGCCAAACTTATGATCTCAAGTCAAGCATACTTGATGAAGTCAGGAAGCATAATGTGAAATAGCATTGCTTATGGAATATGGATTCAAAAAACTGCTAAGTCAATCTAAATTAAGATTTTTACAAAGGCGAACCATGCCAACCTAGAAATCCACTTTGAGATTATTTCGAGTATGGAAGCATATGGAAGTAATCGATTACTGGAGAGATCGTCCAACTTATAGAACTTTTACTGACCAAAGGACCCTGGAAGCTATGCAAAAAGAAGACACAAATGTTATCCAGAAACATATGCAGAGTCAGCTTTACTTCATCGTTGTGATGGTCATTCGAAAGCTTAAAGCTTAGAATCAAATATCTGAGAACTTTTTAATTAGATCTTGGAGAGGAAGTTGAATAACTTCTTCATTGTTTTAATTCATTCTTTTAATTAGATCAGTACTCTAAATTGTTTTCACCTTAGCCAAACAAATCAAAACTCTTAATTTGTCCCAAGTATAGACACTGCCACTAACATTTTCTAAAATATAAAACCATAACCAGCAACTTCCAGACCTATCACATGCAAACAATAACTTCCGTGCCAATTTGATTCCGTGACAATCAGTCAGCCACAAGTATTTAATTTTTTAAGTAGACAAATTTTTTACAATTTGACTCACAGTCACAATCAGTCAGCCACAAGTATGTATAATTATAGTTAGTTAATCAGTTACAATGAAGAAGAATAATGAGAACGAACATAATAAATTCTAATGTTTTACATAATGAAAATCATATGGTAATATGAGAATCAAGTTTCTGATAAATTTAAAGCTAAGTGATGAATCAGGATTTAATAACACTATCACGACAAGCACACAAGATATGTAATAACACGGGGATATGGTGCAATGCTCATCAGTAGTGTCTTGATGCCTTTTTCATGATATGCCAAATTGATCATAGCCTGATTATTTTTATTAAAGTAGAAGAAGCACTACATTCAGAAGCCAAGTTACTAGAGTAGTTTGGAATCCAACATGGAACATAAATGTCATGTTTATAAGCAAATGATGCCAGTTAATTTTAACTAAAACTTTTCCATTTAAGCACAAGAAAAGCAAATTAAAGAATTAACTAGGAAATAAAATAAGTGGCCAGAAATACACAGAAATAAACAAAAGCCTATACACATATAAATGGTAAAATTAAAAAAGTTCTAAATTAAAGCCATATTCGTTATTCATAAGTTGTAGACTAAAAATAAAAAGTAGGAAGTTGAGTAGCAGAACAGAGCAGAGGGTGAAAATAAAAAAGAACGAGGCCTCTAGCTGCAACAAGCTGTTAGGGTGCTATTGCACATGCTTGATAACTACACATAGAAGTCTTGCTTCATTTAAACTTTTTGTTGGAAAATGTGCTTATTAAAACTCTATGAATTTACAGTCGAGGACATGTGTAGCTGTTATCCTAATGCCACAGCAGTGAGCAAATCTAGAGTTTCCAACATTAGGAAGAGGACAGATAGCTGATGCTTTTTTTTTTTCCATGATTTAGCTGATTGTTCTATGTTAAGAAGATTGAATATCAATGATTCTACACTTGGCAATAGCATTCAGGAGATAACTATTAATCATGACAGAATGTGTCATCTTCAATTAACAAAATGTCGTGTGATGCGGATAGCAGTCAGGTAAATATGCTTAGTGAACTGACATTTAGTTGTCACTTTGCTGATCAATAGCCAAGCATAAAATTCTTATAACAAATCAATTAGGGAAGAAAAATCTCTGTTATAAACTTACCTTTAGTGAATTCAGGCGACCAGCACAATCCTTAGCACTAAAAGCTGCAAACGAAACCAAACACTCAAATTTAGACCTAGTTTTTTCAATCAAACAATAACAATTCTGAAGTATATCTATTCACTAGTCCACCAAATTACTTAGGCGATTTTTTCTTTTCCGAAAAAAAGAGTGAAATAATGAGACAGTTACAAGAACAAGAGAGAAGAGTGGCAATAGTGATTTGCAGGTCCAAGTGCAGAATGTACAGAAGGGGATGAGCATTTCCAGTTATAACAATGAGAACCTAACCTATGATTCAATGACAAAAAATGAATGACATCCACATATACATTAGATATCAATGTAATAAGTAATAACCTATCTTTACAAACTAAGCACTAGAACAGAATAATGTGTCTATGTTACAAACGGACTTGTGCTTTTCAAATTTCTCCTTGATAACCTCCAGATCCAAACTAATACCTTCTATTATTTGCAGTAGCCATGCTCTGCTGACGTTCAAATTTGGAACAATCACGAATGCGATGACCAAGTCCCTCACAAAATACACAGCCCTTGACTGTGATTGCATTGTCTTCTGTTGAATCATTCAGTTTGGTCAAGAAAGGAGGAATATTTTGTTTTGCCTCTAGCAAGAGGTGCTTCAGATCAAGCAATGTTAGCTGACTTTCATGGTTGTTTACAAACGTTGTCGCTCTACCAATCTTGCCAGATCTTCCAGTTCGTCCAATCCGATGGACATAATTTTCAATCTCAGCTGGCATGTCATAGTTAATGACATGCTGGATATCAGGAAAATCGAAACCTTTGGATGCAACATCAGTTGCAACCAACACATCTTTCTTGCCAGCCTTTAAAGCTGCAATGGCATATTCTCTGTCTTCTTGATCCTTGCCTCCATGAATAGCCACAGCTTCCACTCCTTTCAAGAGAAGATATTCATGAATGTGGTCAACACTGGCCTTGTTCTCAGAAAATACTATAACAGGTGGTGGAGTTTTCTGCAAGCACTTGAGAAGGTAAACTAATTTCGCCTCTTGCTTAACATAATGTACCTCTTGCTTAACGTTGGCATTTGCTCCCCCTGCACGCCCCCACATTGACAGTAACAGGTTTCACCAGAGCACCTCTAGCAAATTTCACCACCTTGGTTGGCATAGTGGCAGAAAACAAAAGAGTCTGCCTTTGACCTTTGAAGTGAACAAAGGCTTGTCTTATGTCATCTTCAAACCCCACATCTAGCAACCGATCCGCCTCATCTAATGTTACATACCTGCAGTTAGCAAGATTCATTTTCTTCTTAGCCAAGATATCCTTCAATCTCCCAGGGGTAGCAACAACAATATGAACACCCTTCTTCACAATGTCCATGTGTGATCTCATACTGAGTCCACCAGTACAAAGCATGGACCTGAGCTCCAGATATCCGGCTTCCTTCAAAGGTATCAAGAAGTGCTGAAGCAGGTCAGGATGGACAAATAATCAATCCAAATGGACCTTCTCCAGGAACAATAGGCATCATAAGTTCCTCCTGCATTGCCACCATGATCATGGGCAGCACAAAGACGAGGGTTTTTCCCGATCCGGTGGATGCAATACCGATCATATCTCGGCCGGATAAAACAACAGGAAGACCTTGCATCTGTATGGGTGTGGGCTTCACAATCCCCTTGGCTTTCAAGAAGTTCAAAACGGGCTCAGGAAACCTCATATCCTTGAAATTCTTGATAGGGGGTGGAATTTCTTCTTCATCACCATCAACTGTTGTTCCAATCAGAGCAGGTTGTTCTCTTTTAGACATCATTAGAACGTGTAAAGGAGGCCTCCACCCTGTAAGTAAAGGATCCTTTGCCAATTCTTGAACAGAGGTAAGAGTTCTTCTCGTGTGATGAAACAACTTCTGAATGGTCTCCTTCTCCTGCTCTGTCACAGTAGTCTCCCTGGGTTTCAACAGTGATGTCTTCTCTACAAGACTCACTCTTTGTTTCTTCAAATCAGCATGGTCCACAAAAAAGGCCTTCCTTTTGCATTGAACAGCTTTCAAGGCTCGCCTTTTGGCCACAGAAACGTACTCAACATAATCTTCCATGGATGCGGTGTGTGGCACAAGTTGAAAGGGTTTGCGTTGAGACAGAAAAAAACAACAACGAATGATTTGAATTTTGAGGTGGCGGTGAGAATGAGAATAAGCCCCAAAAGCAAACCAATTAATTGTCTCTGATTAGGGATTAGGAATTAGGGATATCGCAAGTTTTTTTATTTAATGAGTAGATAAAAATCTTATCATGTGAGTTACTAAAATTTACTTAATTTTGATATTTTCTTTAACTAGTTTGATGTTATTATACTAATTGATATAAATTTATAATTAAATATAAGATAAAATGAATTTTAAATTTTCTCAAACATAAGATAAATTGTTAATTTCCTAAAGGCTGTTCTTTTTTTTTTTTTAAATCCGTGAGAATCGAAGACATGTATTGGAGGTTACAACAACTCATGTATCCTATTCAACCAATTGAGCAAGTACGTTAATTGAATTTTATTTATAAAATCCTTTCTTAGTTTATTTGATTTACATTTTAAATTCATTTAAATTTAGTCATCCATCATAAAATAAAATAGAAATCAAAATTTTACAATCTTGTACTTGCAAAATATATAATTATATAATATAATACTAATCTAATTATATATTAATTATATATTATATAATATAATAAAGATAAATTGATAAACTAATTTTCTATTGCAGTAAATATCATGAAACTAAAAACGGAACATAAACAAACATAATAAACATTATGAACAATTTCATGAATTTTGAAAATGAAACATGAACATAACATACATGGATTCTTTCCAAATTTAAAATTAAAAAATGGAAATATATAAGAAGTGTTTATAAGTATTTTAAGAAAAATTATTAACATTTCCAACATGTAAATATTAAAATTATATTGTTGCAAGTGTATATAAGTATTGTTATAAAAAAATTTGAGAGATTAAATTGTTAAAAATATAGGACTACTAATTTTCAAAAAAAAAAAAGAAATTAAAATACAGGACTACTAATTTTGCAATAATTTATAATGTTTTATATTTTCATACGTTATCTAACTTTTAACTTATCATTTTTTCCCTTCAAAGTTCACACGTTCTTCATTTCTCTAGATTTGTTTTTTGTTGCCAATTGATTTCTAATTATTCTGTTTTCTTTTACAGTTTTTCTTCTTCTTTTTTTTTTTTTTTCAAAGGACAATACTATCTATTGATTCATTTCTAATAAGAGATGATGGATCTTGATCATAGTACTATGCTATTTTGGCCATGTTCGAGCACTTCTTGTGCTTAGAATTGTTTTTTAATAATATTTGCATTTAGCTTTTCAAAAAACAAGTATTCAAATATGGTTCACGAATTTGATATTTCCTTTTTATATTTCATTCTTATAATTTTTAATTACGTGATATGCAAAACATGATTTTATCCTTAATTGCTTTGCAAAACTGATATAGCTTAATACATTCCTCAACTAAAAATAAAAGATTGTCTAAGATTTTTCTTATAAAAGTGAAGGTAAGGTGGAAAATAGAAAAGAGATATATGGTTCAAAGTAGAAGTTTGCAAGTTGCCATGCAATTTTAGTATTGAAACGGGATTCACTGTGTAATGAGAAATAAATATTAACTTATTCTATGAGAAATTAAAATTCATGCATTGATAATTAACTATTAAGGTGAAAAAACTAAATCAATCAACATCAAAGCCAAGTATATAATTAACTATATAAATAAATCCAAACCCATTGTGCTTTTCAAAATAATGCCAACCAGAATATGATAATAATTTTTTCATTCATTAGTGAGTAAGAACTCAAAGTGTATGCAAAAAAAAAAAAAAAAAAAAGCAGAAACATAAATGAGAGATTTGTTTTGCCTATTGTTGTGTTTTCGATCTAGCTAGAGTTATTCTAAGGGTAGTTTTGTAGTATGCCCCCTTGTTATTTTTGTACACCATCATCAAGCCTTTGCCATCAATGTCATCCATAACCACAATCACCATTTTTACTCCGTACACACCCAATGCATAAAGCCACACCATCTTTGAAAAACCAACAATAACTAAAGAGAAGAGATCAATTTTAAAATTATTGTAGAAGAAGAGGATGCATAAAGCATTTTTTTTAAGTAGCAAGTGACAAACGAAAAGGGAGAGAAATCGTTACTTGAGGAATGTATAAGAACATCGGTGAAACTAAAAAAAAATAATTAGAAATACTGTAATGCAATAATGCAAAAAGAAGGAAAAGTGTGCAAAATGGAAGAGACAAAATGAAAGGAGGAAAAAAAAAAAAAGGTCAGATGGTAGAAAGAGGGAAGGGAGCAAAGCATATAAAGGGATAGAGAAAGAATGCATTTGAAATTTAAAATAGAAATTAAATTTAAATAATAAATTTAAAAAACTTAAAAGATGGACAATCTTAATTACAAATTAATTATTAATTATAAATAACAAAATCAAATTCAAAATTATGAAAATAAATGTATAGGATTTAATAGTCCAACAATTTTAATCAAAATAATATATAATTCATATTGATATATTGATGCGAGCACATATTTTATTGATTATTTCTGATTCATTCCATCAATAAACAACATTTAAAATAAATCGATTAATTGCTAAAAGAAGCTAATTGGTTGCTAAAAATTAGCTAAATTATAAATTGTTTTAAATTAAAAAAATCAATCAACCATTTAATTTTATTATGGATGTTTGATATCAATTCACTTTTTTTTTAACTAAATATCGATCCACTTATTAGTTTAATAACTCTTGTACATATTGATATGTAAATTTATTAATAATATTTTAATAATAATAATAATAATAATCATTTTTATTCTAATATTAATTTATTTCAGTAAATAAGTGTCATATTAAATTATTTTCGTAAATAAATTTCATATTAAATTATTTTCCAAAATAAAATTCTTATTTTCGTAAATAATCATCCATTTTAAATTAATTATCAATTAAATCTTAAATTGATGTCAATCAATAATTTAATAGAAATGCATAATCAATGATTTTAATTTAAAGGAGAAGCAAACAATATGTAGGAGACAACACATTGGATTTCTAGGCTAAGATGCATTAATTAGTTGACATGTGGCAGATGGGCATTCTAAAGTTAGTGCTTGGTTGACACGTGACAACTAGAGAATCTTAGTGGGGATTACTTTGTATGTAGTAATATAGATAGATAAATAGCTAATTATAATTTAATAAGTAATAATAATGATTATTATTTCTTAAAATATATTTCATATTAAAATATTTTCTTAAAATGATTGTATTCTTAAATTATTCCTATACATAATCATCTTATTTTTTATTTGATTGAATATTTTAAATTAATGGTCGCTTAATTGTTGGACTAATTATAATTAATTTAATGGACATGCTTATAATAAGGAGAAGACAACATGTAAGTCTTTTAGGTTCAAATGCTCTAATGTAATGACACGTGGCAAATGCTCTCTAATATGATGACACGTAGTAGATAAGAACTCTAGAAAGGAATTGCTTTGTATATAGTATAGATAGATAGATAGATAGATAGATAGATAGATTGCTTTTTAGATCCCTTCCGAATCCAATTAATATTATATCATTTATATTTATACTAGCGTAATAATCCGGTGAAGTTTATCATCTATAATTTTTTTTATATTATTATATATCTTTAATGTTTTTTCAATTATTTCTAAATTTATATTTATAATATAAAAAATTATAAATATTGATATATATTAAAATAATTTATATTTATACATTGTTATATAATTTTAATTTATATAAATATTAGTTTTAAAAACTATTATCTTTACAAAAATATTTGTATTTGTATATAACTGAAACATGTAATAATTCTAATAAAAAATATTAATAATAAAATATTTTATTTTACATTTCGTAGTTTTTAATTTTTCTTTCAAAAAAATGTTTTTATCATAAAAGGAAAGAAATTACTAACATCAATTATATAAAGAAGAAATTTTGGGTATTTAATTAAACGTATAGATTAGGGGTGTTCACGGGTCGGGTTGGTGCAATTTTATTGTGAAATCCGATCCGATCCAACCCGTTCAAAAATGGGTTGGGTTGGGTTGATCGGGTCAGAACATTTAAAAAATATTTTTTATTTTGTAAAAATTAGAATTTTTTAGAACAACAATTTGTTTTTGCCTAGAGCTTTGCAAATATATAATTTCTACATGTCCTCCAAAAAGACCAAATTGTGACAATATTTGATTAATAAAATGAATGGTTTCAATGCTAATACACATATTTTATTTTAAATAGATATTAGCATGAGAAAACATAAACAAAATCAAGACAAAAAATAGAAACAATTAAAAAAGAGAAATATAATTTATGTGTGGTTAAAAAATAGCAAAAAAATATGGTGTTTTGTATTTCTTAATTTAATAATATATATATATATATATATATATATATATATATATATATATATATATATATAAATTTAATTTTATGGTACAGGTCGGGTCGGGTCACGGGTTCAAAATGCAAAACCTGTTACCCGACCCTACACTAACGGGTTGGATCGGGTTTGACCCGAACTCTAAAAAAATCCGATCCGAACTAATCAGGTCAGGTTAGGTTCACGGGTTACCCGTACCCGTGAACACCCCTATTATAGATTACCAATAAAAAATTAATTATAAATATAAAAATAAGAATGCTTAAATAATAATATTGTAAATAACTAATAGACTCGTAAAAAAAAATTCAGCAATCAAAAATTACGTTTGCTACATTCTTACTAATCATCAAAGCAAAAAACTGTTACCAAATGATGTCCTGGATTTCTTTTCTTTGTGTTTCCATTCAAAATATGCTAACTGGAATTATGTTAGCCGAAAAGATAAAACTGGTGGTTTAGATAAACCATTTAAATGGATAGCCAGTTTTTTGTCGTCTAATAATAAGATATGTTGAGTGAGATTTTTTTTGGCTAGCTGTTAGGAATTCAAAAATGCAAGATTTTATAGAAGATTAAAAGATTTGGCAACGGTCGGTTGCAATTGGTAAATCTGAAGATAAAGGAAGCCTGATCACGGTTGCTAAGAGATTATCCCGGAAGAGATCCACGAGTTAAAGCTAATTCCTGGAAAATAGGAACAGAGAAGGGGTAGTGGGGCATGTCTTAGAGTCAATTGAAAGCCAAAATAGGCTTAACTTAGCCGAATCAATTATGGATCACTCAGTTGTAATTGAATGTGGCCTAAAGACACGATCTGGGGCAGTCAGTTGAGATTGTTAGCATAAATAGATGCTCCGGATATGTGTAAAGGACCTTCAACCAATCAATCAAAAATCGCATTTATCTCTCAGTTTAAATTTCTTACCGAATTTATTGCTTTGAGTTTAAATTTTTTTTTGTTCGTTATCTTTGAATTTTGGTTATTTGCACCTTCAATCGAGTGCTTTCTTTAGTTACTTGATGACCCATTTCAAAAATCAAAAGGCAGATTTCCCCTTTTGATAGTTTCAAATAGTCTGATACTACACTCAAATTTTGGAATCATGTTGGAGCAATGTTAGTCAAAATCAATTCGGCTAACCTAAACTAGTTCACGCGACAACAAAATTGGCATGCCCAGTGGGACCATTGGTGATAATAGTCCCCATTTTCAGTCACCAGGCCACGATCACTCTTTGCGTATGCAGCTTAGGTCCAAAGACCTAAGCAAGATGGATCAACAATAGCCAAAGAAGAAGAATGGAACCAAAACAAGCGAAAGTACATTGGGGATGTCACCATCCCTGATGATGAATCCTGTGTAGATGACGTTTCTAACTATCCCCATCGACAAGCACCTTGGTGACAACCGCACCAGCTGTAACATTTGTTGCCATCGATGCCCCTACAGTGACGACAACCTCTTTCATTTGCCAACAGATAGACCTTGGTATACATGATATCATGTATCAACTATCTGGGCAATTGTCAAACACTGTCAAACCTATGGTGCAAAATGAATTGCAACAAACTAGAGAATTGGAGGCTAAGAAAATTGCTGAAAATTCGACTACTTCATTCCCAAGGAATCAGGATATGTCGAACCAAGTAATTAATTTAGATTCTCCTCCAATTAATGGGCAAATTCAGGCAGGACTAGTACCAATAGTCCAGCTGAATTCGTTCGCCACACCTGTTTGGCAAACGGTTCACCATACAACTGCATCGATAGGGATGTGGGCCATGACCCAACCGATAGGTAGCCAAATAGGGACCTTCCCTAAAACATTGGCAGCCAATACTGGATATATGCCAATAACTACTCCTATTCCCTTCGCACCCACACTTGGGGGCAAACGGGAATGATCTAATCTGCTAATCGATTTATTTCCCCACAGATGGCTATGGCTAGGCGACCAACTAATGCCATTGGACACATTGGTTTGCCTTATGTTCATCCTATTGTTGGACATCAGAACTCTGTTGGAATGATAAATAATGGAGAAGCGTCTTATGTCCAAAATGAGATGCCTACAGGGCAAATTGTTTTCAGTCAAATCGGCTACCAACCTTCAAGAACTACGACGGTATCGTTAATGGATCCTAAGATGATAGCCAAAACAA
This sequence comes from Pueraria montana var. lobata, assembly GCA_026413185.1. Classification (NCBI taxonomy): domain Eukaryota; kingdom Viridiplantae; phylum Streptophyta; class Magnoliopsida; order Fabales; family Fabaceae; genus Pueraria; species Pueraria montana. The sequence continues at coordinate 15,214,617 of CM048651.1, read as the reverse complement.
TGAGGAAGTATTTTGGTATCCAACTCAAACTGATAGGGAGGCCAATGTATAAGAAACCCTATCCGAAGTGGATTAATCGAATGGTATTCTTGCCGAAAGGGTTCAAAATGCCAGACTTTACAACCATTTCTAGCGAAGATGCCAAGTCAATTGTGCAACATGTAGGCCGATTCACGGCCCAATGTGGTGAAGTTGGCCAAAATGAGTGTCATAAGCTTCAGCTATTCCCGTTGTCATTGACCAGAGCAGCATTCACATGGTACTCAAATCTTCCACCAAATTCAATACAAAATTGGGCAGATATGGAAAGGTGTTTCCGTGACCTCTTTTATAGACCTCTCCCTAAAATAACTATAGTCGATTTGATGAATACCAAGCAGATGGTGGATGAATCGGTCGTAGATTTCATTGAAAGGTTTGGGAAAATTGGAAGCAGGTGTTCGGTACAGCTGCCAGAAAGCGAATGTGCTGCAATGGCGGCTGGCAACATGCATCCCCGGTTGAGAGAAAAGCTAGTTGCTCAAGAATATAACGACCTCAGTCAGTTGACCTCCAAAGCAAATCAGATTGAACAATTCATCCATGAAAGAGAAGCAAGAAGGGCTAGCTGAGGATGTGGTTCTCATTTGATATCTGTAGTTGATGTTGACGAGGACAACGAAAATTATGAAGAAGAGGCTGAAATCATGGCAGCCGATATCCTACGGGGAAAGCCATATTCTTGACCGGCTTTGAAACTAGGAAAAGGAAAAAGCAATATAGTTGATGGAAAACCAGAATATGATTTCGATATATAAAAAGCTGACCAAATCTTCGACTATTTGTTGAAGGATCAGCAGATTCGGCTGAAAGATGGACACAGGATACCATTGGCCGATGATCTAAAAGGAAAGATGTACTGCAAGTGGCATAATTCGTACAGCCATTTTACGGCAAACTTTATAATTTTTCGACAAGCAGTTCAAAAGGCTTTGAAGGAAGGCCGTTTTAAACTGGCTGAGAAAGGAGCAACCGAAATGGCAGTCGATACTGATCCTTTCCCAAAAGTAGACATCAATATGGTTGCATATGGTGTCCCTGATAATGGGAGAGGAAAAGGACGACGGGTTTGGAAACTAAAGACAGACTAGAAACTAAAAGAAGGTGCTTCGGCATGCAGGGTGTCTGTGTTTCAAATACTGCAACAACCACCAGTGGCAAGGGGGATATGGGTACCCCATCAGAACAGCCAAATTGCATTCGAACGACTAGGGTCTCCTTGTGAAGGCACATCTACAAGAACATCAAACTAAATCATTGGTCCAAAGCTAACCGATCTACTACAAGATAGGATAAAAAGGGAGGAGGTACAAAAATTTGAGCAACTTAGTCATAAAATATACAAAGGGAAGGAAGTCAGCCAGGTGTCGAAGCTAGACGAAACTCCTTTGCCAAGGAATCTGAAGAGAGTGGATGAATTTAATATAGAGAATGGGATGGGAACTTTGCGTATCACAGTTCAAAATGAGAAGGCTCATATGTCAAGGATGATCAAGCCTTCCGCTAAGGCTAAGGTGGACGAATGGTTCATAAACCAGGAAGCCCCAAAGCCTCGGCAACAAGAGGGTTTCCTGAGCCGAACCTAAAAGAGGAGACTTCAAAGAACCCAACCTCTCAAAAAGATGAAACAGACGTTAGCCATGATAACCGATATAAAGGCTAAGGCCAGGGCGAATATTCAGTAAATCAATTGACAATGACTTTAGGGCAAGCTTTTGGGAAGGCCCGACCAGAAAAAGAGCCCGAACAACATGAGTCCACAAACCGCGTTGATGGTCTGGTGATACCCATTGCCGAATTGACTGAAGAACCAGGCGAGAAGAAGAACCTTGAGAAAAATGTTGTAATAAGTGATGAAGTATGTCAAGCTAAAAAAGGGCAGGATCCTGATCCAATACAGATTGAAGAATCTTTGCTTGAAGCATGGTTAAGTGAGGATGATATGTTAGGGGCTGAAATCAATGCGATCAGTGTGATACCCAGTGAATTTTGGGCTAATCCTGGCCAAGATGAAAATTTGGATGGAGATGTGTGCATCGAAGAGACTGAATGGGCTACCATTGCTGGAGAAGACACTGGTAGGCTAATCAAAACTGCATTCGACGAACCTACACCGGATATGGTAAAACATTTGAGGCCCCCTGTACGTAAAAGCTCATATAAATGGCAAAACTCTGTCTAGAGTATTCATAGACAGAGGAGTAATCCTAAACATAATTCCATTAATCACCCTAAAGAAGCTCAGCAAAGAACGAAAAGACGTGGTGCCTATTAATATGAAAATGACCAATTTTACTGGAGGCGCAACTGCGGCGTTAGGAGTCCTAGTTGTCGAAATCACAGTAGGACCAAAGACTATGCACTCTTCCTTTTTCGTAGTAGATGCCAAACCAACATATTTTGTTTTGTTGGGAGGAGATTGGATCCATTATAGTCAATGCATCCCCTCCACGCTTCATCAACAATTACTATTTTAGGAAAGATTGTACCAGCTGATGATAATCCATTTTCAACCGATGTTAGAATGGCTGAAGCTATGTTATAGTTTCCTCATTTGGCTCCAATACAAGTGCTAGATGATTATGAAGAAGGAAGCTGGGAATCCTGTGATTTAACAAAGAAAAGATTTATGGTAAATTGGCATGCCGAAATACAGCCTTTTGTTGATTTGTTAGATGGATGGAGAGAATGAAGTGCTACAGAGTCTACTAAATTAGCTTACCTTGTTCATTGTAGAAGACAGGATAGCCGAGTCGGCTATGATAGATCTGCTTGGGGGGCAGAGCGAAGGGACACATCAAGACTTCCTGCTTGCAATAAACAGAGATATTCCCAGCTTTGAGGCTCAAGACCCATTGGAAGAAGTCAATCTAGGGACCGAAGAAGATCCCAGAATGACTAAGGTGAGTGGTTTGTTAGCCAAAAAAGACAAGAGATGGCTAATAAAACTAATTACACAGTATAGGGACTGCTTTTCCTAGGATTACCATGAAATGCCTGGTTTGTTTAAGGCTTTAGTAGAACATAGGTTACCCATCAAAGAGGGATTTAAGCCACATCGGCAACTGCCAAGGCAGTGTAATCCTCAGCTTTTGCCTCAGATTAAGGAAGAGATCGAAAGACTACTAAAGGTAGGGTTCATTCGTACGACAAGGTATGTTGAGTGGTTGTCAAATATCATTCCCAAAATAAAGAAGAATGGGAAGGTACGAGTATGTATTGATTTCAGGGATCTCAACTTAGCCACACTCAAAGATGAGTATGTCATGCCTATTACCGACATGCTTGTGGATGCAATGACCAAGCATGGTGTACTAACATTCATGGATGTACATTCTGGCTACAACCAAATCTTCATGGCTACTGAAGACAAACACAAAATGGCATTCCGTTGCCCTAGTGCTTTAGGGATATACGAATGGTTAGTAATGTCACTTGGATTGAAAAATGTTGGTGCTACATATCATAGGGCTATGAACCTCATCTTTCATGATGCCATAGGAAAGAATATGGAAATTTACATCGATCACGTAGTAGTGAAGTTAGCCAACATAGATCAACATTTAGCCGATTTGGAGCAAGCCTTAGAAAAGATGAGATTTCACGGGCTCAAGATGAATCCGACAAAATGTGCGTTTGGGGTATTGGCTGGGAACTTCTTGGGTTTCTTGGTTTACCAATAAGGGATAGAAGTGGATAAAAATAAGGCCAAAGCAGTACTGGAGGCCAAGCCTCCTAGGAACAAGAAGGAGTTGCAAAGTCTCATTGGCAAGATTAACTTCCTACGAAGATTTATAGCAAATTCAGTTGGAAAGATGAAGGCTTTCTCACCTTTACTGAGGATAAAGATTGATGAGGAGTTCACTTGGGGAGAAGAACAATGGCAAGCGTTTGAGCAAATCAAACAGGTATTAGCCAAACCACCAATTTTAGTACCTTCTACCCCAGGAAAACCACTAAAACTATACATTTCAGCTGCTGAGGAATCAATCGGATGCCTCCTCGCACAGGATGCAGAAGATGGAACTAAGAGGGTGATCTATTATCTTAGCTGATTTCTACGTGATGCCGAATGTAGATACTCTCCCATTGAGAAGTTATGTTTGTCACTTTTTCATGCTTGTACAAAACTAGAATATTACTTGTTGCCAAGTGAAGTTTGGGTTTTGTGCAAATTTGATATTGTTAGATATTTGCTAAATCGGCCGATGTTGCAAGGTCGTTTGATGAAGTGGGCAATAAAATTGAACACTTATGCTTTGATTTATGTGGCGCTACGAGCTACGAAAGGACAAGTTTTGGCCGATTTTGTTACTCAGCATCCATGCATCTCCATAAATAATACTATGGATGTGGCTAACAACTATGTTGGCTTACAGCCATGGGTTCTGAACTTTGATGGTTCACGTACCCAGGATGGTGTTGGTATTGGGGTAGTAATTATTAGCCCAACAGGAAAATTATGGAGATATTCCAAAAGAATTGACCCGGACTATTCTAATAACCAAGCCGAATATGGGGTGCTAATATGGGGATTACAAATATTGCTAAAAAAGGGAGTGAAATGTGTACATGTCTTCAGAGATTCCCAATTAGTAGTTCGGCACATGAAGGGAGAATATCAATGTAACACCATTACCTTAATGGAATTCTATGAATCGACTATGAATCCGTTGAGATGTTTTGCCAATATTACCATAGAATACATATGTAGAGGTGAGAATGATGAAGCCAACCAAATGGCTCAACATGTGTCTGGATATAAGAAATTGAAGGGCGAAATGATGGATGTACCCATGGGAGAATTTTGTGTGATGAATGCCAAGTCATTGGATTCTTGGCAAAAGGAATTAATAGATTATTTGCAAAATCCATCTAGCCGAGCCGAATTCAAGTTGAAGCAAAAAGCCTTGAGATATACCATGATCGGTGATGACCTATACAGGAGGAGCTTCAATGGAGTTTTATTGAAATGTATTAATCATTTTGAATCCTTACAACTCATGGGTGAAGTACATGAGGGCTTATATGGAGCCCATAGGACCGGACCTATGATAAAGTGGTTACTAATTCGGCATGGTTATTATTGGCCAACGATAACAGCTGATTGTTATCGTTATGCTAAAGGTTGTGAAGAATGTTAAAAACATGGGCCATTACAGAGGGTTCCAGCTGAAGAGATGCATGCAATGATCAAACCTTGGCCATTTCGGGGATGGGCCATGGATGTTATAGGTAAAATCCATCCAACATCATTTAAGAGGCATAGTTTTATCCTAGTAGCCACCGACTACTTCACAAAATGGGTAGAAGCTGAGCCTTTGGTCAATGTCACTCGGGAAGCCGTGATTCATTTCATCAAACATAATATTATTTATCGTTTCGACATACCTGAGTCAATTGCTACCAACCAAGGAACCATGTTTACTGGGAACAAGGTAGCCTCATTTGCATGTCAATTCGGCATTAAATTGGTCCACTCAATGCCCTATTACGTTCAAGCTAATGGACAAGTCGAGGCAACTAACAAAATCTTGATTAAAATAATCAAGAAGAATTTGGAGGATAACCCTAGGAAATGGCATGAGACCTTGCAGGAAGCTCTGTGGGCTTGCCAAAATACACAAGCTAAAGCAATAGGCGATACTCCCATTCGGCTGACATATGGGCATGAAGCAGTCTTACCACTCAAGATTATTGTAAAGTCTTTAAGGATAGCCAAACAAAACATGTTGGCCCTAGATCAATACCAGCAATCAATGCTAGACAAGTTAGATGAGTTAAATGAAGATCGGCTAATGGCACTTGACAGTATTCGGCTTAACAAGTAAAAAGTTGAGAAAGCATACAACAAACATGTTAAGTTGAGGCATTTTTGTGAAGGAGATTTGGTTTGGAAATCGATTTTGCCTCTTGGATATAAGGATTTGGAACTTGGCAAGTGGTCCCCTAATTGGGAAGGACCATTCATAATTAGTCAAATACTACCAAATGGGGCGTATCGGCTAATGAATCAAGACGGACAAGAGTTAGATCAAAGCATAAATGCAAGATATTAAAAATTTTCCACCCATCCATATGGGAGGAAGAACCAAAGCACACGTAAGAGCATTCAAAGTGATCACAAGCCGATCGCATAGCCAATAAAGAAAGCAAAAAATGCCCAAAGCCTGGACTTATGATAAAGAGTTCAAAGGAAACTTTAAGGTTGAGCGGCCGAGTCGACAACCATGTCAACAGGGTTAGCTGACAGGTTCTAGTATGGCCTTCACCAGTATCAACATTGTCTTCTGTGGTCATTGCACCAACATCAATAGTCACAAAGGGCTTCGTTTGCAGCTACAACAGCAGTTGTGACACTATCTACTTTGGCAGCTACTCCCATAATACGCTCAACAATACCTGTTGGGGGAACCGAATGAGAAGGGGTAGCCGAAGTAGTAGGAGCCGATGGAGGCGTAAACAAGTTTTGTTTAGCCTTATCAAATAATTGCCTCAAATGGTCCTATTCCTTCTTGTCTTCAGCAATCCTGGCCTTACCTGCACTTAGATCTTTTTCTAGTCCATCCTTCTGGTGCAGCAGATGATTGATGCTAGGATCAAGAGAAGTGGCCAATGTGTACAGCTGAATCCACTGATCCGAGCTGCTGTTAAGCTTGGTGTTGAGAATGACTATCTTCAGTTCGGCTGGTTCCTTCTTAATCCTGTCGAGCTCTGCAGTCAGCTTTTCTACTTTTTTGTTGAGCCGCTCCTGTTCAGCTAGGTCAATTTGCTGCTCAGTGTCAATCGTGTGATAGTTGGTGGTATAAGTGGATTTTTGAGCCTACAAATCCCTCAGTTACTTCGGGTCAGCTTCAGCAGATTTGAACCTCCGCTGATGCATGTTGTGGTTGAAAATAATGTCAGTTACGGCTATACTGATATGGTTCAAGATTAGATAGCTAGACTCAGAGATAGTAGGCGCCTTAGCCAACTTAGCAAAAGAGAGTCGAACTGATTTAAGCACGGCAGGATCGGTAGGGATGTCACTGGACATGAAATTTTCAACATGCTGGAAGTGGTCATCGATGGGCGATCCATCAGGAACTATAGGGGCTGACGAGGCTGGAGATTGGAAGTATTCGGCTAGCGTTTCATCACTGGAGATTGTAAGTATTCGGCTTGCATTTCATCAGTAACATTCGGTAGGATGGGACGAGTGAAAGCCGAGGAGGGACTAGTAGGTGGCACAGATGCTTCAGGCATGGCGAAGGACTCAAAGGGCGTCACAGTCGGTTCGATAGTAGGGGTTGAGTCCTAGAAGAGAAAAGAACTGATAAGCAAAATGAAAGATTGGTTAAAATGTCATGAAGTATGAATACTTATTGGCAAAGGCTTGGTAGCAGTTCCAAGCTTCAGTCTTTTTGCAGTTCGGCTAGAAGCAATAGTTGTTCCCTATAGGAATACCAAAATGACTTAGTGATTCGGCAGAAGAAAAAGGGAACTAGTTTATAAGTGGGTGAAATACCTTAGCCGAAGTAGGAGCAGGAGTAGGAACGCTCCTTGCAGTAGCCACAGACCTGGTAGTTCTTTTGAAAACCAAAGGAGCTGAATCCGGGGAGGTTCCCTCATCTACATCGTCCAGGTTGATGGTCTCAATGCTGCATTTTGCTGTCAAAAAGAAAGGTTAGCTGAATGCCTAAAAGATATGGAGAATAACATCCAAGAGACTACATGATTACCTGATGGAGGAGTTGTTGAAGTCTTAATGATAACACCAGCCGATTTTCCTTTCTTTTTAGCTGGTGTCGGAGCTGGGGTAAGACGAGGAGACGGTTGTGGCTTTATAGAAGTAGGTGCCGGCCTGTCTGCCTGAATGAGGTAATCAACGACGCTTTTTGGGAATAGGGTGTCCTCCACGGCTGTCCACCAGTTGAGAAAGCTGAGGGTTTTCTTTGGGTCAGGTAGGAATAGGCTAAATTTGAACAAGTTGAGCATCCATTTCGTCTTACAGGTGACCCTTCGGACCTCTTCGGTAGTCAAAAAAGGGTGAGAATCAGGAGAAGTCAAAGTCAGGAAAGCCATGGGGAGATGTTGAGTAAGACCGAATTGACAGGCAATGAACTGGGAGTTGTAGGGTTCTATTGAGTTCTTGTTGTATCGAGAGCTGGGCTTGATGCCACACATCAAATCTCTTGCAACCAGAATACTACCCCAGTTAGCCGATTGGATAGTTTGATCGGCTTAAGGCTCCAATTTTAGCCAACTGGGGATGTTGTGGTTGACTGTTGGAGGATTCCAAAGGGCATCTACATCATCTAAAATGCTGAAGAGCGAGTCAATGAAAAAATGTGCCGAATTGGTGGTGGTAGACTTGATCTAGAGAGCCTCTCCAAGAATGGCGTCAGAGGCATATCGTTCAGCTGCCGTAATGGACTTTGGTTGTGAAGCGGCAAACAAAAGGAAGTACCAAATTATCCAGAGTTGCAAAACCAAAAAGAGCCAGAAGAACTGCCAATGTTTTGGCCTACCCTCACCTTTTCTAAAATTAGAAAAATAGACTTATAGAGGGAAGAAAGAAACAGAACACCTGTAGCCATGGGTTCGTCTGTTTGAAGCAGGGATACAACAGGGGCATACTTGGAAACCACAGCCTTGGAGGAGGAGCAAATAAAATATTTACAAATCCAGTACAAGAGGAATGCATTGTGCTCTTCAGTTGAAACACTACTTGAAGTTTCTGCATGAGCCTTGATAAAATGGGGATACCCATTGGTGGACCCGTCGAAGGAGAGGCCCAAGTTGTCACTTGCTTGAGCATGTAAAGCAGGGAATTCATTGCCGATGATGGGTAAACCCATAATGGTTACCACATCTTGAAGAGTGATAATAATGATGCCAAAAGGGAAAACAAAGGCATTGATAGTTGTGGACCAAAAGGACAGGATGCTAAAGATCAAAGTATAGTTCGGCTCAACGTTGTGTTTGGAAAGAGTAATGGCGTCTTAGATTCCCCACTTCTTCCAATCCTCCCCTTTCGCCTTAGCTATATGGTTAAGCCAGCTATAGTAAGGAGGAGTACCCCGTGGCCAAGTTCCAAGGTTTTGAGGGATGCTAGCTAGCTGAAACCAAGAAGTGATTGGGATGGGATAATCGGCGTGATGTAAATAGTGCTCAAGAAAGGTAACTACATCCATGACATCGTCAGCGTAGGGACGAAGGTAGTAATGACCCTCGTGAGCTCGTAGGAGATTCTCAAATTGGCCAAGAGTGTAAGAATCACCATGTCCACTAGAGAAGCTGGATAGAGACTTCTAAGAGGAAACCTCTTCATCGGACCCATCTCTGTACTCATGGGGCCTAGATTGGGAACTGTTGGTGGTTGACATGGTAATTTTGGTGTTTGGTGATTTGCAATAAAGAGCGATCGCAAGAGGTAAAGATTCAAGCAAGAAAGGTTAATTTGGATAGTTGGGCAACAGTGAAAAGCAAGATATTTAAAGCGATATGACATGTAATGGCTAGATCTTAATTGCAAGTCAGTTGCAAGATTAGAAGAAGAGGGAAAAATAAGCAATTATATCTTAACCCTTTCATTTGGCCAATCAGTGTCAAGATATAGGGCGGCATTTGTTGCCATTCAAAATATGCTAACCGGAATTAAGTTAGCCGAAAGGATAAAGCTGGGGGTTTAGATAAATCATTTAAACGGATAGCTAATTTTTTGTTGTCTAATGATAAGATATGTTGAGTGGGATTTTTTCGGCTAGTTGTTAGGAATTCCAAAATGCAAGATTTTATAGAAGATTAAAAGATTTGGCAACGATCGGTTGCAATTGGTAAATCCAAAGATAAAGGAAGCTTGATCACGGTTGCTAAGAGATTATCCCAAAAGAGATCCATGAGTTGAAGCTAATTTTTGGAAAATACGAACAAAGAAGGGGTAGTGGGGCATGTCTTAGAGTCAATGGATAGCCGAAATAGGCTTAGATTAGCCGAATCAGTTATGGATCAGTCAGTTGTAATTGAACGTGGCCTAAAGACACAATCTGGGGCAGTCAGTTGAGATTGTTAGTATACATAGATGCTCCGGATATGTGTAAAGGACCTTCAACCAATCAATCAAAAATCGCATTTATCTCTCAGTTTAAATTTCTTGCCGAATTTATTGCTTTGAGTTTAAATTTTGTTTTGTTCATTATCTTTGAATTTATTTTTGAATTTTGGTTATTTGCACCTTCAATCGAGTGCTTTCTTTAGTTACTTGATGACCCATTTCAAAAATCAAAAGGCAGATTTCCCCTTTTGATAGTTTCAAATCGTCCGATACTACACTCAAAATTTGGAATCGTGTTGGAGCATAGTTAGTCGAAATCAATTCGGCTAACCTAAACTTGTTCACGCGACAACACTTTTTTTTTTTAAGAATTTCTTTTTCTTATTCCTTCTAATTTGTCAAGTTGGATTTTGATTCTCCTTGAGTGTCCTCGTTCCACATTGTTCAAATTGACCCAAGAAAAATTGAATATTATGTTACTTTTACATCTTTGGCTAATTTAGAGTGTGCACTGGTGCTTCGTTAGATTGCTTTATTAATGGCTTAAAGCTAAATATTAGACTAATATATTGTTGATCCAAGTGGAATTGGCATGATTCTCTTAACCAAGATCTTGGGTTTCAAGTTTTATAAATGAAAAAATATATAATTGGGAGGGGAGACCTCATTATAGGTTGTTAGCCATGTTCCCTAAGAAAGATTAAAATAGATAAATACTTCCCTTTCCCATGGCGGAAAAAAAAAAAAAGTGGCATCAATTTTTTTCCCTCAACAAAGAAAAAAACCTTGGTCTTTTTTTTGACAGATTTTTTTTTGATAGAAAATCCTTGGTCTTCTATCTACAAACCTATGAAATTGAGATTAAATTTTCTCATCATTTAAAAATTAAATTAATATAAACTTCCTATAACACTAATATTATTTTCCTTTCATTGAAGAATCAAATTATTATTATTATTTTCTTTAAAGAAAACCACTTCATTTTTCCAGGAATAAATTAATGTCACCTAAAAACTAAGGAGGCATTTACTTGCAATTTTGTTTTTTGTTTTCATTTTCTGTTTTCACTTTTTAATTACAAAACTTCCACCTTGTTTTTATTTTGTTTTCTGTTTTCTAAGATTTGTACAAGAAACACTGAAAAAACACTTTTTTTTTGTTTTCTCTGTTTCCTGTACAAATCTTTGAATACAAAAAACAAAATGAAAACAAGGTGGCTTATTTGTAATTAAAAAATGAAAACAGAAAATGAAAATAGAAAACAGAATTGCAAGTAAATGCCACCTAATTGTCCACCTAATTTTGAAGGAATAAAATGACAATTTAATCTTACGTAATGAGTCATCTATCGTACTGATAATTCCTAAAAAATTTCGCCATCCTTCAAAGTCCATATCCTATGTATAATTGAAAAGTACTAAGAATTGCTTCACTAGCGCCTTTCTCCATTTCCCTGCTCCAGGAAAAACTCTAATGGACTGTTTGGTTCAAAGGAAGGAAGGGGAGGGAAAGTATTTTAATGGAGGGGGAGGGAGGGGAAGGATTTTGATTAGACATGATGTTTGGTTGAGAGGAGGGGAGGGGAGGGATTTTAATGAAGGGAAGGGGAGAGGTAGACATTTTTTTGTTTGGTTCACAAGGGGAGGGGAGGGGTTTTAAAAATAAATTTACTTTTGTATCCTTATAATTTTAAATTTCAAAACATAAGTAGATGTATTTTAGTCATTTCAATTGAAATGTTTTAAATCCCCTTCGCCTTCCCTCCAAATCCCCCAATATGGGAGGGGAGCGAAGATTAAATGATGAGAGATTTTGCTACGCTACTTCCCATCCCCTCCCCTCCTAAAAATTGAATCAAACAACCAAAGTTTAAAATAATCCTTCCCCTCCCCTCCATTTTGTGGTTTGGTTGTGGAATCCATACAACACATTTTGTTCTCATGTGATAAGATAAAACTATCTCTGTTTGGCATAAATGGAATTCTCTTTTTGGCTATCAAACGGTTTTCCCAAATTCTGTTGAATCCCATTTTTGGCAACATGTTATTGAGGGAGCGTCCAAAAAGATTAGTTAAAGATGGTTGTTTATTTGGTGCGCCACAGTTTGAACAATTTGGGGACAGAGAAATCAGTGCATCTTTAAGGGAGGGACGTTTGATGGTATCAAATTGTGGGAGGATTCTAACTTCTTAGCGTGGTTTTGGTTGAAAGAAGGGATAAAAGATATTGCTATTACCTTCACACAGTGGCAATCTAATACTGCCACATCTTTGGGTTTTGTTGAGGACACAATTCTATGGCTGCGACGAAGGTTCATGGAGAATGATGTGGGGGACGAAGTGGCAGGGAGGGATGGGGTTCACATGGTTTAGGGTGCTTTGTAAAGCATACATTTCATGCATGGGGTTGATTACATGTATTAATTGTGTGGGATGGTCTTTGTAGACTGATTATTCGAAGGAAGTGTGGTCAGGTCTCGATAATCGGGTATTGCCAAATTTCATGGCATATGTAGAGGTTTTCTTGCGATCAGCAGTTAGCTACTCCCTCCATTTCTTTTTATCTGTCGTTTAAGGTTTATTTGTAGAAACAAGTTTATTTGTAGAAACCAAGGAATACATTAAATTTTCTTGATTCTAATCAAGTAATTATGGGATTTCCTATTTTACCCTCTTTTCATTTGTACTCTACAATAAATGCATGTGTAAATTCATTAAAGATTAGGAGAGAAGTAAAGATATAATTGATAAAATAGTAGTTAATGTGATCTTGAACTTTGCAAACGACAAATAAATAGAAATAATTTTTTTCAAAAAAATCCGACACTTAAAAAGAAACGGAGGGAGTAGCATTTATTCAAATAGCATAATAAATGCTCCCTAACTACTGACTGGAAGGGTAAATGGTGGTGGGATTTTTTGATAGTTAATATGTAATTAATTCTCGGGTACTTCTAGTACCCCATATATATATATATATATATATATATATATATATATATATATATATATATATATATATATTATCTTTGCTGATAAAAAAAAATGTAACTCATCAATTCTGGAGGTTCTGCCTTTAGAGTTTAGAGTTTGATATTAAAATAGAAATTTTAATCCGTATTTTTGACAAACGAATCAATTTGTCAGCGAAATGATATAACCTACTGCTGCAGAGTTTAGATGCTACTAAAGTGGAGTTGGAAATTTTGTCAAAATACTATGGAGAGCTAGAAGCAAAATCTAAAAGAGATGTTCATGTTCTGATTAATAATGCTTAGTAACCTCCGAACTTATTGTTGAAGAAGGAACTTATTGTCACTAAAAGCTGAATCAAATATGTATCAAACACACAAATGACATTATTAAAATTGTTCTTTTATAGGCATAAGCAGTGGAACGTAAAATGCTTCAGGAGTAGTTGTATACTTGAAAAATGAGAGTTTTACTTTTCAAGTATCAATTATGACTTTGGAACCTTAGAAGTGATATTATCTATAGACATGGTGGATACAATTTTGCTCGACTTTCAATTTATGGTATGAAGTTTCTTACTTTAACCTCTGCATCCTTCCAAAATTTAGCAATTTGTTGAATCTAATGGCCCATCAAGAGAAGAAGATATTAAATCTTCCATAGATGGAAATTTAATATAGTATGAATATGCAAAGTGTATCATTTTATAATTATGAAATTGATAAATAAATGTTGAAGAAAAGGAGAAAATGGAACTAAAGAATTCATAAAAAATCCTATTACAGTAAAGATTTAGGGGAAAATAATCTTCAAGTAAATCGTCAAGTCACAAATAAAATTAATTACATTCCTAGAATTTTTATGTGTTGGTAAAAATATTTTTATAATTTTAAAAATAGTTTTATAAAATCATCATATAGTAATTTTATACAAATGATAATATATATGAATGATGGGTCCCAATATTTCCAAATTGCTTAAAATTAATATAAATTAATATTTTATTTTTGAGAAGAAAGAGTAAATATTAATCATTATTTAGTTTAGGAATCAATTGAAAAAGAAAAAGAAAAAGTGAAAATGATAAAAATAAAATAAACAATTTGACGTCAGTAAATATATAAATATAAATGAATTGGGGTTTAGTATACAGCAGGAGCTTCGACACAGTGCAGTACTATAATTTTTAATTAACATATATAAATCATGGTTCAATATATTAAAACAATAAAAAAAAACTTCACATTAGTAAATAAGTAATAGTTCAGGACATGATTCTGGTTTAATATACAACTATGAGTAGGGAAAATCACTCCATCTACAGTTGTTTTACTATTAGCCATAAAATTCGATAATGACAAATAAATGCCATACGCAGGCAAATATATCAACATTACCAGTCAAAAACCAGAAATTGATAAAACTAAATCCTTTGACATACATCTCTTGGTTGAGATATTAAAGTATCAACTGCAGCAATTCGATTCCACTATAGAGGAGTTGGAAGGTAGAAGCTTTATAGAAGCCAACAGCCCCTATTGCATTACCTTACTATGGCCCTCTGAAAACATGAACATCAAATGTTGCATTTTCTTCATTTATGAGCTCAAAGATACAAACATCTCCAGGTTTCAGTTTATTTTCTCTTGCAAATGAGGGCCACCCGGCAGAGAGCACGCATGAAGTATCGTATTCATTAAATCGAAACTTTACAGGCCATAACTTAATTAACAACATATTGTTAGGATAACTTAATTACGTAAACGTGATATTTATTTTTGCTAATAATGATTAGCGGATAAAAAGAAAATTGACTAAACTGAATATTTTTCTTAATTAAAAGTTTAAAAATTCTAAAGAAGTTTGATTTAAAAATGTAAAAATAAAAAAGAAGTAGAAAAGTATTTTTTAATATGCATATTTTTTACTTTATTATACATCGTGTTAAAATTGCAAAAAATAATAATTATTTAATTGATTTTTTTATCTAAATATTAGCATAAATGTAGACTGCACATCATGAATCATTTTGTAAAATAATTAAATTAATTTTTTTTCTTAGTAAATCATGCTATATATATACTAGTATGGTGACCCGTGCAATGCACGGCCACATTATTATATTTTAAAATTATAAAGTTGATATTTTAATTTACATTTATTACATATATTATTTAGAATTATAAAACATAAAATTTAAAATAATAATTATAAATAATTAATCTAAGATTTAGAAAATTTCTTAATACATCATGTATCATGATTTGTGATTGAATGATAGTATAAAACTGTTTTACATAAACAATGCATAACCTATTTTCTCATAAAATTATATATATATATATATATATATATATATATATATATATATATATATATATATATTTATATATATATATGAGGGATCAAATTATACCGGGGTAACTTAAACAATTATTACATCATTCAATAACTTTCAATTGGATGATGTTTTCTTAAAACCCACCGTTGGATTGAAAGTTCCTTTCACATAGATCATGTATACAAAATTTCAAATTAATCCAAAATTATTTCCTACCTCATTCATATAAATTAAAATCGACATAATATAAACTTTTCAAAATATACTAAAATATGGATCATTTGATTACCTTTTTATTGTTGTTCAATTTTGACAAAATTTGACACAAACAATCTTCATAATATGTAGATATAATTCAACGGTTGGATTGATGCAAATTTCATTCTATATCAAGTTATTAAAATGGTGTAACTCTTCTAGAGTTACACCGGTGTAATTTGATCTATCCTCGTATATATATATATATATATATATATATATATATATATATATATATATATATATATATATGATTATTTAATTTTAATTTAAATTGATGATTATGACAATCGACTTTTCTACTTTAATTACTTTTAATTATTTATTTTTAATTTGAATTAATTTGCATTGGTTGATTTCTTTTACATATTCCATCTTCTCTTAGTTTCTTACCATAATTTCTTTTAATGTTTTTAATTATTTTTAATCTTTTAATAGATTTTAATTTTGATTGATTGATGATTGATTTCTTTTACTTAATGCATTCTCATCTCATTTATTTTATTATCATTTATTTTTTAAATTCATTGATCCTTTAATTATTATTTATCCAATAATTTAAATTTAAATTAATAATAATTATGAATCATAATTGATTTTTTCCTACTTTTAATTTTTTAAATTATTTATTTTTAATTTTAATTATTTTGTGTTGGTTGATTTCTTTTATTTACTAAATTTCCTCTCAATTCCTTACTGTAAATTTTTAATTATTTACTTTAATCTTTTAATTAATTTTAATTGATTGATTTCTTTTAATTACTGCAATATTCTCTTATTTATTTTATGATCCTCTATCCTTTATATCTTTTGATCCATTAATTATTATTGATTCTTTAATATATATTTTTTTAGAAAAAGGCATGAAAAGTATTTGGCTAAAGTATAACATCCCAACTATGTTGGCACCCTATAATTCAACCATCATCAACCTCATACCTCAATTTATTAACACTGAAAAGAACCAAAATAACAGAAACAATGGGGGGACTAAGCCAATACCTATATCAGTAAAGTCTAAACCTATACTATGGTAAATCCATCTGTTTGGAAGATAAGATTAAGAAACAAAATTTGGGATATAATCCCACAAAAAAGATTATCTGTTATCTACAGTAAAATTGGCAAGCATCTCAGCACAGACATTACCTTCCCTATAAATGTGACTCAGCCTGAAGTTATATTGATCCTTTAATTTAAATTGGTTTCAACTAGTTTTAATTTCTTTTAATTATTTTGATTTTTTTACTTTTAATTTTAATTGATAGATTTATTGCAATTTTCTCTTAATTTCTTATTGTATTATTCTCTCATTTATTTTTGTTGTTTATCCTTTAAATCCTATGTTTCTTTAATTAATATTTATTTGTTAATTTAAATTTAAATCATTTTAAATTGATGATAATGATAATGGCAATTGATTTTCTCTTGCTTTTAATTTCTTTCAATTATTTACTTTTAATTTTAATTATTTTTTAATAATTTTTTGCCATAATTGATTTAAAATTTTCAAATTGTTTTAATAAAAATGTTTTAATTTTTCTTCCTATAATCATTATTTTCTTATCATATATCTAATTATTTTAAAATTATTTCAGTTATAATTGACTGTGATTTTTTTAATGCCATAATTGACTGTGATTTTGATTGATAAGAATATTCATTTTATTTTTCATTTTATTGTCATATTGAATATTTTACTTGTGTATTATTTGGAAAATGGGTTAACTGAGTATACAATTTAAGAAAACTTAAGAATTAAAAAATAGAAAACTGATGCATATTATTATTATTATTATTATTATTATTATTATTATTATTATTATTATTATTATTATTATTATGTCAATATTTCCTAATTAATCAGTTATATACTTTGAATTTATTTACATAGTGAAATAAAATTGTTCTTAATTATTTTTTCATCAATATTGTTACTTATTTTAAAAATTAAGACACTAAATATGAATTTATTTATAATGTTATTAATTTTTTACATTGTACTATTGTTTGAATGTTAAGTCTCGTTATTTACTGTCTTGTCTGTCACCTCACATGTATCAATAGAATGTTCATCTTCATCTTGTGCAACATTTTCATTTTCATAAGACAATATCCAATACTTGATAATCATTACATACCTTAACTCATAATTCAAAAAATTGAATAAAAATTATATAAAGAAAATATAAATAATCACATGAAACAAACTAATAAGACAATGTTTCTTCCAAATGTCGAAATATATTTATATGGTTTTATGAATTAAAAAGTAGATAAAAATTTATCTAATAATTTCCCGCTTAATTGCATAAAATTTTCCCTCCAATACTTCTTTACTTTTATTAATGTAAAGATTTTTCTCCGTTCTCCTCGTCAAGGTTGTACCTTTGTTAACTACAAAAAAGAAATCACTAAGAAGAGAATATTTAAGAAGTAGTACTAATATTTAAGAGAATAAACAATGAAAGGAGTAAAAAATGAAGAAAAACATTATTTTACCTATAACTAGCTTAATAACCCGTGCCTTGCACGGGTGTTGAGTTTATAATTTTTAATTTTTAATGTATTTTTTAATTTTTAATTTTTTTATATATGTATGTGTTAGTATGTATATATAAAAACTATATAAAATTAATTATGAATATTGATATATATTTAAACATGCTTATTATGACTTCTATAACAACATTTTATTATCAAGCAATTAACTATAATAATAGGTAATCAAATCAAACATAAATTCTTATAATACATGAGCCACATAATATTTTCCAACACCACCAACATAAAACTAACCAGCAATCCATTTCCACAGCAAAATCAATAATAAAAATGGTTAGGAGGAGTAGAGATCTAGTTTTCTTATGAAAAAGAGAAGAAAAGAATGAAGCCATGCTTACCAATAAAATGCTAGAAATCAAAACAATGTATAGGAAAGTTGAAGCCTTTTCCTCGGAGCTCACTTGGCCTTCAACCTTGGGCGTTAGAGGAGAATTTTAGAAAGTGAGAGATGAAACAATACATGGAGAGATTTTTTTTTTTTTTTTAAAGTTCTCGGCTGAATGGGAGAGAGAAGTGCCTAGAACCAATTTATAACGTAAATAATTTCCCCTTAAGTCAATGTCGTCAAATGCCATGAATGAAGGCAATAAAATAAAAAATAAAATAAAAAATAAAGGATTTGTGTCTTTGAATTTGACACATGTACGGGAGTAATTAAATGAGGTGGATGTACAAATTTACTTTAGGTGAAGAAAATTAACACGAAAGAAATAAAATCCTAATTGAATGGCTAATAATAAATTAATAAATGTATGATTCATTAATTTTAATTTAGGACATCTAAGAAAATTTAGAATGTCTTGAAATTTTTCTAACTCCTGAAAAATTCCCAAACTTACATTTTTTGGAACCCTGTTAATATATTATTATTTTAATCAATGATAATAGAACAATATAAAAATTTTACAGGTCCTAATTATAATTATTAGTTAGAGACTAATTATAATTGAATCCTTCACTTTTCTTGATTGTTTGCTCACTTTACACTGTTAGTGTGCAATGCAGTCTTGATTTCAATATAATTTTATATTGATCTTAAACGAAAAAATCACACATAATTATTAATTAATTTTTTTATGAAAATAAATTTAATTTTCTCTTGTGATTATTTTCAATCAATTTTATTAATCAGGGAATAAAAAAGTAGGTGTTACAGTTAAGGGTAGAAGTAGGTCTGGCTGTCCATCGTAGGCCTATGCCCTGGCCCATTTCAGGCCTAACTTGGCCTAACTCGTTTATCAAAAAGGCTAGGCTCAAGTTTTTAAAAAGTCTTTTTAGTTAAATAGGCCAAGTCATAGGCTTTAAAAAAAGCCTATTAAGCCTAACGGACTGACCTAATTAGCAACAATATTATTTTTAATAAAAATATTATTATTAATATGATATATAATATTATAATTATTTTAATGAAATTACAAAATTATTTTAGTGGTTTGACGATTTGAATCATTTTAATGTTTTGAATAGGTTAAATGGATAGTAGGAATAGAGGCTCTTTTCTTTTGGTGGGGCTTAAAAGGCTTCGATAGTTTGTCAAGTGTAATGTTTGTAGGCAAATTTTGGCCACATCTCGTTGTTTAAAATTGCGTTATTGTTTTTAATGAAAATCTTTGCCTTTGTTAACTAAATAAAAAAGTAAATAGGAATACAACACATCCAATTTTGGATAACATAGGAATAACATATAAGTCGTTGCTTCACACTCTAATACTTCACATAATAATTTTACTATTATACAACAATTTTTTACACTTCTTAATATGAAACAGACCTTTAAATAGGCTAACTGGCCAAGATGGGCTTATATAAAAGCCAGACTCAGGCCTAAAAAAAGGCTTGTGATAGATAACAGGTCCATGCTTGAGTTGTAGAAAGGCTATTGCTATATCCACTCCCCTTTTTTGCTAAGTACACTCCCCTTCCTCTTTTCTAAAATTAAATTACTTAAATAACCTTCCCCTTCAAACCTTCTCTCCCTCGCATACTCCCCTTTTCAGCACAACAACAACACATTCTTTTCTCTTTCATCACACTCTCTAATCTCTTTCACTACCTTTATCCCTTCGATCTCTTGCTCTAGACTCCCTTTGTTCCTACCTTGCTTAGTTTTTTGCTTTAACGTTAGGGTTTTTCCATCCTTCAAACTTCGAGTTGCTACAGTGGCACGTCTCTTAAAGCCATCTAGATTGAAGGACCAAATCAATTATATGTTTTCTCCACTTCAATTGCTTCACTATTGTACAATTTTTCCTTTATATGAGATTTTTAATGGTTCTAGTGTTCTGTTGGAATTTTTTTTGATGTTTTTCTTAACATTCCGGAAAGTACTTTCCATAACACAATTTTATTTTTTTAACATTCTGGAAAGTACTTTCTGGAATACAATTTTATTTTTAACACTAGTGCATGTTCCCGTGCAATGCACAGGAAAATTATGAATTAGGGATTAATATATGATATAATTTTAGGGAGATTTAAGACATTATGAATGTAATATATGAAATTTAACTGGAGTATGACACAAACTCAACCATTCAAATGTCATAAAACTTTTATGACATTTGAATAGTCGAGTTTGTGTCGCACTCCAATGGGTAGAGCATCATGTTCGTTACTCTCCTTAGAAAATATACACCAAAGAAAATGTGCTCATTGATACTTTTTTGTGTCGATGCAAAATTCTGATTCACCTGTGATTCATACATGAAAAAAATATACTAATAAAAAATGTTATCAGTAGTTTAAAAAATTGTTAAAAACAATTTAAACGGTTTAAACTGATTTTTATATTAAAAAATAAATTAACTTAGCTAATTTAAATTTAATTAGTAATTTAGTAGGTTAAATTTAATACAGTAATTAGTATACTAAAATTAGTATATTAAAAATCAAAGAAGAAGTTAAAAGGATACATTTTTTTTCTAAATCATCCATGGGCCGAGTTACTCACACAGGACTTTTCACCCTTCTACATAAAATCAACCAAAATCAAAAGTAAATATGAATAAGTTTTGTTTTTTAAAAAAGGTTAAATTAATCTATAGGTTGAAATTAAATTCATGGGTAAAAAAAGACATAGATAAGTATATTGAAATTAAGTCATTTTAGTTTCACGTACAGATAAAGAGAGACTTTTTCACGTACAAAATAACTAAATCACCCAAAATCTAAATCAAAAGCAAAACAGAATAAGTTTTTTTCTTTTAAAAAAAAAAAGAAAAGAATATACAGCCATGGGTAAGAGTATTAGCAAATAAGTCAGAGATAAGTGTTAGGGATGCACATTTTCCAAATAAATATAGTTGCTCATACTATTGGCTCTGGTGAAGGTATTCCATGTGCATATTAATTGTGTTGTGCTGCTGCTATGATTGATTTGTATGATAGCAGAGCAAAATTTGACAGTTAAGGCTCTGGAGAAGGATTTATGTGTAAATATAGGAGGGTGTTTGGTGTGTTGGGTGTAAGTAATGGTTAGACCTAGTGGTAGTTTGTTTCTATTGCTTATATTCTGTACCACTTGTTAGCTTAGGAAGGTCACAGCTTGTGCTCTTATCTAAGCCTTAATATCAATAAAATTAATTTGGCTTTTCAAAAAAAAAAGGGATGCACATTTAAATATACCAAGGGATTTTCTCACAAAAGCAGTGAAAAGAAGAAAATTAAACTTATAAAATAAGCAATCAATAATAATATTTTTTTAGGGAAGGATTTAAAAAATATACCTTTTTGGCTGAGTCACCCACAAACCAAGTTACTCACAAAGGACTTTCCAAAAAAAAAAAAAAAAGACCATACCTTTTTTGATGAATCAAGCACAAACTGCCATTTATTTTTAGCTTAAATATGTTTTTAATCCCTCAAATATGCGTTCTTATATTTTTGGTCCTCCAAATTAAAAGTCGCTTTTTTAGTCCCTCAAAATCGAGAAATGCTTTTTTTAGTCTCTCTCCATAGTAGGTGTCAAACAGGGAATAACAGATTCGCAATTTGTGGTGGCTTTTAGCAGCCACAAATTTACAAAATCAAATTTTGGCAGCTAAAAGCCGCCATTAATAGTGAATCCATTATTCTCCATTTGGCACCTACTATGGAGAGAGACTAAAAAAACATTTCCTAACTTTGAGAGACTAAAAAAAGCAACGTTTAATTTGAGAGACTAAAATAGACATACCCCCATATTTGAGGGACTATAAACATGTTTAAGCCTTTATTTTTATACATGTATCAAAATGAAAACAATATAAAAAGTAGAAAAAGAGAGATGTAGATGCAAAATTTAGAATGCGTTAAAAAAAGAATATATAAAACAAATTTTCCAAAGAAGTAGAAGATTAGATTGTACATACCTTCTGTCAAAAAAAAAAAAAAAAGATTGTACATACTTAGATTCTGAAAGTGGAAAATGAATCTTACTATAAATAACAAATTATTTAAAATTTGAATTTAATTTAGTAATTAATGCTCATAAATAATCAACGTAAATTGTGCATGTTATCAAATTTACAATGTCACTAAATTGATGATATTAATTAAATTTTTTAATAATAATGAGCAAAATTAATAAAAATCATTAATGATACACAATTTGAATTTTTTAATCAACATTCAATGAATAGTAAATCAAATGTTTTAATAATAATAATAATAATAATAATAATAATAATTCCACGTTTCCACGTTTCATGATTGATTTTAAACAATAATTGATCAATTGCTATCTTTGATATTTTTACTAATTAATTTATTGATTTTAAACCCCCCTTTATTTTGGACTTGATTGAAAACAATTATATTGATTTATATTAAAATCATAAGAAAACATTTATTACTTTAATTTTATTTTAAATTTTTGTAACTGTTTTAATTTACTTGAAATTACCAAATTGACCCTTAAAGTTTTGGGGGGAAAATTAAAATTACTAATTAATGACCAATGTATATTCCTTTAAGTAATAAAAGATTCCGGAAAGTACTTTCCGGAATACTGTTTTGTGTTCTAGAAAGTACTTTCCGGAATGTTAAAATCAAAACATTGTTTCGAAAAGTACATTTCGGAATAATGATTTTATATAAAGGATGAATATATATAAAAATAAAGGATGAATATGATAAAAAAAATATATATAAAAATTTCAATTGGAGTGTACTGTGCAAACAAGGAGAATGAATATAGCAAAAGCCCTTTAGAAATATAAAGTAGGTCCGGCTAAGCCAGACTTAATTAGGACCTGACCTGATCCAATCCATTTCCACTCATAGTAATTACATTGAAGAGCAAGGTGAACGGTTTGTCAAGTCGGGACGAATTGGAGGATCATCCACCTAATATGGCACACCATCTCTAGCAAATGCTAAAGAACCACCTTGCAAGTCAACAATTAGAAACCATTTAATTTTTTATTTTTTTGTGGGGAGTTAAAAAAGATAAAGAGTGAAAGTGAATGTCCATATCCTGTTTGATGGTTCAACAATGTTGTGTTGTGTGGGTAAATTGTTATTGTGACATTGTTTCGCAATGTGCATTCCTCTGGTCATGGTCCCATGATTTTTGTTGCACTCGATCGTGATATTTGATGTTTGTAGTTTAAGGTTGGAGGGGCACAAGGAAGGTTTGCAACAATGATTTTTTTTTTCTTTCTGAATTTGCAACAAATGAATTCTTGCTGAGCTAGTGTACACCCATGAGTTACACCACTTTTTTCGGGTTTGGAAAAACTTACAGAAATCCATCTCACACTTTTTTAAATTTTATTTTATTCATATATTTTAAATAAATCATAGATTAAATTATTAATTTCATTTTAATTCAAACATATATGTAAAATTCAATAAACCATAAAGATCTTAAAAAATATTTAAGAATTGAATTATATATTTAGTTAAATGCATTATTTTAATTTTTAATTATATTATTAATTCAACTATTAAAACAATTAATTTATATTTTAAATAATTATAAAAATAAAGTATTCATAATTATATAATTAATATATATAATAATAGAATTATATATAAAATGTATAATTATATAATTAAAAATTATAAATATATGTACCGTGGGGTGGGGACAAAGACGGGGCAGAGGAGGGTTACATATCTGAACCCACTCCTGCTTTCTCAAGTTGGGGAAAACCTGAACCTGTCCTTACTCCTAGGTTTCCCTATCAAAGTCGGGTTGGGATCAATCAGATAACTATAGGTTGATTTTTTATTACCATGTCTAAGTTTATTAAAATTTTAAATGTAAGTTTTGAGAGTTTTAAATTGCTCGAAAATATATTTTAGATTGTCCAGAATTGTTTGTGAACAAACCATTGGCAACGTTTAAGGGACTTAGTGAGAAGAGACTAAATTTACATACATATTTTCAAAAATTGGAAGAGTAACGTCAATTTGAAAATCTCGGAGCCAAGACCAAGTTTGTCTCTCAAAAAACAGACAAAAACACATTTTGTTTCCTAAAATAATCAATAAGAAACTATCAAAACTAAGTGCATTTTAGTCATACTTTGACATACTTATTAAGGTTGAGGATATTAAAAAATTTTAAAAACTTCACATCAGGAATTGACGTCAATATGTGATAAGTATAGGAGAAACGAACTCAAAATTCTACTTTCTTTTTTCATAAAAAAAAAAAGCTCTACTTTCTTTGTTTATAAAATCAACCATTTCTCGAAAACAAGTGGAAAAGAATTCAGTGATAAGAGTAGTGGTTGAT
The DNA here is from genome assembly GCA_026413185.1 of Pueraria montana var. lobata. Taxonomy (NCBI): domain Eukaryota; kingdom Viridiplantae; phylum Streptophyta; class Magnoliopsida; order Fabales; family Fabaceae; genus Pueraria; species Pueraria montana. The sequence continues at coordinate 15,189,682 of CM048651.1, read as the reverse complement.
ATTTATTTTTAGTGTTATAGGAATTAAGTTAGTCAATTTTTTTAAGACATCATTACAAATGAACTTGATATGTTTTTAGATAAATCAATGAAAAAAAATCATATATAAAGAATCAGTTACTAATAAATATTAAACCAAATAGGCAAATACGACACAACCAAAACAAAAAGTATTACGGTCATATTGTGATATATAGTCCCAATATTTTAAATTTCCATAACATTAATATTAACAATTATACAGTTTAGTTCTTTAAAAAAACAATTATATAGTTTAGGATTCATAATTAAAAAATATGAAAAAGTCTAAATAAATAATGACAAATTAAATAAACAATTTAATGTCAGTTAGTAAAAAATATAAATATAAATGAATTGGGATTTAGCATACAATAGGAGCTTTGACACAGTGGAGTACTATAATATTTAATCAACATCAACATATATTAAAAATTAAAAACCTCACATTAGTATATAAGTAATGGTTCAACAACATGAGTGTGGTTTAATATAAAACAATCAATAGAGAATAATCATTCCATCTACATTTTTTTTATACTAATATCCTTAAAATAAATGAATTTATGATGATATCAATGGAAAATAACTCAATTTCAAAAGTGGAGTAGTTCCTAGATTTTCTAGTAGGTTTTAGGAACAATAATAATAATAAAAAAAAGACAATAGTGAAAAGCAGTTTTAACAAATCCCCAAGTACACTATAAAAAAAAATATATCAAATACGAAGGGGCATCATATTAAAAATTCCATAATGAGATATCTCTGCTTTCATCAAATTACTTGATAAGACCTGTATATAGAAATAGAAGTTATATATGCACAAATACATCAACACTACCATTCAAAATCCATAATTTGATAAAACTAAATCCTTCGACATACATCTCTTGGTTGGTGCAGCAAAACGATTCCATTGAAGAGGAATTGAGAGGTACATCTACTATAGAAGCCGGCCCCTAATGGTGTCCTCTGAAAACATGAGCATCAAGTGTTGCATCTTCTCTGTTGACAAGCTCAAAGATACATATATCTCCCCGTTGCAGTTCATTTTCTCTTACAAACGAGGCCCAACCAGTAGAGAGATTGCCTGAACTAGTAGTAGAACATTCACCAAATACAAACTTTACAGGCCACAGTTTCTTTCTTAAGTGTATCATCATCACCTTCTGGTTCATGTTAACAAAATACTTTCTGACAAAGTCCATTGGCACATGCTGCATCAAGTCATATATATCTTCATCACCGTCATAACAAAATCAAACAATTCATGAAAGAATAATAACACTTATTCATGAAAGAACAAAATCAAACAATTCGTGCGGTTGTCATTTTTTGTTATCAGTAGTTAGTTCCTGCTGTTGGAGTTAGTTATCCAACCTATCTTGTTTAAATACCTAAGTGTATGATTGACACAATTAAGGTATTCATTTTCAGTCTTCACATATTCTGAATAATTAGATGAAAAATTCCACGTCTATCAACATAATTAGGTTCTTAATATAAGTAATATTTAGATAAAACCTTACCGTGTGTCTGGTTATATTTGCCGTCCATTTTGTAGTTAAAGTGACCATGAAAAAGGGATTTTCTGATGTGAATTTGCTAGCTCTTTTAAATGCTCTGGCAGTTAAGATCATCAATTTGAAGCGGCTTTCCACCTGTGAAGATTTTTTACTTGAACTTCCACCTGTCCAGTTGGTTGAAGGATGCACTATGCAGCATTTTGAAAAATCAATATATGCATTTTCACTGAATTCAGTTCTAGCTTTTCATAGAGAGTAATAAAATCTACTTAAGAAGTAAGATACATATTACACATGTTGAATATACAAAGGTCTAACATGCATTATTACCAATAAAAATCTAGAAATAGATTTACATTGAACATAAAGGATTCTCTTTTTCAACCAAGATTTGACTCTTCTAAAGTGAAGAGCTATAACCAATGATTGATAAATTAACAATTAAGATTGTAATTAACTGCATACATATATAAAATAAATTATGACATTGTTAAAATTTCAAGTGTTGATTTTCAATTAATAGCTACACTCTTCACCTTATTCTCAAAAATGGGTCCCTCATGAAGAGTTAAGTCTAATTAACTACATCTCCTTGAACTGATTCTAAATCCTCATTGTGTTGATAAAATGGAATGATGTTTTACCTTGTGAAATAGGGCAACTTGTTTCCTCTGCACCTTGAAAGATGGAAACCTTGAAAGCAATGCCCTGGATCTTCTAGATCGGTTCAAAAACACAAACATCCCCCACATTCAAATTGTTTTCTGATGCAAATTTCTGCCATCCCCCAGTAAGTCTAGGAGCAGAATAAATAACAGGCCAAGTTCTTCCATCCAAGACCTCATGGATGACAACTGAATGCGTTTTCTTCAAATATTTTTCTGCAAAATGCTGCGGTATTTCCTGGGATTTTTATTTTTTATTTTTTACAATGTAAACATATAAGAACTACAAATTATATTTCTTCTGCAACATCTTTATAAAAGAAGCTGACTCATGAGAATGCATATATTTAATCAAATGCTCACAAGGTTATATCCATTTATAAAGGATGGCTTCATGATAAGCCTGAAAGAGGGATGTTCAAATCTGAAAGCTGTGGCTCCCCTTTTGGGCATTCAGTGTTAAAAATGCCTTTACCCTCATCTTCTGAAAAATTGAACATGACATGAGTGAGTTACGAAAAATTGGTATCCAAAAGCTAATTAAATCTATAGAATGATCTGACCATGACATGACATACATACCATCTACTTCTTGCTTCATAAATTTTGCCTTTTGAGAGCTAGTACTTCTAGTTTGGACATGCTGATGCAAGTTTACCCTATTGGGGCTTTTTTGAATATTTGTAGTTAGGCCAGCTTTCATTTCCTTAGAAGGTTGAGGAGAGGACACTGTGGATTTCACTCCAGTCTTTTGGCATGAAAATTGCTCACCCAAAATTTCAACAGAATCGTCACTACTCTCCACAAGGTTGTCCTTTCCTTCGTGAGTACCATGGGAAGGATAGTCTATTTCAACGGCACTGTGGTCAAATATGTGCACATCAAAATGAGAAGTTCCCTCATATTCAAAGAACAGCAAGTGGCCATGATCTAGAGAATAGTATGTGGCAAACTCCTTCCAACCCTTTTGAAACCAAATGTCACCATCATGCTTGGTCCAATATGTTTTCCATTCAGTGCCATCTGGAGCCTTGAGAAACACCGGGTTTGACATTCTATCTCCATATTTTCTGGTGAAATCTTTTGGGAGCTGCTGCAAAGACTCTGTTGTTAGCATTCACAAGCATAACAGAGAAACATAAACCCCAAATAGCTATCTTATGAATTGAAATATATGAAATGGAGATGTTTGTGTATATTGCATGCAGAGATAATGAAGTGGTAGTTAAGTAAAGTTCACTGAAACAATAAGTAAGAAAGTAATGATGCTTACAAGTAATCCATGTTCAAGATTTGTTCTTGGGATAATCTTAAAGAAATGAACTTGGGTGAGCAAGGGATGCTTATTGCGTGCAGAAGTCATGTTGAGATGAGATCTGAGTCAACAATTGCAACAAAATGAGATAAGAAACAATGCTGGCTGTTGAGATGATGAAATGTTTACCTATAGGATGATCACCTAGAAGAATGAAACGCCACAATTATGAGACCCTCCAATGTTGATCTCCACATTTATAAGTGTAGTCAGAGTCATATTTATTATATTTAGTATATAATATTTTTTTTTAATTAAATCTTATACTATTTTCAAATGGTTATAATTAATTCCAAAAAAATTTGTTAATAAAATTAAAATTTAATTATTTAATATATTTTAATTATAAACACTTAATTTTGTCTGGATTTTTTTTAAAAGAAAAAATAGAGAAATAAAAAACGTCAAAATAAAGAAAATTTATTAAAAAAAAAAACCTTCTCCTAATCTAAACTTTTATTAAATAAAAAAGAATATATATATATATATATATATATATATATATATATAATACAAAAGTAACAAAATAATGAAAATTAAGAAAATGAATATATTATAGAAATTAAAAATACAAATTACTAGTAAAAATGAAAAGAAAATATAGATGGAAATAATGAGGCAGGCTGTTCTTCCGTGAAGCCCCATGCTACATTAGCCAAGCAAAGGCAAAGAAAATTCATAGAAATTATAAGTTGAAATGACAATCCATAAAAAAGCTGCCAAATCAAGCCACATTACCTCTCAAAGCACACCACATTGAATCAGTTCCCATGAATCAGCAACCATCACCCTAAACCAAATCGGCACCAGCATGAACACACCGTCCAAAACACATGCCAAAACCATATGCAACAAGTTTCATTAATTACCTAAACATGCCTATTGCTTTTGATTACCATACATATGCATGTTTATCTCCACCACTAGTAGTAGTGGGCTATAAATGTGCATTTTGGATGATTCATAAGGACTATAAATTACACAAATATATTTAAACTATCCATGCATCATAAAAGATGCTACCAATTTCCTAAGCATATAAACATGTTTCTTCCAATAGCAATGAGTCAAAATTGATAAAAAAAAAAAAATAGTGCAATGTTTTCTACCGCATGTTACATGAACTTAGTATAAGAACAAATTAAAAAAAAAATACAAAAATCAAGTAAAGAAAACAGCCATGAGTTTGGTCCCTAATTTCAACCCATGGATACAAAAAAGTAAAATTCTTTTGAATAGAAAAGTAAAAAAGAAAAATGTACTGAAAGACCTAATTTATTGGATTCTTAAAAGTTAGAAAATTAAAATAGAACATTAAGTAAAATATGAAAATAACTTAACACTGTCATTATTGAAGTTTGGGATAGTTTGAAATAAGTTTAAACTTTAAATTTTCAAAATAATAAAATACAACATTAGAAAATTTATTTTTTAGGACTAAATTATTTTTTGCACCCAAATTTGATATGAAAAACATGGATAAAACAAGTGTAATTTTGGGAATTAGAATTATAAAGAAGGGTGATAATATATTACTATCACAAGAACACTATATTAAGAAACTTCATAGAAAATTTGGCTATTGTACATGATTCTAAGTTAGTGAATATCCCCTTATGATGCTAACTTTGCATATACCATGCATTAAGAAATTCCCAAGCAAATCAAATATTTCTCTCTCTTTTTTATTTTTTCCAAAAATTAATATAAATGACTTTATGCTATTTCCTAGTTACTCCAAAAGCATGAAAGGAAGAAACTTTGAAAATATTTAGGGGTTAAGCCATGCAAGATAAACACAAAGAACTTGTTGTAGAATCACTAACACACAAACTACGCTGCGAAAACCTTCCACTCACATACAATAAGATGAAGTAGAAAAAAAATGTTCATGCATTTGTATGTATATATTGTGACAACATTTCTAACTCAATAAAATTTCTAATAAAAATTAAAATGTGCATAGAGATAGAGGAGATGAAGGAAAGAATTTTTTTTTTTTACAAGCTTTCCATATTGAAGTGTGTTGTAATAAGACTCTTTTAACTAATTCACACCCTTTAAGAAATTTAGTTAGTAGCATTAAATTTGTTAGCAATTTATATTATTCTTCCAAAATTACCCTTAAAATATAGGCAAATGCTAACAAGTGCCCTTTGGACACTAGTTAAGTAATTCAAAAGAGAAAGTTTTCATTAAAAATTGACATTAATGCATATATATTGTGATTTCCAATACACTTCTAATGTGAATTCCAATAAAAACCTTCTATTTTGAATTCCTTAACTAGTGCCTGCCCGAAGGGCACTGGTTAGCAAGACCGTAAAATATATTAGAACCCATCATCACTCTTTTTCCACTTAATTACTTTCTATCTAATTAATTAATGTATGTTAGTCTTCTTCTCCAATCCTTATAAGAGAGAGAATGCATTTATCTTTTTTAATTCATAGCATTTATTATAAAGTAATTACGGGTATTTTGGTAAAAAAAAAATTAATACAAAAGACAACTTAAAAAGAGTCTTATAAAAAGGGACAAATAAATTTAAAAAAAGAGTCTTATATTTAGGGACATGGGACATAGGTAGTATCCAAAATAATCTTAAAGAAGAGGATTACAGAGGGAAGAGGATGCTTCTTTTGCAAGTTGCAAGTCATGGTTGTTGTGACTTGGATTGTGTCTATCTAAACTACTCATTTTCTTTTACAATTTTATCTTAGAGAGTATTGATATCTAAACACTTTATAATTCTAAACACCTCATTAACTTTTTTTTTAATCTCTCTCCTCTAATTATAACATTATTTATCACACCTATATTTTTCTTTAGACGTATGTCAATTAGAATAAAGGTGTCCACCAATTTTTATCCCTAAAAAAGAATTTTTGAAAGTTTAAAATTAAAAAATAAAAAGAAAGAGAAAAAAAGAAAGAACGAAAGAAATATACCAATTTCTTCTTACCTAACTTCAATGTTAGTCCTTGTCTTGCATGGTTCCATAAGGCAACTTAAATGAGTATTATATATATATATATATATATATTAAAATTTTATATATTAAACATGTTTAATTTTTTTTAATTAGCGCATATTTGGCTTGTTGGTCCGATATAGGACTAGGATGTGCCATTAAATTTTCAGGCCGAATAAAATTTGGGTCAACCCAACTTGACTTAATTTAGGCAATTGCTAAACATACCTCCTATAATTATTAAATGTAAATCTCTTTTCAATTTTTTGTTGTTAAATTTACTTAAATAACACCACCCTTATTTCCCTTCCATCCAAATATTATAAATAGTTCCTCCTTCAATTCGAGCCTCGCAGGCTTCGCCTCCTTCGTCATTGTGCACTTCTTCTTTGAGTTCCCCCTCGCTAACTTCATCTCCAACCAATTCTGGATGACTTCCATGTTTTCCCATGACATCATTGCCAACGGTTGGGCCAAAATGTCAACATTGGCATTACACAGCTCGTTATGCCCCTCACCTACCCCCTTCATCATGTCTGTCTTCAAAGTCCTCACCTCCATCACATGAAGACCCACTTTCATAGTCCTCACGCTTTTCCAAACCCTCATGGTTATTCTTGTGTTAGCATTTAGGCAAGACCTGCCTCTAGGGAACTACATGAATTCGAAAATGATGTTGTGTTCGGAGGGGAAGATTGTGTTGAATGTTGTGTTGGGGGGTTTGGGGGATTACTGGGGGTGCTATCTGAATCGTCATTTAGGGTGGAGCTTACGGTGGATAATGTGATGGGGTATTTTTTTTTTTAAAAAAAAGGTAAAATAGTCTTGAAATGCTATCAAGTTTTTTTGGAAAATTTTTGCACTTGTTTCTTTGAATATTGTAACGTTGTAGTTTTTCTAATTATGTGACTAAGTGTTTGAATAATAATATAAGACGAAATTAAATGTAAATTATGTTAATTGATATAATAATTAACTTAAGTTTTATATTTTGTTATGTGCTAAAGTGTTATTGTTAGATTTTCATGTATGGTTGGGCTTAGAGGGTAAGGTTGTTGTTGGGACTTTTATGTGAATTTCTTGAGTTGTAGAATATATATATATATATATATATATATATATATATATATATATATATATATATATATATATATATATATATAAGAGAAGGGGGGTGCTTTTAGAGGAAACGTAGAGGTTATTAGCAAAATTTCAAATTAAACCCAAATACTTATCCGTTGGAAACTCCTTCTTCTACCTTATCTCGTTCATTCTCATTTCTTCGTTCCTAAGCATATCCTCCTCCTTGTCTCAAGAGCTTGAGTTTGTGGGAATTCTCTATAAGAAAGCTTTGATATTTGGATTCCTAGAGCTTCCTTGACTGACTCCTAGTTGGTAAGCCACACTTTTCTCTCATTTGGTCTCTTGAAGTTCATCTTTTCTCTTCCTCAAGGAGTTCTCAAATGGGTTTTGGTTAGATTTTAATAGATGAGGGAAATCTTGAATTGGAGCTTACTTTGATGTTGCTTTAGGTTCCTCCTAGTAGATTCTATAGCACAAATTGGGGAAGGATCACTCAAGAACCCCAAAGTTCTCCTCCTAGTTTCTCTTTCAAGAAATTTCAAGAATTTTGGGTAAGGGAAGCTTTAATATGGTTGAATGCTTTATTTGTATATTCTATGCTTGAAATGTTGTTTTTGAGTGTGAAATGATGTATATATGTTATGTTTGATGTAAAATTCGAATTGGAATGAATTTGGTAGTCATTGAAGAGTTTTAAGCATGTTTTCGAGATCCTGCAACCCTATGTCGCTTAAGCGAAGAGTAGTTCTCGCTTAAGTGAGATAGGTGACAGGGGAACTTTTTGGTCTGGAAGCAGTTCTAGCTTAAGCGAGAGAAATCCTAGCCTCGTAAGAGAGGGAAATCCTAGCTTAAGCGATGAACCCTGGAAGTGAAAAATTAGCTCCTGAAATTCTAGCTTAAGCGAGATTAAAATGGCGTTTAAGCGAGAATTCTTACTCTACACTATAAAATGGCTTCCAAATGTATTTAAATTGAATTATTTATATAGTATGGGTGTGATGAAGATGTCCACAAAAGTTCTAGAGCTATGTTAGGAAATTCACATTTTATTAAGGTTAGTGTTGTGTTGTAAGGATTCAGAGTGTGAGAATACCTTACTTGGGCTTATTGAACTGCTAGATGGGTTCATAAGCATAATTTGAGAAAAATGGTGAATTTATAACATAGAGGGAACATGGGCATCAAAATTGTTTGGCTAGTTACATGACATTGCATATGGGTAGGCATGTAAGTTGAGGGTGCTTGGTGGGCTCTCAACCTAGTGCCGGAGGTTTTCGTGGTGGCTAACGGGAATGGGCCTATAGAATAGATAGGTGGACGAATTCCTATAAATGTAAGGTTTTGCAAACCTTACAGAGGTAAGCCAATACCCACACTTGTCTATATTCGATCAAACCATACTTCCTCCACAGGGTCAGCTCAAGGGACTCCCTGAATGGTCAGAGAATGGGACCATGGTAATGGATGGGGCCTATGGGGACCGCCCAAAAGTTGTAGAAATCTCCATGGAGTCGAGTCAGCACGACATTAAATAATGAAATTGTATATGAAATTGATTTATAAATTGATGTATGTGTTATTGTATGATGTTATCTGATTTACCATTGTTGATTTATTTTAGTTTTCCTTTAAGTAAATCCTATCCTTCTTTTATACCTTTGTATATCTATGTTCTTTTTATAAATAAGCTTACCCTTGCATTTTTGTGTTTGTATTTGTGTTGTATTACTGCAATGATCGTGTGGCTGGCATGGGAGCAGATAGTGGTGATGTTACAGGTTCTCAGACTGCTCATGACTGAAGCAGATGTAGATGTTGAAGATGGGATGTGATCCCTCTTTTTGGATATGTTCTCGTATGTATGTACATAGTATGGGGACTAGCATAGGACATATGTATAAATACTTAGGTTGTTGTGAATGTCCTCTACAAGAGGACTATTTTGGTATTGTATGCATATATATATATATATATATATATATATATATATATATATATATATATATATAAGTTTTGTAAGACCTAATACTTTTATGATATGATGATGTACATTATGTGTAGGAAAGTAGATACATATATGTGTGTTAAATGTTAAAATTTTCTTGGTAGTTTCATATGATAATATTTAACAAAATGTTTTAGTATAACAAACCTATAACGAAGATGGGTCGTTACAAATATCAATGGCATTCTTATTGTTTTCTTGAGAAAAGGATTAATGAAATTTATGGAATGAGATCTGAGAGAGGTGTGAGGGAAATTTTTTTCGAAGGAACTATTTATAATATTTGGATAGGGGGGAGGTAAGGGGTGAGGTTATTTAAGTAAATTTATAACAAAAAATAAAAAAGGGAGGTAATTTAATAACTAAGGGAGGTATGTTTAATAATTGCCTTCAATTTAACACTTTGCTTGACCCAGTTGCCCAATTTTCTAAAAATGAATACTTTGTGAACCAAAAGTAGAGTTCTTGTTTTAAAAATTATTTTTATTTTTTAAAAAATTTATTTGGTAAAAATGATTTTTAAAAACTTTCTTTAAAATTAATATTTTTCTAAATTTTTAAAAGTTAAAAGATATGTTTTTTATTTTAGTTTTTTATTTTAAAATTTTTCCTTATACTTACACATTTTTTTCGCTCTTTTCTATTTTTCTAAAAATATGTTTTTAAAAATTATTTTATTACATAATTTTTAAAAATTAAAAATAAAAACACAATCAAACATTTTTTAATTTTGTCTTGATTTTAGAGAGATGAATCCCGGCAAAAAGTACCACTAAGTGCTCTTTATTGAATAATAAGAATATATTGCTCATACAATGGATAAAAATATTTTTTTTTTATTTCACTAAGAAATTGGCTAATTCACTGTACAAATATAAAAAAAAATTGCAAAAGTAGTGTAGGAAAAAAACTATTTATGTCCAAAGGGTTATTTTTGCCATTTAGGACGACGAGGCGCCATCTGGTTTACAAACTCCTGGTGGTTGTTTGTCTTCACATAGGAGGTGTCATTCCACTAACCAACTCCAGAGCTTGCAAGTTGTCAGCCATTCCAGAGCAGGTTGACTAGCAGGAGGCGCCAACTTGTTGTGCTCCTTGAGCATGTGAGTTTTTTGCTGACAGGACATGTCTCTGGTTGCACCAGGCTACCTTTTCATTTGCCAACGCAAGTCAGTCTAGCTTTTTCAATTGCCCGTGCAAGTCTGTGAATGTGCAAGTTTGGTGGCACCAGACAGGTTGTGTGCAACTTGACCACCTTTTCCAATTGCCAAGGCAGGTCCATGAACATGTTGGGTGGCGCCATTTCAAATTGTACCTTATGTGTTTCAATTTTTCCTCATTTGTGTGCAACCTTGTTGACGTATAAATATCAAACTTTGGAATGAAATGAACACGTTCATGTTCAGGTTAAATATTATCGAGATCTAGTGTTTACAAGTTGTTTCCTCTCCAGCTTCTTATTCTCCATTTTGTGGATTTAAGTTGTCAAATTTTCTTAAATCTTTGTTAACGGTGTGGATTTTATAATTGCGCTTTTATACACTAGTGAGTAGCTTTTATCTTAGTGGGATATTATTTTTTAATATTATATTAGTTTTGATATTACGTATATAATTTATGAATAAAAATGAATTTAGTTTTTTAATATTTAAAGTTTATATTATTTATTTAATATTTTTTTTGTATTATTTATTTTGATATATATAAAAATCATAATTAAGGATTTATTTTGATCTAATTTCATGTTTGAATATTATTTTAGTATGGAGGACACTCAAATTTGCATGTGGCTGCAATATTTGCATGTGTCAGAACATGTGTGGAATAGTGAACCTGACCTTGTTTTATGAGTGAGGCGAGCCCAAAGTCAACGACAACGTTTAAGAAGGGCTCCGGGACCGATCAGAGACTTGTTAAGGCAAGCTAGATTTTTGGGTATTGCTAAAAAAATTTTTTCCTAATTGATCATAACTTGATATTGGCATTAGTGGAGCGTTGGAGGCTAGAGACCCACACATTTCATATGTCAGTTAGGGAGTGCACCATCACAATACAAGATGTGGGTATTTTGTTGGGGTTACATGTTAATGGTGAACCCTAACTAGCATTGCTAGTCATAGTTGACACCAACTAGTGTATGATCAATTAGGAGTAAGGCCGAGCCTGAAGATCTAAGAGGTGGAAGGTTAAAAATGAAATGGCTTGTTGAACATTTTGGTGACATCTTCGTTCACCAATATAGTAAATTATAGTTGCAATGATTTACTCAAGCTTATATTTTACGTTTGCTTGGAGGGTTTTTTTTTTTTTTTTTGCTGATCATTATAGTATATATGCACCACTTAAATTTCTTCCCATGCATGAGGACCTACAAGAATATGGCTTATATAGTTGGGGATCAATCGTGCTAAGTGTGGGATATGAGCAAAGAATCTAGAGGTGGTGAATAGATTCTTTAATTATTTTTCTTATTTTCCAAAAGAACACATAATTTCTTTCACCCTTTCTAAAAAACAAGTAGAAATTTCTTCCAAGATTTAAAAGAGAATAAGAGTTTAAAACAAGATGTGAGTTGATTACAATAACTATTGATAATGTCCTTCAAATTCTTGGATTGGGTATGCTTCTTTAAATAGCTAAGAAGAGAAAATATAGGAAACAAAATTTTATCTGGTTCAGTCCTTAGGACCTACATCCAGTTAGATCTAATAACCTGAGCTAATAAGAAAGAATACTTGGGTAGAGCCTGCAGAGGTTTACAGAATACTGGGGTGAAGCCTAGAGAGGCTTTTCGAAAGAATACTCAGGGGGAGCCTGTAGAGGCTTAGAGAATACTAGTGTAGGAGCCTATGGATTCTTCAGAAAAGAAAGTTTCCACCAATTGTTTTAAAAGTTTAGAAGCAACCACTACCCAGATGCTTGAAAGACAAAAATAGACTCTACACTGCCTTGAGTCTAACATTTTTTAATAGCTTCTGAAGCAGTGTTTTTTTTTTATTCATAGCTTCTAAGTCAGTATACGATAGTATCTTTGTGTAATTTTTACTAGAAACTTATTTTTATACAAAATACTATCAAAGGATAAAGATTGCTCCTAACAAAGCTTCTTGAAATTTAACTTTGATATATCTAAAGAAACTTCAAAAAAAGTTGTGCATTCTTTTACAGAGAAAGTCATAGTCGATTAAGTGTCACTATTCAACCTCCCCCCTTCTAGTGACCTTCTGATCCACTTCATTTTATTCATGTAAGAAAGAAATTGATGTAATGTAGATATTGGTAGTATTCCATCAATGAGCATGGGACCGAGGACATTCCTACTATGATAGATAAAATCCATGAAGTAAAAACTACTAAATTAAAGCTTACTAAACCTGATATTGAAGAGGAAACTGATGATGATCAGCTTTACAATCTTTGTGCTATTTGCCTTAGTTTAGGAGGAGCTGTTATGATGATGTATGTTATTACTCAAAGGATAGAAGGGAAACCCCATAGACTTTATTATCACTAGCTGGTTTTCATGAAAACTCTAACATAGTTTTTTTTTTTGTTTAATGGTAAAGCTTCTATTAGTTTTACTGGTTCTTGTTTTATCTCTTCTTGTGCCTAGCTTCTATATACCAACCAGATTTTTTCTTATGCTTGTCAACAAGTTAGCTCAAGATTTGCATAACCTACCTATAGTTGGAGAATTGGTTCAAACTTTAATGAGTTATGTTGTTGGTGGAGACACCTCAAACTGGGTTAGAGTTTTAGGGTTACCACATTATAACACAAATGACATGCTTGGAGTATCAATCTTTTCGTGTTGCTCTCCATCTTGTGAAGATGAAGCGTACCAAAAGGTTCATAATGTTTGATTATAGGAGTCCAACTGCCAATATGGAAGTGTATTGTTAACCTATGCCTTTGGACTTGGGTGAACACTACAGACTCATAGACATTCCTGTTGATGTTGTTGCTGGATAGAAGGACAAAGTGATAAAACCTTCAATGGTAAAGAGACTTTATAAATTGATGAAGGGTGTCGGGGTAGATGTTTCATATAATGAGTTTGAATATGCATATTTGGACTTCACCTTCTCCCACTGCAAAGAACTCTTGTCATATGTTATGTCATGCTTGCTACTTGTGGATCCTAATCCAAAACATCATGTGAATCGAAAGGTTGTAAGGTCAAGGAGGAAAAGACAAGTTACAACTAGTGGTTAGATACTGAATGTCGTTTCTTGCAAGAATCTTTGTGGTGCATGCATGTTTGAATATAGAGCTACTATGTATACTAGCGGTCATCTTTTCCTACAAATCATAGTTCTAAATTGCAGTCCGTATTTGCAATTGCGATCACAATATTGCTATCGCGGAGCTGCCCACAACTGCAATGACCCGCAATAATGATGTGAATTTCAATATAGCCGCAATGGAACCGCAATGGAGCTGTGATAAAACCTCAAGATCGTTCTATTCAACTTTTTTTGTAAAATAAAAAAAATTGAATTTAGATTTCAATCTTCTGCTTTAAATTCTAAGTGTCAATGATTGAATGAGTGTGGTCGTATGGGATGTTGGGAGATTCCAAATCTTAAAATGAATGAAAAGTTATACTATCTTGTAAATTAAAGATATACCAATAATTAGAATAATTGTAAAATTCTTTTTTACATTAAGTGCAAACATATTTCACGTTGTAGTGGCTGTAATCCACATCGCAGTAACTGCAATGGCCGCAACCACAACTACAATTTAGAATCATGCTACAAATCTTTGTTTCCTGTTTGGAGGGAAAAAAAGACCTTGAAAATGTTGGAAATGTACATTGTAAAATAGTGATATTTTTTTATAAGTGTAAAATAATGATGATTATCAACATAGAACAAACTAAGACATTACGACTAGATTAATGTTGTTTTACTACTATGTATGTTGGTAGTTCGCTAGTGTTTTATCTTGACAATTTCATGTTCTCATTAGATTTTCTCAGGCTCATTGGTTGCAGTGATACTTCAAAGGATGTTTCTCTCTCTATATTCTTTCTCTCTCTTAGTAACTTTGCTTTACCCACAAATGATAACCTGCATAAATGTGGTTTAAATTTCGTTTCCATTTGTTCTCATTGAGGTGCAAGTGTTGAAAATGCAAAGCATTTATTTCAGGATTGTCCTTTTGCAGAGAATATTTGGCAATGGCTTAGTTGTTTATTAAAGCGTAATATGTCTTTTTCCTTTCCTTTGGATATGTTATTTTCTTGTCGAGCAGCTTCTAGTTCTCAGGCCAAAGATGTTCAAGTTTCTTTAATTGTACATATCATTTGGTTTATTTTCTTCAGCAAGAACCAAGCTAGATTTGAATGAGAACCATTGCCTTTTTTGCATATTGTACACAAAGTCATGGCTACTGCTTCAATTTCAGGCAATATTTCTCATGGGACGATGGCTAATTCAATGGAATATTTTCAGTTGTTTAAAACTTTGCATGTAGAGGGACATGTTAGACGTGCCCCCAATATCATCCAGGTCACTTGGTCTTTGCCTCTTACTGGATGGATCAAGTGTAATGTAGATGGGGCTGCGAATGGATGCCCAGACCCAACAGCATGTGGTGGGATTTTTTGTAATTCCATGGGAGACGTTTTAGGATGCTTCTCACAATCTTTGCCAATATCTAATGCTTTTCATGCGGAACGTCAAGCTGCAATTCTGGCTGTTGAAATGGCACAAAGAAAGGGATAGGATAAATTGTGGTTGCAATGTGATTCCATGGCAGTGGTGCAAGTATTTAATTCTCAAGTTATGGTGCCTTGGAAATTTAGAGCTAGATGGTGTAACTGTATCTCCTACACCAAGCAGATTTCTTTTCAAGACTCTCATATTTTGTGCTGATAGGTTAGCAAATTATGGATTACAGGAATAGGGTTTCATATGGTGGGACTCAATTCCCAAATTCCTTTCTAAGTTTTTCCTTAGGGATAAGTTAAGTCTACCTAATTATATAGGTTTTGTTGATTTGGTTCATGGGTTTTGGCTTCATGTCCCCCCCCCCCCCCCCCATGATTGTTCTATTTTCTTTTTCTTTTATAATAAATTCGGATTTGCAAGCAAATAAGTGATAGTCTCTATGGTGCCAACATAGTTGGGATGATAGGGCACTATTGTGATGCCTTTGCAAATCTTTGCCCTTAAAAAAAAGTAACTTTGCTTTACCCCATAATGAACAACATATATCTACATTCGCTTTAGATATAGGGCTTGATTTGGGAGTCTTTCCTCCTCCAATTCATAAAAAAAGGTATAGGGTATGTCTAGTTTTTATTTTGAAAAACGACTTTCAAATGTTAAAAAAGAAAAACTAATAAATTTTAAAAACAAAAGTTTATTACAGTAGGAAAGTTGTTAGCATCCTACAATATTCATTCTAGAAAAATTACCTCTAACTAAATGTGTAAAATTTATATAACTTTAAAAATACTTATTTTATCTCTCAAAACAAAATAATAATATTTTTGGATATTTTATTTTATTAATATTTTTCGAACATGATGATTTTAATTATTTAAAACAAATTTATTATTTTTGAAACAAGAAAGAATTTAAGAAAATAATTTTCATTTTTTTAACTTGAGACAAGGATGGTCCCTTGCTCCTACGTATTCTTGTGTGCAATGAGGAATCAAAGTTATGTAATACTTTTGGTAGAAAACATTTGTGGGTTGACAAATTTTAATTTTTAATCTTTTTGTTTAGTTATTTAATTTAAAAGGCACTTGGGATGACCAATTAGGACATGAATATAAAGTGACTATTACCTTTAATGGATCTTGTAATAACCAAATTGAAAGTGCATCCTGAAGTGAATTAGTTAGTCACTAGAAGAGGGTTTGAATAGTGACACACAAACCTTTTAGGCTATTTTCTGCACAAAACTCGCTTGCTTCTTATTTTTGTTTCTCAAGCTCTTCTTGCTTGGAAATCAGAAGTTGTTAAGGAGTAATACTTTTCCTTCACAAGTACTTAGATAGAATAATAGGACAATGTAAGGTCTCATACTTTTGCTTGAATATTACTACTTCAGAAGTTACTATTAAAATCTCATATTCTGTTGCATAACAAATTTTGGTTTTCACTTTTCTTTCACTAAGTAGGTGCTGCTTATGAATGATAAAATTGTTTTGTAAAAACCTTTACTGAAATTATCAGAGTAAATCTTTTGTAAAACAAGGTTTTTCAAAAACAAAATTAAAGCACGCAACAACTAAAATAAATGAGAAGTAGTAAGGAAGGATACAACACACGAAGGATTTGTACTGGTTCACCCCAACCTGGGCTACGTCCAGTACCTACACCTGTAGGCTTTCTCCACTAAGACCAATCACCCAACTGTGATATTCTTTTTTTCCTGAAGCCTCCACAGACTCCTACACTCTAGTTTTCTAAACCTTTACAAGTTCCACTAAGTATTATTTCCTTGCCTCTACAGGTAAACACTCAACTAGTATTTTAAACCTCTGCAAGTTCCACTCAGTATTCTCTAAGCCTCTACAGGCTCCACCAAGTATTCTTTTGAAAAGCCTTTCCAAGCTTTACCTAAGTATTCTTTCAAAAAGCCTCTTCAGGCTTCACTCAGGTATTCTTTCAAAAAGCCTCTCCAGGCTTCATACTGTCAGTAGCAATTGCTACTGGACTCACACAACACCTTGTTGTGTTCACTCTAAATTTCAGAAGCAATAATCCCCCGACTACTCTTTTGAGTTCTTCCCTCTAACCTAGGGGATGAACACTACACCTTGTGAGATACCTTATACTGAGGCTCCTCATATGAAGGTGTTTACAAACACTCCTACAGATTTGGCTCTATTTGGCTCCACCTAGAATTTTTTGGCTAAGGAAGGTTTCTTCTGATAGGGGTAATCTGGATAGACTCTTTTTTGACCTTAGCTTATTTTTCCTTGTAAGTTGCCCCCATCATCATGCTTTTGATCATACACAGCTTCCAATATCTACACTTTGATATGGAAAACATGACTGCCTTTTCAGCTTCTGAATATCTCCTTTTGGTAGTCTTGCTTCTGAATGCAAAATCTATGTCTTGACAAGCTTCCTATGTAGGCTTATGCTTCACACCATTTCCATGCTTCTGAATTTAGTCTAGAACTTAATTAAGAACACTCAAGGCAACCATTAATAGTTAAGTTCATAATACTTTGAGTTTTGCTTCTTGATGGGTTTGACATCATTAAAACAGTAGCTTCTTGATGAACTTTGTCTCAACACATCCCAAGTGGATATTACTATAGCTCTATTTTTCTTTAATAGATTTTTCTATTGTTTTTAATTTCTTACTTATTTAATTAATAATTTTATAAAAAGTGTTTATTTTTAATTTTGAATGTTATTTTTATTAAAAAGGCTTTACATGATAATTGGACTAAAAGCACATCCAAAGATGGTTATTGTTAAACCCTTTTTGATAAGGCCTTCGTAATAACCAAATCAAAAAAAGTACATTTAAAGTGGATATGCTTAAACATTTGTTTATATTTTATTTTACTTTATTATTATTATTTTTAGTTTAAAATTTAACCTTTTTCCTAGATAAAATAAAACTACTACCCCTCAATTTTAGAATAAACAAACAAATAAATGTGTAAGATAGCAATTATTCTATTAAGACGCAAATTAACAAATAATTATTTAATTTAAATTACTTTCCTTTTCAATGGTGAATTTCGTTCCTTCATTAAATGAATTTTTGGAGATATATATGCATTATTTTTAAGATTCTTTTCATTTTAATTTAATGGTTCATGGATTTAGTGTATATTGGATCGTTGGATTTAGGGCACCAAGAGCCTAAGATTCTCTCTCCTTCATGCGCCGCATATATATGCCAAGAGATTCATTCATTGATTTTTTGGAGATATATATGCATTATTTTTAAGATTCTTTTCATTTTAATTTAATGGTTCAGGGATTTAGTGTATATTGGGTCTAGGGGTGGAAACAGGCCAGGCCAGGCCAAGCTTTGGCGGGCCTGAGCCTGGCCTACATCATAATTACTAAGCATTGGCCTGACCTATTTACCTGTTACAGACATTTTTTTAGGCCTTAGCCTGGCCTATTTGAAAGCCTGGCCTGGCCTGAAAGCCCGTTTACATGGCATGTTCTATAAAAGGGCCTACAAATAAGCCAATAAGCCTATAGGCCTAGCTAGGCCAACGAGCCTAAATAGGCCAACGGGCCTTGTTCACAAGTAAAATATTCAATATTTTCTAAAGACTAATATTAAATATAAATATTATATATATTATATTAATGTAATATATATAAATATATAATATTGTATATATATATATATATATATATATATATATATATTGTTAAATAAACAAGCCAGCCTGTTAGGCTTCATAGGCTTTTTTTAAAGCTTGAAGCCTGACCTTTTTAATTAAAAAGGCTTGTTAAAAAGCCTAAGCCTGATCTTCTTAATAAACAAGGCAGGCTAGGCCAGGCTTTTGGCAAGCCAGGGCGTAGGCCCCCGACGGGCCACCTGGCCTATTTCCACCCCTAATTGGGTCGTTGGATTTAGGGTACCAAAAGCGTAAAATCTCTTGCCTTCATGCACCTCATATATATGCCAAGAGAACACACCCATACTTTCATACTTTCTCTTCTTCCTTCACTTGAACTTTCTCTTCTCACCACCATTACCATTTCTTTTAAACCACTTTTCCCTCTTTGTCTAATTGCTCTAAATAGGAGAGAAAGAGTAGAGGGGAAAAAAAAAGAGGAAAAAAGGAAAGAAAAAAGTGGGTGGCTGCAATGCTAAAAATTACCTAGATAGCATAGCACAATGATTTGTTGCAACCAACTAACAGAGGTAATTCTTTTATTTTCCTTTTTTTTCTTTTTTTCTTTTTTGTATCCTTTTCTGATCTCATCTATCTCATTGTTCCCTATTTCTTTCTCTCCTTTTTTGATTATTTTCCTTATGCAAGTCATAGGGTTCTCAGTGTTAGTTAGGACTATGCAAAAAAAAAGAGTTTTTTTTCTTCAAATAAACAAACTGAACCGAACCACTTTATAAAAACAGGTTTGATTTCTTTTTCAAAATGGTTCGATTCTTTTTTGGTATGGTTTGGTTTTTTTCAAAGAACCAAACTGAATCAAATCACTTCATGGATATGGCCCGATTCAAACCCAACTGTTTTCAAAAAGTGGTTATGTTGGATTTTTTTCTCAAAATGGTTCAACTATTTAATTTCGGTTTGATTCGGTTAAAAAATGGTTCGGTTTGATTTTTTTTTTGGACACCCCTAGTGTTGGTGGTATTTTGCTTTTTTATTTTGGGTAGTCTTGGTGGTGGTGATGTGAACCCAAGAAGGTTTGAAACCTTTGAACCCACAAGTCACTTGAATTACACCCACCCCAAGAAAACTAAAACTAAGAATCAGATTTGATGATCCATTTGAACCCTTGAGTACAAGACACAAGAACCCAAAGTATTTGAGATGCCATAAGGATGATCAAGCCTTGATAAGTCAGAAAAGTTCTAAAAAGAACAAAAGAGAAAAACTCTCTCACTAATATGAATTTTCAGAATTTGCTTTCATTCAACTTGGTTCTGGATACAATAAGCTTTACCCATTTATAGAGTAAGTGTTGACCTAGGTAATTATTAAACATCAAATCCCTATTTAACAACACATTAACTAGACAAATGAATAGTCCCAATTAAACCCACATCAATAAGCTTGTTTAATATGTAACAGCTGAATACATTTATTATCTCCAAAGTTGAAAAGACTCTTATTAAACCAAAGTAAATGAAAGAAAACTTCAAATTCGTCCAAATACATCAGCTGGCCATAAAAACACTCTTTCAGCCCAAAAAAACATAATTAAGCATAAATACAACCAGCCCATGTATAGTTGATGGCGCAAGCTCCTTAATTTCAATGGTTTTGGCCCAAATCTCCTCCTATAGCTCCATCTTTAGCCCAAATTAATGTTAAAACGTGATTATGCTCATATTTAGAATGGACAGAATTTTGTTTTGGCCTAATGTCTTGAACAAGTCCATTTAGTGCTTCCTTGAATCTCTCAGCCATTGCTCTTGTAATAGGCCCACTTGGAATTTGCAAAGGATCCCTTAAAATGCTTGAATGTTCTTGTTCCAGCCTATGATTCTCATCATCCCTTCTCTCCTCCAAAGGATTCGTCCTCGAATCTTCACCTGCATCATAAGGAGATAAATCAACGACATTCAATGTAGAACTAATATTGTACTCACCAAGAAGATCTATCTTGTATGCATTACCATTTATCCTCTTAAGGACTTGAAATGGTCCTTCTCCCCTTGGAGCCAATTTAGATTTCTGTTGAGCTGGAAACCTCTCTTTCCTCATGTGCACCCACACCCAATCACCTGGTTCAAAGATAACACGCCTTCTTCCTTTGTTGGCATGGGATGCATATTGGTCATTTTTCTTTTGAATTTGCTGCCTAACATTTTCATGAAACTTTTTTACCATTTCAACCTTCTTTTTTCAATCAAGGCTAACTCTTTCATCTATAGGCAATGGTATTAAATCCAAAGGAGATAGTGGATTAAAACCATAAACTACTTCAAAAGGAGAGTAACTAGTAGATGAATGAACACTCCTATTATATGCAAACTCAACAAATGACAAACATTCTTCCAAATCTTCAAATTCTTTTGAACAACTACTCTAAGCAACTAAGTTAAAGTTCTATTAACTACTTCAGTTTGTCCATCTGTTTGTGGGTAATGAGATGTAGAAAACAACAATTTAGTACCAAGCCTTCCCCACAAAACCTTCCAAAAATGACTGAGAAATTTTGTATCCCTATCAGACACAATTAGGGGTGGCAAAGTGTACCCGGACCCTACGGGTACCTGCAAAAATATCCGCAAGCGGGTCGGGTAAATACCCGCTTATTGGGGCTGGGGCCGGGCCCGGGTATTTACCTGCAATTTTTTGCGGGTGCGGGTACGGGTACAGGTACTATAGTACCCACCGCCCCGCCCCGCACCTATCATATATATATATATATATATATATAATTAAAATAACTTAAATAAATAATTATGTTATATATATACTTTTTTGTAAAAAAAATAATTTTATATTTTCCATAAACTAACACTAATAGTAAAAGATTTATGTTATAACTTACAATAATTTTATATTTTATATTTTTAATATTATGTGTGAATGCTTTTAATGTTAATTTTGAATTATTTAAGCGTGAATTTTCAATTTATTTTTAATAATTTTTTAATTAATATTTTTATAGCTTAAATGCAATTTTGGTTCATCTATTTTGCATAATCCGCAATTTTGGTCCCCCTATTTTAAAATAGAGACGTTTAGTCTCCCAATTTTCTAAAATATGTAATTTTGGTTCTTCCATCAAATTGAAAGCGTTGACTGTTAAGAGATTAACGTTAACCTTAACGTGGTCCAAATATAATGACGTGACATGAGATTATTTATTTAGTTTTTAATTATTTTAAATACTGAGTAGAATAATTGATGAAAAATATATTTTATAAAAAGGTAATATCATTTATTTGACTACGATGTGTCATGTATTTCAACAATGTAGAACTAATTTAAAATAAATGATTAAGACTTGTGATTTCTATTTTAGGACTCACGATTACCCCAACCATTAAAATCGACGTGACATGTGTTTTAGTGACGTAGATAAACAAATAATTATTACTCATTATTTAAAATAATTAAAAAATAAATAAATAATCTCGTGTCACATCACTATATTTGGGCCACATCAAGATCAACATTAATCTCTTAACTGTCAATGCTTTCAATTTGATGAAAGGACCAAAATTACGGATTTTACAAAATTGGGAGACTAAATGTCTCTATAAAGGGACCAAGATTGCTGATTGTGCAAAATAGGAGGATCAAAATTACATTTAAGCCTATTTTTTTATTGATTTATTAACTTCATACATAAGTAAAGTGCGGGTAGCGGGTGCGGGTATGGGTATATAGGTACCCAGCGGGTACGGGGATGGGGATTAAAGTTGCTACCCGCGCGGGTATGGGGCCGGGTACGGGTATTTTTTTTAAACGCGGGTATGGGGACGGGTACTATAGGACCCTACCCAGACCCTACCCATTGCCATCCCTAGACACAATACTTCTTGGCACACCATGAAGCCTCACAATTTCTTTGAAAAATAAATCTATAATATGAACAGCATCATCAGTTTTATGACAAGGAATGAAATGTGCCATTTTAGAAAATCTATCAACCACCACAAAGATTGAATCTCGACCTCCCCTTGACCTAGGAAGTCCCAAAATAAAGTCCATAGATATTTCTACCCAAGGTTCACTAGGTACTGGTAGAGGAGTATACAAACCATGTGATAAACCTCTAGATTTTCCCTTTTTACAAGTAATGCACTTACCACAGATTCTTTCAACATCACGCTTCATTTTAGGCCAAAAGAAATGCTCATGTAAAACATCTAAAGTCTTTTTCACACCAAAATGTCCCATTAATCCTCCCCCATGAGCTTCCCTTACAAGTAATTCATGCATAGAACATTGAGGCACATATAATTTATTCTCTCTAAACAAGTATCCCTCAACTCTATGAAATTTCCCAAATGCTCCCTTTTCACATGCAGCAAAAATTTCAGTAAAGTCACCATCATTTTCATACAAGTCTTTCACATATTCAAAACCAATTAATCTTACTTCAAGAGAAGTAGAACATACCTTCTAGATAAGGCATCTGCAATTATGTTCTCCTTACCTTGCTTGTATTTTATGACATAAGGAAAAGGTTCAATGAACTCCAACCACTTTGCATGCCTTTTATTCAACTTACCTTGACCTTTCAAATGCTTCAAATATTGATGATCTGTATGAATGACAAATTGCTTTGGCCAAAGGTAGTGTTGCCAAGTCTCTAATGCTCTCACAAGTGCATAAAGCTCCTTGTCATATGTTGGATAGTTCAAAGCTGCTCCACTTAATTTTTCACTGAAATAAGCAACAGGCTTTCCTTCCTGCATCAAAACAGCTCCTATAGCAATTCCTGATGCATCACACTCAATCTCAAATGTTTTATTAAAGTTAGGAAGTGCTAAAACAGGTGCAGAACACAACCTATCTTTAAGAACTTAAAAAGCATTATCTTGAGCTTTCTCCCATTTAAATCCTACAGATTTCTTAATGATCTCAGTGAGTGGTGTAGCAATTGTACTAAAATCTTTCACAAAACGTCTATAAAAACTAGCTAAACCATGAAAGCTTCTCACCTCAGTAATGCTTGTAGGCGTTGGCCATTCTTTTATTGCCTTTACCTTTTCCTCATCAACTTCTATCTCTTGTGAACTAACAACAAAACCAAGGAAAACAATCTTTTCCATGCAAAAATAACACTTTCCAAGTTAGCATACAATTTTTCCTTTTTCAGAACATCAAGGACACAATGCAAATGACTCACATGCTCATCAAGATTCTTGTTGTATATCAAGATATCACCAAAATAAACTACAACAAATTTTCCAATGAATGCACGCAATACATGATTCATTAATCTCATGAAAGTGCTAGGTGCATTTGTAAGCCCAAAAGGCATCACTAACCATTCATAAGGCCCATGTTTCATTTTAAAAGCAGTTTTCCACTCATCCCATTCCCTCATCCTAATTTGATAGTATCGATATTTCAAATCAATTTTAGAAAAGATGCAAGAACCATGCAATTCATCCAGCATGTCATCTAATCTAGGAATGGGATGACGATACTTTACCGTGATATTATTCATAGCTCTACAATCACTGCACATTCTCCATGATCCATCTTTCTGAGGAACAAGAAGAACTGGAACTGCATAAGGACTCAAACTTTCTCTTACATATCCTTTTTCCATGAGCTTTTCAACTTTCCTTCGAATTTCTTTGGTCTCTTCTAGATTGCATCTATAAGCTGGACGATTTGGAATAGTTGCTCCAGGAATGAAGTCAATTTGGTGCTCTATTCCCCTAATAGGTGGCAACCCACTAGGAATTTCTTCTGGAAATATATCTCCAAATTCCTGCAACAGAGAACAAACAATACTTGGAAGAGAAGGATCAAGAAAGTTAGTGTTTAAACATGCTTCCTTGTAAATAAATACAAGCATAGGCTGTTTGTTGAGATAAGCAACTCTCACTTCACTTTCTTTTGCATAAAAATTCTCTTTTCTTTTCAGTTTCTCTTCTTTTTTCTGAATTTCTTTTTTTGATCCCTCATTTTGTTCACACTTCTTTTTTTCTATTTTCTCTCTCTCTTTTTTCATCTCACTCTTTTTCTTTTGACCCTCATTTTTCAATTCGCTCTCTTTTTTCTCTCTATCTTTCTTCATTTTGAGTTGATCCTCATACACTTGCTTAGGAGAAAGTGGTGCAAGAGTAATGGACCTATTATTCATCACAAATGAATATCTGTTTGTGTACCCATCCTTAGTTGCCCTACGATCAAACTCCCATGGAGAAAATGGATACAGAAAATGGACCGCCTTGAAAATTCAGATTTAGGAATCGATTTTAGTTTTCTTTTAGAGAAGGATATTGACGCCACACTCAAGAAATAGGTGAGAAGGTGAGTGACAAGTCATAGGATTGATCGCCACAAGTTATCATAATGGTTCCTCATCACAATGGTTCACCAACCATCACAATGGTTCACTAACCATCACAATGGTTCATGAAGTTCCACCAACCATCACAATCATTCATGAAGTCCCACCAACCATCACAATGGTTCATTAAGTCCCACTAACCATCACGATGGTGCAGGAAGCCTAAAAACACTAAAATTTGTCCTAGAAAAGATGAAAAGTCATATGAACTTATTACAACAAAATTAAATACGAAATTCATGGAAAATTAGAAAATGGGCCTCAATTGGTTCTTTAGCCCAAAATCTATGTCTTCCATCCAAATAAACTCCATCCCATAGCTGCATCTTGAATATAAAGTGTTGGGCTCATTGTGCTCTCCAAATTATTGTCTTTCAGTTTGCTGAAATTATCTTCACAATGTAGATATGAGACCATTCTTGATTTGGGCACTTGTATCCATTGTAAAAGATATTTGAAATAATTGGACTTTGTCGGGATCATATCAGGTGGGTTGGTGTGATATGAGGTAGATTTAAGTGGTTTAAGTTGTGGGTCTTGGTTTGACATTGGATTGATGGGTTATAGTTTTATTTTTTCAATTTCTTGGTGTTTGGTGTGAACACCCAAGTTTGTCTTCTATTTCACTTTATTTTTTTTTCTTTTTCTTTTATTTAAGTAAATATTAATTATGTTCTATTATAACTATCTCCTCAAGGAATTATCATTTGGGCTTTATTCAATTTTGGCAAACTTATCTTGCTATGCAAGATTTATGTTTGGATTCTCTTGATTTTTCTTCCATACTCCATTTTCAAATTGGGCCATCAAAGTCCAAAGTGTTTTGCTTACTCTCAAATTATGACATCTAAGCCCAATTTTTTTTTTTTTTTTACTTTTCTTAACATAGGGCATCTAAGTTCAAAATTTTAGTTATTTTCTCCCTTTTTTTATTTTCTTATTTTTTGTATTTGAGCCATATAAACACATTTTGTAGAAAATAAAATAATTTAATAAAAACATTATTGGATAAGATGCATTAGGCTTCATGCCTATTTCAATTAGAGAGTCCAGTCCATTGCATACCAAATAAAAAAATGTTTGTTGTAGATTAAAATTAAAATAAAAAACAAGAAGAAAAGGTGATTTAAAAATGTTTTGCAAAGCCCTCCTCCCAAACCCTCATGTTGCTGATGAACCGAATATCCCAATGTCAATAGACAACTGCAATCGAGCCACCCAGATGTAGTAGAATAAGGAAATCCATGCAACGATGAATCACAACTGCGATGAGCCTCCATTTTTTCTCCAAGACCACGCCATTGTTGGTAAAATACCAACCTCTACGATTTTTTTGCTTGAGCTCAATTTTGCTTTGACCCCTTCAATTTTTTAATTGATTTTTTGTTTTATGGGTTTTGTATGTAGGTTTTTAATAAGAATCTTTGTATTTTTGTTTTTTGGTTTGTGCTAATAGTAGGCACCACTCCGCTAACCAAACTAGTAGAATTTGGTTTCAATAGCCATACATAACCACATAATTAACATTTCTATAATTCATAATGACATATCTAAGGTTAAAAGGATTTGCAAGCTACACCGTCGGTGTACTTTAAGACAATCTCTAGTTATAACTTGCTAATGCACTCCAACTAAAAAACAAGTATGTGTACATTAGCAAACCCCACAAGCATTTGCTAACGTACACACACTTGTTTTTTAATTGAAGTACGGTAGCAAGCTACACTGTTGGTGTACTTTAAGACAATCTCTAGTTATAATTTGCTAATGTAATCCAACTAAAAACTAAGCAAGTGTACATTAGAATATATATATATATATATATATATATATATATATATATATATATATATATATATATATATATATATATATAAGTACTGTGTCGGTTATGAAGAAAGCAAACGAAGAGAACGGTCTTTCTATCTAAGATGGCATCAACACACTCCTTATTGGTGTTGAAACTCATTCAAGATGATTTGGAAAAAAAAATTGAAGCAAAGTAAAAGCAAATGTCAATATTTAGAACTCAACGACACACACACACACACACATACATACACAACCATACATACATACATAAATGCATACATTCTTACATTTATAAAATTTGATTGTATAAATGTAAGAGTGTATGCATTTATGTATGTATGTATGTATGTATGTATGTATGTATGTATGTGTGTTTGTATGGTTGATTGTGTGTGTGTGTGTGTGTGTGTTGTGTGTGTGTGTGCTAACGTACACTAACTTATTTTTTAGTTGAAGTGCGTTAACAAGCTACATCATCGGCGGACTTTAGGGCAATCTCTAGTTATAACTTGCTAATGCATTTCAACTAAAAAAGAAGTGTGTGTATGTTAGTAAACCCCACAAGCATTTGCTAACGTACACACACTTGCTTTTTAGTTTGAGTTTATTAGCAAGCTACACTATTTGTGTTTTTTAAGATAATGTTTAGTTAGATTTAGTTTGAGTTTATTAGCAAGCTACACTATTTGTGTATTTTAAGATAATCTTTAGTTATAACTTTCTAACGTACTCCAAGTAAAAAACAAGTGAGTATATGTTAACAAATCCCTATATATGTGTGTGTCTTGTTTAATTCTAAATATTCTAGACATTTCCTTTTACTTTACTTTTTTTTTTGTTGATTAACTAACCATAATATGTTTAAGAGTGTGTGAGATGAAATTTAATGAAATATTTCCTTATCTTAATTGTTATGTTTTTCGACCAAGTTGCATGAAGAATGGCTTGGTTGATTTAAATTCATTATCAATTTAGTTAACTTGAGGATATATGTAATTATGATGATTATTGGAACAAAGATTGAGACCTTTTGGGCTTATTTAAATTTGTTTGAATTTGACTTAATCTAGCCCTTTCTTGGAGAGATCGATGTTCCAACATTGTAATTGGCAACACTTGAACTTGATGCTTTACCCAATCTAAGTTTGTTAAAATATTAACTAATTAATCCCAAAGGACTAATTGAGGGGTTTTGAGATGACTCATTGTGAATATTCTACACTAAATTTGAAGCATTTCTTAGTTGAAATGCATCATTGACAATAATTCATGGATGATATAGTTTTGTTGCATTTTCTCTCTACACATTAATTAATGGAAAAATTGATATGTTAATCCTAATAATTTTAAAGATAATTTTAAAAAAATAAAAAATTATTAACAAATTTTATATCACGTCACCTAATTTTTTTAATTCTTGTACTATATAACAATCAATAGAGAAAAATCATTCCATCTACATTTATTTCGCTTTTGTCCTTAAAATAAATCAATTTAGGATGATATCAATGGAAAAAGGCAGAATACAAAAGTGGCTGTAAATACCCATTGGCATGCTGGTTTGGCCATGGCTAAGCTAGAACAGGGGTGGAGCAAGAAGGAACAATGGACTGAATACTGCATCTGATAAACAACACTTAGCATTGAGGGCAAATGGTAGACATAGACGTAACATGCGTACTGGGAGGAACACATAAATTGAGAACGGAATGGGTTGGTACATAATAAAAATTCAACAATGTCTTGTTCATAAAAAGAGATAAATAAATAAATGGTCTGTAAATGTGATATCAATCTCTGATATCATCAAATTACTTAATAAATGACAATACAATTCCACTGAAGAGGAGTTGAGTGGTAGATCTACTATACTAAAAAGAACTTTATAGATGCCAACAGCCCCTAATGCATAACCTTACCCTGGCCTCTGAAAACATGAACATCAAGAAGTATTGCACCTTCTTTGTTGACGAGCTCAAAGATACAAACATCTCCGGGTTGCAGTTTATTCTCTCTTGCAAATGAGGACCAACCAGCAGAGAGCATGCCAGTGGTGCATTCATTAAATACAAGCTTTACAAGTCACAATTTTTTTCTAAGCTGTATCATTATCACATTCTAGTTCATGTTTGCAAAATACTTTCTTACAAAGTTATTCGGCACAAATTGCATCAAGTCATATATATATTCATCACTGTCAGAACTAAATCAAGCAATTCGTGAAAGAATGATAATACTTGTAGGCTAGCTTGACATAAAATAAAATAGGCTTAAATATGTTTTAGATCCCCAGTAAATGACCGATTTTTGTTTTAGGTTCCTAATAAATTTTTGCATTGCATTGGATCCCTGATATATCAAAACTTTTGTTTTAAGTCCTTACCGTCAGTTAAGTGATGATGTGGCACCATCCGAACAGATCTTCCCAATATATATCAATCGTTGAGATGGTACCATGTCATCACTTAACTAATGGCAAGGACTTAAAACAAAAGTTTTCATATATGAGGGATCCAATGCAATGAAAAATTTTATTAGGGACCCAAAACAAAAATCGGTCATTTATCAGGAACCTAAAACATATTTAAGCCAGTAAAATATTATACACATAGGTTGTTATTTCTGTTGTTAGTTCCTGCTGTTGGAGTTAGTTATCCAACCTAGCTAGCAGCTTATCTCCTATAAATACCTAACTTTACCGTATGATTGACAAAATAAGAAATTCATTTTCAGTCTTCAATATTCTGAATCATTTAGATAAAAAAATTCCACACTTATCAACACATTTAGGTGCTTAACTAAACCTTACCGGGCGTCTGGTTACATTTTCCCTCAGACGGGTTAAAGTGACCATGAAAAAAGGATTTTTTTATGTGAATTTGCTGGCATCTTCAAGAGTTCTGGTTGTTATGATCTTTGACTTGCAGTGGCTTTCAAACCGTGACGAACTTTGACTTGAACTCCGACCTGTCCAGTTAGTTGAAGGATGCACTAAGCAGCATTTTTAAAGATCTATATTAGCATTTTCACTTAATTCAGTTTTAGCTTTTCATAAAGCGTAATAAAAGCTACCTAAAACGTAAGACACAAATTACACGTGTTGGATATATAGAGGCCTAACAAGTACCATTGTACCAATTACCCATAAAAATCTAGAAATAGATTTACATTCAACATCAAGGATTCTCTTTTTCAACCAAGATTTAACTCATCTAAAGTGAAGAATTATAGCCAATGACTGGAAAATTAACAGTTAAAATCATGATTAAATGCATATATATGTCTAATCAATCATGTAATTGTTTAAATTTGAAGTGCAGGTTTTTCAATTAATAGCTATACTCTTCACTTCATTCTCAAAAGAGAATCCCTCATGAGGAGTTAAGTCTTTTTTTTTTTGGTACAGACAAGATTTTTTTGGTACAGGAAGAGTTCAGTCTAATTAACTGCTTGAACTGTTTCTAAATCCTCATTGTGTAGATAAAAAGGAATAATAGATTACCTTGTGAAATGGGGCAACTTGGTTCCTCTGAACCTCGAAAGATGGAAACTTTCAAAGCAAGACTTTGGATCTTCTGGATCAGCTCGAAAACACAAACATCTCCCACATTCAAATTATTTTCTGATGCAAATTTCTGCCATCCCCCAGTAATTCTAGGAGAAGAACAAACAACAGGCCATGTTCTCCCATCCAAGTTCTCAAGGAGGACAATTGCTTGTGTTTTCTTAAAATATTGTTCTGCAAATTGCAGAGGTATTTCCTGGGAATTTTTTTACAATTTAAAAATATAAGAACTAAGAATATATTTCTGCTGCAACATCCTTATAAAAAGAAGCTAACTCATGACAATGCATATATTTAATCAAATGCTCACTAAGTAATCTCCATTAATAAAGGATGGCTTCATGACAAGCCTGAAAGAGGGATGGTCAGATCCAAAAGCTGTGGCTTTGTTTAAAGTGGTAGAGGTTAACTGCTCCACTTTTGAGCATTCAGTGTTAAAAATGCCTTTACCCTCATCTTCTGAAAAATTGAACATGACATGAGTAATAAAAAATTGGTCTCCAAAAGCTAATTGGAACCACAGAATAATCTTATCATGACATACATACCATCTAATTCATGCTTGACAAATTTTGCCTTTTGAGATCTAGTACTTCTAGTTTGGACAGGCTGATGCAAGTTTACCACATTGGGGCTTCTTTCAACATCTGTAGTTAGGCCAGTTTTCATTTTCTTTGAAGGTTGAGGAGAAGACACTGTGGATTTCTCTCTAGTCTTTTGGCATGAAAATTGCTCACCCAAAATTTCAACAGAATCATCACTAATCTCCACATGGCTGTCCTTTCCATCATGAGTACCATGGGAAGGATAGTCCACTTCAAGGGCACTGTTGTCGAATATGTGCACATCAAAATGAGAAGTTCCCTCATATTTAAAGAACAACAAGTGTCCATGATCTAGAGAATAGTATGTAGTAAACTCCTTCCAACCCTTTTGAAACCAAATTTCACCATCAAGCTTGGTCCAATTTACTTTCCATTCAGTGCCATCTGCAGCCATACTTTGTACTGAAATCTGTTGGGAGCTTCTGCAAAGATTCTGTTGTCAATTCACAAGCATAACAGAGAAGCATAAACCCCAAATAGCTGTCTTATCAATTCAAATATATGAAATGGAGAAGTTGGTGTATATATTGCATGCAGAACATGAACAATATCTAGTTCAGTGAAACTAGAAAGTATGAAAGTAATGATGGTAGCTTACAAGTATTCCATGTGCAAGACTTGTTCTGAGGACAATCTTAAAGAAATGAACTGCAGTCATGTTGAGATGAGATTTCATGAAATGTTTATCAGTAGCTTCACCAGAAAAATTAGATGCCACATGTTCAAACTTTAACACTAAGCTCGATATAGAGAAAGGAAGGGAAAGAAGAGAAAGAAGACCAGTTTCCTTATTTGGTTCTCCAATTAAAGAGAAAAGAATGATTAATTTGTAGGTCTCACATTAAGATAACCTTCCTTCTAATTTAGGATGAAAGGAGACAGAGAATAGTCTTTGAAATTAAACACACAAAAGTTTCCTTAATAATATAATAAACAACTGAAATTTTAATTATCAAATCAAATTAATAAGGATTCAAAATGTCACCAAGTTAATTTGCATTATTTTTCTTATAAATACTTGTCTTTAATCTCTTACTTATTTGAAAAGAAAGAAAATAAAAAGAAAAATTTTAACATTTAAATTAAAAATTAGAAGAAAAATTCAAAATATCTTTTTCACTCTTCACCAAACCGAGCATAAGTCGTAAGTGCTATGCTGATTTATTTATTTTGCTGTGTTATATAGTTGATTTTATGTTTTTGATACTGATTCATGTTTCTGCTATAACACCCAAGCAAAATAAATCAGCATACCAGAAACAAAATAAAAAAGGAACCCAATCTCACTTAGACGTCCTTCATTATTATTCAAATTTATAAACATAAATAACAACTGCTAAAAACACAAAGATGCATGACGTTGATCACAAAGAAGGAAAGCATAAGCACAACGTTACATTAACAAGAAGGACTTACCACACTCGCATAGGGCCATTAGGTACTCACATGTAAAGATGAGTTGCTATCACCAAAATGGTAAATGCCAGAGACCATGGAGAACACACCCTGTCACACTATAAGAGTAAGACTTCCTTTTTTTTTTGTTTTATTATTTCTTTTGCCTTTTCTTTCTGTCATATTTTATTTTATTCTGTGTTTTTGTATCAACATTTAACACTTGAAAACAAAGAAAAATGTTTAATTGTACATATGATGTCAGGTCTAGTGAATATAATTGAAGACATTTTACCAAAATTGTCACAAAGGTTTTGTCTTAGACACCTGTCCAATAACTTTAGAAAGCACTTTCCTGGTAACAGTAAATACATTACAACATCTAACTAAAAATAGAATGTAATTAAGGACATTCTACCAAAACTGTGACAAATTTTGTCTTAGACACCTTCAAGAAGCACTTTCTTGGTAACAGTAAATACATTACAACATCTAACACATCTAACTTAAAATATCACTATTTTTATTCTTATAACAAGTAAAAGTGATGAAAAAGCCTTTTTTTTTTTTTTAAAAATATGATGACAAATTAAGTCTTTAAAAAGTATAATTTAATAATAATAGTAATTTGTTAAAAAATTAACTTGGTGGTAATTTCAACCTTTAATGTATTAGTGTAATTTGATAATTAAAAAATTAGTTTCATTAACCAGATCATTTTTAGAATTGATTTTAACCATTTAAAAATAGTCAGATTTTATTAATAAAAATTATTATATAAAAATATAAAATATAATTAAAAAATACTCCTCGCGTTCCAGATTATATGACTTTTTAGAGAAAAAAATTTGTTTCAAAATAGATGACGTTTTACAAAATTAATGTTGCATTAAATATCTTTTTCCAAGACTATCCTTAATTAATACTTAGTGGGAGTAGTGTAGTATGAGTAATTAATTAGAGAGATAAAGGGTATATTAGGAAATTATCTAATATTTTCTAGAAAATTCAACAAATTAATTACATTCCTTAATACTTGTGCCAAAACCTTAAACGTCATATAAAACGGAGGGAGTAAATGTTTAAAATCAGGCTTTCCCGTTGTCCAATGAGCTAACATTTTTCTTAAAATGTTATTTATGACTCTGACTACGCTTTTAAATGTGGAGGACAAAATTTGAGGATCTTCTCTTGACTTTTGACTTGGAGCATTTCATTCTTCTCGGTGATGCTGCAGAAAAACGTTTTTCATCATCTCATGCAGCTACCTCTGTTTCTTAGTTCAGTCAGAAATCCCACTTTGATCCTCTGATCTCATCTCAACATGCATCCCTTGCCCACTGCAATTCATTTCTTCAAGATAATCCTCAGAACAAGCCTTGCAGATGGAAAACTTGTAAGCCTCATCATTACTTTCATACTTCTTCTTTGAGTGAAGTTGTTGTTCATGTAATTAGCAGCATCAAATGAGTCTACTTTGCTTTCAATAGCTGATTATTACAAATATTTTAACATGCAAAAAAACTAATTTGAAACTACCATATTGGATATACACAAATCTCATCTTTCTATCTCTGCATGCATGATCCATGCTAGTTATACACAAACTTCACCATTGTATCTCTGCATGTATGATCCATCCTACATATACACATACTTCTCCATTTCATATATACTATTTTGCTCATCAATTCCACTACTAAATATGATATTTTCAATACACCCTATCTTTCATTTTGTTTTTAAGCCTATTTTTCATCATTTTTTATAGTTAAAAATGATCTCTCGTGTAACAATTGAAACAGGAAGAGCCAATTCCAAACAAATTAATTCAAGCATCAATTAAAGAATAAGTTGCATCAATTAAAGAATAAGTTGTTAAATATGGCAATTGATTTATTTCTGTTATGTGAAGCATGCTAGACTCAAAAACAAATCTTTGTGACATGCATGAATACTTTTATTTTCATAAGGCAGTATAGTTTTCATGGTGGAGGGAAGGGGGGCGGGGGGAAGGCCCCTGCTTGCCCCCCGGAATCAGTCATTGGCTATGATACCATCTTAAAATTTGGGTATGAGTCTAACTCAACCTTAAAAGGTAGTTCATGGGGTGAGGGTTAACCCCACTTATATTCATTATTTTGGTCGTATCACTAGCTAACGTGGGATTTCCATCGTTTGAATTGATAAGATAGCTATTTGGAGTTTATGTTTCTCTGTTATGCTTGTGAATTTCATTATCCATGCTTACAACAGAATCTTTGCAGAAAATCCCAAGAAATTTCACTAGAAAATATGGAGACGGAATGTCAAACCCTTTGTTTCTTAAGCCTCCAGATGGCACTGAGTGGAAGATATATTGGACCAAGCATGATGATGAGATTTGGTTTCAAAAGGGTTGGAAGGAATTTGCCACATACTATTCTCTAGATCATGGGCACTTGCTGTTCTTTGAATATGAGGGAACTTCTCATTTTGTTGTGCACATATTTGACAATAGTGCCCTTGAAATAGACTATCCTTCCCATGGTACTCATGAGGGAAAGGACAACCTTGTGCATAACAGTGATGATTATGTTGAAATCTTGGATAAGCAATGTCATGATGGAAAGGAAAACCTTGTGCAGATTAGTGATGATTCTGTTGAAATTTTGGATGAACAATGTCATGATGGAATGGGCAACATTGAACAGATTAGGGATGATTCTGTTGAAATTTTGGATGAGCAATTTTCATTCAAAAAGACTAGAAAGAAATCCACAGTATCATCTCCTCAACCTTGTAAGAAAATGAAAAATAGCATAACTATAAATGTTGAAAGAAGCCCCAGTGGGGTAAACATGCATCAGCATGACCAAACTAGAAGTAGTAGCTCTCAAGAGGCAAAATTTATGAAGCAAAAATTAGACGGTGTGTATGTCATGATCAGATCATTCTGTGGATTCAATTAACATTTGGAGACCAATTTTTCATAACCTGTCATGTTCAATTTTTCAGAAGATGAGGGTAAAGGCTTTTTTCACATTCAATACCCAAAAGTGGAACAGTTAACTTCTACCGCTTTAAGCAAAGCCACAACTTTCAGATCTGAACATCCATCTTTCATGCTTGTCATGAAGCCATCCTTTATTGATAGAGATTACATGGTGAGAATTTGATTAAATACATGCATTATCATGAGTTAGTTTTTTTTTATATAGATGTTGCAGCAGAAATATAACTCTTAGTGCTAATATTTTTTACATTGTGTTGAAAAAATTCCCAGGAAATACCACCACAATTTTCAGAACAATATTTGAAGAGAACACATGCAGTTGTCCTCCTTGAGGCCTTGGATGGGAGAAGTTGGCCTGTTATTTGTTCTGCTCCTAGAATTACTGCAGGATGGCAGAAATTTGCATCAGAAAATAATCTGAATGTGGGGGATGTATGTGTTTTTGAGCTAACCCATAAGATCCAGGGCCTTGCTTTCAGAGTTTCCATTGTTCGAGGTGCAGAGGAACTAAGTAGCCCCATTTCACATGGTAATCCATTATTCCATTTTATCTACACAATTAAGACTTAGAATCAGTTCAAGGAGATGTAGTTAATTAGACTTAACACTTCATGAGGGATTCACTTATAATAATAAAGTGAAAGAGTGTAGTTATTAATTGAAAAATCAACACTTGAAATTTAAACAATTACATATTTTATTATACATATGTATGTATATAATCACAATCTAAACTGTTAATATTTCAATCATTGGTTATAGATACTCACTTTAGATGAGTCAAATCTTAGCTAATTTTGCAACTGAGAGAATCCCTAATGTTGAATGTGAATCTATTTCTAGATTTTTAGATGTTAGACCTCTATATATCAAACATGTGTAATTTGTATCTTACTTCTTAGGTGGCCATTCTTACTCTAAGAAAGCTAAAACTAAATTGGGTGTATCCTTCAACTAACTGGACAGGTGGGAGTTCAAGTCAAAGATCTTCATGGTTGGAAAGCCACTTCAAGTCAAAGATCCTAACAACCACAGCTCTAAAAGAAGCTAGCAATTTCACATCAGAAAATCCCTTTTTCATGGTCACTTTAACTCGTGAGAACGAAAATATAACTAGACGCCCGGTAAGGTTTAGTTAAGAACCTAAATATGTTAATAGGTGTGGAATTGTTTAAGTCATGCTAGCCAGCAAATATTATTATTCTTTCATGAATTGTTTGATTTTGTTCTAATGGTGATATATGACTTGATGCAGTGCGTGCCGAGTAACTTTGTCAAAAAGTATTTCGCAAACATGAACCAGAATGTGACAATGATACAGTTTAGGAACAAATTGTGGCCTGTAAAGTTCATAGTTATAGTTAATGAATACAATACTAAAGGCATGCTCTCTGCTGGTTGGCCCTTATTTTCAAGAGAAAATAAACTGCAACCGGGAGATCTTTGTATCTTTGAGCTTGTGAATAGAGACGATGCAATATTTGATTTTCATGTTTTCAGAGGTCACAATAAGGTAATGCATAGGGGCTATTGGTTTCAATTAAGCTATTTTAGTAGATTTACCTCTCAACTTCCCTTCAATGGAATTGTTTTTCTGTAGTTAATACTTCAATATCTCAACCAAGAGTTGTATGTCAAAAGGATTTGGTTTTATCAATTTATGGTTTTTGACTGGTAGTGTTGATGTACTTGCATATGGCATGTATTTCTATATGCTGGTCCTATCATGATATCAGAGATATCACAGACCATTATTTATTTGTCATTTTTTAAATGGATAAATAATTATTGAATTTTTATTATGCTGAACCCTTCATATTTGAAATTCTTTTGTTTGTATTTTTCATATTGTACTTGTGGATTTGAAAAAACTGATTATCACTAATGTCTTCTACCGGAAAAACTAGGAACTACTCCACTTTTGAAATTTAGTTCTTTTCCACTGGTTCAAACAAAATGAATATATTGAAAATAATTAATTAATTTAATAATATTCATAAATATTTATTCTAATGTTGTTTTAAATATATTTATATGTATCGTGATAAATTCTGCCTAACTGCTTTATTATTAGAATCCTTCAATTAACTGGACAAGTGGGAGTTCAAGTCAAACATCTTCACTATTGGAAAGCCACTACAAGTCAAAGATCTTAACAACAAGAGATCTTGAAGAAGCTAGCAAATTCACATCAGAAAATCCCTTTTTTACTGTCACTTTAACTCTAAATTTGCAGACAAATATAGCCAGATGCCCGGTAAGGTTTAGTTAAAACTTGCACACCTAAGTTTGTTATTAGGTGTGCAAGTTTTTATGTCATGCTAGCCAGAAAGTATTATTATTGTTTCATGAATTGTTTGATTTTGTTCTAAAGGTGATATATGACTTGATGCAGCGTGTGCCGAGTAACTTTGTGAGAAAGTATTTTATAAGCATGAACCAGAATGTGATGATGATACAGATTAGAAACAAATTGTGGCCTTTAAAACTTGTATTTAATGAATACAACAATTCAGCCACGCTCTCTGCTGGTTGGTCCTCATTTGCAAGAGAAAATGAACTGCAACCTGGAGATGTTTGTATATTTGAGTTTGTCAATAGAGAGAATGCAACATTTGAATTTGATGTTCATGTTTTCAGAGGTCACACTAAGGTAATGCAATAGGGGGCAGTTAGTAGTTCTACCTCTCAACTCCTCTTCAATGGAATCATTTTGCTGTAGTTGATTAAACCACGATCATGTCCTGAACCATTACTTATATACTGATGTGAAGTTTTTAATTTCTTTTTAATATATTGAACCATATGACTTATATATGTTAATTAAATCTTACAGTATTGCACTGTGTCAGAGCCCCTATTGTATATTGTATAATAAACCCCGATTCATTTATATTTATATTTTTGCCTGCTTACTGACGCCAAATTGTTTATTATTTCATCATTTTCACTTTTTCATATTTTTCAATTATGATTCCTAAATTAAATAATGATTAATATTAATGTTATGAAATTTTGAAATATTTAGACTAATCATTCGTATATATATCACAACCATGACCGTAATGCTTTTTGTTTTGGTTATGTCATATTTGGTAAATATTTATTAGTGGTTAATTCTTTATATATTGATTTTTTTTTTCATATTGAGTTCATTTGTACTGATGCCATAAAAAAAAATGAATAATTTAATTCCTATGACAACAAAAATAAATATGAACCACTGCACTTATCGCATTGAGTTCTTTTCCACTAATGTCTTCTATAGCTGAATGATTTTAAAGATGAGAGACAGAGAAATGTAAGCAGTTCGATGTAATTTTTCTACGTAGAGCCACTATTCATGTCCTTATCGTCTTTAAATTGATGTCAATTCCTAATATGAAGTATGTGATGTCTTTAAATTTTTTAATATACTGAACCTTGACTTGTGTCTGTTAAGTGTGACTCAAAAATGGATTAATTGTGTTTTGATTGTTTCTTATTGATTATTTTATAACAAGTTTATAGGAGTATAAACAGATATGGGTGACTTATGAACCCAATCAATGCAACCTATAGTCTCGTTACATTTTAGTGGATTCGGATTGGCTTAGGTTCATTTTGACTAATTCAATTGTAGTTGGATTGGATATTGGGTATGAGTTCCAAATCCAAATCAACCCAACCCGAAATACATATAATTTAAAAAGAGTTAATATTTATCTCACCATCTATTTTCTTTTAATTTAATGGTTTTAATGAGTAAGTTATCTTTAATTAACCATAAGATTAAAAGAAAATGAAAGGTGAAGATGGAGAATAATTTTTTTAAAAATTATTATTTGAGCAATTTGATTTCTCCTCAATTTTAATAATAAATTATTAATTATCATCAATGGTGATAATAATTAAGAACTATCTATTGAGTTTTAAATATAGGTTGAGGTTACTATGATCAATACAATGTTAGTTTCATTTTTTATAAAGATTCGCATTTTCTTTTTAGTTTTAGCTATGGAATGTCTTCTTTTATTTAATCTTTTGAATTGTATTTGTTTGGATATTTTTTCTATTCCTTTATTTTTTCTGATTTTTTTACTTTGATCTTACTGTAATATAGTCTGGTAAGTAGATATTTTATTTATCACTTTACAAGATAAGTCCTTATCCTCTATCTATTACTTCTATTACTTTACTATCTTTTTTTTTTTTTTACAGAATTACTTTACTATCTATTAAAATACTACTAGTTTATCAAGGTTCGAGTCTTGTGGATAGAAAAAACGTTGTTGGAAGAGGAGAACCTCATTGGCCAGTCAGGTTTCCGACGGAGATTAGTCATCGACAAAGCCGATAGATACTGCATACCAATAACATGGTAACAAAAAAAATATACTACTACTTTATTAACGTTAGTTACATGACATTCTTTATTTTCTTTTGATTACAATTCTTTTTTTTTTTTTTATTTACATAAACTAACATGATTATATTAACAAATAAATATATTAAATAAAAATTAAAATGAATGTTAAAAAAATTATAATAACATTAATCTTAATCATTTATAATAATATTCTTATACATTAATATCTCATAAAACATTAAAATAAATTACAGTTACATGTTAATTCTTTTAATAAATGTAATTTTATCAAAATTATTTTAAATATAATTAATATTTTTTAAAGTAGTGTTTATAAAATTCAATAAACTTATGATATATAATAATTTTTAATTAATATTTTTTTAAAAGTCGTGTAATTTTTTAAAGTAGTGTTATATAATTTTTAATTATATAACAATCAATACAATGTATTATGAATATATATTGCATTAATGAATTTAATATATTTGAACTTACTCTATCTGTCCTTATATATAAGATCATTTTCAGAAAATTATTTGTCTTTTTTTATAATACCCTTTTCTAATTTTTAGATATATTAATTATTTTTTTTCTACAGTACCCTTAATTAATTATTTTCTTTTCAAACATTAATTAATAAGATGAAAAGTAACTAAGGGAAAAGAGAGATTAATTTCAAAAAAAATTAAGAATACTTTTAGAAGAATAATACATATTATTGACAAATTTAATTTAACTAACTAAATTAATTACTTTTGGATAAGAATTAGTTAAAAAAATCTTATAAATAAAAATAGAAGAAATAATATATAACAAATTATTTTAAAATATATGTGAAAATCAACATGCCCGTACAATCGCACGGTACCATACTAGTAGTTTAGAGAATAGATAGGTTGTAACGTTTGAAAATGATCGTCCCATCAAATCCTAAGTTGTCACTGTAATAAAACTGCAAAAACCCCAACGTTGTCATAAATGCTAAGTTGTCACTCTACTACCATCGTCCCGTCAAATCCCAGCTTCGTTATTCAAACGTTTTGTCAGCAAATTGATACAACATTTATCTTTTGTTTGGTGGTGGATGAAGAAAAAAATAGGTGAAAATGAAAATGTGAATCGTTTAATTAAGGAAAAATAAGAAGATGTAGAGTATATTAATTATTTTTACTTTTTTTATTTTCTTATTCACTTTTTATTTCTTTTTTTCTTTTAAATTAAACATTTTTATTTTATTTCTTGCATTTTGTATTCACCTTCTTACTATTATTTATCATATTTTTCACTTATTTTTTTCATTTTTCCCACTCTTACTAATTTTGAACTTTTAAGTTAACAAAATAAAATACTAATAAAAAATGTGGGTCAAGATTCTCTTTATTTTTTTTAATAAATGACCAATTTAGTTTCTAAATTTGTATCTCC
The DNA here is from genome assembly GCA_026413185.1 of Pueraria montana var. lobata. NCBI lineage: Eukaryota > Viridiplantae > Streptophyta > Magnoliopsida > Fabales > Fabaceae > Pueraria > Pueraria montana. Next base: position 15,148,260 of record CM048651.1, on the reverse strand, counting down.
CTATCATTCTAGTCCCTAAAACTAAAAAAAAAAAAACTCAAATAAATTTCTAATTTTTTTTAGAGTTTCATTTAAGTTCTTGAAATTAAGCCATTTTTTTTTTTACTTTGATCCCTAAACTTATGTTATTATTATTACTTAAGTCCTCATATTAGGACCAAAATGAGAAAAAAGAGTTATTTTTAAGGACTTAAATGAAATCTTAAAATATTTTAGGGACTTATTTGTGTTTTTCTTAGTTTCAGAAACAAAAAATATTGTAAGATACAAATTCAAAGACTAAATTGACCATATTTTCTCTCTTCATTTTTTTCATTAGTATAATTTTAAAGAAATAAATGAAATAGAAATGTGTTATACATAATGAAAAAGTATCATTTATTTTTTGCTTAAATATATTTTTTGTTCTTATAATATAATGTTTTTTTTGTTCTTATGAATTTTTTTTTCAAAATAATCCTCATAAAATTTTTATTTTTGATTTTAGTCCTTACTATTTTATTTTAGTCCTTATAACTTATAATATATTTATTTTTTCGTTTTAGTCTCTATAGTATTTGTTCATTTTGAATTAGTTGTTTGAAAAAAATATTTGATAGAGACTAAAAGCAAATGATTTACATATTATAGAGATAAAAATGGAAAAAAAAAATATTATCTCTGGTCCTAATTATAAGCAATATGGGATAAATCATTAATAACAAGAAAAGTAGTTAATACAGCTTTTTTCAATTAATTCTACCATAAATTTAATTTTTATTCTAAAAACACCATTTGTTTTAAGTGGTTGTGAATGCATAGGGAATAGTGTTAACAATAAAGTAAGGGAATAAAAAAAATTTAATCTTAAGTAACTTTAAAAACTAGTGATTATTGTTTATAATTAGGACCAAAGAAAAAGTTCATTTGTTGCTTATAATTAATATCAGAGGTAGTATATTACAATAACTAAAATAAAAGAAGAATTAAGAAGAACCAAAACAAAATTACAAAGACCATCTTAAAAAAAAAAAAAAAAAAAATTGAGAGAGAAAGAATAAGAGAGAATTTTTCCAAAAAAAAATAAAAGAAAAAATCATGCCCAGCACAGAGTACTCATTTCAGTTCAGTTGCCTCGCGCAACGATGCGACTGCAAGACAAGGACTGAGTTGAAGTTGGGTCAGCAGAAATGCATAATAAGGGTAAAGGTAACACTTCTTAGTTGCAATCAGAAAATCCTCAGATCCATGACTTCCACTGCAATCCATTTCTTTAAGATTATCCTCACTACAACTCTTGCAGATGAAAAACTTGTAAGCATCATTACTTGATACACTTCTGACTTCTGTATCTGCATGCATGATCCATCCTGGATATACACAATTTTTTTCATTGTATCTCTGCATGCATCATCCATACTGATTATGACTCTGACTATAGAAATTAGTTGGCTCTTCAAATGAGCTACTTAATTAAGATTATCTTTATGGTCCATATAAAATCTTAGATTTCTAATTTTAGTCTTTATAGCTGATTATTACAAAAATTGTAATGTGTAAAAAGCTAAATTGAAACTACCACTTCATTATCTCTTCGTGCATGATCCTGAATGTACAAAAAATTCTCCATTTCAAACATTTGAATTGATAAGACAGCCATTTGGGGTTTATGTTTCTCAGCTATGCTTGTGAGTTTCATTATTCATGCTAACAACAGGAAGGATCTTTGCAGAAGCTCCCAAAAACATTCACCGGAAAATATGGAGATAGAATGTCAAACCCGGTGTTTCTCAAGCAGCCAGATGGCACTGAATGGAAAATATGTTGGACCAAGCATGATGGTGAGATTTGGTTTCAAAAGGGTTGGAAGGAGTTTGCCACTTACTATTCTCTAGATCATGGTCACTTGCTGTTCTTTGAATATGAGGGAACTTCTCATTTTGATGTACTCATATTTGACAATAGTTCCCTTGAAATAGACTATCCTTCCCATGGTATTCATGAGGGAAAGGACAACCTTGTGCAGATCAGTGATGACTCTGTTGAAATCTTGGATGAGCAATGTCATGATGGAAAGGACAACCTTGTGCAGATTGGTGATGATTCTATTGAAATCATGAATGAGCAATGTCATGATGGCAAGCATAACCTTGTGCAGATTACTGATGATTCTGTTGAAATTTTGGATGAACAATGTCATGATGGAAAGGACAACAATGTGCAGATTAATGATGATTCTGTTGAAATTTTGGATCAGCAATTTTCATGTAAAAATACTAGAAAGAAATCCACAGTGTCATCTCCTCAACCTTGTAAGAAAATGAAAAATAGCATAACTACAAATGTTGAAAGAAGCTCCAATGGGGAAAACTTGCATCAGCATGACCAAACTAGAAGTAGTAGCTCTCAAGAGGCAACATTTATGAAGCAAAAATTAGATGGTATGTATGTCATGATCAGATCTCTCTGTAGATCCAATTAAGTTTTGAAGACCAATTTTTCATAACTCACTCTTGCCATGTTCAATTTTACAGAAGATGAGGGTATAGGCATTTTTAACACTCAATTCCCACAAGTGGAGCAGTTAACTTCTACCACTTTAAACAAATCCGCAACTTTCAGTTCTGAACATCCCTCCTTCACACTTATCATGAAGCCATCCTTTATTAATGAAGATGACCTGGTGAGCATTTGATTAAATATATGCATTGTCATTAGTTAGCTTCTTTTATAAGGATGTTGCAGCAGAAATATAATTCATAGTTCTTATACATTGTCAAAAAACTCCCAGGAAATACCGCCACATTTTGCAGAAAAATATTTGAAGAAATCACATGCACTTGTCATCTTTGAGGTCTTGGATGGGAGGACTTGGCCAGTTATTTATTCTGCTCCTAAAGTTGTTGGGGGATGGCAGAAGTTTGCATCTGAAAATAATTTGAATGTGGGGGATGTTTGTGTGTTTGAGATGATCCAGAAGATCCAGCGCCTTGCTTTCAAAGTTTCCATCTTTCAAGGTGCAGAGGAACCAAGTAGCCACATTTCACAAGGTAATAGATTTTTCCATTTTTATCTACACAATTAGGATTTCGAATCAGTTCAAGGAAATGTAGTTAATAAGCCTTAACCCTTAACTCTTCATGAGGGATTCACTTTTGAGAATAAAGTAAAGAGTATAACTCTTAATTGATAAATCACCACTTGAAATTTAAACAACTACATGATTTATTTTACATATGTGTGCATTTAATCACAATCTCAACCATTAATTTTTCAATCATTGGTTATAGCTCTTCTCTTTTATATGAGTCAAATCTTCGTTAGTTTTTCAACTAAGTGAATTCTTGGTGTTGAGTGTAAATATTTCTAGAATTTTGTTTGTAATAGGTACATGTTAGACCTCTATATATCCTTTGAGTGTAATTTGTATCGTACATCTTAGGTAGCTTTTATTACTCTCTATGAAAAGCTAAAACTGAATTCAGTGAAAATGCAAATATAGATTTTTAAGTGCATCCTTCAACTAACTGGACAGGTGGGAAATCAAGTCGAAGAACTTCAAGCAGGGCTCTTAAAGAAGGCAGCAAATTCAGAACAGAAAATCCCATTTTCATGGTAACTTTAAAATTGCAGGGAAATTCAACCAGATGCCCGGTAAGGTTTAGTTAAGCACCTAAATATGTTAATAGGTGTGGAATGTTAATGTCATGCTAGCCTATTCTTTCATGAATTGTTTTATTTTGTTCTAATGGTGATGAACATATATATATAACTTGATGCAGCATGTGCCGCGTTACTTTGTCGGAAAGTATTTTGTAAACATGAACAAGAATGTGATCAAGATACAGTTTAGAAAGAAATTGTGGCCTGTAACACTTGTATTGAAAGGATACAACAGAGACTACTATCTTTCAGGCGCGCTCTCTGCGGGTTGGCGCTTATTTTCAAGAGAAAATAAACTGCAACAGGGAGATGTTTGTATCTTTGAGCTCGTCAACAGAGAAAATGCAACACTTGATCTTCATGTTTTCAGAGGTAACAGTGTAATGCATTAGGGGCTGTTGGTTTCTACTATTAAGCTTATTTAGTAGATCTACCTCTCAACTCTTCGATGGAATCATTTTTCTGTATTTAATTACTTTAATATCTCAACCAAGAAATGTATGTCAAAACAATTTATGGTTTTTGACTGGTAGTGTTGATGTATTTGCGCATATATATTATGCATTTCTATATACCAATCTTATCAAGTAATTTGTTGATATTAGAGATATCACAGATTATTATTGAATTTTTTGAAGAATGCTAGTGACATTCTCTCGTACACTCTTTTTAGAACTCTCTATGTGATTGGCTTAAATTTATGAAAAATCATCAATTTTGGTGGGTCATATTTTTAAATCAGGAGAGAAAATTATTAAATGAAAAGTGAGACCCACCAAAATTGATGATTTTTAACAAATTTCATCAAATCACAGAGTGTTAGCATTGCTCAAATTTTTATTATGATGAACCCTTCATCTTTGATATTCTTTTGTTTGTATTTTTCGTATTGTACTTGGGCATTTTGAAAAACTGATTATTACTAATTTCTCTCTTTTTTTTTTAATATTTCTATAATCTATCTGAAAAACTAGGAACCTCACCACTTTTGAAATTGACTTCTATTCCATTGATATCATCACAAATTGATTTATTTCAAAGGGTAATAGAAAAACAAGTGTAGATGGGGTGATTTTTCCCTATTGATGGTTGTAAACTAAACCACAATCATGCCCTGTTATATACTAATGTGAAGTTTTTATTTTATTTTTAATATATTGAACTATGACTTATATATGTTAATTGAATATTATAGTACTGCAATGTGTGAAAGCTCCTACTGTATACTAAACCCCAATTCATTTATATTTATATTTTTGCCTACTTACTAACATCAAATTGTTTATTTTTTTCATCATTTTCACTTTTTCATATTTTTCCCTAATCTAAACAATGATTAATATTAATGTTATGAAAATTTGAAATATTGGAACCCATCATTAGTATATATATATATCACAACCGTGACTGTAATGCTTTTTGTTTTTGTTTTGTTGTGTCATATTTGGTAAATATTTATTAGTGACCGTTTCTTTATACATTGATTTATCTATAACACACATTGAGTTCATTTGAACTGATGTCTTAAAAAATTATCTGATTTAATTCCTATAAAACTAAAACTAAAGATAAATATATATGAACCACTGCTCTTTTCCACTTGTGTCTTAGATAACTGATTGATTGTAAAGATGAGACACAAATAATTGTAGAGCGGTGATATTTTCCATTATGTAGAATCACAATTCATGTCCTGTAAAAATGTGAACTTAATGCTTAAAATATTTCAGAAATTAGTTTTTAAAAGTGATAAAATTGTAACTCTTAAACTTAGTTTTTGGAAAACAAAAACTTGGGGCAGGATCCTATTTGCAACCCATTTCCCTTCTAGATAAGTTGTGAGAAAGATTTCTTTTTTGACTTTCGAGTGGAACGTGTTTCTAAACATGTTCAATATCTCTTTGCCGAATCCAATTAGCTACGTGGGAACATGCATTAAGAGCCAGCTTCCACACCACATAGTCCAGTGGGAACATGCATTCATGGCCACCTTCACGTGTTGGCACAACATCAATTTAATACATTTAAGATTTGTGAAACTTCTAAGGTAATAGTTTGACAAAACAAATTATTAATCTGAGTAATTCCATATAAATCCAAATCTTGACAATTAAGTGTATTAATTGTCTGGACACATTAACTTTCTCTTTAACTATTGTTAATTAATATAAAAATTATGAGTGTATGGACCAATCCTAATTAAAGTAATTAATTAAATGGAAAAACTAAAATTAATTCCTATATTATGCATAAATTGACATAATTGATTTAACTAATTGTATATTTTATTATATTTGTTATTATAAATTTATTTATTTATTATTTCCTCCAGTCTTTTTTATAAGAAATAAATATGACCGTTTTGTTGTCCTAATTATAAGAAGCAAAGACCAATTTTTAAATATATTAAATGTTAAATTCTTTTTATGCCCTTGTTTGATTACAAAATGTATTTTCGAGGCAATCAACAGTTTCCAATATAGGGGACATGTGTCAGTCTTATTTCTTAATTAAAGAGAAAAAGAGTTTTTGCATGAGGGGTGAAGGATACTAAAAGACGCTACTTATATTGCTAAGACCAGACCTTGAGGTTCCTGTGACCACTACCATGGCTTCGGGTATCAACGCTTCCATGGCCTCAATTTCTGAAAGTGGCACGTTCAAATCTACACATATAGTCTCTGTCTCACTTTCCTTCGCAGCCATGGTCAAGGCTTCATCAGGTGCCAATGATGCCATGGCTTACATATGGTTTTTCTTTCTAATGGGAATATGGAGAAATGATAACCTGGATTTTTAACATTGATAATTTTTTAATTTTTAAAATTATGGTGGGAAATCATGATTTGCAGAATTTTACCATTTGATTTAAATAAAATTTTGGTGGGAAATTTTGTCATTTGATTTAAATTGGAATGTTCAGGAACTATTGAATTACGTGAATTGGCATTAAACACAGCCTCTACTTTAATCATTTCATCTTAAGGATGTATTTGGTATAATATATAAATTTATATAATTATTAATTAAAATTAACTAACCTAACTACTTTTATTGGTTTTAATTAATTAGTTATTTGTTTCTTATAAAAAGGATCGGAGGGAGTAATTAACAATTGTAATTTTATTTTTTCCTCCCTCAAAATAACAAGGACGGTTGGCGTGAGAAAAGAGCCAAGACAACAAGTGCATATAAATCTCTTGGTATTGTCTTCGATTCCTACGAATAAAAAAAAGAAGACATTTTTTACTAATTAATAGTATGCAAAACAACAAAAGACACATAACAAATTTGATAATAGTTTGTGCTTCACACAGCACACCTTCGAGATTTTTTTTCCATTTCTTCTACACTCTGCTACGCATTTAGATTCTTGAGCCGTGAATATTTCTTTGATATATGAAAAAGACATTGATTAAAAAAAAAAGGTATTACTATTGATGGTAGTAAAGAACTAGATTGATTTGATGTCAGAAATTCCTGCTAATGGATGGTGTTTGGATAATTGATCTTGTAATTACTTCTTCATGTTTCTAGATATTGTCATAGTGTTTTTTTTTTTTTTACCGAATTTTCACATTTCTTTTAAGTGAGTTAAGAAATTGAAGTCGAAGCGGTGGGTGTCATTAGGCTCTTAGGATGATTTTGGTAGAGCGAAATATAATGGAATAGACAAGAAATATTTGAATTAAAGTAGTGTAGTGGAGGTGTGAAACCTACACTAATTTTTGAACATTTTCTTTCTTTTCCTTGCTATAGTGCACGCACCAAACAGGGGGTTAGTGAAAGTGCAAAAAGGATGAAAGCATACTTTGTGAAAAGTCATCGAGTAATATTTTTAAATTGAAGGTATTTTGTTGTTTGTTCAAGGGACCTCTCCAAAATAGTGAAATATCTTGACCTTTTTTTTTTAAGCTAAGCTAATATTTCATGGATCCTTGCAATAGGAAAAATTTCAAAGGTAAGTACTAAATTGAGTTGTATTTTATCACACCTAAATTGGTTTAGGAAAAAACCACCATTTAGTACTTGAAAGTATATGGTGTTGTCAATGTCATATTAGTCCCTGAAATTAAGAAAAATCTAAATAAGTTATTGAAAGTGCAATATGCCAATGACATTAATTAATCCAAAATTAAAAAAAAATGTGACTTAACTAATAATATTAACATATATTTGGGACCAAAATGTCAGCAAGTAGTTAAGTTTAGGGACTTAATTAAATAAAACAACTAGAAATTTCAAAGACTTATTTAAAATTTCTTTAGTTTCAAGGTGTTGATGGTGGAAATTTGAATATAAGTTTCGAGGACTTCACGAAAACTTATTAGATAACTTCTCACAATGATTCTAGACCAACAAATAATAGTGTTTTTGAGTTTGTGGGACTTAAAACCACAAGATTCAAGGATGTGAATTATTTTTATTCGAACTAGCGATTTCTTGTGCTTCAAATTGTGAAAAATCATTTTATTCGAATTCTGCAACAATCTCAATGAAAAGACCAAGTATTGAAATGTGAATTCTAGTAATAGATTCGAAGATATGTTATAATTCTGCATGCAAAACACATAATTTTCAAAGACAGATATATTCAATTAAGTATTTTTTGAAAACCAGTTTAATAAAGCAGTAATTTAAAAGAAAGAGTTATCGAAAGAAGAATAAGTCATAGAAAGATGAAGGAGTTATAGATAAAAATGTAGATTAAAAGTAAAAGAAAGGGTCATAGACATGAGAAGGGGTCATAGGTAAAGAAGGAGTCATAGGCAATGAAGGAGTGATAGGAAGTAGAATTAGAGATGAGAAAAGAATTTGCATTAATATGAAAGTTGGGCAAAAACATAAACTTTTCTCACGGAACCTGTAGCCATTTCCGTGATGGTGTAATGCAGATGTTGTGTAAGTGTTTCTAACCAAATGAAATGGCTGCAGGACCTCTTATTTATAGATTTCCTAGTCTAACGGTCAAATTACAGGATTTTGACATGTTTACAATGTTTCTTACAATGTTTCCTAACTGCCTAAATATGATTTGACACTTGTCTTCGGAGACTGCATCTTGGTAACTACTGATAATTGTCTTCTGATGAGTTTTCGATGGCGCCTCCGAGAAATAACTGCCAAAAATAGCTTTTGAGCGCTTTTTGTAACTACTCCTTGAGTCTGTTTACTTCGAAAATGTGCTTGGTCTTTAGATTACTAAGGTCTTCGTAGCTTCATCCAACACTTAGTCATTTTTTAATCAATCTTCATCATATTCTTCACATGGCAAAATTTCGAGGAATGCACATTTCCGAGGAAGATACTTTTCAAGAGTCTTCAATGTTACGTTTTTATATCTCGAAAACATTTTCTCATGCTTCAAAGGGTTTAGACTTAGCACATTTTTGCATGAAGTCACTTTCGATGTGATAGAAATTACACCTTCATATATCATAATGGTGTTTATTCTTTGTTTTGTTAATTGAGATAATGTGTTTTGTTACTTTTCTAGAGATTTTGATGTTGGAAATAATAATAATAATAATAAATAAAGTTGTTGTGATCAAAGAAATTACTTCATCAACACATGGTGCTCCCCCTGGCCCTTCAGTTACTTCATCACTCGACATTGTACCCGTAAGACTTCTGTCAGTAAGCCCCTGCCTTTCATTCCTCAGCTTGCCAGACTGTGTCTTCCACTATAGGCAACATGCCCCCTGCATGTTCCTCTCTCAATAGTACTTACACTAGAGTACTCACAATTCACTTTACTCATTATCATTTGGTCTCAACCACTGAGCACCAACGTATAGAAATAACATCCCTGTCCCTCAGACAGATTAACAATATAACTAGAGCATCACCCGTACCCATGGGTACAGCCCCGAACCCACCCCGACTTTGATAGGAAATACCCGCTTTGACTGGGTACAGGTACGGGTATTACCCGAATTTTTTAAACGGGGATGGGGACGAGGATGGGTATCAAACTATACCCATACCCGTACCCGCCACCGTTACATTTTTTTATAATTATTTTGTCACAACATATATACACATTATAATTTAAAAAAAAAATTAAAAAGCTTAATAGTTAAATAATTTAAATTATAATAATGGTTAAATAACAAACTTAAAATTATCCATTTAACTAAAAATATAATTTAATTCTTAATTATTTGCCTTTAATTCCTCTGCTATTCATTTTTTTATATATATTATTTGAATTAAAACAGAATTAATAACTTAATATATAATTTATTTAAAAATATATAAGTAAATTAAATTATAAAAATAGTGTAGTGGGTTACCCGTAGGTATACCCGAATCCGATAAAACTAGACCGGGATGAGGATGGGTATTTAAATCTTAAACCTGCATCTTTTATACCCGAACCTGTACTCGCCCCGCCTTTTGCAGGGATGGGGACGGGGAGAGCCAAACCCATCCCCAACCCACCCCATTGCCATCCCTAGTTATCTCTTCCTCTTCATAATCAAAGGTCTTGGGCCTTCATAGTTCAAATAACCAAATGTGTAGAACTTTAAATAAATAGAGGGGTGGTTGCAACCATTGTTGATGACGATAACTATACGTCTCTGCAACAACACTCAACGATTGGGTTTCGCCTATGCATGTGTCGGAGAGGTCGACGGTGACGCCGATTTTGCAGCACGTGCCGGCGGTGGGGATAGGGGTCGCAATGGAAGTATGGAGAGGAACTGATGAGTCTACTTTTTTTTTTTATAAAAAATTACCATTGTATTTTTTTTAAAAGAGGTGAGGACATGTATGTAATTTACTTTAAAATATTTAAAAGAAGTTAACACCGTCAGATGAGGGGTGCCAAAGAAATGTTTTTTAGTTAATTAACAGTAATATAAAAATAAAGGCTAATAAACAGTTTTTTTTTAGTATTTAACACAACTGCATACTTAGATGACTCAAGCTTGAAATCTCTAATCAAGAGGGAACAACTCCACTCAGTGATAAACAATTTTACATTATTATTGGGTAACAATATTTTTCTCATAAAAATAAAAATATTGTTTTTGATTACAAATTAACCTTTTCAATATCATTTTTAAAAAAAAAGTAATTCACCCAAAATCTAAACCAAACTGACAATTATTCTCTCTCTTCATGCTCGAGCACATGGAGTGGTGAAGCTGGAATTGGACATAGCTGTTGCATACTGCACAGAGAGAGAGGGAGGGAGAGAGAGGGAAAGAGAGAGAGGGAAAGAGAGAAAGGGGGGGAGAGAGAGAAGGAGAGACGGAGAGAGAGAGATAGGGAGAGAGAGAGAGTTGGGGAAGAAAGAAAAAGCTAAGGAATGAGAGAAAACCGATAGCAAGAGATACGCCTTCAGAGGACCTATTATGATCACCAGAGGTTCATTTTTCCTTCTCTTTTCCTTGCTTCTTATTTATTTATTTATTTTCCAAATCCCTTTCTCTTTTTTTGTTTCGAATAATGGAACCCACAAATTTCATAACAACTCGCACTGACTTACGCTACTCACTAACTTCAATTTCTGCAAACAGATTGAACCCATTTTGTTTTTAGTTTGATATTTGGCGTTTTTACTTTTTAATGAACTAAAATATAATATATCCTACAATTACAATTACATTCGTGCTACCTAGTCTTCAATTATTGAAAAGCAATTTATTCCCAACTCTTGTTGTCATAACTGTGCATCATGTATAGGCAGCATGGCTCATTCTTAGTTTATTTATTGGTTAAAACCTTAAATAGGATACCTTAATCTTAGATGGAACAATGAATAAGAAGAATACTAACATCATATTCTTTATTGTTGGGTGATATAACATGTTAATCCTACTAAATAGGGAGTAGGATCCACTATACAAGGGGCATGACTTGCATCTTTTTGTGTATTTCACTAAATAATAAAGAGGGTGATAGAAAAAAAATGTGTTGCTAGCATACCTGGGGGAATAGGTGTGAATTCAAAAGTTGATTCTTATTTTATTTTTATTTTTATACCATATAGGGTTTCGACCTATGGAATAGTCAAACATACCCTCAATAACTTACGAAGGAACCCTCCATAAATAAGGTTTTTGGCTATTCGGACAGACAAATAGTCGAATACCTAGTGAATAAAACTTAGACATCCGGTATATAGAGGCATCTCGTAATAAGTTTTCGGATATTCGGATAGCTGAATAGCTGAAACACCTTGTGAGTTATAAAGGACAAACCAACTGTGTATTCATTAGATGGTTAAAAGATAATTAGCACTAAAAAGGTAATTAATTCCAGATTATCAAGATGGTAATCAGAAGAAAAGGCCCAGTAGGTCCAAGGCCCATCAAGGTAAGTATAAATAAGAGGCGAAATTCTCGAGGTACGGTCACTGTTGATTCTCATTTACTACTCTTATTAAATGCTTTTAGCCGAAAGCTGACTTAAACATTAGAGTGGCTTTTGCAGGTACCCCACAACTTTTCGTCTTGGAGGATTCAAATGTCTGGGAAAGATCAATTGCAGCAGTGCTATCACAAAAGATAGGAATGTTACTCTCATATACATTGTAGTATTTAAGTTGATGTTTGATCCATAGAATTTGAGTGCAACACTTTGCAGCTGAGATATACTCTGCTTCAGCAGTGGATAGTGCGATGGGTCCTTGCTTCTTGCATATCCAGGACACTAAATTTCCACCAATGAAGTGACATCCTCCGCTAGTGCTTTTTCTTTCGATTTTGTCTCTAGCATAATCAGCATCGCAATATTCAACTAATCTAAAATCTTTCTGCCTTTTGAAATATAGACCAAGATTAGTTGTTCCAACAAGATATCGAAAAATTCTTTTAATAGTAGTTAAGTGAACTTCCCTTGGATCATATTGAAATCTGCCACATAAGCATACACTGAACATGATGTCAGGTCTAGACGCTATTAGGTATAGGAGTGATCCTATCATTCCTCAGTATAAGGTGTTGTCCACCTTCTTTGAACTATCGTCCAATCCAAGTACTGTTGTTGGATGCATAGGAGTCTTCATTGGCTTTGCATCGTCCATCTTGAACTTCTTCAGAAGCTCCTTAACATACTTAGTTTGATGTATGTATATGCCTTTACCAATTTGTTTGATTTGCAATCCAAGGAAGAATTTCAGTTCTCCCATCATGCTCATCTCAAACTTTGTCTGCATTAACTTAGCAAATTCCTCACATAGAGATTCATTAGTAGCATCGAATATGATATCATCAACATATATTTGCGCAATGATAAAATCATAGTTATAATCTTTGCGAAATAGTGTAGTGTCTACTTTTCCTCTTGAAAAACCATTTTCTGAAAGAAACTAACTGAGTTTTTCATACCAAGCTCTCGATGCTTGCTTTAGTCCATATAATGCTTTGTTAAGTTTAAAAACATGATTAGGAAAAACATCACTCTCAAACCCTGGGGGTTGTTCCACATAGACTTCTTCTTTTATCAATCCATTGAGGAATGCACTTTTTACATCCATTTAATATAGCTTCATATTTCTCTGCTGGAAATGATATTAAAATGCGAATTGCCTCTAGACGAGCAACAGGTGCATAAGTTTCAGTATAGTCTATACCTTCCTGTTGTGAGTAACCTTTGGCTACTAGTCTGGCTTTGTTTCTTACAACTTTTCCTGTTTTGTCCAGCTTGTTTCTGAATACCCACTTGGCTCTTATAGCTTCTTTATCACCAGGTAGTTCAACAAGTTTCCAGACATTGTTCTTTTAAAACTGGTCAAGTTCTTCTTGCATTGCTTTGACCCAACTTTTATCTTCTAAGGCATCGTCCATAGTCTTAGGTTCTATCTGCTATATGAGTGTTGTATGATCTTGTTGTTGAAGTGAAGATTTGGTTCTGACTTTATCCTTTGGATCTCCATTGATCTGATCTTCTGGATGATGTTTCTTCATTTTCCAGTTGCGTCCATTTGGTTCTCTGTGTTCTTCTACTGGATCGTCCAGGGGAGAATTGGACTCTTCAGCTGAGACATCATCGTTAGACGCGTCTGATGACTTCTTTGCATCGTCCAACCTGAGTTCTGCAAATGATTCATCCATCTCTGATAATTCCTTATCAGGCTTAGTGTCATTGAACTTCACATGGATAGCTTCTTCCACAACTAATGTTCTAGAATTTAATAAACTCTATATGCCTTTGAAGTTTTTGAGTATCCAAGCAATATTCCTTCATCACACTTTCCCAAGTTATCCTTAGTGTTCAGAATGAAACATTGACATCCGAATGGATGGAAGTAGGATATGGGTCTTTTCCCTTTCCACAATTCATATGGAGTCTTTTTCGTGATGGGTCTAATATAAATTATGTTTTGTAAATAACAGGCAGTATTCACTGCTTTAGCCTAGAAGTGCTTAGGGGTTGAATTATCATTCAACATGGTTATGGCCATCTCTTGGAGTGACCCGTTCTTCCTCTCAACAACACCATTTTGCTGAGGCGTTCTGGGTGTTGAGAAGTTGTGATGGATACCATTATCCTCACAGAACCTTTGAAAACTTTTGTTTTCGAATTCTTCCCCATGATCACTTCGAATTGAAGTAATGCATACTTCTTTCTCATTTTGAACTCTTTTACATAAATTATAGAAGACCTTAAAAGACTCATCTTTGTGAGATAGGAACATGACCCATGTCCATCTTGTATAATCATCCACTACGACCAATCCATATCTCTTACCACTTAACGAGGTTGTTCCTATAGGTCCAAACAAGTCAATGTGTAACAACTCAAGAGGTCTAGAAGTGGAAACAATGTTTTTGCTTTTGAAAGAACTTTTTACTTGTTTCCCTCTTTGACAAGCTTCACAAAGAAGATCATCTTTGTATGACATACTTGGTAATCCTCTCACGAGGTTATGCCTGTTAAGCTTTGAGATTAATCTCAAGCTAGCATGCCTAAGTCTTTTATGCTACAGCCAATGATTTTCTTTAACTGAAACTAAGTAGGATACATTTTGACTTGATAATTCCCCAAGTTTAATCTTGTACAGATTACCTTGCCTCTTTGCAGTGAAGAAAAGGGATTCATCAGAGTTCTTGACTATACATTCACCTTTCTTAAAGGCAACATCATATCCACTGTCACATAATTAACTTATGCTAAATAGATTGTGTTTAAGACCTTTAACATAAAGAACATTATCAATAGAGGGATAGGGTGGAATACCAATCTTACCCACGCCAGCTATCATCCCTTTCGGATTCCCTCCAAAAGTGACTGTCCCACCAGTCCTGGGTTGGAGGCTTTGGAACATACACTTTTCTCCTGTCATGTGATGCGAGCACCCACTGTCTAGGTACCATGACTAGAGTTTCTTTCCTACTGTTAAGCATGTCTGCAATAGGAACAATTTTATCCTTAGGTACCCAGATTGACTTGGGTTCTTTCTTGCTAGTTTGAAGGGCACTAGACGCTCCTTTCTTAGGCAGATGTCTGCATTTGGACGCTATATGTCCAGGTTTCCCATAGAAGTAACAAACATCTACATCCTCGTCATAAATATATTTCTTTCCCTTATATCCATGCCCTGACCTGTCATTGGTCTCTTACAACCTTCATATTTTAAAAGCATGTTAAGGTTGTCAGGTCCCTTGACAAAGTTGGACAGATCCTTCTTTAGGCTGTCAATTTCTTCGTGAAGTTTCACAACAACATGTGGTTGACCTCTTAAGGAAGTATTTGTTTAAACTTTCAGAAGCTTCTCAACTAGCCTTTTGTTTTCTGCTTTTAGAGTTCGATCTCTATGGAAAGCTTCATCTCTATAGTCCTTGATTCCTCATAGGACTGATAAGCATGATTACAATCATTCCATAGGGTTCGTCTATCCTCATTTAAGGATTCATGTTCTTTTGAGAGCTCCGAAAACTTTTTATGTAAATCTTCCTTTTCACTTTCAAGTTGTTTGAAGCTATTTTCTAAAACTTCTTTTTCTTTTGAAAGTGATTTAGAGGATTTCTTCAAAGTTTTGTAGGCCTTTGACAGAATAAAAGAGTTTAAAAGTAAATCATGATAAGCTTCTTGAAGTGATTTTAAATCATTAAAGTCTACCTCATCTTCCTCTTCTAGTTCAGAAGAATCTGATGTAGTGTCTGCCATCAGACATATGTTTGATTTTTCCTCCTCTTCATCGTCCGATGATGAGTCATCGTCCAGGTCCTCCCATATGGACATCAGAACCTTCTTGCCCTTCTTTTTGTTGAAGACTTTCTTTTTCTTGTCCTTGCTCTTCTTAAGGTCTAGGCATTCTGATTTGAAATGTCCGGGCTTCTTGCATTTGAACCACACAATTGGACTCTTCTTCTTCTTCTCCTTGAGTCCTTTCTTGTTCAGGTTTCTCCATCTGGATCCACCTTTCTTCTTCCACATAGAGTGGATTCTCTTGGATATGAAGGATAGCTCATCACTCTCGTCTGAGTCATCATCATCAGATTGCTCGTCTGATGAATACTTCAACTTGCATGGCTTTAGACGATGGAGCTTTCTTTGGCTTCTAGATGCTGAGTGCCAGAGACTTGCTTTTCTTTGCATCACCATCTTGTTGTAGTTCCAGCTCATGCACTTTAAGGATTCCCACAAGCTCTTCTAAGGACATATCATCCAGTCCTTTGGTTGCTCTCAAAGTTGTAACCTGTGGTCTCCATTGCCTAGGCAAACTCCTCAGAGTTTTGTCAATATGTTCATAGTTATTGTAATCTTTACCATGTGCTCCAAGCTCATTTAGTATGGTTTGAAACCATCCAAGCATACTTTGTATGTCCTCGTTTCCCTCCATACTAAACAGTTCATATTGACGAGTGAGAAGACTGAGTTTGTTGCGTTTTACCTGGGTGGAACCCTCATACGTTAATGCAAGAGTGTCCCACATCTATTTAGCGCTTTTGAAACTGTGCACTTTGTTGTATTCTTGTTCGAATAGTGCACACTTACCCAAATACTCATGCACGCCTCATCTTGGCGAAATTAGCGGGCATAACTTCCCTCTTCAAATTCAAAAGCCCAAAACCATTTCGTTTACCTCAAGAAAGCCCATATATAAGTTGTCACTTACATCAGAGAAATTCTTTACCAAACCTCTCACTCTGAACACTCTCCTCTCTGCTCTCACACTCTCTCTCACCCCCTACTCAAAACTCTTAGAATCCCTAAAGCTTTCACCTTTACCAAGAATGTTGAGCTCCAATGAGTCTTATGCAACAGTTCTTGATGTTTATCATATCCTATCACCTCCATTGAGACAAATGGAGCAGTTACTATCAATATTGAACACTTCTTCGATATCAACTCTAGAAGGTCTTGGTTTGAACTTAGAGGAAAACCTAATGATGTGTGGCATTAAAGGGTACTTCAATGACTCTCAGAAGATTTATTCGGAGCTTATCAGGATGTTTTGGAAGAATGCTAGATTTGAGACACAACGTCAGATAGTATCTACAGTGGTTGGAAGATAAGTCATCCTCTTTACCGAGACGATTGCTAAGGTCACTAGATGCATAAGGGAACAAAATCAGTATAAACCTAGCTGGGATGAGAAGTATGGCAACCATGTTGTAAAAGTACAGTGTGGAAACAAGTCAACGAACTCTAAGAAGATAGAATACAAGAACATGTGCGAGCAAGCAAAAATCTGGCAGCAAATATGCAACACAGGCATTTTACACAAAGCAAGGTCCAAGGACTTAGTTATGGACTTACATAAGTTCGTACTATTCACTTGGTGGAGGGCATCCCATTCAACTTGCCCCATACCATCTACGTCAACATTCTCCGCATTTTGAAGGGTCTTGGAGGAGATAAAGACATTTTTTATGCCGCTCTATTGAACAAGATCTTTTGGGATTAGAAGGTCTACCAGCGATTTTATGATGAGTTGGACGATGATATTAGGGAAGAAATCATCAGAAAGGGGGAGCTAATTGCTGAACAGCAAAAATTTGGTGAAAGCAATATTAAACCAATGAAGGTTCATCTCACTGCCAAAGCAATCAAAGAACTGGATGAGCAAAGCATCAAGAAGAAAAGGAATGAGCATAGCAGACTAGTCCAGCATGATGATGAAGAAGAGATGGACTTATTCGGCATTGCAAAGAAGATCAAGAGGATCATGGAAGACCAAGATACACGAAAAGTAACAAGTGTCCAAAGATAACTTCTGACAGAAGGAGTCCAATGAAGCAAGTCCAGGAGAAATCAACAATTCGAAGGCTCAGGGTCATGAGTGACACAAAGAATGATGATGATGTCCCCATTGGACAAATCAAAAGAAAAGCTGAAGTAAATGAGCTTGAGGTTCACAAGAAGCAAAAGGTCACTGCAGAGTCTAGTGATGTGAATCCCTCTGTACAAACTGCAGTACCAAAAAGGTTAAGACAAGAGTGTCCAATCCTAGAAGGATAAATGTTCCGCCTCCCTCTACTTAAGAAACTGAGAGTGAATCCACCACTGTTCCATCCACTTCTATCCCAACTCAACAACAACAACAACATCCACCCCCTTCACCAATAAACTTGTCAAGGTTTGTTCATCCAAGGGATGCTTAGAGGGATGCTTGGACTGCTTGGACTATTCCACCCAAAGTCCAAGAGAAGACTAAGGAAGAGATGATAAAAGAGAAATTTCCAGTTGTTCTCTTCTAGAGAAACAACCAAAACTACTGCAAGAAGAGCGATGTGATATGGAGACCTCATCAAGAACCATTGCAGAGGAGTTTTACATCAGCCTCCGCTCCTCAATGGATGAGGTATGATTATGTTCACCCTCAATCTGCTGCATATGCCACTTTGCCCAAGGGTACCATTATTTGTGATGATCCACCAACTTGGACGAGACAGACTTATCCAAACCTAATAAGGGTGGATGGTCCTTACTCATGTATAGTTTGCACTCAACAAAGAGTCAGACCTGCCATTGAATATCAGCAAGAACCAGAAGTTGAGATAGGATCTAGAGCACCAAGCCTGTATATGATAAGGAAGCACACACGTAGAAAAGAAAGAAGCCTACTACAACCAAAAAGAAAGCACAGTCCAATGTAGATAAGGAGTTGATTGCAGAACTGCAAGTGGCTTTGAAGGAGAGCTTGGACCCGTCCAAGTCCAATCAAAGTCCTACTGTCAAATGGGAAAAGGACATTCAGTTCTGGACCCCTATCACTAAGTTCATACCTCTACATCCTGGAACTCCAGTGCTCAATTTCACATCTGAAGATTACAAGGACTTAGGCAATCTTCTTCAACAAATGTTTCTTCAAGATCAAGCACTTGCATATCCCCCCAACCTCCATGTTAGACGCTCAACTGATATCAAGTTTGTTCTTGATAAGGTATGTCCTAGAATACCTATATATGATGCTATAAAGAATAAGGGCTTCAAATTCTATGGCACTGAGATGCCCTGCAGAGAAGAAAAAGTGCAACTCATGCCCTCATCTCATACATGGAGTCATCTGTTTGACAAAGCTAGGAACCTCACAAGGAATCTGGATATGTTTGATGCAAAAACTTTCTGGCGTCAAATTGTTTGGCAAGATACTCAAAAGGCCATGCCCTCAGGTTGCTCAAAGGTTGATTTTGTGATTCCACTTGACAACATCTATGTTCAACGTCCAGTGAAAGACTTTTCACTTTGATGATACCTCTGCTTGCTTCCTGGCTGGAGATGATGAGTTTCCTCAATGTGCTGAAGAACTTAATCCAGAGCAACACGATTTTTGATATCTGTCAAATTGATCTTGCAGTCTTTGAATAGCAAGTACGGATGATTCATGCCCAACAAGAAGCACAAAAGGGAAAAGAAAAATAAGTTGAGTTAGTCGCAGCCTCTGCTAAGATCAACCAAGTTCTAATTGACCTTGACATTGAAAATGAAGTCCAAGTGGATGCTGAGCACTTTGTGAATTCATCTGATAAGCAGACTGCAAAACCTTAGAAGCCTTTTGATGAGTCCAAGGTTGTTGACATCCAATCGGATGTAGCAATACAAGTGCCACCACCACCAGAGTCCAACATTGCTACAACAGTTCCAGAAGTTTCTACCAGTGCCCCTGTTCAAGAAATGTCTAATGAAGCTCATTCTGGAACTCAACACAATTTGGTGATCACCAGCTCTGCAAGTCCAAGAGCCATCATTCCCTTAAGCTTTGCTGAACCTCATGGTGTTACTAAAGACAGGGTTCAGGAAATTGTTTCCCAAGCCCTATGGCAACAGCAAGCAAAAACTGAGGTTGCTTTTAGAGCTTTTGCGGAGCAACAACAAGCAGAAGCTGAACAACACAGAAGGCTCATGCAAATTGCCATTGCTGATCAGTTTACCAATCTATCTCAGATACTTGCTCAGAAGATCCAACAAACTGCAGTAAATCTTATTGGAACCGTCTCTCATCAGATTCAGCCTGTGCAACTTGTTCACCCTATGCCTCATGTTGATGCACAACTAGTTGTTCCACCACCACCAACGCAACCACCTCAACAACATTAGGTGACCATGATGGTCAATCATTTTTCCATCTTTCAAACCCACATTTTGTTGATGACAAAAAGGGGGAGGAAATGGAATTTTGATACTAGAGATTACTCTGCACTTTATGTATATATATCTTTTGTTCTATGGCTGTCTATTATAACGACCCATCTTCGTTACATAACTATCAATAAGGGATTTCATTTTATTCAATTTTAAAAACAAACTTTCACTAGTTTATTTATGAAAATACTGTATAAACTTTTCTCAATTTCAAAGCTAATAAAGATACAATTCAAAACTTAAAACATAAACCCCATGTACATACTTCTCTTACAAGGTAACCACATAAAAGCCCTATGCTAGTCCATTCTGTACAAAATACTAAACAAAGGAAAGAAGGAAGAGATTGAATCTTCAATCCCATGCTCGCTCCATCTACCAAGCCTCCAAGAGGAAGAATCCACCTAGAAAGCCATATGCTCCCCCGAACACGACGTCCGAGATCATCACAGGCATAAACCACACGTGCAAACAGCGCAAGGGTCAACTTACCAAACAAAACTATACATATAAGTAGATAAGTGAATTTCCAAATTATTAAGGAATAGGAAGAGAAACCAAACTTTGTATACTTCAATATAATATTATACATAATAACTAAAAACTCTACACAAAACTTAGTTTATAAACTTATATCAAAACGTAGTTCATTAATAAACACCAATAAACAAGACCATCATGGCTTAACCATCTTAACTAATTCATACGACATAGTTATAACATAAATCCTCAACATAATCAACAACAACATAGTTCTATCACCAATTACTACCATGAATCATCAGATCTCATGGATTATATCCATTCCACAAATGTCACAATATCACATAATATAACCACCAACATCCCTCATCACAAAGAGATGTACAACATAACATAAACCACTAGACAACCTCAGTCAACAAGACTGAATCTACTCCATGGAGTTTCAACATCATATGAGCGGTCCCCGCATAGGCCCCATCCCCTACCATAGTCTGACCATTCAGGGAGTCCCTTGAGCTGACCCTATGGGGAAAGTGTGGTTTTATCAAAAATAGACAAGTGCTATAGTGGCTTACCTCTGTAGGTTTGCAATACCTTACATCTATAGGGATTCGCCCACTTGTCTATCTCTTGTGTTTATTTCTGCACATTGGATGCACAAGTCTTTACTTTGAAATCTGTTATGAAAACTGTTTTATATCTATTGGACGATCTGCTAAAAACTCAGTTTCAACAAACTGTGATTTTCAATATTGGACGGTCTCACGGAATTTGTATTTTACAAGTCCCTTGTAAAATCTGTTTTAAGCAACCTCCATTTTTGCGAAAAGGTTTTAATTTTTATCTAACACGCTATTCAACCCCCCATCTAGTGTGTTCCTTGCATTTCAGCTTAGGGTGGAGAGAATCAGACAAAGGTATTGTCATTTTTTTAGTAGTGTTCATGTTGTCTTCACCACTTGTACGAAAATGATTTTGCAGAGAATATGTTGATTTTGCTTCTGTCCTGCCTTATAAACATACACACTTGAAATTCAAATGATGAGATAGTTTGAAAAAAGGCGAGGGAACAAAGATACATATACTTTTCAAGAAGGATCGTCTTCGTTTAGAGCACAACACATGACTTCTTGTTTGGACAAAAGAAACTCAGGTATATATATATATATATATATATATATATATATATATATATATATATATATATATATATATATATCAGAGTGTAAGTTTCTTATTTCCAAATAGACAACAAAAAGCTCTAGCATGTTGGATGCTAGTTTTCATAAATGTTTCTGGAAGCATGTTCAATTATAGCATATTGGACGCTAGATTTGTTTTTTAAGACAACAAGTTACAAAGTCCAAAAGTACATATTGAGCTTTTAAATAGAGATAATCATAACTTTGTGTATGATAAGAAATATAATACCAAATCCATCTTGGACCTATATGTTCCTGAAAAAAGTCAATAATCCTCATTAGTATATCAAATTTTAATACCTTTGTTATCATCAAAACTATGAGATTTTGAGGAGTTGGACATCATCCATGTCTTTAGTGTATCACCCTAAATCCAGGTTTACATATATTCTCATTTTAAACTTATTTTAATTCAATAGGCATGTTAATTTATTCGATCGTCGGAAAAAGGTAAGGAAAAGATCCTTTAATTATTTGGAAAACGTGTTAACTAATTTTAATTTTCCAAAACCTGTGAAGTTAATAAAACATATATCAAAATTTTACTAAATTTTTAAAACTTTTGATTAATTAATTTCGGAAGTTGCGTATTGCCGCCTCAATTGTAAATATACATTTAAAAAGCGAGTAAAATAGAATAAATAAAGTAAATAGCTCTGCCAATAAAATATACATGTATACATGAAATAGATATTTTCATAACCCAAATATTTTTCGGAGTAATAGTAATATGTACATTCCCAAAGTGTACACCAAATACATTGAGTAATAGAGTGCAAAAGCTGAATGTACATACCAAAAGTCTGAAACCTAGGTCTACCCATATCCAAATACATAAAAAGGGAAAAACCTAGTCTCAGAGCAATCATCTCTAAACGCAACCCTGCATGTTAGACTAATCCCAGAAATAGGATAGTGGAGGGCCTTTGACAAGATTCCTGAGAAGAAATCTAGTGGTAGTCATCCACATAATCCATCACGGAATCTTCCTCAAAGTTCTCCAAATCCTTCTTAAAAATATCGACTCACTATTCCCTAAGTTCACGGCTAGCGGTGGATCCCCCTGACGGGCACTCACCCAATTACGCCTCCAATTCTTAACATAATGGGGTTCGGCAAAAGGTGGGAAACATCGGACCAAACATGAACTCCTCGGATGGTGTGGCATCAAGAATAGTAGTGGGTACAGACAGACTCTCTAAAGATACTCCGAAAGAGAAAAACGATGACGATAACATCTTTGCGATCTCCACAGGTACTGCCACCGGTTCCTAAAAGAAAATAAAAAGAGGGTAAACTTCCTGCTTCATCAAGCAGTACACACAGAACGACTTTAAAAGTCACAGTACAACCCTACTAACCACCACGATGGGGTTTTCTAACGATCACACTCGGATCTTACTCGTTCCCAGACTAATCTCTGTAAATTGTAACTCACTGGCCAGCTGCTACTAGAACTCCCAGAACTCTGTGGTCTTACGTACTTTTGATTTTAATGACTGTTGGGAGTATACCCTCACCGTGGTACAAGGTGGGCTCTCACCAATCGATAATTTTTTGTGGTTATGTCAGGGTTGCCAAGTCGGCTATGTGCACGAAATGTCACAACTCGGCGCCTACCCTCCAAGGTCATAATGCCTCACGATCATCTCCCAGGTACCAATATGTGGTCATTCATACTTCGAGGATTGACTCCTCAAACATTCTCTCACAAAGCTTTGTCCATACTCGTTGCTGTTGGTTTTCCGTTGCCCATGGTACATGATGGGATGAATTGACGCCAAGCCGAGACCCTCATCGACTCCAAACAAAATACATATATATATATATATATATATATATATATATATATATATATATATATGTGTGTGTGTGTGTGTGTGTGTGTGTGTGAGAGAGAGAGAGAGAGAGAGAGAGAGAGAGAGAGACCGTCGTCTCCATCACCTCATAGGTGAACACGTCATTCGATCACCGCCTTCATCACTAACAATTTTCTTTCAAAGTCAGAAATGTCTCGCGCGACTCTCTTCGCAATTCCATTGCTCCGCCGTACACACTCATCTCCATTGCACGACTCTCGAAAAGCGCTCTTTCGCAAGGTGCATGACAAATCTTATTAAGCTTTATTCTTGCCTTACACTCTCAATTTCAAAAAATTTATTAATTAGTAACTTACCAACGATTCCTCTACGCAAAGGTCCTAAAATTATTTCTATGTCCAACACATAAAAATAAAGAGTTAATTAAATTAATTCCTATAAAAAAAATAATGAAATAAAATCTTGAAGCTAGTTAATAATACTCTCTATTTAAAATTTCATTTATCATTATCGTTCGATGGCAATCTTGCCAAAATCACTGGAATCAAATTCCAGTATCGCAAGTACTCGCGCCCGAGTCTTACAAACACATCACAGAGACAAATCATACACTCAAGGAATAATTCCACACAATCATTCAAAGTCTCCACTGCCCAAGAACTTTGTTCTTTGGGACTTAAAATCACAATTTGGGTACATGGATATATGGTATCCATTGCCCTTTCATTCACAAAAATAACCATAAACATTTCACACAAGTCACACAATATACCACGGCCACAGTAAAAATAATTAAAACAAAATTTGACTAAAAAGGGGAAAGTTTCCCTTTCGCAGTACTGAATGTGAGATCAAATTGATTGCATTAAATGGCCTCAAAACTAGGAAATTTTTATATTAAATGAAAGCTCTTGAAGTCTATTTTTTAGATTGGTATCCCACTTAATTATTAAAAATCTAAAAAAATGATTAGAAATTCCACAAGTTGACAGGTTAGTTAAATCCTTTCCAGAAACATGTTTTTAAGAAATTTTATTTTCGGGTACTTCCCAAAATAATTCTACATTGGAATTTTTACAGCATAAAAATAACATCTGGATCTTTCCAAAATAGTATCCCAGGCCTTCCAATTCTTCTCCAATTGCTCCCAGAAAATTTTTCTTTACAACCTAAAATTCGAACTCCAGACATAGTTTCAAAACCATTGCTCTGTCTCTCTTTGAACAATTGATTTAGAAATCGTGCTTGATAATTTTCATAAATTACATATTTAAAAATCTTGTTTTGTCTAGTTTTTAATGGCACAAAAACTAAAACAAAAAAATTAAGTGTACAATTAGAATTTTAAGAAAAACCGAGACATGTTGCAGGGGAAACTCGAAAACAGAATAGCCATTTTGTAAGCCATGGATGAACTTCAAGACGAGGTTTTATATCTATGGTGTCAAAACAAAAGTTGTTCCTTTTCGTGTCTATTTTCATTCAAATGAAATTATGTGAAAAACCAATGGTTAGATATTCTAAAATTCACGAAACATTGGAGGTTGTTCAGGGCAACCCGAAGCTACGGCCACTGTCACTTGAATTTTGGGGTCTCCTTCTACATGCAACACAAAAAAATGAGTTTTGTAGAAAATGGGTATGGCTTCCCTTGCTCCAGGGACCATCCCTTATAGTTTAAAGAGATCAAAACTCCATCAAGGCCATGCATGCACTCTCACAAACAGCCACTGCCAAAGACTCAACCTTTCCCTTCAAAATTTTTCACATGCAAACATTTCAAAGAAAACCCACAAACAGTCCAGATGAGGGGCATGCATGTTGTATGTGGTTGAGCCCCCTAACTCTCAGCCACACTTAAACTGAAAGTAGAATCCACAAGGAAGTTTCCCTCACCTTGGTTGTTCTGGCCGAGAGAGAGGAAGAGAAGAGAGGTGAGTTGTTGTTGAGAGGATGACAGCCAACCTTGCAAGCAAGGTTTCCAAGCCAACAACAATGACTTCCTTCTCCTTGTAGCTGCTCACGGTCAAGAGGGAAGCAAGGGAGAGAAGAGAGAATCCTGATTTCCTTTGGTGATTAAGTGGTACAGCTTGGGGAAAATGAGAGGATGAGTGGGGCTTGGGCTGTTTTGGCCGTGAGGGAGGGAAGAGAGTGAGAGATGGGTCTCTTTATTTTTTCAACTTAAGGGTTAAGTTGTCAATTGTGTGTGAGTTAGTGAGTGAGAGAAGGTTTTGAGTGGTGTGTGTGTGTGTGTGTGTGTGTGTGTGTGTTGCCATTGAGTGAAGAGAGAGAGAAGATGGGTCACCAAGTTTTGGGGTTTAAGTGAGAGAGTGAGTGGGGTGAGGCTGTGGGATTTGATTGAGAATGGGAAGGATTTTGCATGAAATTCAATTGGCTAAGGGAATGTGATTTGATGGTTTAGGTACTGAGTTTAATTTACACAGTGTAGGAATGCACTGTGTAATTGAAACGAAACACGATTTTAGTTTTAAAACCAAACTTTTAAACATCTAATAATAATATAATTTTTCTTAATTTTTATAAAACTTATGAAATGAAACTTTTTAATAACTCTCATAAAATATTCTCTGTAGAGTAATTGCTCACAGATGAATTTTTATGAAAGAAAACTTGGCGTGCAAGTTACTAACATCTAATTTAATTAAAATAATTAAAATCACTTTGCAACTAATAAGTTAATTAGTACATAGTAACAAATATTTTTAATATTTACTACTAGTAATTAATCTCAGCCCAATTAATTACTAGCAGACATATCAGATAATCATTCACAAACAATTTTAAGTATTTAAACCTTAAATACTTATCACACTGCGCATAAGAAAATAAATAAAATAATACAGACAATTCAACCACAGGAAATCTTACGGACAAGTAGTACAGAAAAGTAAACAGAGAATTAATTCTAGATAATTAATTACAAAGAGTTACCCACAGAGAAATTTTTATCACAAGCAATTAATTTTATTGAATTAGTCACATAGATTTTAATTACCTAGAATATTATATCCTTTGACTATATCAATCTTTTCCTATTTGACCATTATATAGAAATACTTTTATTATTTTATTTTCCATCATTTTACTTCATTACTCAATTAATTACTAACTATTTTTTTTAATTACTCAAAACCTATCTATTTCTTATTTAAAATAAACAATTAGATTCCCATTAATTCTAATTAAATCTCTCACGTTCCTACTTATTGGGTTGTAATTTTCGGGATGTTACATTTAGTTCTAACAAAATATTGTTCAGTGCATGGTGCTTGATGCTTGGCATTCGATGTTTGGTGTGGTACTTTGTATTTTGAAAAATATTAACCAATACAAATAGTTAATGTTTATTATATAATTTTTAAGTAAAGTGACTAAAGAATATTTAATAATTTTATAAGTTATTTTTTATTATTTATAAATTAAAATTAATTTATTTTTTATCTAATATGTTAACATATTCATCTATTGGACTCTTATTCTTAATTGTGTATATTATAAAATATACATTAGTTCAAATATTTAAATTTACTCAATAAATTTTAAGAACAATAATTAAAGAATTTTATTAATTTTATTAAATAATTTAATTATTTATAACAGTAAAATGTTGAATTTATAATATAAAAAAAACCTTTACTTTCATTAAATAATTTTGTTGCTATTTTTTATTTTGAGTATGAAATGGATAGTTATAATTTTTTATTAATTATTTCAATGAAAATTTTATCTTTAAGATTTTGGGAAAGTAAAATGTTGACTTAAAATAGTTTTTCCTCTACAACTTTTAAAAATTAAGAAAATAACAAAATTGTGTCATTATATATATGGAAAATATATTTATTTATAGATTTATATGAAAAAAATTAAATATTGCATATGTATATATATATATATATATATATATATATATATATATGTATGTATGTATGTGTGTATATATATATATACATATATATATATACATATATATATATATATATACATATATATATATATATATATATATGTATGTATGTATGTATGTATGTATGTGTATATGTAATAATAATAATAATAATAATAATAATAATAATAATAATAATAATAATTTAAGCACATTTTTTTAAAAGTAATTAAATATTTAATAATTTTACCACAAATTTTTTATTTATAAAATTAAAGCATTGAATTTAGATAATATAAAAGAATAGGACTGTTATGTTTTATTTTGTATTTTATAAAATATTAACTAACACAAATAGTTAATTTTTAATTAAAATAATTAAATAAATTTTAACAATTTTATAAATTAATTTTTATTATTTATTAATTAAAATTAATATATTTTTCTTATCTAGTATCTTTAAGGTATTCATGTATTGGACTTTTACTTTTAATTTTGTACATTATAAAATATTAATTAGCGTAAATATTTAACTTTTACTTAATAAATTCTTTGAACAATAATTAAATAAAATTTCTAAAACTTATTATATATTTTAATTATTTATAAAATAAAATATTAAATTTAGGATATAATAAAACCATTAATTTCACTAAATATTTTGGTGTTATTTTTTTATTTGAAGTACAAATGGATAAACATGATTTTCTATTAAAATGGATAACCAAGATTTTTTTTAATTTCATTAAATATTATGTTTTAGATTTTTGGAAATTCAAATGTTGACTTAAAATAGTCTATGCTTTAGAACTTTTTGTTTTGACATGTTTTTCAAAAGTTCTAAAGGCAAGAATATTTCAAGTCAACATTTTACTTTCCAAAAATCTAAAACTGAATATTTTCAATGAAATAATTAATTGAAAATCATGTTTATCCATCCATTTGTACTTCAAATAAAAATAACAACAAAATTATTTAACAAAATTAATGGTTTTAGTATATTTTAAATTCAAAATTTTATTTCATAAATAATTAAAATATATAATAAAATTTTATTCAACTATAGTTCTGAAAATTTATTAAATAAGAATTAAAAAAATTTGATTTAATTAATATTTTATAATGTACAAAACTGAAAGTAAAAGTCAAATGCATGAATACCTTAAAGATATTAGATAAACAAAAATATATTAATTTAAATTAATAAATAATGAAAAATAAATTATTAAATTATTAAATATTCTTTAAAAATTTACTTAAAAATTAAAAAAAATAGAAATTAACTATTTGTATTAGTTAATATTTTACAAAAATACAAAATAAAACATAACGGTCCTATTCATTTATATCTAAAAAAAATAACTAAATTCAATGCTTTAATTTTATAAATAAAAAATGTATATTTATATATGTAGGAAGGATTCACTTACTTCAAGAGTAACTCTCTTAGAATTACTTTTTATCCTCACCATTCATTTTCCATATATATATGAAAAACAGACATAACAGAAAATTTATGAAACATTTACTTTTTTTAATATAAATCTATACAAATGTATAAATAGATATATTTTCCATATATAAAATGACACAATTTTGTTATATTTTTAATTTTTAAAAGTTCTAGAAGAAAGACTATTTTATGTCAACATTTTACATTCCAAAAATCTTATAGATAATTTTTTTGTTGAATTAATTAATACAACATTATAATTATGCATTTTGTACTTCAAATAAAAATAATAACTACAAAATTATAGGTTTCATTATATCATAAATTCAACATTTTTTGTAAAAAAAATTAAATTATTTAGTAAAATTATTAATTATTCTTTAATGATTGTTCTTAAAACTTATTCAATAAATTTAAATACTTGAACTAATGAATATTTTATAATATACAAAATTAAAAATAAGAGTCCAATAGATGAATTCCTTAACGGTATTAGATGAAAAAATATATTAATTTTAATTTTTAAAAGAATTATAAAACTATTAAATATGCTTGAATCACTCTATTTTAAAATTATATAACAAAAATGAACTATATGTATTGATTAATAATTTACAAAATACAAAGTACCAAACCAAACATTGAATGCCAAGCGTCAAGCACCATGCACTAAACAATTTTTTACCTCTGTTTTTCTTTTCAACATATGGGATACGATGAATCTGTGGAGAGTGATCTCTTGTTTTCTTGTGGCAGCATCTTGTTCTGTATGAAAACAAGTGAAGTTTTTAACAAAGTTTGACAATAGGAACTAGGAAACAAGCACGCATTGATGAATGTTCATATTATTTGGAGTCAGTTACAGATCTAGAATCCTAAGTCAGTGGGGATAATCTATTTTAAAAAATAAAAATAAAAATTATTATTATCATACATATGAAAATAAAAACATAAATATTAAAATCCAATACAATGAGTTGAAAAGGGAATGAAATGTCCAACTAAATAAAACGTAAAAGTACTTGGTGAGCTAAAAAGGGGAAGGAAGCATAAGAAAAAAATTAGCCAATAAAATAAAAAATTTGACAACAATTGAAAATTTTTGAGCAACAGGTTCAAATTATAAAAATATGGGGGCAAAAAAATAATAACAATAGATATATACTTACATTTTTTGAAAGTCAGGGGGTGCAGCTGCACCCCTCAACAACACATAGGTCCACCACTGTTTGGAGTGTCTAGCTATTTGATGTTTGATAAAAGAAGACAAGAGGTAGAGTCTAAATGAAGAAAAAACTTCTCCACTTCGGCATCAATTCATCAAGTTGTTGGATTTAAGCCATAGTCATTGTCATAAGAAGATGTTTTGTCAAGCAGACAAAAGGAAGCTTGAATGACTTTCAGTCATTAGAAAGCTTAAACATGTTTGTCACATTCATTATCATTGTTCCCTAACTATAGACCTTGGCAATCAGCATTGGAACTTATACAAAATAAAACATGAGTCTCATTCATTTATATCCTAAAAAATATTAATTAAAGTCAATACTTTACATTTATAAAAAAAAATGTTTGGTAAAATCATTAAATATTTTTTTATTTTAACATTATATATATTCATTGAAATAAAATATTCATTGATAAAAAATCTTAATAAAAATCTTAAGTCAACATTTTAATTTTCATTCGGGTTAATTATGTTTTTAGTCCCTGAACTTTTTCAAGTTTTCACTTTTAGTCCCTAAACTAAATTTTGACTGGTCTTAGTCCCTGAACTTTTGTTCCGTTAGTGATTTTAGTCCGTACCATTAAATATTACCGTTAACTGATGATGTGGCACAAATTTCATTACTATTTTCTTACATTTTGTGGCGGCTATCTTTCTACCGGTTTTAAACCGCTAGAAATTTACTTAGGCGAAGAGTTTTTCTGGATTTACCTCATGATTCATTTTGAAAACTCATTTAGTCCCTGAACTTTTGTTCTGTTAGTGATTCATTTTGAAAACTCATGAACCTTAAAAATTGAAAAATAATTGATTTTTTTTAGTTGGGGATTTAACTTTTAAATATTGGGGATTTAACTCCACACATATTATTGATTCACATAGGAATTGTAATTTTCAAAGGTGAATAATAGTATGTCACGAGTTAAATCCGGAAAAACACTTTGCCTAAGTAATTTTCTAGCGGTTTTAAACCGCCGGAAAGACAGCTGCCACAAAATGTAATAAAATAATAATAAAATTTGTGCCATGTCATTAATTATCAGTAATTATTTAACGATAGGGACTACAATCACTAACGGAACAAAAGTTCAGGGACTAAGACCAGTCAAAATTTAGTTTAGGGATTAAAAGTAAAAACTTGAAAAAGTTCACGGACTAAAAACACTCATTGAAAATATTAATAATAAATTTATTTAATCATTTTTACTTAAATAAAAAAATAACAACAAAATCATTTAAAAATTAAAGGTTTTATCATATTTTAAAACTCAATACTATAACATTATAAATGGTTAAAAGCTTTTTTAATATACAATATAAAATATGAGAGTCAAATAATTGTTAGATACTCTATAATTATTGTCCTTAAAAGTTTTAAGTCAAAATTAGATATTTGAATTAATTAATATTTTATAATATACAATATAAAATATGAGTCAAATAATTGAATACCTTAAAAATATAAGTTAAATAAAATATATTACTTTTATAAATAATAAAAAATATATAATTATTAAATATTTTTTAATTATTTTACTAAAATGCTATAAAATAAAAAATAACTATTTGTACTAGTTAATATTTCTTGAGGAGTGTTTCTCCTTCATGGTCATCAAGAATTACACAGTCATTAGCATTGGTATTATTAATTTTCTTAGTCATCATCTTCATCATTGTCCTGAATGCTTTAGTAGTAATCACTCTCAAGTCCATCATCATCAACTTGAAAATCTTCATCACTAGTCACACCATCCTCACCCTCCAACACCATCGTGTCAAAGGAACAAGTGTGAGGAGTGTTCCTTTTTTGCCAAAAAGCCAAGAGAAGATGAAAGGTTTAGTTATTTGTCGTTTAACGCCCTGCTTATTTCCACCTCTTACATGATAAGTTCTTTGTCTTTTTTAGTTACAATCCCCACATGAAGGAACAAAAAAAAACCTTAACAACACATTAATTTTTAAACAACAGACAAGATAAAAAAAAAAAAAAAGCAAAACATTTAGGCATTATAAAAATAAAAAAAAGGAAGTTTTAAGCACCATTTCAAATCTTAATCAGCAATAATTGACATAAATTTCAACATACCAAATCAATCCAATATAACTCCCTTTCTCAACCAGACTTTTATAACAAGTACCAATAATTACATGTCATTTACCTATTAAATAATGCATTTAGAACATGAAAAACACACCCAAATCACATTATACTTAACCAACGTAAAATATACAGAGCAATCACAAAGTCAAGCTTGGAAGCAATATAACATTCCTAAATTGGAAGCAACCCAAACTGCCTCCAAGCATTAAACCATCAAGGTTTTTAATTAAAAAATCATTATCTCATATAAAGTGCAGTAAACCACAAATGAATGTGCACCAAACCAAAACTTATATATTCAAACTCACAGAGAAAACCAGAATTAAAAGTGCTCTAAATCACAACAAACTTATATTAACAACACCAATTAGGTCTTAAAACAGATAGTACTTAGACACTAATATATAAATATAATAACATAAAAATTATTGTACTGATTTTGTTATTTAAGATTGTAATAATGTTGGAATTTGATCTTCTAATATGTCACCTACTGTCTTTCATTCAACACTTTCTAACATACCAAGTATTTTTTAAAAAAAAAATTGTAATGAAATTTCTGTAGCCTTTAATCAAAACCCAAAAATAATGTAACAATAGGCTATAACTATGATTTTCATGATGTAACTTAGAATAAGGTTTGGATGGTTATCACTCAAATTAGATAGTAGGGTTATTTGTATGATCAATTTGTAGGATTAAGAAAATGAGTAAGTATTTTAGTGACCTGACCTTTATATTGTACTTATAATATTATCAACACGTGTAAATGGGTAAACACGCACAATATATAGACATGACAAAAACAAAGGCTGAATAAGACTAAATTTTGGAATAGACACGACAAAGGCTTAATAAAACCATATTCTGAAATATATATGCATATGATAAAGATAATAAGGAAGTCTAACCCATGATTTTGAATTGCGGTTGCAGGAAATTGCAACCGATGTGACTACAATTGCAATCAAGGTAATTAAAAAAAAACCCTTTTGTTGCAATTGCGGACCATAATTTAAAATCATGGTTTTAACCCATAAATATTTACTTAAACATATAATGAAGCTCTTATAAGGTTTCAAAATTGGTCTTCCAAGTTAGGAAGTTGAAACTCATAAGTTCAACAGGACTCAATTTCTTAATATTCCTCCAAATCATATACTCCTTTTGGATTGATTTGTAAAAGTTGATATTAGAAACTTATAAGCTAATGGTTAAATCATCCCCTGATATTAAATCCATGTTTAGTTAATTTTTAGAGAAAACTAACTTAAAATTCATGAACCTGTACCTTGAGAAAAAAAGGGACAAGTTATTGGATTGCATAGTAGATATGGTTATAAAAGCAAAAGAAAAAAAAAATGTTGGGAAAAAAATTCTCTCAATTTAAAAGCAAAGAAAAGTTTCCTCCACCAGCTTCAGATAGTTCAACCATTGGTTTTGCCACTCTCATGACATTGTTTCTAACCTATACAAATCAAACAAAATAAAATTAAGAAAATCAGAAAAACAATAAAAAGAAGTTCAAATGAAATTATAATTAAATTTTCACTTTCAATTATTGCATTGTCTCTCCATGTACTTGAACATAGATCACAAAGATTTCGTCTTCCACAAAAGACAATGCCCCTCTTTTTCATAACAACCCTTTTATTTCCATTCTAGCTTCCTCATCTTTGTCTAATCAGTCATATTTAATGTGGTACACAATTTTTTCCATATGTAAACTATCAAAATTTAGGGAACCTTATATCGTTTGATAAGTTAGGAAGATTACAAAGTATCTCTTAAACAGTAAACTCCAATACTACTATGGATAAATCAATCCAAAAGGAGCATCTAATTTAAAGGAATATCATAATCATGCATTTATTGAAAGAGTAGAGACTAACTTGATAAGGAATCATGCATTGCATGCATCATAAACTAACCACTGTTGGTTACTAGTTGTGAGTGTTTGATGGTATTGTAACTTCCTATTAAGAAGTGGTTCTCCGCATTAATGTGCTTTATATGATTGATAATGTTCTGATTCTCTTTTATTGTTTGATTCTTCCTAATGATGTGCTACATATTGTGGTTGACTACCTATGAACTATGGTATAATGAATCGATATATGGTTGATGTAAAACACTGCTTTTGATATTTATTCTCAAACTTCTACTTGGATATTAGAAGTTAATTAGAAGGAGGTACTTCCTCTCTTGTTTAAGATATAAATTAATAAACCTATATATATCAAATATCTTAAGAAATACTACTACTTAGAAGGTTCAGAATTTGAAACTTGCTATCAAAATTTGATTTTTCTGGTTTAAAACAAATGTTGCTTTTGAAGATAAAAACATATTTAAAAAGACTTATTTAAGTGAAATAATGTGAACACATTTAAGATCTAAAGGCTTTTCAAAATATATGATGAAGATGCAGCAATCACATTCATGAGAAGTATAAAGAAGGAGGAAGACAAAACATAGAAATTTATACTGGTTCACCCATAACCTTGGGCTGCATCCAGTCCCTACAATTGTGAGATTTCCACTAACACAAGCACTAACTACAAGGTATTCTTTCTTCTCAAGCTTTCACAGTATTCTTTTCAAGCCTATGCAGGTTACACCAGTATTCTAAACCTCTAGAGGTTCCACTCAATATTGTCTAAGCGTCTCCAGGCTCTCCACCAGTATTTTCCTAGCCTCTGCACACTACTAGAAATATTCTAATTTCCTACAAATTTTCCAACAAAAAAATTCACAGAAAGTTCTTACGAATTTTACTACAAAACAAAATTGCAGAAAGTTTATGAGGATTTTCATATGGATCATAATTCGCAAAAAGTACCTACGAATGTTGCTACAGAAAATAATTCGCAAGAATTTGTTGTGAATTTTGCTGCAAACATATAAATAAATTATTGTTGGTAACCAAAATTTGAAAATTTCGGTAAGCATTGTTAAGGATTTATTAAAGCCCAAAGAGGGGAATGTCGAATTGATTAATTGGGTCGGAAATAGAGTGAAGCCCATTTTGATATTTTTGGTAGCTTTGATAGATATTTAGATAAGTTTATTTAACTAAAAGGGCTGCTGAAAATAGTAAGACTAGGTCAAAGCTGAAGGAGATGTGGTCGAAAATTTAGGAGAAAGTGGAGATAATGGAGTGAAACTGCTAGATCATGGATACAGTAGTTGTAGGCAGTTGTTATAGATAATTTCCTATATATATATATATATATATATATATATATATATATATATATATATATATATATATATATATATTTAATGTATAGCAATTGAATGGACCCCTTCAACTCAAAATTCAAATAAAATTTATTTATCCTTTTCACATTCTTTACTTTTTTATTGCTCTTTAATTTTATTTTTCTTGTTTTGTTCATACTTTTCCTTTCACCTACACCAAACACTTCCTTGAGTAGTTTGGAACCCATAATTAAATAGCAGATTTCCCTTTTCAACGTTAATCGTTTGATTTTGCATTTTAGAATCGTGATGGAGCATTAGTCGATCTGATCGGCTAATTTTCACACGACAACAATTATTGAATTTATTTTTGCAGATAAATATTCCTGGAAAATTTTGTAGGAATTTCTTTTTTTTCCTGGGATTTTATGTGTGATTTATTTCTGCAGGAAATAGGTAATATTATTTTAATGTACATGCTCAAGGTTAGTACATCTTGTTTGGAAAGAGCCTAAACACTCAAAAGTGTTATCATTCATTGGGTGCCCTTAAAGATCGTTTAGTCTATGCCCTTTTCCACTTTCTCTCATTTGGTGCTCATCACTCGTCAATTGTCAGTGCCCTTTTACCCTTATATATCGTTCGGTCATCGCTCTTTACTCATTTTGCCCTATTTTTCTCATTTCTCCCTATCTTTCCTCATATCGTTCGCTTAAAAAGAAATGCACACCAATGGAAGTAAGCTCTCAAAACCCTAATGTGTAGATTTTGATTTGTTTCTATGATTTGCACTTAGTTATGAGGTTTACTTTTGATTTTTTTTTTTCAATTCATCATCTAAATTGTATTGATTTTTTCAATTCATCATCTAATTTGAGTAGATTTTCAATGCGGTAACTTCTGCTTGCAGATTACTTAGCATTGCTTAGAGATTACTCTTCGATTTTGCTGGAGATTCTGTGCAAAACTGTTTTTGGCAGTGGTGTTTCTAAAGAGATCAGATTTCAAATAGCATTTCAATCATTTCTACAAGGTATGTTCTCTTGATTAATGCAGGAGCTCAAAGAATTAGTTGTTTAAAATGACATGTTTTTTAATTAGTTAATTGTACTGAAATGCAGAGATCACACTAGAAGGGGGGTTGAATAGTGTGTTAAATAAAAACTAAAAACTTTTGCAAAGATGGAGATATCTTGGTTTAGATTTTACAAGGGACTTGTAAAATGCAGAAACACAACTATCGTACAATGATTCAAAATAACAGTTTGATGAAACAACGTTTTCAATATATTGTCCAAGCGACATACAAAGTCTTTTTACAAACGGGTTTATAAAGGAAGGTTGTGCATCTAAATGTGAAGAAATAACACAAGAGATAACTGGTAAGCGAAAAGCAATAGAGTAAAAACACTTGGTTTATACTCGTTCACTCAACCTGAGCTACATTCTGTTCTCCTTCAAAAATAACCTTTTGAAGGGTTCCACTAATTAAAACTTTGATTACAAACAAGTATTCTCTACCTTGTCACTTCTAGCTACAAGTATTCTCTAGGCCACTTCTAGCACACCTTTAATCTCCCCCTGAGATTAAAACAACACCCAAGTATTCTTTATCACTAAGCCACTCCTGACTTTTCAAACAAACAGTTTGATTACAAATATTAGATCAACTATCACAGAGAGGATATTACAATGTAAAACATATTACACAAAATAACTTAGCAAAGCTAAGAGAATGTTGTTTTCGCGCAAGTGTTGGTCGTCCAAGTATTTTGGCAGAGTTTCAGCTCTTTGAAAATTCGTGAATGCTTCATTGGTTTCTTCATGAGCTTGATCCTTTATATATAGGCCTCTGAGCAAAAGCCTTTGTCAAAAACCATTATCTCACAATCATATGACCGTTACCACGTGTCAGCTCAGGGGTGGAGAGAGAGAAGGGATAACAGTACCTGCAGCGCCTCCACTACTTGTAGGATTTTACGGAGATAAGCTTTTCTGTCTCCTGTGGTACACTTTTTGAACATTCAAATGAAATGTCATGTATGATAAGAGAGGGAATAAAAGATCATTCGAAATGAAATCATCATCGAAAAGCATAAGTGTACTTCCTGACAAAATGGACGTGTTATATAACTATTTGATTGAAAAGGTTTGTGTGAGTTATATAAGCGATTGGACGCTTCCCAAATGGATGCAGTGTTTGCACATTGGTTTTCACAAAGCATTGGACACTTGTTTTATAGCAGTGCATTAGATGCTGGATTTATACTTAAGAAAAACAAGTTCCAGTTACTTATTAGACGCGATAAGCACATGGTGATATGTAGTTTGAGTTTAAGAGATACAATACCATGAAGGCATTGGATGGTGTAGAACTTGTAATACTCAAACATTAATTAGGTACTTCAAAATTCAATCTAATTTGTTATCATCAAAATCAAAGTTTGAGGGGTTGGACATCGTCCAAAGTCTTAGACTCTAACATGTACTTCAACAAAGTAACAACTACATTGATGACTTTTGATTAAGAACATATAAATGCTCAGTTTGAGGTAAGGGGTTACCTTCAATCCCACAAAGGAGACGACACTTGTAAATTGTGAGTCACTTTGAGATTAAATAAAGCATAATGTATGTTTATCATGATATATATAACTAGTTATTACTTTTTCATTTAAAACTTGAGAGATTTCATGCTAATAGAGAACTAAACTCACTCTAAACTGAACAAAGAATGATGTTATCCCATTTAGTACCTACAGTTTTATTGGGCACTCAATATTGTTGTTTGTTGCATTAATCTGCTTATGTAAGTTTTATTGATCTTTACCTTCTCTCTTTTTTGGGATTGACTATGATAACAAACACTATCCTTCAATTAATATCCTTATGATTTCTTTCTATCTTGCATCTTCATTTCACCTATTTCCTTAAAACTTTCTGTCTAAAGATGTTATATGTACTTGTCTACTTGCCAAATTGATTGCAAAGTATAGGCAAACAAGTACTTTCTGTTGTGATCCCCTGACTTACGACAAAACAACTAAAGTGGAGCTTTTGAGGTTGAATTTTAAATTTTGATTTAGCTGCTTATTTTCTGTTAACTATCTATTGCTGTTATTGATTCCCCCTAAGAGATAGGGTTGAATGTGTATGTATAAAGTCTTGGGTGCTAAGAAATCTTCAGTAAATTGTGCCTTTTAATATTTGATAAATAATATTAATTATTATACAATTTAATTTTACTGTTAAGTATTCTCGGCATATCATAATTATGATATTTATATCCTGTGTAAAGTAAATACGTACAACCATGAATTAAATTTACCAAACTTACTAAGAAATTCAATTTGTGACAAAAGCAAGACAATCACTTATCGTGAGAGGTCTCTTTCCTATGCTTACAGATGCTCGAGTCCTCGACAAGTTATTCTTTTTTAATTCTACTCTATTATAATTGTTTATTGAGTTGATAGGCATTGTTTTATTAAGATTGTTCTTTGTAGGTAGACATTAGATGCTGAAAAAAAATTAAGGTGAGCTGGACTTAGGGTTATGTATTGACAGTGACAACTTCAATGCATATTCTGGCTCTAGAGTTCCTTGTCCCTCTAGGTAGATCTAGAGGCAGGATTAGTTTGGATCCAAGTATTATTTATTTATTTTTAATTATTGTGATTAGCCTCATGGCTAGCACTAGTGATACCACCTCTGGTTAGTTTGTTGGAACACATAATCCTCATTGACACTTTTAATTTGTATTTGATTTGCCAAGCACTGAAGTTCAGCCTATTCCATATCTACGTTATATCTCAACCTATGAACTACAAACATAGTGCTGTTATTTAGTGTTGGCTATTTTTTATAACACTATTTTCTTCCTTTATTTACCTAACAGCTCAAACTTTTAGGAAAAATTGATGATTGATAAGGTATAAAAGCTTCCATGACCAAGTGGCTATGAGTTTATCTAGGTTCTTATTTATCTCAGTCCTGAATTATGTGTCAGACTAGTTTTTTGCCAGCCTGCCAAATATTATTAAGGTGAATCTCAACTAGTTTTTGCTTTATGTAGCTAACAAGGGCCTATTTTGCATTTTTGGAAGTTTTGTTCAACATCCACATCACTCTTGTATTAATTAAACTTGGACACAAAAATCTTTATCCTTATGGTTGGCTCCCTTTTCTGGACTTTAAAGGGTGATACAATTATCACAAATGGTTACCTAAAAACCTTTATCTAGGAATAGCTCAAACAATGGAAATGTATAGTACAACTTGCAAGGAAGCTAGACAGCAAAGCAAAAGGTACCTTAGAGATTTTAATTTGGTCCAAACATGCAAGTTCTAAGAATATTACTGCCATGTTATAAAGTTCTAAGAAAATATTCTCAAATATTTCCCTTTCATTTATGTTATCCTCTTCATAATTGAAAACACCATCGATCTCTTTAAATTTAAGAAAAAAAATTGTAGATACTTTAAATGGATTACCTACACTAATGATCATGCACTTGGGTGGTAAAATTCGTAAAAAAAAAACTTGGATGATAAAATTCGCGAAATGATGAAAGTTAGGTGGTAAAATATGCAATTGAGCTTAAAATTTATTAAATTTTACAAAGTTATAAATAAAATTCATTGAATAAAGAGTAGATGTACACACTTTTATGTTTCTCATCAATAAATTTCAATTAATATCATTAAAGGATTTTAAAACATTGCATTAAAGATTTCACTGCATTCATTTCTCTTCCCTATTATTGCTACAGTCATGGACCAAAATAAAGGACAAAAAACTTTTCCTCATTCAGGAACGTACATTCTCTGCAGTCACAAAAAGTGACTGCATGAAATCTTAATCACAAAAAATTACGAAGGATCAATTAACAATCAAGAAGAAAACTAATCGCTGGATCAATTACTCTTTAAAACCTCATTAAGACATGTGGAATCAAAACTTAATCAATGAAATCAGTTTTCTCAAGAAATAGCGAGATGCCAAAAATAGAGAAAATGAGGCTTATACATGGAAAGGCTATAACCATTTCAGGAGAAGTTAACAAATTGTATTTGTATAAAAAATTTGTAAAAAAAAAAATTATACACAAGAGAAAATAGGAAGAGAAGAGACAATATAAGATAATTAAGAAGGGAGAAAAATTAAAAGAAAGAAAAAAACCAAATGTTATATAAATGTAGAAAGTTGTTTTAGTGACATATTTGTATCATATTGGCATTGATTATCGATATATGTCTTAAATTTTATCTTCTAATATACATTGTTTAGATAAACACAAATTTATGACAGTGCTTACAGTGGGGAACGAAGTCAAGTGGTCCATCGTGGTCCACGGGTGGTGACCTTCTGTAGCCAATTCTTCCGGTATTTTTAATTATTTAATATTTAAAAAATAAATAAATTAAAAATGTTAAAAGACTTTGTTATCCTTATTAATAGTAGTTTATGTTTCAGTGGATTTAAATAAGTGCTTAATGAGTCAGTTGACCACCGTAGTATTTGGGCGCGGCGAAAGAAAGAAGGGAATTTTGGGTGAAATGGAAACCTGAACAAATCGAAGTTCATTGTCGCCGGTGGTTGGGTGCCGCGAAATAATCGAAGGTTGAGTGTGGCCATTACTCAAGTTATATATTTTTATTTGAATTTGACTATGGTGATGTTGTTTCAATAAATTTTGCAAGAGATTAAACATTAATAATAATTTAATAATGGTAACAAATTAATTTTAATACCAATTATAGTAAAAAATGAGGAAATAAAAGTAAGATAACTATATAATTTTATATTTTACTTGGTATAAATAACTAACTTCAATTGCACAATGTGTGTACTTGTGAATTTCTGATGCAGTAGAACTGTAGAAGTATAAATAACCGACGTCGTGTTCTTTTTCTAGTGACGGTGGACTTCTACCGACGGATTTGTTAGGGGAATTAGTGGCTTTGTTTCGGGTCTAAGTGAGGGTGTTTTTGGGTTTGCAAAAAATTACCAAGACATATTAGTAATTAAACTTTAAATTTTAAACATTATTTAACATTGTTAGAAGAGTGGGTGTCAAAGTAATATTTTTGAAAGGAGGGGTACCTCATGTAATTTGTGTAAAATACAAGGGATGTTACTGTAATTTGTTCTTAAAATTAATATATTTAAAATCATTAAAAAAATTATTTTAAAATAATTAACAACTATATCTATTTAATAAAATTATTCTTTTTTTAACAAATGTATAATAAATTTTAATTTTGATAATAAATACATTTAAAATATATTATAAACACTTAAAAATCAAGTATATGTTAACATAATATTCACAATAACACAAAT
Organism: Pueraria montana var. lobata; assembly: GCA_026413185.1. Classification (NCBI taxonomy): domain Eukaryota; kingdom Viridiplantae; phylum Streptophyta; class Magnoliopsida; order Fabales; family Fabaceae; genus Pueraria; species Pueraria montana. Next base: position 15,106,329 of record CM048651.1, on the reverse strand, counting down.
GAACACTTAAATTTAAATAATGATATATATATTATATATTCATATTTATTATTTTTACATACCTTTTGAATTTGTATTTATCATATAGGTATTGCATCATTATTATTACTTGAAAAAGGGATAAATTATAACAAATTTTAATAATCTTAATATTTTTTTAAGACAAGATTTGTACAATTAAAAATATAATTAATTATCTTTCTTAATTTTGATGTAATTATATTTAATATACTACTAAATATTTAAAAAAATATTTTTATTTATGTACATATATTTAAAAAAAAATACAAAAATAGGAATATAAAAATATATAATATAAACAAATTTGTGCAATTTAAAATCTAATATATATTAAGAGAGGTGCTCAAATTGTGTCCAGTCAAGTTGACGATCGAAGAAGCACTCTGTATGTGTTTGTGTGGTAGGGAAAAGAAAAGCGAGGAAGGAGCATGAAGAACCACACTCTCCCTGTGGAATTAATAAGAGAAATTCTTGTGAGATTGCCTGTGAGATCCGTTTTTCGCTTCAAGTGTGTTTGTAAGTCATGGTTTATCCTCATTTCTGATCCCCAATTTGGCATTTCCCATTATGACCTTGCTGCTGCTGCCTCACCCTCCCATCGACTCATTCTCAGATCAAATGATTTTTATGCCCAATCCATTGATGTAGATCAACATTTTGGTGGTGCAGTGCATTTCCTTCTCCCCCCTCCGTCACCCCCACGCCATCGCTCTCTTGAACATTCTTATCGCAATCAACCTAAGATTTTGGGTTCATGCAGAGGCCTTATACTTTTATACTATGAGGAAAGCGATAATCTCATTCTATGGAATCCGTCATTAAGTGTCCATAAACTATTACCAGACTGTTTTGATTTTTTTGAAAATAAAATTATATACCATCGATTTCTGTATGGTTTTGGTTATGATGCATCAACAGATGACTATTTGTTGGTTCTTGTTTCAATGTTAGGGTCTTTAGATTGCGATTACAATGAATTCCACATTTTCTCTTTCAAAACTGAGTCCTGGGACTCAGACTATACTAGAGGTTTGTATGTAGATATGGACGCCGATCTGAGAGATGGGTCACTCCTCAATGGGGCTCTTCATTGGTTGGTTTTCTCTTTGGATAAAGATGTTCCTGTCATTTTTGCTCTTGATCTCATACAAAGGAGTTTTTCAGAGATTGAGATTCCTCTCTTTGATCATTTAATTATGGAAGAATATGAACTTTATTGTAGTTTGAGGGTAATGGGAGGATGTCTCAGTTTGTGTTGCTCGGTCCAAGGCAGTGCAATGACCGAGATATGGGTGATGAAAGAATATAATGTGCAGTCATCTTGGACTAAGTCTATTGTTATCCTTACTTATGGCTTTTCCCCGATATGCATCACCAAAGATGGTGGAATTCTTGGATCAAATATCGCTGGAAAATTAGCGAAATTTAATGACAAAGGAGAGCTGCTCGAGGATCTCATCGATGGCGAGCATCATGAGTTGTATTATTGTGCCAATCTACAGTCTTCTACGTATAAAGAGAGCCTACTGTCGCTCCCTAGTGTCATTTGGGAAACAAGTGAAGATTACACACAGTAACATACATGAAAAATCAGGGTATGCATTGTTCTCCAATCCCTTTCACCATTATATTCCTATTCATCTTGAATTATGGACACGAAATGTTGTATGCAGAATACGTGGTATGTGAAGTATCATGCTTTCACCTATTTTCTCTCACCCCATCTTTGCTAATAATACTTCTTTTTTATATTTTTTAAATTATTTGATACATGACATTGCATGGAAAGATAAGGTTTGCTGGTGGTGGATTTGATTTACCTTGCTCGGATAAAATATTTGATGTCTTTCTTACTCAAAAGCCACAAAGTAATCAAAGGCAATTTGAGTGGAAAATTATGTGAGAGAAAGTAAAATGATTAGGATTTCCCATTAGATTTTACAATATCACCATTTTACTGCTAAAATCTTAGAGAATGTCTTATTAATATTCTAACATTTACAACAAGCTCATTTTTCCTGCAGGCCATTAAAAATATACCCAGTTACCTTGATGCCACTTTCCTACAAATAGTGACACTGCTAGCAGAAAGCATAGAACTTGGAAGAGAATGAAATATATGTTACATTATCTAGTGTCAGTGCAAAGCTAATGTAAGTTTTAATGGTGATTTCAGTGTAGTTGGAGTATCAAAAAACTTTAGAATTTCACTCTGTTTTAGAGTAGGAGTTGGCAAATCCTAGTTGGTGTTATGCATGCTATTTAGAGCCTTTATATTTTTCCCTCTTAATGTTATTATGTTTAGCATTTTGTTGTTTCTCTTGCGCACTTTTACATAGTTTTGAGATTCAAACCCTACTTATTTGATTATTTCACAGTATTTAGCTTCCTGTTCTTGGTAAAAACAGTTACTGGTTTTTATAAGTTAATGTGTTGTTGCTCTTTTTGACTTGAAGTTGCAGAGATGTTGTTGATCTTGATCACCTGGGAGCTAATATAAAGGATAAGGTGAAAGGGTTGTAATTAATTAAGTTGTGATATGTACCGATCTTGCATGCAGTTGGCTCTATTCCTCAATTTTTTTTTTATTTTTTTTGTGTGGGCGAAGCGGGGACTCTAATTTATTGTGAGTGACTGATCTATATAACTATACATAGATGACCATACTCCAGTATCAGCCCCTTCCTCAACAGTATTATTCCCTGCATAACCTGTAAGAGCTGTTTTCACCCAACCTGGGCAATAGCAGTTAATATCAATCTTGACCTTCTGGTCTCTCAGAAATCTTCCTTGCCATAAGCCTTTTATATATAGGCATTAACTGCAAGTTTGGACACTGAGTAGTCAGTATATACTTGAGGCCACCCACCTGTAGTCCAAGTTCCATCCTCAACTTGTTGTAGAAAAGTGGATAGAGTCCTGTCAATAAGTTCTTCTGGAAGGGATTCCACATCACTCAGTTGCTCCCTCAAGGCTACATTGCTGATTCTCTGTCACTCAAACAAAATATTATCAAATTTTTGTCTAGCAGAAGTCATTCAGCGCACAATGGGTCCAATAGATTCTCAAAGCTAAAAATAAAAACATTTTACTACAAATAGTATGTTTAAATAGATTGTTCACAAAGTCACTAGAGATTGCTACAAGGAATTGCAGCAATTCAAAGTATTTTTCATTTTATTCAAGGAAGGATATAGGTTTGATTACAGGAACTTTGATCCAAAATATGCAATTCACACTACAGCTACTGTAACCAACAACTTAACAACAATTAAGCAATTTATATAAAAAGAAAAATTAATATAATAATTAAAAATAATAGTTAAAAAACAAAATGGATAAAAAAAAATACAAACAAAACGTAAAAAATAAAAAAAATAAAAAAGAAAGAAAGAAAGAAAGAAAGAAGGGAAAAGAAACAAGGTGAAGCATGCATGCTTAGGGGTGGAAATAAGCCAGGCGGCCCGTCGGTGGCCTACGGCCTAGCCCACCAAAAGCCTGGCCTGGCCTGTTTCCACCCCTATGCATGCTGAATCCCCTAACCCTATGTTAGTATTGCGACATGGTGCTTTCTCCTTGGTCTCTGCCATTTACCATTTTTGTGATACACAGCAACTCAGCTTTACAATAGGCTCCTGTTCTGAGCCACTAATATGCCTCCAGGCTCCAGCCTCTCAACACCAAGGGTATGGGTGGAAACAGGTCAGGCTCCCCAAAGTCTGACATACATCACAACTACTATGCTTGGGTTTGACCAATTTACTTGTTACATGCCTTTTTTAAGCCTTAGCCTGACCTGACTTGAAAGCCTGTTTACGTGGCTTGTTATATATAATGGCCTATAAACAAGCCAATAGGCCTATAGGCCTAACTAGGCCAACAAGCCTAAATAGGCCAACGGGCTTGGTTCATCACGTAAAATATTCAAAGTTTTCTAAAGACTAATATTAAATATAAATATTATATATATTATATTCATGTAATATATGTAAATATATAATATTACATATATTATTATATAAACAGGTCCGTCTGTCAAGCTTAATAGGCTTTTTTTAAAGCCTAAAGCCTGGCCTTTTTAATTAAAAAGACTTTTTAAAAAGCCTAAGCCTAACCTTTTTAATAAACAGGCCAAGTCTTTGACCGGCCAGGTCGTAGGCTCCCGACAGGCCGTCCGTCCTATTCCACCCATAACAAGGAAACAGTTAAGTGCCAATTTGCTAATAACAACTCAAACCTTGTCTCCATCGATATATAAGGCAGGGGCGTACACTCAACTCACGTAGGGCTTTTGTGCTCTCAAATCACACAATATCATTCTCTCACTTTTTCTTTGCTTCATATACATAAGTAATGTCACTCAAAAAAGGCCCCCAACATCAAGGAGGTGATATGGTATCCTCCTCTATGCTTTTGGATCAAATGTAACACTGATGGAATTGCTCAAGGCTCACCTGGCAGGTCTACAGCTGGTGGGATTTTTTGAGATTTTAGAGGTGCAGTAATTGGCTGTTTTGCTGTTAATTTAAGGATTTCCACATCTCTTCATGCTGAGTTCATAGGAGCTATGACAGCCATTGAGATTGCTCACAAAAAAGGTTGGAATAGGCTATGGTTAGAATGTGATTCTAACTTGGTTGTTGAAGCCTTCTCTTCCAGAAAAGGTGTCCCTTGGTCTCTTCGTAATAGATGGATTAATTGCCTATCGATTGCCAATCAAATGCAATTTCAAATCTCTCACATATACAGAGAAGGCAACACGTGTGCAGATAGAATTGCCTCTCTTGCTCTCAATGTACAGGACTTTTGCTGGTGGGATTCTTCGCCTACCTCTATTAACCATGACATTTTTAGGAATAGGAATAGTCTTCCTAGCTATAGATTCAAATGACTGTTGTTCTCTGGTTTATCCTGTCTTTTGTTGCATGGGTTTGGTTCATGCCCCCCCATGTCCTTGTTTCATTTTCTGTTTTTTATAATATTCGGAGGGTTGCTTTTGGTTTGATAGAGTCAAGGGTGCCAACCTAGTTAGGATTTTTGGCTCTATTGCTTCCTTAGCTCTCCTCCTTCTTCACTTAAAAAAAAAAAGTAATGTTCAACGCCAACCCTCCGCTAACAAAAATAATTAACAACTAACATTTGTCGATCGAAAAAAAAAAAAAAGAAGTAATGATCAACGCCAACTTGGAATTTGTAGACTCCGTGTTCACCTAACTGTGTGTATAAATTGGTTAATTTTGTATGATAAGTGTTAAGAATAAAAGAATGTATATATATATGGTTAATAATATCATAAATATACTGAAACATTTAATAATGGTTAATTTTGCTTAACAAGTGATTAATAATGTCATAAGATTATTCATAGCAACATGTTTAAAAATAGTTTTATAAAATCATCATTTAGTAATTTTATTATACAAATGATAAGGGGCTCCCTATATTTCAAAACTAGCTAGTATGGTACCCATGCTTATGCACAGACTATCATATACTACCTCTGGTCCTAATTATAAGCAACAAATTGACTTTTTCTTTGGTCCTAATTATAAGCAACAATCACTGGTTTTTAAAGTTTCTCAAGGTTAAATTTCTTATATACCCTTACTTTATTATTAACTCTATTCCCTATGCATCCACTTATTCCTATGACAACCACTTAAAGCAAAGGATGTTTTTGGAATAAAAATTGAATTTATAGTAGAATTAATTAAAGAAAGTTGTATTAACTACTTTCCTTGGTATTGATTATTTGTCTTATGTTACTTATAATTAGGACCAGAGGTAGTATTACTTAATTATATTTTTTATTGAATGAAGTTAGATAATATGAGAAGTATCTATATTATCTTTTCTCTAACTCAAAAATTTAAAAATATAAAAAGGTCTATGAAATATTTGCATAAGTGCTAAAATATAAATATTTAAAACTTTTTCTCAAGAATAAAACGAATTGAGTAATTAATACTAACATATAAGATCATATAATGATGTAATAATTGAATTAGATTCTGTTTAAATAATATATAAAAATAGAAGAATAAAATGAGACTCTTTCTTATTATAGGTTTTGGAAGACCTTATTGTATATAATATTAATGGTGGTGTTTGGAGTTTTTCCTTCTTTATCATGTATTGATATTTTCAAGCTTTGCTTTGTTTTGAACTCTAAAATGTGTCATATTTAATTGATTGTGACTGGACATTGGTTTAGGAAAATATAATTTAAAATGGGTAAAGATTAACCTCTAGACTTGTTAATAGTCATAACATTTAAGAAAATTATAGGAAATATTCTTAATATGAATTTAAAAGACCATGGTGTTTAAAATGGAGAAATAGGCATTCGACGAATGTCAATCAGATTTTCAATTTTCTTTTTGGATATATTTAAATGGAGACATAGTCGTTTATTCACCATAAAAATATATATTTATTAAATTTAAATGAAATTTAAAATATTTATATTTTATAAAATATCTATACAATGGCTAGTATGCATGTAAGTTTAATTTTAAAATTTAGGCATAAGGAAATATGAAATTAACCAATATAAGATATGCATTGTTGTTAATAATTTTTAAAATTTATTAAATAAATTTTATAATTTTTAAAAAAATATTCAAATATCTGATATTTTTATTAAAATATATTTCTATTGCAGTTGAAATAAATTTAATTAGTTAATTATAATATATGGCATATATATTAGTTTAATTTTAAAACTTTAAGAAAGTCACAATAAACTGTTTGTAAAAATAAAAGCTAAATACAATACAAATTAGAGTTTACAAAACTTGGATTATTTAAATAATATTTATAAATTTAAATTTAAATGTTTCATATATTGTTTTTTATATTTTAATTTATATAATAATAATATTTTCATCATAATGCAAAGAATATTTATTATTTTAAGTTCAAAATTCAATGAGAAAAAATTGAAATATGAGTAAGAAATAACTAAAACAAATTATTGCAAAATAACATTTTTACTAATTCTTTTAAATTTCACAATTTTAAATATAAAGTATTTCAATTTTCATAATATTTGATATTTTAAAATTTTGATTTTTATATTGCAAAAGAATATTTTTATTAATTGAATTAACTTTTAATTGATCAAAATATCAATTAAATTTTTAATTCTCAAATATAAAAATTCAAATATTATATATATATATATATATATATATATATATATATATATATATTGTGATGTGATATTTGCAATATCAATTTTTAAATTTACACATAAAATATAAAAACAAATATAGTTACATTAAATTTTTAAAAATAAAAGTATTCAAATGTATATTTTAATATTATAATTTTATTTTCTTAACCACGAAAATATATTTCTTATATTCAATTGAATTTTAAAATATTATATTTTAATATCTATATTTCATAAAATATATATACAATAGCTGGTTTATATTTAAGTTTATTTTAAAATTTAGGAATAAAGAGATATCAAAGAAAAAAATATATGATATACGTCGTTGTTAATAATTTTTTAAAATTATTAAATAAGCTTTATAATGTTAAAAAAGAAACTATTTAAATATCTAATTTTTATTTAATTGTATTTCTATTACAATTGTAAAAAAAATTGTAAATTACATAATTCTAATTTTTCCTCTAAAATGCTGCAAAGTTCAATATAATACATATTGTTAATTCTTTGTGCCAATACGAGAAAAAAAAAAGTTAGCCGATGGTACTTGATATTCCTGCAGCATGTATCTTACGGTCTCAATAAAAGACATAAAGAATACAAACAAAATGTCATTTATGCCCTCAAAAGTAAAGTAATCAAAATTGAAAGAGAACGTGACACTTGGCAATAGAAAGCCTCAAATATTATAGAGAGATTGCATAAAATTGATATTAATCATCATTTAGTTTAGGAATCTAATGAAAAAAAATGAAAAAGTGAAAATGATAAAATAAAATAAACAATTTGACATCAGTAAGTAAGGTGAAAATATAAATCTAAGTGAATTGGGATTTAGTATAAAGGAGCTTTGACACAGTGCAGTGCTATAATTTTTATAAATCATGGTTCAATATATTTAAAACAAAAAAACAAAAACAAAAAAAACTTCACATTAGTAATTAAGTAATAGTTCCGGACGTGATTGTGGTCTAATATACAACAATCAACAGGGGAAAATTCCATCTACATTATTATCCATAAAATAAATGAATTTATAAGATGATATCAATGATAAAGAACTTAATTTCAAAAGTGGAGTGGTTCCTAGTTTTTCTAGTAGGTTATAGGAATATTAAAAAAAAAATAGTGATAATCAGTTTTTTCAAAATCCTCAAGTACAATATGCAAAATACAAACAAAAGAATATCAAATATGACGAGTTCAGCATAATAAAAATTCAATAATAACTTGTTCATTTAAAAAAAGACAAATAAATAATGTCTGTCATATGTTGATATCTTAATATTACTTGATAAGACCGGTATATAGAAATACAAGCTATATGCATATGCATGCAAAGACATCACCACTGTCATTCAAAAACCATAAATTGATAAAACTAAATCCTTATAGAAGCCATATTAACTACACTAATACGGTTCCAATGAAAAGAAGCTTTATAGAAGCCAACAGCCCCTAATGCATAACCTTACTTGGCATCTGAAAACATGAAAATCAAGTGTTGCTTCTTCTCTATTGACGAGCTCAGAGATACAAACATCTCCCCGTTGCAGTTTATTTTCTCTTGAAAACAAGGGCCAACCAGCAGATAGCCTGCCTTGAGTATTGTATTCATTAAATACAACCTTCACAGGCCACAATTTGTTTCTAAACTGTATCGTCATCACATTCTGCTTCATGTTTACAAAATACTCTCTGACAAAGTTACTTGGCACACGCTGCATCAAGTCATATATATAACAAAATCAAACACTTTATGAAAGAATGTATTTATAATATATAAATTCTAAGACGTGGGCTGTGATGTTGCCATCTCAAACTTTTAGAAAACTCAAATTCTTCCGTGTCATCTTTTTTGCTTACATGGCATTCTCCTCACGTTTCACCATTTGCTATATCCTTTTATTGCATTAGTGGGTTAATGAGTTCAATTTCAACTGAAAGTTGGTAACAAATAATTTCAGATTTCATCAGTTACTCATCTCTCATTATATCCTCTTTATTACATAGGTTACCAAACTATCATTACCACTTAAGTGACCTCTCATTTCAATAACTATTTTCATGTACGTCACATGTTCCTTATTCTTTTCCGCAGCTTACATTTACTTTCTTATTATTGTCAGGAATGCTAGCAGCCCTGACCAACGAGAGTGCTACCAGCAAATCTGTATACTTTGCACATTGCACATCAGAGATGATATTTATTATTTATCACTCACTTGTTGGCTGAAGTACCTGAGAAACTTGCCAGTGACACTTATGTGACTTTACTAAAAGGTCCTAATGCATGGTACGGCCTGATGTTAGCTAAGGGTGAATTAAGCCCTGACATGGGTGACGACATCAATGGCAAAGTAATGATTCAGGTATGTTCTGTAATTTTCCACTAATTAGTTTCTTCAAAACACCTACTTTAAAATGCATAGGTGTGCCAATTGCACTTTGTAACACCTTAAATCTGGGTTTACATATATTTGCATTTTAAAACTCATTTTTAATTCAAAAGGCGAATTACTTTATTTAATTCTCGTAAAAGAAAAAAAAGATTATTTATTTATTCATTTTACAAAGCGCCAAAGTTTGTTTAATTTCGTAAATCAAATGTAATTGTAAAAAGGTAAGTTGAAATTTTGCCAAATTGTTAAAAAGAAGTTTTATGTAAATTTTAAGTTCGAAAATTGTGTTCCACTTAGTAATTAAAACAGGTTATTTTCGTTCGCAAGAAACTAATTGCAACGTCATTCAAACACAAATGGGCACTTAATTTCGAATTAATTAAATAAAGAACACAAGATAATTTGGTTGGTTATCAAATATACACATATGCATAAAATAGAGAATTTCATACATCAAAATGTTTTCCGGAGCAATAGTAACATATATACATATACACATTGCTCAAGGTATATACCAAATACATAGGGTAATAGAGTATGAAAACTGAATATACATAGTAAAATCTGAGACCTAGGTCTACCCGTATTCAAATACATAAAAGGGAAAAACCTAGTCTCAGAGCAGTCATCTCTAAACCCAACCTTGCATGTTAGACTAATCCAAAGAAATGGGATGGTGGAGGGCCTCTGACAAGATCCCGGAGGAGAGAATCTAGTGGTCATTGTCCACAGGATCCTTCACAGAATCTTTCTCAAGGTTCTCCACTCCTCCTCAAATCCTAGGACTCACTATTCCCTAAGTTCGCGACTAGCGACGGATCCCTCTGACTGACTCTCACCCAATTACGTCTCCAATCCTTTGACATAAGAGGGGTTTGGCGAAAGGCGGGAAGCGTCGGACCAACGTGAACTCCTCAGATGGTGTGGCATTAGAAACAGTAGCGGGTATCGATGAACTCTTCAAAGACACTCCGAAGAGATGGATGATGACGAGAGTGACGAAACTGATGAGGATAGCCCCTTGTGATCTCCCACAGGTACTGCCATCGGCTCCTAAAACAAAAACGTAAGGGTGAACTCTTTGCTTCATCAAGCAAACCACACAGAACGACTTTGAAAGTCATACACACAATCTTGCTAACCACTGCGAGGTGGTTCTCTAACGTTCACACTTGGAACCTACTCGTTTTCATGACTTTTATCTGTAAACTGTAACACACTGGCCAGCTGCCACTGGAAATCTAGAACTCAGTGGTCTTACATATATTGAGTGGAATGACTGCTGGGAGTACACCATCACCCTGGTATAAGGTGGGCTCTCACCAACTGAGATTTTTTCATGGTTATTGTCAGGGTCGCCAAGTCGATTTGTGTGAATGTAGTCACAACTCGACGCCTACCCTCCAAGGTCGTAATGCCTCATGATCAACTCCCAAGTACCAATCTGTGGTCATTCATACTCTGAGGACTTACTCCTCGCACACTCTCTCATAGAGATTATCTTTGCTGCACCGTGGGTTTTCGCTGTTGGGAGTACAAGGCGGGTCGAATCGACGCCGAGCTCAAGACCTTGTCCTGACTCCAACAAAAATTTATGCCATACGAGAATATGCTCTCCATCACCCATTGGTGACCACGTCGTTCGATCTCCGCCAACATCTTTGCATCTTTCTCCCAGCCGAAATTGCCCTACGCGACTTCCTTCATAAGTCTGTCGTACACGCATATTTTCTCGTTGCACGACTCTCAAGGCGTATATCGCCATCACGTATCAAGATTCTTTATTACATTTTATTTGTGCCTTACCCTCTCAAATTCAAAATTTTTATTAATTAGTAACTTATCGACAATTCCTCCATGCACAGGTCCTAGAATGTTTATCTAAGTCCAAAGCACAAATTAAAGAGTTCATTTATTAAGCTTATAAAATAAATAAATTCTTAAGTCTAAATTAATGGTTCTCACTGTTGGAATTTATATTATTATTATTGCCGGTAAAATTTTCCTAGATTACTAGGACAGTGTCCTAGTCCACATAAGCACTCGCGTTCGAGTTTTATACTCACAAAACACAAACATCATAGAGAAATACAATTCATACTACAGTCCACGTGACTGTACCACATAGCATTTCAAATCACACAATCACACGCACAGAGATGCCCTAGGTTCACATTCCAAGGGCCTTACAATCATTTATGGCAAAGGTAAAATTTACCTACTGCCTCACATGCACACAATCATAATCAATTTAAACATTCAAATATATCACAAACCAAATATCATATTTCAAAGGCAATTTAAAACAGAATCCCCTTTTGGTAGCACCTAATCTCTGTCCAAAATTAATTTAGTTTTTTTTGTGAAATTCTTATATCAATTTAAAGTCCTTAAAACCTATTTTTCAAAAATGTATTCCACACTCTCAGATTAAATCTACAAAAATTATAAAAATTCCTAGAAGTTCGCAGGTCAGTATGCCCCTAACAGTGAGCATACCTCAAAGATGTATAATTTTTTCAAACTTCCCAAATGAGATTTTAACTCCAATTTTTATGGTAAAAATCTAACATTCATATCTTTCATAAAAAGGTAAAACTTGAATCATAATTCCTCCTACATTTTTCCCAGTAATTTCTTTTCTAAGACCTATGTCTCAGGTTCGAAATCTGGAATCCATGCATGTGTTCGGTTTAAACCAAATTTGTTAAATTAGTAATTGTGGATGAACATTTTTGAAACTTATATCATTTTAAATCTCTGTTTGTCTAGTTTTAGGAAAAAAATTATATTTCAAAAACGGTCATTACTTTGGTTTAAAAAGCTAAAAAATGGAACCTTGTCTGAACCAGTTTCCACAAGCAGAACAACCCCATTGCATGTCACTGATGAACATTCATTTTAGGTTATCTTGCAATGGTTTCAAAATCAAAGTTGGTGCATTTTGAGTCTACCTTAACTGAGGATAAATGTCATCAAAATCCAACAGCTAGATCAAAAGTTATGTACAAAAAAGCTCAAAAACCGAACCTTGTCCGAACCAGTTTCCGCAAGCAGAATAGCCCCATTGCATGTCACAAATGAACCTTCATTTGAGGTTATCTCGCAATGGTCTCAAAAGTAAAGTTGGTGCATTTTGAGTCTACTTTAATTGAGGACAAGTTTCATCAAAATCCAATGGCTACATCAAAAGTTATGCACAAAAAATCTCAAAAACCGAACCTTGTCCAAACTAGTTTTCGCAAGCAGAACAGCCCAATTGCATGTCACGGATGAACCTTCATTTGAGGTTATCTGGCAATGGTATCAAAAGAAAAGTTGGTTCATTTTGAGTCTACTTTCACTGAGGACAAGTTTCATCAAAATCCAACGGCTAGGGCAAAAGTTATTCATAAAAACGTAAGCACTATCTAGGGCTTCTATGTGAGACAGCCACTGCCAACACCAATTTTCGAGTTTTGAAAATGCATTAGGGTTTTGGAAATGAGTTCTAACAAAAATTGGGCATGGTCTCCTTTGTATTGGAGCCATCCCATGAATTTCAGAAAAGGAAGAAGATGAGGAGAAAGTTTGAACGCAGCCACAAGCCACTGCCAAAGGGGATTTCAAAACACAAACTCAATCACACACATGCAAGCACACTTTTCACAAATTCAATCAGCAAGGGAAGCATTTTAGATGAGAGTGGCTAGATCCTCCACCTCTAGCCACTTTGAATCCACCAAAGAGTCCCCTTACAGAATGGTGAGCTCGTGGGAATGAGGAGAAGGAGCTGATCACTTTCTTCCAAAGCAGTGCAGGCCTTTGCTCACTCTAGCTATGGCATGCAAGGGGGAAAGAGGCTGAAAAAATGGTGTTGTGAGGGTGGAGGGGAGTCTGGCCAGAAGAAAGAAGAGAGAGGGAGGAGAGTTTTCTTTCTTTCTTTGGCTGAATGATGAGTGTGTAAAGTGATTAGTGACTAGGTGTTTAAGTGACTTGGTGATTAAGTGTGAAATGAGTGATGTGAGGTGTGTGTGTTTGTGTATGGCTGTGAGACATAGAGAGAGGGAAATGGGGTTTGTAAGAATTTCTATAGGTTGTAGGAAAATTTGATTTGATGGCTTGGGTGTCGAGTTAATCTACATAGTGTAGAATTACACTGTGTAGTCGGAACGAAACGTGATTTAAATTTTCAAAACTAAACTTTTAAACATCAAATAATTTTTATAAATCTTATCAAATAAAACTTTTTAATAACTTTCATAAAATTTTCTCCGTAGAGTGATAGTTCACAGATGAATTTTACAAAAGGTAACTTGACGTGCACGTTTCAGAGTTCAAAAAATGCTTAAAACGATTTTTCAGTCAAATAAACAATTAATTCACAACAACAAACATTTTTATTAATTCTTACTAACAATTATCCATAGACAGATGAATTTCTTTTCCAGATATTTCAGGCAGTCAAAACACAGATAATTTAAGTATTTAATTTTTTTTAAATACTTATCACACTGCACATCCTCAACTCAAAAAAAATAATACAGGCTATTTTATTTAAACAAAAACTATAATCAATCCTACAGACAATTATACAGAAAAGCAACTACAGAGAATTAATTTCGGAGAATTAATTACTGTCAGTTACTTACAAAGAAATTTTTATTAAGGGAAATTAGTTTCAATAAATTAATAACATAGATTTTAATTACAGAGGATATATATATATATATATATATATATATATATATATATATATATCTTTTTTCTAAACGATTTTCCTATTTAACCATTATAAAGAAATATCTATATTATTTACTTTCCTTCATTTTTCTTATTTACACAATTAATTACTAACTATATTTTAATTTCTCAGAACATATCTTTTTCTTATTTAAAACAAACAATTAAATTTCCATTAATTCCAATTAAATCTCTCACGTTCCTATTTACTGGGATGTAATTTTCGGGGTGTTACACACTTTGGAATGTACAAATAATATAAAGGCTTAATTACAATTTTTACCCCCAACTTTTTAATTTTTGGCAGATTTTACCCCCAACAATTAATTTGGCGCATTTTACCCAACTTTTTTAAAAAGTTGTAAATTTTACTCTCCACAGTTTTGATGACGTGACATGCTAAAATAGTTATACTTTTTACCCCAAACTTTTTACTTTTTGGCAAACTTTATTCCTAACATTTTCATTTTTGACAAATTTTATCCCTAACTTTTTACTTTTTGGTGAATTTTATCCCCATTTTTTATGCTTATGTCAGCATGCCACATCATCAAAACTATGAAGGGTAAAATTTGTAACTTTTTAAAAAAGTTGGGGGTAAAACGCGTCAAATTAATTTGTTGGAGGTAAAATCCACCAAAAATTAAAAATTTGGGGTAAAAATTACAATTAAGCCTAATATAAACTATCCCTGCAATTTCCATGATACATTTTTTTTCTTTGAAAACATAAAGTGGTTTTGGCATTCTTAAAATGTTGTTCAGAATGACAGATGTGGTTTTGAATTTCTTCTTATCAATGCATACTGTTACAACTGGACCATCTGTTTACAAAGATACCAGACGCTCCTATACTTCTCAATTCTCGATCTATACTAAACACCTTCCCTCCAACCATACAATATCTGCTGAAAAATGCACACTGTTATTTACCTTATGCAGTATCGCAATCCAGAGGAACAAAGAGGATATAAAGGTTAGTTTTACCGCCACTAATGGCGATTTACAACAACACTTCAATTTTTAACGATTTGCTTATATGGTGTGTTGACTGTGAATTCTGAATTATTCTTTCTTCCTCTTTTACACTCTTTAATTTTTTTCCTTAAACAGAATCGCAAACCAGAGGAACAATTGGTATACAACAATTAGTTTCACCACTACAAGTGGCTGTTAACAACGGTGCTCCGATTTTTACCAATTTAAGGATCTGACATGTCAACTATGAGTTTTGAATTATTCTTTCTTCCTCTTTTTCACTTTTGTTATTTTTTTTTCCTTATGCATAATCGCAAACAAGAGGAACAAAGAAGATACAAAGGTTAGTTTTACCGCCGTAGACAGTGGTTTACAGCGGGGCTCTGATTTTTACCAATTTTCGGATTTGGCGTGTCGACTATGAATTCTGAATTACCTGCGAATTTTGAATTATTCTTTCTTTCTCTTTTTCCACTCTTTTTAATATTTTTTCCTTATGCAAAATTGTAAAAACGTGATTTGAAAGTGACCAAAGTTAAATTTATTTATATGGAACTTTTTATAATATTATTGTTTTTGTCTCTCTATGTCACATCACTCATTATTCCATGAATTTATCTTCTCCTTTTTCTTTTTTTTTTCTTCTCCCATCACTCATATTTTTTTTTTAATTTTTTTCTGCTTTTCTTGGGTTAAGATATGTATATTTATTGTTTGAATTTTTCAGTTAGTTAAGATAACTAAATACACCAATTTTATTCTTTTATATAAAACATATAAATTTATAGTTTTTTCTTCTTCTAACCAAATAATGGCTGAATGTTTTAGTAATTAACCAGAATCCAATCAGATTTTTATAAAATTTTAATTGTGATAAATTTTGTCATGTTGTAATGTGTGGTTGGTACCAATTGTATAATATTGTTTCAATTAGTATTAAGTAACTAATAATTATATTTAATTAGTAGTTATATATATTAATGATTATATTAATTTGTAAATTAAGAGACCGAATTTGTATAAATAAGTTATAAAAAAAATAATAAATACTATGTAACTATTTATAAGCAACAAGAAAGTAAATTATTTTGACCAAAACTATAATGTTGCTATAATTAGTTGAGTAGCCGATAATTCGAAATTGCATTTTTTTTTTACCCATGACATTGGTACGGAGTATCCACCAGCTTTGTTGAAGACTAATCTCTGCTGCGGAACCTGGCTGGCCACCTTTAGTGCCCCTCCCAATTACGTTTTTTCCATCTACAAGGCTCGAACTCAAGACCTTACTTAAGGGGACCGAGTCCAGTATCACTCGGACCAACGACTTGTTGATATTTGAAATTGCATTTAATTAGTATTTATATATATATATATATATTAATGATTATATTAATTATGAGATTGAATTTGATTAAATTATCAGTTATAGAAAAATAATAAATAGTTTAGTAATTAATATTAATTATAAACAGCAATTTTTTTTATACCAAAACCTAAAAATCTAGCCTTGTATGTCAATCAAATTTTTGGATAAGGTGTTATATATTTGAAAATAGAGAACTTGTATAGGTACTACATATTTTATAAATTTTCTAATTTGATAAAATATTGACACAAACTAGCTTATAATTTAGTTGTAGAGAGACACATTATTTAATTTACATAAATTAAGTTACTTGGTATCTTTTTCCTTGGCCATACATGAACCTCTTTTGGGTTTTTAAATCACTTAACTCTTCTATTTTCGGATTCGAATCTAAGAAAAGGAAAATAATGAAAAAATAGAAAATAATAATTTAAAATTAAATTATGAAAATTTTCGTTCTAATTAATATTCATATAGTACAAAAATAATAATTATTTCAAACTATATTTCATTTTGAATTTGCAATATAGTATTTTAGTTTTTTGAAGTATTTTGTATGATACTGGTTTACTCTAGCATTTCAATAAATATTTAGAAAGTTTGAGGCATATAATACTATTTAAATGGAATAGTAAAGAAAAATATTTTAAAAAATTAAATAGAATTACAATACAATTCATTCATATATGTGGTTGCTAAGAGATGATAACATACAATATACCTCTAAATTTATTTTGCAGCACATGATGGTAAAGGCAACGTGTTAGTTTTACCATTGCTCATGGTGGTTTACAACAACGCTTTTCTAAAACTTCCTTAAATAAAAAATACTAATAGTTATATTTTACAAACAAATTCACTTTAAAAGAAAAAAAGAATAATGGTTCTATGAGATATTATTGATATTGCATTTTGTAAAATTACTATTAATATAGAAAAATGATAAGTATTATTTTGACTATTGAATACTACATGGTCATCACATAAGCAAATATTAATTTATAATATTTTAAAATTCAAGTGTGAATTAAAATTTCCATGTCAATTTTTAGATTTCAATACTTCTTTCAAGTCGCATAAGTAACTTTATAATGCTTTGAAACATTAATTGGTTTGATCCAATATGAAGTTATTGCTAAATTCTTTGTAACACAATAAATGAGACACTATTAAAAATATGTAATAATATTTAAATATTCATTTTAAACTATTTTTTAAAAAGTACAATTATGAAACATAATTTGTTTCATTTATGCTTGTGTTTCCACCTATATCTTCTATATTGAACACAATCATCGTTGTTGTTTTGAAGATGTATTTGTTTATATTGTATAATTTGATTTGTGCTGATATATGCATACTTTTAATTTTTTGTTAAATTATTTACATCATTTTAAAAAGGAGCTATAGATATGCAAAAACCTATTTTTCATTTTTTTTTTATCATTAATCATCTTTTTTGTTGTGTTTAATTGTAAACCTATAGATATGTAGTAAAAAAAAATTGTAAATGTTTTTTCTTCAAAGGACGTTTACTACATAATCTAAATAATTTAGCTTATGCAAAGCTTAACGTCAGCTGCTATAAAGACTAGATAAATAAAGTTTTAAATATATTGGTTCATTTCAATTTATTATTCTATTAATGGTGTATTTAAAATTTTATGCTGACTTGAAACAAAAAAAAATGACAATTTATGCTGGTTTTAAAAATCCTAGAGACTCAATTAAAAAAATTACATGATCAAGGATCCAATTACAAATTTTTTAGTTTAGGGACCTATTTGAAAATTCTCAAATAATTCAGAACCAACCCAATAATTTAACCATAAAACAACTATAGCTCATCATTGATAACTATGCCACTATGCCCAAAAACACTAAGCACAGAATCCAAAATAAAATTTTGATTCTAAATGAAAAAACAAGAACAAACAGCCATGTATGATCTATCTATATACACATAATTGAGAAGCAGTGGCCTGATTTCTATACTGATTTTGCTCCAAATACCAAAAGCAGTAATTTTTTTTTTATCCGTAGGAATCAAAGACAATACTAAGAGGTTTACAACACTCACGCACCCTGCTCAATCAATTGAGCTAGACCCCGTAAAAGCAGTAAATATTAACATCAAATAAGAGAAGGAAAATCATAAAACAAAAGATTCAGATTGTGATGGGGGCATTTCATCCACTAAGGTGTTTACAATAATGAAGAATGAAACACTAAAAGATGAGTAGTTACTAAAATGTAGATATTGAAAAAAATTCATGTGCTTAAACTTCTAATAAGAAACACACACACGCGCGCGTGCACACACACACACACACACACACACACACACACACATATATATATATATATATATATATATATATATATATATTGTGGATTATGCTAAAAAATGTTAGATTATTGGTGTAAATAGTGCTTCAATGTAAAGATTAGTAATAAACTTACGTTGCTTAGTTCAAAGAAATCACGTTTAAAATTAACACATCAACTAATAAAATAATATATTTTAACATACTTTTTAATCATCACTAATTAAAATAAGAGAAAAATGACTATGCACTGACAGTGTAAAATAGTTTTACATTGTCATCCAATCACAACCCACCATATATGGTAAGTTTGTTGACTTTTAAAAAATTATCTTAAAAGTCATACCAACGGTGATTTGTGATTGGATGACCGTATAAAACTATTTTACACTATCAGTGCATCACCATTAAACTCTTAAAATAATTCACTTATTTAACCGCGCACCGCGCGGGTCTATATCTAGTTTAAGATAAATCTATTGGAAAGAGTTTACATTAAATTTTTTTTTCATACACATAAGGAGTCTTGTTGTATTTTATATACTCTTTCCTGGTGGTATGGATGAATTAACGTGGATTCATGGGAAGTAGGTTGAAAACTTCATCACTAAGGCAAAAAGAATGTGATATTGTGAAGAGTTGGAGCTGCAAAGCAAAACAATGATTAATCATAATGGATGTAGCTCACAAATGGATTCAGGAAAGGACGACTGAAGTTCAATTACCATTTAGATTTAGATACCACAAGTGTCTCATGTTACCAATGCTATTTCATACAAGTTTTAAGCCTGAGTTGTTCAAATCCAATGCACACGAGTAATTAAACCAGAGAAGACATACAAATGGGATACTCATACTGAACCTGAAGAGTTTCCCAATTTTGTAACTTGAGAAATTGACTTATGTCTATTGTAAGGTCCCGATCCCAAAATGACACATGCCTCGTGCTTATGCTTTTAGACATAATTGTAGCATCAAATTTAATCATCAAGATCGTGCAATATCATACATTCTGCAGTCTCCTCTTCATTATTTCACCTTCAGGATTCTCACATACGGTACCATATTCAAATAGACCTTGACATAATTTCATTAATCTAAAAATATAGTTAGATTAAAAAGTCAATATTATAATATAACTGAAGCTATTTCACCTTAAAGAGTTAATATTTATGACTGAAGCTATTTCTTCAGGTTGAGGATCTCAAGGTGATGGGTATACCAATGGTACGCATCATCAAGGAGTACAGATTCCTCATTCCCCCTAATTCCTAAACTCTTATAGAATTGAGATTATGTTCAAATTGGAAAGTAGAAAGCTGGAGAACAGCGTATAGGGATCAAATAGCAATAGAGAGGTGGAGAACAAGAGAGGGACCTATAGAATTGAGATTAGAATCAAATTGAAAATTAGAGAATTGGGGAACGCTACCATTCAAAAACCATAAATTGATAAAACTAAATCCTTTGACATAAATCTTTTGGTTGAGATATTGAAGTATTAATTAACTACAGCAAAAAGATTCCACTGAAGAGGAATTGAGACTTGAGAGGTATATCTACTGTACTAAAAAAAGCTTTATGGAAGCCCAGCAGCCCCTAATGCATTACCAAACGGTGTCCCCTGACAACATGAGCATCAAGGGTTGCATCTTCTCTGTTGACGAGCTCAAAGATACATACATCTCCCCGTTGCAGTTCATTTTCTCTTACAAACGAGGCCCAACCAGTAGAGAGATTGCCTGAACTAGTAGTAGAACATTCACGAAATACAAACTTTACCGGCCACAATTTCTTTCTAAAGTGTATCATCATCACCTTCTGGTTCATGTTTATAAAATACTTTCTGACAAAGTCCATCGGCACATGCTGCATCAAGTCATATATATCTTCATCACCATCAGAACAAAATCAAACAATTCATGAAAGAATAATAAGATAAATATCTAGGTGTATGATTGACACAATAAGGATTTCATTTTCAGTCTTCACATATTCTGAATTATAAGATGAAAAATTCCACGCCTATCAACATATTTAGGTGCTTAATATAAGTAACATATAGATATAGATAAAACCTTACCGCGTGTCTGGTTATATTTGCCGTCGATTTTATAGTTAAAGTGACCATGAAAACGGGATTTTCTGATGTGAATTTGCTAGCTCTTTTAAATGCTCTGGCTGTTAAGACCTTCAACTTGAAGCGGCTTTCCACCTGTGTAGATCTTTGACTTGAACTTCCACCTGTCCAGTTGGTGGAAGGATGCATTATGCAGTATTTTGAAAGATCAATATTTGCATTTTCACTGAATTCAGTTCTAGCTTTTCATAGAAATTACACATGTTGGATATACAAAGGTCTAATAACATGCAACTATTACTGATAAAAATCTAGAATTAGATTTACATTCAACATAAAGGATTCTCTTTTTCAACCAAGATTTGACTCATCGAAAGTGAAGAACTATAACCAATCATTGATAAATTAACAATTAAGATTGTAATTAACTGCCTACATATATAAAATAAATTATGTCATTGTTAAAATTTCAAGTGTTGATTTTCAATTAATAGCTACACTCTTCACCTTATTCTCAAAAATGGGTCCCTCATGAAGAGTTAAGTCTAATTAACTACGTCTCCTTGAACCGATTCTAAATCCCCATTGTGTAGATAAAATGGAATGATGGTTTACCTTGTGAAATGGGGCAACTTGTTTCCTCTGCACCTTGAAAGATGGAAACCTTGAAAGCAATGCCCTGGATTTTCTGGGTTAGTTCAAAAACACAAACATCCCCCACATTCAAATTGTTCTCTGATGCAAATTTCTGCCATCCCTCAGTAAGTCTAGGAGCAGAATAAATAACAGGCCAAGTATTTCCATCCAAGACCTCAAGGATGACAATTGCATGTGTTTTCTTCAAATATTTTTCTGCAAAATGCTGCGGTATTTCCTGGGATATATTTTTTTTTTTTTACAATGTAAACATATAAGAACTACGAATTATATTTCTTCTGCAACATCCTTATAAAAGAATCTGACTCATGAGAATGCATATATTTAATCAAATGCTCACCAGGTTGTATCCATTTATAAAGGATGGCTTCATGATAAGCCTGAAAGAGGGATGTTCAGATCTGAAAGCTGTCGCTTTGTTTAAAGCAGTAGAAGTTAACTGCTCCCCTTTTGGGCATTCAGTGTTAAAAATGCCTTTACCCTCATCTTCTGAAAAATTGAACATCACATGAGGGAGTTACGAAAAATTGGTATCCAAAAGCTAATTAAATCTACAGAATGATCTGACCATGACATGACTTACATACCATCTACTTCTTGCTTCATAAATTTTGCCTTTTGAGAGCTAGTACTTCTAGTTTGGACATGCTGATGCAAGTTTACCCTATTGGGGCTTTTTTCAATATTTGTAGTTAGGCCAGCTTCCATTTCCTTGGAAGGTTGAGGAGATGACACCGTGGATTTCACTCCAATCTTTTGGCAAGAAAATTGCTCACCCAAAATTTCAATAGAATCGTCACTACTCTCCACAAGGTTGTCCTCTCCTTCATGAGTACCATGGGATGGATAGTCTATTTCAACGGCACTGTGATCAAATATGTGCACATCAAAATGAGAAGTTCCCTCATATTCAAAGAACAGCAAGTGCCCATGATCTAGAGAATAGTATGTGGCAAACTCTTTCCAACCCTTTTGAAACCAAATGTCAGCATCATGCTTGGTCCAATATGCTTTCCATTCAGTGCCATCTGGAGGCTTGAGAAACACCGGGTTTGACATTCCATCTCCATATTTTCTAGTGAAATCTTTTGGGAGCTTCTGCAAAGACTCTGTTGTTAGCATTCACAAGCATAAAAGAGAAACATAAACCCCAAATAGCTATCTTATGAATTGAAATATATGAAATGGAGAAGTTTGTGTATATTGCATGAAGTGGCAGTTTAGTAGAGTCATTTGAGGAGCCAAATATGGTGCTAAAGATGAACAATTAATATCAAGTTCACTGAAACAATAAGTAAGAAAGTAATGATGCTTACAAGTAATCCTAATCCATGTTCAAGACTTGTTCTTGGGATAATCTTAAAGAAATGAACTGCGGTGGGCAAGGGATGCTTATTGCGTGCAGAAGTCATGTTCAGATGAGATGTGAGGGTCAAAACAAAATGGGATTTCTGACTCAACAATTGCAACAAAATGAGATAAGAAACAATGCTGGCTGCTAAGATGATGAAATATTTACCTATAGCATGATCTCCTAGAAGAATGAAACGCCACAATTAAGTTCAAAACTTGTGAGAGCCTCGAATGTTGATCTCCACATTTATAAGGGATGAACTGTCACTTTGGTCCCCGAAAGTGTAATCCACTGTTACTTAAGTCTATGAAACTGTCACTTTAGTCCCTGAATGTGCAATTTGTCTGTCACTTTAGTCCTTTTGATAAAAAAATTTCTTTAAAATTAACGTTAATTTTAAAGAAATTTTTTTTATCAAAAAGACTAAAGTGACAGACAAATTGCACTTTTAAGGACTAAAGTGACAGTTTCATACTTTCAGGGACTTAAGTGACAGTGGATTACACTTTCAGGTACTAAAAAGGTAGTTTACCACATTTATAAGCGTAGTCAGAGTCATTTTTATTATATTTTTTATATAATATTTTTTAATTAAATCTTATACTAATATTTTGAAATGGTTATAATTAATTCTAAAAAATTTTGTTAATAAAATTAAAAATTAATTATTTAATGGATTTAAATTATCAACACTGAACTTTGTTTGGATATTTTTTTAAAGAAAAAAAAATAGAGAAATAAAAAATGTCAAAATAAAGAAAATACATTAAAAAAGCCTTCTAATATAAACTTTTATTAAATAAAAAATAATATATATATATATATATATATATATATAAATACAAAAGAAACAAAATAATGAAAAATGAAGAAAATGAATATATTATTGAAATTAAAAATACAAATTACTAGTAAAAATGAAAAGAAAATATAGATGGAAATAATGAGGCAGGCTGTTCTTCCGTGATGCCCCATGCTACATTAGCCAACCAAAGGTAAAAAATTCATAGAAATTAAAAGTTGAAATGACAATCCAAAACACCACGACTCTCCATTGACACATGCACAAACCCTATGCAACAAGTCTCATTACCTGAACATGCCTATTGCTTTTGATTACCATACATGTTTATCTCCACCACTAGTAGTGGGCTATAAATGTGCATTTTGGATGATTGATAAGGTGGTACTATAAATTACACAAATATATTTAAGGGTCTTGCAATTAAAATTAAGTATTTAGTGTGGAATTCATAGGAGAACGCAAAAAAAATCATGGGCAGCGCAATTTTCTGCTTCCCAATAAAAATTTTCTCCTTTTAATTCCTTAACCAGTGCCCTTATGGCACTGGTTAGCATTTGCCTATATTTAAACTATCCATGCATCATAAAAGATGCTACCAATTTTCCTAAGCATATAAACATGTTTCTTGCAATACCAATGAGTTAAAATTGATAAAAAAAAAAAAATAGTGCAATGTTTTCTACTGTATGTTACATGAACTTAGTATAAGAACAAATTAAAAAAAATACAAAAATCAAGTAAAGAAAACAGCCATGATTTTGGTCCCTAATTTCAACCCATGGATACAAAAAAGTAAAATTCTTTGAATAGAAAAGAAAAAAAGAAAAATGTACTGAAAGAACTAATTTATTGGATTCTTAAAAGTTAGAAAATTAAAATAGAACATTAAGTAAAATATGAAAATAACTTGACACTGTGATTATTGAAGTTTGGGATAGTTTCAAATAAGTTTAAACTTGTAAATTTTCAAAATAATAAAATGCAACATTAGAAAATTTATTTTTTAGGACTAAATTATTTTTTGCATCCAAATTTGATATAAAAAACATGGATAAAACAAGTGTAATTTTTGGGAGTTTTTTTTTTTCTTTTTGGCAAAACAGAAAATTAAATTAAGTAAAAGAGAAAAGAAGACAAGAAAACTTGGGGGGACCAAACCAAAACCCATGAGAATTAAAACAAGATGCACTATAGCTAAGTGGACCTAAGCTATTGCTAAAGAATTCCTCCAAACAAAAGGAGCAGCAGGGCATCACTAAGATGAAGTGAGATGCTGTATACAACTGAAAAGACTGTCTGAGAGTAGAACATGATGAGCCATGTGAAAGCCAAAAACACCAACTGAAAGGGGAGAAGCTCCCTAAAAACTACCATGTTGGCGCAAGAAGATGCACAGCTGCAATCCCAATTGCAGTAACAGAATATGCAATCCCCACTAGATAAAAAGTAGACTTAGAAAGATCCACTTCCCTTGCTATCCAGCAGTGTGATTTCATGATGCATTATGATGCATTACTTGTAGAATTGGCCTGCAAACGGGTGCTTTTGGTAACAACAAGTTTTTTATTTTTTGCTGTCTTCTTTCGTTGCCTTGTGGGAAGAGCCATTGTGAGGTTGTTTTCTGTGACTGCAGAGTTGTTATTGTTTGTTGTCATATCTGGTTCACCATCCTCAATTTCTCCCCAAAAAGATGATAGGATTTGAAGATCTTTATGAACAACTTCTGGAAAAGACGATTCAACAACATCCTTCCTCTCTGATTTTCCCAGATTTTGTTTTTGAGGCTTGGAGGTAACTAAATGGAGAATTTGAGCGTTTCCACACACATCCTCCATGTTGTCCGGATTAGATATATCATCTTCTGAATCTTTATCCATCATATCTACCCAAGACTTGGACAGTGTTCTGGTGTCCTTTTGAACTAAAGGTTGCAAATTGTAGTCTTGTAAAGAAACGTCGATTGAAAATTCAGTTGCTGTATGAGGATCAACTGTATTGCCTTGCATTTCTCCTAAGTTAACTTGAATACCCGAGTTTGATGGAACTACATCAGTGCTGTCATTGAAAACTTCCATAGACTTGGGAGCAGGCTGATTCTCTGGTTCATTAATTTGCTCTATGTCAAAGACAATATTCTTTGGGGAATTTTGTCGAGCAGCTGAGGGGTCAGTTTGATCTTCTTGTTCCTTTGGTCCGCTGGAAAGAGTAGCCTTACCAGTTGAGTTGCCCAAATTTGGGGCTTCACTACCAGGATGTAAAGGTTGATTCCCATTAACTGTCTTTTGTTTTTTATGGATATTTTCTTTCTTACACTGCTCCAAACCATGCCCAACAATTTTGCAGACAGAGCAAAAGGGGGGGAGCTTCTCATATTGAATGCCAACAAAGAAAGCAAATGCTTCCCTCTCCACCATAATTTCAGAGGGAAGTTTCGTGGATAGATCCATATCAACAAGAATACGAGCGAAATGCCCCAATTTTCTGCTTTTAGTAGCTTCATCAAGAGCTATAGGGGTTCCTACACCACTGGCTATTTCAAATAAAATCCTTGATCTCCAGTATTCTTGACGAAGATCAAAGATTCTAATCCAAACCTGGGCATGTGTTTGCTTTATAGAGTGCGGATTAAAATCTAGACTCCACTGGTAGAGGCGTAGCAACCCTGGTTGAAGATTCCAGGCTCCCACTATCCAGACACTCCTCAAGTCTTCTACAGAAGCAAAGACGAATTCATAGTATCCTCTCCCTAGGGGAATCAGTTTCTAGCTACCTATTGGCTTCCAAAGCTTCAACAACTTTTCCCTAAGTTCCAGAGAAGAAACAAGTTTGGAACCTTTAGCCAAAATCAACCGTCCATGGAGGTTGTTTTTGCAACTTTGGAGGCCCTGTTGGTACTCCTCCTCTGAAATTTTTATTGAGATAGCATCTCCTTTAACACAAGGTTTGGGTAGTTGGCTCCAAGGAGTGTCACACGAATTGGATAAAGCTTGGACAAAAGATTTTCGTATGACAGGGGAAGTTTTAGGTGGGTCAATGGGTCTTGGAGAATCTGAAGCTTGACAGAGGAATGACCAAGGACAAACAGCGGCGGTGGCCGCCATGTTTCAAGGGGAACCCCAGCAGAGGAGGTTTCTCCAGGTTAGTTAATTACAGTATGTCAAATTTGCTTCACTTGAGTCCACCATTTCCCAAATTCCCAAACACTACTCATAAAGTGAAACCTCTGTTACTTGTTATTCTTTTGTTTTTTTTTTTTTTGGGAGTTAGAATTATAAAGAAGGGTAACAATATATTACTATCCCAATAACACTATATTAAGAAACTTCATAGAAAGTTTGGCAATTATATATGATTCTAAGTTAGTGAGCATCCCCTAATGATGCTAACTCTGCATATACCATGCATTAAGAAATTCCCAAGCAAATCAAATATATCTCTCTCTCTCTTTTCAAAAAATGATATAAATGACTTTATGCTATTTCCTAGTTACTCCAAAAGCATGAAAGGAAGAAACTTTGTACATATTTAGGGGTTAAGCCATGCAAGATAAACACAAAGAACTTGTTGTAGAATCACTAACACACAAACTACGCTCTGCGAAAACCTTCCACTCACATACAATAAGAAGTAGAATAAAAATGTTCATGCATTTGTATGTATATAATGTGACAACATTCTCTAACTCAGTAAAACTTCTAATAAAAATTAAAATGTGCGTAGAGAAAGAGGAGATGAAGGAAATAATGTTTTTTTTTTTTAATTACAAGCTTTCCATCTTGAAGTGTTGTAGTACCTCCTTTTTTAAATATAAGATTCTTTTAACTAATTCACACTCTTTAAGAAATTTAGTTAATTTAGTTAGTAGTATTAAATTTATTAGCTATTTATATTATTCTTCTAAAATTACCCTTAAAATATATTATTGGAACTCATCATCACTCTCTTTCCACTTAATTACTTCCTACCTAATTAATTAATGTGTGTCAGTCTTCTTCTCCAATCCTTATAAGAGAGATAATGTATTTAATTCATAGTATTTATTATAAAGTAATTAAGGGTATTTTTTTAAGCAAGAAAGACAAGCTAAAGCATCAAGATAGGAAACATAATCCCAACTAGGTTGGCACCATAATCCCTATCAATCCCCTGCTAAGGAAGTCTAACTTTATTAAGAATAAGAAAAAACAATACAAAAGCAATCAACAGGGACAAAAAGCACCCTGTAAATGTTCAACAAAATCTATAATTAGGAAGAAAATTCCTATCTCTAAAAAATTCATTCTTCAAAAAATCAGGAAGAAAATCCCACCAAATGAATCCAGAAGTCTGTACTCCGTAATTTGCTAGCTTGTCCGCACAACAATTACCTTCACGATAAATATGTGAGACTACAAAAGACATGGTTCGTGTCAAATGGAGACAATTCTGCCAGCGAGTACTAAGATGCCAGGGAACAATTGAACTAGATTTGAAAGCTGCTACTACAAGGCTCGAATCACACTCCAACCACAGTTTAGTCCAACCTCGATATGATGCTGTTTCAATAGCAGTGATGGCTCCACAAAGTTCTGCACAAAGTACTGAGGTGAGTCCCAAATTCATGGAAAAACAGCCCACTATACTGCCACGATAATTTCTATAAATCCCACCGCAAGCTGCAGTGCTAGGGGAGCCCCTTGCAGCACCATCCGTATTACACTTGATTAGGGGTGTTCAAATTAGTTGGTTATAAAACCAGTTAAGCATAACTGTACATAACTAGTTATAAAATATCTAGTTAGCTAAAACTAGTTATAAAATATAACTGTTTTATTGATTAAGTTAAATTTTAAAACTAGTTAAAATATATTTAGTTAGCTAAAACTAGTTATAAAAATATAACTAGTTATAAAAGATATATCTGTTTTATAAACAAGATTCTCTCGGTTCCTGGTAATTTATCCAACTTCAAGCGTCATCTAGCTGCTGCAAACCCCCTCAAGGCTTTTGGTGTCTCCTTCCTACGTTTGATTTGTAATTTATTCAAATCTTCATTATTTTATTAATGCATCTTCATTATTTAAAACCTTTTCTTTTTAACATGTTTATCAAATTGTATTTATGATAATAGTTTCTTACCGCATCTTCACAAATATAATTAAAACTATTTATAAATTTATGACAGCCTTCGTAATATTATAAAATGTTTTAATGAAGGTTTTAAGATGCACTGACACGTTATCGTTTAAGATGTACTGAAATATTTACACTTAATTATCCTTTTATTTTCACGCTCTCTCTCTTTATGTAAATATGAGAAATACTTTTTTATTTTCGTTAAATCCATTCACCTACTTTCAGACATTTCTTCAATAATTTATATTGTTAAATTTCAGATACTATTAGGTCAAGATGTATTTATATATTGTTAAAAGGCAAATTCATTTAAAAATATTATTAGTTTTAAATTTTATTTTTTTTAAATTGGTTAAATAATTATTTATGTAACAAACTATTTATCCATAACTGGTTTTTGATATAACCGGTTATATAACTAGTTATATATTCATAACCAATTATATAACTAGTTTTTAAAAATAATAACCAGTTATATCAAACTATAACTAGTTATACAAAACTAGTTATAGTTATGATTATAATAACCACTTATAATTTAGTTATTTAATAGTTATAGTTATGGTTATTTGAATAACCAAACCATGAACACCCCTACACTTGATCCAGCCACATGAAGGGGGCACCAAAAAACTTCTTTAATAACGGGGGCTTTACTTGGATGGATAGTAACCTTGAAGTTCTTGAGAATGACAAATTCGTCAATGGAATTATGCATAGAACCCAGTGATGTATTCCCTGAAAGAGAGACTGCTGCAATAATCCTATTGATAATGCTAGATTTGGAAATCGGGCCATGCTGAAACCTGGATTGGTTTCTACTAATCCAAATGAACCACACCGTATTAAGGATGGTAGCAACAAAAACATCTCGAACCTGCTTGCTCCTTGCACTACTACAAGCCTTCAACAAGGCAGATGGGGAAGAAGTATCGATGTTGCACCGAAGCATACTCCCCAGCAAGCACCAAAGTTCAACTGCCAAGGGACAAGATAAGAAAATATGAGATGTTGACTCCATGTTAGAGTCACACTGGTCACATCTAGACACTATGATACAGCCTCTCCTCATTAAATTATCGTCTGTTGGCAGCTTGCCATGCATCCATCTCCAGAATAACAATGACTTAGATGGAGGAACTGCAGGTCTCCAAATAAGTTTACACCAAGAGTGTTGAGGCATAGCTGGCTGAATAAAAAGGAAAGCATCTTTGAAAGACATCTCTCCAGAATCCGAGTGACACCAAACCTTACGGTCAATAGTAGGCAAAATTGGGAGGGACATCTCCTTAATTCGGTCAACTAACTCACTGAAGTAATCCACAAAATAAGTTGGGAACGCCCATTTCTGATCCACAATAAAATCTGCAACTTTTGCTTGTAAAAGTGGACCATAATGAAAGGGAATGTTTAGCGTCTCTGTTAACATGTGGTCCTTCCAAAACTCAATAGATTTACCATCTCCCACCAACCAACGAGAGTTAGTCTCAACTGTCTGCAGAAAAGAGTATATCCCTGGCCAAATAGATGAGTTACATACGCTGTTTTTAGCTTACCCCCTGTAAAGAATCTAGCTCGCGCCAATTGAACCCACTGCAAGTTAGTGCAAGCAAAAGTCCAGCTAAGTTTGAGCATTGCAGCTTGATTAATCTTCCTCAAAGGTCTAATGCCCAAGCCACCCTCCAAAGTAGGCTGACACACTTTACTCCAAGATACAGTAACAAGTTTCCTTGTGAATATGTCCCCACTCCAAATAAAGTTACGAATCCACTTATCAAGAGTCTTCAAAAGCGCAACTGGCCCAAGAATATATATGAAAAGAGTAGATTAACATACCTTGGATCACAGATTTAACAAGCTGGACACGTCCCATAATTGAGAGCATCATACCTTTCCAAGTTGCTAATCTATTTATAATATATACTGCTATGGGAGAATTTTCAATTCTCATTTCGTGCCACATCAGCAATTTGGAATAGCTGTCAACATGGAACATATTTGAGCAATCATTTACAACCATTAAGGGGATAAATGAATAATTAATTGCTAATCAACAGTTTTAGAAATGAATAGCTGACAACAATTACTCTTCACGTTCCCCTTCTATTACGTTTCTTCTCTGATGGATGCTTTACAATAACCTTGCGTTTCCCCTCTTGTAGTTGCTCTACTTTTATTGCCCTGAACTGACCATGTTTGTTGGGTTACACAATCCAGTCCCGCTTTGTAATCTTTCCACTGATGGATTTTTCTACCAAAATTACAAGGTTTGATAATTCTGAAAGTTGTATTTCATCATGCCACTGATGAAGTGAATATATTGACAAGATTCTCCTCTACTGAATGTTCTACACATTCCACCCTCTCAATATCCATCAGCCTACACTTTATGTGGTATTCATTCTCCCCTTCCGTGAATGCTCTAAACCACAATTCTCATCAAACGCCTCATCAATCAGAAACCAAAGGTGATATACGTTCTTTCTCTTATTTCAATCTTCATTATTTTTTCCTGACCCATAATTTGGAGACTCTTTTGTAAAAAAAATGTTTTTGCTTTTGATTTTCTTCATTTTCCATAACAAAATCTGAGAGCTGTGGAGGCCATCAAATTTTGGACACATGAGGATGAAGATGAATCTGCTAAAGTACATGGGAATGATGTTTTAGACGTGAATGCCCCAAAAGATGGTGTTAAAGAATGGCCTGCACATAAGCAGTTTTTTTTTTTTCTTTTGTCACGTAGCAGCCTTATGATAATCCAATGAACAAGTCTAAAATTCATCAGTTTGACAAAAAAACTAAAGTGGTGAAGGCAAAACAGTCACAACTGAATCGCATGTGTAGATTTCTCAAATTAAGTCTCTTAAGAGGTGACAGTAGAGAATTTTAAAGTATTGTGGATGAGAAAATAATAAAAGAGATTAAACCTCTGCAGCAAGCATTCAGCAAGCTGGAACAGTGATCTGCAAGTCAAGTGATTTTTTTTTTCAGTAACATCTCATGAAATTTGAACAAATTTTGAAAAAATACATAAGCAATCTAAATGACAGTAATGTGAATATTGCTTTTTTGATACATTCAAAACAAATAAATATCCTTATTCCTGATTTTATATTATTCGGCATTTTTTATTTATGATATAAATTTAATCATATTATAAATATCATTATTAATTATAACATAAATAATATATAATAAATGTTCTTACCAAAATTGGTAAGTCCTCCGGTGCGGTGGCTTCGCCAGAATCTCCTCAATGGACGGTGGGGGGTGTACCTGCAAAGACACTCTGACGCTCAAGTTAGAGGCGCAGAGGTAGGAGACAAGTATCACGATTGAGATTAGAGTTTCGTACCTCGATTGGGATGGGTTGCTCTGTTTTTATAGAGTGTAAAGGGATAGATTTGATAGGGTTATTTTCCTATCAAATCTCCTCAAATCTTGTGATGAAGATAGAGATAATTCTATTTTCTATCCTTATCTTATGACCTGATCTATCTTATCATATAATAAAAACTGTTCTTTCCGTTATTATTCTTCGAGTCCGAGTGAGTTACTACTCGGCCAGCTCGACTACTCGGTGGAGTGTCGAGTCCGAGTAGTACACATGCCCCCAAGCTCTGAAGCAATGTAGGAGCTTAAGTAGGGTTGTACCAATTTCGGATTTTGCTTGGCCGAGGCGAGTTTACTCGTTCCATTTGGACGGGTCCGAGTTTGGTTCTCGAAGCGTCACGTCATTTGGTGATGGTGTCGTTTCAGACTTATAGAAGTTGTAACGATTCCCAAGGGCGGCGACAATGATTGTTTTTGAATTTTGAAAAGATCTAGGGATTCCCAAAGGTCTCAAGCCTTCCTAGTCGTTGATTGGCCTGGTGAGGGGTCTTGATCCAACGGTTCGGACCATTTCGCCTTTTCGCATTTGAAACGCTTGGGGCCCTATATAAAGGGCACTGTTGACACCGGTGTTCACTTTCTTCTACGTGTTTTATTTTTCTGGCAAGATTTCTCTTCCTTCTGCCATTTTGTCCTCCTTCTAGGTTTTTCTTTTTCCTTGTTTAGGTACGCCCTTCTCCTCTCCATTTCTCTTCTTTGTTATTCTAGAATGTCTTCTTTTTCCGGGGATTCGGGGCATTCCGACGGAGGTCGTATGCTTGTGCCGGAGGTTCGCCTCATCGGAGAGGGTTCCGATGGCGGTTCTCCTTTGCACCGCTCTAATTCTGGTGGAATTAGTGATGGTGCGTCAGCGGCAAATGTTGCTGTCGTGGGTGTCGGGGTGGTTCGTCCATCCGTCGACCCTGCATAGGTACCTTTGGTCGCTCCTATAAGGGGGGTGGTGGTTCTAGATGATTCCGAGGCTACTGAGGATCGTCCTCTTGAGACTCGGCGTGGTTGACTTCCTTTTCCGCCCACTCACCCCCAGCCTATAGAGCCTAATGGTAACAAAAAGGTTTATCCCCCTGTTACTGCTTCCGGTTATTCCTGGTAGCCGGGGAGGTGGGTGCGTATGCCTCTCGGTATCAGACCGAGGAGGCTTTGTCTACCCTTCTTGAAACTATTGATTTGTGTCATTCGGAAAGGCCGGGTATGGTCCATGCCGAGCCCTGTGGGACTGATGATCGAGTCTTCATGTCTGCTGTCCCGCACCAACCTCATTTTACTTTTTTGTAAGAAGCTTTATTCTTGGTTCTCGGCATCACATTGTCGTTTGATCAGTTCAAAGCTGACGTTCTTCGGGCATTGAATGTCGCTCCTACGTAGTTGCATCCGAATTCCTAGGCTTCGCTACAGGCTTTCCGGGTGCTCTGCAGTAAATTTTTTATTACTCCTACTGCTCCCAAATTCTTGTATCATTACAAAGTTAAAGAGAGTTAGAAGGGCGGCTGGGTCTCCCTGACCAAGATTCCTGGTCGGTCCATCCTTAGTCCATATACCTCCTCTTGGAAAAATTTCAAGAGTGGTTTCTTTCGTGTCCGACCGGGTCCGGAAGGGGAGGTCGAGTTTTTTGATAGTCGTGGGAGGCCGAGGTTCCCTCTTGTCTTGGCAGGTTGTGGACATGTCTCCTGAAGATCAGGATGACATGGTTACACTGTGCAATCTGTCGCGTTCCCTATCTTGTAAGACGGTTGTGGGGATTCCTACTTCTCGGACTCCGAGAGAGGACTGGGACGGTGAGTATCTTCTTTTTATTCGGTCTTCCTTCTTTTACTTTGTTTTTTACTGATGTTTGCTTCTTTTGCAGCTGTGATGGGGAAATTCGACTATAAGACGGCCAAGAAGCAGAGGCTAGAGAAGCTGAAGAGCAAGGAGCCTGCCGCTGAGGCTATCCGAGTTGCTCCATCTGTTCCTTCTCCTCCTCCTCCTCCTCCTCCTCCTCCTCCTTCTCCGAAGAGAGATCAAAGAGAGGTTGTTATGGGGGGATGGCCCTTCCAAGAATTCAAAGCCGAGCCCACCTGGTGCTCAAGCTGCGGGTTCTGTTGTTGAGAGACATCTGGCCTTTCTTTCTATGAAAGATGGGCGGACTTCGCTTTGGGGGAAGGATTTCAACCCCGGGGCTCTCATCTGTGCCAACAATCTCGGTCAAGCCGATCGGGATATGTTGAGGGATACTGGGCCCGCTGCTCTCTATGGAGGCTGTTTGTCGCTTCCAGGCTCGTCCATGGGCCATTACTCAGTATTGGGCCGAGGAGTTCGACCGTGGCCACCGGGAGCTGGCCATGGTGAAAGAGGCTGCCGCTAAAGCTGAGCAGGCCTTGGTGGAGACTACCCGGGCCAACGAGACTCTTCTTCAATTTGCTGAAGAGTCTCGAAGGTCCCAGGAGGGGGTGGAGGCTAAGTTAAAGGAAGCTGAAGGTCGTGAGGAAGATTTAAAGCTTTCCTTAGCTGCATCCGAGAACTTGACCTGGGAGTTGCAGGCTGAGGTGGATAGGCTTATTCTCGAGCTTGCTCAGGCAAAGACTGAGGCCATCGAATCTGAGGCTAAGCTTAAAGCCGATTTAGGCGAGGCCTTAGATGAAATCGTTACGACCCATGAGGCCGGGTTCAGCAAGGCACTTCGCCAGGTTCGTTATTTCTTCAAGGATGCCGACACTTCTCTTTTTGATGTTGATAAGGATATCAATAAAGAGGGACAGTTGGTGGAGGAGTCTGCTCTTGAGGGTGAGGATGCTCCTGGCTGTTCTACTCAGGAGGGGGGAGATGCTCCAGGCGGCCTTATTCAGCCTGCTACTTAGTCTTAGTAGATTTTCTCTTTTCTTGTAAGGCTCGTACCCGGCCTACCGGATAGGGTGTTTAATGAATTTTCTTCATTATTTGTTTTTGTATCCTTGCTTTTCGTATCCTCGCTTTTCGTATTCTTGTGAAGGTCTAGGCGGTTTTTTTGCTAACTCGCTTTTTGTATCCTTATAAAGGTCTACGCGGTGTATCCTTATAAAGGTCTACGTGGTTAAGTCTGACTCGCTTTTTGTATCCTTATAAAGGTCTACGTGGTTAGTTTGTAGTTTGGTCATTCTCCTTTCGGAATGCCGAGTATTGCTTTGGTATTTAATGCCGGTATCCGATTGGTCTACTCGGTCAAATATAAATAGATAACTTGAAGAAAGGAGTTTTATTAATAAGAGAAATTGGGTGTGCCTCATTAAAACCTCTTTGACAAAAATCCTCTTAGGAAAAAATGTCAAAGTAGGAAAAAGAGTACATCACCACTTACAATTTTTCTAACTGTAGTAAAACTTTAGGTGTGTTGCGTTCCAAGTTCGGGAGATGGTTTTGCCAGATGGATGCTCCAATCGGTAGGCTCCATTTCCCAGCGACTCGATTACTCTGACGGGGCCTTCCCAGTTGGCTATCAATTTACCTTCTCCTATAGCTTTTCTAGCTTTCTCGCACTTTCTCCAAACCAGATCTCCAACTTCGAAGTTTCTTGGTCTGACCTTGGTGTTATACCTCTTCTAGGCTCTTCTTTTACAGGCCTCTGTTCTGATTCGGACCTCATTGAGGGTATCTTCGGTCATGTCGAGTGCATGCCTTAGTAATTGATCGTTGTTTACCTGGACGAAATTTGCTCTTCGTAGGGAGGGTTCCCCGACTTCTACTGGTATCATGGCGTTTGATCCATATGAGAGTCTGAAAGGGGTTTCTCCCGTTGTTGATTGTGGTGTGCAGCGATATGCCTAAAGGATTGCGGGAAGTTCTTTGGTCCAACTTCCTTTAGCGTCGCCTACTCGCTTCTTCAGTTCTCCGAGTATCACTTTATTTGCGGCTTCAGTTTATCCGTTGATCTGCGGATGTTCCACTGAGGTCACTCGGTGCCGAATCTCTAGGTCTTTGAAAAATTCCTCCAGGTTCTTTTTGGTGAACTGTCTACCGTTGTCGGATATTACCGAGTGAGGGATGCCGAATCGGCATATGATATTTTTCCATATGAATTTTTTCACATTGTGGGCGGTGATGGTTGCCAAGGGTTCGGCTTCGATCCACTTTGTGAAGTAGTCAATTCCGACGAGGAGGAACTTCACTTGTCCTTTAGCAAGTGGAAAAGGGCCTAATATGTCTACTCCCCACATGGCGAAGGGCCATGGTGCTATGATATTGTGCAACTCTTCTGCTGGTAGGTGGGATATGTTTCCATATTTTTGGCATTCTTGACATTTTTTCATGTATTCGGTGCAGTCGCGGCACATTGTTGGCCAGTAGTATCCGACTCTTAGGATTCGAGCAGCCATGGCCTTTCCTCCTGAGTGCATTCCGCATATTCCTTTATGCATCTCGTTTACCACGTATTCGGCTTGAATCTTCATGACATATTTCAGTAGTGGTGCAGTGAAGCCTTTCCTATAAAGGTCTTCTCCCTCTAT
The DNA here is from genome assembly GCA_026413185.1 of Pueraria montana var. lobata. Lineage (NCBI taxonomy): Eukaryota > Viridiplantae > Streptophyta > Magnoliopsida > Fabales > Fabaceae > Pueraria > Pueraria montana. The sequence goes on along the minus strand of CM048651.1, from coordinate 15,069,464 downwards.
GACATAGTAACTGGCCCTTCTTCTGATTTTTCTAGCTTCTTCTCGATTTTCTGGGAGGGTTCCTTTCTTCAGAAAGTTCCATATCTCAGTCATCCATTCTCTGTCTGTCGTGTTGATACTAGAGACAATTTTGTCAATACTCGGAGCGGATATTGTTTCCTGTATGACAGTTTGGTGTTGGCCTTTCTTCTTTGTACTTGCCAACTTTGATAGCAGGTCGACCCTTCATTCTGTTCTCTCAAAATGTGGTTGAGTTAGAAATTAATGAACTCGTCCTTCAACTGGGAGGCCAGGTGGTAATATCTTGTCATCTGGGGGTCCTTTGTTTGATAGGATCCATCCATTTGCCCAGTGACTAATTTTGAATCGCTCCAGCATCTAAGGTGTTTCGCCCCCACTTCCTTAGCGAGTTTCAGTCCTGCTAGTAAGGCTTCATACTCGGCTTCATTGTTGGATGCATCGAAGTCAAATCTGAGTGATTGTTCTAGGATAATCCCTTCAGGGCTTTCAATTATGACTCCTGCTCCGCTGCCTTTTTTGTTTGAGGAACCATCCACGTAAAGGGTCCACCATGGGAAGGGTGCCTCTTCTACTGGTGCTAGCTCAGCAATAAAGTCGGCTAGGCACTGTGCTTTGATAGGTCCTCTCGGTTCATACTTGATGTCGAACTCAGATAATTCAACTGACCATGCGATCATTCTTTCGGCTAGTTCTGGTTTCCTCAGTATTTGTCGTGTTGGGTGGTCTGTTTGTACTACTATTTGGTGGCTTTGAAAGTATGGTCGTAGCCGTCGTACTGAGGTGACCAGGGCTAGTGCTAGCTTTTCTATCATTTGGTATCTGGTTTCTGCATCTTTCAACACTCAGCTTATGTAGTAGACTGGCTTTTGCGTATTATTTTCTTCTTGAATGATGACCGAACTGATTGTGTCTCCCGAGACGGCTAGGTATAATACTAAGTCCTTGCTGGGTTCAGGTCGCGTTAGAATTGGTGGTGATGAGAGTAGTGTTTTTATCTTTAGAAAGTTTACTTCACACTCTTCATTCCATCCGAAAACCTGTTGTTTCTTGAGCAATTGAAAAAAGGGTCTGGCTACTTCTGCTACTTTCGGCAAGAAACGGGATAGGGATGCCAGTCTTCCAGTTAGCTGTTGTACTTCCTTTATGTTGCTCGGACTTCTCATGCCTATGATAGCTGCACTTTTCTCCGGATTGGCTTCTATGCCCCTGTGGGTGAGCATGAATCCTAAGAATTTTCCGCCATGCACTCTGAACACACATTTCTCAGGATTTAGGCTCATATTATGTTTTCTGATCTCGCCAAAAATTTCGGCCAAGTCTCCTGAGTGTGATTTTGGTTCTCTGCTTTTAACCACCATATCGTCGACGTAGACTTCCAGGTTTTGGCCGAGTTGGTCTGTGAAAATCTTGTCCATCAGACGTTGGTATGTTGCTCCTGCATTCTTCAGCCCGAATGGCATTATCGTGTAACAGTAATTGGCCGTCTCAGTTATGAACGTCATTTTTTCCTCATTCGGTGGGTACATTAGTATCTGGTTGTACCCGGAGTATGCATCCAAAAAACTCAAGATTGGATAGCCAGCTGCTCCATCTACTAACTTGTCTATGCTTGGTAACGGGTATGAGTCTTTTGGACATGCTTTCTTAAGATCTGTGTAGTCAGTACACATCCTCCATTTTTCGTTTGCCTTCTTTACCATCACCACATTTGCAAGCATGTGGTGTATTGTACTTCTCTTATGAAGCCGGCGCTGAGTAGCTTTTCAGTTTCTTTGACCGCTTTTCCTCTTTCGGCCCCGAGCTTTCTTTTCTTTTGGGAGATTGGCTTAGCCTCTGGACAAATGGCAAGCTTGTGGCAATGGAAGCTCGGGTCGATTCCGGGCATGTCGGCGGCTGACCATGCAAACAAGTCGGGGATGTTTAACAGGACTTTGGCGATTTCTTTTTCAGTCTCGTTTGCTAGCCGAGTCCCGAGTTTTGTGCATTGCCTTGGTTCTCTTCCTATTTGGAAGGATTTTACCTCCTCTGTAGGCTCTGCTCTCGGTTCAGCCTCGCTGGGGTCGAGATCGGCCTCCTCTATTGGTGTTACGAGTGAGGCGCATGCTACGTGTTTTACTGTCAGTTCTTGGACCTTTTTGCCGCTGGCTATCTTTAGACTTTCTAAGTAGCATTCGCGGGCTACCTCCTGATCAGCTTTGACTGTCACTATCTTCCCTTCTGAATTTGGAAATTTCATTGCCAGATGTGGAGTTGAGATTATTGCCCCTGGTTTGTTAAGTACCGGCCTACCTATGAGAATGTTGTATGAAGTGAGGGCGTTGACTAAGAGGTACCTGACCGTGATAGTTTTGGACCCCATCTCATCTCCAAAGGTAGTGCGGAGGTCAATGTAGCCTCTGGTATCGACCTTTTCGCCTGCAAAAATGACTAATTGCTCGGTGTACGGTTGTATCTTACTTTCAGGGATGTCTAGCTGTTGGAAAGTGGACCAGTACAGGATATCCACCGAGCTGCCTTGGTCGACTAAGACTTTGCACACCAACCAGTTTGCGACCTCAATTTTGACCACCACCGGGTCATCATGATTGGGTTCTATGCCTTCAAAATCTGCGTCTGTGAAAGTTATAGGGGCATTTTCCTGTGTATTCTAGGGCCTGTTGAAGCTGAGTTGATTGATCAGAGGCTGCGTAGGTGTCTATTCCTTGCCGAGCTCGAGCTTCCTCCTCCAGCGAATCCTCCTGCTATGGTGTTGATAACACCTCGAAGTCGAGCTCCTGGAGGTTTAGTCTGTTGCTCATGGCGGGGTTCTTCCGTGCGTTTGGTTTTTCTATCACGATCGTCTTCCTTGTCCCGGATTCATTCTCGCTCGGACTTTCGGCTGTCGTCTCGGACGAAGCATCGTAATTTGCCTTGTTGGATAAGTTTTTCAATCTTATCTTTCAAGGTGGTGCAATCCTCTGTGGTGTGTCCGTGCACTCGATGGTATCTGCAAAACTTAGACCTATCTGCTTTCTCTGGGGAGCGATTCTGAGTAGGCAGGCTTATCAGCTCGGCGCTGCAGGCTTCTTCCAGAACTCGTGCTCTGCTATCTGTTAGAGGGGTATAATGGGTAAACCTTGCACGAGGTGGTCTGTCGCTTCTAGGTTTGCTACTCCGGTCTCGGCTTGTTCCTGGTTTCTCTCGTTCTTCCTATTTTTTATAGGACTTGCCCCTTACTCGTTCCTTGAACTTGGTCATTTCTTCCATCTGAATGTATCCTGCTGCTCTAGCTCTGAGCTCGTCCATGTCATGTGGTGGCTTTTTGCAGAGGCTGTCTGAGAAAGGTCCGAACTTTAGTGCCATAAGCATGACGGTTAGTGCTACCTGTGGATTCAAGTCTCAGATCTTGATGGAGATCTCGGCGAATCTCTCCATGAAGTCCCTGAGAGACTCGTTGTCCTCTTGCCAGATGTTGGCTAGTGCTACTGCCGTCAGGTGGTGGGGTCGACTCATAGCGTATTGAGCGCCGAAATGAGCGACTAACGTGGCAAAAGAGTCGATCGAGTGGGGGCGGAAGTCATGTGTACCAGTTCAACGCTGCCCCCTTCAAGGTTGTTGGGAACACACGACACATGATGGCGTCGTCATTTGTGTACAGGTTCACCTGCGTGACGAATTCGTCGATGTGCTCATCAGGGTCGGTCAGCCCGTCGTATCGGTCCATGGACAAGGGTTTCCACCCGGCCGGTAGTGGAGTCTCCATGATTCCATCTACGAACGGGTGACGCCTCATTGTATCAGGTATTGCGCTTTGTCTTGGGGGTGCCCGCGATCCTGAGGCGGGTCTGGACTCTATATGGGTTATTGTTCGGCCTGCCTCACTCCAGGTGGTATCTTCCTGCTCTGTTCGGTCAGAATGTCTATTGGCGATTGCATGAGCCGCCGCCGATAGTCCTTTGGTAGCAGCGTGGGCTGCCGAGAGTCCGTTCCGGTCCTCTTGCAGTTTTTGATACTGCTCTCGGAGGGTAGCGTTCTCCTTGCGGAGGTCTTCTATCTCCTTAGCGTTGTTCTGTTTCAGCATGTTGACTTCCCTTTGCAGGGCTTGGATCAACGGGTGATTCTCGAGCGTCTGACGCAGGAAGGGTGCCACGTTGTTGGGGTTACCTCCCTGGGTATCCCCTGGAGGCGGTACACCCAGGATTTGGGTTTCCACCTCCTGTGGTCGCTTTTCGTGGTTTGCTGTTTTGCTCTGGGTTGTCACCATTGGAATAATGTCGTTTAGATTGGTGTGGCTGGGAATAGTTTCACCGAGCCCCACGGTGGGCGCCAAATGTTCTTACCAAAATTGGTAAGTCCTCCAGTGCGGTGGCTTCGCCAGAATCTCCTCGATGGACGGTGGGGGGTGTACCTGCAAAGACACTTCGACGCTCAAGTTAGAGGCGCAGAGGTAGGAGACAGGTGTCACAATTGGGATTAGAGTTTGGTACCTCGATTGGGATGGGTTGTTATGTTTTTGTAGAGTGTAAAGGGATAGATTTGATAGGGTTATTTTCCTATCAAATATTCTCAAATCTCGTGATGAAGATAGAGATAATTCTATTTTCTATCCTTATCTTATGACCTGATCTATCTTATCATATAATAAAAACTGCTATTTCCGTTATTATTCTCCGAGTCCGAGTGAGTTACTACTCGGCCAGCTCGACTACTCGGTGGAGTGCCGAGTCCGAGTAGTACAATAAATATTTTATGTGAAAGGGAATAAAAATAATAAATAAATTCTAATTCCTAATATTTATAAAATTTTCTATTCTTTAATTTTCTAATATCGTGAGAAAGACAAAAATGGATGGGCCTCCCAACTATTTGAATTTTGAACCATATAAATTATTTATTTAAAAAAAACCACATAAATTATTTTAAAAATAACTCCTCCACTTTTATACCCCCTTTCATTTTCTTCTAATCGTTATAGTATCAATTTGATTTGATCAAAATTAGTTGAAAATAAATCAAAGAAGTTGTGTATATATTTAGATAGCGTACACATATGGTATGATATATTTCAACAATTTGAATTCAGATCATACCCAAATTAATCTCTCAAGTTTTTTTTTCTCTCCTGATAATTGATTTCTAAAGTTTGAAACAATGAATAATTAATTTTTTGGGGTACAATTGATCTCTCTACAATAGAAGAATTAAGGGACAAAGGTCTATTTTAATCAAATAACTGTAATATATTGTTGGGATTTCATATTTAATTCTCTGTGTATATATCTTGAGAAAAATTGAAAATTACTTATAATATATTATAAATAACTATATATTTAATAACATTATAACTGAAATTTTAAATTAAATTGAGTCTCTTAATTAAAAATTAATCATTAACTGCTAATTAAATACAATTTAAAATCATCTGTGACACTGATTATATTTATTTTTGTAAAGAGTAACTGATAATTACATCTTATTATATTTTATTAAAAATTTAAATTATTAGTTACTCAATACAAATTTAAAATTAAATAACTTCATTATGACAAGATTGTCTGAATTGATTTTTGTCATTAAAATGTTTAATACAAACTTTAATTTTATCACCATTCTCTTTGATATATGTATTGAATTAGTTGTTATATATTTATTACATTTAAAATATAATAATGACTAAAACAGGTATTTGAAATTCAAAAGGACAATTATAGCTATAAATCAAGTGAAAAGATTGAATATTCTACTATTTTTTAATCTCCACTTATCTATCATATTAATTTCCAAGATATACTTTAATTTATATATTATAACATAAAATTTTAGGGGTTAGTTTCAAAATATTTGAAAATAGAATTCCCCCATTCTAATTACAAAATAGACCGCATAAAAAAAACATAACAAATTATATGATAAAATAAAAAATAATAATAATGTAAAATTAAAATTAGATATTTTTAATGCTTCCAATTATCCAGATGTTATATTATTAAATTATATAATTAAAGTATATTGGTAGATTATACATGGATCTTTTAAATTTATGTATACTTGAAAGTATAATTTTAAAATTTATTTTCAATTTAATAATTCATTTAATTTGATTTAAATATTTGTCTAGGACATCACCCATTAAAAAGAATGACCGTGAATTTAAAATTTGTATGAAATATATTAATAACATAAATCAATTCAGATAATTGTGTCTCAATAAAATCTGATAACTGTTATAATTTGTAATCAGTAACTTATAACTTTAAATTATAGTTAACTAGCAGTTATATATTAATAATAAATTTATAATTGAGAGACATCATTTAATTTAAAATGTCAGTTATAGAAAAATTAATAAATAGCATATAAATATTATTAAATATACGGTTCTTTTATCTTTTTCCAAGCTGATTTTCAAACCCCACTGGCTGTTTTAGGAGGCTCAGCTTAGTACACAAAATTTCTGATTTTTGGAAAATTGAGGCGCCGTGGCCTGCAATCATGACTTCGTTTCTGCACTGTGGACTGTTTGAATAAGTGGTTCTGGAACAGTTCCAGGTGGATACTAAAATATTTATGTTGACGTCCTGGTGAGCAGGGACGTCTCTTTTATGTTGGAAATACATGGGGTTGATATTGTAATTCCATGGGCTTAGGCCTATACAGGAGAGGGATTCAGCCTACCAAATGGCCGAATAACCTAACAATAATATATAAGAGACCTTTACATAAAATATGTATAAGGAAAAAGTGTTCGACCTACTGAATAGCCGAACACGTTATTCGATATAAAAACATATCTTAGAATGTGCTCGACCATTCGGCCATCCGAATAACCGAACACAAGATACATCATGAAGGGAACTCAGATCTCATCTCAACATGACTTCCCCATGCCATAAGCATCCCTTGCCCACTGCAGTTCACTTCTTTAAGATAATCCTCAGAACAAGTTTTGAACATGGAATACATGTAAGTATCATTAATTTATACTTTTTGTTTGAGTGAACTTGATATTGTTCACGTTTAGCACCATATTTGGCTCCTCAAATGACTCTACTTGACTACCACTTCATTATCTCTGTTATGCTTGTGAATTTCATTATCTTTGTAGAAGCACCCAAAAGATTTCACTACAAAATATGGAGATGGAATGTCAAACCCGGTGTTTCTCAAGCTTCTAGATGGCACTGAATGGAAAGTATTTTGGACCAAGCATGATGGTGATATTTGATTTCAAAATGGTTGGAAGGAGTTTGCCTCATACTATTCCTTAGATCATGGCCACTTGTTGTTCTTTAAATATGAGGGAACATCTCATTTTGATGTGCACATATTCGACAACAATGCCCTTGAAGTGGACTATCCTTCCCATGGTACTCATGATGGAAAGGACAACCATGTGGAGATTAGTGATGATTTTGTTGAAATTTTGGATGACCAAATTTTATGCCAAAATACCAGAGTGAAACCAACACTGTCTTCTCCTCAACCTTCTAAGAAAGTTAACTTGCATTAGCGTGTTCAAACTAGAAGTACTAGATCTCAGATGGCAAAATTTGTAGATGTAACATCTTAAAAATATAATAAATAATAATATGAAATAAATAGGTAATATTGTTGTTTTGAGAATATGAGGCAGTAGATTAATTACTAGTAGTTTATAATACTCTAGAATTAAAGGAAATCAAGAAGAAAAATATAAATTTCTATTAAAATAGAGAAAATCAACTAAAGTCAACTTAGGTCAAATAAGGTCAACATGTAAACTAGAGTTAACATAAGTCAATGGGAAGAGATTTAGTCAACTTATTAATGACAATATGGTAAATAGAAGCAACTTTTATTAAAAAGCTTAGAATTAGATTTTAATGAACTTAAATAATAAGCTAATGAGCCTAGAGTGTATTTAATTAATAAAATGGATTAATAAAGTAGTTAAAAACTTTAGAACATTAATTGAATTAGAAGCTAATTAATTGAACCAATAGTCTAGACACCATGTAGACTTAATTAAAGGGTAAATTAAATATTTAATGATTAATTAACTTATTAGGACATGACTCTTAATCTATTGGGCCTCATTCTATGTGGGTTTAAAACCCAACATAAAGGCACAACCAACCCTAGAATGTCGTGCGCCATTTTTGAGAGAGAGGGAGAGGGAGAGAACTTGCTTTCTCTCTTGGCTTGGAGACCAAGCTCTTGCCTTTGGGTGCTTTTGTGTGTTGGTTCTTGAGAAGGTAACCTCAAAACCTTACTCTTTCCTTTGTCTACTCATGGTTCTACTATCAAACCCTTATTTTCTTCTCTTGTTTATGTGTTGTGCTTGGTAGATTCTTGATTTGGGATCAAGAAGTGTTCTATTTGTTTTTCCTTAAGCTAATTTCGTGAACTACAAGAGGTATGGGGAGTTTCTTGTTTCTTTTCATGTTGTATTGATGCAATGAAACTTGTTTTGGTTTGTAGGGTTTCTAAAACCCATTTTTGATTGAATTCTATGGTGAAAATTTGATTTATATGTGGAAAATGTTTCTGTTTTAAGAGCTGCACAAAAATAGTGGATAAAATTGATTTAAAACCCTCAAAAGTGGGTTCTACATGTTTGATAATGATGGATTTGATATATATATATATATATATATATATATATATATATATATATATATATATATATGTTATGGGTATAATTTCTAAGGTGAATGGAGCAAATATGAAGATTTGGTACTCTTTTTGCTATGTTTTTGATGATGAATATGTGAACGAAAATAATGTATGTGCAGTGAATATGTTGATTTTTAATGTCTTATATGAGTTATTGAATGTGAAAAATGATGGGTCTTATCTATATATATGTTATAGATTAATTTTAAGCCATTTGGAGTGCTTAATATGAAGTTTTGATGCTATAAAAATATCATTTAAATTGGGCTGCGGGAATGACTCAAAACAGGGGATTTTGTTGAGTTTATATTGATGGAAGTGATGTATCTATTCATGGAAGTGTTGATTCTAGTTTATAATTAAGTTAAAGTTGAAACTATGTGCATTGGAACCTTTAACTTAGCAAACTAGACTAATTAATTGATGGAACTTGTATGTGCAGAATTTTTTATAAAAAGCAGAGCATATGTGCAGTAAAATAGTGCATTTATGATATGTAATTATGTTCAAATAGTGATGACTAATTATATGTATCATATGGCTATCTTACTAGTGAAATTGGATGTGAAATTTGGTCTTGAAAGTGAGTTTTTGGAAGTAATTATTGGACATCAATGTGTGCAGTGGAAAAACAAAGTTTTTGACTCTTTAATGTGTTTTAAATGATGTTTTACTTGTGAGAAAAGTTGGGGCTTTTATCTCTCAACTTAGACAATTAATTGTGTATGTTTTGGATCTTGAACTAGTGAATTAAATGTGTTTTAAGGATTGAATTAAAGTAATTTTTATGGCTGGAAAAACAGGGCATTTTATGTGTTTTAAAGTACTTAGTAATGTTTTTTCATGATGTATAATGATTCTACATGAGTTTGGGAAAATTTTGCTAAAGACTACCTTATTTAATTCTTGTATTTGTGAAGTGAAATATGTGAGAAATGGTGATTTATTGGTTGTGTAATTTTGGCTGCCATATTTTATTATAATTGATAATATTATGATTGAAAGTTAATAGTTTGGTTTATTCGTTGAGAATTAGCATTGGTTATTCAATTAAATTGTTGGATATAAATTGCATGCTTGACCCCTTGAGGGCATGAGTTAGTGGGTGAACTATAATCTCCACTTTCTTAGTCAAGTCTCCGTTAGGAATATTTAATTGTTATGATTATTGAATGATATCTCTTTATTGTGACAATTCGATATACGTAAAGTTGACGTTTATTTCGTACCGTAATACATTATTTAATGAAAGTGAGGGCTGCAGTCCAGTCCCTAAATTTAATTAAAATATCAAGTTTTTAGTGAGAGAAATTAAGATTTAATGCAAGATTTTAGTACTATAAGGTTATGGGAACTTATCCCTGAAGTTTGAAGGCAAATAGACGTAAAATGACAAAGTTATGATGACTTTAATTTAGGCATTTTGTGTCCCTACGGGAATTTAATATTTATTCATAAAGATTGCTTAGATTAAGATAATGATTATAGATAATGATGGGTGAGCATGAATAAGTGCATTGAGAAGCTTGGTGAAAAGTGAATATGAAATGTGAAGCATAAAACTTATGCGAACGAATGAAAATAAGGATTGTCATGGATGATGCTAAATTATTAGCGTCAGTATGTATGAATGTTTGAAGATGGAATGTTATGTCGTGATGACATATGATGTCGTGAAGTAAAGGATAAATTCCTTTATTCTTTGCTTTGGAAGCGTACACCTATGAGGTGAAGGGCCTATCTCGTACAACACAAGTAGGAAGGAACAACAACTCGTGAGCACAATGATGAAAGAGGAATGAAACCTGCGACATGAGATTGATCTTGATGATAAGTTGTGAGGTGCACACCGAGTTTGTTTTGGTCTTCTGTGTAAGGGTGTTATGATGGAAATTGTTGATTGAGAATAAAGGCCAAAATGTGGCATGGTGTCCTATGGGGACATATATCATAAAGAGAAGTGATGGTGGTTCCTCATTATTATGATGAATTGATTAAACAGTATATCCATTGCCTCTGTAACCACGTCACGAGTACCACTTAGAAAGCCCTTCCAAAATGATCATATATGGGAGGCATCCTTAAATGCAAATCCTGTAAGGAGAGACGGAAAGGAGTGCCTAACCGCAGTTGATAGGGTGATAACAGACAATACCTAATGTATGCATGTGTGGACCACGAGTCCTAAGGGGATGAAATGACCACAAGTTGTGATACCTCAACGAGGCTAAGGAACTCATGTAGCCGACTTGTAAATCCTGACGAATGCTGAGCATAACCAAGTCTGGTGAGAGTGCTTGGCCTGTTGTACCAGGGTCAAAGCATGTACTCCCAAGACATCACCCGTAAATCAAATGAAGTCCTCTATGATGACATATCAAGGGGCAATTGGCCAAAAGTAGAGAACTAACGTGTAGTAAAAGAATAGGAATACGAGTGTGCGAGTGTTTACTTGTATGTGCTTTGTGGACTGATGGTACGTACTATTTGGAAGGTGATGAGAGATAGGAGACTCACCCACACACCCTTTGTTTTTCAGAGGAAGATGAATGGAATGAGGGAACCAGCTTTCAGGCTTACAATCCAACCGATGAGGGGTCACTAGACCCATGATTATTGGTTTAATAAGGATACTTTCACCGGTGATGCTAGATTTGGTTTATCACTAGCGCTCGAGGGATTGTTTGTTAGGCCTCTTTACTTTGATGTCACTATGATCTTGACCCATGCTCCAGCACCTGGATACATGCGCGTACCAGAGTCTCCACGACCATCCTCTAGTTCTTCTTCATTCAGTGCGACTATGTCTGACATTCTTATGGAGCCTATTGTTCAGGAGTATGCATCGCCATCTCTGGATGTTGAGATTCCGCCTGCAGTTTATCTGCCATTTAATCCGGCAACGATGACATGATTCTTATTGCCCGAATGATCTATCAATTAGGGGTATGCTTTAGTCATAGCTCCAGAGGATGATAGTGAGGAGGAGGATGATCCGTCAGAGGCTGAGAGTGAGGAGGACGAGGATTCCTCATAGCTGTTGGGTTTTGGGTTAGGAACGTAGTACAGTTAGGATTAGAATAATTGCTCTGACTAGGTATTCATTTCATATGTATGTATGAGATGGGTAGTCTAGGACAGTTTCTTTCTATGTATTTACTTTCACTTATGTTTATGTTTTGGGCTGTAATTACGTTTGATAATCCCTTGTTACGTTGAACTTTGAACCTTTCGCCATAAATAATTGACGTCGTTATTCAAAAATTAATTTGTGCATCATTTACTATTTTGACAATTACTAGTTTTCCATCATAAAAGAGAAAAAAATATATGTATGTTTTCTAACGTGATGCAATAAATTGATTTTATATTTGATTAAATTCAATATTAAATCCTTCTTTTATTTGATTAATAATTAAGGATAATTTATTTTTATTCCGCGTAAAATTGAATAAATAAACTAATTCTCTTATAGAATTAAGGGTGTTACAGTAGAATTATATGGTATGTATGTCATGGTGATCAAATCCTTTTGTGGATCCATTTAACTTTTTGAGACCAATTTTTCATAACTTACTCATGCCATGTTCAATTTTTCAGAAGATGAGGGTAAAGGCATTTTTAACACTGAATGCCCAAAAGGGGAGCAGTTAACTTCTACCACTTTAAACAAAGCCACAACTTTCAGATATGAACATCCCTCTTTCAGGCTTGTCATGAAGCCATATTTATTAATGGAGATTACCTGGTGATCATTTGCTTAAATATATGCATTATCTTGAATCAGCTTCTTTCATAAGTGTTGAGTCATAAGACGAATCAGGACCCTCAATTATTTTGATTTTATGCAAAACAAATAACGAGTAAAAAGATTGCATCTTACAAGTGCCAACAGACAAAAATGTTGTATCTGCGTCTGTAAGATACAGATGATATGTAGACAGACACTTAAGTCTGAAGAAGCATTTAAAGGCATAGTAAATGCACTATCGTTTTGTAATCTGTTTTGCAGGGAATGTTCTTAGAACATCCTCCTAGGATCTGTCGAAGTGCATAAAAGGGAATAGAAAGAAGAGTCAAAGTTTCTGAAGTTTTCCCTTGCCTCAAAAGAAGCGCTACAGCTAGCAATGAGTACTTGACTGAGCAAGCAATGTGACCACTGCAGCAGAAGGATATGGAGTACATCTCAAGAAAGATAAGCAGAGTGCTTTATTAGCTCAGAATGACTAGTTGGTGACAAGCATTTAATGCTCGCATTAAATGCCCCTCAACCACCCTCCTTCAGATGCTGGTCAGACGCAAGAAAGAAGACCGTTTAGAGGCAACAGTTACTTCCTCAGTAGGTCTATATAAAGAAGAAGTTTTGAAGTGCTGAACACACAATACACGAACTGAATTCAAAATTCAAGCATTCTTTCAAGCCTTCATTCATTCTCTTGTATAAATTCATTTTGAAAAAAGCTCTCAAATCACTTTGCGTATCCTAAGAGAAAAAGACTTAGTTCTTAATCTTGTATATTCGTCTCTAAGACGATAGTCAAAGGTTTGTGCGCCCTTTCAAAAACAAATCTTGTGATTTGTTTTAGACCCAGAAGTGGCTTGGTAGTAAAGAATACTTGGGTTTTTAGCTTGGAGAGGCTAAGTGTGAAAAACTACTTGGGTGAGCCAGAAGTGGCAGTGAACAATACTTGTAACTTATGAAAGTTAGTGGAACTTGGTGGTTTGCCAAGAACTGGACGTAGTCTCGGGGTGAGACAAACCAGTATAAATTTTTGTGTTATCTTTTCTGCTCTCTCTGCTTATAACTGCTTGAACTGACTTTGTCTTGTGATTTAAATATGTTCTTCTTAAAAAAAAGGGCTTTCATCTGTGCAGTATCGTCTATAAAATGGTTTTTCTCAAAAATGATCTCCTTTTGCTCAACAGACGTTACAAGCTGTTTATAAAAAGTTTGTGAAAATGTTTATAAATCATAATTCAACCCCCCTTCTTGTGATTTTTGCCTTTACAGTTTGGTATCAGAGCTCAACCTCTAAGGGTTGAGCACCTGACCATGTCTAGAGGAAAAGATCCAGATGGCCAGTCACGACAATCAGTTCATTCCTGAGGAAGCCTCTCTAACAAGGCCTCCAGCCTTTCTTGGAGATGACTATCCCTACTGGAAAGATCGCATGGAGATGTACATCAAGTCCAATCAGTATCAACTATGGAACATCATCATAAATAGAGATATTCCCATTAAAAGGCTCGAGGATCAATGGACTCAAGATGACTACAACATCCTTCAACTCAACAACAAGGCCAGATATACTCTTACCTGTGCTTTAACTAGAAATGAGTACAAGAAGGTGCGTAGACTGAAATCGGCCAAGGAGAATTGGGATTCTCTCTGCACCAACTATGAAGGGACAGAAGATGTTCAACTGAGAAAAGCTGCCACTTTGACCAGACACTATGAAAGTTTCTCCATGAAAGAAGGAGAAAGTGTCAATGACATGTTTGGGAGACTTTAGGTTCTTCTCTCAGACCTGGAATCTCTTGGACACACATACACTAAAGCTCAGGTCAACCTGAAGATTCTTGACAGCATGCCAAAAGTGTGGGAACCCAAGACCATAGCTATCCAAGAAGCAAGGAACATGAGAACCTTGTCTTGGGATGAGTTGCTGGGAGTTCTACGTGTGCATGAAGTGCACCTGCAGAACCATGACCAACTGCCCTTAAACAATGCTATCAAATCCGCTGCTCTCAAAGCTAGTGAAACCAGCACCATCAAGGAAGAAAAGACAAGAGTCCTCAAGGCTCTGAAAGTTCAAACAGAAGAATCAGACGAAAGCTCTGCCGGATCTACAGATGGTGAGGTTGTCCTTATGGCAAGTAAGTTCAAGCAGATGCTGAAAAAGAAAAACAAATTCAGACAATCTTCCAGGAAAAAGGATTCCAGATTCAAGAAGAAAGATAAGGAGGACAGTCAAGAGATCATCTGCTTCGAATGTAGAAAACAAGGACATATGAAGTCTGAATGTCTGCGGTTAAAGAAAAAGAAGTCCTACAATGGCAAGAAAAAAAAAAAAAGAGTCTGATGGCCACATGGGACGATTCAGACAGTGAGCAAAGCAGCAGCTCAGATGATGAACAAGCAAACATCTGTCTAATGGTAGAGACAGAAGAGAAAGTTGAGGTAAAAACTTGTTCTGAATCTGAAAGCTCATCTGGTTCTTCATCAGACGATGAAGAGGAGATGCCTTATGACGTTTTACTTCAGAACTGTCCTATGATCTCTCAGCAATGTAAAAAATTTAAACAAAAACTCAAACAATCTATTTGTGAAATAGAATTGCTAAAGAAATTAAATGCAGAACTAGAAGAAAAAGTCAAGACTCTGGAAGAGAGCCTAAGTCAAACCAGCACCCCTAGTCAAACAGACAATTCATCCATAGTTGAAAAACTAAGGGAAGAAGTAGCCTACTTAACTAAGGATTTTGGAAAGTTTCTGGAGAGTTCTAACACTCTCACTATGCTTTTAAAATATCATCAACATCCCTATCATAAATCTGGTTTAGGCTTAGAAAAAGATGCATCTGCTCATACTTAGTCTAATCTAGACAAATGTGACTTCTGTGGAAAATCTGGGCACTCCAAGTTCAGATGCACACACAAGAAGAAGCAAATGTCTAAGGGCACTAATGCTGCTGGACCCAAAAAGATTTGGGTACCAAAGTCTCAGATTATTCCTATTTCAGACATCCTTGGTAGGAAAAGGCAAGGGTTTGAGTTGGTACGTGGACAGTGGCTGCTCACGACACATGACGGGAGAAAGGTCTATGTTCCTAGACCTAAAGCCAGTTGAAGGCGGAGCAGTTGCCTTTGGAGGCATAGGAAAAGGATGCATCTCAGGCGTAGGTAAAGTTGGTATGTCCTCCCTAACCTCCATAGACAATGTCCTATATGTTGAAGGTCTGAGGTAAAACCTACTAAGCATAAGTCAATTGTGTGACAATGGTTATATAGTCTCCTTCAACAAGGACAGATGCATAGTCAAAACAGATGATGGCAAGTCTGTCTTTTCTGCCAGACGACATAACAATCTATATGAAATTGATCTTATAGATCTTAGCAAGCAGAAGGTAACATGTCTACTATCCAGAGAGGATGAAAGATGGATTTGGCATAAAAAGCTTGGGCACGTGAATCTGAAACACATTTCAAAAATTTTGAAAAAGGGTTTAGTAAGAGGATTGCCTGAGATTTCTTGGAAAACTCATCTTCTCTGTGAAGCATGTCAAAAGGGGAAACAGATTAAAATTTTAAATCTAAAAATGTTGTTTCCACCTCCAGACTGTTGCAACTCTTGCATGGTCCTACTAGAACGTTGAGTCTGGGCGGAAAGAAATATGGCTTAGTTATTGTTGATGACTATTCAAGATATACATGGGTATACTTCCTAGGCCATAAACACGAGTCTTTCAAAGTCTTTGAAATATTCTGTAAACGAGTTCAAAATGAAAAAGGGCTTTTGCATCTCTAATATCAGAAGTGATCACGGTACTGAGTTTGAGAATGTTGAGTTCAAATCTTTTTGCGAAAAGAATGGGATTTTCCACAACTTCTCTTCACCGAGAACACCTCAGCAAAATGGGGTAGTTGAAAGGAAAAATCGATCTCTGCAAGAGATGGCTAGAACCATGCTCTGTGAAAACTCTCTACCTAAACACTTCTAGGCAGAGGCTGTGAACACTGCTTGTTATGTTCAAAACAGAGTATTGATCAGACCTATGATTGAAACTACTCCTTATGAACTATGGAGAGGAAGAAGACCCAACATTGCTTACTTTTATCCTTTTGGATGTGAGTGTTACATCTTAAACACCAAAGATCAATTGGGAAAATTTGATTCTAAGGTGGATAAAGGTTATTAAAACGGTCCGGTTCGATTTTTCTGCCAAACCGGTTTTTGCACACCCCTAATCAACATTGATGCTTTCTTCCGTAATCGAAGACACAGACACTCTCCAACTCCACAAGGATCCCCTATGGTACTTTCTTCTGACTCTGATTCTGACACCTCTGATTCTGACGGTCCAATTCCTTGAGAACCAGGTTTTGCTTATCGCCATGCAAAAAGGGGGAGAAAGGAAGAGTAAAAAGAAAGCATGAAATGCATCTGAGGAGGAGCATTCATCTGAGAGGGAGCATACATCTAAGGAGGAACACAAGCATCTGAGAAGGAGCAGAAGCTATCAAAGAAAGGGGGAGATTTTATATTTCTTTTACTTGTCTTCTATCATCTGTAAAAGCATATCATCTTGATGTGAAAACTTTTTAATAAGACAAGTTGTTTGATTGCTCATCAAATAGAAGTCTTCTTTTCTCTCTACTTATAATCTGTGCTTATAGTCCCTTTCTCTTCGTAAGCTTTGATATATCTTTTTACAATATTTGCTTGCCATCATCAAAAAGGGGGAGATTGTTGAGTCATAAGACAAATAAGGACCCTCAATTATTTTGATTTTATGCAAAACAAATATCGAGTAAAAAGATTGCGTCTTACAAGTGCCAACAGATGAAAACGTTGTATCTGCGTCTGTAAGATACAGATGATACGCAAATAGGCGCTTAAGTCTGAAGAAGCATTCAAAGGCATAGTAAATGCACTATCATTTTGTAATCTGTTTTGCAGGGAATGTTCCTAGAACATCCTCCTAGGATCTGTCGAAGTGCATAAAAGGGAATAGAAAGAAGAGTCAAAGTTTATGAAGTTTTCCCCTGCCTCAAAAGATGCGCTATAGCTAGCAATGAGTACTTGACTGAGCAAGCGATGTGACCACTACAGCAAAAGGATATGGAGTACATCTCAAGAAAGATAAGCAGAGTGCTTTATCAGCTCAAAATGACTAGTTGGTGACAAGCATTTAATGCTCGCATTAAATGCCCCTCAACCACCCTCCTTCAGATGTTGGTCAGACGCAAGAAAGAAGACCGTTTAGAGACAACGGTTACTTCCTCAGTAAGTCTATATAAAGAAGAAGTTTTGAAGTGCTGAACACACAACACACGAACTGAATTCAAAATTCAAGCATTCTTTCAAGCCTTCATTCATTCTCTTGTATAAATTCATTTTGAAAAAAGCTCTCAAATCACTTTGCATATCCTGAGAGAAAAAGACTTAGTTCTTAATCTTGTATATCCGTCTGTAAGACGATAGTCAAAGGTCTGTGCGCCCTTTCAAAAACAAATCTTGTGATTTGTTTTAGAGCTAGAAGTGGCTTGGTAGTAAATAATACTTGGGTTTTTAGCTTGGAGAGGCTAAGTGTGAAAAACTACTTGGGTGACCCAGAAGTGGCAGTGAACAATACTTGTAACTTGTGAAAGTTAGTGGAACTTGGTGGTTTGCGAAGAACTGGATGTAGTCTCGGGGTGAGACGAACCAGTATAAATTTCTGTGTTATCTTTTCTGCCCTCTCTCTGCCTATAACTGCTTGAACTGACTTTGTCTTGTGATTTAAATATGTTCTTCTTAAAAAAAAGGTCTTTCATCTGTGCAGTATCGTCTGTAAAATGGTTTTTCTCAAAAACGATCTCCTTTTGCTCAACAGACGTTACAAGCTGTTTATAAAAAGTTTGCGAAAATTTTTATAAATCACAATTCAACCCCCTTCTTGTGATTTTTGTCTTTACAATAAAGATGTTGCAGATGAAATATAATTCTTAGTTCTTATATTTTTGTAAAAAAATATCCCAAGAAATATGGCCTCAATTTGTAGAACAATATTTGTAGAAAACACATGCAGTTGTCATCCTTGAGGTCTTGGATGGCAGAACATGGCCTGTAATTTGTTCGTCTCCTAAAATTATTGGGGGATGCAAAAATTTGCATCAGAAAATAATTTGAATGTAGGGGATGTTTGTGCTTTTGAGCTTATCCAAAAGATCCAGGGCCTTGCTTTCAAAGTTTCCATCTTTCAAGGTGCAGGGAAACCAAGTTGCCCCATTGATTTAGAATCAGGTCAAGGGATGTAGTTAATTAGACTTAATTCGGGATTGACTCTTGATAATAAAGTGAAGAGTATAGGAATTAATTGAAAAATCAATATGTATGCATTTAATCACAATCTTAACTGTTAATCTTTCAATCATTGGTTATAGCTCTCCACTTTAGATAAGTCAAATCTTGGTTGAAAAACAAAATACTTGATGTCAATGTTAGACCTCTGTATTTATTGGTTAATTATGCAGAAAAGCATGTAGCTATATACGTAACAGCACTTGGCACATCTTGTGCTTAAGAGCTTTCTTTAATAATAATATATTTGACTTTTGCTTTAAAAAAAAAAAGTTAAGACCTCTATATCCAATTGTGTGTAATTTGTATCCTACTTCTTAGGTAGCTTTTATTACTCTATGAAAAGCTAAAACTGAATTCAGTGTATCATTCAACTAACTGGACAGGTGGGAGTTCAAGACAAAGGTCTTCACAGTTGGAAAATATCTTAACAACCAGAGCTCTTGAAGAAGCCAGCAAATTCAAATCAGAAAATCCTTTTTTCTTGGTCATTTTAACTGGCCCAAAGGAAAATATAACCAGACGCCCGGTAAGGTTTGGTTAAGTACCTAAATCTGTGGATTTTTTCATCTAATGATTTAGAATATGTGAAGATTGAAAATGAACTAAGTAATAATAACAGAAAATAACAACCACATGTGTGGATAATATTCTTTCATATGTTAGCCAGCAAGTACTATTATTCTTTCATGAATTGTTTGATTTTGTTATATTTATGACTTGATGCAGCGTGGGCCAAGTAACTTTGTCAAAAAGTATTTTGTAAACATGAAGTAGAATGAGATGATGGTACAGTTTATAAACAAATTGTGGCCTGTGAAGGTTGTATTTAATGAATACAATACTCAAGGAAAGCTCTATGCTAGTTGGCCCATGTTTTCAAGAGAAAATAAACTGCAACCGGGAGATGTTTGTATCTTTCAGCTCATCAATAGAGAAGAAGCAACACTTGTTGTTGATGTTTTCAGAGGCCACAGTAAGGTTATGGATTAGGGTTTGTTGGCTTTTATAAAGCTTTTTTTCAGTCTATTGTTGTAGTTAATTTGGCTTCTATAAGGATTTAGTTTTATCAATTTATGGTTTTGGAATGGTAGTGTTGATGTATTTGCGTGCATATGGCTTGTATTTCTATATATCGATCTTATCAAGTAATATGGAGATATCAGACATATGAAGATATCAACATTATTATTAAAAAGAAGAAAAAGAAAAAAAACACATCATGTGACGAAAAAGTTAATATATTATTTCTAATTAACTTATGACTAATGTATTATTTCTTATAATTAAATTAATGAAAAAAGTAAAAATAACTAATTAACATATGACTAAAATATTATTTTTATGAATAAAAAATAAGTGTAATTGAAATATTTTAATATAATAAGTCTAATATAACAATTTTAATATAAATATGATTTGTGTAAAAATATAAATCAATTAATATATGTAAAGGTTTATTTTTAATTAACATATATAAACAGAAATATTTTTAATCAATTCGAAAACAATATTGATAAATTATTTAAATATAAAATCTTAGGGTAAATTATGTTTTTAGTCCTCGAACTTTTTGACATTTATAGTTTTGGTCCTTAAACTTTTTGGTGACTGGTCAATGTCCCCGAACTTTTTTTCTATCCAAGTATTCGTCCTTTCCGTCCATTTTGACTATTAAGTGATGATGTGGCATTGCATTCATTATTATTTTATTTCATTACGTTTTCTAGTGGTTAAAAAACGCCAAAAATTGCATGAGTAAAGTGTTTTTGAAAGGATTAATAATTTGTGGCGGCATATAGCCGCCGCAAATTGCAAGAACCCAAAAAAATAAATTTGTGATTTAATTACTCTGCAGGTCCTATACTTTTACCATATTTTTAATTAGGTCCCTGAACTTATTTTTTCTTTTAATTGGGTCCCTAAACTTTTATTTTTTTTTCAATTGGGTCCCTGAACTTTTATTTGTTTTTCAATTGGGTCATTCTGTCTAATTGTCGTTATTAAAATTAACCGCAGACTCCTAATTAGAGATGTAGATAGTGAACTAGTGCTTCTGGAGTGTGTTGTAAGCACAATTGAGTTAATTGTGAGAGTTTTCTACAAAGTTTCAACCTCTACAAGTCAATTTAACCCAGGTATTCTTTCACAATTATTTGGCTCTACAGAATGTTAAAACTTTGCAGAAAACTATCACAATTGACTCTATTGTGCTTATAACACACTCCAGAAGCACTAGTCCACTGTCTACACCTCTAATTAGATGTCTGCGGTTAATTTTTAATAACGACAATTAGATGAGGGACCCAATTGAAAAAAAATAAAAGTTCAGGAACCCAATTAAAAGAAAAAAAAGTTCAGGGACCTAATTGAAAATTTGGTAAAAGTATTAAATGTTGATCCTGCTAATTGATTTCATGTAAATCATTTCTTTACCATTATATTCTTTAAAAGTAATAAAGGTTGTGGAAATTAGTTTCAAAAAGGTATTTAAGGTGTTGTAATAATTTCAATTTTAAAAAATACTAATATACTGATGTAATTATCTTTTTTAAATATTAACATTGTACTTTATCTTTTTTTAAATATTGACGCAATTATTTGATTGTATCTGAAATTACTAATTTATTGATGTAATAAGCTCAAGACAATCACACAGACAAGACTGATTATTATTCCTAATTATCATGTTTATTTAAAGGTGACACAATTTACAAAGACAAGATTTTATCTCATATCTTTCTTTTTGTAAATTGTTGAATATGGTGAGAAAGTTTAGTTTTATCGAAGACATTGTTTCAGACAAAGTTGATTGGAAATTCAAAGTCGACATTATTAAACTTTATCAAGTTTTTGATTACAAAAATCCTCCACAAATAAATACTTTGAAAGTGATACCCATAGTTGAAAAGGTCAGAAATTTTAGTTTCTAATATTACTTCAATTTTTTGAGGGTCTTAATCTCATGTTAGTTGGTTTCAATATATTTGTTACATTATACTTGGCTTCAAGTTAGAGGCAATAAAGGAATAGCTTGTTTATGAAAAAGATTTGAATGCCAATCTCAAATTGCAATTGCTTCTTTAAGAAGGAAAATGTGGATATCTCTGAGGTTAAAGCAAGATGAAGCACAAAACATCAAGTTACAGAATGAACATTCATCTTCTTTAGTTACAATACAACAACTTGAATCCCAAGTAGAGAGTTTAGAAGAAAAGCTACAGGTGCAGGAAGATGAATTTTCAGCATCTCTGGTCTGCATCAAGGAACTTGAGAATGAAGTCAAGTCTTTGGAGAAAGAACTGAAAATACAGACAGAGAAATTTGAAGAAGATCTCCATGCTATGCAATGTGCAAAAACAAAGCAGGAAGAACGGGCCATCCAAGCAGAAGAGGCCTTGAGAAAGACAAGACACAATAATGCTGTCGCATCTGAGTGTTTTCAGGAAGGAACATAGATTGCCTTCTGTTGAAATGTCACAAAAAGTTGAGGAGAATGAAAAGATGACTATGAAAGCAGTTGCAGAAGCTGATGAATTGCGGCACCAGAACAAACTTATAGAAGAAATGCTCCATAAATGAAATCAAGAGCTCAGGCTTATCACGGATCAGAATGAAATGAAAATGAAAGAGCTTTTGAACCAAATAGATTCTAAAGCTGAAACAATAGAACAGATGTCACAAGAACTAAAAGTTAATTGGAACAATTTGAGGATGAACAAAGGCAAAAAGGGATGCAAAGGATGCTTCATTTTCAAAGCAAATTCAAATGCTCAGATCTCAAATTAAGATGTTGATGGCAGAGGGTGCATTGTCTGAAACCAAGCTAACAAAGAACATGACTGAAGTCTGAGACCCAGAAAGGACAACCACTTATGACACCAAATGATGAGGAGAAGATACTTGGAACCCTACTGTCAGAAGTAGAAACCTTTAAGAACCAGCACAATGAAATAAAACAGAGTTTGCGCAAAGAACAAGTGGAGAAAGAAAATATGAAGAAACAGATATCTCACTTAGAAGGAGAGCTGAAGAAGAAGGAAGCAGAGTTAAGTGCTATGGAAAAGAAGCTCAAGAATAACAAAGGACGTGTTGCAAAAGAGAGTGCTGTGCCTCCTTCTGCTAAGGCACATATCAAGAGGTCAAAATCCGAAATGCATAAGGTAATTGTTCAGCTGTCATATTTAAAATCAGAGATGATAACATAAATATTGCTGTTGTGTATTAGGACAGGTTGCATGGTAACATCAATTCCCTATGGCTTATGCACACTACATAGTAAAGAGAAATAAGTAATAACGATAAATCCACAGAGATCAGTGCAAAGTTTCGGATAATCCAGCCGTTTTAGGTGTTTGATAACCAAAAAAAATACCTCTACAACATATAAATGTACATTTTAGTCTTCTACTGTTGTCAACAAACAAATTCAAAAGCCATTGGAAAAACTATTGCAAAATGTGGCCCACCTTTTTATCTAAAAGAAGGAATATAATTCCCTCATTTAATCGTCCAAACTGAGTGAGGATGGTGATGCAGCATTGTTAAATATTCTCTATGTGTGTATTTCAGAAAAATCTAGAATTATTTTGGTCACTTATGCAACTATTAAACAGTTAGTAGAGTTTCAAATAACATATGCTTGAAACCAATTCTTAAGGATCTTGATACACAATGCCTAATGTTTCTACAAAAGCAAGCACAATTTAAAACTATTTATGGAGCTTTAGTAATGAAAAAGTGAAATTTTTTCTGGTCCATGAATCATGATACAACTATACATAACAAGGTCAACAAGCAGAAAATCTCAAACTTAAAATGGTGCTAAAAGAAAATGTCTGATCAAGGTTTAACTTTAGCTTTGCTTTGCATACATTAGTTGATCTTGGTGCTCTAGAATAACTCAAGAATGTTGTATTTGTAACATGAGAAGGGAACGGATGCTGCAAACAAGTCTGAAGGAGGAACAATAGGCAAGTCAGCTGGAAGGTAAAATCAAATTCATTTCTTTCCTTTTGAATCCCTAGTTCCCTTGAACATAATCATGAACCTTTGTATCATTCTTTATTTTTGTAATAGAAAATCACTGCCATAGATGTCAAATTTGTTGTTGTGTCACACATCTCATCCAAGTGACTTCTATTATTTTGTCTCCTTACTCAGTGAGGGAAAACTTGCTCGGCTTAAAATCATGTGGTGAGGGCCATACAAATGAATTGTTGAATGAAGTTGCACAGCTAAAGGAAAGGAACAAGATTATGGAAAGTGAGCTGAAAGACATGGAGGAAAGATATTCAGAGATTAGTCTGAAATTTGCAGAGGTAGAGGGAGAAAGACAACAGCTTGTTATGGCTCTACACGATCTCAAGAATGTTAAGAAGAACTAGAATTCTTTGCGGGTGCCGCATCTTATTGAAACATACAAGAGTAATGAAGGAGGCAGGCTATTATCATCACCAGAATGGAGGAACCAAGTTTAACCAGTACTTCACTCTCAGTTGTGACCTATATATTGTACATCCACTAACAGTTTTACCTCATCCAAAATTTTCCTGGGCCACTTGGTCCATCCAATATTCTTGTCATACGATACGTTGGCAAGTGAGCCAGGGGTATGATGCTGTAGCCTCATATAGGCCATGTAGCCAATGATTTTTATCATCAGTTTGACAGTTTTGGCATGCAATGTAACATATGCATAAGTTATATGATGCTCACAAGAAATGGTTTTTGATTGAGAGTGTGGATAGAATAAAAAAAAAAAAACTGGCTAATGAGTATAAGCAACTGTCAGGTTACCTTGATTAATGGTTTTCAGAAGCAAAAATTAGAAGCTAATTTTAGGAGTTCCTATTATTTTGTTAAGTTATTGAAAAACTAGTGCTATTTGTCATATACAGAAAGCTAGTCTTAAAAGCAGTTTGGTTCTTGCTAAAAGTAAAACACTACTTGAGTACTTTACAGTGTTGATAATGTTTAGTTTTACAGTACCATTTTTGACAATACCAAAATGTCAGTAATGAATAATTTTGACATAAAATTAAAAGTAGAAACATCTGTTTACAGTGTGTTGGAGAAAGCCAACGGGTGGGGACAAGGAATTTTTCCAACTTTGTGGTATTACCTTGGTTAATATAGTCAATTTATCCGTAACATATAGAATGATATGGAGGTCCATATTTAGCTTATTTACGTCATAATAATATATCAAAATAAAATGAATCCTGCACTGTTTTGATCTGGTCCGGGAGCAGGTAATACCACAACCACTGTCAAAACTAAACAATGCATCATCAGAATCAGTGCAACACAACATGTTAATGGATTGTTGAAATAGTCAAAGGAACATATATAGCTTCCCACATTAGGTGATTTGGTAAAGAGAGTGGGTGGTTTGATCTCTTGAGCAGTATATATATATATATATATATATATATATATATATATATATATATATATATATCAACCAAACCTATCCAATGGAACATACAATCACCAAAATTAACAAGCTCTCCAACTCATTTGCCACACACACTTGTCACCATGCCTTTTATCAAAGTCACTCTTCTTGTGATAATAGCTTTCCTCTTAGTTGAACTCTCCCTGGCTTCCATTTTGGTTGGGTGGTGGTCATGGGGCCATATCTTTTGGTCTTTCACCTCAATTCTATCAGTTTTCATGTCCTCAAGCTAATGACATTGTCATGTCAGTGTTGGAGAAGGCCATTGCAAATGACATGAGAATGGCTGCTTCTCTACTTAGACTTCACTTTCACGATTGCTTTGTGCAGGTGAATTAATATTACACTTGTCATAGCAAGGCCTACAAGAAAACAATAACAAAAAAAATAAACAAAATCAAAAAATTCTTTACAAAAAATGTTTGAGAAAATTCTTATTGTTAGTACAATAAATTGTCTTTGTTCACTTGAGCTGTTTTTAAGTTTAGATTATTTGCAATTATTAATGAGTAACGTTACTCATACAGTAAACTTTTATAACAATTTTTATACTCACATTTTTTCTCTATCTCTCTCTATCACATTCATTGTCTAAATAATATATGGACATCTCTGTATTACAAACACTTTTTTTTTTTTGATGAAAAATATGTTTATTTCATTTCATTCAAAATAGAAGCATAAATACATTGTGGTATACGCTCAAACACTTGGTTGCTAGCATAAAACCTGGATGCCCTTGCTAAAGAGTGAGCAACTTGGTTAGCTTGCCTCCTTACAAAACTCACCACTGAGTTTGGAAAACTGTTTAAGATGGTTTTACATTGCTCCACAATTTGATGAAATTCTGAGTTGCCCTTTATTTGCACCTTTATGTTATCAACCACTGATTTACAATCTGACTCAAAAACAATACTTTCTGCAGTCATATGTGATGTCCATCGCAAAGCTTGCAAAAGAGCCCATGGCTCTGCTTCTCTTGGATCGGGAATGCCTGCTGCACAAACTGTTTTAGCCTTGATAAAATTACCTTGCTTATCTCGAATGCATAGGCCAGCTCCAAAGCAATGATGTTGTTTGAAATTGCCACATCAACGTTGCATTTTAAGAAACCATGGCTTGGCTTTTGCCAAGAAGAAATGGTGTTAATCTGCTCCTCATTTGCTCGTTGTGTGCTACATCTGGCATGAATCCATTCCTTCAAACAAATATTGCAAAGTCAATGACATAGATGTCCTTGGATGAGGATCAACATCTTCCCATAATTTGTCATTACATTGTCGCCATATACACCATAGAGACATTGCAAACGTTCCATTTTGGTCATCTGAGAGAGACTCCAGTAGTGAAAAAGTAAGTGATGTTGCTGATTCTGCATGATGCACGTCACTTTCAATGCTTTCCCAAAGGCCAGCTGCTATCCAAATATGTTTAACTTGTTCACACCCAAAAAATATGTGCCAATCATTCTCTGGATTCGTATGACAGTAAGAGCATAAACTTGGACAAGAGATACCTTTTGATTGTAGTCTTTGCTTTGTAGGATGACAATGCCTAAGGACACGCCATAAGAAATGTTTTACCTTGGGTGGAATGTTGAGGCTCCATAGCAATGTCCAGTTTCCTTGCACTTTGAGAGAATTATTGCAGATCAAATTTTCCATGAGATGATGACAGGCTGACTTCACAGAATAATCTCTACTAGGTGTCAATCTCCAAATGAGCTGGTCATTTGATGAAACATGTGACAAAGGCAACGATTTGATATCTTGCAGGTCAATATCGCTGAATAATTGTTGTGCAATATATGTCTAATCTCCAGCATTGTTGGGCGTGATCAATAAGAGAACTTACGGTGGGATGCTCAAGTCCGTGAGGAGCAGGTATATTGATGAAAGGCTTTTGCAGATTGCATAGCCATGGTTGAGTCCAGATGTTAACCAAGTGGCCATTTCCAATTCTCCATCGGATTCCTTCCCTTACCAATACATGTGAAGCGTGGATGCTATGCCATGTATAGCTTGGATTATGCCCTAGTTGGGCATCCAAAAAACCTCCATTAGGGAAATATTTGGCTTTGAGAACTTCTGGAACCATAGCATCTTGGTTGGTAGATAATTTCCAACCTTGCTTCCCTAGCATGGCTAGGTTGAAACCATGAAGATGTCTAAAGCCCACGCCTCCAAACTCCTTCTTCATTGTCAATTTCTCCCAATTTAGCCAATTGATTCTTTTTGTTGAACCACTCTTTGAGCCCCACCAGAATGAGTTCATCATTTTCTGAATTTCATCCTCCAGAGTTGTTGGTAAAAGGTAAACACTCATGCAGTAAGAAGGTATAGCTTGTGCACATGACTTAATAAGCACTTCTTTAACTGCTTTAGACAAATGTTTTCTAGACCAATGATTAATGCGCTTCCAGATTCTGTCCTTCAGAAAGCCAAAAACTGATTTCTTATTTCTTCCAATGGTAGAGGGTAGACCAAGGTATTTTCCAGAGCTGATCAGACAAGAAACACCAAGTGAAGTCACGATCCTTTGCTTCATCGCATGAGTGGTATTGTTGCTGAAGAAAATCTACGATTTCTGGAAATTGATTTGTTGCCCAGATGCTCTTCCATATGTGTCAAGAATGTTAATAATGTTGGTTGTCTCCTTCTCAGTTGCCTTGCAAAACAAAAAACAATCGTCAACAAATAAAAGGTGTGAGAAGACTGGAGTCCCTCTACACACCTTTATACCATAAATATCCCCTCTACTCTCATATTTTTTCAAAAGAGAAGAAAGTCCCTTAGTACACAATATGAAAAGGTAAGGTGACAGTGGATCATCCTGCCTGAGTCCTCTCCCTAGAGAAATAGGTCCTACATCATCTCCATTGACCCTAACAGTGTAATGAACAGTTTCCAAACATAATTTCATCCATCCAACCCACTTCTCATGGAAACCCATTTTTGTCATCAAACCCAAGAGGTAACTCCATTGATGTCTATTTTTAAAGCAACCTCTCCAACAGTACCTTTTGTCTTGCATTTCATGTGGTGGATGATCTCAGATGCAATAAGGACATTATCCAGAATGTAGCGTCCTTCTACAAAGGCAAACTGCTCCAAAGAAATACATTTCTGAAGAAGGGGTTTCAAACAGTTGGCAAGTGTTTTGGAAATAATTTTGTAAAGCACATTGCATAAGCATTACAAACACCTATTTGACACTTTTTATTTTTTTTCTATCTTTCTATTCTTGTTCCATCATCTATTATGTCTACACACTACACTTCTCTTTCAGGGTGTCAATTAGCATAAGGTGTCCACCAATCTTTTTCCTTATTTTTATCTCATCACACACTTTTCTTTCTTCTTATCCTATCTTTATTTTGTGTAGTAATTGTATATTGTATGAATAACATTACTGGTTATTAAATTGTTTCTGGTTCTTTTGTAAGCATTGGTCGATGATCTAAATTTTCTAGTTCTTTTCTTTTGAATGGCAGGGCTGCAATGCATCAATTTTGTTGGATGATAGAGCAACCATAGTCAGCGAAAAAAATTCTGGACCTAACAAAAATTCCGTCCGAGGTTTTGAAGTGATTGATGAGATCAAGTCTAAGTCGGAAGAAGCATGTCCTCGACTGTGTCCTGTGCAGACATTCTTGCCCTTGCCTGCCAGGGGCTTCACTGTTCTTGTAAGTGAACACAATTTGACTCAAATTGAGACAACTCAGAATTATCCACTTTGCATGTTACTACTACATAACACACTCTTTAATAGACTTTATTTAACACATTGTTTATTATCAACTAAAATTTATTAGGATAACAAAATATGAAAGAAACTCGTTAAATAAAAACTGAGACATATGTTAATATGTAAATCCTAGTAAATTTCAACTTATAATAAAATTTCAACTAATAAGAGTGTCAATTAGAATGTGGCATCAAAATTGGACACTCTTTAGTTCTAGCTTTCAGCTAAAAATATTTGATCTAAACGATGAAATGCCCTGCCCACATTGCTCGAAGGACAAATAGAATTAGAAATACCCAGTTTATAGTTACCAGCAATGGACAAGATAGAGATAAGCTTACCGAAGTGCTTTAGGGAATTAAAAGACAACCTAACCTAACATAACATAAAACAAATTTCACCAAACTGGAATCAATTTATTTCTTCTCCCCACTCTGGGGGATCCAACTCGCATCCACCAACCTCCCCTTATCGTTCACAAATAGCGTGGGTGGTCCTTCGACCTGTTCCTTCATCTTCAGGAGTCTCTCCTTCTTTCGCTGACACGTTTCCAGATAGTCCTTCAATTTAATTTTTTGCTGACAAATACCAAACTTATCAGGATCCACAGATTGAAGAAGCCCAATTTTTCCTTGCAACTTTAAAATAAAAGCCTCACATTCTTGCAAATCCTTGTTGATTTTTCCGAGGGCGTAATCCTTTTCATTAAAGTTGTTTTCCTCGTCACTCATGTTCTTTATACCACTGTGATTAATTAAATAGAATGTAACAAATGCAACACATACTCAATGGCAAATCAAACATTAACAGTTATACTAATAATTAGGAGAAACTGGAAGAACACTCTATGTTTAAAATGAAAAGCATAGCAATAACAAAAAAGAGAGAGAGAAGAGAATTGCAACCTGAATTTGAGCATATTAAGTAGGAGAGAATGTGGTGACTTTTCTGTAGGAATTAATAGGATTTAGAATACCTAGAAGAATAACATCAAGCATTCATGATTGCATACCTCTTCAAGACATCTCTATACTCCTCAAGAGCCATCACTTGATATCTCATAAGCGTGTACACAAGCGTATTGTCAGGAGCAATGAACTGTCAAAAGAGAGAATTGAGTCAAGT
Source organism: Pueraria montana var. lobata (assembly GCA_026413185.1). Lineage (NCBI taxonomy): Eukaryota > Viridiplantae > Streptophyta > Magnoliopsida > Fabales > Fabaceae > Pueraria > Pueraria montana. Next base: position 15,039,414 of record CM048651.1, on the reverse strand, counting down.
GAGGATCCTACCTTTTTTTAAATAGACATGTAACCTAATATCCAACCATCATGGATATTAGGCCCATTAGGCCCTACTCACATATTCATATAAACACATACTGATTCTCAAAGCTCAAATTGAATCACTTAATTAAACATTGGGCACATAGGAAAAAATATATTAGGTCATACATTCAACCTATGTTTTGGTTTACAAATTTCTTATCCCATTTTATCCCTATAACTACCTTTTAATAGTTTTTCATCTTAAAAAGGAAATATTTTCCCGCCTAAAATAGGGATATTTTTGTATTTTTATATTAAGTGACTCTCAAAAAGGAAATATTTTTCTTCTCAAAATAGGGGTATTTTTTTATTTTATGCCATTCTTAAAAAGAAAATATTTTTCTGCTCAAAATAGGGGCATTTTTGTACTTTTTATTTTATGTTTCTCTCAAAAAGGAAATATTTTCCCACTCAAAATAGGGACGTTTTTGTACTTTTAATTTTATGTAAACTAGAATGGGTGACCCGTGCCATGCACGGGTCAATATTGTTAATGAATATTTTTATAAAATATTTTTAAAATATAAATATTTTCTTAAACTTATATTAAGAATTATTTATAATTAAAATATAAATTTTTTAAATATTAATTATTGGTATGCATTATAAATATATAGTTAATTATATATCTGATAGACTATGATTTTTAAAATAAAATAAATAGGAGAAATAAAAATTAGCTACATGTTAGGTAACATAGCAATTAAAATAATTATTGTGAAATAATATTTCAATCAATCTAAAGTAAAGGTTCCATTTTTTTGCTGAATGTAAGAGTTCCTAGTTACAATAAAAAATGAAAATATTTTTTTATGAAATGACATTTTTAACTATATATTTTTAAATTAAAACCTAAATTCAAGCAATGTGTGTCATGCACGACATATATACTTATAACGATGGCAATAGGAAGGTCTAGGTAGGATACTATAGTATCTATCTCTATACCTGCACTCTTATAAACTCTCTGTATTCAGATCCATACCCATGGGTAATAACTTTAATACCCTTGTCCTTTCCCGTTGGTACTTAAATGCTCATATCCGTACCTGTTACCCGCACTTTAATTAATATAAAAAATGGATAAATAAATAATATTGATTAAAAATACTATAGTAATTAAATTGAAATTCATTCAAAGATCTTTTATAAATCATAATGATAATCATAAAACATCACAAAAATTAAAATCGTATTAAAAAAAATTAAATTCATATAAAAGTATGTTTAAAAATTTAATTGCAAAGTATTACTTTTGTGACATAATTAACTTCTTAATTGAAAAAATATATTATTATAATATTTAGATATTTACTATTAGTGCATCAACATTTTAAGAAAGGGATATTATATCACCTTATTATTTATTATTCTACCATTATACTAACCTTTAAATTATATTTATGAAATAAAATAATAAATTTTTTAATATTTTAATATATTTTCTTCTCTCACTTTTTTCCTTCCAAAATCAAAAGAAAGAATTTTTGTACAATTATTTATAATTTTTTATAAAATATACTACAATTTGTTAAATCGAATCAATTTTAAGATCAAATAAATTAGGAATAAATTTAGCGGAAATAAATTTCAAGATATTTTGTTTTATCATTACGCGGAAATAAATTTGATTATAGATTGGGATGACTCGTATAAAGATTATTAGCATAAATCAATTTATTGATAGTTTCCTTATTTCATTGTTAATACAAGCAGAAATAAAGCTCTTGCTATATATATGTTCGTCAAATTCTTGATATTCTCTTCTATAAATAAGTTTTTTGTATAAAAGAATTATACAGAATTTGGATATTAATTAATCACAATTAAATTTTACCAAAATTAAGGAAAATTAAATTAATTATATATATTTATTGATTTATTGATTACATTATTATCATTTATTATATATATTTATGTATTCAATTAATTAGATTGGATATTCTATTTTTAATTGCTTAAATGATCAGAAAAAATTGCAATCCACTTTAATTAGTGTGGTCAAATTGAATTAATTAGAAGAATTTTTAGTTAATGTTGATTGCATATTTTCTTAAGGGGTTAATGTTGATTGTTTATTTCATTATTATACTATTTAATGACAAATTCGTGTATAAAATAATTATGTATGTAACCGATCCGATTATTTAAATTATGGAATTAGAGAAAGAAGATAAAAAAAATTTAAAAAATGAAATTAAAAATAAAAGAAAGATAAATGATTCAAGGAAACTAAAGAAAAGAAAAAAATATATAAAATTAACACTCAAACAAAAAAGAAAGATTAAACCTTATTTTTATAAGGTAGTATTATTTATTTATTTTTACTTTTGTGAAACCCCTATTTTAATCATTTTATATTTAATAGTTTTCTTTTTAGGTCATATATTTTAATTGTTAAATTATGAAGAAATAAAATAATATGAACATGAAAATGTTAAATGTCAAATTATTTATTCGAAAAAAATAAATAAAAAGGTAAAAACTTACCTTAAATAGAAAAGATAAGAAGAAAATAAAAAAAAACACAAATGAATTCAATAAAAATATAAAAATATATAATACAAATATGATGCGCGTAAAGTAAAAAAATGAAATCAAAATTGATAAATACATTGAGAGACTTGAACGTCATATTTACAATGGAATCAAAATTGGTAAACACATCAATATTTACATGAATCAAAATTAATTAGTTATTTTATTTCCACGCATTATAGACTTGCACGCTATCTATTTCAAAATTCACCATCTGGAAGCACATATGATCAACTACGTTTAAGGCCCATTTTAGACTCAAGGCTTCAATTGTTGCAAATTAGTTGCCTTTGCCCCCGGTATATTACCTAATGAATCCATGAAAATCATACTTAAACTAGTTATAGAGCGCATTGAAATGCCAAATATTAGTAAAAAAAATGAAAAAGTATTCTAAGAGAATGAAGAAAAAGGTAGAAACTTACCTTAAAAGAAAAAAAACTAAAAAAATAAAATTATAAAAAAATAAATTCAATAACAATAAAAATAAATATGGTAGAAAGATTTACGCGAGTAAATTGAAAAGAAAAATGAAAGGTCCAAAGTTTTTAAGATTACATAGATGAGTAATCCTGAACATTGATATTTGCGAGTTAAATTGGAAAACAGGTTGCAACAAAGAAAGAAGTTCACTGAACAAATTATTTCTAATAAAAATTTAATTTTTAAAAAAGGAATGATTGATTCTTCAAATCATAATTACTGAGTATTTTACTGTATAAAAACAGAAATATAATCAGATTTATTTCAATTACTACCTAAATGGTAATTTGGCAATTACTCAATTCATGTTGGTTGATAATTTTAATTTCGGATAATAATTAAAAATGATTTTGAATTAATTTTTGTTCTTAATAAATTAATGAGACTTAAATGTATTTGAATTTGAATTTGGTTCGTAACCGAATCAAACAGTTCCGAAGCATGAAATGATGACACGTGTCATCCAATACTTGATAAACAACCTTGTTTCGCCACGTGTTTTCCAAAGCTATTTTTGGATTCGTAAATTTTATACACTAGTATAATAACCGGTGCAATGCACGGAAGTATATTAAGATTATCAATAATATAATAAATTTAAGATGAATTTATTATATAAAGATATTATTAATATGTTCATGTTTTCTCACATCATATTATAAATTTATATTATATTTTATTGAGTATTGTCTAATTAATTTTAAATTGTGTTGCCAAATAGGCAAAAATAGTGATTTAAATTAATAATGAAAATAAATAGTAATATTATATATGATATATATTTTGAATTATAAACATTATATCAAAAAAATTATATTAATGTATAATTACTACCAAAAAATTTCAACATAATTTTAACATTAAATATAGAGATATATATAAATCAAATTATAAATAATTCTTCCATCAATTAAAATCAATTTTCATAAATTTGCAAAATAAAAGTTTCGATTGACTACACTATATTAATTTTTATTTTCATTTTCAATAAACTAAAATTTTAAATACTTTTTTAATTAAATAATCTTTCATACTTGTAAATTTAAAAATTAATTTCACTTATATGTATTATTAAACTCTATTTTTTCATTTTGATACTCATAATAATTTATGAAATTACATATCAAAATTAGCAAATAATTTCCATTTAATAACTGATCATGAACTTTGATTAATTTTGTTAATTGTTTATCCTGCAAAGATCTTTGATTTTTAAAATTAATTTAATTAATACTATTTTTTATTAGCATTAAATATAGAGATATATATTCAAATCATAACTAATCTTGCATCAATAAAAATTAATTTTTAAAACTTTGTAAATCAAATTTTTTGAATGACTGCATATTTTTATAGTTAGAATATACACCCGTTGTAATTACCTTCAGATTTTATAATTATGATTTATTATGTAACTATAAAAATAAAACACATAAATAGCTTGTATCGAAAAAAAAACACTTAAATAACTAATACAAAGTTGAGGTGAACTCCTCCTAATCTCTTCAAATTCAAATGCAACATAACAAATATTTCTTGAAGTTTTAATAGTAATTTTAACTTATATCCATTCATGAAATAAATAATTGGTCAAATTCATACATACTATTATAATTGGGCCTAGTCCAAACCTGTTTAATTTGATTTTGGGTATGATTTTATAGCTTATCTGGTATGAATAACTATTATTAGATATAATATTTTAATTTGTAATAGACAATTTATATTTTATTCCATTAGTTTTTCAAGATATTTTACATTAATTTAATAATAATATGGAGTATTTTCTCTTGCATGTTTATTATCATTCATCTTTGATTGACTTTTTTTTTAGTACTAAATAATTTATAAATAATTATAAAATATACCTCTCATATTATCCAACTAAAATATACACCAAATTGAATCATTATAAAAGACCAAAATAGAAATTAGTATATATAAAAAAATGAGTAAAAATTTAATTGCAAAATATTATTTTTATGACATAATATGTTTCTTCATTTCATGTCACTTATTCTACGCTATGAATATTTCAAATGCTCAATTTGCAAGGACATTTCAAATTACCACTTTTTTTTTTACCATGAATAAACATAAACAAACAACAAACTACAAAATACTTTTTTTCTTTTGCAAAAGCTAAATATATTTATTAAGAACTGATTATTAACATAAGAAGTGCCAAAAACCAAAAACATGTTACAATGAAGAAAAACCCAAAATAGTATATATAATTACATTTCAAATCATGTGGCGTGAGCTTGCACATAGTTATCTTGAATTGAAGCATATATGTATTTGTAATCAGTGCATACAAATTCCACTTGGTCAGCCTCCACACTTCTCATTCACCGCACGTACTTGACATCTAGGTCTATACATTAATTTACATAAACAAATAATAACAAAGAAATTAAAAAAAATGGAGAAGAAGAAAAAAACGAAGAGATGAGAGTCAATGCAAATCCTAGAACATGAATCTGAATATATAAGTATGTAGAGAGTGAGCGGGACGTGAATCCTAGAACAAAATATTTGAATGAAATAATTTCCTTATTTAAAAATAAATGTAAAGATTGTTAAGGAAGCCATTGTACCAATTGGATAACATGCAATCAAAATTACCGTTTAAAATTATTAATTAATGTGATTTATAATCAAATACATTTATATATCCACCCAATTATCTTCTAATTACTATTTTAATGTCATTAGTAAGCTTTTAAACGTGATTTTAACACACAATCATTAATAAAAACTAAATTATGATTGTTCCCATTTTGAATTATTAATTTAAATAAATTAACATTCTTGGGAGAAAAATAAAAATAAATAAAAAGTCAACTATAATTGTTTCCATTTTAAATTGATTTATTTCCAAAAAAAACTTTTTATTGTTAATTATTTCCGAAAATAACTGTCTTAGTAAATTAAATTTGAATGTTCCCATTTTAAATTTAATAGTATGATTTTTATACACAATCGTCAATTTTTTATTTTTATTTAATTGTCTATATTAAATTAATAATCATTTAAATTTAAATTATAGACTAATGATAATCAATAATTTAAATTATTTTAATTTCATATTTAATTACACTATGATTATTTTTATTATAAATTAAATTATTTCTAAAGATATTTTTCATATTTTATATTTAATTATTTATGAAAATAAATGTCACATTAAAAATTATTGTAAACAATCATATAATTTAAATTATTCAATCATTTTAAGTGAATAGTCTATCAAATTTTGGACTGATAATTGTAATTGTATAATTTAAATTATTTATGAAATAATTGTATTCTTAAATTATTTTAATTGCTTTATGTCATATTAAATTGTTTTTGTACATATTATCAATGGTTAATGTTGATTGATTATTTTCTTGTGTGATTGATGCTAATTGACTATTTCATTGATTGATTATTTGAATTTGAATTTGGTTTGTAACTGAACCAAACAATTCCAAAGCATGAAATGATGACACATGTCATCCAATACTTGAGAAGCAACATTGTTTTGCCACGTGTTTTCTAAAGCTGTTTTTGGACTTGCAAATTTTATATATATTGATATTGATTTGCAAATTACATTATAAAACATTTATTATATATTATATAAAGATATTATATAAAGATTACATTATATATAATACATAAAAAATTAAAAATTAACATATTAAGTTAACAAAAAAAAAAGTAAAAATAACTAATTAAATTATTTATATGTAGTTGTTATAAAATAATTAAAGTAAATATTAGTTTGTATTGAATATGTATTTTGAGATAAATTATATTATTAATTGAAATAATAATTTTGAAAAAAAAATGAAATCAATTATTTGTAAAGCTGTATTTTTTGTGTAATCTAAACATTATTTTGTGAAACCATAGAAATCAATTAATCAATTAATACATATAAAGGTGTATTTTAATTAATATACATAAACAAAAATATTAAATATAATATAAAAATTATATTAATGATTTAATATAATTAATAAGGAAATTATATTATTAATTGAAATAATTTTGAAAAAAAAATCGAAATCAATTATATGTAAATAATTAGGTAATAGATAATTATAAATATTTATTTATAAATATTTAATTAATGAATAACCTATGTCATGATAAAAAATTTATTAAAGGTAACAGGTTCATACTTTTAATATATGTAACGGTGTAGTTTTAATTAATATATTTATCTGCCTATCTATCTATTTATCTATCTATATCTATCTATCTATCTATCTATCTATCTATCTATCTATTATATAAAACACAGTTGTTGACTGGGATTATCAGTACACGTGTCACATTCTGGTGAAATTTTTTCCTCCCTTTTTTTCATTCCTAACTAGATAGTACATGTGCGATGCACGGTTTATTGAGGAGGGAATGATTTTTTGTATGTATAAAGTATGTTGACAATATTTTTAATTTGTTATATTATTTAAAAATATCTAAAACTAATTCAAATTTACACAATAAGGAACTTATTCTTTAATAAAATTAATAAAAGATAATTAGATGTTTTTATTTTATAATACAACTCATTTAAAAAATGTATATATAATACACCTATAAATTTAAATTTCACAATGTCACTTTCTTATAGATAGATAGATAGATAGATTTTACTACCATTAATCAATCAATTAATTATTAGCACAATCACAATCTTAAAATTTGTAAGACATTTAATATATTTATATTTTTCTTTCCAGATTTAAATAACTAAATTTTAAAATTATATATTTTTTTATCCATAGGAATCGAAAACAGGTACCGGGGGGTTTACAACAACTCACACACCTTGCTCAACCAACTAAGCTAGACCGCCTCGGTATTTTAAAATTATATTTTGAATATTTCTTAACATGCATAAGAAATATTTTAATTAAAGTAATTTTAAAATTTTACTGATATTAATTTATTTGATTTTTGTAATAATATTTCTATTATTATTATTATTATTATTATTATTATTATTATTATTATTATTATTATTATTATTATTATTATTATTATTATTATTATTAAATTAAACATTAAAAATTAAATATAATAAAGATAAAGATAATGTCAAATAGGTCATTCTTAATATATTAACACTAATTTAAAATTTTTATTAAAGGTAACATGTTAAGTCTTTTAATGATAATTTCAAATAATTTATAGTATTCACAAGTTACATATACAATTTACTCCCTATGTCCCTATTTATAAGACCATTTCAACTAATTTAGTTAATCACATTAAATTGTCAATAATGTATATTGTTTTTCTCCAAAAGTACCCTTAACTTTTTTTGAAATTAATTATCTCTCTTTACTTAATTGTTTTTCATCTAATTAATTAATCTTTGGAGAGAGAATACTAAATTAAGGGTACCATAAGAAAAAAATAATTAATACATCTAGAAATTAGAAAATGGTCTTATAAAAAGGGACAAGCAATTTTTAGAAAATGGTCTTATAAACAGGAACGAGTAACAAATAGGGATGAATATTTTTTTTTTATAAAAGAAAGTAGAAAATTTACACTTAATTCACGGGAAAGAATAACATACTTAAAATCACATTAACATATAAATTATTATGGTGAAATTGTATTATTTTATTATAATAATTTTAATTTAAATGTATTTTTTATTGTTGTTTCTTTCTTAACTTAAATAATTGATTGATTGTTTTATTTAAAAAAAAATAGAAGTATGAAAAAATATTAAAAATGGATATGAATATTTTTCATAAAAATATGAAGAAAAATTTAGATTTAACTTACTAGATTAGATATATAAAATATAACACACGAGGATGAACATTTTCTATAAAAAAAAAAGTAAGAGAATTTACTTTGAATTAATGGGAATAAACTTTTTCTAAAAAAATTTGTCCAATCAAATTAAAATTTCTTTTACATAATTAATATATATTTAATTACATAAAAAATAATTTAAACCAACATAATCACTATTATTTTCTCCATACAAAATTAGTGTCAAAGATTAATTTTTAAGCAAATAATTATTAATTTTTATTTATTATCATCTCATTTATATATATTATTCATTATTTTCTTCTACCTGAAAAAATTATACTTTTCTTTTATGTATTGATATGTATATGCCAATATATTAAAATAAAATTTATATATATAAAATATAACAAATAGGGATGAACCCTTTTTTTATATAAAAGTGAGTAAATTTGTTTACTTAATTCATATGAATGAACAATTTACCTAATATCACATTAATATCTAAATTATTATGGTAAAATTATATTATTTTATTATAATAATTTTAATTTAAATGTATTTTTTATGGATATCTTTTTCCTGACTAAAATCATTTATTCAATGTTTTATTTTATAAACATAGTAAGTATGAAAAAATATAAAAAAAATTGGGATGAATATGTTTTTTAAAAGTATGAGCAGAAATTTAGACTTAACGTACCAATTTAGATATATAAAACATAATATATGGGGATGAACATGTTTTATAAAAATAAGTAGGAAAATTTACACTGAATTTACAAGATTAAATTTTTTACTAAATATCTTTATCCAAATAATATTAAATTTTCTTTTACATAATTAGTATATATTTAATTACATAACAAAAACCAAATTAAATCAATATAATCACTATTATTTTCTCCACGTAAAGTTAGTGTCTAAAATTAATTTTTAAGCAAATAATTATTCATTTTTTTATTTATTTCATTCTCTATTAAATAAATTATTCAAGATTTTCTTTTAATTATTTTAAAGCAAATTTCTCTTCATTTTTCATTTATTTTCAATTTTCTTTTATATACTGATATGTACATGGCAAAATATAAAAATAAAAGTTATATATAAAATTTAACACATAGGGATACATTTTTTTTTATAAAAACAATTCATGAAGATGAACAATTTACCTGAAATCTCATTAATATCTAAATTTTTATGGTGGATTTATATTATTTTATTATAATGATGTTAATTTACATTTTTTTATGACTATCTCTTTTCATATTTAAATAATTTATTGAATATTTTATTTTACGAACATAGAAAGAATGAAAAATAACAAATTAGGATGAATATTTTTCATGAAAGTATGAAGAGAAATTTAGACTTAACTTACTATATAAAATATATAAAATATAACACAAATGGATGAACATTTTTTATAAAAACAAGTAGGAAAATTTATACTGAATTCATGGGATAAACTTTTTTACCAAAGATTTTTTCAATCAAAATTAAAATTTCTTTTACATAATTAATATATATTTTATTACATAGCAAAAATCAAATTTAAATCAACATAATCACTAATATTTTCTCCATGCAAAATTAGTGTCAAAAATAAATTTTTATGCAAATTATTATTCATTTTTTATTTATAATCTTCTTACTTAAATAAATTATTCATGATTTTCTTGTACCTGGACAAATTTTAATTTTCTTTTAAACATTCATATGTACAAGTCAATATATTAAAATAAAAATTATACATAAAATATATCACATAGTGATGAATATTTCTTTTATATAAAAGCAAGTAGAAATTTTTACTTAATTCATTCACCAAATGAATAATTTACCTGAAGTCACATCAATATCTAAATTATTATGGTGAAATTATATTTCATTATTATCATAATTTTAATTTGAATGTTTTTTATAGCTGTCTTTTTCTTTATTTAAATAATTTATTGAATGTTTTATTTTACGAACATGGAACAAAATATAACATGTTAGAATCTAAGACTTTGGACGATGTCCAACCCCTCAAACTTCGGTTTTGATGATAACAAATGACATTAAATTTTGAAGTATCTAATGTTCTATGTTTGAGTATTATAGGTACTACACCGTCCAATGCCTCAATGGTATTGTATTTCTTAATCTCAAACAAGATAGTTCTATGTGTACAGTGCGTCCAATGAGTAACTGGAAACTTGTTTTTTCTAAGTATAAAATCCAGTGTCCAACACGCTGTTATAAAACAAGCGTCCAATACATTGTGAAAACCAGTGTGTAAACACTGCATCCATTCGAGGAAGCGTCCACCTATATAACTTACATCATCTTTTCTATCAAACATTTATATAATACGTCCATGATTGTGTGGAAGTACACTTATGCTTTTCGATGATGATTCTCTGAAATGTTCTGTTATTCCCTCTCTTTTCTAATGTGACATTTCATTTGAAAATTCGAAAAGTGTACCACAAGGGACAGAAAAGCTTCTCTCTGCAGGAACCGTACAAGTAGTGGAGGCGCTGCATGTGCTATTGTCTCCTCCATCTCTCCACCCCAAGCTGACACGTAGCAACGGTCATATGATTGTGAGAGAACGGTTATTGGCAAGGGCACAGATCCCACAACGGATATCTTCACCAAGTTGCCTATAAATAGAGGAACAAGCTCACGAAATCAACAACGAAGCATTCATATTTTTCTAAGAGCTGTAACTCTGCCAAATCAATTGGACAACCTACACTTTGCAAAAAGAGAAATCTTCTTAGCTTTGCTAAGTTATTATGTGTATTCAAGTTATATTGTAATATCCTCTCTGTGAGAGTTATCTCTTTAACTTGTACTCAAACAGTTTCTGTTTGGAAAGCCAGGAGTGGCTTAGTGACAAAGAATACTTGGGTGTTCTTTAATCTCAAGGGGAGATTAAAGGTGTGCCAGAAGTGGCCTAGAGAATACTTGTAGCCAGGAGTGGCAGGGTATATAAAATACTTGTTTGTAATCAGAATTTGATTAGTGGAACTGATAGAGGACTAGAATGGTACATGAAGAGCTTAAAGTGGAGCCAAATCTTAGAATAGAAGTTTATGTAATTTAGGCCTAAATTGGGCTTTTGTTGAGCTTTTTATGTTTTTAATGATGTTTATTTTTAATTTGGGCATTTTTAGTTGTTTGGGCTTTAGTAATGGGCCTTGGTAAGCCTTTTAGGTTCATATTATAAATAGGCCAAATGTTAACTTTGTAATCAGTTTTGACTCTCATTTGGAATGAAGCTTTGAGGCTTTTGTGAGAGGAAACTCTCTAGGTTCTTCGGAACTACCCTTGATTCTTATCTTTGAATTTCCATATTCAAAGTGGCGAATCCTCCTTTCAACTTATCAATTCACCTTGAATTGTGGCGTTGTTCTGCATCCCTAATCTTTTCCATTTTTAATTTTTGATTCAATTTTGTGTTTCCATTTTTCTGAAAATTGATGCTGAAAATTTAGATCCATGTGAGGGGGTTTCATCATTTGGTAATCAGAGCTGGATTTAGCATCAATTCGGAACTGTTTCACCGCGACACTGTTCACCGGTGACATTGTTCATCGGCAACATTGTTCCCCGACCGCGTCACTGTTTATCGGTGACACTGTTCCCGATCGCGAACTGTTCACCGCCCGCACTGTTCACCGATCACGCACTGTTCATCAGTGATACTGTTCCGATTGCGAGTGTTCACCGCCCTACACTGTTCACAGATTGCGCAGTGTTCATCGGCGATACTGTTTCCGATCTTAGCACTGTTCATGGTTGCGGTACTATTCACAGTACTGTTCATTGATTTGTGATTTTTATTGTTTCAATCCATATTTTTGAGATTGCCTTGTGTTTAATTTGAGTCAAAATCTACAGATTGAAATTCTGAAATTTGAATTTGGGGAAGAACATTCATAGTGTTCATGTGTGTTCTTGAGAGTCTTTGGCAAAACCCTTGTGTTTGATCTATAAAAATTTGAATTAAGTGAGTTTGGGTGTTTTTCATAAATATTAAAAGTTTGAGGACTTATTAGCAAAAGAAAAGGACTTAAAGATAAAAAAAGAAAATATTGGGGCAAAAGTGCAAAAAGAAAAGGTTTAGGGGCCCAGTGCAATTATGAAAAGTTTAGGGGCCAAAGTGTAAAAAAAAATTCAAAAAAAAAATTATACCATTGGAAAGAAAAAAATCTACCCTATAAGAAGTCCTTCTACACCTTTGCTTAATTCTTTCTTTTTCATACACTTTTATGCCATTTTAGCTCTCTTGAATACACTAGTTCTTCACAAGTTGAAAAATTGAGTTTCTTAGTTTTGTGTTGCTCTTTTCTTGTGTCTTCTAGTCATGTCTTTGCTTGGCATTCTATTTTGAGTTGTCCCTTTCATTTCTTTTAGCTTTTATTGCTTGTCTTCTAAATTTCCTTGGTTTTGTCTTAGAGTTTTCTTGTTTTGGACTCTTGAGTTGAGTTTGGATTTGTTACATCTTTCACTTTGAATACAAATTCTTGATTTGTGATTGAGAGTGCTTCTTAAGGACTAAAGAGGAGTTTGAGTGGAAAAAGGCAAGTGTGCACATTATAGAAAAAGCCTTCAAAAGAGAGAAACATGAGTGGATTTGAGTGAAACACTTAGTGAGTGGTGAGGTCCATATTTCTATTATTTGTGCTAATCATTTTTGTGTAGGTATGTATTGTTCTTCTTACCATAGAATTGATGGAGGTTATGGGGAAGATGAAGGAGAAAGGAGGCTTAGGAGACATGGAGGAGATAATGAGGATTGTGAATTTAATTCTTCTTGTAAATTTGATTGTGCACCTTACCATAATTCTTTTGTTTTGATGCCTAGAGAAGAATTGTACATCAAGGATCAATGGGCAAGACAATTTGGAGAAGAAGTGGAGACATATGAGGACCAATGCAACCATAGAGAGAAGAAAATTTTGACTTACACCATCTCGAAACCTTGTGATTTAATTGATGTGTGCCATGTGTTAACCCAAAATCTTTGTGAATTGAATGTTGCTTTTGGTATGCATGATATTGTTTTAGGTGACGATGCCAAGTTCTTGAAATTTGATATTAATGCACATCATTTGGACTTGTATGATCATGTTGAGTCTTCCTCTATGTGTGTTGTTGTTTATGGGAAAATTGAAAATGATGATTTCTATAGGCATAAAGAGCATAGGTTTAAAGATGCTGCATTTTGTGTGCCTAAATGTTCATTTCATGATTCATTAATTGGAGCAACTCATAGTGAGAGTTTAGTAATGTATGGTACACTCAAGTGTCTTGATAGATGGATTGTGCATAAAATGGATAAATCTAAATTTTCCATTATTGGTTTAAAAATGTCATTGTTTGCTCATAATTTTCATTGGATTGACTTGTCTTTGGGCATTTTTAGTTGTTTGGGCTTTTAGTAATGGGCCTTGGTAAGCCTTTTAGGTTCATATTATAAATAGGCCAAATGTTAACTTTGTAATCAGTTTTGACTCTCATTTGGAATGAAGCTTTGAGGCTTTTGTAAGAGGAAACTCTCTAGGTTCTTCGGAACTACCCTTGATTCTTATCTTTGAATTTCGATATTCAAAGTGGCGAATCCTCCTTTCAACTTATCAATTCACCTTGAATTGTGGCATTGTTCTGCATCCCTAATCTTTTCCATTTTTAATTTTTGATTCAATTTTGTGTTTCCATTTTTTTGAAAATTGATGCTGAAAACTTAGATCCATGTGAGAGGGTTTCATCAGGAACCCTTCAAAGGTTTTTGAAGGAGAACTGGATGTAGCTCAGGTTGAGTGAACCAGTATAAACTATGTGTTTTTACTCTATCACTTTCAAGCTTACTTGCTATTCTCTTGAGTTATTTCTTCATATACTACGCACAAGTTTCTTTATATCTTATTTGCAAAAACTTCTTATTTGCACCTGGACGTTAACTAGAAAACGCAGTTTCACCAAACTGTCATTTTAACGATTGGACGATACCTATGATCTTTTGTTTTACAAGTCCTTTGTGAAACTAAAGTTAGTTTATCTCCATCTTTGTGAAATTTTTTTAAACTATATAACTAACACACTATTGAACCCCCATTCTAGTGTGATTCTCTGCATTTCAGTTGGTATCAGAGCTCAACCTCTCAGGTTGAGTACTTAGCAGTACAGAGGAAACTAGATCTTGAGAAAGATGGAAAATGAGGGACAAGCTGCGAACAGACCACCGCTCTTCAAGGGTGTCAAATATGATTACTGGAAGCAAAGAATGATAGCATTCTTTGAGTCCTGTCATATAGACATGTGGAACGTTGTGGAGATGGGCGACTACATTCCATTTGATGAGAATCTCAACGAGATCCCAAAGGCTAGATGGACGGAGGAGCAAAAACAAAGATTTCATTTCAACTCCAGAGCCAGAAATACCATCATGTGTGCACTGTCCGAACAAGAATACAACAAAGTGCATAGTTTCAAAAGCGTGAAACAAATGTGGGACACTCTTGCGTTAACATATGAGGGTTCCAGCCAAGTAAAACGCAACAAACTCAATCTTCTTACTCGTCAATATGAACTATTTAGTATGGAGGGAAATGAGGACATACAAAGTATGTTTGGACGGTTGCAAACCATACTAAATGAGCTTAGAGCACATGGTAAAGATTACAATAACTATGAACATATTGACAAAATTCTGAGGAGTTTGCCAAGGCAATGGAGACTACAGGTTACAGCTTTGAGAGCAACCAAAGGACTGGACGATATGTCCTTAGAAGAGCTTGTGGGAATCCTTAAAGTGCATGAGCTAGAACTGTAACAAGATGGTGATGGCAAGAAAAGCAAGTCTTTGGCACTCAGTGTCCAGAAGCCAAAGAAAGCACCATCGTCCAAAGCCATGCAAGTTGAAGCATCATCAGACGAACAATCTAAAGATGATGACTCAGACGAGGGTGATGAGCTATCCTTCTTATCCAAGAGAATCCACTCTATGTGGAAGAAGAAAGGTGGATCCATATGGAGAAACCTGAACAAGAAAGGCCTTAAGGAAAAGAAGGAGAAGAGTCCAATCGTATGCTACGAATGCAAGAAATCCAGACACTTCATATCAAAATGCCCAGACCTTGACAAGAGTAAGGACAAGAAGAAGAAAGTCTTCAACAAAAAGAAGGGCAGAAAGGTTCTGATGTCCACATGGGAAGATCTGGATGATGACTCATCATCGGACGATGAAGAAGAAGAGGAAGCACACATATGTCTGATGGCAGACACTACATCAGATTCTTCCGAACCAGAAGAGGAAGATGAGGTAAACTTTAATGATTTAAGGTCACTTCAAGAAGCTTATCATGATTTACTTTCAAACTCTTCTATTCTGTCAAAGGCCTACAAAACTTTGAAGAAATCCTCCAAGTCACTTTCAAAAGAAAAAGAAGTATTAGAAAACA
Source organism: Pueraria montana var. lobata (assembly GCA_026413185.1). NCBI lineage: Eukaryota > Viridiplantae > Streptophyta > Magnoliopsida > Fabales > Fabaceae > Pueraria > Pueraria montana. The sequence continues at coordinate 15,023,117 of CM048651.1, read as the reverse complement.
GTCTCAAACAACTTGAAAGTGAAAAGGAAGATTTACAGAGGAAGTTAACAGAGCTCTCAAAGGAACATAAAGCCTTAAATGAGAATAGGCAAACTCTCTGGAATGATACTGCTCAAGCCTATAAATCCTATGAGGATTCAAGGACTAGAGAAATGAATCTTTCCATAGAGATTCAAACTCTTAAAGCAGAAAACAAAAGGCTAGTTGAGAAGTTTCTAAAAGTTGAAGCAGATACTTCTTTAAGAGGCCAACCACATGATGTTATAAAACTTCAAGAAGAGATTGACAGCCTAAAGAAGGATCTGTCAAACTTTGTCAAGGGATCTAACAACCTTAAAATGCTTTTAAAATATGGAGGTTGTAAGAGACCAAATGACAGGTCAGGGCATGGATATAAGGGAAAGAAATATATTCATGATGAGGAAGTAGATGTGTGTTACTTCTGTGGGAAACCTGGACATATAACGTCCAAATACAGACACCTGCCTAAGAAGGGAGCGTCCAGTGCCCTTCAAACTAACAAGAAAGGACCTAAGTCAATCTGGGTACCTAAGGATAAAATTATTCCTGTTGCAGACATGCTTAAAAGTAGGAAAGAAACTCCAGTCATGGTACTTGGACAGTGGGTGCTCGCATCACATGACAGGAGAAAAGTGTATGTTCCAAAGCCTCTAACCCAAGATTGGTGGGACAATCACTTTCGGAGGGAATTAGAAAGGGATGATAGCTGGCGTGGGTAAGATCAGTATACCACCCTATCCCTGTATTGATAATGTTCTTTGTGTTAAAGGTCTCAAGCACAATCTACTTAGCATAAGTCAATTATGTAATAGTGGATATGATGTTGCCCTTAAGAAAGGAGAATGTATAGTCAAGAACTCTGATGGATCCCTTCTCTTTATTGCAAAGAGGCAAGGTAATCTGTACAAGATTAAACTTGGGGAACTATCAAGTCAAAATGTATCATGCTTAGTTTCAGTTAAAGAAAATCATTAGCTATGGCATAAAAGACTTGGGCATGCCAGCTTGAGATTAATCTCAAAGCTTAATAGGCACAACCTCGTGAGAGGATTACCAAGTATGTCATATAAAGATGATCTTCTTTGTGAAGCCTATCAGAAAGGGAAACAAGTAAAAAGCTCTTTTCAAAGTAAAAACATTGTTTCCACTTCTAGACCTCTTGAGCTGTTACATATTGACCTGTTTGGACCCACAAGAACAGCCTCAGTAAGTGGTAAGAGATACGGATTGGTTGTAGTGGACGACTATACAAGATGGACATGGGTCATGTTCCTATCTCACAAAGATGAGTCTTTTAAGGTCTTCTATAACTTCTGTAAAAGAATTCAAAATGAAAAAGGAGTATGCATTACTTCGATCTGAAGTGATCATGGGGAAGAATTCGAAAACAAAGTTTTCAAAGGTTCTGTGAGGATAATGGTATCCTTCATAACTTCTCAACACCCAGAACACCACAACAGAATGGTGTTGTTGAGAGGAAGAATAGGTCACTCCAAGAGATGGCCAGAACCATGTTGAATAATAATTCAACCCCTAAACACTTTTGGGCTGAAGCAATGAATATTGCCTGTTATTTACATAACAGAATCTATATTAGGCCTGTCATGAAAAAGACTCCATATGAATTATGGAAAGGGAGAAGACCCAACATATCCTACATCCATCCATTTGGATGTCAATGTTTCATTCTGAACACTAAGGACAACTTGGGAAAATTTGACTCTAAGTGTGATGAAGGAATATTGCTTGGATATTCTGAAACCTCAAAGGCATATAGAGTTTATAATTCTAGAACCTTAGTTGTTGAAGAAGCCATCCATGTGAAGTTCAATGACACCAAGCCTGATAAGGAATTATTAGAGCTGGATGAATCATTTGCAGATCTCAGGTTAGACGATGCAAAGAAGTCATCAGACACGTCCAACAATGATGTCTCAGTTGAAGAGTCCAATGCACCCCTGGACAGTCCAACAGAAGAACAAAGGGAACCAACTGGACACAACTGGCAAATGAAGAAGCATCATCCAGAAGATCAAATCATTGGTGATCAAAAGAGTAAAGTCAGAACCAGATCTTCGCTTCAACAAGGTCACACAACATTCATATCACAGATAGAACCTAAGACTGTGGACGATGCCCTGGAAGATGAAAGCTGGGTCAAAGCAATGCAAGAAGAACTTGATCAATTTCAAAAGAACGATGTGTGGAAGCTTGTAGAACTCCCAGATGACAAAGAAGCTGTAGGAGCTAAGTGGGTGTTCAGAAACAAGCTGGACGAAACATGTAATGTTGTGAGAAACAAAGCCAGGCTGGTAGCCAAAGGTTACTCACAACAAGAAGGTATAGATTATACTGAAACTTATGCACCTATTGCACGTCTAAAGGCAATTCGTATTTTACTATCATTTGCAGCTCATAGCAATATGAAGCTATATCAAATGGACGTAAAAAGTGAAATATAGAGAAATAAACTAGAAGGGGGTTGAATAGTGTATTTAAAATTTCTTTGAAAAACTTTAGCTAATGTGAAGATAGTGTATCTTTACGTTTTACAAGAACTTAGTAAAACAGAAGATCAAGCTATCGTCCAGCAGATTAAAAACAACAGTCCAAAGAAACTACTCTTCTTCCTTTTCGTTAGAATACACGTAATAGATAAACTTAGATAAAATGTGTATAGAAACCCTTTCGTGGTATGTTGAAGAGATAGTTTAAAAGAAATGCAAGTAAGCTAGAAAGCGAGAGAATAGAACACTTAGTTTTATACTGGTTCACTCAACTGAGCTACGTCTAGTTCTCCTTCAAAAACTTTTGAAGGGTTCTACTAATCAAGATCTGATTACTCTCAAGTATTCTAACCTTGCCACTTCTGGCTACAAGTATTCTCTAGGCCACTTCTGGCTCACCCTTAATCTCCCCTTGAGATTAAACACAAAACCCAAGTATTCTTTAACACTAAGCCACTCCTGGCTTTCCAAACAGAATAGTTTGAGAATAGAAAGTAAGACTTAACTCTCACAGAGAGGATATTACAGTAAGTACGAATATACAGAATCGCTTAGCAAAGCTAAGAAGAATGCTCTTTTTGCTTAAGTATAGATCGTCCAGTCGTTTTGACAGAGATTCAGCTCTTTATGAATTTTCCGTCAGTCTGATATGTGAGCTCATTCTTCTATATATAGGTAGCTTGTTGAAAGGTATCCGTTGAGGGATCTGTTCCTTTTCCAAGAGCGGTTCTTTCTGTAGCATATGACCGTTGTCACGTTTTGACTTAGGGTGGAGAGATGGAAGTGACAGCCGTACTTGTAGCGCCTCTCCTACTTGTACTTTTTCTGCAGAGAGAAGCTTCTTCTTTTCCTGTTCAGTACTATTCGAAAAAATCAAAACGAAAGGCATGTTAAAGTATGAGAGAGTGATCGTTGCCTTATATTGAATCAACTTGAAAACGTAATTTTAAGATAGAAACTACAGAGAAGGTTATTCAAACGTTGGACGCTTGCTCTCACAGGAGCATTGGACGCTGCCTGTAGAATTCTTACAAAACACATTTTGGACGCTTTTCTTATTAAAAGCATAAAGTCCAGGTTTGAGAGATACAATACCATTGCGGAATTGGACGACGTAAATCCTATAACACTCAAACTAGATCATTAGATACTTCAAAATTTATCCTTTAGTTGTTATCATCAAAACTGAAATACGAGGGGTTGGACATCGTCCAAGGTCTTAGAACCTAACAAAAAGTGCATTCCTCAATGGATTAATAAAAGAAGAAGTCTATGTGGAACAACCCCCAGGGTTTGAGAGTGATGCTTTTCCTAATCATGTTTTCAAACTTAACAAAGCATTATATGGAGTGAAACAAGCACCAAGAGCTTGGTATGAAAAACTTGGCTCATTTCTTTCAAAAAATGGTTTTTCAAGAGGAAAAGTAGATGCTACATTATTTCGCAAAGATTATTCTTCTGATTTTGTTATTGCTCAAATATATGTTGATGATATTATATTTGGTGCTACTAATGAATCTCTTTGTGAGGAGTTTGCTAAGTTAATGCAGACAAAATTTGAGATTAGCATTATGAGAGAACTAAAATTCTTCCTTGGACTGCAAATCAAGCAAACTGATAAAGGCATATACATACATCAAACCAAATATGTTAAGGAGCTTCTGAAGAAGTTCAAAATGGACGATGCAAAGCCAATGAAAACTCCTATGCATCTAACAACAGTACTTGGACTGGACGATAGTTCAAAGAAGGTGGACAACACCCTATACAGAGGAATGATAGGATCACTCCTATACCTCACAGCGTCCAGACCTGACATCATGTTCAGTGTATGCTTATGTGGCAGATTCCAATCTGACCCAAGGGAAGTTCACTTAACTGCTATTAAAAGAATCTTTCGATATCTTGTTAGAACAACTAATCTTGGTCTATATTTTAAAAGGCAGAAAGATTTCAAATTAGTTAGGTACTGTGATGCTGACTATTGACTATGCTTGAGACAGAATTGAAAGAAAAAGCACTAGTGGAGGATGTCACTTCATTGGTGAAAACTTAGTCTCCTAGATATGCAAGAAGCAAGGAACCATTGCACTATCCACTGCTGAAGCATAGTATATTTCAGCTGCAAATTGCTGCTCTCAAATCTTATGGATCAAGCATCAACTTGAGGACTATAGCATATATGAGAGTAAAATTCCTATCTTCTGTGATAGCAAAGCTATAATTGATCTTTCTAAAAACCCTATATTACATTCAAGGGCAAAACATATAGAAATTAAACATCACTTTATAAGAGATCATGTTCAAAAAGGTACTGTGGAATTACATTTTGTAACCACAGATAATCAGCTAGCTGATATATTTACTAAACCCCTTACTGAAGACAAGCTAGTCCTTTTAAGGAATAGGCTTGGCATGAATCTTGTAAAGGAATGATTAATATCTGCATGTAGCTTCCAATGTGACTACAGCGTCCAATGGACATGTCGTCCAAAGGTCACTTAGTCATGCATGTGCACTGCATATGTAACACTTAAGTCCAATGACTGGACGATGTTTTCTTTCTGTTATGTTTCTTTTTCATTTAATTTTTTTTATGGTTAAAACGTTTCGTTTTGAGTAAGTGTGAGTTAATGCTCTATGCTGAGTCACTTAGTTGTTGGTAACAGTACACAGTTACCCATATCCTCAGCACACCTCATCATGGCAGGTCTTATTGCATAACCTCCATTTCAAATATTCATAAAAGCCCTAAACCATTTTATGTTCTCCAAACAGAGCCTATACTTAAACTGTCAAATTTACTGAGCAAATTACTTTACCAATTTCCCTACTATGAGATTATCTTCTACCTTAAGCACACTCACACTCTCTTTCTCAAAAAACCTAAACACTCTCTGTAAAATCTAAAAATTCAACCTTTATCATCATGGCGAACTCTGATAACTCAAGTGCCTCTGAACTTGATGTTCATACCTACCCTGAAACCACTATTATGTCTCAAGGTGCTACTACTGTCCATATTGAGCACTTCTTCGACATTGAACAACTTGAAAAGTTAGGTCTCAACATCGAAGAAAGTCTCCTAAAATGTGGGATCAGAGGATACTTCAATGACAACAAGAAGATATTTCCAGAGCTAATTAGGATGTTCTGGATAAATGCAAGGTTCCACACTTCAAGGGAACTTATGGCCACTATACTTGGACGAGAAGTGACTCTGTCCACTGAATCAATAGCCAAAGTCACACTGGCTGTGTCATGGAACAAAATCATTACAATCCAGAGTGGGCCAAGAAATATGAAAACCATGTTGGGAAGGTGCTTTGCAAGAACAAGTCTACAAACACATCCAAGATTGAATACAAGAATCTGTGTGAAGAAGAAAAGATATGGCAACAAGTATGCAACAAAAGCATTCTGCACAAAGCTGGGTCTAAGGACTCAGTCACGGACTTACACAAGTTCGTGATATTTCATCTAATGGAAGGTATCCCATTCAACCTACCTCACACCATTTACATCAATATTTTACGTATGATGAAGACTACTGGTGGAAATGATGACATCTTCTATGCCGCACTACTAAAAAGATCCTCTGGGATCATAAAGTATACCAACGATTTTTTGATGAGTTGGATGAAGCTGATCATGAACATATTGTGAGAAAAGGAGGAATGGTTGCAACACAGCAGAAATTCGGTGAATCAAACATTAAGCCGATGAAGATAAAGCTTACTGCAAAGGTCCTAAGGGATTTGGACGAGGAAAGCATAAACAAGAAGCATCATGAGCAAAGCAGAATCATTCAGAATGATGAGGAAGAAGGTATTGATCTTCTGGGTCTTGGAAGAAAGATCAAACGACTAATGGAAGAACAAGATAGCAGGAAAGTAACAAGACATATGTCCCAACAGCATGAAGAAGATGCAGAAAAAGAAAGAAGAACCAAGAAAAGACATGTTGCTCCTGCACCGTCCAATCCACCTGCTGAGAAGCGTCCAAGGACTGCTCCGTCCAAATCTGCACAGGGTGAGCAGCGTCCAAAGACTGCTTCAGTGAAGCCTGCACTAGAAAAGCCCAGAGTTCGCAAGCTGAAAATGGTAGATGACTCTGATGATAAGGATCAAATGCCCATCGACCAAATTAAAAGGAAAGCTGAAGAAATGGAGTTTGCACAGCAGAAAAAATAGAAAGTATCTGCTGCATCCAAAGCAAGTACTACTATTTTTCCTACTAAAGTACCAAGAAGAGTAAAAACTCAAGCAGCAAGGCCAAGGAAAGTTCCAGTTACACTCTCCACCTCTTAAGACACTGAGAGCGAATCTACAAGTGCTCCATAACCTGCTCCAATAGTTAGTTCAACATTAACATCAGCACAGCGTCCAACTCTCTAGTTAGATTTATCAAAATTTGTGCATCCAAGGGATGCTTGGAGAGATGCATGGCCTCAATGGACGATCCTACCAAAGGAAAAGACACAGGAAGAAGTAGACAAAGCAAAGTTCCCTATTGCATTCTTCACAAGGAATGAACAGAACTATTGCAAGAAGAAAGATGTTATATGGAGATCTCACCAGGAACCACTGGAGAGAAGTCTCACTACAGTATATGCACCCAAATGGACGAAATATGACTATGTTCATCCTCAATCTGCTGAATTTGCTTCGTTACCAAAAGGAACTATAATTAGCAATCCTCCACCAACTTGGATGAGAGAATCTTATCCAAACCTGGTTAGGATGGAGCACCCTTATACATGTCCAACTGGGACTTAGCAACGGGTGCATCCAGCTGAAGATGAACTTCCTGAGCCAGAAGTTGAAGTTGCATCTAAATTAGCCAAAAATGTGGTAAAGCAGAAGGAAAAGGATCAAAGAAAGAGGAAACCAGCAACAAAGAAGCCCCCTTTTAGCAACAAAGATGAATTGGCTGCCGAATTAAAAATAGCCATAAAAGAGAGTTTGGACCCATCCAAAACAAAGCAGTGTCTAGAAGTGCAATGGGTCAAAGATGTTCACATCTGGACTCCTATCACAAAATTTCTTCCATTACCACCTGGAACTCCAGTGCTCAACTTTCAGCCCAGTAATTATGATGATCATGGCAAACTGCTCTAGCAAATGTACATTCAAGATCAAGTAGTTGCTTATCTACTCAACCTCCACATCAAACGCTCCACTGATATCAAGTTTGTACTTGATAAGGTATGTCCTAGACTACCTCTATATGATGCTGGAAAGAAGAAAGGGTTTAAGTACTATGGCACTGAGATGCCTAGTAGAGATGAAAAGGTTCAGCTCTTGACTTCCTCACATACCTAGAATCATCTTTTCGATAAGACTGGAAAGCTAACAAGGCCTCTAGGCACTTTTGACACCGTGATCTTCTGGCATCAAATTGTGTAGGCAGATACGCAGAAAGCCTCAACCTATGGATGCTCCAAGGATTCATTCTTTCATCCTCCAGAAGGACTTGAAGTACTGCATCCAGTCAAGACTCATCATTTCACTGACACCTTCACTTGCTTCCTGACGGATGATGATGATTATATAAATCTGTTGAAGAAACTACCAATCATCATAAGCAACAAGGTATATGACCTCAGAAATCTTGACTGCGCTGAATTTGCACAAGAAGTTCAAATGCTTCATGACCTCCAAAAAGCTGAAGAAGAAAGAGCATTGCAAGAGCAAGCTGAAAGAGAAAGAGCTGAACAAATTCGCCTTGAACAAGAACGAGCTGAACAAGCTGAACAAGCTCGACTGGTGCGAATCAAAAATGAACAAGCTGAGATTGCTGCTAAAGAACAAGCTGAGCAGGTTGCCAAACCAAAGGTTACACAAGCATAATTGGATGAAGCCTCTGCAAAGGTGACTAATATGCTCATTCATTTAAACTTAGAGATCGAGGTGCAGGTGGACGTGGAACACTTTGTCACCTCCCATGAGGAACAAAGCATCCAATCTAAACCATCCAAGGATGCAAACATGGCTGAGGTTGAAGCATCACAACCAATGGAGTCTACTACTGACAAGCCTCTTCTTGAAGTTGCTACAAGCATACCAGTGGTGTTTGGCTCTTCAAATAAATAGTTATAATTTATCATGCAAAGAAACTAATGTAACATTAATTGTAATCAAATTTGTTGTTTAAATATGGGTCACGAAGCTGGTATTGCCGCACTGAACAATATTGAAGGTTAAGTAATTCAACTTAGAGTATTTAACCCTTTTTTTATTTTAGTGAAATTATATTAGTCTTATAAAGAGCTTAATTAGTTAAAAAAATTGTTTAAATTTGTTAAATTAATACGCAAATTATTTATGATATTAAATAATTCGTTTGAAGAAAAAATATAATTTCTATTCAGTTCAAAATTACTATGCTTATTTTTATTTAATTGATACATAAATTAAAAAATAAACATATTTATTACTTACATAAATGAAAATATATATTAAAAAAATCTATGCATTTTTTGTTTTAGTAAAATTGTTGTTCTATTTCTGCCCTTTAATTTTTTTTAGAATTATACTTTATTTGGGTTGTTAGATAGTGGTGTTTGGCTCTTCAAATAAATAGTTTTTTTTTTTAATCAAGTGATATTGAAGAAACCAAAATTTAATTGTAAAAAAATAGGCTTAAATATGGTTTAGGTCCCTGATAAATGGTCGATTTTTGTTTTGGGTCCCTAATAAATTTTTTCATTGCATTGGATTCCTGATATATCAAAATTTTTGTCTTGAGTCTCTACCATCAGTTAATTGATGCAAAAAAGATATATGTATTTAAAGTTTAATAACAGTACTTTAAAATTTGTGACTGTAGAAATTAACTTTATAAGAAATTTATGATATTTTATAATAAAAAATTTATGTTGATTAAACCATTAGTATTCTTAATAACAATAAAAATCCTATAAAAATTACAATTATAAGTTAAAGTTTCATATTAAAAAATGACAATGTACACACAAACTTTAATTTGGTTGTAACATTTAAAAAAAAAAAAACTTGAAAAATTTTCAATAACAATCAAATTTTTATGTTGATTAAACTATTAGTATTCTTAATAACAATAAAAATAATATAAGAAAATACAATTGCAAGTTAAAATTTCATATTAATAAATGACAATGTACACAGAATAATTAATATGGTTTTAACATTTTTTATAAATAAAAATTTTAATGGTTTTAATTTATCATACTGGTATTGCTGCACCAAAAAAATTTAAAGGTTAAGTAATTTAACTTACAGTATTTAACTATATTAGTCTTATAAACATCTTAATTAGTTAAAAAAATTGTTTAAATCAGTTAAATTTTGCATTAACACGTCACATCAATACCAACAAAATTTAAGTAATTTCTTTAACTTCAATCTATAAAAATAACCATCTCATAATGAAAATAGGGTATTAAAATTATAACATTTTCCCCCTCATTTTCAACATTTTAAAGTGTTAGTGTTTGGTCAATATTTTATTCATTTATAAATTTTAAAGTTAAATTTTATAACTAATGATAAATATTAAATGTAAGTATTTGTTGCCCATTTTAATTTTTTTTTTATCATTAGCCTATTTTAATTTATTTAGTGAAATTGAACAATACTAATTTAAAGTTAAAAGGTAAATTTGTTTGATAAAGTAATTTTGTAAATATTTAGTTTATTTTTTTTCCATAGTCATATTTTTGCCCACGTTATCGTGCATACATGATAGAGCCATGTGCCTGCAGTGAAAAATACGCCGACACGAACCAACCTGTCCTTTCTCCTTCTCCCTCACGGCTCCTTCTTCTCTTTCTCCAGTTCCTACTTCACGGTACACAAACCCACCCGAAATTTGAATTTGAATTGCTATAGATATCCCGCCTAACAACATGTGCATTGGCTATTTTTCTTCTATAAGACAGGTAAGAAATGTTGTGTGTGCCATCTTTCAAGTCCGATGCTCTCCTCCGAGTTTTGAACCTCTCAAATTCGTTTTGTCTTCAACGTCAAAACCCATTATTTTAGGCACCGATTGCAAGCATGTTTTCGCCTCTGCGCCTCCCCCAACCATGACAACGAAGTAAGTCACGCTTCTTCTTTCCAATTTTCTTTCCTTTTTTTATTGGCCATTTTTGCCAAAAAAAAACCCTTTGATTTTTTATTTTTTGTTTTACTATTTGTAGGGTATGATAGTTCTATAGTTCTATGGTGGACCAAAAGCTTTGATGAATGCTTGGTCAAATGAACACTTTGGGAGGTAGGAAAGTTCAGATGAACCCATGTATTCTGATACACAATTTCACCGATTAATTATGCTTCATTTGAATTTTCAATTTTGAATTGCATAAGATATCGCGCCTATACTTTCATCTTACCATGAAGAATCGTCTATAAATAGACTTTGTGTGTTGTTTTGGGTATTGCAGTTTAGGGGTGTTTGCGGTGCGGTTTGGTTCAGTTTTTGGCTTAAAAGCCACCCGAACCAAACAAGGAAATTAAGTGCAGTTCGGTTTGGTTCGGTTTAAATGTATTATGAAATCCGAACCAAACCAAACCAATCTTTAGCGGTTTTGTTTGGTTCGGTTTTTATGGTTTTAAAAATTTGCTATTAAATATTAAAAAAATCAAAATATTTATCAATTCAATGTGACACTTCCACTGTTAGATGAAACACCTCTCTTTTCTATTAAGGAATTTCTATTAGCGAGAATGATTTAATCCTTGATTGTAAAGTAACAATCCAAGTCTCTGTTCTTGATATCTCTACCTACCCTGAAACCACCATTGTGACCCAAGGTGTTGTTACTGTTCATATTGAACATTTCTTTGACATCAAGTACTTGGAGGGCCTCGGTCTCAACCTTGAAGAAAATTTGCTGAAGTGTGGCATTAAGGGCCACTTCAACGACAATCAGAAGATATACCCAGAACTTATCAGAATGTTCTGGAGAAATGCCAAGTTTGATACTCAGCATCTGATTGTGTCCATGGTGATTGGGCAGGAAGTGGTTTTGTCCACTGAGACTATAGCCAAAGTCACTAGCTGTATCAGGGAACAGAATCAATACAGGCCGGACTGGGCTGAAAAGTATGGTAATCATGTGGGAAAGGTACTCTGCAAGGACAAGTCGACTAAGTCAGCGAAGATTGAGTACAGGAACATGTGTTAAGAAGCCAAAATTTGGCAGCAAGTATGCAACAAAAGCATTCTGCATAAAGTTGGGTCTAAGGATTCAGTCACGGACTTACACAAGTTCGTGTTGTTTCACTTGATGGAGGGCATCCCATTCAACCTACCTCATACCATACACTTTAATATTCTACGGATGATGAAGACTATTGGAGGTAATGATGATATCTTCTATGCTGCCTTGCTGAATAAAATTTTTTGGGATCAGAAAGTATATCAGAAATTTTATGATGAGTTGGACGATGAGGAAAATGAAGCAATCATGAGGAAAGGTGAACTGATTGCACTCCAACAAAAGTTTGGAGAGTCTAACATTAAACCCATGAAGATTAAGCTAACTGCCAAAGTTCTAAGGGAGCTAGACGAAGAAAGTATCAACAAGAAACGACATGAGCAAAGCAGGCTGATACAAAACAATGAAGAAGAAGAGATAGACTTCCTAGGTCTTGGGAAGAAAATCAAAAAGCTCATGAAAGACCAAGAAACAAGAAAGGTGACAAGACAAATATCACAAAAGTAAGAAGAAAAAGCAGAAAAAGAAAGAAGGACAAAGAAAAGGCATGCTGCTTCTACATCATCCAACCCTCCTGCACCTGTTGAGAAGCGTCCAAAGACTGCTTCATCCAAACCTGCACCAAAAAAGCCTAGATTTCGAAGGTTGAAGATGTTAAGTGACTCTGATGATGATGATAACATTCCTATTGGCCAAATTAAGAGGAAAGCTGAAGAAGTAGAGTCTGGACCACAAAAGAAACAGAAGTTAGCTGCAGCGTCCAAAGTAGGTAGTTCTGTTATACCTACTACAGTGCCTAGACGAGTAAAGACTCAAGCAACAAGGCCAAGAAGATTTTCAGTACCACCCCTTCCTCTCAAGAAACTAAGAGTGAATCAAACATAGCTTCATCTGCTGATCCACCAGTTGATCCAAAACCTACACCAACACAACGTCCACCTCTCACATTGGACCTCACAAGAACTGTGCGTCTAAGAGATACTTGGAGATATGCATGGGCACCTTGGACCATTCCACCAAAGGTCCAAGAGAAGACGAACGAAGAGAAAGACAAAAGAAAGGTTCCCTATTGCATTCTTCACTAGGAATGAACAAAACTACTGCAAGAAGAAAGACTTGGTATGGAGATCCCCTCAGGAACCTCTTGAGAGAAGCCTTACCAGTCTCTGCTCCAGACTGGACGAGGTATGATTATGTTCATCCTCAGTCAGTAGCTTATGCTTCACTACCAGAAGGGTTTATCATATGCAATCCTCCACCAACTTGGACGAGGCAATCTTATCCAACATTGGTTAGGATGGAACACCCTTATACATGCCCAACTAGTACTCAGCAAAGGGTGTGTCCAAATGAAGAAGATCTTCCTGAACCTAAAGTTGAAATCGCTTCTAAGTATGCCAAGTCATTGGCTGAAAAATCAGGAAAGGAACAGAGGAAAAGGAAGCTTGCAACAAGGAAACAACCGACACCTAGCACTGATATGGAACTGGCAGTGGAACTGCAAGCCGCAATAAAAGAAAGCTTGGATCCATCCAAGTCCAAGCAACGTCCAACAGTGACATGGGTAAAGGACATTCAGTTCTAGACCCCACTCACCAAGTTCCTACCACTTCCACCAGGAACTCCAGTGCTGAATTTTCAACCAAGTGATTATGATGATCTTGGAAAACTGCTTCAACATATGTACTTGCAAGACCAAGCAGTAGCATATCCTCCTTGCCTCCTCATCGGACGCTCAACTGATATCAAGTTTGTACTTGATAAGGTATGTCCTAGACTACCTCTATATGATGCTGGACGCAAGAAAGGATTTAAGTACTATGGTACTGAGATGCCTGATAGAGAAGAAAAAGTTCAGCTTTTGCCTTCATCACAAACCTGGAATCATCTGTTTGACAAGGCTGGTAAGCTCACATGCCCCCTCGGCACCTTTGACATCATGACTTTCTGGCGTCAAATTGTATGGAATGACACTCAACTCGCCTCAACCTCTGGATGCGCCAAGAACGACTTCATCACTCCACCAGAAGGAATTCAAGTCATACGACCAGTCAAAGCTTATCACTTCTCTAATACCTTTGCTTGCTTTCTGAATGATAATGATGATTTTCTTGAAGTCTTGAAGACATTGCCAATCATCAGAAGCAACAAAGTGTATGATATTCGTCTTCTCGATTGTGCTAATTTTGCACGGGATATTTAGATGCTTCATGACCTCCAGAAAGTTGAGGATGAAAAAGCTGAGCAAGAATAAGCTGCAAGAGAACGAGCAGAGCAGGCTGAGAAAGCTCGTTTGGAGTAGATTGCAAAAGAACAAGCTGAAAGAGCTATAGAAAACCAAGCAGAACAGGCTACCAAAACTAAAGCAACTCAAGCAAAATTAGACGAAGTTTCTGCAAAGATCAATGAAGTGCTCATCCAATTGGACCTAGAAAATGAAGTGGAAGTGGACGCTCAATACTTCGTCACTTCACATGAAGAGTAAACAGTTTGATCTAAAGCGTCCAAGGATGCAGACATGCAAGTAGTGGCTGAAACTAAAGTGCCACAACCTCTAGAGTCCATTGCTGACAAACCCATTCCCAAGGTTGCTACGAGTTTCTCTGTTGCTTATGCATCAATGAAGCACACTCTGGAATAAGACAAGTTGTGCCTACTTCCTTAAGTCCAAGGGCCATTGTTCCTTTGAGATTTGTTGAACCACAAGGCATTTCTGAAGACAGAGTACAAGAGATTGTTCATCAAGCTCTTAGGCAATAATAGGCATAAACAAAAGCTATTCTTCATGCATTTCGAGATAAACAACAGGCTGAAGCTGAACAACATAGAAAAATGCTGCAAAATGCCATTGCTGATCAGTTCATGAATCTCTCTCAGATGTTGGTGAGTCAGATTCAACCAACAGCTGCTAACCTCATTGGCACTGTTGCATATCCTATTCAACCTACACCTCAATAGCAATATCCATAACTAACAGTTGACCAACCAGCACCACCAGAACATCCACCTCCACCACAAGATCCACCTCAACAGCCTTAAGTGACCATGATGGTCAAATCATTTTTCCATCTTTCAAACCCATTTTTTTGTTAATGACAAAAGGGGGAGAAACTGGAATTTTGATGTCATAGAGTTTTAAATTGCACTATTCTGTGAAAACTCTTTTTTCTTTGGTTGTTCATTTAATATATGACGTGTTTTAATGATAAGCTCCTCATCCATATCCTTGATATGATTTTACTCTGATACTATTGTTATTCTTAACATGCTTGTTATATCCTATGTTTTTAAAAGCATGAGAAATGTTGAACTCAGGGGGAGTACTTCATTTCACTTATTTACACCCTGTCAACACCTACTGGCATAGCATAATCATCCATTACTCATATGCTCTGACATATTTAAATGATTATGTATTTGCTCTCATCAAAATTTAGCATTATTTGTCATCATCAAAAAGGGGGAAATTATTGGAGTCTAAGACTTTGGACGATGTCCAACCCCTAAAACTTCGATTTTGATGAAAAAAAAATGAGATTAAATTTTGAAGTATCTAATGATTTATGTTTGAGTATTATAGGTACTGTCCAATGCCTCAATGGTATTGTATTTCTTAAGCTCAAACAATATATTTCTATGTGTATAACGCATCCAATGTATAACTAAAACTTGCTTTTATAAAGTGTAAACCCAGCGTCCAATGTGCTGTAATAAAACAAGCGTCCAATGCATTGTGAAAACCAGTGTATAAACACTGCGTCCATTTAAGGAATGTCCACTCGCCTATATAACTTACACATTTTTTTTTTATCAAACAGTTATATAATGCGTCCATGTTGTGTAAAAGTACACTTAAGCTTTTCGATGTTGATTCTCTGAAATGTTCATTATTCCCTCTCTTATGATATGTGACATTTCATTTGAATACTCGAAAGTGTACCACAAGGGACAAAAAAGCTTCTATTTGCAAAAATCGTACTGAAGTGGAGGCACTACATGTACTGTTGTCTCCTCTCTCTCTCAACCCCAAACTGACACGTAGCAACGGTCATATGATTGTGAAAGAACGATTTTTTGACAAGGCTCAAAGCCCATAATGGATACATTCACTTTGTAGCCTATAAATAGAGGATCAAGCTCACAAAATCAACAACGAAGCATTCAAGTTTTCAAAGAGCTAAAGCTCTGCTAAAATGATTGGACGACCTACACTTGTGCAAAAAAAGCAACTCCTTAGCTTTTGCTTAGTAAGTTTGTGTATTCTGCTTACATTGTAACATCCTCTCTGTGAGAGTTGATATGAACTTGTAATTAAACAGTTTGTTTGGAAAGCCAGGAGTGGTTAGTGACAAAGAATACTTAGGTGTTCTTTAATCTCAGGAGGAGATTAAAGGTGTGCCAGAACTGGCCTAGAGAATACTTGTAGCCAGAAGTGGCAGGGTAAAGAATACTTGTTTGTAATCAAAGTTTTGATTAGTGGAACCTTTCAAAAGGTTTTTTGAAGGAGAACTAGACATAGCTCAGGTTGAGTGAACAGTATAAACTAAGTGTTTTTACTCTATTGCTTTTTAGCTTTACCTGTTATCTCTAGAGTTATTTTCTCGCATTAGAAGCACAAGTTTCTTTGTTAACTTATTTGCGAAAAGTCTTTGTTTCATGCTTGGACGTTAGCTAGAAAACGCAATTTCATTTAAACTGTTATTTTGAACCATTGGACGATATCTGTAACTCTCTGTTTTACAAGTTCTTTGTAAAAATCTAAGTTAAGATATCTCCATCTTTGCGAAAAAGGTTTTAACTTTTATCTAACATACTATTCAACCGCCCTTCTAGTGTGATTTCCTGCATTTCAGCTACGCAACATCAGATGGCAGTGGTGATGGAGTGTCTTGATGTGTTCAATAAAGCTTCTGGTGCTAAAGTTAGTGAGGCCAAAACTAGAGTCTTTTTCTCTAAAGGAGTTCACCACAACATCTCTTCTAGAATTATTGATATGGCAGACTTCAAAATTACTACTGATCTTGGAAAGTACCTCGAGATTTCTTTGTTGCACTCCAGGAAGACGAAGGATAGATACTTCCATGTGCTTCAACGAGCTAAGCAAAGACTAGCTTCTTGGAAGGCAAATCACATGGCTTTCGCAAGGATAGTTACGTTAGCCCAAACGGTCATTCAGACAATGCCAACCTATTCTGTGCAAGCGACAATGATTCCTAATTCGATTTGCGACAGTTTGGAACCTATGCAACGTCGTTTCATTTGGAATGACAGGGAGAATGGTAGAGGATGGCATTCGGTGTCTTGGGAAGTTATCCGTAAACCTCGCCATGAAGGAGGTCTAGGGCTAAAAAATCTCCATCTTTTCAACATGGCCTTCAAGATGAAATTAGTTTAGGAGATCATTGCAAACCTTGGGGAACTCTGGGTCAGTACTGGGAGCGAAATATCATTGTGGATCAGAATGCGTCCCAAATTTTGAACTTAGACCCCTGGATTCCTCAACTTGGAAAGGAAGGAATAGCTGCAGCTTGGAAGCTTGTCCAAAAATGCCTTCATTGGATTGTTGGAGATGGAAAGACTGTTCGCTATTGGAATGATCCTTGGTTACCATCAGGAACAATCTTGTCTGAAGTTGTTCATTCTCATCCGCCGCGGGATGAACTCCAGAAAGTTGTGGCTGATTATATCGACCAGTCCGGGGGGGAATTGGAATAGGGGCTAAATTCTCACATACTTGCCACATTGGATCTGGTATGAAATCTCAGCTTATCCTTTACCAAATGATGCTCATGAATGTGACATGCCTTCATGGGGTCCAAGCCCTGATGGACAGTTCTCTGTCAACTCTACTTATAAGGTCCTGACTCAAATCACATTCAATGCTTCTCCCTCCAGTTGGAACCGTATTTGGAAATGGGGGACCCACACAGGATCAAAACTTTCCTCTGGCTAATCCTTCACAATGGGCTAAAGACTAATGTTAAGAGGAAGCAATGTGGACTTACTGATAATGACTTTTGTCCTTTATGTCAAAACTTACCTGAGACCTCAATACACTTGCTAAATGACTGCAGTAAAGTACGGTATGTTTGGGAGGTTTGTTAGCTACTTACCCCCAAATGGCTACAGGTATCTTCATCCAACCTTTGTCCTGTTGGATTTTACAAAACATCCACAAGGGACCAAGGCTTTGGAGGATCCTTTTTGGCATCACTATTTGGGTTGTACAATGGGTTGTAAAATGCAGTTTTAACCAAAATTTATTTAATTAATCACACTCAAGTCCACATTAACCAGTTAACCAAAGTTGATTTCACATTAATTACATTAAAACAAACCAGTGATTAAAGTGAACTCAAACTTGGTTAGTTATAAATTTTGTTAAGGTTTTGGATGGCATCAAAACAACACACTGCACTCATGTCTTAAAATTTAACGAAATATTATTGTTCAGTTCTAAAGTTTGGCTAAAAACATATGAACATGCATTGTACCATTTGGCACTACCATGATCATGGCACCATTTTGTTGTTTTAATATACTTGTCTATAAAGGACATACAAGATTTAGAATAGGATATACACAATTTGATCTTGGAAGGAATGTTACAAAGGAACATGCAGGTTACATAAGAAATTTTGGTTATACGCCATGAATAATTATGCCAAATGCAGTGGATTGGTTTATTATCTGAGAGAATATTATGTCTGTTGCCTGATTTTTTATTAAGATATATTTTGGTGCTTCAGGTATATTGGGCATGAACCTGAAGTCCTATCTTGAGGAACACGTGTTGGAATTTTAAGTTCCAATAATTAATGTGGGCTAATATTATAAGACAATTATATTAGCTATTTATCATTAGTGGGCTTTATTTTATGTGGTCAAATTAAGTGTGCTCGTTAGACTACTAAATAAGGTGATATGGGTTTAAATGAGCAGATGTCGGTGTTGGCCCATTAGGGGATAATGGGAACCCTATTAGGTTAACACACTATAAGAAGGCTATGGTCCCCAATATACCGAGCCGTCACACATAGTTTCTCTTCTCCCCATTTGAAGAGTTACAAAGGTCCCATTGAGGAATAAAGAGGCTCCGGTTGAGGAAGAACCATAAAGCCATTGGTTACGTTGTTCATCGATTGTTCGTGATTCCGCAACAATTATTCAAAAACGCTTAGATCAGGAATCATCAATGGATCCAGGTATTTTATCTAATCCTTAATAATCAAGCATGTTGTAGATCCTAGGACTTTTGGATTATTGTTCTGGGATATGTACCTGCGAATTTTGGCTTCCGCATAAAGAATAAAGAATACTAAAGAAAGGGATAAGGATTAAAATTCTAACAAGTGGTATCAGAGCAGGTCCTCATCGCTTGGTTATTAGGATTCCAGTTTCTAAATTACCTGGATGAAGTTTTCTTGAATGTTTAATTTCCCCAAATATGAACCTTTTTTTATTTTTGGGGAATTACTGTGTTATTATAGAAATTATTTCTATCTAGTAAGACACGTATAATCACTGTTGTGTTCCTAAAGAAATTCCTTTATTTTATACGTTGTTCGAAAGTTTTTTTTTTTTTGTTATCGGCAGCTGATGGCTTATAAAAGGTTCAGTGTTCGATTTTATCGGTTTAATTATAAAAGGGTTCAAGAAGTGATTTCACGTTATCTGATAAGGAATAAAGTTAATGATATAATGCTATACATATTATGAATTCATTGAGAACCTGGAATATTTGGATGATAGGCTTATTAGATAGATTTATAAATTCTACACAAGTTCATTGTCCAGGAATAATAGCATTCTGATCCTAAATGAATTCCATTCTTGCCAATTACGTTTCTTTGAAATTTATAAATTGGTGAATGTCTGATGGTTAATTGTCATTTGATTTTGATATGGACATTGATTTGGATCTGGAAATCGTGAATCAATATATAATCGTACATATATATTTACGAATGATGAACGTGACATATATTGATATTGATTCTTTTGAAAATATTTTGATTTCATAATATTGATTTCATCGTAATATGGATTTCATTATATTAATGGTAAATATTCTGAAAGTGTACTATGAGGTTCTAGATCTTGTGAAACATTTTATTTGATTTCCTCTTTGTTCTCGATCTACCGAGCGGGCACGTACACTTCTAGGTGGTTATTGGACTGCCAGGTGGTGATGCAAATATACAGTTTTGGGTTTTGCATTTATGTGTGAAATTTGTGTAAATTTAAGACCTCCCATTTGATTAAATTGTCTAGTAATTTTGGTTAGATTAATTGAAACAACATGTTGCCAAAGTAACCTTTGTTGCGTAGGTTAATTTGATTGAATTTACATAAGATGTTGTGTGGAATTATTCATGCGAAATGTGCTCGGCCCAAAGGAAGATGCAATTTGGCCGGATAATTACATGCCTGCGATGATAAATGTGTGGTGATTATAAGGATTGATATTCCATGTGAATAATGGAGTGTCCAAGGACAATCATTATTTGACAGGATTTATTATCAAATTAATTTTCCATGTGAACAATGGAGTGTCCAAAGACAACCGTTGTTTGACAGGACTTATCACCAATGTTTGATCATTGCGTTGAGAGTACCACTTGCAGTTAGTCCTTTCAATCAAAAGATTGGGGATTAATTGTGCGTTAGGTATCTTGTTTGGGTTTTTAAATTTACCAAAAAGATCATTGTATGTTTATTGTTCTCTCTTTAGTTGTTGCTGCTGCCGCTTCTATTTTAACTACTCAATTTTGGGAATCCTAAAGCTGCATGGTACAAACTTTAAAGTTTGAAAGAGTCAGTTGAGAATTTTCTCAATTGCATGGAATTGGACAAATCAACCTATTCTAACTACAGAAAACTCTAATAGGGCTTTATTCATCATGATGCTAGATCAAACTGGGTTGTTCTTTATCATGACCATGGATCAAACCAAGTCATTTTTTTAGAATAAGAAAATGGAGAAAGTTAAGGATACTGCATAAAGTTCTTTTCGATTAGAGAAGAAAAAGAAGAGCAAGATTAGGAATTTACTTGCTACTTATGTAAGAAGGTGGGACATATGAAGTAAAAGTGTCCCAAGTACACTGCTTGATGTGTGAAGAATGGTAAACTTCTCACTTTGTTTGTTCTAAAGTTAATTTAGTTTTTTGTACCGAAGGACACTTGGTGGGTAGATTATGGTGCTACTACTCCCATAAATATGTGTATGCAAAGTTTCCTGTGGAGCCATCCGTCAAGTGATTCTAAAAGATTCATCTATGTGGGCGATGGCGATAAAGTTGCAGTTGAAGCTATAGGAACTTTTGGGTTGCTTTTAAAGACTCTTTTCATTTGGATTTGGTTGAGACATATGTTGCACCCTCTATTAGACGAAATTTAATTTCTAATTTGGACACATCCGGTTATTCTTGTTCATTTGGAAATAATAAAGTTAGTCTCTTTTGTGATTCAAATGTTGTTAGTTATGAGTCTTTAATTGATATTGAGCGTTCCTATTGCAAACAGATTCACGTGGTACAAAACGTAAATTAAATGAGAATTTTGCCATTTTATGGCAAAAGTGCTTAGGCTATATCTTTAAATAGAGAATTCATAGGCTTGTGTCAGAGGAAATTCTTGGACCCTTAGATTTGTTAGACTTCCAAGTCTGTGTTGAGTGTATTAAGGGTAAACGAACAAACAAACAAAGGGAATTTAGGTGCCGAAAGAGCTAAAAATGTCATAGAACTAATACATACGGATTTGTGGGCCCTTCCCTATGGATTCATGGAATGGTCAAAGGTATATTATTTCGTTTATAGACGATTACTCAAGGTACGGTTACCTTTATTTAATTCATGAGAAGTCTCAATCTCTAGATGTTTACTAGGAAAGAAAATTAAGACCGTCAAATCTGACTGTGGTGGCAAATACTATGGTAGATATGACAGATAAGGTAAGCGACGTCTAGAGCCCTTCATGTTTCTCCTCAATTAGTGTAGAATAGTTCTACAATATAGGATGTTAGGCAAACCTAGCATGAATGGAGGTGTAGAATGATGAAATGGGACTCTTAAGGATATGGTAAGAAGTATGATTAGTCATTCTTCTCTATCATAGTCACTTTGGGGAAAATCATTAAAGACCATAGTTTATATCCTCTACAAGATATCGAGTAAAGTAGTCACTAAGACCCCTTATGAGCTGTGGACTAGAAAAAGGCCCAGTATTAAGCACATGCACATATGGGGATGTCTAGCTAAAGCAAGGCCTTATAGGTTGCATGAAGGTAAGCTAGACTTAAAGACAATTAGTTACTACTTTGTTGGTTATATTGAACACTCTCGCGGGTATAAGTTTTATAATCCCACTAAAAGATCCATTTTTGAGATGGGGAATGCAAGATTCCTTGAGGAAGTTGAGTTTGGAGGGGAAGGAAACATAAGGAGTGTTGTCTTTGAAGAATACTTGTTATTGACAATGGACAAGTCTTTGTTCCTACCATTGTTCAAGAAACAGATCCAGTAATTAATAATGATGTCATTTCTGACATCATTCAAGGACAAGACAACACTAAGATTCCTCCTTAAGCACCACTTACAGTTCAAACTCAACAACCTCAAGAAGTGCCATTAAGAAGATCCATTAGAGAAATGAGAAGTGCAATTTTAGATGATTATGCTGTATTTCTTTAAGAACATAAATATGACATTGGGTTGACTGAGGAAGATCTAATCAACTTTAGTCAAGTCATGCAGTGTTCCAACTCTCAAGTGGATTGATGCCGTAAATGATGTGATAAAGTTGATGGTTGACAATGACATTTGGAATATTGTCAAAATTACCTGAAGGTGTGAAACCCATAAGCTGTAAATGGATATCTATAATCGAAAGGGATTCAAAGGGTAATATTGACATATATAAAGCTCGTCTTGTCGCCAAAGGCTTTACTAAAAAGGAAGGCATTGATTATAAAGAGACTTTCTCTCCGGTTTCTTAGAAAGACTCTCTTAGTACTATAATGGCACTGATAACTCATTTTGATTTAGAGTTGCATTAGATGGATGTAAAGACTGCGTTTCTAAATGGCAACATTGATGAAGCAATTTAGATGGTGCAGCCAGAAAACTTTGTTTAAGGTGATCCAAAGTCCATGGTGTGCATGCTAAAGAAATCCATTTATGGCCTTAAACAAGCTTCCTGTCAATGGTATTACAAATTTCATCTAGTTTTTTTACCTCTTATGGTTTTGAGGCAAATTTGGTTGATGATTGCGTATATCAAAAGTTCAGTGGGAGCAAATTTGTCGTTTTGGTGTTGTATGTTGATGACATCTTGATAGCCATGATATAGTTTTATTATCATGAAAGGAGTTATACCAATACAGTTTTTGATATATTCAGCATGAAAGATAGTAAACCAGAAAAATATACCTGTTGCTAAAGGAGACAAGTTTAAGTCTCAAACAGTGCCCTGTTACTAATCTTGAAAAAGGAAAGATGCAAAAGATTCCTTACAAGTATGCTTAAGTTTGTTTTCGTCTTGACATAGCATTTAGTGGGAATCCTGGGGGAGATATATGAGTAATATTGGTATGCAACACTAGAAAGTAATAAAGCGTGTAATGCGCTATTAGAAGAGAACAAGAAACTACATGCTTACATATCGGAAGTCTGAAAGTTTAGAGATCATTAAGTATTCTGACTCCGATTTTGCGGGATGCACAAATAGCAGACACTCTACATTAGGATACATCTTTAACCATGGTGGTGGAGTTAATATTTTGCTATGAGGCATTGAACCATAAGATATGAGTGCTAAATTTTGTCACTGGTTTGCTAGTTGTTACCAATATTAAGAGGCCATTAAGTATTTATTGTGACAATAACTCAGTAGTGTTATACTCCAACAACAGGAGTTCAACCAAGTCAAAGGTCACTGACATAAAGTATTTGGTTGTTAAAGAAAGAATTCAGAAAATAAAGATATTTGTAGAACATATAAGAAAAGACAGTATGCTAGCTGACCCACTAACTAATGGTTGACATTTAAGGTATTTTCAAGAGCATGTTGCTCATATGGTATTATTTAAGTTGTTGTCATGGTTTAGTGGGAGTCTTACTCTATGTTCTATGTTTGGATTTGGATTTGGATTTGGATTTCATACATTTGATTTTCTGCAGAAATAAAGATTATAGCTTACAAGTTTATTATTAAACTTGTTTATTTGTGTGCAATATTTAAATTGTACTTAAGGATTTCGGATTGATCTCATTAAAGACTAAAGTTGGACCAATTGGAAATAGGCATGATTGAGATCACATTGCATGTAATTTCCATGCTGCTCATCCATATTGATCTATGTCATTGAGTGTACTGATGTGGTGGTCATTGGGGTCTTGTCACATTTACCATAGTGACGAAAGCCGCGGTGGTTCCATTATTGATACATGAGATGGACTAGATTGTTAAAGTTGAAGTCTAAAGATAAATAGCGTACGGATGCACGCCTAAGGAATTGTGATATAATTGTTACAATATGTAGCCCAAGTGGGAGATTGTTGGAATTTTAAGTTCCAATAATTAATGTGGGCTAATATTATAAGACAATTATATTAGCTATTTATCATTAGTGGGCTTTATTTTATGTGGTCAAATTAAGTGTGCTCGTTAGACTACTAAATAAGGTGATATGGGTTTAAATGAGCAGATGTCGGTGTTGGCCCATTAGGGGATAATGGGAACCCTATTAGGTTAACACACTATAAGAAGGCTATGGTCCCCAGTATACCGAGCCGTCACACATAGTTTCTCTTCTCCCCATTTGAAGAGTTACGAAGGTCCCATTGAGGAATAAAGAGGCTCCGGTTGAGGAAGAACCATAAAGCCATTGGTTACGTTGTTCATCGATTGTTCGTGATTCCGCAACAATTATTCAAAAACGCTTAGATCAGGAATCATCAATGGATCCAGGTATTTTATCTAATCCTTAATAATCAAGCATGTTGTAGATCCTAGGACTTTTGGATTATTGTTCTGGGATATGTACCTGCGAATTTTGGCTTCCGCATAAAGAATAAAGAATACTAAAGAAAGGGATAAGGATTAAAATTCTAACAACACGTGGTATGTGAGTTGGTATCTGAAGTTTTATTCCATGCATAATTTGCTTGATTCTTATTGGAAGCTGTTCCCGTTCAGTCTCGTTAAAATAACGTCATTTTTATATCTTATGCATTTTGCATTTTGGCTGACAACAGCGAGGATAATTGCCGGTGGCATCATTGCTTTCTTTCTTATGTATTCCTACCTCAGGGCTAGGAAAATATTTTGATTGGAAGAAACTTCAAATTTAGGTAGTTTTAATCTGTTTGCCTGGCAACACTGCCAACACAGCTCTAAACTTTTTTTCTTCCGAGATCTTGAGTATGAGACAGAGCTGTGGATCTATTATCATGATATTGCCAATATAACATCTTTAGCCCATGATATTTTCAAGACTTCTAATGACCTTCCGAGGTTTAATAATCAACATAACCACAATTCTGCATTAAGTTCTCCGAACCTGAAGGGAATTTAATTCATTTTTCAGGTTGTGAACAATAGTAAGCACCCAGTACATTACCGAGCTGTGACCAACATTAGCTTTTTGTTCTTCTTGTTATTTGGGGGGGCGGGGGGACATAATTCAACTCACGCTGTCACACGCTATCTTGAGATTCAAGGTTTCAATATGCACAGGCACTCCATCAAAAGGTAGTTCAACGCAGCCGTCAATCAGCATTTTACCAATTTTTTAGGGTGGTTATGTGTCTAAAATCAGTAAATCAGGTAATAATGTGCTCGGTTACATAGGGCGGCACATGAATTGAACCACTTCTTATAAAGAAATTAAATAGTGTAAAATTTACACCATAAAAACCATGAATAATATCTGGCTCCTTTAATTATCAGGTTGACCCACTAAGTATTTGTGGAAGTTTGAAAGAGGAGTGAGAAAACTGCACCCTCATTCTCTAATAAAAGCCGGTGACTCAAATTCCTTGTTTGGAGGACTAAATTGAAGATTTACATTTTGTAAAATGGCTCCGCGAAACTATTTTCTTTCAGTAGGGGTTATGGCATGTAAGTTGATGGGCAGGTTTACTCAAAATGGAGTAATGCATGCCACAGTACTATGTGTGCATACCAGTAGAACCTAAAAATTAAACTGAAAGGGCAAACCCAGTGACTCCATTGCTCAAACGACAATCATGGACGGAAAGGAAACTGATATAAGCATATGAGAACCTGCCCCATTTTCAATCTCAAGAAACTCATCATTGATCAAGTATCTAAAAATAGATTCAGGAAAAAAAAAAAAAAACAAACAACTTACGATAATGAAAAAACTCCAGAAATTCAGGTTTGAAACAGTTGATCAGTTTCATGTTAACTGAACATAAAAAAAAAACTGAACAGAAGTTTTAGTTTCTAAATACTAACCATGTCATCAAAGTCTTTGTTTCAACTTTTAACTAAACATAAAAAAAAAAAAAAAAAAAAAAACTGAACAGAAGAGTGGAGAGGCAATCACAGCTTTTAGATTTCACTTTCAGGAACAGTTAAGCTAGATGAGCCAGTTAAGCTAGATGAGCCAGTTAAGCTAGATGCCCAGATGATGTTCCTGAAACTGATGCTGGCTCATCTGCAGCAGCACTGACTTTTTTCTTCTTCTCTGGTGGTTCATCGTCGTCAGTTGGGATATAATTTGGCACATCAGCTGATGGGGAATAATCTGGTAGCATGAGGAAGAAACAGGCCAGAACAAGCTGATAGACCAAGAGAGGTTCAGAGTGATTACCATACAATATGCAGGCATGTTTTACGTAAGTTGAACTAATTTGGGTAAGCTTAAAATAAAGTAATTTTCAAATTGTACAAAAAATTATTATTGTTTTAGAAAAATTTTCAAAAGTAACTCTCGATGTGGCTTTAAAATAGTTTAAAATTTATTTTTGTATTAGATTCTGATTTAAAAGCAAAGCATCTTTTATTTAGCTCTTGAGTAATACAGAATTGAATCACCTTTTCACTTGGAGGCAGTGGCACACCTCTAAACATGCCTTGAAACCATTATGTTATGTGCATCAAGGTTTTGTGAGGTTGTGTCAGCTGCCACCAAAGGGAAAATCAATTTCACTAATAAAGTAATCAATGGACCTTACTTGAACAACACCACCCGCAATCAGTGGACCCACAACGTGACCTCCAATCAAACTTCCTTCAGAATCCATTAGTATGGTGCTCAAAAGGTTTTCTGCTTTTTGAGAAGAAGAGTAGTAGAAACATGTTCCACTTATAGAAATAATTGGAAATTTGTCCTGCATGAACGAGATTAGATAGATGACAATGAAAAGCAAAAGAGGAAGGTTTTGGTTTTTCATATAAAAAATATATACCTCACGTGGCTCAGCATCTTCCAAAAAGCTTTTTGCAAGCTTGACAACTTTGAGGATACCTTTAGCATGAAGCACGGTAAGAGACTCCTTCTTTTCTTTAGCAGTTTGTGATATCTTCGCTACCACATCCTGATAAGCAAAGTAAATTCTTTAATTGATATCAGGTCCTTAATATACTAATTAAGTATTAAAAAATAAAAATTAATACTTATGTTTGTTAAATAGTTAAAAATATTAATATAAAGCACACATTAGAAAAAACTGTCACTACCTCCCCAGGATTCACTGTAATCACGTAAGGGGTGAAGGTTTTTCCAACTACTATTGGTTCCATAGTATCCTGCACTGTTACACAATCAAATTCAAAGTGCTTAACTCAAGCCAATAAACAACAATGCAATGCAATAAGGGTTCATCTTAGCTATAACCACAAAAAAACTAACTATTTTGATATGAGAGGTTGAATTCTTCATACCATCCTTATTCTTTCCTAACATCAAATATTTGAAAAATAAAATAAAAAATAAAAAAATAAAAAACCAACCCGGTAGAAAAGAGCCCAAACATTGTTTTTTTATTCTTTTCGCATTTTTATTTAGAACTATGGGGCCGCGGGCCCAAAAGGGAGGTGGGCGCCTTGTTGCTTTTTTTATTATTTACTATTTAGCGTTTTAAAATATTGGGCCCATCAGCTACGCGACCAAGACAAAGGGTCCATCTCCATCTCTCAACCCTATCCCGCTCCTAAACGGCTATACCGAAGACGACTTTCTCTCTCGGCGACAATGGTTCCGCACCGCCGCAGCCCGAGGCGACACCGACTCACCGGCGACATCGACGCCGGCGGCGCCACCTTTATCATCAAGCTCGAGATCCTCGTCAGTCCTCTCCACACGTCCATGGCAGATCCAGTAGCCTCCAGCCACGACGTCGCCGGCGACGCTTCTCCTTCTACCGCCGGGACCTCCGTCATCATCTCCAAACTCAAATGCCAACCTTCGCACGCGACACACTCCAGAGGTCATCGTTCAACGTCACCGACAACTACAGCGCTGGCGGAGCAGCCTCCTCTGCACGGCGTCGCCGACGGGAGCACCTCGAACTCCGCCAACATCCAAGACGAACACGAACGCAAACCCGACGTCACCAAAGCAAAACTGCCATAGCGGCCTTGCGTCCAGTCGCCTCCACCACCGAGGGCGGTGGATTCGGTGGTGGCGTGGCGGAAGCAACTTCCGGCCACCTCTCAAACATGAATCGGGGCGGTGACAAACAAATGCCACTCATATTTTAAAAAAATAAAATGCATGCAGTTAAATTAATTAAATACTATGTAATAAAGGATGTATAGTAAAGAAACAGTAAACAATGGAAAGGAACAGTAATCAATGCACATAGTATTTTTCTTTTGGATAGAAAGTAATCAATGCACACAACTTATTCTTATCTACTAGTATAAAGGAAATAAAGTATAAAAGTTACCAACGATCAAGAAGAATCTCTGAAAATGACAAATGAACACGCAAATCGAAGCTCCAGTCACCACCGGTAAAACCTCTCTCAATCTCAATCAGACAGGATATTACTGTTACTATTTATATAACCCTAAAATTAGGGTAACTTTTGTCCTGAAGGGCCACCCTTGTAATTTGTGGGCCTAGTAAAACTTTTTTTTTTTCATTGTAAGAAAAAAAAATATTGTAAAGAAATGATAGTAACAAAAATATTGTAAGAAATGATGACTTGAGACAAGGGAATTTTTTGTTCCTAAAACTTTAAAATACTGTACAAAGCAACAAAAATACACATTTGGTAAGTCGTAATTGCATGGGTAGTGGGTAACGGTGATTTTCATTTTAATAATGTAGGGAGAGCATATATTATACAATCCACTAAAGATCATGTGATTTTGGTCACTTTCTGACTTTTTATATGCATCCAATGCTAGTAATAGTAACTTTGTCGAGGATGAGTTTTTTAAACAAACAATTTGATTAAAAACATCATGCAGACCATACCCAATATTAACAGCAATCCAATTATACGAATTCAAATTTATTACACTTTATCGTCGGGTAATTCAAATTTTGTTTTGTTACCATTCTTCTAAAATAAGCTGGTGGAAGCACAATGTGACTACAAGATTGAGGTAAAAACAATTTAAGTATCAACCAACCTCAGTACCTCACTACATTGTGCCAAAGGCCACTGAATCCAACAACAATTTGGAGGGTTGAAGCAACAATAAGCGCACCCTGCATGTTTATCACAAATCAGGTAAACAAGGATGGTGACACAACAAAAATGGCATAACAGTGTAATGAACCAACCTCCTGAGGATTCACAATGTCATTGTGGCGACCAACCAAAATGATTGAAATGGGAGTTGGCACAAAGGTGTAGGATCCTCCAATAATTGCAGGTAGACGAGTCCCAAATAGTGTTTGGAAAAATGTGTTTATGCCAGCTACAAACAAAAGAGTCTGGATGATCATTTTTGCTTTCTCTTCCTATTGAAGCATAAATGAGAATTTCGTTAGACTAAAGAAAAACACAACATCATTGAAAACCATTTACTTTTTCGTTTTCTTGCTTTCTTGTCAAGACATATGTTTCCTCCTCCCATCTGAGTAACAAGAGTGGTTGGTATTAGAACAGTTGTGCCAAGCATCACCAAGTAATGTTGGAAACCAAGTAGTACCGCCTCCGCTTCATTAACATTAAAATTCCAAACTCAATCATCACAATGACTATGGATTTACACTATTTAAATTAAATTTAAATAAATAAATAAAAAAAGACTAGTTGGTTTGTACTTCATACCCCAGAAAATAAAAAGGTCTTAAAAGAGTTGTGTCCCAAGACAAACACAAAACAAAATGGAAACAAATTCAACAAAAAATGTTCACCAGAATGCAAAATCAAGACAAAAATAATCAAAATAACAATTAAGAAAAGAATCACGAATCTGAAAATGCAAGGAAGTTTCGAGAGAAAAGTGAAACCGTTAGAAAATCTAATCTTCTCCTTCATAAAAACCGAAGTGTTGAAATGCAAGCTTCTACATCTCCTTCAGAGTACCAAGCTTCGAAGAGAAATGTTCCGATAAACAACGATTTGAATGAAGGAAAAGAAGAGTAGTCTGCCTCTGCTGGAATGGAATGAGAAGACTGAAAAACAAGAGTGGAAGACAGAAGGTTAGAAGGAAGAGGAAAGCTTTTTTTTTTGTGAGCAAGGAAGAGGAAAGCTAAAACTAATCTATTATCTATTCTATTACTTCTATTACTATTTATTAAAACTCTTCCCCAATACTATTCATAGTGTCACATGTCATGTTATCACTAAAAAATTTCCTGCCTTTTTTCTTTTACATCTTAGCCATTGATTGCCTTCTCCTAACCACTAATCTAATGGTTCATATCTTTCCAGATTTTTTTTTCAGTTTTTTTCTTTTTTTTTTATATTTTTTTTACTTTCCTTTTTATTTTTTCTTTTACTTTCTTTTTTATTTTTACGTTGTTTTCTTTCTCTTTTTTCTTTTAATGTTTTTTCCCTTTTTATTTCTTTTTACGTTATTTTCTTTTTTTTCCCTTTTATTCTTTTTACATTTTATTTTGGTCAACCATTATTTTATTTTATTCTATAACAATTCTATAAGGATATTTGATTAGGCTGAAGGTTAGTAATTAATAGTTTTTTTAAACTAAAATAGTTCAAAATTTTATTCTATAACACTTTTAGACTTAAAGTTTCATAAACCAAAAGTTACACTAAAATTATTTGTTATATAAAAATTTACTTTAGCTATTATATAGTCATCTATTATCTATTAATTCACACTAACGATTACTTTAATAATTTTGAACTTAAAGTTTACTTAACCAAAAAATTAAGGATTATAATATTACATCATTAGAGATTAAAAATTAATTTTATATATCATTAAAAAAATTATTTATATTATTAGTATGCTCCAATTAAATTCTTAAAGAAGTTTATATTCTTTACTTAATAAAAAAAATAGAAATAATAATTAATAATTATTAACATGCTTTGCCCACAAAAAAAAATTATTAACATGCTTAATTCAACATAAATTTAAAAATATTATTTACTCTTAAAACTTTATTTGAAATTTACAAAACTAATTATTTCTCTAAAATAACTTAAGTAAAACGTATATTAAGATTACTTGATATATGAATTAAAAAATTCATTGACAAGTGTCAAATAAAGAAAATACATTTATAATATTTTTGAATAATTTTATTATGAATAGTGCCAATTTAATTTCGTGTTTGAAGCTAAAGTTTTACATATGTATTATTAAATTTAGGACACGAGATCGTTAAAAAAAAGGTTTACGACACGAGATTGTTTGAATCTTTTTGTTTTATTTGAGAATAACTTTACATTATTAATGTATAAAATATTTGTTTTTAATATTTTATTCATATTATTTTTAAAAATTAATATATATTTTTTATATTTTTATTCTTATATAGTCTTCCTAACAGATTATACGTGTCTATTTCTACAAAGAAAATTTGTTTGTCTATTTGTCTATTTCTATCAATACACAAATGGATAGCATTAATACCTCAATTAAATATTTAAATAAAATTACAATGACTATTTAACTCTTATAGTAAAAGTAATTTTATAGAAAATATATTTTAACATTAATTAATATATTTTTATATAAGTGTATATTACATACTATTGAACAATATAGAACAAACAAAATAATATTAATAATTACTAACATGCTTAATTAAACACAAAATTAAAAAATATCATTCATTCTTATAACTTTTTAAAAAAATACAAAAAAAATAGTTCTCTAAAATAACTGAAATAAAACGTATATTAAGCATGTTAATAATTTATATAAAGTTTTATATACCTATTATTCTGTTTAGGAAATAGGATAATTTGATTTTATTTATTTATTTGAGAATAACTTTACATTATTAATTTATAAAATATTTATTTTTATGATTTTATTTATATATTTTTTAAATTTTAAAATTTATTTTTTATATTTTTATTCTTATATAGTCTTCCTAACATATTATACGTGTCTATTTCTACTAAGAAAATTTGTTTGTCTGCCTGTCTATTTTTATCAATACATACACGGGTAGCATTAATATCTCAACTAAATATTTAAATAAAATTACAATGATCATTTAACTCTTTTAGTAAAAGTAATTTTATAGAAAATATATTTTAACAGCAAATAATATTTTTTTATATAAGTGTATATTACATACTATTGAACAATATGGAACAAACAAAATAATAATTAATAATTAATAACATGCTTAATTAAACACAAAATTAAAAAATATTATTTATTCTTATAACTTTTTTAAAAAATACAAAAAAAAAAACATTTCTCTAAAATAACTTATATAAAATGTATATTAAGCATGTTAATAATTTATATAAAGTTTTATATACCTATTATTTTGTTTAGGATACGGGATAATTTGAATATTTTTTTTATTTGAGAATAACTTTACATTATCAGTGTATAAAATATTTTTTATGATTTTATTCATATATTTTTTAAAATTTAATATGTATTTTTTTTACTTCTATTCTTATATAGTCTTCGCAATAGGTTATACGTATCTATCTCCTCTAAGAAAATTTTTATGTCCGTCTACTTCTATAGATACACACATGGACAACATTAATATCTCAACTAAATATTTAAATAAAATTAAAATGACTATTTAACTCATTTAATAAAAGCAATTTTATAAAAAAATATTTTAATTGAGTAATTACTATTTTTTTATATTAATGTATATTTCATTAACAAATTAAATAATATAGAGTTAAGAAAATACATAAAGTTATTTCTATTACACTATTTAGGACATGGGATAGTTTATTTTTTTAATTAATTTAAGAATAACTTTGCATTATTAACGTATGAACTACGTGTATTTATGGTTTAATTCATATAATTTTTTTAAATTTAGTATGTACTTCTTTTTTCACCTATCTATAGGTAGCATTTTTACAAAACATTGTGAAGATATGTAAAGGATTTTTCTTGGACAAGATATAAATTAATTTCTTTACAAGAATTTATGCAAAAAATTTATATTTAATATTATTTAAAACATATTTTTACTAATATCTCACATAAATATTGAAATACAATTACAATGATTATTTAAATCTTTTAATAAAAGTAATTTTATAAAAAAATTCTGTAATTATATTTTTTATATACGTATATATTATATTAAAAAATAACATAAAGTTAAAGAAATATAGAAAGTAATTTCTAAAAATTAATATTTTTAAGATAAATAATATAAAAAACTTAATTAATGAGTATTATTAAATTATTTGATTATAATATAATTGATCAAAACATTATAAAAAGATATTTATATAAATTTTTATATAGCATAAAAAATAATAATATGTGATAACCCATGCAAATGCACAGAGGCAACGTACTAGTTACTTCTACATCTGTCCATCACTTTTCTTATAAGCAGTTTCATGGAGTAGGTGTCAAAGAGCAAGTGCTAGTTTCAAAAGGTTATTCATTTATATTGAAAAACTAGTTATTTCTATATAGAAAAGGTTGGTTTCACTCACCAATTATAAATCGTTGGTTAAAAGTTATAGTAACAATAATTGAAATTTTAATTTTAAAAAATAAAATATAAGTCGGCTTTTTATTGTTGGTTTAATTGCAATTTTTACCTTCAATTTTTTTTTATAGCAAATTTTACTCCCAATTAATTAATTTGGCGTATTTTACCATCAACTTTTTAAAAACTTGCAAATTTTACCTTCCACCGATTTACTGACGTGGTATGCTAAAATAATTGTACTTTTTGTCTCCAAGTTTTTACTTTTTGGCTATTTTACCCCTAACTCTTTTATTTTTTTTTATTAATTTTACCCCAACTTTTTACTTTTTGATGAATTTTATCCTCATTTTTTACACTTATCCAGCATGTCACGTCAGTACAATAGTAGAAGGTAAAATTTGTAAGTTTTTTAAAATTTTGGGATAAAATGCACCATATTAATTTGTTAGGGGTAAAATTCGCCAAAAAGTAAAAAAAAAAGGGGTAAAAAATACAATTAAACTTTTATTATTTGGTCTGATACCCCACTCACTGGTTATTCTTTCTTAATTTGCATATCATTTGTTTATAACATGCTGGTTTCAAAATATAAATAATTTGTTATTTTAAGTATGTTCAATTACTATCTTAATAAAAAAAATACTCCCTCCGGTTCTTTATATAAGAAACAAATAACTAAATCATCAATACCAATAAAAATAGTTAAGTTAGTTAGTTATAATTAATAATGTCATAAATTTTAATTTTATTTCAAAAGTACCCCTTAAATTGATTGGTTTAAGTAATTGTTACATTAATGATACTGCACATCCACCAATAAGTGTAACTTATATTGTTAATAGACCAATAAATGTATGAGAAATGAGTAAGTGTCTCATTAATGAACTTCACAAGATGAAGAGTAAAAAAGAAAACTAGCAATTAATACATCTTAAAGTGGGTCTATGTTTCTTATAATTAGGACCAAAAAAGAACACCATTTTATTTCTTATAAAAAAGACCGGAGGGCGTAGAATTTAATGTTGATGTACTGACAATGTAAAATAATTGTACACTGTCATTCAATAACAAATCACCATTTACTTGACTTTTAAAATAATTTTGTAAAAGTCAACAAACTTACCATAAAACGGTAGTTTGTGATTAAATGACTCTTAGTGCATAACCCTTTTTCTAAAAAAAAAAAAAAAGTATGTTCAATTACATGGGATGACGCTCAATAGCTTGACATTTATCTAAAGATGGGATGGGATGGGATAACATTCTATAGCTTGACATTTATCTAAACTAGTATTTATACTCGTGTTATGCGCAGGATTTTTGTTAGATCTAAAGTAAATTATAATAATTAGTTAAATTATACTTTACATTAAATTTATATTTTATAAAATATGTTTAAATTCATTTTTTTCATATATCACATACAGAAAATAAAGAAATATTTTTTATTTTATACATTCTTATAAATATTTAATTATTTAAATTGACTGAGTAAAATATATATTTTATTTTTTAGTTAAAATTTATAATTCTTTATTTAATTTGTTTGTATCTAAACATTACATTCTATATCAAATTATTTAATGGTGTAACAGTTACTTAAGTTATACCGGTGTAATTTGATTCCTCACACGCATATATATATATTAAGACATTATTTTGTATCATATAAGAAGTAAAAAATAAAATAAAATTGTTGTGTACAAAAAATTAATATATACATAAAAAGAAAATGAAATTTGAGTAAAAAAAAGAAAATTAAATTAAATTTTATATTTTTTTTAGAACAATTCTAAAAGATAGAAAATTTCATTTCATTTTCTTTCCTGTTAATTTTTTATATTTTAAAATAAAAGACAAAAGAAACACGACATTGACATAGTTGATCTACCTTGATAGATTTATAATATATACATAAAATATATAAAAAGAAATAATAAATGAAGAATTGATTTTTTTTTTTTACAGAAAGAATTGATTATTCATAAAATAATAAAACGATAATGTATCTTAAAATGTAATATATATTTTTTAAATTAATAATATAAAGTGTTTATTTTTGCTCATTGTGTTGTACAGCAGATGTGCGAGAGAGAAGAAGAGAGGTTGTGCGCGAAGGAGGAGCAACAGCGAGGAATGGGGGAAGGAGCAGCGAAATCGGAGATGAGAGCGTGGGAGACAGAGAAGAGAGAGTGGGTCGCGGGTCGTTTTGCTGACGCAACCGCGTTCTTGAGTGCGGGAGCGCAATTGTTTCCGATGATGAACAGTGAGGCGCTCCTGAGTGGTCCAGACAGCGACCCCGTGGTGTGGGGAGATTCTGCTACCATATGCAATGGCTATGGTGACGACTACAAGCATGACTAGGGTTCAATGGTGCAAGAAAGTCATCGAGGAGGAAGCAGGTCGTGCCCGCGACAACCACAAATTTTTGGCATAGTGGTAAGGGTTTTTTGTTCATTTTTGTTCTTTTCTTTCCCTGATTGATTTCTACTTTGATTGGTTTCTTTTCAATTTGCAGGTCTTGGTGTGGGTGTTTGGCTGAGCTATCATTTGCTAGGGTTGCGGTGTTGGTATAAGTGATGTAAACTTATATATGTCATTGTGTGTGTGCCTATTTTTTTCTCAGTTTTTGTGGTAATTGTCATAGTTTATGTGAAAGTAAATTGTTGATGGGATTTTTTTTAGCTTTATTGTACTGTAGTTAGATGGATTTGGTATATATGTGGCAAAGCAAATCAAAAGTAATTTGTTGTCTGTCTTTTGTCCCTTGAACCACTCAGAAGTTAGATAAATACTATCGTGCTTTCGTTTTGATAATTCCACTATTTATGTGAGAAAATGTGGCGTTAAAGTGTTATTTCAGAGGTTTTGGTTATTTTGCTGCTAAGCCTTATTTGATGTAATGGCTTTAAAGGCCAAAAGGGAACATATACAAGATTTAGAGTTTGTG
This sequence comes from Pueraria montana var. lobata, assembly GCA_026413185.1. Taxonomy (NCBI): domain Eukaryota; kingdom Viridiplantae; phylum Streptophyta; class Magnoliopsida; order Fabales; family Fabaceae; genus Pueraria; species Pueraria montana. Next base: position 14,986,365 of record CM048651.1, on the reverse strand, counting down.
CTCTGCTATATCTTCAACTCATGTTATGTCATGCTAAGGTCTTTTATATGGTCTGAAAATTTGTTTGTTGAAGCTTCCTTTTTCTTTCTACTTTGAATGTGTAGGACTGGAAGTTGTTGAAGCTATGTTTTTGAATTGAGGAAGAAGTTCCGGTGCATCCAATATACAAAGATCAATTAAGTAAGATTATGTTTTTAGCTTTGATTTTTTGCTTGTGCTTCTAAAAATCATATAAATTGGTATCTTTGTTGAGTCCTTTCTTCCATTTGTTTGAAACTTTGATGTTGGTGCATGCATGCTCCATTCTAGAAACTAAGAGGCGTAAGTGTTTCTTGAAGAAGCAACCAGTTGTAGGCTTCTTTAACAGTATAAGTTCCTGTGGCCCCTCTACACCAAACCCAAGCGGCGTAAGTGTTGTAATCCTTGCCAGACAAATTCTGTTACTAATCAGTGCTTAGTACACATTTGCTATAGAGGTGACTAATATTTTATCATCTCAAGCCACCTTTACTATTATTATCATAGTTAAATGCTTTCTCCATATTTAGCTTGCAGAACGAAGTAAGCCTTTTTTATGTTTTATGTCCATACTGGTCTTTACAAGATTTTTTGTATGATCGATCAACTGGAGGGCCACTCATTACTAAATTAAATTGTTGAGCTGTTACAAGTGTTGATTGAATTGGGTGCATGAGTTTGGTCTTAACATACTCTGTTCTTTTTCCCAGTGTTGTATGCACTGGAACTATTGACAGTAGAACTGCATTTCTTACAGCTCGTGCTACTCAACCTGAGAAAGCTGTAATTTTTTAACTAAACTTATATTTTTCTTTGTTTATCCTTGAATTCATGGATTGTTAATTAAATTGGAAGTTTCATATTTTTCCAGATTTTATATTCAGTTTAGCACACACTTCAAGAATGGAAAATTTGTTGTGCCAATATTTGTATTCTACCATACATATTTTATATTCTCTTTGGTGCCAAATTGGCATTCTACCATACAGATTTTTGCCAAACGTAGATGCCATGTATAAAATGGTTTCCATTAAAATTTTATGAATTAATATGATAACTCCTACTTAAGTGAAATTATTTGTATTTTTTCCTTTGATATGAAATATCCTGAAAATAGAAAGAAAAATAGTATAAAATTAATTTAAAATTAATATCCTGGAACTATGCTATATAAGCTTTCTTCTTGTAATATTTTAAAATTAATAGAATTTTGATATTATGGTGTTTCTTGATTAATGTCCATTGAATTTGACATTTGATGAATTGGTGGCCTATAAATTCTACTATGACCACATGGTGTGTTTCCAAATTTTATATGTAATTTTGAGTTATTCTAGTAGATGTGTTAGAATGGCACACAAGTAGAGGTGTTGCATTATTAGTATAGAGTTATTAATTTGTTATGAAACTGTTATCATTTTAGAACTTGATATGGGATTCTTCTTTCAAAAATTAGTGATTACACAAGGCACATAGAAATAGCATCCATTCATAAAATGGGAGTTAACATGATTTATTAAGAAACTAATCCCTCCATGTTTCCATGCAATCACTGAAAAAGAACAAACCAGTTGAACTTTCTAGCACTTTCCTATTAGCCACAAGTACATACAATGCACTAAGCTTTTGTTGCAATGATATATTTCCATCTTTTGGTTTTTTTCACCTTTTATTTTGGTAAATTCTGGTATATGCAAGTTTGTATTTCAACTGTACTAGTTTACTAAAAACTGATTCTATTCTCTCTATTTTCTTGCATTTGTGCCTCAGTTTCTTTCTTTTGATTTCATCTTGCTTTGCTTTACTAGATGCACACAAACAAGGGGAAGAGTAAAGGATTGTTGTTAGTTTCTCATGAACCCAACTTTGTTAAGATTGCACCTGGACCTCACACTAGAGGGAATACATTGAGGGCATACTCCATAGGTGACAAGCAAGTTTATCTTTTACTTCCTGGTACTGCAAGGTATCCTTTATAACATCATTCTGATTATATCCTTTTCAATATTCATTAATTTAGTACCTTTGCAAGTATCTTTTTTGGTCCTAGTTGCATGTGTTTAATACCAATTCTAGTGCATTCTTTTCTTCCACTGCACATCATATCACTTTCTTTAATAGCAATTCTAAGTAGAAAGCATTTTAAGGTTTTGTCATGCTTTGTCTTCAATTGTATTTTATCCTTTTGTTGGCTTATTTTTGAGTTTTTGTGCTTAATTTATAGGTTGTTAATACAATTTCTACTGATCCTTGTGGATTGTTAACACCTGACTTCGATTTAATTAGTGCTACTGATCAACTGTAATGGTAGTAAAATATATGTAAAAATAGCAGTCTACAAACAAGCTTGTATGGTTTTTTTTTATCTTTTATATATGGTTCAGGTCCAGGTAGGAGCAAACAAAAAGTGCTCCACTTTTTTGAATTAAAAAAGCACATTAGAGTCGGGTTAGCCGACCCTAACTAAAAAATATTAAATATATTAAAATTACCGGCCTCGGCTTATCCGACACTAACTATAAAAAAATAAATTTTAAAAAAATGTAATTTTAGCGTCCAGTTGTATATTGTGAAGGTTGTGAGTGTCAGCTTGGCCGAGTCTAAGTAGTGTCCACTATCAAAAACTGACGCAAGCAACTTAGCGGCCAGGGTTTTAGAGTCCATGTCAGATCCGATGCATGACAGACGCTAAAGTACACTATAGAGTCGACTTTTTGCTGTTAGAGTCGGCTTTTGACCTACTCTAAATGCCTATTTTCTTGTAGTAGGAAAGTAGGAAACTTTTTATCTTTTAGTATCTCGTAGGATTATATCTCTAAGATTTAGATTAGATTTGATTAATCTTTTCCTTTTTATTTTCTTATCTTGTATCTATATATATTTATATACTCTGAGTCAATAATGGAAAATTCACAAATTTTCAGTTCTGTCATTTAATCTTAACATGGTATCAGAGCCAGACTAAGGTATCACGAAAATCGTGCTTCACCGGGGACCCACTGTCCCCAGTGGACCCTTCTACTCGCCGCATCTTTTAAGACAATCTTTTTCAGTTTTTCCAATGACTTTTCTACTCGCCGTTGCCGGTTGTCGCCGCTAGCCACTGTCATACTCTCCAACGTGCCACCATCATTAAGATTGTCAGCCTCTCCTAGTTCTATTGTTGTCCTTGGGGTTCGATATGGTCAAGAACCATTTTTTCAGCAGTGTTTGGTTGTTTAGCTTCTGTCTTACAAGATGGTTAAGCTTTGAGATGATTTGCTTCTATCATTAGTGGTTAAGCTTTGAGATGATTTGCTTCTGTCATGATTGGTTAAGCATTGTTTAGCTTCTGCTCTGATGATTAAGCCGTCCTTGTCCCAGATGCACTGGCCCCGTCTTTGTCCCAGTTGCATTGGCTCGTCTTTGTCCTAGTTGCACTGGCCCCGTCTTTGTCCCAATTACACTGGCCCTGTCTTTGTCTCAGCTACACTGGCTGCATATTTGTCCCTGTAATTGGCCTTGTCTTTGTCCTAGTTGCACTGACATTGTCCCAATCATTACTCAATTGTTGTCCTTGGGGTTTGATCTGGTCAAGAACCATTTTTTTTCAGCAACTACTTACTTGTCTCATCCATTGTTGCCATGGATATCAATTTATCCCAACCGTCTAATCAGTTTGAAGGATAATGTACTGTAACAAGCTAAAAGCGTAGAAAGATCCATGGCAACAATGGATTTATTATTTTATCTATTAAAGAAAATTAAGGTGTTACAATGGTAGACTGAAAAAAAATAGTTAGAAAAAACAATCACGCTGATAGTTCTCCTACCAACTTAATTTGGAGAGCGCCGTGCAGTGCAAAACCTTACCACCTTAATTATGAACTCCACAAGTAACATTAAGACAACGGCCGCTCCGGACACAAACAAAGGGGCTGGCATTTTAACTGAGCCACACTTAAATCCAGACATTTCATCTGTTAACGCTGCAATGTGATAGACTACAAAAAGTGTCATCTGCCAGTGCTGGAAAATGACCTACCATATTCTGATCAATACGCACACCAACTTGCTTAGAGTTCTCATGCACAATTAGAGTTTCCTTATGTTGCCGTTTTTTCTTAGGGTCTTGAGCATAAACCCATTTATTTCAGCTATCATTAGCATTTAGGGTACAAGTAAGAGCCATTTCTTCACTCCGTCCCATTGTATAAGAGCAAGAGCTGCCAGAACTCCCAAGAGGTAAAACAAAATTGATTAGGGTTTTTGAGAGCAACGCAAGAGGTAGTAGCTCTACGAGTGTTCGGGAGAAAGAAACTTCAAAACTGAAAAAAAAAATGTCTCTATCTCCATCTCCAAGTAATGATAAAGGGAAGAACAAGCTGATTCATTCAAATGGGCAGGAAGAGGCAAAGAAGGGAAATTGTGGTTCTTGTTCCCCCCACCATGTAATGGACATCCCTGGCCAAAATGATGTTACTATGGTGAGAAATTCTACTACTCAAAATGATGATAGTGTGTGGGTTGCCTTCTGGGGATTGCAAGTGGGCATGGTGTGCGCTTTAGGCAATCCTTGGGCCAAGATATCACAGTTTGATAATGGCTCAGAAGAACTGCGTTTATCTTTTGGGCAAGCATGTTCCAAGTTTCTCCCAATCATAATATGGACTTCTGAGCTTTTCCTGAACTCCATTTACATTGCAAGACTCACCCCTTCATCGCCTATTTTTGTGTGCTCAAATGCATTGCTGACACTTTCTGTAGTATATCACATTGCAGCGTTAACAGATGAAATGTCTGGATTTAAGTGTGGCTCAGTTAAAATGCCAGCCCCTTTGTTTGTGTCCGGAGCGGCCGTTGTCTTAATGTTACTTGTGGAGTTCATAATTAAGGTGGTAAGGTTTTGCACTGCACGGCGCTCTCCAAATTAAGTTGGTAGGAGAACTATCAGCGTGATTGTTTTTTCTAACTATTTTTTTTCAGTCTACCGTTGTAACACCTTAATTTTCTTTAATAGATAAAATAATAAATCCATTGTTGCCATGGATATCAGTTTATCCCAACCGTCCAATCAGTTTGAAGGATAATGTATTCTAACAAGCTAAAAGCGTAGAAAGCTTTAGCTTGAGGGGGAGTGTTGGAAGTGATGACTCATCGGCTCTTCCTCTGCTTGTTTCAAGTCCTATTGTGCTGATATCTGAGTCTCTAATGTCCTTGCATTACTTGTCTTGGGTTTTAGTCTACTCCCTTGCAACATCTGAGTTTGAAGAAGAATATTTAGTTTTTGGTGTCGTACTCTACGCATTGGAGAGTCCTCTACCTTGAAGTTGTTTTCATTTTTTTTATGCTTCAGTTATGTTCCAAGCTTGGAGCATTAAGTTGTATGCTCTAGCTTGAGGGGAAGTGTTAACATATAATATGATAGAGATTTAGGAGATATCATAAGATATGATATAATAGATATTTAGGAGATATGATAGCCTATATCTAGGAAAGTAGGAAACTTTTTATCTTTCATTATCTCGTAGGATTATATCTCTATGATTTAGATTAGATTTGATTAATCTTTTCCTTTTTATTTTCTTATCTTGTATCTATATATATTCATACACTCTTTGAGTCAATAATGGAAAATTCACAAATTTTCAGTTCTGTCCTTTAATCTTAACAGTTACATAAACAGTAAATAAACCATAGTCAAAGAGTATAGTGTACAACCATAAAACTAATTATGTTTCCAGAAATTACATGAATTAAAAAGTCCTCCAGCAAAAAAGGTTCATCAAGAAGATGGGAAACAGTAACCATGATTACAAAGAAATCGTTAATAGCATGAAACTTGCATTAAAAGCATAATAATGAAACCAGGATTTAAATCACACAACAGAAAAATATAAAAAGACAATCTCATTAATATAATAAAGAAAGTTTTTTACAATTACATTAGATAAAAGTAGTTCAGGGGTAGATGTATTAGTTGTCAGTTGCGTGGGGTAGGTTTGACTTGTTTCTTGAGTTCATTAATCTCATTCTAGAGAGTCCTTTGTTCTGATAGAAGAAACAAGGATAAGCCAAACAAAATGTTATGAGAACATAATAAATGTAGATTTATGACTATTGCTTGAACTTATAAACCAGAGTACCTCAAAACAAGGAAATTTTATAAACCTAGTCACCTAGATCAATAAGTATATTTCCATTCATATAGTACCTAATCACATAATGTGTCTAATACATTATCTGGTATTGATAGCTGGTATTGCAGCCAGAAAACAAGAATGAATTATTTCACATACAGAAAGAAAAATTTAATAAACCTTTTGCATTGTGCAGCAATAATAGTAATAATTTTTTTAATTGCAGAACTAAGTCACTACTTATAAAAGAACCAATCAACTATGGATCGAATGCCAACATTTGATGAGACCTTGCACCATTCAGACAAAACTTCATTAACTTTGCAAACATTACGCATACACCCCCTTATTTAGAATGTAAACAAGAATAAACTTGTTATTTGTGACTTAAAAAAACCCAAAAATAAAAGTTACCAGCAAACCTCTTAAGTACATGATGAGTAGCATGTTGAACGCACTTCAGATACTGCCAGGCCAGAAAACAAAAGGTCATTAATATTAGAGAAAAAAACCGTGTGAAATTGTTTCTGATAAGATATAAACCTACTGCATTATGACCAATAGAATGAGTATAGGTAATCCAATAATCACAATTTGCAAGCTGCATGGAAAAACAAAGTTAAGTTCATGAACTCTTTCTATTTTTTTTTATTATAATAAATAACCCATTTATTAAAGTTTGAAGTTTGAGTTCTGTTACCATATCCACTCTATCGACGGGTTCTAGGGTGGGGGACCGAATCATATCCCCCACCGTGCGAGACTTACCTGAACCATTGGATATAAGATCTTTAGAGATCAACAGGTAGTTTTTGATGGGAGTGACCGTAGGATAGCCAAGCCGACGTGTATTTTTTTTTTTTACGGCATGTGTAATTTTTTTAAAAAAAATTCTTTTCCATAATCCACGTTGCCTTTGATGAACTCGTACAGCTCCCCGAACTCATCCATGTCCACGCAACTATCGCCGTTCACATCGATCCTCTCGATCATCTGTGCCAGGTCCATGTCCGGGATCAAGACATGTCCTCTTTCTCACTTTGATCATTCTCTATCACTTCTTCTTTCTCACCACCGTCATCGTTTTTACAAGGCATGTCCTCCCTCAACCTCATACTCTAAAGTGCGTTCGCGGTGGTGAGGGAGGAGTGCACGACGAGTGGAGCGAAGGTTTCGCCGCTGCAGAACACGGAGAGGTTGGTGGAGGCGGCAGAGAAGAAGAACAGGAATACAAGGCAGGAGAAGTGGAAATCGAGGACCACCCTGATGAGGCAGCACATGGCGTGGATGAGGATCCAGAAGGTGGTCGTCGGAGACTTGCTGGAGGCTTCGTCAGAGGAGTCCAACGACAACGGTCCTATGAAATTATTGCTCTGATGGTTCTAGTAGCACTGCTACAACGGTCTTATACTTTCGTTGAGTCTTGTTTTTAGTCCCTGAACTTTCACATCGTGAAATTTAGTCCCCGGACTTTATAAAAATCATGTTTTTAGTCCCTCCTCACAAACTGAAGTTAAAAAACATGCAGAAAAGGAGAGTAAGTCCAGGAGGGACTAAAAACACTTTTTTTTTTATAAAGTTCATGGACTAAATTGTACAACATAAAAGTTCAGGAACTAAAAACAAGATTCAACGAAAGTATAGAGATTAAAAATGTATTTAATTGTTTTACCACAAATCTTCTTTTCCCTGCTACAGTCGAGACTCTATTCTTCACTCCTTCACTCTTTCACTCTTTTTTTTTTTTTGCTAAAATATGTTTTTCGTCCTCACAAAATTGGAAATGCACACTTTTCGTCCTTGCAAATTTTTTAGTACGTTTTTTGTCCCTACAAAATAGAAATGTGTCAAATTTTGGCCTGGAGCTAAGTTCGGACCTATACGAGGATTTTTGGTGGTTAAAAACCGCCACAAATTACATAAAAAACCGTCACAAATTGCAAAAAAAAAAAGCAATTTGTGGCGATTTTTAACCCCCAAAGATCCAACCGCCACAAATTTTAAAAACATCGCCACAAATTGCATAATGTAGGCTGAACTTAGAACCAAATTTTGACACATTTCAATTTTGCAGGGACGAAAAACGTACTAAAAATTTTGCAAGGAAGAAAAGTGCACATTTCCAATTTTGTGAGGATGAAAAACATATTTTAGCTTCTTTTTTTCTACTCGCTTACACACTCTAAATCTTTCACCTGTAAGAATTAAAAACATAAAGGAGGTTCTCACCCAAAAAAAAACATAAAGGAGGTTTATGTCAAGTATTCTACTTCAATATCTTCACAATCAAGGCACTTCCATCACCAAGTTATCATCTAAGATAAAGTGGAGAGTGGGAAAAAACATTATTTGATTATTGATCAATTGGTTTGTGGGAGGGATTTGCCTCCAATCCCTGTTAGTTTCAATTTTTTTTTCTCTATTTGAAGTTTTAGTTTATATTATTGTCTTATGTTATTGAATTAAAAAGTTCTTTGAATATAATTTTTTTTACGTGATGGTTTTTAGGAACAGGGCATTCACCCATCTATTACTTCTATATTTTTTTTTGATAGAATCTATTACTTCTATTACGAAAAAAAAGATACTACCAAAATTACTTTTTTGCCCCAACTTTACACATGTCACTATTTGGAAGTGTAACACCCTAAAAATTTGCAACTAAGGATATATTAGATACTGTGTTAGTATATATTGCAATAACTAAATAGATATTGAGATTAATTACAATTGGAAATTTAATTTAGTTAATTAAGAAATATCTAAAAACTTTGTATGATTTTATGTGGCAAATTTCGGTAAAATTCTAAGTAAACTAAAATTTAATTATACTATGTGTGATTGCACTATGTAAATTTATACCGTGTAGAGATAGTTCAATTACACGTTTTCCTAAGATAATTATTCACAAGTAAAATTTAATTTAATTGATTAAGAAAATTTAAATTTTATGTATGTTATTTTATGTGACAAATTTTAGTGAAATTCGAATTTAATTAAAATCTAATTTTTACACTGTGTGAAATTGTACTGTGTAAGATTGCACCATATAAATTTACATTGTGTGAGGTTAATTTGAATTACATTTTTCTAGATAATTAACACATTAAACAAGGTTAATTAGTGTGCCATTAGCCATATTTAGTAAAAGTAAAATTAACATTTTTGCCTAAATCAACTTTAACCATTAATAGCTAAAATTTTCAAAAGCAATTTAGACAAAAATGGCTTTGCTTGGCTGGATGAGCAAAGTCTCACTTTGCCAACAATTTCATTCAATTCCCACACTTTTAGTCTCTTGGATTTTTAACACCCTTGGACCAATGACTTGCACCCCCCTCCCCAACGTGTAACTATAGCACCATTTCAAAAGGAAGACAAAAAAAAAAAAAGTGAGAAGCAGACTTATATGTGTCTTGGCCGAGAGTTTTAGAGAGAAAGGGAGGAGCTTTTGGTTCTTGTTCTTCAAGCAGTGTTATAGCTTGTTTTGGCTAGTTTGGCCTTAAATATTTGGGTAAGTAAACTCAAAATTTAATTTCATCTAATCTATATTTTCCTCTCTAGAATTTCTAGAGCTACAATTCTATGGTTTTGATTTTTCATTTGGTGACTAGGAAAATTTTTAGACACAAGTGTCTATTTCTTGACTTGCTTGGAAATTTTGTGTTCATCACTTGAGGTATGGAGGGGTTTCTCTTTTTCTCTAAGCTATTCTTGTTTTCTTGTTGAATGTTGATTGTTGTTCTTGTTGGTGGCCTTTAGACACCATAGGTGTCACAAGAACATGTGAAAACCTTGAAATGTGCTAGATGCTATTTTTGCACTGCAGCAGTGTTTGAATTTTTTGTATTGGCTTTCGTGCATTATTTTGATGATGTAAATACACTTTTCTATGTTTTGATGCCTCTGGATGTCATGGTAATTTTTTTTGGATTTTTTCAACCACTGAAACTATTTTTACCCGAATTATTTTCAAAAACTGTTGAATCTGGAAAATGGGCTGTTTTGAATTTTATAAAATTTTGGGATGGAAACTTGGAAAAATGGAAATGTGAGTTTACTTTATAAATCATGGATACCATCTTATAATTTTTATAAAGTCAGAAAAATTTGGGAATTATTTTTACCAAATTAATCTTTAGAAAACAGAAAAGCTGGACAGTGCAGAAAATAAATGAAAAATATTACATTTTATGAGAAATTGGCTTTGAGAAAATTATATGATTTATTTTGAGCCATATAGAGTGTTCATGAAGTTTTTCAGAATTTTGTAAGCACTTTTTTGTAATTATTGGTATTTGCTCAATGTAAACTCTGTTTTGGAACAATAATGATATTGAAATTCAAAAAGGGCATTTTTCGTAGTTGGCTTATGCTGAAAAAATTATATGTGATGCTCTACATGCTTGAGATGCTCTCTGGAAAATTCGGTGGAAAATGGACTTGATCTTATATTTTCTAAAATTCTCGAAATATGTTTTACAGAGTGTGTCCAGCCTCTGTTTTTAAATCTAAATAATTATTTAGGAATTGAATTTTTGCTTGAGATTTTTATGCGAAGTATTTATAAAAATGTGTATTTCTGCAAATTTTTGTAGAATTCCAAGTTGATTTAGTATATCTAATAATTTATGAAGCGTGAATTCAACTCTATGTGATTAATTGTAATGTACTTGAAATAATTGCGTAAGTGTTGTGGTTTGACTTATTTGTGTTAATAACGAAGTATTCCACCTAAAAAGGGGAAACTTCATATAAATGTGAGTGTATTAATTACTGATGATTGGTGCTTGAATTGTGAGTTATTGATTATTGTTGTTTATCTTATTATAATTGTAAATTGGAGACCGGGAAGAATGTGATCATCAGGCAATGAGTACTGGATAATTTCTATATGCATGTGAATTTTGTGATGGTTTGTCGATTGTGGGAACAAAAATCTTATATTCTTGTATGGGAACAAATGGACTCCAACGGAGCGCATTTGTGATGCTAGAATGTTGTTCTAGTAACTAATAACATTCACTACAAACAATAGTGAATCAATTATAAATGAGAAGAGTGTGAACCTAATAATATTATGGGTTAGTAATTAATAAGTACCTATGCATATGGACGATGACGGATGTTGGACTTAGAATAAAAATTAGGACCCTTGCATGGACTTTGAGACCCAATGACTAAATTAAGAATAAAACTTGAGAGTGAGTAAGGATTCCGATAAGATGTGATAAGATGGTGAAATCATGAATGTGGTTCATGATTGGGTAAAGTGCATTATGCATGCGTTGCTTTGGTTGTTTGAAATATTGTTTGCTTTGGATGTTGTGAGAAACGAAAGGAGAAGGAAGAACCCTTTTTCCGTTTAGGTTGTGTGTGACTGTTGGAAGTGAAATGTGTTCGTGAAGAGGGTGACATGTCAATCGAGAAGGATAACCTTACACGATCAAAGCCAAATGGGCAAGTGTTGAAGAGGTTGTGTGGAAGCTTCATTTGCAGTGAGCAATGTGCTTGTGAGAGACGGGGTCGTAATGTTTAACCACTGTGATAGTGGGGAGTTGGATCTCCGTATGGTATGTTTGGGACATATGTTGATTGAGGATCGTAGTAAAGTACCTTTGGTAGAAAAGCCCACATGGACCTGTAAAAGATGAAACCCGACAAGGAGAGTTGGTTGAGGAGTCAATTCTTAGAGATTGGATGACCACACATAATGGTACCTGAGGTATGCTCATTGACTTGCTGTTTCTTGGGGGTCTGGCGCCGAGTTTGTGGTCGTGTTTCCACAGAGCCGACTTGGCAACCTCGACAAATGTGAGGCATAACCGTGTTGGTGAGAGCTCGCCATTGTATTGTGGTGAGGGTGTACTCCCAATAGTCATCCAGTTTAAATTGTGTAAGACCACTGAGTTCTAGGAGTTCCAGTGATAACGGGCCCGAGTTGTGACGAGTTGTATGAGTTGGAAAGTTAGTGAGATGGGTTGATTTTGTCGAGTGAGACTTGTGAGAGCACCACAATATTGTGGTTGATGTTGTGCATTTGTGATTGTTTGTGACCGGAAGGACATTTGGTTGTTGGTTTAGAGGAGGAGGGAGACTCACTCCATATGCCTTTATTTTTATTTTTTTTTGGATAAATGATCCTGTGCAAACAACGAAGATGGAATGGAAAAGCTACGAGAAGCATTGTGGACACAAGAGGACATCTTAACAGAAATAAGAGGATCCTTCAAGGGTGCTACATGGGTTAATTGGGTATTTTGGTTTTTCATTGAGTCACTGCTTTGGGTCTCTGTCCTTTCTTGTATAAAAGAAGGTAGACTAGATTTTAATTGAAGTGAATAAAATAACACAAGAAGGAGGGGTTGAATTGTGTTTTCATAAATTTTGATGTCTTTTGAAAAATTCTGAAGTAACTCAAAATGTAGGATGTTCATAATGAATATTCGTTCTGAGTTCAAAATGAGTTCTTTAGTAGTTTCCAGAAAATGTTTACTCAGAATGAAACTTCAAGTTCTCTGTGTATGAAGTGATCTTTCCAAAATATATTTTATATTTGAAACACTGTTTTAAAGAGGTTTCACTTAAGTATGTAAAACAAAAGTTATAATGTTTTATCAAATAAACAACAAAGGAAAGATCACACAGGGAACTTTTATACTGGTTCACCCCAAACCCAGGGCTACATTAAGTCCTCACTCTTTAGTGAGATTTTCACTAAAATCAACACCATAACTAGTCACCACTAGCTTACACAGCAACCTCAACAGGTTCACCACATCATAGAGCTCACATCAACTCTTTACACAGCAACAGCAGTGTCACCACATTGCAACAAAGGTACTCCCTCACCACAGCACCACACCTTGGTCTTGGCTTGGAGATTTCACTTAATACAATAAAGGGTATTTGTGATTTACTGCACAGATTACAAATTCTCCCTAACAGGGGATTTCCACTCAAGAAATACAATCACACTTCTTTCTTGTTTACAAGGAAAGCTCACTAGAAATAATACAGAAGTGGGTCACTCTCACTGAGAGGCTTAAAGCAAGAAACTAACAAATCCTCACTAAGGAAGAAAGGCTCGAGTAGCTCTCTTTCTTGCTTGCTTCAAGGTGCTTTGAAAGGCTTCCAAGAGGTCCCTTTTATAGTGTTCAAATGGTAGCCGTTGGGCTCTTGGCACAGCTATTTCCTTGACAAAAATTTTGAATTATGCTAACTGTGTGTGACCTGTCATCATTTTGAATTTGTTCTGAATAAACCATTCTAATAGATAGATTCTGATGAACTTATGAAGATACATCATAATTGCATTATGATGTTTGCTGAGGAAAGACCTATTCTGATGTAGGTTCCTTCTGATGACGACTTCACGATGGGGCTTTGTAAGGAGCACATCTTCATCCCCACTAATCAACTCTTCACAGCACTGATCATTTTGAAGCAGCTTGCTTCAGCATATCTACTTAGTAGGTTGCTGTTGGTGTTGAATGAATTTTGTCCTTGGTGCAAACTTCTGAAAGTTCTTCTTAGCTACAATCTGATGTTCCATATCAGATTCTCAAGGACCCATCTTAGCTATCAATCTCTTGCATCTTTCTTTTCTGTTAACATCAATCTTCTTACGAACCCCCAGTAATTGTGGTCCATATGAAAGATGTGATGTTGTCCACTTCAGTCTTCTGATGAGTCCTCTGTGTTTGTGACTGCATATGGAAGACATGAAGTTACAATCCATTCCATTTTGATATCAACCTCAGTCTTCTGATGAGCCCTCTGTGTTTGTGGCTGCATTCGGAAGACATGTTGTTGATCTTCATTTAGTTTTGATGCATAGAGTCTTTAGGGTCTAGCCTTCAACACATCATGTAGATGTGATCATTTCATAACCAATTTGCCTTGATTCTGGATAGCATCATTCTGATGCTTCTTCTTCTACAGCTTCATTCTGATGGTGTAGTTTCTGATTTTCCTTTGAATGAGACAGTCTTGATCTTGCTAACTTAGAGGAAGCACTGACTTCATTATGCAGGTGAGGCTTTATGTGATGCATAGTTGAGACATCCATTCTGAGCTTGTTCTGAACTCACCAGAATGCTTGTTTTCAATCTGCTCTTAATATGATCTAAAATACTTAGCAGATTGTTAGCTTGCAGAGCTTCATTATTCAATTTGCAAACACTAATAGTTTGTCATAATTAAAACACTAAGGGTTTTGGATTCAACATTAATATCATGATGTATTGATTCCTTATATGTGACTTAAATGTATAATGTGTTTAATTCCAAGAATGTAAATGCGTAAGTATATCTTGTGTAATAGAATAGTACAATGATGAATATGAGGATGTTCTTAATTAAGGATGATTTTGTTATGTTTCATGGTTTACAACAAAGTTAATGTATTGTAAAATGAGTTTGATTTACTAAGATCGATATTAAAAAAAAAAGGGTTTTAATATGATGATAAGTTATTATGGATGATCGTCGTTTGGAATTTGAAGTAATCACGTTTTTAAGGCAAACAAATTTCTCTATATTTTAAATGTTATTTTCAATAATTGGGTATCAAATTACTTCACAATTTTCTTAATTAATAAGAAAATCTATAATAGTAACAAGGGGTGTTATAGGGAGAATTTTTTCCTTCCACTTTTTTTTATTTTCCCTTTCTTTCAATTTTTTATTCATTTTCTCCTTTCTTTTTATTATTACTATATGGTATGTCAAAAATTATTTAATTTAAAATATAATTTTAATGTTCAATATTATTGTACAATAATATTTTTGCAAAATAAAATATATCTATTACTAAATAGGAAAAGGAAATACTACCAAAATTATTTTTTTGCTTCCAACTTTACACATGTCGCTATTTGGGAGAACTTTTTCCCTTCCACTTTTTTTTTTTATCTTTTTCTTTCACTTTTTTTTTTTATTTCTTTTCTCCTTCTTTCTTTTTCTTATTACTATATGACATGTCAAAAATATTTAATTTAAAATATATTTTTAATGTTCAATATTATTGTACAATAATATTTTTGCAAGATAAAATATTATTTATTTAAATAAAATAAATAATGTTGAATTATTATTTTGTTTAGAAGTCACTAACAAGGAAACTATTGCTATGAATATCACACACACACACACGCGCACACGCACACGCACACACACACTCACACACCTCTTTGCTATCTGCTCCCACAAACACGAAGTTCGAAATGATTACAATCACAACCACAAGTGTCACAACACAAGGTAAGCTTACCAAAACAGACATACTTAAAAAAATTTATAACTTAATAAAATAATATGTATTTAAACTTTATCATCTTTAGAACATAGCATTTGAAAATCGGATAATAATATTTGAATCATGTAGAAAGGGCATCTCATGAACAATTATCATGAATCACAAACAAATATCAACATCATAAGTCAACCACTCAAGTATCATCATCTAGAGTCTATCAATCAGAAAGAAAAAGTAGTGGTTCTTAGACATCGGCTGTTCCAGACACATAACAGGGGACATGAGTAAATTCCTAGACATCAGTAAAAAAGATGGAGGAGTCGTGACCTTTGGAGACAACAACCAAGCTCAAAACAAGGGTATTGGAAAGATGGGTAATCCTTACCCTGCTCATATAGATCATGCATATTATGTAGAGGGTCTGCAACATAACCTGCTTAACATAAGTCAATTGTGTGATAGTGGTTATCAAGTAATTTTTAGACCTAACAAATGTATGATCAGAGAACCATCCTATGGAAATGTTATATTTTCAGGATGTAGGGATAATAACCTATATAGTATCTCCTTAGAAGAACTTCCTAGCTAGTTGTGCTTCATGACATCTAATGATGATCAATGGATCTGGCATATGAAGGTTGGTCATGTCAATATGAGAACATTGCTAAACTAGTAGAGCTAGATATGGTTAAAGGTTTGCCTAAAATAAAGTTTGAAAAAAATAAAATCTGTGAGGGATGTGTTAGAGGAAAAAAAACCTAATCAAGCTTTTATAGTAAAAATGCAATATCAATCACTAAACCACTTGAGTTGTTACATATGGACCTCTTTGGACCTACTAAGACTTTGAGCTTAAGGGGAAAAAGATATGGCTTTGTGATAGTGGATGATTACTCCAGATTTACATAGGTGTTGTTTCTCTCTACCAAGGATGAGGCATTTAATGCCTTTAGGAGTTTCTATAGGAAGGTACAAAATGAAAAATGTTCTAACATTATTTTATTAGGAGTGACCATGGAGGAGAGTTCCAAAATTCATCTTTTAGAACTTTCTTTGATGAGCAAGGTATTTCACATAACTTCTCATGTCCTAAGACTCCTAAACAGAATGGTGTAGTTGAAAGAAAGAATAGAACCTTACAAGAAATGGGTAGAACACTTTTAAATGACTCTAGCATTGAAAAATATTTTTGGGTAGAAGCTATAAACACTTCTTGCTACATTTTAAACATAGTATCAATCAAAAGCATTCTGAACAAGACTCCATATGAGTTATGGAAAGTGAGAAAACAAAACATTTCTTATTTTTATGTCTTTGGATGTGAATGCTTTATTCTAAACAATAAAGAAAATCTTGGAAAATTTGATTCAAAATCAATATTTGTTGGTTATTCTCTTACTTCTAAAGCTTACAGAGTTTAAAATCTTAAAACTCAAGTTATGGAGGAAAGCATGCATGTGGTGTTTAATTATAATCATTCTAAGTTCAAACAAGTTGTAAATATAGATGATGAACTTGAAAGAATGAATATCAGTAACAACCATGCAAGCAATTTTGTATTAGAAACTATAGAACCCCATGCCTCAACAAAAATTGAAGAAACGAATACCTCTCAAAATCAAAATCAAAATCAAAGGATACCTAAAGGATGGAGGCTTGTTTCAGCTCATCCTCATGATCAGATAATTGGAGAAACATCTCAAGGAGTGAGAACAATATCTCACTTCAGAGGTGAAGTCAATGCTATGGCACTAATATCAGAAGCTGAACCCAGCTGCATAAATGAAGCCCTTGGTGATGAATATTGGGTGAAAGTTATGCAGGAAGAACTTGATCAATTCAAGAAGAATCAAGTTTGGACTCTTATTTCTCCTCCAACAGATCAATTTGTTATAGGAACAAGATGGGTTTTTAAAAACAAGATGGATAAAGTAGGTAAGGTGGTCAGAAACAAAGCAAGGTTAGTTACACAAGGCTACAATCAACAGGAAGGCATTGATTATGATAAAACCTTTGCACCTATTACTAGATTGGAAGCCATTAAAATCTTGCTTGCATATGCTTCACATAAAAGCTTCATATTGTTCCAAATGGATGTCAAAAATGCATTCCTAAATGGATATATCAATGAAGAAGTTTATGTGCATCAACCACTTGGTTTTGAAGATAAAAATATCCTGATTATGTTTTTAAATTAACCAAACAAGCTCCTAGAGCTTGGTATGAAAGGTTAAGCAGCTTTTTGATTGAAAATGGGTTTTCTAAGGGCAAAATAGATACAACTTTTTAGAAAAACCCATCACACAGATCTTCTCATTGTGCAAATATATGTTGATGACATTATTTTTTGTGCAACTAATGAGAAGTTATGTGAAGATTTCTCCAATTTGATGAAGAGTGAATTTGAAATGAATCTCATGGGTGAATTAAGATTTTTCATAGGTCTTCAAATAAAACAAAAATAAGAATGTATTTTTATTTTTCAAGAAATATACATTTTAGACCTTCTGAAAAAAATATAAGATGGATGGTGCTAAATCAATGCCTACTCCTATGCATCCATTCACTGTGATTGTACTTGATGAAGTTGGGAAACGAGTTTCTGAAAAAGAGTATAGAGGAATGATAGGTTTAAACTGTTTTTAATAAATTATAACAATACTTGATAAATTATATTTAAAATGTTTTTAGTAAATTAATACTTATTATAAAGGAAATGCTAATCGGCACGGGTTAAGAAAGTAAAAGAAAAAATATTTTTATTGAGATATGAAAAAATACACTCTCCTATAACTTTTAAATATCCAATAAAACCTTTCAGCAACACCCTAGTATAAAAATATTGTTTTCCATTACAAATTAACTTTTTTAAATATCAATTATTTAAAAATTACTTCACCCAAAATCTAGACCAAACTTACATTATTCTCTCTCTTCATGCTCCAGCACCTGTAGTGGTGAAGCTGGGAATTGAATTGGACACAGCTGCTGCATACTGCACAGTTGCCAAAGCCACAGAGAAAGAGATGGGGAAGAAAGAAAAAGCTAAGGAACGAAGAGAAAAGCGATTGCAAGAGATACACCTTTAGAGGACCATTCCATATTCTAATCACTAGAGTTTCATTTTTCCTCCCTTTTTATTAATTTATTTATTTTGCAATCCCCTTTCTCTGTTTTGTTTTGGATTTTGAAACCCACAAATTTAATAACAACTCGCACTGGCTTACCCTACTTACTAACTTAATTTCTGCAAACAGAACCAGTTTTTGTTTTTAGTTTGATGTGTATTTTATTTGTTGTTTTTACTTTTTATTGAACTGAAATATAATATATCCTACAATTAAAATTACAATTACATTCGTGTTGTCTAGTTTTCAATTATTGAAAAGCATTTTACACCCAACTCTTGTTGTCATAACTGTGCATCATGTATGGGCAGCATGGCTCATTCTAAGTTTATTTATTCGTTAAAATCTTAAATGGGATACCTTAATCTTAAGTCGGACCATGAATAAGAGGAATACAAGTAACATATTCTTTATTGTTGGGTGATATAGTAACATGTTCACCACTAAATAGGGAGTAGGATAGGATCCTATATTCAAGGGGCAAGACTTACATCATTTAGTGTATTTCACTAGATAATCAAGAGTGTGTTAGAAAAAATGTGCTGCTAGTGTTCCTGGGGGAATAATTGTGAATACAAAAGTTGATTTTTTTTTTTCATTTTTATTTTGTTGCAATGTTTTGGTGCATGCTAATATGTTAAGATGACCTTTGCATAAAGCCCTTCATCCACCTCCAGGCTCCAGGCAAGTGAGGTAAAAAAAATATTGTTTAGCTTCAAGTGAATTTCCACATGTTATGTTGGATAATTGAACTCAACCTGAGAGTGTTGCTAGTTGCAACATGGCAAGCATGTAACTCTCAGCATGCGATTTGACAAACGATTGTTGTTTCAGCCTTTAACCATCCGTAGTTTATGGAATTACAAAATATTCTTCTGAGATCCATAGCTTGTTCTAATTGTTGTTGATTTGAGTATTCATAGGTGGTGGTCCAAGGAAACTGTTGCTGTGGTTACTGGTGGAAATAGAGGAATTGGGTTTGAGATTTGTAGACAACTTGCCACTCATGGATTGACTGTTATACTGACATTAAGAGATGCCGGTGCTGGTGTTGAATCAGTTAAGGCTTTGCAAGAAGGCAGTCTCAGTGTGGTTTATCATCAACTTGATGTAGTAGACTATTCATCCATCAACCAGTTCGTTGAATGGTTGTGGGAAAATTATGGTGGTTTAGGTATTCTGGTCAGTTTCTACAATGTGCTTTCTTCCATATTGTTGGTTTGTTTTTAACTAAGTTAGCATGTGCTGTTGGGATCTATCTAGTTGTTGTATCCATTTTAATTACTTTTGGCTTACCTTTTATGTTATATTCTCAAAATAAATTTGTTTTAGATTTTGTTCATAGTGGATCTAAATATGCTAAACATGGAATTAAACACAATAAGATAGTTAAATTTTACAAGGAAGTATGTAGAATGTTGTTTAATACATATCCTTATTTTATGCTTCTGAGCAATATCATTTACTTGCAGGTAAACAATGCTGGTGTTAATTTTAATCTTGGGTCTGATAACTCGGTCAAAAATGGTTGGAAGGTTATTGAAACAAATTATTATGGCACCAAGCATATCTGAAGCTATTATTCCATTGACGAAGCCATCCCTTTTTGGTGCTCATATTGTACATGTAAGCTCACGTCTTGGTCGACTAAATGGAAGAAGGAATGTAAGTAAAGCTCTTTACACTGTTTGCTAAAAAAATGTTTAGAAAGTTTTGATGTTTAGATTGTTTCCCTTGTTAGTACTCATGGTTCTTTAATTTTCTTGCTTGGGCTTCTCCTAGCTTCGTCAAAGTAAAATCTCACTGTTTTCTTATTGGGGTCAAAACTCACATGTTTTCTCACACATAAATGTTCATGTTCTGCAATATAAAATGCACAATATTTTTGTTCTGATATTATCATTCAAGATTGCTTTCTGACATAAATTGCTTAATTGTTGTTAAGTTGTTGGTTACAGTAGCTGTAGTGTGAATTGCATATTTTTGGATCAAAGTTCCTGTAATCAAACCTGTATCCATCCTTGAATAAAATGAAAAATACTTTGAATTGCTGCAAAGTGACGTTTTTGTGAACAATCTATTTAAACATACTGTTTGTAGTAAAATATTTTTATTTTTAGCTTTAAGATTGTATTGGACCTATTGCGCGCTGTATGACTTCTGCTGGACATAAATTTGATGATAATATTTTGTTTGAGTGACAGAGAATCAGCAATGTAGCATTAAGGGAGCAACTGAGTGATGTGGAATCCCTTTCAGAGGAACTTATTGACAGGACTCTATCTACTTTTCTACAACAAGTTGAGGATGGAACTTAGGCTACAGGTGGGTGGCCTCAAGTATATACTGACTACTCAGTGTCCAAACTTGCAGTTAATGCCTATACAAGGCTTATGGCAAGGAAGCTTTCTAAGAGACCAGAAGGTTAGAAGATTTATATTAATTAACTGCTATTGCCCAGGTTGGGTGAAGACAGCACTTTCAGGTTATGCAGGGAATAATACTGTTGAGGAAGGGGCTGATATTGGAGTCTGGCTTGCCCTTCTTTCTGCCCCATGGGAATCTTTTCGTGAGAAACTTAGCCAAAAATATTCTCGGGAAACAATACATTGTTTCCTGGGAATGTTATTTTTTAAAAAACAAACCAAACATGGGAAATAAACATTCCCAACTTAAGATTCCCAAGAAACTAAAAATTTTCCTTGTCCCAAACGTCCCCCTATGGGAAAGTTTTTTTGCTGAGACGGGAAATTAACTTTTAAGCTGTTGCCTGTTGGGGGATTGCAAGAATTTAAGTCCTGCTACTGACTTTTGCAAATTTTCAAAGGAAAAGAAATATGGAATTTGTCTGTTGGCATTAGTTTGCTGGCAGGTTTAAGTTTCCTCCTGTACCATGTAATTTTAGTTGATAAGTTAATTCTTTGAATATTTTATGCTTAGCTAGTTGTAACTGCAGGAGCGCGTGGACACATATATAGGGAACAAATAGTGAGAAATGAGAATCGTAAATTTGGACCATACAATCATATATGAATGTTAATGGTTAAAAGATAAATGTAAATCAGGATGTGAACAGCTTAAACCAACTGCATGCAAGATCGGTACATATCACAACTTAATTAGTTACAACCCTTTCACCTTATCCTTTATATTAGCTCCCAGGTGATCAAGATCAACAACATCTCTGCAACTTCAAGTCAAAAAGAGCAACAACACATTAACTTAAAAAAAAACCAGTAACTATTTTTACCAAGAACAGGAAGCTAAATACTGTGAAATAATCAAATAAGTAGGGTTTGAATCTCAAAACTATATAAAAGTGCGTAAGAGAAACAACAAAATGCTAAACATAATAACACTAAGAGGGAAAAATATAAAGTCTCTAAATAGCATGCATAACACCAACTAGGATTTGCCAACTCCTACTCTGAAACAGAGTGAAATTCTAAAGTTTTTTGATACTCCAACTTCACTGAAATCACCATTAAAACTTACATTAGCTTTGCACTGACACTAGATAATTTAACATATATTTCATTCTCTTCCAAGTTCTATGCTTTCTGCTAGCAGTGTCACTATTTGTACGAAAGTGACATCAAGGTAACTGTGTATATTTTTATTGGACTGCAAGAAAAATGAGCTTGTTGTAAATGTTAGAAGCTGACTCATGAAAATGTATATATTTAATCAAAGGCTCACCAGGTAATCTCCATTAATAAAGGATGGCTTCATGACAAGCCTGAAAGAGGGATGCTCAGATCTGAAAGCTGTGGCTTTGTTTAAAGTGGTAGAAGTTAACTGCTCCACTTTTAGGCGTTCAGTGTTAAAAATGCCTTTATTCTCATCTTCGGAAAAATTGAACATGTCATGAGTAAGTTATAAAAAAATTGGTCTCCAAAAGCTAATTTGATCCACAGAATGACAGAATAATCTTATGAAGACATACATACCATCTAATTCATGCTTGACAAATTTTGCCTTCTGGGATCTAGTACTTCTATTTTGGACATGCTGATGCAAGTTTACCACATTGGAGCCTCTTTCAACATTTGTAGCTAGGCCAGTTTTCATTTCCTTACAAGGTTGAGGAGAAGACATTGTTGGTGTCACTCTAGTCTTTTGGCATAAAAGTTGGTCATCCACAATTTCAATGGAATAATCACTAATCTCCACAAGGTTGTCCTTTTCATCAAGGATACCATGGGAAGAACGAGGTGAAATGTCATTTTGAAAACTTATTCCAACAATCAGCTTTTCAATGGCTGAATTTGGATGGAATACAGTTTAAACAACTTTGTCAGAAAGAGAGGGAATCCTTATCATCTCCGTTCTCACATGAAGAGATCAAGGCTGCCGTTTGGATCTGTGGTGGGGGGAAAAGTCCTGGCCCCAACGACTTGAATTTTGAAATTTTTAAACCTTGTTGGGATACAGTTGGGGGAGACATTTGTGATGCTGTCCAAGAGTTTTATCAAAACGCTTTTCTGCCAAAGTTGATTACCTCATCTTTCATTGCCTTAATTCCCAAAACCAATAACCCTCAATCCCTCTCTGAGTTTCGTCCGATTTCACTTATAGGAAGCATTCACAAGATTATCTCCAAGCTGCTGGCTGCGAGGGTCAAAATAGTTCTCAATTCTATTATCTCCCCTTCTCAATCTGCATTTCTCCCAGGTAGACAAATCTTGGATGGGGCTTTGGTAATTAATGAACTTGTGGACTAGGCTAGAAGAGTTAACAAGGATTTTTTTATCTTCAAAGTTGATTTTCAAAGAGCATATGATTATGTTAATTGGGGGTTTTTGGATTATATGCTTATCCGATTGGGTTTTGATGTAAGATGGAGGTCCTGGATCAAAGCAACTGTCTGCTCAAGCCATATCTCAATTTTGGTTGATGGTAGTCCAACTTCAGAGTTTCAGGCAAGGAGGGGTCTGAAACAAGGTGACCTTCTAGCCCCGTTTCTGTTTTTGGTAGTGGCAGAAGGGCTTGCGGGTATGTTTAAAAGTGCAGAGGAGCAGGGATGTTTACTGGTCTGGTGGTGGCGGAAGAGGTTCAGTTTTCTCTCTTACAATATGCTGACGACTCAATTATTGTGGGTGAGAAATGCTTAAGCAACTTGTGGCTCTCAAAGCCATCTTTAGGAGCTTTGAACTTATGTCTGGTCTGAGGGTTAACTTTCATAAAAGTAACATCTATGGAGTTAATGTTGACAATATGTTTTTGCAAGCAGCTGAAGCTTTTCTACATTGCAACATTACTTCCTTTCCCTTTAAATTTTTAGGACTCCCTATTGGAGCCAATCCTCGGTTAAGCAGAACCTGGGAACCAGTCATAGCTGCTTATCAAAAGAAGTTAGTAGTTTGGAAGGGTAAACAACTATCTATGGGTTGTAGAATAGTACTCATTAACTCTGTTTTGAACAGCTTACCCCTTTATTTTTTCTCATTCTACAAGGCTCCGAAAAAAGTACTAAATACTCATAGGAATTTGGAGAAAATTTTTGTGGCAGGGTTATAATGATGGCCAGAAGATCAGTGGGTCTCTTGGGATCGAGTGTGTTTGCCAAAAACACAAGGAGGTTTGGGAGTTAAAAACTTGGAGCTATTCAATATTAGCTTACTTTCAAAGTGGAGGTGGAGGATCCTTTCAGATGACAAGGTTGTTTGGCATAGTTTACTGGCTTACAGATATGGGAATATTCTCCAGACACTTGAATCACAACCATAAGACAATAATGCATCAATTTGGTGGAAGGATATAAGGGGGATCAACACTCACTCACAATGCCCGAATAGTTGGTTCTCTTATCAAACTATCAGAAAAGTGGGGGGAGGTGAACAAACGCTTTTTTGGTGTGATAGGTGGGTTGGTAATGAGTGTCTAAAAGACTCTTTTCTGAGGTTGTTTCAG
The DNA here is from genome assembly GCA_026413185.1 of Pueraria montana var. lobata. Taxonomy (NCBI): domain Eukaryota; kingdom Viridiplantae; phylum Streptophyta; class Magnoliopsida; order Fabales; family Fabaceae; genus Pueraria; species Pueraria montana. The sequence goes on along the minus strand of CM048651.1, from coordinate 14,961,928 downwards.
ATAGCTTTAAATAAAGACAGTATTATCTCTGATCTGGGTGTTTAGGAGGAAAACACCATCAGGTGGAACTGGATATGGAGACGTCCTTTATTTGCTTGGGAGGAAGGCCTGTTGTGCCAATTGGTTCTGCTGTTGCAGGGAATCAGTCTTCAGGTTGGGGTTCCAGACAAGTGGTGCTGGAAGTTGGAATCATCACAAGTATTCTCGGTTGCATCCGCTTACAAGCTGTTGATGGCTCATCGACAAACGAATTTGGGAGCACAGAATGATGATGATGTCATGAGAAAATTTTGGAGGACAGATGTGCCTTCCAAAGTCCTTACCTTTTCATGGAGGTTGCTGTTAGATAGACTACCAATATTCTTGTGTCTTTTGTCACTCAGCAAGTGAGGATTGTAACCACCTATTTTTGCAATGCTCCTTTTCGAATCAGATTTGGAAAGCAGTGTTTCAGTGGCTGGGGTTCAGTACAGTTTGCCCATATAACATTAAGCAGCTATATGTTCAATTGGGGTTTCAATGTAGAAGATTGAAGGCTAGTAGGATGAAGTTTCTTTTTTGGCATACAAACTGCTGGTGTCTCTGGAATGCCAGAAATAGTTTTATTTTCAGGGGTGAAGAAGTTGAAGCCAGTTGTATCATTGTGAAAATAAAGTCCTTTTCTTGGCAATGGCTTTTGTACAAAAATGGCACCAAGCCAGGTGTTTTTTACTCATCCTGATGAGTTAACCCTTTAGGGTGCTTCTAATTTTTTGGATCTTTTGGTGCTTTTTGTAGAGAAGTTGTAATTGGTCTCACACCTGGTTTTGTATCTACTTGTGTATAGTGTCTCACTGTACATCTTTCCTTTTGTAGTTACACTTCTTATAATGAATATATGATCTTCGCTTTCCAAAAAAAAAACCAGGGGAAGGATAGTCTACTTAAACGGCATTGTTGTCGAATATGTTCACATCAAAATGAGAAGTTCCCTGAGATTCAAACAACAGTAAGTGGCCATGGTCTAGAGAATAATATGTGGCAAACTCCTTCCAACCCTTTTGAAACCAAATCTCGCCATCATGGTTGGTCCATTATATTCTCCATTCATTGCCATCTGCAGGCTTCAGAAACACCAGGTTTGACATTCCATCTCCATATTTTCCAGCTGGGAGGTTCTGCAAAGATTATTCCCAAGCATAATAGAGAAACATATACCCCAAAAAGCTATCTTATCAATTCAAATATATGAAAGGGAGAAGTTTGTGTGTATTACATGCAGAGATAATGAAGTGGTAGTTTCAAATTGGATTTTTACACGTTTGAATATTTGTAATAACCACCTACATACAGTTAAGTAGGTTAATTATATTTTTGTCATGTAAAATTTCAGATTTTTGGTTTTAGTTTCTAAAAATTATTTTGCTCATTTTTCAACTCTTTTTTTTCCATTGTCAATATCAACTAAAAATGGGCAAGAAAGGAGCAAACTTTTTAACTCCCATGAACTGATATTGATGACGAAAAATAAACAAGAAACTAAAATGGACCATTAAAAAAAACTATAAAGACTAAAACTAAAAATCTAAAAGTTTATAGAAACTAAATCATAATCGTAGTTATTAGGTAGAGTCAGGGTTTTAAATAGCGGCCCGCATCACGTATTGCGGCCGCAATATTGAGGTTGCGGGCCGCTCCGCAACCGCATCAGGCCGTTATAGCGGTGTGATTTGAAATCACACGTTTTGCCGCAACGCAACGCCGTAACGTCCGCGACACCTCCGTTATGTCTCTGCAACGGGATGTAACTCAAACAAAACTCCTCTGTGTGGTGTGCGCTTTTGCTCCCGTGACTTATGTTTTTGTTTCTTCAGAGTCCAGATTCAAAAAACTTGCAACCACCAACAACACCCATCCTCCATTCTTGGTAGATCGACTCGACACCCATCATCGATCCCGTCTGAGTGTGGGTTGCAGTGTCGCACCGCTGTCACCACCGCGTTTGGGTAGCCAGTCGTCACTGCCACGTTTGGGTTGCAGTGTCACCCCGCTGTCGCCGCCGCGTTTGGGTCGTCAGTCGTCTCCGACGCGTTTGTCGCCGCAGTGCCGCGCGTTTGGGTTTCTCACTTTCTCCCTCAGCCACTCATGTTTCTCTGTTTTGTTTGCTTTTTAGTTTTTACTTTACCTTCTCTAAATGCTTAAGGTGAGACTCATGAGAGAGAGATTAGGAAAAAAATTTAGAAAGATGCGCTGAGCTGAGTGTGTTGCACGAAAGGTGTTTCTCACTTTCCTCTTTTTCATTTTAAAAAAAAAACAAATGTATTAAGTTATTAAGGTATTTTTTTCTGTTTTGTTTGCTTTTTAGTTTTTACTTTACCTTCTCTAAATGCTTAAGGTGAGACTGGTGAGAGAGAGATTAGGAAAAAAATTTAGAAAGATGCGCTGAGTGTGTTGCACGAAAGGTTTCCTCTTTTTTATTTAAAAAAAACAAATGTATTAAGTTATTAAGGAATTTTTTTTGAATAATTATTATTTCTTTTGAAAAATTTGTGAATAATTATTAATGCATTTTAGCTTCTATGATTAATAGAGTCACGCGCTCCCTCAACATGTAAATACTAAATAAGTTCTTTTATAATAAGTATATATAGTTTTTTTAATAGGAAATTTATTTGATAAAATAAGTATTTGATAGGAAATTTATTTGATAAAATATAAATAAATATTGAGAAAAATAAACATTGATGCTCATATAATTTCATGATATTAATTATGGATTTTTATCATGTTTTTCTTTGTAGGGATAATGTATCTCTGAAAAATGACATTACTGTTTAGATGATTAATGACAATCAAACTTGAAGGCAATTATGTTTCTTTGACAGACCATTTCCCTTTTATTATATCTATTTGAGATTTGATTAGATTTATGTACCTTTTAATTTCTTACTTTTCTATTTGAGACAATTTATCCTAAATTAAATATCTGTCAGACCAATTAGTTTTGTGTTCCTATTGCTTTCTAGATTTGTTTAGATTTATATACCTCTATTTCCATTATAGATGTATTCTAAATTATTCATTAAAATGATACCAAAATTAAAAAAATGAATGAAAATCTATATAACCTTATAAATAAAACATATACAATTAATTATAGAACTTTTTCTTTGTTTGGTGCAAATATATTTTAATTTCACGCCGCAATGACCGCAATCTGCATCGCAGTAGCCGCAATGGCCGCAACCGCGACCGTAACCGCTGTTTAAAACCATGGGTAGAGTCTGAGGAGCCAACTATATATGGTGCTAAAGATGAACAATATCAAGTTGAGTCAAACAATAGGTATGAAAGAAATGATGCTTACTAGTATTCCATGTTCAAGACTTGTTCTTGGTATAATCTGATAGAAATGAACTGCAGTGGGTAAGGGGTGGTGTGTGTGGGGAAGTCATGTTAAGGATTGGATGTTGATATGAGATTTAAGGGTTGGCATAAAGGAGTAAGGTCCCGTTGTGATATATAGAGAGAGAGAGAGAGAGGTCATGTCCTATGAGATGAGGGTTTCTTCTTTGAGAGTAAGAGTATTCAATAATCATAGTGAGATCAAAATAGATGGTTTGGATTAAAATACTTATTTAAGAATTCATTAAAACTTCATGTACACCATCAAATTTATAAAGATTCTCAGTTATCACATCCTAAAATATTTCAATTATCATGTTACTTTATTATTTTTTTTTGAAATTGTCGTTAAGCCATCATCATCACCACCATGACTGTCGTTTGCCGCTGCCACCGCCATGACCACCGCAACCACCACCATGACTGCCATCGCCACCACCATTGATGTTGGCACCACCACCACGCCTGCTGCCACCATAATCATCGTTGCCATCACCGCCATGAACATCGCAACCATCAACACCATGATTGTCACCGTCATCGCCAAATTGTTTGTATTAAAGTTAGGTTGAACGAGCATACATTCAAATGCATATTTTGTGATAATTGATAAGTGGAAATTTGAAGTTTTTGGTTCAACATTCGTTTGAGGACCTCCCAACGAAAAAACAAACATACACTACATATGCATATTTCAGGTTAACTCTCTCATTTTCCTTATTTTTAGCTAATCCCCGCCTTTTCTTTTTATTTTTTTAAATTTTTATTGGCTTTGCACATAATTGAATATTCGCATGACATGCTGTTGTTGCATAAGAGGAACATTGAGTTAGATTAATTAATATTTTGTTTCTGTAAGTAAGAATGTGGTATTTGGTAGATCTGATGAGAATTTTTTTTTTTTTTTTTTTTTTTTAACCTGAGACAGAAACCAGGCGAAATTGAGGCTGATGGCTGAAGTTGGCAGGCACTAACTATGTATTGAAAAACATGCTTACAACTCGCAAACCAGGTCCTCCAATCCTTCCCAAGGGAAGGTTTGAATTCAATCCGGAAATGCCTAACACCTTACCCTCTTGATTCACAGAAGATGATCTTGCCTATTATGTCTCCAAATTTGAGGAAACTGGATTCACTGGAGGTTTGAACTACTACAGAAATATGAACTTGTATTTCTTTAATTTCCGTGTTGCTTGTGATAATTGTTTTCCGCTGCTCTAAAATAATCTCTCTTTTTTGGGAAAATATTTGTGCTACATGGTAGGGATCCCTATTTGAAAGAAATAATAATTTATATGCTTAAATAACTTTTAATCCATGATAAATTTCCAAATTTTGCTTTGGGTACATGATAAATCTTTTTGTTGTTTTGAGTCCTTGATATATTAAAATTTTGTTTTGAGTCCCTACCGTCAGTTAAATGATGACGTGACACCATCTCAAATGTTTATATATATTGAAAAGATATGTTCGGATGGTGTCATGTCATTACTTAACTGAGAATAATAGCGTGATTGGAATAAACTGTCTAGTGAATGCACAATTTTTATATATAAACTGTCAGTTTTGTGCATTATATATAAACTGTCTAGTGAGACAACTTTTATAATTTTGTCAAATGAGAATAATAGCGTGATTGGAACCCTTTTGATTCAGGTTGAATGGAAATTTTATACTTTCTAATTCATTAAATAGTAAGTAAGCAACTCTCCCAACTCAATGTATTTCTGCCAATTATGTAATTATGCAAAACTCCATGTCACTCATTTTCGCTTTCAAATTGAATAATTTTAACACCATTGATAACCTTGTGATTGGAATCCAGTTATAATGATATATATGTCTAAATCATTGCACAAATTGTCATACATATTTATCACTCAAAGGTATCTACATATCAATACCACAAATCATGTTTTTCAAGTTGATCATCTATATCAACATCAACTTCGACACTTTGAACGAAATTCAAACTCAATAGACTACATTTGTAATAAACAAATAATTTATCATGTATTCACCACATATAACTCTTGCTCAAAATAATTACACAGCACATAGTTTATCCTCAAGGCGATTCATCACGTGCACTACTAACACATTAAGAAAGGCCAATCTCAATGATTTTGAACTAAACCAAAAGCGGAGATTTGATCGACCAACCATACTACAGAACTATAAAACACACATTAAGACAGAGAAAAAAAAAACAGTCAAAATCAAGGCAGAGAAAAGAGAAAAGAAAAAAAATGTTGCATGTGAATGCACAAGTAAACGTGGAAAAGGCAAATCTTAATTGAATTATTGATGATGGGTCAACTATTCACGGCAACCAGCACGTTCTAGTTTACTATACTGAGGTTGAAGAGGCCCGCGGGACTCTACAACTAATTGAATAATTAGTAATGAAGTGTAATTACAAAGCTTTTTTTTTTTTTTGTGAAATATAATTACAAAGTCATCACACCTATTTATAAACCAAACTGCGGTAGGTAGAAAAACCTGATTCCACCCATTCTATTGAATTCAAAGCATAAATTGACAACTGGTTTCTAGTACGCATATAATAAAGAAGTAACTAGCAAGCAGTAACTAGTGTAGCAGCAAACACTAATTAACGTTTCAGTAAAAATGAAGCACCTCAAAGACTAAGACGTGCTTGCAATATTCATACCTCATGCATTGATCGATTTTGGGTTTATTAGAAAGAACGGGAATGAAATGGAAGGGTAATGTTTAGTTTTAATTTGTTTAACTCCAACAGTTCCAACTAAAATAGAACTTTTTTACAATGACCAATTCTTACTGATTTTGAGATGACCAAATTTTTAAAGTTAATAGACCGATCTAGGCTAAATTGCTACTAGATCAGTCGAAACCGGTCAATCTAATCCAACTTTTAAAACAATGCATACCATACTATCACTACTTTTACAAATAAAAAAAAAAAAAATCTCTCAACTATCTCAAATGACCTCTTCTATCATTATTTATATTTTGACCTTCTTGATTCTATCCATTTCAATCTACCATAATTTATTTCTATTTTCAAATTAAATTTCAATAATTTTTAAAAAACTATCAATTATTAAAATAATCTTAGTGTAAATTATCAAGGTTCTTATAACCAGTATCCATACGTTCTCAATAGGGAATTTAAAATATAAAGTTTTTATTAGAATTCATATTAAGAATGTATTGAAAATCACAGTAAAAATCTTAAATAATACATTTTAATAAAAAAAATTATTTTGAAATCCTTAACCACTCTTAGGACATTAGTTAGCCTTTACTTTTTTTTTTTTTAAAAGGAATTTAGCCTTCAAAAATTTATGATTAAAATAAATTTGTACACACTTATTAATTATTAAAATTAAAATTAAAAAATACTGATAAGTATGAAACTGATAAATACGAAAAATATGGATACTGGTTACCTTTTAACTTCATCCTCTCCCGTGTATTATATCAAAGTCAAATTACTACTGTTTCCAGAAAACGGAAACGTATTACTTATGCAACAAAGCGGCGCAAATTCATTGAATCACCGGCAGTCCATTTAGGACCACCTTCTAAAGGTACAGTTACATTTGACTTGCACTTTCCTTTAGAAAACAAGACGGTGCGAAAGAGATAGCTTTTAATGCTATTGCCTTTTTCGCCGACAAAAAAAAAAAAAAAAAAAAAAAAGGATGGTGCAAAAGAGATAGCTTTTAAAAGACAAAGAGAGGAATGTGTTCATAAATCATTAACTAGCTTTGTGCAGGAGAGGGAGTGAGATGGAAGGCATAGAACACAGAACAGTTGAAGTAAATGGCATAAAAATGCATGTTGCAGAGAAAGGAGAGGGTCCTGTGGTGTTGTTCCTCCATGGCTTCCCCGAGCTCTGGTACTCGTGGCGCCACCAGATTCTAGCTCTCAGCTCCCTCGGCTACCGAGCCGTGGCTCCCGATCTCCGTGGCTACGGTGACACCGAGGCACCAGCTTCAATCAGCAGCTACACCTGCTTTCACATTGTGGGTGACCTCGTTGCGCTTATAGACTCTCTGGGTGCCCAACAAGTGTTCCTTGTGGCTCATGACTGGGGTGCCCTTTCCTCCGCAGAGACCCCAACGTCAGAACAGTAGATGGTATGCGTGCTATGTATGGAGACGACTACTATGTCTGCAGATTTCAGGTTGTTTTTTCCATTTGTTTTTAATTTTAGAGCAAATTACAGCAACACCTCATGATATTTCATATAATTACACAAGTACTTCCTGCTTTTTTAACTATTACTTTCGTCTCCTCCATAGAAGGTGTCAGTGTAAGATTTGAGAGAGTGTGAGTGTAATGTTTTCAAACATATCAGAAGATGTTAGTGTAATGTTTTCAAACTTAAAGAAGGGTTAGTGTAGGAAAATAAAAAAAAAGTGGAATTATGTATAATTTGATAAAAATTCAGGGAGTGTTGCTATAAATACATAATTTAATTTTCGCAATTGCATGCTGCTGTTGCATTGCATATAAAGAGGGGGGCCATTAATTAGTTACTAGTTGAAACACACTTAAGGTTCCACGTTGAGCTTTTAATTAATCTTTGTTTGTGTCAAATGAAGGGAGAATTAGTTTAGTGCAATAATTGTGTTTAAACGGTGTGACAGAAACCAGGCGAAATGGAAGGTCAGATGGCTGAAGTTGGCACAGAGTATGTGCTCAAAAACATCCTTACAACTCGCAAAACTGGTCCTCCAATCCTTCCCCATGGAGAGTTTGGAACTGGATTCAATCCGGATATGCCTGATACCTTGCCCCCTTGGCTCACACAAGATGATCTTGCTTATTATGTCTGCAAATTCGAGAAAACGGGCTTCACTGGACCCTTGAACTACTACAGAAATTTGAACTTGTAATTTCTTCATTCTGCGTATTGCCTGGGATAATTGTTGTCGACTTCTCTAAATTAATGTTCTCTTTTGGGAAAATATTTATACAACATGACAGGGATCCCAATTTAAATTAATGATAAATAATTTTTTGTATGTGTATTTTGCAGAAATTGGGAGCTATTGGCACCATGGACTGGAGTACAAATCAAGGTGCCAGTAAAATACATTACAGGTGAGTTGGACATGGTATACACCTCGCTAGGCTTTAAGGAGTATGTCCACGGTGGAGGTTTCAAAGAAGATGTGCCGAATTTAGATCAAGTGATTGTGCAGAAAGGAGTAGCTCACTTCAATAATCAAGAAGCCGCCGAGGAAATTAATAGTCACATATACGATTTTATTAGAAAGTTTTGATTTGATCTGATATCCAAAAATGAATTCAAAGGGTCAAAGGGTCTAAATCGTTGAAGTTGTGTGTAATAATAATATTTATATCGTACCTGCTAAATAAATTTTCAATCTTGTTATGAAAATAGTATATAAGTTATAGGAAAATGATTGTTAGACATCTAAGGGTGTTCAACATCTTGAGAGAGAGAGAAGAGATAAGTGATTGATTTAATTGGTGATGTAATGTGACAAAAAGAGAGATAGAAAAAAATTAGATGTGTTGATGGGGTGTTTGGAATTTGAGAGTCTCCAAGTATAAACACTCTAAGTTATAACATATTCTCGTCAATAAATTTATCTTATAAATTGTTTTGAAATATGTGTATTTGGAAGTAAGCTTCAACACACGTATATATGATCTCGACACAATCTCATTGTAAATCAAGTGAGAGAGAAATACTTTTTGTCTCACCATTACGTTTTACAGACTTGCGTATTCTAAACTTTAACGAGTTAATAATTATCACACTTGGAATACAGTTGCAGGATCGTGCAGTTGAAGTCAAATTAAAGGGTCTAAACTAAATCATTAAAGTTGTGTGCAATAATAATATATGGTATACCCGCTAAATAAATTTTCAACCTTATCATGCAATGTAAGTTACTAGAAGAAGTGCATGTGCTATGTACCGGACAATTGTCAAGAAAATTATTTAAAAGAATTTTTTTAACACAATACAATTCATAAAATGAGAATAAAATAGTTATTGGATATGAAGATCATTAAGAATTTATGTTCTGAAAAAATTGTGTTTGATAAAAATTATGTATAAAATTCATAACAAAATAAAATTTGAATATTGATTTCACAAAGAAAAAATAGGTTATGTGTTGACAATGTAAAACAGTTTTATTTTTATAAATTCAGACTTTAATAATAATAATAATAATAATAATAATAATAATAATAATAATAATAATAATAATAATAATAATAATGATAATAGGCAAATCTCATTATGTTGATAGAAAGTGTTCAATTTAAGCCGTAATAAGGTTAACAAATTCAAAAACTTCAATAATATCACATAATTAAAACTAATATATTTAAAATGATTAAAATATTACTTTAAAATAAACTTTTATTTTTTATAATAAAAATATTTAAAAATTATTAATTATAAACATACAAAATTCAAGTACATGTGAACATAGTATTCACAATACTTTCAAAATTAAAATAATATTAACTTATTCTCTTAATTACTGTGAATTAATTTTTTTTTACATATATATTTCAGTTTGAAAGGAGTGCCAATTTATTTCCGCACCCACCACGTTATAATACTTTGTCCCCTCAAATTCAATAGTTCCACCAATTAAAGTTTTATAATTGAAAAGTACTCCCTCCGTTCCAGATTATATAACGTTTTAGAGAAAAAAATTTGTTCCAAAATAGATGACGTTTTACAAAATCAATGCTGCATTAAATATCTTTTTCCAATACTACCCTTAATTAATACTTAGTGAAAGTAGTGTAGTATGAGTAATTAATTAGAGAAATAAATGGTACACTAGGAAATTACCTAATGTTTTCTAGAAAATTCAACAAATTAATTGCATTCCTTAATACCTGTGTCAAAACCTTAAACGTCATATAAATTGGAACAGAGGAAGTATTTATATATTAATGTCCTAAGAAAAATTGCATGCGATGAATCTCAATCATTCATTTTATTTTGAAGTTGCACACGATTCTATAATCTATACATTCTAAAACTGTAAAAAATGGGAATCCGTGCACCTTCCTATATTTGGGTCGACAGTGCAATTACTCCAAATCACAACATTAGGTACTAGTACTACTGTAAATCATTTGGAAGTACGTTTGTCAGCTAGTCTCGTGCACTCAGGTACTCAACCACCAAAAATGAATTATACTAAATTTTGAACCGTGCCATGTACGAATTTGATTAAATTATATATATATATATATATATATATATATATATATATTAAAAAAATTATTTTTAAAATATTTAATAGGATATTAAATATAATTATATTAAAATTAAGAAAGATAATTAAATATTATATTTTTAATTTAGTGGATCTTATCTTCAAAAATATTAAGGTTATTGAACTTTATTAAAAATCTAAATTTTAAATTCGTGAGTTGCATGAGTTTATTTAAATTATTTATTTTTTATATTTTATTTAGTATTTTTTTTAAATGTATGTATATAAATAAAATTATCATTTTTTAAAATATTTAATTGCATATTAAATATAAATATATTAAGATTGAGGAAGATGATTATAGTAATAGTAGTAGTATAATAGTAGTACTTTTCAAAGTTATTTATTTATAAGAATTATTATATAATTGAGACTTTATGTTTTTTTTGGTGTAATCAGGAGGTATTTCCCCTCCCACCGAGTCGGTCCATTATTGGAGTAAAATGGTACCTCTAGTTGCAACTCCATGCCCAAGCCAGGATCGAATCCCAGACCTTGGTTAAGGGACCCAAGTGCCGAACCACTTGTGCCAACAACTTTCAGTTGAGACTTTATGTTTTAATTTAATTATTATTAGGCCATCTAAAAATTATTATTTTTATGTGATCCACATTTTTTATATTATTACAATTTTACTTTTTATATGTTATTAATTGTTTTCTCACTTTAAGTGATTTCGGAAAGATAATGTTATTAATAATAATAACTATACTATTATTGAATATTTTGCAACTATTATAATAATAATAATTTTTAATAATAATAATAATAAATATTTTTCATAACGGTCAATTATGAGACACTATGATTTTTTATTCTTATAAATTTAGATCTTAAAAAAATAAACATTCATTATGTCTCATAAATATAAAGAATAATAATAATAATAATAATAATAATAATAATAATAATAATAATAATAATAATAATACTAATAATAATAATAATAATAATAATAATAATTATTATTATTATTATTATTTGTATATTATTTATATATTAAATTTAATTAGTGTTATAAATTATGTACTATTTAACATAATTTTGCCTATAAAATATCTATGAGACTTTTGCATTAATTTAATTGTCATTTTTCAAAGTGTTATATATATATATATATATATATATATATATATATATATATATATATATATATATATATATATATATATATATATACGAGGAAATAATTATGAAACACACTTAAGTGAACCTACTACTATTGTACTACTACTCTATATATTATCTATAATAAGGTCTTTTCATGTCATGTTAAAAAAAATATTATAAGTTGAAGATATTAAGTCAAATCAAATTAATTATTGATTTTTTTTGTTGCTAAAAATGAGAAAGGATAAAAATGTGTACATTATTTATTTATAATATATGGAGAGAGCAGAAGAAATAATGATAATAAAAAACACACATAGATTAGTTGTTATGTGATGTTTGGTTCCCAATCCTTACTTCTCATGCTTTGTCAAATCCATTGGATGATGAACTTTCGTCTCTTATTTGTACAAAAGTGTAACTATTGCAAGCTAATTAAATAACACATATTGAGCGACATTCTCGTTTTCTTAAACCGCAATAGCAAAGTAAGAGAGAGAAAAATGTTAATTAAACCAAAAAAAAAAAAAAAAGAAATACTGAACAAATAAAAAGATAAAGAATGTAAGAATAAACATACTAATTGATCCCTAAAAAGAGAATATTAATGAAGTAAAACATTCAATCTCTTTGTATTATGTCAAGGAAGTATGCAAAAAGAAAAGTTGGTGATTTTTACTAAATAGAAGTCAATATCAAAATTAAATAAATCTTATATGAAAAACAATAGGGACAATTAACCAAACAACTAAAATAATATTAAGATAACTTCAGCATAAGTTTTGATATCTTTTTTATTATTATTTTTAACTTAATTATCTTGACTTCTGATTGTTTGCGTTTATATATAGATACTAATATACTCAAGAATATTATGAAGAGGTTGTCATATATACAAATACTCAAGAATTGATTAGCAAAATGAAGCAAAAAGAAAGAAGCTACGAAGAGTGAGAGGTTAAAGTTTCATACCTTTAAATTTTCATTAAACTCCATTTTTACATGTTGCATACCTATTGTAATTGTTTGATGCATATTTTCTTGAAATTGTTTAGTCTTGTCATCCTTCATATCTTATATGTACAATAGTGTCATTGTTAGCTAAGTAAGATATATTGAGCGAGATTCTCATTCTCTCAAACCGCAATAGCAAAATAAGAAAGAAAAATGTTAAGCCAAGAAAAGAAACAGCGAGTAAATGAAAAGATAGATAATGAAAAAAATACCCCAAAATACAACTGTTAATTGATCCCTAAACCTCATGGAAGAATATAGAATATATAAGAGAAGATAAAGGCACACCTATTTCATATTTTTAATCATGATAATAATGAAGTCAGTTAATGTTTTCAATAAAATTTAAAATGTTTTGAAAAAAGTTACAAAATTTTAATTAATTTTATACGTTATTGATTGATTTAAACATTAAATGAATTATTCTTGGTTGTCTCGTGGAGTCAAATACTTACTTTACGTTTACACTTTTCAAAACTTTGTTCATTCTTAAAAGAAAAACATTTTTTTAGTGTTAAACTGGAGAATATTTTTATTCAACTTGTGTCGTTGTGCCAGACAAAATATGTAATTTCATCTTACACTGAAATGCTTTCACTTGAATATATTAATTAACCATATTTGGTGAATTATTCTTGGTCTTCTAAATCAATGGAACAAATTAATTGGTGAAATAAATTGATAATACTTCTAGCATTTGATCAGGTGTTGATAACAAATCAACCGTGTACACACACACACACACACACACACCACCACCACCACCATTGAAATGAATGTTATATAATTGAATCAAATCAACGGCTATTGTGAAGCTAAAGTTTCGATCCAACGATTATAAAAAGTTCAAGTGAAGTTTACATATAGATATTGATGATTGATTGATTGATTGATTGATATTGATATGATATTGATATTGATATAGATATGGATAAATTATAAGAATTATTGTTGATTTGTGTAACTATTTTTTTAAATGAAAAGTAACATGTAATATTATTATATTACATGTTACTTTTCATTTGTTACTTTTTTTTTTATCAAATTTAAAAGGCAACGTTATTAATAATAATAATAATAATAATAATAATAAATAATAATAATAATAATAATAATAATAATTATTATTATTATTATTATTATTATTATTGCATACTTACAACTATTTTATATTATTTATATGTAATCAATATTTAGTACTTTATGGTCTAAATTTATAAGAATAAAAATCACAATATAAAATATTATGAATTCTTTAAAATTTATCCACATATTTACAAAATCTTTACTTTTAATTATTATTTCTCATGAAATATATTTTAATGTAACTAATTAATAAATATAATATAATACTCAAGAAAAATAAAAAATATATAATATTCAATGTTTTTATTATAATATTAATATATGTGTAACTTATTTAAGATTTGAATAAAATCAAATAATAAATATTAAATACATTTTTTTAAAAAAACTAATTAATGGTGAGAAAAAACTTATATTATTATTATTATTATTATTATTATTATTATTATTATTATTTGAATAAGATTAAACTAAAAAATAATGTATATTAAATTGTAAAATCTAAATTTTAAATATCTATAATAGTATTTAAGATTTAAATAAAATTAAATTAAAAAACAAAGTATACTAAATTATAACATCTAAATTATATCACAAAAATTGTAAAAAACATAAATTTATTTAAAATATTATCATAAAATTAGATATGTTTATAAATACTCTCACCTACTCTCACCTACCCTCCACATGATTAAATATTCTTTCAACAAATATTAATATAATATTCTCTTTACATTCTCTTCAATGAATATAAAATTGACATCCTCCATTGTATTATTTATTGATGAATACAAACAAATCCATTGTTAAAAAATATTTTTATTTAATTAAAGCACGAATGATAAATATGATTTACTTACAAGCATGAATATATAAATATTTATAAATTAGGGAAACAAATACTAAATTTAATGCTCACAAATATAAATTTAAAAATGTTTTTAAAAAAAAGATGCAAATATAAAATACGAACACCTTACATAAATGAAGTTTAAGCGATAGTATTTATTAAGAGCTTATTTATTTTACAGTGAAAGTCAATTATTTACACTATGTATATTTTTAATGTAAATTTATAATTAAAATTAATATAGACACACTTCTTAATTATTAAAATTAAGAAAAATACTGATAAGTATGAAACTCAAATACTCCCTCCGGTCTTTTTTATAAGAAACAAAATAGTGTTTTTTTTTTGTCATAATTATAAGAATCATAGACCCACTTTAAGCTTTATTAATGAGACACATACTCATTTCTCATGTATTTATTGGTCTATTAACCATACAAGTTGATTTTATTGGTGGAGCTGCTGTGTCATTAATGTAACCACTACTTAAATCAATCAATTTAAGGGGTACTTTTGGAATAAAATTAAAATTTATGACATTATTAATTATAGCTAACTAACTTAACTATTTTTATTGGTCTTGGCGATTTAGTTATTTGTTTCTTAACTATTTTTATTGGACCGGAGGAAGTACGAAAAATTCAATGTAGGTTAATTGTTGAACTTCAACCTCTCCTGTCTATTAAGTCAAAACACAAATTATTAGCAAGTTGTTTCTTTCTGAAATAAAAGAAACCTGCATGTTACTTGTGCGATAAAGCTTCTCATATTCATTGAATAATAATTGGTAATCCATTTATGGCCACTTAATAAAGTTATAACCATAAACCATCCTAATTAAAACTATAACACGACATTAAACTTACAGTTTGGTTATTAATTGTCAAATCACATTTTCCTTGAGAGAAAAAAAATCAAGATACATACGTGACTTCCAATATTACTATATATGGGTGATAATAGTACACAGGACAATGGAATTCACCAACGCATAACACCAAAATGCGTTTAAAAGATAAAGTGTGTGTTTGGATTGCAGTTGAAAAGTGTAGTTGAGTTTAGACGAAGGCTACGGTGGGAAAGTAAGTGAAGTTTTCCACCGTGCGAAAGTTTTTTTCCACCGTTGGATATTTTTAATATTAAATTTATGGTTCAAAATTTTCAACTTTCTTCTTTTTCTATTTTCTCTTTTTTTCACCCTTTCCCTAGTTTGTCCCTTGGAAAACCCTTCTCTCTGTCGATGTGTCTTCCCCTCAAAGACCCAACGTTACCTCTTCCACTCCAGCTCCTTCTCCGGCGGCGACATTCACTCCCTCCCCGGCAGTGGACCACATCACCATCGGCCTTCATCGATTGATTTTTTCTGACTGGGATCAAGTTCTTTGGTACTGCCATGCCTTATTCATCATCCGCACCCAACAAACAAGTTGCAAACAAATGTTTTCTGAAGCTTGCGTTTCGATTTGTGATATGAGTTTTTAAAATTTCAAGTACAACATCGACAACGAAGGGGGCGAACTGAGAACATGGAGGTCGCGTGCACGATGGCGAAGAAGCTCCGGCGCAGTGACTTAGGGTTTTCATGCCTGTTTCTATTCTTTTATTTGTCATATTTTTGTTGATTTCTTGATTTTTGTTCATACCTCTCTGATTGGGATCTTGGGTATGAAAGGGGGAAAGGGTGCAAATCCATGTGGGGTGGCTTGGATCTGTTAAAGTTTGATCCTTTGAGGGTTTGGGATGAATGGGTATGTGGTTGGTGGTGGGTGTGGCCGTCGGAGGGTGGCTACGGTGGAGGTGTCGTCGGAGCGACAGGGATGAAGGTTGTGCGAAAGCGAAACTGCAGATTGGAGTATGAGAGAGAAGGGGTTAGGGACAAGTTAGGAAAAACAAAGAAAAAGAAAAGAAAATAAAATGAAAAAATAAAAAAGATTTCAACCCTCCAATTAAGAATTAATAGATCTAACGGGTGGGAATTCACTTTCCCACAGTGGGAAACTTGGGAGGTTTCCCACCCTATAGAATCCGTCTTGAGTTCAACTTAACTTTGTAAACTTAAGTTTAGTTAAAAGTAAATTTAATGTAACTTGATTTATGTTTGGATTTTTTTATTTTAAAATTACTTTTATCATAATAGAAACTTGTTTGGATGATATAAATGAAAAACACTTTTAAATATATAATTATTAAAATGGGTGTGAATTTCATACTATTATTTTTTTATTAACTTTTTTTTATCTCATTAAACTTTAAAATGAATTTCTTATATTTTTAACTTTTACCTATAATCTACTGACGATGATACACAGGAACAATATTCCCAATGTTCCTATCTCAAATATCAAATTGTGAGATAAAAATAATCTTAATGGCTGATGTTGGGGTCCTATCCCTGTTGTTTCCAAATATATGAAATTGCTTCAAGCAACTCACAATCGTAAATCCCTTCTCAAAATTTTTTCCTCTTTTGGTCTTCCCTCATCCTCCCCTCATGTTTCTTCTTCTCCTCCCCTCTCACCACTGCCATGAGCTAGCTACCCGTGACGTGGTGGTGATGATGGACAACATGCCGATGGAGCAACTGAAGGCGGCATGGAAGGTCGTGAGGAGGGTGCATGAATTGGCGTCGCAGAGCAGGTTGAGGTTCCTAATGGTGCTCAACTTGGTCTTCATTCAAGGGATAATGTTGTCTGTGATTGTTTATTGAAATTTTAAATATGCATAAATGTTTTCAGCGTACAACGTTGAACAAAAAAAGCAAGTCCTAGTTACTTTGAATTCAATGGAGGTTTTGATGAAAATCACATCCACTCCAACGGAAAACGAAAGTTGCCAAACGAGCGGGTGCAGCATTCAATGATGAATGAATGTTCGTTTGGGTGCCGAAACGGCGAACCAAACACACCCAAAGAGAAGAAGGGTGTCCATAAATCATCAATTAGCTTTGGTTCATCCCATCCAGCCGACGCAGGCTAGCGTGGGGGAGCTACGCATGTCCCCCACCGTGCGAAAAATGATTTTTAACAGTTAGATTTTTTTTTTAATTCACGGTTTAGATTTTTCTCCTTTTTTTCTTTAATTTTTCTTTTTTCATCACTTTCTTTACCAAATTACCCCTCCCTCTCAACGCCCATTTTCCCACAGCCCCACCACTCCCCATGTGGGTTTGAAAGTCTGATTGCTGATTTCTGTCGCGCCACCGTGCAGAGTGATTCCCATTCTTCTTCCGTTGTGGATTACAAGCGTTGGGTGGGGACTTTTGGGTCTCACAGCAGTTTTGATCTCTCGAAACGCGTCGTGCGTGGCGGTGAATGTCACACTGGTGGTGGCTTTTAGATGTAATTTTCCTTTGGGTCTTTTGAATAATTATTGAAGATCTATGGAAGGCAACACAAAACCGTATCTGAATATGGGTAGTGAAGTTCGGGAAAATTTTGTTGAACAAATATACTCCTTTCTGTCAAAATATTTTTGCTTGCTTGATGATAATTTGTGGGACTAAGAACCAAACAAATTTTCAGAACTATCCACTCCTCTTGCCGTTGCTGTCGAGATTGGAAAGGGAAAACAGTGGAATCAGTAGTGGGGTTGTGGGAAAGGGGTGGTCTTGGGTTTGGGTGGTTTTGAGAGGGAGGGGTAATTCGGTAAAGAAAGTGATAAAAAAAAAGAAAAATAAATAAAGAAAAAAAGGAAAAAAAACTGAACCGTTTATTAAAAAACAATAGGATCCAATGGTTAAAAATATATTTCGCACCGTGGGGACCTACTACGCTAGCATGCGATTTAGCCGTGTGCAAACTAATACTATCAAGTGAATGGAAGGCGTGGTACACACAATAGTGGAAGTGAATGGCATCAAAATGCACATTGCAAAGAAAGGAGAAGGCCCTGTGGTGTTATTCCTCCACGGCTTCCCTGAACTCTGGTACTCCTGGCACCACCGGATTGTGGCTCTCAGCTCCCTCGGCTGCTGGGCCGTGGCTCCTGATCTCCACGGCTTCGGTGACACTGAGGCACCAGCTTCAATCAGCAGCTACACCTGCTTTTACATAGTAGGTTATCTCGTTGTGCTTATAGACTCTCTGGGTGTCCAACAAGTGTTCCTTGTGGCTCATGAATAGGGAGCCCTTATTGGTTGGTACCTCTGCATGTTTCGCCCTGACAAAGTCAAGGCCTATATCTGCCTCAGTATCCCTTTCCTCCGCAGAGACCCTAACATCAAAACTGTAGATGCCATGCGTGCTGTGTATGGAGACGACTATTATATCGTCAGATTTCAGATTAATTATTTTCCTATGTTTAGCTAACCCTAGCTTTTATTTTTATTTTTATTGGCTTTGCACATAATTTAATATTCTAATCACATAAGCGAAACATTGTGTTAGGTTAATTAATATTTTGTTTCTGTAAAATGAAGTAATTAAGAACGTGGTAATTATTAGATCTGATGAGAATAATTGTTTTAAATTCTGTGACTGCAGAAACCAGGTGAAATTGAGGCTCAGATGGCTGAAGTTGGCATTGAGCGTGTAATAAAAAACATGCTTACAACTCGCAGACCTAATCCTCTAATCCTTCCCAAGGGAAGGTTTGAATTCAATCCAGATATGCCTGATACCTTACCCTCTTGGCTCACACAAGATGATCTTGCCTATTATGTCTCCAAATATGAGAAAACCAGCTTCACTTGAGGCTTGAACTACTACAGAAATTTCAACTCGTAATTTCTTGAATTTCCGTGTTGCTTGGGATAATTTTTTCTACTGCTCTAAAGTTAAATTAATGTTTCTATTTTTAGGAAAATATTTGTGCAACATGACAGGCATCCCAATTTAAAGGACAAATGATTAATTAATTATTTGTATGTATTTGCAGAAATTGGGAGCTGACGGTACCATAGACTGGAGTGCAAATCAAGGTGCCAGTAAAATTCATAACAGGTGAGTTGGACATGGTATACAACTCGCTAAACTTGAAGTAGCATATCCATGGGGTAGGTTTCAAGGAAGACGTGCCAAATTTGGAAGAAGTGATTGTGCAGAAAGGAGTAGCTCACTTCAATAATCAAGAAGCAGCAGAGGAAATCAATGGTTACATATATGATTTTATCAAGAAGTTTTGATCTTGTTGAAAATCAAATTCAACCTAGAATAAAGTCGCAAGATCATGCAGTTAAGGTCAAAGGGTGTTATAGTTGCGCTTTTATTTTGATATTTAAGGTATCAATCGAGATCTTTTTGATGGGCAGGATTCATCAATTGCAAACAACCCCGACCCCATACCATCAACCTTCCTATGCAGGTACGGATCCAGAAATGCATTAAAGGGGGGTCAATTTTTTTTTACACAATTATTTAAAGAAAAATGTTAGCAACACACTCTCTAATACACTCTTTTAAATACATTCTTTTTTATTAGTTAAAATTTCTTGGAAATTACAAAAAATTGTGGGTTCCACATCTTATTTAATGAGACTCTCTCATACTTTTGTAGTTTCCAATAAATTTAAACTAATAATATAGTGTGTGTTAGGAGGAGTGTGTTACAGAGTGTGTTGCTAGCACTCCTCATTATTAATTTTATGTGTAAAACTAGAGATAAGATCTATTACTAAAAAGAAATCAAGCAAACATACACTCTATTTTTTTATTCATTTTCTTCTATCAATATATTTTTTAATTATTATTTTTTTCTTCTCATGTATGTATAAAGGAGCATGAAGGAGTGAGGATGATCATCGGTCGGATTCAGACCCAAAATGTCCAATCCATTAAAAAACGAAGAGTAAAAAATAAGATCCGTTGCTATCCGTTTAGTGTTTGGATTATGTCGGGCTCGGGTTGATCTGGGTTCGAGTGAACAGGGGTGGGTTATTTATTTGTAAATAATAAAATAGTATAAAGTTATAAGAAATTAAGATATTAAAAATTATTAATTAATATAAATGATTAAATTATATATTTTATAAAATAAAAAATTGTAATTATTAAAATAATTTATACTTGTGTTATTTTTAAATAGGTATTATTATTTATCTTAAAAATATTTTAGATTAGATTAAAAAAAATTAAAAATAAAATCAGAAATTTAAAAATACTAGTTCAAACTAATTTTTTACACTAACTTTAAACCAACTTGACCAATTCTTACTGATTTTGAGATGACCCAATTTGTAAAGTTAATAGACCGATCTAGGCTATAAATTCCCTAGATCAGTCGAACCGGTAATCTAATCCAACTTTTAAAACAATGCATACCATACTATTACTACTTTTATAAATAATAAAAAATTCTCTCAACTATCTCAAATTACCTCTTCTATCATTATTTATATTTTGACCCTCTTGATTCTATCCATTTCAATCTACCATAATTTATTTCTATTTTCAAATTAAATTTCAAAATTTTTAAAAAAATTATCAATTATAAAAATAATCTTAGTGTAAATTATCAAGGTTCTTATAACCGGTATCCATACGTTCTCAATAAGGAATTTAAAATATAAAGTTTTTATTAGAATTTATATTAAGAATGTATTGAAAATCACATTAAATATCTTAAATAATACATTTTAATAAAAAAAAATATTTTGAAATCCTTAACCACTCTTAGGACATTAGTTAGCCTTTACTTTTTTTTTTAAAGGAATTTAGCCTTCAAAAATTTATGATTAAAATAAATTTGTACACACTTATTAATTATTAAAATTAAAATTAAAAAATACTGATAAGTATGAAACTGATAAATACGAAAAATATGGATTCTGGTTCCTTTTTGACTTCATCCTCTCCCGTGTATTATATCAAAGTCAAATTACTACTATTTCCAGTTGTTTGACTTGTTTTAATCAGAAAAATTGAAACGTATTACTTTTGCAACAAAGCGGCGCAAATTCATTGAATCACCGACAGTCCATTTAGAACCACCTTCAAAAGGTACAGTTACATTTGACTTACAGTTTCCTTTAGAAAACAAGACGGTGCGAAAGAGATAGCTTTTAAAAGACAGAGAGAGGAATGTGTTCATAAATCATTAACTGGCTTTGTGCAAGAGAGTGAGTGAGATGGAAGGCATAGAACACAGAACAGTTGAAGTAAATGGCATCAAAATGCATGTTGCAGAGAAAGGAGAGGGTCCTGTGGTGTTGTTCTAGGGGTGGCAAATCAATCCATTTATCCGTCATCTATCTAATCCATCCATTAGTAAATCCATCAAATCCATCCATTACAAAAAGTAAAAACTAAACGGATTGGATCCAATCCATCCATTTAATTTCATGAGTGGTTAATGATCCATCCACTATTTTTCAAAATCCAACGGATTCTCTAATCAATACCTAATGGATCAAAATTAATCCAACAAATATTTTCATATTTAAATCTTTCTTAAATTTATATTTTAAAATTTGTTTATAAAATATTTTTAAATATTATTTTAAAAATATATTTTTTGGCTGACGTCAACTGGGAAAGTTATCGACCAATGTCGGCCAGGGTTTTTTTCGACCAACATCAATCGGGGCTGCTTTTCGGCCAACCTCAGCCAGGTTTTTTTCGGCCGACGTCGGCCAGGGTAGTTTTCAGTCGACATCGGCCAGGTTTTTTACTCAGCCGACCTCGACCATTATTTTTTTTTGCTGACATCGACCGGGGCTGTTTTTCAGCTGACCTTAGCTAGGGCTTTTTTTTCAGCCGATTTTTTTTTGCCGACGTCAGGCAGGCAATTTTTGGCCGACCTCGACCAGTGTTTTTTCGACCGACATTGACCGAGACTTTTTTTGGCCGATCTCAACCAAGTTTTTATTTTGGCCAACATTGGCCAAGGTAGTTTTCAGCACCCTCGGCCATGATTTTTTTTGGCCGACCTCAGCTAGGGTTTTTGTTTTGACTGTCGTCGGCCATGATTTTTTTTTCGTCTAAAGTCAGCCAGGGCAATTTTTCGCCGACCTTAATCAGGTTTTTTTCTCGGCCGATGTTGGCCTGGACAGTTTTCGGCCGACCTCGGCCATATTATTTTCGGCCGACCTCAGCTAGGGTTTTTGTTTCGGCCGCCGTTGGCCAAGATTTTTTTCGGCTGACATCGGCCAGGGCAATTTTTGGCCGACATCGGCCGATATTATTTTTTGGCCAACCTTAATCAGGTTTTTTTTCGGCCGACGTTGGCCAGGGCAGTTTTTGGCCGACCTCGACCATGATATTTTTCGGCTGACCTCAACTAGGCTTTTTGTTTCGGCCGCCGTCGGTCAGAATTTTTTTTGTCTGACGTCGGCCAGGACAGTTTTCGGCCGACCTAGGCCATGATTTTTTCGGCCGACCTCAGCTAGGGTTTGTTTTTTCGGCCGCCGTCGACCGAGATTTTTTTAGGCTGACATCGGCCAGGGCAATTTTTGGCCGACCTTGACCAGCGTTTTTTCGGCCGACATCTGCCGATATTTTTTTTGTCCAACCTTAATCAGGGTTTTTTTTCGGTCGACGTTGGCCAGGGCAGTTTTCGGCCAACCTCGACCACGATTTTTTCGGCCGACCTCAGCTAGGTTTTTTTTTTAGTCGACGTCGGCCGAGATTGTTTTTTGGCCGACCTTAACCAGGCTTTTTTTTTCGGTCGACGTCGGCCAGGGCAGTTTTTGGCCGACCTCGGCCAGGATTCTTTTTCGATTGACGTCGGCCGATGTTGGTCGGAATTTTTTAGTCGATGTCGGCTAGGGCAATTTTTGGCCGACCTCGACTAGGGTTTTTTCGGTCGACGTCGACCAGGACAATTTTTGGCTGACCTCGACTAGGTTTGTGTTTTCGGCGGGGGAAGTTTTCAGTTGTCATCGGTCAGGGCTGTTTTTGGCCGATGTTGATCGAGCCTATTTTCGACCAACATCGGCCAGACTTTTTTTCTGTTGAAGTTGGTCAGCGATGAATTTGACCGACATCGGTCAGGGCTATTTTCGGCTGCCATAAGCTAGGTTTGGTTTTCGGCCGCCATAAGCTAGGTTTGGTTTTCGGCCGCCATCAACTAGGTTTGTTTTTCAGCCAACATCGGTCGGAGCAGCTTTCAGCCATCATCGGCCAGAGCTGTTTTCGACCGACCTTAGCCGAGGCTGTTATTTTTAAAATATGTTCTTAATTTTAAAAATATATTATTTCTAAATTAAAAATAATTATTTAAAAAAAAAGATATTATTGTTATGGATGGATTGGATATCCATCCATGAAAAATTTGTTAATGGATGGATTTGATTGATTTTTATCAAATGGATCGGATTGGATCGGATTTTTTAAATCAATTTTTAATGGATCCAAATGAATTAATGGATTGTTTTGATCCGATCCGTTTTGATCCGGATTAAAATTTATTCGATCCATCCATTTTGCCACCCCTATGTTGTTCCTCCACGGCTTCCCCGAGCTTTGGTACTCGTGGCGCCACCAGATTCTAGCTCTCAGCTCCCTTGGCTACCGAGCCGTGGCTCCCGATCTCCGTGGCTACGGTGACACCGAGGCACCAGCTTCAATCAGCAGCTACACCTGCTTTCACATTGTGGGTGACCTCGTTGGGCTTATAGACTCTCTGGGTGCCCAACAAGTGTTCCTTGTGGCTCATGACTGGGGTGCCCTTATTGGTTGGTACCTCTGTCTGTTTCACCCCGACAGAATCAAGGCTTATGTTTGCCTCAGTGTCCCTTTCCTCCGCAGAGACCCCAATGTCAGAACGGTAGATGGTATGCGTGCTATGTATGGAGACGACTACTATATCTGCAGATTTCAGGTTATATTTTTCCATTTGTTTTTAATTTTAGAGAAAATTACAATAACACCTCCTGAGATTTCATGTAATTTACACAAGTACTCCCTGCTTTTTTAACCATTACTTGCGTCTCCCTTATAGGAGGTGTTAGTATAAGATTTGAGGGAGTGTGAGTGTAATGTTTTCAAAACATATCAGGAGGTGTTAGTGTAATCATTTCAAACTTAAAGAGGGATTAGTGTAGGAAAATAAAAAATAGTGGAATTATATATAATTTGATAAAAAATCAGGAAGTGTTGCTGGAATTTGCTCTTAATTTTATTATTATTGGCTTCGTACATAATTTAATTTTCGCAATCGCATGCTGCTGTTGCATTGCATATAAAGAGGGGGACCATTAATTAGTTACTAGTTGAAACACACATAAGGTTCCACGTTGAGCTTTTAATTAATCTTTGTTTGTGTCAAATGAAGGGAGAATTAGTTGAGTGCAATAATTGTTTTTAAACGGTGTGACAGAAACCAGGCGAAATGGAAGGTTAGATGGCTGAAGTTGGCACAGAGTATGTGCTCAAAAACATCCTTACAACTCGCAAAACTGGTCCTCCAATTCTTCCCCATGGAGAGTTTGGAACTGGATTCAATCCGGATATGCCTGATACCTTGCCCCCTTGGCTCACACAAGATGATCTTGCTTATTATGTCTGCAAATTCGAGAAAATGGGCTTCACTGGACCCTTGAACTACTACAGAAATTTGAATTTGTAATTTCTTCATTCTGTGTATTGCCTGTGATAATTGTTGTCGACTTCTCTAAATTAATGTTCTCTTTTGGGAAAATATTTATACAACATGACAGGGATCCCAATTTAATGATAAATAATTTTTTGTATGTGTATTTTGCAGAAAGTGGGAGCTATTGGCACCATGGACTGGAGTACAAATCAAGGTGCCAGTAAAATACATTACAGGTGAGTTGGACATGGTATACACAGGAGTATGTCCACGGTGGAGGTTTCAAAGAAGATGTGCCAAATTTAGATAAAGTGATTGTGCAGAAAGGAGTAGCTCACTTCAATAATCAAGAAGCCGCCGAGGAAATTAATAGTCACGTATACGATTTTATCAGAAAGTTTTGATTTGATCTGTTATCCAAAAACGAATTCAAAGGGTCAAAGGGTCTAAATCGTTGAAGTTGTGTGTAATAATAATATTTATATTGTACCCGCGAAATAAATTTTCAATCTTGTTATGAAAATAGTATGTAAGTTAATGATTGTTAGACACCCAAGGGTGTTCAACATTTTGAGAGAGAGGAGAGAGATAAGTGATTGATTTAATTGGTGATGTAATGTGACAGAAAGAGAAATAAAGAAAAATTAGATATGTTGATGGGATGTTTAGAATTTGAGAGTCTCCAAGTATAAACACTCTAAGTTATAACATATTCTCGTCAATAAATTTATCTTATAAATTGTTTTGAAATATGTGTATTTGGAAGTAAGCTTCAACACACGTATATATGATCTCGACACAATCTCATTGTAAATCAAGTGAGAGAGAAATACTTTTTGTCTCACCATTACGTTTTACAGACTTGCGTATTCTAAACTTTAACGAGTTAATAATTATCACACTTGGAATACAGTTGCAGGATCGTGCAGTTGAAGTCAAATTAAAGGGTCTAAACTAAATCATTAAAGTTGTGTGCAATAATAATATATGGTATACCCGCTAAATAAATTTTCAACCTTATCATGCAATGTAAGTTACTAGAAGAAGTGCATGTGCTATGTACCGGACAATTGTCAAGAAAATTATTTAAAAGAATTTTTTTAACACAATACAATTCATAAAATGAGAATAAAATAGTTATTGGATATGAAGATCATTAAGAATTTATGTTCTGAAAAAATTGTGTTTGATAAAAATTATGTATAAAATTCATAACAAAATAAAATTTGAATATTGATTTCACAAAGAAAAAATAGGTTATGTGTTGACGGTATAAAACAGTTTTATTTTTATAAATTCAGACTTTAATAATAATAATAATAATAATAATAATAGACAAATCTTATTATGTTGATAGAAAGTGTTCAATTTAAGCCGTAATAAGGTTAACAAATTCAAAAACTTCAATAATATTACATAATTAAAACTAATATATTCAAAATGATTAAAATATTACTTTAAAATAAATTTTTAATTTTTATAATAATTTTCTTAAAAATTATTAATTATAAACACACAAAATTCAAGTACATGTAAGCATAGTATTCACAATACTTTCAAAATTAAAATAATATTAACTTATTTTCTTAATTATCGTGAATCAATTTTTTTTTTTACATATATATTTCAGTTTGAAAGGAGTGCCAATTTATTTCCGCACCCACCACGTTATAATACTTTGTACCCTCAAATTCAATAGTTCCACCAGTTAAAGTTATTTAAATTATTTTAAATCCCCTTCAGTCATTGGCCCTAATCGATGTCGTTCTGGATTTTGATACTTTGCCATTTTTCGATTTTTAGAAAGAAAAATGATTAATGGACGTTCAAGAGCTATCTAAGACCTAGAAAAATAAAGAGACAGAAAAGAGAGAAGTGTAGATATAATATTTCCTTTGTCCCAAAATAACTGATGTTTAAAGTCTTTTTACATAGATTAAGAAAAATAAGTATACCAAGAAAATTTTATTTATTAAAGGATAATTTTACTAAACTATCCTTATTGAAAAGTGAGAACATCAGTCTATTTGAAATTTTTTTCAAAGGTTAAAACTTTATTCATTTAGGATGGAGGGAGTAAGTATTAATTATTATTATGTGATAAAAAGAGAGAGATAAAAAAAAGGAAAAAACTTAATGGGAGTAAGTATTAATTATCCTTAGATACATACAATATCATAGGTACTGTTGGTGGTGTTCTCCCATCAGATTTAGTGTTTTACCTTGGTAATATGCGATGACATTTAATGGGTTCCTTTGTGTTTCGTATATTACTGAGATGAAACTCCAAATCTGATTAAAGAACAGTAGCAACAGTACTTATGGTACTGTATCTAAGTTTTGTCCTAAAAAAATGAGTGAGTGTTAACGGAGTGTTTATAATTGAAAACTATTTATATATTAATGTCCTATGAAAAATTGCATGGGATGAATCTCAACCATTCATTTTATTTTGAAGTTGCACACGGTTCTATAATCTATATATTCTAAGTGTATCTTTGAATTAAAGTTTGCAAACTTAAAGTTTGGGTCAAACTTAAGATTACAAACTAAGTTTGTAAAAGTAGGCAGATTCTACGGTGCGTGAGTTACTCATATCACACACCGTGCAAAAGTTTTTCTGACCTTTGGATAATAACAATAAAATAGTCAACGATGGAAATCTTGAGGGTGCACCATGTACACAAAGCATTGGATTACAAGGTTTTTTTTAAGTGATAATCATCGACAGTGCTGGAAGCTCTCTTAAACATTGTTCGATGTTTCTGTTTTACGTCTTTTTTTATTTTATTTTTTATATATAGCTTTCCGTATGTAACAAAAAAAATCAACTCATCCCCACTGCCACCACAATAATCTTCTGGTAAAAAAAATCACCATAACAGTGTGCAAACAAAGAATGAAGAAATAAAGAGAAAAACACAAAAAAAAAAGGAAAAACATCAGTTGCCGGAAAACTCCATGAAGCATCGCCGCAACGATTTTTGGTGGCTGTGTGCGGCAGCGACCTATCCCTTTCTTCTTCGTTTCCTCTCACTCACTCGCTTCTCCACTAGTGTGACCGCCGTGACCAAATCTGTGACCACTGCGAGAAGACCTTCCGATTCGAAACGGTGTCCTCCTTGTCTACTGTCACTCCGCTCAGAACGGAAACCACTATGGAGGGCAGAGGCGTGGTTGGTGGTGAAGGATGGGAGATCGTGGGCATGGTGGTGGTGGAAGTTTTCGGTGACAAGGTCCAGGCAGAGGAGGAGAGCGCCGAGGAAGGGGCTGTGTTGGAATGGATCTTGAAAACAATCACTACTACAAAAAAGACTTTTTAGATCGGCTAAAAATGGTTGTACGGCCAATATATATGCGAGCGATATAGAAAGTCATATTTTTTAGATCGGTTTTCAACCGATCTAAAAAGTTTACTTTTAAGATCAGTTATTTTGATGACCGTTCTAAAAAGTGAACCTTTTAGATTAGTTCAGTTTGATAATCGATCTAAAAAGTATTTTTTTTATATACATAATTCATTTTATTTATTTCCCTCCCTGTAAACAGACCCCACAACCACATACCACAGCACAAACAAGTTTATCACAACTAATATATTTTCTTAACATATAAAAGCAAATTATACTCATCATTCTAAAAAAATTGTACTACTCATTAAACCTTAAAATATATACACAACACAAACAAATTTATCACAACCTTATATATCTCTCTTAACATATAAAAACAATGTCCTTTCTATTGTAAGACTTACTTTGGACTGCTGCATAAGTGATTGGAGAGTACGTTCCAGCAGCTTTCTCTTTATAAAACAATGTCCTTTCTATTGAAACAATTGGTTGTACAGAAGAGTTGCCGACCCAAGAAACAAACATGTGGAATAAAGAGCTCCCATAACCGCAAACAGCTCAAGTTAATTCCCTACAAAATAGAAAACTGCATCTCCCTAAGAAAAGCATTGACTAAAGAGTTTAATCATTCATCTTAAAAGAAATCTTTCTATTCTACCACCTGTAACTTTAGGATTGTAACATAATGGTTTTGTTCCATTTCTAAAAGAAGATATTTTTATTTGTATCATCTCTCTCCAACCTAACCTCAAAGGTATTACTATGAACATACTAATGTAAAGGTACATCTAAGGCAAATTAAGTGAGTATGAGAAATTATTGTAGCTATATACATACCATGGCCCTTTCAACCCTTCTCAATTGAGCCACATACCCTGATATCTTCTTAATTGCTTCAACCTGTACAAAAGAAAGCGACATGTTTTAACAAACACATTGGTAATGTAAGCAAAGATACAAAGTCAACTAGCAAATTCATGTTCAACGTTCACTGCATAGATGCACTTGTAATGCTTTTCACTTTTTCTTAGCTTGTGTTAGTTGTCTTCCTCTTTTATTCCAGGATAACATTCAACACAATAGCATGGTCAAATAGAAAGTTAGCTTTTAACAAAAGCCACATTTTATAGTCCTGATTTGTGCATTTGTGTGTATTTTCCATGAATCATAAATGGCACCTTGTTCTACGGATCTCTACTTAATACTTAAATTTTCAACTTTTCTATGTTTACAGCCATTTCACAATTCATGGCTGGAAAAACACTTGGTGCACTCGCTTCTATGCACATATTTGTGCATTTAGAAGTATTTTCATGTGCATATGTAACACCTGAATGCTGACAAAGAACACGGCTGTCACTTGTCAAGAGATTCAAGAAATTCGTACAAGGATTAATGAAATGTGTAACATCCCCATAAATCATAATAAAAATTATGATAATAATAAAATATGATAATGTCTATTTGCTTTATAATATCCTCATAATTGCCTTTTCGGTGTTTTAGTGCAGTGTGTGCATTAGAGTAACTTACAGAGTAAGGAACCATAAAATCAGTACTAGCTATATATAGTCCAAACCCTTCCCTCCCGCACTTAACACACACAAACAGCTTTAGAGAGAGAAAGAAGAGAGAAGGAGGAGAAAAGAGAAGAAGGAGAAAGGAAGGGAAGAAGAAGGAGGAAGAAGCTAGGGAATCCACAACACCCCATTCATCATCCTTAGTCCAGAGGTCTTTGGTGAGTGTTTATGCATCCTTCTCTATCCCTCTATTTGAGGCTTGGGCAGAGATTCAAGGAGGGTTACGTTTCTCTCCATGGGAGAGGAGCTCCAACCCCCAATCCTTGGGTTTAGTGTGAGAGATGCATAAATCATAGTTGTCTTGCTTGTTTGGCATGAGATTCATCATTAATTTGCATTATTGTGAGGTTTTGGGTGGTTGGGTAGCATTTATGGTAAAGGGGTGCATACAATCACAAACCCTATGACCTACAGAGTCGCGAATTCTCGCTTAAGCAAGCTCTGCTTGGCACTTAAGCGAGGGGCCCCTAGAGTTGGAAGTCTGTTTTGTAATTCTTGCTTAAGCGAGGATTCCTAGCACTTAAGCGAGCGTGGGAGTTTGACACTTAAGTGAGAAGCTCCAAGGATCAGGATTAGGTGCAGGACCCTGACGCTTAAGTGAGGTGTTTTGGCGCTTAAGCATGGCTTTCTGGCGCTTAAGCGCTAGGATTTGGCGCTTAAGCGTGAGGTGCCAAGGTCAGGCTGGCTTAAGCGCAGGATTCAGGCTTAAGCGACTGACCCCTGGAACAATATGTTGAGTTCTATCTTTTACAAGTTATTTTCTTCAATTCACCTTTGTATGTTTACATGATCTATGAGGATAATGATATGTTTAATTAATGAAAGAGAGGATTCCTTTAGGGATCTAAGAAAGTGATATATTTTGATAAGTTAAGCATGCAAGTGAAATGATTTGCCCACTTCAGAAGGTAGGCAGGATCTTCCGTCACTTCCTACCTTCCGAGGATGTGGTATAGCTCCTCGGGCCGGAGGAGAATAATACGAGGCCATGCTCCTCGGGCCAGAGGTGAATAATACGAGGCCAAGGCATAAAAGGAAAGGGACGCCTTTCTATATATTGAGCTCAATAGATGCCATAGGACAGAAAAAGATGAAGTAAATGTCATGTTAAGTTAACAGAGATGTAAAAGTAGGATATGATAGTACCTTTATGTATGATGCATGTTTTTAACACTCACTGAGACCTTGTCTCATTAGTTTAGTGTTTAGTGTTTATGTTCCAGATCAAACAGTTTTGAAGTATGGAGACAAGAGACCTAGAAGATATTATGTATATGTAACAACATCTTTATAGGCTAATTTTTGTTAAAAGAACTTTTTATGTATTCTTTTGGCATAGGATCCCATATGTGGGGATTACCTTTTATGTACATGATGTAATTACTTGAGAATGATGTAGACCTTTGAACAGTGATATTCTTGAGTAATGATATCATATCATGTTTATATTATCCATGTTGATGTCTAAAATGTACGTTAGAGGGTAGTACCCGGTAGGGTGTTACAAAATGGCCTTTACTGAATGCAGAACTTACGGAACTGACTATAAGACAGACAATTTCTGTCAGTCAGAACCAACAGCCAAAGACCCTTTGAACCCCTCTTCTAACTGCATTCAGTCCCCTGAATCTACAGCATAAATTAAGACATCAACACCATAACTTAACTCATTTAAACCTTGTACAAATTGGAACCACTTGTGTTTCATTGTAACCTCTCTCTTTGCAGCCTCTCTAGTTCCTTGACCATTTGCCAATGTTTTAGTGACAGGCTAGTCTCACCGTAGCTCAATGACATTAGGTGGCCCATCGTTAACAATCTGCCGGAGAAGGGAGAAAGGTGTAAAAGGTAGGGGAACAATTATTCAATAAAGTTGTGCTATGGAAAATGCCAAATGCTACCACTCACTAACCTGCTTAAATCTTGCGAACTCAAGCTCCGGTCTGCTTGTCTTGCTTCAACTAAATCACTTTCTACCACCTGAAAACACATAAATTCACAAAGACTCCATTATGCTTTCCCATCATAACACTTAATTATGCACTAAAAGTTATTGTTAAGCAGATAGGTGGTTCCAAATAACATTGAAGAAACTAGAGGAATTAGCAAAGAGAAACTCTTAATAATAATGTCCACATTAAGCTACCCCCTGGAATGTATTCATGTAAATATCAACAGTGAATTATGCGTGTCTTCAACTGAGATATTTATGGATTGAAGTGGAAAATGAATGAATCAACCTAAAATGCCACTTCTGCCGAGCTTAGAAATTTGTTAGCTGCTGAGTTTGTATGTTATGTGTAGGTTGTAGGCTAACAGCTAAATAAAGTATTCATTACTAGTTTGAATACTAGTGCCAACGTCACTCATACCTTCTGCATTTCTGGTTCAATAGAGTGTGATAGCTGTCTAACAGTGGCCAAAATTACACAACACAAATATCTGTCAAGAAAGAAGAGTTGGTGATCTTCAACAATGTTTAAACCCCGTGCGAAATCAAAAAGATAGAAAATGAAAAGAGAAATGAAAAATAGTTGTGAAAATGTTTATACCCTTTCAAGAAAAAAATATCACCAGTTGTGGTCTTCAATAGTGCCAATGTGAGATCTTTCTTCACAAGAGCAACAAAGAAGAGTTAAAAGGACACAATTTTATCTGACCACAAATCCAACACCACTAATGGTAGACCTAAGTAGAAGCTCAAAATTAAGATAAAAGAATTCACAAAATTAGGATCAATGAGACATTCATTCCCAAATCCCAATCTAAGTAGTTAAATTTCATATGAAGGTACCTTGTGGATGAGTCCATCATCAATGATTGAACTACTCAACTTCTTGAACAACTCATGCAACGCCTCAAGTTCATTAACAATAACTGGCACACAGATTTCAGAAATTTAAATTGGCATTTCACCAATATGATGAAACAGTGAAATGTATAAAGGTTTATGACTCACCGCAACCTCATTGCGACTGCAATTGCGGCTGCATCAACCATAGGAATTGGAAGCCAAAAAGAAGCGACAACACTGAGAACGATGCAAAGAGGTCTTCCTAGGTCATCCATGTGTGAGTAGTGGAAGCACTAACTCCAGCACAAAAGCTTATATCCATTCTTTCAGCCAGCTTCATCATACTCTTTCTCCCTTCTTGGTTTGTTATCACTAATAGCATAGTAAGAATCAAAAGTTAATTTTAGAATACCAAATAGTCCAAACCAAAGACTCTAAGGAGTGCTACCAACATAGTAAAAGTGGGGAGGAGGAAAAAACAGCAATCTCCTCAATGGAACCTCAATGATACCTTGAAAAATTTAAACCAAAGTAAAATATGATGCTAAAACAGAATGTTATCTTTGCACAATGTAATAAATGAACTGAAATAAACAAAGCATTTGGGGTTTGAGTGTGTGTGTGTGTATAATAAGGAACTTAACACATTGATAAATAACCTGCATCTGAGAGGAATTTCACTCGAGCTCCTCTAGGTAATAAAGCTCAGAAGCAATTGCAATGCAATACTGAAGTTAATCCTCCAATTACAATTTCTGGTGAGTGAATGAAAAAATCAATAAGAAAAAAGTGGCAAATCAATAATGTGTTGCAATTTTGAGCAATTTTCATTCCTTTTGCTAGTAAATCTTGCACTAAATCTCTTTGCTTACCTCGTCACCTGGGGAGCAAATTGCAAGCACTGGCTCTGTTACTAATCACAACCTCATCAGGAGTATAAGTAATCCCAATCTCCTCTGCAATAAACACCAGCTCAAACCTCAAAACCCTCATCTCTTAGCATCATCCAAACAAGCACATTACATAATGAAATTCAAACCCTAGAGGAACGATAAACAAAGCAAATATGAAAAGAACCTTGCTATTGTAGTTTTCATGAACAACAATGCGACTGAGGCGGCAACTATCACGAACCCGTGATGAACGAGGATGACGCAACTACGGCGGTTCATATTCGTAGATACGGTGGCGGTGATAACTCAGCCAAGTGCAGCGATGGCGATTCATGTAGATACGAACAATTCACGGTGATAACTGTGGCGACGGCGCAACTACGACGGTTCAGATTCGTAGATACGAACGATTATGCGACTGAGGCACGGCGCGGTGCAAACCAAGGTTGGTTACAGCAACGTGAGGGGGAACAAAAATATGGTTCTGGGTTTGGGAACGAAAACTCAAAGTTGGGGGAACGAAGAAAGATACGAGTACGTTGTTTTGGGGTTTAGTTTTTAGATCGTTGTATTTTGAACTGATCTAAATACAATATTTTAGATCAGGTCTATTTTAAACTGATTTTAAAAAAACATTTAAGATCAATTATAAACTGAGTTGATTTAAAAAATTAACTTTTTAGATCGGTTTAATTTTTAACCGATTTAAAAAGTTGTTTTTAGTTCCTTCCTCCTATACCCGATCTAAAAACATTTCTTTTAATTACAAAAATGCTACCGCGTTTTGTTTTAAATCAGTGCTCATATAATCGATCTAAAAAACTGTTATAAAATGTATTTTTTCTATTAGTGAATAGAGAAATTGAAAGAGGGAGGAACATTGCCATAAAAAAATTATCAATTAAAAAAAACATGTTATCCCATGCTTTGTGTACGTGGACACTCTCAAGATCTTATTATTATATCCTAAGGTCTGAAAAAACTTTTACACGGTACATGATATCAGTAACTTACGCACCGTAGAATTTGTCTGTAAAAGTATTTCAAATCTTACTTCTCTTAAACTCAATTTTAAGGTAAAAAATTACTCTCAAACATACTTTTAAGAGATAATCTCAAAATAATTTTATTCTCAAATGTACTTTTGATCCTCCTACTAGAAATTCAAACATGCTCTGAAACTTTAAAAAATGGGAATCCGTGCGCCTTCCTATATTTGGGTCGACAGTGCAATTACTCCAAAACACAACATTAGGTACTAGTACTACTGTACATCATTTGGAATTATGTTTGCCAGCTGGTCTCGTGCACTCAAGTACTCAACTACCAAAAATGAATTAAATGAATACAAACAAATCCATTGTTAAAAAATATTTTTATTTAATTAAAGCACGAATGATAAATATGATTTACTTACAAGCATGAATATATAAATATTTATAAATAAGGGAAACAAATACTAAATTTAATGCTCACAAATATAAATTTAAAAATATTTTTAAAAAAAAGAAGCAAATATAAAATACGAATACCTTACATAAATGAAGTTTAAGCGATAGTATTTATTAAGAGCTTATTTATTTTACAGTGAAAATCAATTATTTACACTGTATATTTTTAATGTAAATTTATAATTAAAATTAATATAGACACACTTCATAATTATTAAAATTAAGAAAAATACTGATAAGTATGAAACTAACAAATACGAAAAATTCGATGTAGGTTAGTTGTTTAACTTCAGCCTCTCCTGTCTATTAAGTCAAAACACAAATTATTAGCAAGTTGTTTCTTTCTGAAATAAAAGAAACCTGCATGTTACTTGTGCGATAAAGCTTCTCATATTCATTGAATAATAATTGGTAATCCATTTATGGCCACCTAATAAAGTTATAACCATAAACCATCCTAATTAAAACTATAACACAACATTAGACTTACACTTTGGATATTAATTGTCAAATCACATTTTCCTTGAGAGAGAAAAAATCAAGATACATACATGACTTCCTATATTACTATATATGGGTGATAGTACACATGATAGTGGAATTCAACAACGTGTAACACGAAAGTGCGTTTAAAAGATAAAGTGTGTGTTTAGATTGTACTTAAAAAAGTATAGTTGAGTTCAGACGAAGGTTACGGTGGGAAAGTAAGTGAAGTTTCCTATTGTGCAAAAGTTTTTTTCCACCATTGGATATCTTTAATTTTAAATCTATGATTCAAAATTTTCAACTTTCTTCTTTTTCTTTTTTCTCTTTTTTTCACCCTTTCCCCAGTTTGTCCCTGAGAAAACCCTTCTCTCTGTCGATGTGTCTTCCCTTCAAAGACCCAACCTCTTCCCACTCCAGCTCCTTCTTCGACGACGACCTCCAATCCCTCCCCGACGGTGGACCACATCACTGTCGGCCTTCATTGGTTGATTTTTTCTGACTGGGATCCAGTTCTTTGGTACTACCATGCCTTATTCATCATCCCCACCCAACAAACAAGTTGCAAACAATTGTTTTTCGAAGCTTGCATTTCGATTTGCGATATGAGTTTTTAAAATTTCAAGTACAACAGCGACGGCGAAGGGGGCGAACTGAGAACATGGAGGTCGCGTGCACAATGGTGAAGAAGCACCGGCGCGGTGACTTGGGGTTTTCGTGCCTGTTTCTGTTCTTTTATTTGTCATATTTTTCTTGATTTCTTGATTTTTGTTCACATCTCTCTGATTGGGATCTTGGGCATGAAAGGGGAAAGGGTGGAAATCCATGTGGGGTGGCTTGGATCTGTTAAAGTTTGATCCTTTGAGGGTTTGGGATGAATGGGTATGTGGTGGGTGTCTCCGTCAGAGGGTGGCTACAGCGGAGGTGTCGTCGGTGCGGCGGGGATGAAGGTTGTGCGAAAGCGAAACTACAGACTGGAGTCTGAGGGAGAAGGGGTTAGGGACAAGTTAGGAAAAACAAAGAAAAGGAAAAGAAAATAAAATGAAAAAATAAAAAAGATTTGAACCATTTGATTAAGAATTAATAGATCTAACGGGTGGGAATTCACTTTCCCACGGTGGGAAACTTGGGAGGTTTCCCACCTTAGAATCCGTCTTGAGTCCAACTTAACTTTGTAAACTTAAGTTTAGTTAAAAGTAACTTTAATGTAACTTGATTTATGTTTGAATGTTTTTATTTTAAAAGTACTTTTATCACAATAGAAACTTATTTGGATGATATAAATGAAAAACACTTTTAAATATATAATTATGAAAATGGGTGTGAATTTCATACTATTATTTTTTATTAACTTTTTTTTTTATCTTGTTAAACTTTAAAATTAATTTCTTATATTTTTAACTTTTACCTATAATCTACTGACAGTGATACACAGGAACAATATTCCCAATGTTCCTATCTCAAATATCAAATTGTGAAATAAAAATAATCTTAATGGTTGAGGTTGGGGTCTTATCCCTGTTGTTTCCAAATATCTGAAATTGCTTTAAGCAACTCACAATGGTAAATCCCTTCTCAAAAATTTTTCCTCTTTCAGTCTTCCCTCATCCTCCCCTCATTTTTCTTCTTCTCCTCCCCTCTCACCACTGCCATGAGCCAGCTACCTGCGGCACGGTGGTGATGATGAACAACATGCCAATGGAGCAACCGAAGGCGGCATGGAAGGTGGTGAGGAAGGCGCATGCGTCGGCGTCGCAGAGTGGGCTGAGGTTCCTAATGGTGCTTAACTTGGCCTTCATCCAAGGGATAACGTTGTCTATGATTGTTTATTGAAATTTAAAATATGCATAAACATTTTCAGCTTACAACGTTGAACGGAAAATGCAAGTCACTAGT
Organism: Pueraria montana var. lobata; assembly: GCA_026413185.1. Classification (NCBI taxonomy): domain Eukaryota; kingdom Viridiplantae; phylum Streptophyta; class Magnoliopsida; order Fabales; family Fabaceae; genus Pueraria; species Pueraria montana. The sequence goes on along the minus strand of CM048651.1, from coordinate 14,924,287 downwards.
TACTTTAAGTTCAACGGAGGTTTTGATGAAAATTGCATCCCGTCCAACGGAAAATGAAAGTTGCCAAATGAGCGGGTGTAGCGTTCAATGGTGCATAAACGTCCGTTTGGGTGCCGAAACAGCGAACCAAACACACCCAAAGAGAAGAAGGGTGTGCATAAATCATCAATTAGCTTTGGTTCAGCCCGTCCAGCCGATGCAAGCTAGCGTGGGGGAGCTACGCATGTCCCCCATATGCGAAAATGAACTTGTCTAATGCTGGCTTTGAGGGGCAGATTCCACATGAGATTTCTCACCTCAGAAGGTTAGTTACTCTTGATTTGTCTTCTTCATTTACCTCACGTCACAGGCTGAAATTGGAGAAGCCAAATATAGCAATGCTTTTACAAAACCTTACAGATATCACAGAATTGTATCTAGATGGTGTAGCAATATCTGCCAAAGGACAGGAATGGTGTCATGCTTTATCTTCATTGCACAAGCTTCGTGTTCTCAGCATGTCATCATGCAATCTCTCTGGACCTATTGATTCTTCACTAGATAAGCTTCGGTCACTCACTGCTCTAAGTTTGAGCCACAACAATATGTCAAGCCCAGTGCCAAAGTTCTTCGTGAATTTCTCCAACTTAGTCACACTAGAGCTCAGAAGTTGTGGCTTGAATGGTTCTTTTCCAAAAGATATCTTTCAAATACCAACTTTGAAGGTCCTTGACATCTCGGACAATCAAGATCTTGGGGGTTCTTTGCCAAACTTCCCGCAACATGGTTCTCTTCTTGACATGAATCTTAGCTATACAAATTTTTCAGGAAAGCTTCCAGGTGCATTAATTTCCAATTTGAAGCAGTTATCTACAATTGATCTATCTTACTGCCAATTTAATGGAACACTTCCAAGTTCAATCTCAGAACTCAGCCATCTAGACTTGTCTTCCAATAACTTTACAGGTCCACTCCCTTGTTTTAACATGTCCAAGAATCTCACATATTTATCCCTCTCTCATAACCATTTAATTAGGGTGTTACCATCCGGTCATTTTGATGGCCTTGAAAATCTTGTCAGCATTGATTTGGGGTTTAATTTTTTCACTGGGAGTCTCCCCTCATCTCTACTTAAACTCCCATATTTTCAAACTTAAACTTCCCTTTAATTAACTCGATGGTCTCTTGGATGAGTTTGTGATTGCCTCCCCTGTATTAGAAATGCTTGATTTAGGTTACAATAATATTCAAGGGCCTATTCCTATGTCTATTTTTAACCTTAAAAGTTAAAACACTTCGTGTCATTCAACTTAATTCAAACAAGTGTAATGGCACAATACAATTGGACAAGATTCGCAGGCTGAGTAATTTAATGGAACTAGGCCTCTCCCATAACAATTTGTCAGTTGATATAAACTTCAGGGATGACAGTGATCTGTCACCCTTTCCTGATATGAGATCTCTAATGTTGGCTTCCTGTAAGTTGAGAGGAATTCCTGGTTTTTTAACAAATCAGTCCACATTATTATTATATCTTGATCTATCTAGCAAAGAGATTGAAGGACCGATACTTAACTGGATTTCGCAACTTGAATATCTTGCTCATTTGAATCTTTCCAAAAATTTTCTTACAAATTTGGAAGTAAGTAATACTCTTGTTCAATTGACAAACCTTTTTCTTGTCGATCTTAGTTCCAACCAACTGCAAGGGCCCATTCCTTTCGTTCCAAGGTTTATAATGCATTTGGACTACTCAAACAATAGATTCAACTCTGTCATTCCACTGGACATTGGAAATCGTCTCCCTTTCATACAGTGGTTGTCTCTTTCAAACAATAGTTTTCAGGGACAAATCCCTGAATACTTTTGCAATGCTTCAAGTCTTTTCCTGCTAGATCCACTACTACAAAATATGCTTTTTACATCGCAGTAACTACATCGGTTCTTAAAGAACCGATGTAGAAAAATAACCAGTGGCATTTTTGAAATTAATAGATAACATACTACATCGTTTCTTATAAAAACCAATGTAAAATGTAACACATAACATCGGTTCTTATAGTTACTAGCGCATTTTACATCGGTCCTTTATTAACCGACTTAAGAGAAGAAACGTGGTGGCAAACTTGTAAATAATTGAGCTTGTAAAAAAATATGAATCCCATCCCTGACTCCCTCGCTCACTCTTACCCTATCTTCTGCCGCTTCCTCTTCTCAGCTTCCTCTCTCACTTCCTCCCCAAGCATCGCAAGAGGCATCGCAAGCTTTAGAGGCAACAGATCTTCAACATTAAGGAACAAATTTGTTCATAGATCTCTCTGGCGTTCTGAGTTCGAGAAGGTGTGACTCTGGCAGTTTATGCTCGTCTTTGCCGACAACGTCAAGCGCGTGGAGCATCGTTCGAACCAGCACAGCCTCGGCAACGACAATCTCAAAGGGCATTCACATCGTCCGAACTAGAACGGAAGTCTCGAAGGGCTCACTGCGCACGCTCCAGCATCCACGCATTCATGAACCGCGATGCCATTTTCGCTCTTCGAATCTGGTTTTTCTTTTTGGAAGTGAGGGATGCATTTTTTTTCCTTTTAATGTTCCGAGTTGTTTATTAGAGTTTGGATCTTTGGTTTTACTTTTAATTTGGGTTTGTTATCAGTTTGAATGTAGCTCTGTGTGCGTGTCCAAACTGAAGGGGCTTCTGCCCATTAAATGTTTGATGAAATGCCTCTTATGTTTGTGTTTCTCCAAATGTTGAGGCATAAGGCATGGATTAGTGAGTACTGTTAAGGTTATTTGCTCTGAGTCATAGCTTTTTACAAACTGTGTGAGCTTACTGTGTTTAACAAAGTATTGTCTCATTTTATTTTTTTTGCATTTCAATTGTTTGATAAATTTCCTAAGAATGATACATATCTTAATCATGTTCCTTTTGTCCTAGTTGCCAACATATCCTGCAAGCATGTTCCCTGGTGATGCTGATAGGGAAGGCATGAGCCTTGTATTATATTTTAAATTGTCTGAGAATTTTGACAAAGATACTTCTCCACACTTTCATGAGAGCATCAAGGTATCTCTTCTCATCAATAATTGCATATTTCTAGACTATAGGGAGAGGTTATTATTTATTTGACTAAGTATAGAGAATAATAGGTTAAGGATTGGTAGTTCCTAGCAAATGCCATTTACTCGTCGATAGATATACATATTTAGTTTGAATGTTAATAATTTCTATTCACTACGGGCAACCACCAGATCGCAAATGGAATTAATATTCTGGCTTACTTTTGTATGCATATACTGCCTTGTTCCCCCGGAAATAGGAAGGTAGAATAATCTATCCCAGAATTTTGTATGCATATATTGCGTTGTCTTCAGGAGCAGCACGCAGAAGAAGAACCTCTTCCATTGTCATATTTTTTTATCTATTTTACTTGGATCAACTATTTTCTTTTTTAACTTTTGATTTTGTAGGACTGGGTCGCTCTGGTCTCATCTCTTGTCACATCCTTCTTATTCATTGGTGAAAGGTTTATATCTTTATGGAGGAGAGGGTACTGGTAAATTGTGGTGCAATGGGTGCAATGGGTGCGAACTGAATCTCAGGAAGGGTGCCAAGTGTCTGATTGGTTCAACATTTTGTACTTCATCAGAACAGGTTGTCTTCCTTCATGTCTGTCTGTTTTAGGAGGTTGCATTTAATATCACTCATCAGTGAACATGTGTTCATTATCCTGAAATATAAATCTAGTTTATTGTTGCATTTCTCTATAATATAAAGAAGTTTTACTTAAGATATAAATTTGATTCAATCATGAATCATACTACTTTCTACCTTTTGTTCTTTATCTTCTTCAATTAATTGAGGATTTATTTTAATTAGTATCCTTCATTTATAAGGAGTGGCCTGTGATACTGATTTACTATGCTTCCTTTGGGCATGTGGTGTGGCTTAAACTTATTTACAATGATATGCATGCTCATCATTTATGATCAATTCTGATTTTAGTTAATTGCTACCTCTGGTTTTCTTTGACTGGTGCTGCAGGGAAAAAATTCTTGCAGGAAGTATATCTTTGTAAATACTAAATATACAAGATTGAAGATAGATTTATATTCTTAGTTTTCTCTGTTAGTTAATTACTACCTCTGTTTTCTTTCTTTCTTGGAATCTCAGGTATATGTCTCTTCTCACAGATAATGTATTTTGCTACAACATAGGGGTTGTCAAGTTGGGATTTGTTTTGGTCTATCTGCAGGTGGTCAAGTTGCTCACCTTTCTTTCTTTCTTGGAATCTCAGGTATATGTCTCTTCTCACAAATAATGTATTTTGCTACAACATAGGGGTTGTCAAGTTGGGATTTGTTTTGGTCTATCTGCAGGTGGTCAAGTTGCTCACCTATATTAGTGACAAAGAATGTTGGGCCAACTTTTGGGTTGGATATGCTTGCCAAAGAAGGATTATATATTGCTTGCTCGGTGCTTCAATCTTTTTTATGCTGCATTACTTTCTGCAGTTGCTGCCTTATCTCATTGTAAGTAATGCCATCTTCACTATAATTTAGTCATAATTATGAATCTGTTAGACCGACCCCTTATTCAGAATAATAAGCCCCACATTTGAAAACTGTACATGAGGAAATTTAGGTGGTATCTGATTCTGGATATTTTCTGATTTTCATCTTATTGTTACTTGAGAATGAAAATTATTTTTATTCATTCAAAATTAGTCTATAAACAACTTTCATCTGAATGAAATTTTGTCTACAAGTCCAACTCAGATCAGATGCAAATTTTCTTTCATTTTTCTTTCAACTTCGCATGTTATCTGGGACTGCCTGAAGAAACTTATTGTGGAAATTGATTCTTGTTAACAGGGTGTGAAATCGAACCTCCAAATGATTGCCAACAAGAGATGAGAGATCCTTGAATACTTGAGAGGCATGTGCTTGCTGTTGTATATATGTCTTCATTTTTCTGAGCTTTAGGGAAAAAGGAAGTGAATGGAGGGGATTAAATGTGAGAGTAAAGTTGCATATATCTAATAATTACATAACTTATTTTATTTAATCATATAGCTCATTTAACCTTTTTTTTACACATTAATATTCAGACTCTGGTATGTGTCCCATGTGTGAGTAGGAATGTGCAGACCTGGTTTGCAATGCACTTTATCGTAAATAAATGAATATGCAAATCATAGGCAAATACAAATTTCTTATGGTTGAAGGTATCATGGCTCTGCAATACTTGGTTTGGTGGCTTAAAGTTTTCCCTTCTGAAGGATTTCATCATATTCCTGGTGTTGTAGAAGCCATGATTGATAACATAAATGAAGTGTGGAATGTACTGCAGGCTGGAAATAATACTAGAGTGGTTGGAAGTAGTAGCAGGTACTAAGCTCTTGTCTAGAAACTCTGCATCAATGAGTTTTTTTTTTCTTTTTTCCCTATACTTTTTAACAATTACTTATTTCTTTTTCAGCATGCTTCATATAAGAATTTGGATGGGCTCAAAGGAAATTGGAGTCAACATGGTCATTACTAAGAGGTGTGTGTGTATATAAGCATGCTTTTCTTCTTTTAACATTAACTATTATTTCTTTTTGTAGCTATTTTTTAATTTGTTCATATTTTATGCTATCGTAACGTATATGTTTTGGCGGACAAGTTTTTTCTTTTTCTGATTATATATATATATATATATATATATAATGAGGAAGGATCCACTTAATTCAAGAGTAAGTATAAGAGAGTTACTCCTCATCTCCACCATTCATTTTCATGAAATCTAATGGTTGTAATGAGTAACTAATCTTAACCATTAGATTTCAAGAAAATAAATGGTGAGGATGGAGAGTAACTCTCTTATACTTACTCTTGGAGTAAGTCGATCCCTCATCTCTCTCTCTCTCTCTCTCTCTCTATATATATATATATATATATATATATATATATATATATATAGTAATGTAATTTTAATATTAGATTAATTCGTTATTTTTTTCTTTCTATTTATTGACTATGGAGACTCCCCAAAGTTTCGCTGCATCTATACAAAATGGTTATTTTCTTATAATCAATTTATACGTGTTTGTGTTTTTCTGTATCAGAGTCTTAGATGACTGAATTTTTGTGCATGCATGTGTTCTTGTGTTTTTCTATATCATAATAGTTTTGTTTGATAACGAGAGCATTAGCATGTTAAATTCTGGGAAGATAAGAGTGATTAGGACATGTTGGAAGCGTTAGTTTCTTGCATTTTTTGGGTAAAGTACATCCATAATTCTGTGCTATCTTGATTTAATCCAGCCAAAAGTAATGGCAGACCTCAGTTAGGAAGTTTGGCAAAGAATGCAAGGTACCATATTGATCAATTTGGAGCAGAAAACATTTCAAAGGCATTCTTTTATAGAAATATGAAACAATGACCGAATTAGAAATTCATGCTAGACTCTCCGATATGTGATTGAACTCAATGTCTCTTTAATTATAGGTGGGTAGTGATTGAGCCTGAGAACTAAGTCACTATCAACATCCCTTATGAACCTGCTGAATACCCAAGTGTCTGGGACCCAGGCCCTCTTCAATTAGCTCTAAAATCTCACATGCTAGCTCCCTCACTACTTCTGTGTATGCACTCAAGCTAGAGCTGCCATATGCAATCACACACTTTATGACACACAAGACACACTTTACTGCTACTCCTATCATAGCTATAGAACTAGCTAGCTAGCTGTGAAAGTGCAGTGCAGCAAAGTGGGTTTAATTTGAACTAAACTCAGGCTCTGCTAGCTTGTGCCACTACTCAATCTTGGCCTGATTCACTCATTGACTAGTCACTGCATCTGCTATTTCATTTCTATCTTTGGATATTATGTTTAGAGAATTAATTGCCACCCTTTTTTTAACATTTTGGGAAATTATTTTTCTCTACTTGTTAATTCATTTATTCATTTTGCACTTGCAGGCACTTGCTAAACAATCAACTTTCTGGGTCCTTTTATGTTTTGTAAGAGCTGCCTCTTCAAGATTTGTACAATTCTTTACCCAAATACTTTTTCAGATATATAAATGAATATTATGTATATCCTGCAATTGCATCAATGCATAGAACTAGAATTTTTTTACTTGTGATTTTATTATTTACTAGGAATATAGAGAACAATTTATTCTCTAGGCCAATTCCTCCAAAATTGTTGACCATCCCTAATTTCAGGTGAGACATGTTCTGTTTTGTAGTCTTATTAGCCAAAGTCCCCGTTTTTCAAAACCTTGGTTCAAGTGTGATCATTTTGATCTTCCAGCAGAAGCCACGTGGGAAAATTTCCTGCTGCATTTTAATTAGTACAATATGAGAAATAACAATAAATCTCAAAATATTCCAAGTATATTTTTCTTGGCATAGTAGCACTACATATATATTATAGGATAAATATTTAAGATTCCAATATTCCATATGATAATAAAAATATTAGAATCACAACAAATTAGTGGTTATGATATTATTTTAATCCCAATTTGAGTAGTGTACTAATAAAAATTGCCATATATATTTTTTTAAAAAAAGTTACTTTCTACATCGGTTCTGGCTTCAACCGATGTAGAAAGTGCCTATACAACATCGGTTTTGTTCGTTGGCTTCAAGAACCGATGTTAAAGGCCTTTTTTAACTGATGTTAAATGCGATTTTTGTAGTAGTGCCTGTCTTTGTCTCAGCTACACTGGCTGCATATTTGTCCCTGTAATTAGCCTTGTCTTTGTCCTAGTTGCACTGGCATTGTCCCAATCATTACTCAATTGTTGTCCTTGGGGTTCGATCTGGTCAAGAACCATTTTTTTCAGCAACTACTTACTTGTCTCATCCATTGTTGCCATGGATATCATTTTATCCCAACCATCTAATCAGTTTGAAGGATAATGTACTGTAACAAGCTAAAAGCGTAGAAAGATCCATGGCAACAATGGATTTATTATTTTATCTATTAAAGAAAATTAAGGTGTTACAACGGTAGACTAGACTAAAAAAAAATAGTTAGAAAAAACAATCACGCTGATAGTTCTCCTACCAACTTAATTTGGAGAGCGCCGTGCAGTACAAAACCTTACCACCTTAATTATGAACTGCACAAGTAACGTTAAGACAACGGCCGCTCCGGACACAAACAAAGGGGCTGGCATTTTAACTGAGCCACACTTAAATCCAGACATTTCATCTGTTAACGCTGCAATGTGATAGACTACAAAAAGTGTCATATGCCAGTGCTGGAAAATGACCTGCCATATTCTGATCAATACGCACACCAACTTGCTTAAAGTTCTCATGCACAATTAGAGTTTCCTTATGTTGCCATTTTTTCTTAGGGTCTTGACCATAAACCCATTTATTTCGGCTATCAATAGCATTTAGGGTACAAGTAAGAGCCATTTCTTCACTCTGTCCCGCTGTATAACAGCAAGTGCTGCCAGAACTCTCAAGACCAGAAACAAATTGATTAGGGTTTTTGAGAGCAACGCAAGAGGTAGTAGCTCTACGAGTGTTCGGGAGAAAGAAACTTCAAAACTGAAAAAAAAAATGTCTCTATCTCCATCTCCAAGTAATGATAAAGGGAAGAACAAGCTGATTCATTCAAATGGGCAGGAAGAGGCAAAGAAGGGAAATTGTGGTTCTTGTTCCCCCCACCATGTAATGGACATCCCTGGCCAAAATGATGTTACTATGGTGAGAAATTCTACTACTCAAAATGATGATAGTGTGTGGGTTGCCTTCTGGGGATTGCAAGTGGGCATGGTGTGCGCTTTAGGCAATCCTTGGGCCAAGATATCACAGTTTGATAATGGCTCAGAAGAACTGCGTTTATCTTTTGGGCAAGCATGTTCCAAGCTTCTCCCAATCATAATATGGACTTCTGAGCTTTTCCTGAACTCCATTTACATTGCAAGACTCACCCCTTCATTGCCTATTTTTGCGTGCTCAAATGCATTGCTGACACTTTCTGTAGTATATCACATTGCAGCGTTAACAGATGAAATGTCTGGATTTAAGTGTGGCTCAGTTAAAATGCCAGCCCCTTTGTTTGTGTCCGGAGCGGCCATTGTCTTAATGTTACTTGTGGAGTTGATAATTAAGGTGGTAAGGTTTTGCACTGCACGGTGCTCTCCAAATTAAGTTGGTAGGAGAACTATCAGCGTGATTGTTCTTTCTAACTATTTTTTTCAGTCTACCGTTGTAACACCTCAATTTTCTTTAATAGATAAAATAATAAATCCATTGTTGCCATGGATATCAGTTTATCCCAACCGTCCAATCAGTTTGAAGGATAATGTACTCTAACAAGCTAAAAGCGTAGAAAGCTTGAGGGGGAATGTTGGAAGTTATGACTCATCGGCTCTTCCTCTGCTTGTTTCAAGTCCTATTGTGCTGATATCTGAGTCTCTAATGTCCTTGCATTACTTTTCTTGGGTTTCAGTCTACTCCCTTGCAACATCTGAGTTTGAAGAAGAATATTTAGTTTTTGGTGTCGTACTCTACGCATTGGAGAGTCCTCTACCTTGGAGTTGTTTTCATTTTTTTTATGCTTCAGTTATGGTCCAAGCTTGGAGCATTAAGTTGTATGCTCTAGCTTGAGGGGGAGTGTTAAGATATATGATAGAGATTTAGGAGATATCATAAGATATGATATAATAGATATTTAGGAGATATGATAGCCTATATCTAGGAAAGTAGGAAACTTTTTATCTTTCGTTATCTCGTAGGATTATATCTCTAAGATTTAGATTAGATTTGATTAATCTTTTCCTTTTTATTTTCTTATCTTGTATCTATATATATTCATACACTCTTTGAGTCAATAATGGAAAATTCACAAATTTTCGGTTCTGTCCTTTAATCTTAAGAGTTACATAAACAGTAAATAAACCATAGTCAAAGAGTATAGTGTGCAACCATAAAACTAATTATGTTTCATCACAGGTGAGCAGGTTTAAAGAGAGAAAGAAAAAAAATGAAGTAAATTAAGAGAATTTATTTATTTATTTATTGCAACACAGTGATATTGTTACTTATGAGACGAGAGTGAGCTTGGAGAGTTGATCCAGAGAGAGAATTTCCTGATCAAGTCTGTGAGTACTTTGTGGGGAAGTATAAGTCTTTGGAACCTGCTGGAGGTGTGCTAAGTTCCCTGATCAAGTCCTTGTTTCTCCTGAATGTAAAGGTGCAATCTTGGCAGGATTACAACCATTCTTAATTTTTGACACCCCATTAATTCCCTACACCAAGCACGACTTACTTGATGAATAAATTGATTGACAATACAAAAGTAATTAGTACTAATTAATTAGTAATTAGAGATGGTACAGACCTCAATGTAATTCATCATATAAGAACAATGCTGGCCTAAAGGTCCCACATATATTTCCTCACCTCCACACTTCAACAAAAGTAGCTATAATATTACAATATATATGTTCAGCCTTGAGACACTGAATTTTGTAAGCAAGTTAAGAGAAGGAAATGACCACTGAGCTCATCAAAAGCATCAAATATATCAATGCTAGGCTGGTGGATTGTGCAGACCACAGTTTGCCCAGTATCAACTATCAACTGTATTCCTCCCTATTCTCATTACTATAGCAGCAGCAGCTCTGGCATGAAGGCCAGAGGTAGGTTCATCCATGAATATAATAGATGGATTGGCAACAAGTCCAACTGCAATTGTTAACCTCTTATGCTGCTCCATGGATAGGCCTTTCACTCCAAGCAATCCCACCAAGGCCATTAACCTCTTAAATATTCTTCACCCTATGAAGATTTGTTTCCATATATCTCATTAAATTTTTGCCATAACAATCGTACTCCAATTTGAAATGAACATATGTAGTTATAAAAAAAAGGGTAAAATATGTTTTGAGTCCCTATACTTTCACTAAAAATTGGTTTTAGTCCCTGTACTTTCAAATCGATTATTTTAGTCCTCGAACTTTAAAAAACATATGAATTTAGTCTCTTAACAACACTAACATTTATAAAGGAAAGGGACTAAATTCACATGTTTTTCAAAGTTTAAGGACTAAAATGGTCGATTTGAAAGTACAGGGACTAAAATCATTTTTTAGTGAATGTATAGGGACCAAAAACATATTTTACCTTAAAAAAATATACATAAAGTTTTTTTTCAATAAAACAAACCTTCTACTGAGTTTCTATTGTGACCCCCATTTGCTCAATTTGATCTGACATAGGCTAAACAGAAGAAAATCATGCACCAATGAAAGGTAGAAAATGATTTTAACTACCCGATTATGAAAATAAACACCAAACCAATTTATATCCACCAAAGAACAATATAAAAACACTTGCTAGAAAAACAGAATGTCCATGGCACATAACAAAAATGATCTCAGAAGCTGAAAGTTACATGGAATGATGGTACTACTCTTGATGAATTATTCATATTGCAACAGTAGGTAACAGACACAAAGGAAAATAGAGGAAAATAACCTTCTTTTCTCTCTCCTCCTTATAGTATTTTTCCTTTGGAATATAGATTCCATTTTTCTCGAGTGTAGCATAAACCTCTCATCAAAGTCACGAACTTCATGATTTTCATCAACGATAAGACACTTTAGCAAGAAATCTTAAGAACCTAGGAGATACTTACTATAGCAACTACAAACAGCTGTATCTAAAACATAAGGCTCTCCCTGAAATATCAATCAGAGCCAAAAAATTTCATTAAATGTGCATATGCAATTTCACTAAATCTTTGTTGATATGATGACATGATAGAAATAATGATAGAAGGATTAACAAGAGCTTTGGAAATAAAAAAAGGATATAAACAAAAGAGATAACTGAAAAGAAAGGAATGATTATATTACAAAACTTGGTACCTATTGAATTGAATCCTATATATAGCATATAGCAACACACATCTTCAATAGAACCTAACAGCAATATCGCTACAAAAGAAACATGCATGCTTTTCGTAGTAACATGGAAATGCACACAGAGTATAACAGTGTGAGAGCTGAAAGGGTGGTTGGTTACCTTCAGAGATGGCGTTGCACTGTTTGAGTGCATCGAGAGCAAAAGTGAAAGGATTGAACAGGCGAAGCTTAACGACCGTGCCAAACCTGTTCAGTCCGAAACAGAGTTCCGAATAGCCAAAAATTCAGAAGAAGAAAATGAAGCAAAAAACGCAGTCACAAAAAGAAAGAAGAATGGAATAGAAACCTTAACCCCCAATCCAAAAAGAGAGAAAAGTGAACTAACTAGAGTGAGATCAATCAGAGACATATATAAAGACCTAAATCCGAATCTGAATCTGAATCGAAATCATAGGTTTAAGCCCTGAATCGACGAGATAAAAATCCCAAAAGAAGAGAGAGAACGTGATTTCAAGAGAAATGCAAGAGAGAGAAACGTAGTTCTGAAGCAGGAGTGACACGCTGCAACTATATTTTGTATCTTTCGATATTTAACCTTAGATATTTAATTTTAAAATAAAGCATAAGACATGTGTCAAATTCTGACGGTTGAATCATTAGTCACAAATTATGTTATTTTCTGGTGGTTTTCAGTAACCGCCACAAATGAACTAACACTTTTTTTTTTTGCTTAAATATGTTTTTAGTCCCCCAAATATAAGGGTATATCAGTTTTAGTCCTCTAAATTAAAAGTCATTTTTTAGTCCCTCAAATATGAAAAATGTTGTTTTTAGTCCCTCTCCCTGAATGTCTTAGTGTGAATTGAATTTGTAATTTGTAGGGGCTTTTGACTTCTAGAATTTGATTTTTAATTTAGATTTAAAACATGATTTATGGCGGCTATTGTTTAAAAAATTGCAAAAATCATATTCATCTTTTTTCTTCATCAGCCAAAGAACAAAAATCATCTTTATTTTAAACGGATTTCTCGTAGAAGTCAAACATATCCTATAATTTTCAACAATCCTTGCAATCATACAAAAACTATTGTAAAGAAACAAAGTCAAATTATGTGAGAAGGAACAAAAAGAGGAACAATCCATCTTTGTCACCCCTTATTTGAAACAAATCCAGATCTACATAAGCAAAAAGAGGATGAAAATCAATCAGATCTGAATGAAAATTGGGAACAAATAGCAGTTCACATTCTGGAATTGAAGCCCCACAAATCTCGGTCCTCTGTAGCAGAAAATGCATTCGCCATTGCAAAAGATTTTGGAGTGACACAGTGGTCACGACACTTTCGCAATGGTCATCTACGGTGGAGGAAGAATCAGGCAGCGAAAAAAAATGAAAGAAAAAGCCTCTCGCGGCGGTGAGCTGTTGAGCGTGTGATTCGGCGGCTTTCTGAGCGACCTTGGTCTATTGTTTCTCGAAGCGAGCGCATGGCAGTGGTGATGGCAGTGTCAACTTCTCTCTCCAAGGGTCAACTCGTTGCTGGGAAAGCTTGATGGTGCGGGCTTGGTTGGTGGCGAGGGAGGCTGTAACGCCCTTCGTTACCATAACAACCTATAATAAAAGATAGTGTAAAATATAAAATTTCCAAATCCACAATGGTTTAAAATACCTCAAATATCATGGAAAAGGATCAAATAAATTAGTCCTTACATAAATAAAAAAAAAACATTAATCTCAAATATGAGTATCTAAAAGAAATGAACTCTAAAAGTATAACAAAATCAGCCACATCCTGCATTTATTCCAAAATACTAACCAAGCTAAAATAAATGTAACTAAATAAAACTAGGTCTTCAAGTCTCCTTAGTTTCAACAACTTCCTCCTCGTGCTCTGAAAACAACACTTTTAATGAGATGATAATCCCAGTGAATAAAACAAGTTCTAAAAAGTTTCACAAATAGTGTTGTTTCCAGCCGGCGCGATAATCCGGAAAAACTCATCTATGGTACCAGCAGAGAAATTAAAATAAAATAAAATAAATATTATTTATATATATATATATATACACTCCAATAAAAGTCAAATTACCACAACCATAATTTATAACCATAACATTCCCAATAAAGAAAATATCAACACCTCAATGCATTCAAATAAATATCACAGACACAACTCAGTGATTCCCAGAATCATTAGACTTGACTCTTTGGTTCCCAGATTCGTAACGGTCTGTGAGCTCATATCCATGCAATGGCGTCCCACTACCTTCCCCATCTCAGATGGATGTATCTGAATCTCTTCCCCATCCCAGATGGAGGTATCTCTCTTCCCCATCCCAGATGGAGGTATCTATCATAAATTTCATCCCCATATAAGATGGAGGTATCTCCAATATAATTCATAAGTATCAATTAACCATACGGACAATGCGTCATGCATGTGTATAATTAAATGGACTATTAAATGTCAATATGATCATTCAAGCGTAAGGCACAGATTCACCAAAGGAAGGTTCATATAGTGAATTCAAAGTAAATCAACATATGTATATAAATCATTCGTATTCCAATCTTCCTTTAACTATTGTCATGCAATTAATGTTCTTTAAATTACCAATATGATCTAATATCAATCAAAATTCACCTAGACATACATTCATGTATACTAGCGGCACAATTAAATAAGAGAGAAACTTCCGCACAAATATATACGCAATCGTAAAGTCTTTTTTTTTATTTTTAAAGGAACATATGCCATGCAAATGCCTTAACGATAATACCACTGCAATAATTATTTATTTTGTACAAGAATTCGTAAACACCGTCACTGAAATTTATCATAGTTCTCGAGAAGAAAAATATTGTTACCGCAACATACACAGCGTTGCATATCAGTTAAAGAAATTCAACTAATTCAAATTTATATTTGATACTATGCAATCATAACATCTAAAACACCGTTAATTCTGAATTCTTTATATCAAGAACCCAGTAAAAGAAAAGCATCTATAAAAGAATTATACCATGGAGGTTTTGAAAGGTAAGAGTTTTACTCACCTCTTGAAGCAAGTAATTCGCACTCCTCTTTATGTTTCCTCTTCTATATTGACCGCGTCAACGGGATTCCTTTCGTTTCCTTCTTCTCCTCAATCCTTAAGCAGCCCACTAATTTTCTATTTAGTAAGTATGTGATTCTAGTTCTAGGAAAAAGGAACTGTCTACCTATCCTTATATAAGTGTTGTACATGATTTAAGATTTGATTGCATGATATATTTTATTATTTACAACACATTTGGTTTAACCAATCTCTCTTTATCTTTTATTTATTTATTTAAACTATCTAATCTCATACCAGATTTTATTTTATCCTATCAATCTTCTTCTTCCTTCTTAATCACTATAGGAATTCAAACGAATTCCTTTTTTCCGAAAAGATTAAATTCTTTACTTAATCTTTCTATTCCTTTAAAAGCTATATCTTTTTATCATCATTGTTATTATTAAATAATTTCCACAAATCTTATCTAATATCTAAATCTTTTTATTTGCTAAATAATTATATGATTAAGAAATCTTTATCATATAATAACTAAATAATTATATTACAATTATATATATATATATATATATATATATATATATATATTTTTTTTTTTATTTTTTTTTTTTTGGATGTTACATTTTCTCCCCTCCTTAAAGAATTTCGTCCTCGAAATTACTAATACTGTTAAGCAAATTAACAGATAGCATACTAACAGCTTTAAGAGTGAACGTACCTCAATTAATGAGGTGTGGATACTGACACCTAACATCATCCTCAAGCTCCCACGTAGCCTCTTCTGGAGTCAACCCTTCCTAAACCACCTTCACCAATGGAATTGTCTTATTCCTTAGGGTCTTGGTGCTCTTGCCAATCATTTGAATAGGTCTAGGCTTATAAGTCAAATTACCCTTTAATTGTATTGACTCAGGAGCTATGACTTCCGGAGTTGAGAAACATGGAAGACGTCATGAAGATTTGACAACTGTGGTGGAAGAGCCAATTGGTAAGCAATAGGCCCGACTCTTTTTAGGATTTGAAAGGGACCTATGAAACGAGGACTTAGCTTTTTGACCTTCATGGACCTCCCAACCCCAGTCTTAGGAGTGACTCTCAAGAATACATGTTCTCCTCTTTGGAATTCTAGAGGCTTCCTTCTCTTGTCAGCATAACTCTTTTGCCTACTCTAAGCAGTGCGCATCCTCTCTCTAATCAACCTGATCTTATCTGTGGTTTCCTGGACTATATCTGGCCCTATCAAGGTCTTCTCACCCACCTCACACCAACATAAAGGGGATCTACACTTCCTTCCATAAAGAGCTTCATAAGGCGCCATTCCTATACTAGCGTGATAACTGTTGTTATACGCAAACTCTATGAGAGGTAAAAAACTTGTCCCAACTCCCACCTTCATCTAGAACACAAGCTCTAAGCATGTCCTCAAGAGTTTGAATGGTCCTCTTCGACTGACCATCTATCTGAGGATGATAAGCAGTACTAAGACTTAGCTTAGAACCAAAGGCTTGTTGGAACGCCCTCCAAAATCTAGAGGTGAATCTAGTAGTTAATATTTGTTCCTCTCACTCTATTTTACGATAAGCCTTCTCACTAGATATGTTTCCTCTATATATATATATATATATATATATATATATATATATATATATATGTCATGGTTCAGGACATGAATAGTGGTTCGACACACAAAAACCACATGGGAAATATCACTGCTTACATTTGAATAGTGGTTCGATATAGAAAAACCACACCGGAAATATCACTGCTTACATTCCTTGTCTTTTGTCTTTAAAATCATTCAGCTATCGAAGACATTAGTGGAAAAGAACTAGATCTACTAACTACCCCTAATGCATTACATTTATCTATTGACGAGCTCAAAGATGCAGACATCTCCATTGCAGTTTATTTTCTCTTGCAAATGAGGCCCAACCAGCAGAGAGCATGCAGTTTGAAGGATCGTATTTATTAAATAGAAACTTTAGAGGCCACAATTTCTTTCTAAACTGTATATGTGTGTGTGTGTGTGTTCAACACAGTCAGAACAAAATCAAACAATTCATGAAAGAATAATAATACTTGTTCAAAGAACAAAAGTCAAACAATTTGTGTGGTTGTTATTTTCTGTTATTCCTGTTATCCATAGTTAGTTCATGCAGTTGGAGTATAAATACCTAGCTGTATGATTGAAACAATAAGAAATTCATTTTCAGTCTTCACATGTTCTGAATCATTAGATAAAAAATTCCACAATTATCAACATGTTTAGGTGCTTAACTAAACCTTACCGGGCGTTGGGTCATCATTGTGATCTGATCAAGAGTTAAAGTGACCATGAAAAAGGGATTTTCTGATGCAAATTTGCTAGCTTCTTCTCTGGTTGTTAAGATCTTCATCTTGAAGTGACTTTCCAACCGTGAATATTTTTTACTTGAACTTCCACCTGTCCAGTTAGTTGAAGGATGCACATTTTGAAAGATCTATATTTGCATTTTCACTGAATACAGCTTTAGCTTTTCATAAAGAGTAATAAAAGCTACCAAAGAAGTAAGATACAAATTACACATGTTGGATGGATAGAGGTCTAATATGTACATGTTACCAATAAAAATCTAGAAATAGAATTACATTCAAGATCAACGATTCTCCTTTAAAACCAAGATTTGACTCATCTAAAGTGAAGAACTATAGCCAATGATTGATAAATTATTGGTAAGATTGTAATTAACTGCATACATATGTAAAATAAATTCTGTAATTGTTTAAATTTCAAGTGTTGGTTTTTCAATTAATAGCTATACTCTTCTCATTATTCTCAAAAGTGAATCCCTCATAAAGAGTTAAGGCTAATTTACTACATCTCCTTGAACTGATTCTAAATCCTAATTGTGTAGATAAAATGGAATAATCGATTACCTTGTGAAACGGGGCTACTTGGTTCCTCTGCACCTCGAAAGATGGAAACTTTGAAAGAAATGCCTTGGATCTTCTGGATCAGCTGAAAAGCACAAACATCCCCCACATTCAAATTGTTTTTTGATGTAAATTTCTGCCATCCTCCAGTAATTCTAGGAGCAAAACAAATAACAGGCCATGTTCTCTCATCCAAGTCCTCAAGGAGGATAATTAACTGCATGTGTTTTCTTCAAATATTGTTGTGCAAATTGTGGAGGCATTTCCTGGGAATTTTTTTACAATTTAAAAATATGAGTAAGAACTAAGAATATTTCTGCTGCAACATCCTTATAAAAGAAGCTAACTCATGACAATGCATATATTTAATGAAATGCTTCATGGAAAGCCTGAAGGATGGATGTTCAGATCCTAAAGCTGTGGCTTTGTTTAAAGTGGTAGAAGTTAACTGCTCCACTTTTGGGCATTCAATATGAAAAATGCCCTTATCCTCATCTTATGAAAAATTGAACTTGACATGATTGAGTTATGAAAATTTGGTCTTCAAAAGTTTATTGTATCCAAAAAATGATCTGATCATGACATGACATACGTACCATCTATTTTTTTTCTTCATAAATTTTGCCTTTTGAGAGCTAGTACTTCCTGTTTGGATATGCTGATTCAAATTTACCACACTGGGGCTTCTTTCAACACTTGTATTATTCTATTTTTCATTTTCTTACAAGGTTGAGGAGATAACACTGTCGATTTGACTCTAGTGCTTTGGCATGAAAATTGCTCATCCAAAAATTGAACAGAATCATCTCTAATCTCCACATGGCTGTCCTTTCCATCATGAGTACCATGGGAAGGATAATCCACTTCAAGGGCACTGTTGTCGAATATGTGTACATCAAAATGAGATGTTCCCTGATATTTAAAGAACAGCAAGTGGCCATGATCTAGAGAATAGTATGAGACAAATTCCTTCCAACCGTTTTGGAAAAAAATTTCACCATCATGCTTGGTCCAATTTACTTTCCATTCAGTGCCATTTGGAGGCTTGAGAAACACTGGGTTTGACATTCTATCTCCATATTTTGTAGTGAAATCTTTTGGGAGCTTATGCAAAGATTGTCAGCATGGATAACGAAATTCACAGGCATAACAGAGAAACATAAACTCCAAATAGCTATCTTATCAATTCAAATGATGGAAATCCCATGTTAACTAGTGATACGACTAAAATAATAAATATAAGTGAGGTTAATCCTCACTCCCATGAACTACCTTATATTGTTGAGTTAGACTTATCCAAATTTTAAGATGATATCATAACCTAACATAGTGATTAGTTCGGCCTATGAGGCCAAACTTTATTGGGCCATTATCGGAGCCGTAGATATCCAGGCTTGCAAACTAATGTTCAATCCTTGGTGGCATGAGACTTGAGAGGGTGTAATGAAAATCCCATATTGAGTAGTGGAATTAATGAGCAAAATAGCATATATGAAATGGAGAAGTTTGTGTATAGCCAGCATGCATGATCCATGCATGCAGAGATACAAAAGTGGTAGTTTCAAATTAGTCATTTTACATATTACAATATTTGTAATAATAAGCTATAGATAGTAAAGTAGACTCATTTGATGCTGCTAAACATGAACATCAGCTTCACTCAAAATAGAAGTATGAAAGTAATGATGCTAGCTTACAAGTAGGGTTGTTCAATTCGAACTGAACTGAACCAAACTGTCATGAACTATTTTGAACTGTAAATGTGGTTTGCCCGAACTGAACTGAACTGCTAAACGATTCAGGCAAATGGAACTGAACTATTTCGTAGTTGCACTGAACTGGATTGAACCGTTTTGAACTGAACTGCTCCGAACTACTTTGAACTGTTCCGAACTACTCTGAATTGTTCCGAACTACACCGAATTATTATTAAGAGCCATTTTTTTTGAGAAAATATTTTTTATTTTCACTTTTAATTACAAAAAATACCACATTGTTTTAATTTTGCTTCTCATTTTTACTTTGGTTTGTGTTAGAAAAAATTAGAATTAGATTAGTAATATAATAAAATTATATATATAATATGATAAAATATTGAAAATTTTAATATTAATTGAATTAGTTGATAAAATAGATTGATTTAACGAGATTTCAACTTGTTAAAAAAACCAACTAAAATTTAACTTATGAACTGAGTTATTCGTAACTAAATATTCAACTTGCTGTTAATACAATCAACACTTGGTTCTTATAATGTGTAGGATTATAAAAATATAAAATTTCATGTTGTTATCACAATAAAAAAAATTAAAAGATAATAATAGCTTTTATAATCAACATGACATACAATTATTGGCATAGTAGAATTGAAAATTTTTAAGAACAATAATTAATAAATATTATTTGCAAAATCGTAAAACATATATTTTCTACCAGTGATGTTAATCATGTTATTAGTTTACGTTATTCATAATCTATATATTTAAATGGAAATGGATACTGTGCACTTTAAAAACTTTCAAAGTAAAAGAATATATAATATGAAATTTGGAAACGTGGCTGAGAACACTGCCATTATACTTCCTTGTGTTGATCTGCAGACTGCAGCATATTATGCCTAATAGCAACTGAACTGAACAACAGTTCCGTTAGCAGTTCCTCTGGATGCGGTTCAGTTTTTATAAATTGAACTGAACAACAGATCAGTTCAGTTATTAATAAAAAGAGTTCAGTTTCTCTTGGATCAGTATGGCTCAGTTTTTTTGCCTTCCCATACTTACAAGTATTCCATGTGCAAGACTTGTTCTGAAGATAATCTTATAGAAATGGATTGCAGTGGGCAAGGTTGCTTATTGCGTGGGGAGGTCATGTTATGAATTTTGAGATGAGATCTGAGGGTCAAAAACAAAAGGGAATTTCAGATTCAACAATTCCAAATAAGAAACAAATGTAGCTGCATGAGATGATGAAAACGTTTTTCTGCAGCATCACCGAGAAGAATGAAATATTGCCACAGGTCAAAAGTCAAGAGAAGACCCTCAAATTTTGTTCTCCACATTGAAAAGCATAGTCAAAGTCATAACAATTTAAGAAAAATGTTAGCTCATTGGACAACTGGGAAGGCTGATTTTATCATTTTAAAAAATTATTTTTCTTTATTATTTATATTTTTATATGATAAATACTTTTTAATAAAATCTTACTATTTTCAAATGCTTAAAATCAATTCTAAAAAAATCTGGTTAATAAAATTAAAATTCTAATCATCAAATTAAACTAAAAACGGTTCAAATTATCACTAAGTCAATTTTTTTTTAAAAAAATACTATTGTTTTTAAACTAGATTTTTTTTATAAAAGATTTAATTTGTCTTTAAAAAATTTTTAAAAAATTATCACTTTTACTCGTTATAAGAATAACAATAGTCACATTTTAGGCTTTCAATAGATTAATTTAATGGTAAAATATTTTTAAAAATGATAACTTTTCAAATTTTAAAAAATTTAATTTAATGATCAAAATTTTTAAAATATTAGCATAATAATGTATATGACTTTAAAAGATTAAATTAAGATTTTTTATAAATATTTAGTTTTCATTAATTTATTAATTTTATGTTAAACTTTAGTTTTCATTAGAGTCTTTATTGTAAGAGATAAGTTCGAAAAACCACAAATAGTCAAACACAAGGTATTGCACACACACACAAAAAAACTTTGACCAATCTTATTTTATATTTTATTTATATTATTTTTATATTATATAAGAAGTAAAGAAATTAAAATTATTGTTTAAGCTCCTTTAAATTCGCAGTAAAAAAATACATTTTTTTAAAGGCAAAGAGAAGGACAATTATTTTAAAGAAGAGTTAAGAGTTACAACAAATTTGTGCAAGCTGTACAGTATAAATCTATACTCAAAACCAATTTGAAAAATACATTTATCAGTTGTTTTATACATGACTATCATTCTTCATCAAATTCACTTCATCAAATTTATCAATTGTCACTAACACAATTCGTGTAACTTAATGAGTTCTTATTTTTTTATTCCAATCCCATCGTCCTTGACACTTAGACCAAGGCTAACTTGGGACGACTTATAAATGGCACACTATGAACATGTTGAGCATGACAGACCAAAAAAATTATTTTGGAAACTTTTAAAGCACATGTTAAAATTGGTTTTTTAGGTTTTGCATGTCGTTTAGGGCTTTTTTTTTGCGTTACAATGTTGTTTTCATATATCCTCATAGTTCTTCCTAGGCTTTTGAAGCTTGATCCAATTTCTTAAATGAGCTCATCATGAACAAGGTGGAAATAAGTAGACCTTAAATGATATATGCACAAGAAGAAATTTATTGAAGAGAATCTTAGTCATTTATCTTCAGTGAATTGTGCAACATGTTTTGCGCTCTGCTTACTTTCACCTCCTATATGATAAGTTTATTCCTCTTTCTTAGTAACATAATCCACCTTCAAAAGCCTATGAAGAGCTTTGAGGATAGATGAAACCCTTCTACGTCATCACTATGTTGCTTTGATCTCAATCTTACCATGGGTAGATACGTTACTTCTCTTTTTGCTTTTTATCTAGAGTTTTGACTATGGTAATTTCTTAGTTATTTCTACTTTGTCTGGCTGGTAATTGGCAAGATATGTTTTATTAACTTGATGCCTTTACATCCAGTTACTGTTGTTGGGGGATTATTGAAAAGCCATGGTATGACACTAATTTCATAACTTCTGAGTTCTAAGGATTGTTATTACTACCTTTAGCATATTATTTGTTGATGTGTTATATAGCAGATGGAAAATAGAATAAACTAGGTTTATGTGTGAAATCAATTGCTTGGATCGTCGTTCGGATAAGAGGTTTGGAGAGGAAGAACACCTATTCGCAATACAAGCTATGTTTGGGGGGGGGGGGGGGGGGTGGTATGTTGTTGTATGTTTATCATTTTATAGGCTTTGTGCTGCTTGATTTTGATCATTATATGTATTGCTTGTGCACTTGAAGACTCTCTTGTATTATTTATTGATAATAGTGAAGTTGTTTCTTTGGTCTAGACAACTCATGATTTTAACCCTTACTTTGAGGGGTTTTCCACATTAAAGCACATGTCGAGCAACAGCCTTGCTCAACATTGCTTGTATGGTCTCAAATAGCGCGACAAATGGAATCAACCGCAGAATATGTCCGGGGGCGACCAGCTAGGCTAACTAGCGTACAAGTATGAAAAAAAGATTCATGAACGTAATTTCTTCAACCTTTTTTTTCTTTTACTTTTTCTTTAAGTGTTTATATTGTCTTTTTTCTTTTACTTGTTTTTTAAATATTTATATGCTCTATATTTTTTTTTTGAGGTATTTGCGTTTGCATGCGCATACCATAAATTCTTAAACAATGATAATGATAATGATATTTGGAGGATACATTAGTTATATTATTACATGATTGTCTGGAAAAAAAAAACTACATCAAAATTCAATTTTTAAGTACTCTTTTTCCATTTTTTGATATTGTACGCATTTTAATCACTTTAAAAATTAATTAAAAAAATTCCCTTAAAAAAAATCTTAAACTTTGGGAACTAAGAGAGATATTATTTTTCTAAGGAATCCTACAAAAAAAATGATATCAGCCACAAGCGCCAAGCCAAGTTCACAATGACATTTGAAAGTTTTGGAAGAGAGAGAAAGCCCTTCATCCTCCAATTTTACAAATTTTTCTCATTTTCACAATTTTGGTAATCAAATAATTAAAATTCAATCCATTGACCAATGACAATGATTTTTGGAGGATACATTATACTATTATGTTATTGTCTGCAAAAAACTACATCCATCAAAATTCAATTTCTTCACAACTCCAAGCTTATGTATTCTAGGATCATGTCACTCTCCATACATACACCAATTGTAGGTATTATCAATTTGTATTGAGTATTAGAACTATGGAATGGACTCTCAAGCTGTGACACAAGTGGTTAGTAGCTTGAACTCTTTAAGCATATAATAAAGGTTCAATTTTTAGCTATGCAAATAGAGCAACATGTGAGGAGAAAAGTTGTCCATTAACAAATTTCAATAATCTTAATATTTTTTAAGACAAGATCTATACAATTGAAAATATAATTAATTATCTTTCTTAATTTTAATGTAATTATATTTAATATACTACTAAGTATTTTAAAAATAATATTTTCATTTATGTACATATATTTTAAACAAATATAAAATAGGAATATAAAAATATATAATTTAAAAAAATTTGTGCGACACACTGGTTTAAAATCTACTCCCTCCGGTCCCTATTATAAGGTACTTTGGACAATAATTACACATACCAATAAAAGTAATTAATTCACTTGATTTTTTAATTGTTTTTACTAATCTCCCAATTTTACCATCATTTATTGATTAATGACATAGCGGAAGATGGAGGGTCAAAACATATGAGAGAGAATAGTTATTAATGAATTCTCAAATTCTCTTCTTATTATTCAATAACAATAATCTTTAATAGGGGCACATAAGGAAGAAAAAAAAAGTTGTATAGAAATTATAAAATGCCTTATATTAAGGACCACCAATTTTTTCAAAACTATGCCTTATAAATAGGGACTTGATTGTGTAATATATATTAGGAGAGGTGCTCACATAGTGTCCAACCATCACATTGCTTGGAATAAGATTATTTTCAAAAGAAGACACATGTGAGGAAAAAAGAAAAGAAATTGGCACATGACATTTTTTTTATCTAATAGTATAATATTATGAGTGTGTTTGGTAAGGCTTTTTAGGAGCTTATAAGCTCCTTTGACTAGCTTACAAACTACTTTGACCAAAATAAGCTTATTTGGTATACGAGCTTATTTTAGTAGCTTATTTTCCATAAGCTACTTGAAGTAGCTTATTTCAATAAGCTACTCGATGTAGCTTATGGAAAATAAACTAGCTTATAAGCTACTAGCCTTTTTTTCTTCTCAATTTTATCTTCACTAATTTATTTGAAATTATTTATTACCCTTTTATTCAATTTAAAAATCCTTTTACCTATTTTAACATTCTTAAAAATACTAGATAACATTTATTTTCTTAGTTATTATGACACTTAAAATTCTACTTTTTTTTATTATTTTGTTTAAGGTTAAACTATTTATTTTAATGAATTAATATATTGTTTATTTTTGTATTTTTATTTAAAATATTTGGTCACTAAACAAAAATTGATAATAAAACAAAATTATAAAGAAACAACAATTTTTTTGTTTTAAAATAATATTATAAATAAAAATTAAATATTAAAAATTGATTTTAAATGATATAAGTTTATTTAATTTAATTCTACTTTTTTAAAAAAAAAAAGGAAATTTTTTATTTAAAACAATATTAGTTTATTAAAAATTTGATTTTAAATAATATGAGTAAAATCATTGAATCTTTACTATTCTTTTATATTACAAAATTATTGTCCTACTTTTTAAGATGATAAATTATTAAAAATAAGTTCAAATATTAGAAATAATAAATATGTCCTTTTATGTCATTTGACATTTATCCGCTAGCTTATCAGTTAACCTTACCAAACACTTTCAATTAAATCAGTTAGCTTATAAGTTTCTAGTTTTTCAACTCCTAACTTATAGCTTATAAGCTTCCAGCTAGCTTATAAGTTTTCAGCTAGCATATCAACTAGTTTTACCAAACATAGCCTATGTATTATGTACTCTTTTTTATATCATTTTTAACTTATTGTAATAAAAGTTTGATTTATATTTTAATATATTTTATGTATTTATTATTTCAAAATTAAAATATAAATTAGTTAATATTTAAGTTAAAATGAAAACGAATATAAATAATAAAAAAAAACATACGCGTGTGACATTTCATGTTCTTAACATTAAAATGGAAAAAAAAAAAAAAGTTAAAAATTCTTAAAAAATAAAAATTGAAGTGACATGATATATAAGAAATAGTAAAAAAAAAAAAAAAAAAGGTTAAGCAAGTCCAGTCAAGTTGACGGTCGAAGAAGCACTTTGTATGTGTTTGTATGGTAGCTAAAAGAAAAGCGGGGAAGTAGCATGAAGAACAACACTCTCCCTCTAGAATTGATAAGAGAAATTCTTGTGAGATTGCCCGTGAGGTCCATTTTGCGTTTCAAGTGTGTTTGTAAGTCATGGTTTATCCTCATTTCTGATCCCCAATTTGGCATTTCCCATTATGACCTAGCTGCTGCTGCCGCCGCCACCTCACCCTCCCATCGACTCATTCTCAGATCAAATGATTTTTATGCTCAATCCATTGATGTAGACAAACATTCTGGTGGTGCAGTGCATTTCCTACTCCCCCCTCCGTCACCCCCACGCCATCGCTCTCTTCAACATTGTTATCGCAATAGATTTTGGGTTCATGCTTGCATTATACTTCTATACTATGAGGAAACCGATGATCTCATTCTATGGAATCCTTCAATAGGTGTCTATAGACTATTACCAGACTGTTTTGATTCTTTTGAATTTAAAATTACTTCTTCCAACTTCAATTATAAACAAAAAAATTGACTTGAATTTTGGATTTAAATATAAATAAATTTCAACTAATTTTAGTTCATTTAATGAGACAATATTCAAAATACCCTTCCTTCATTTAATAGGAGTTTTAATTCCAATGACTCCTTCTTATTCTTGATATCAAATTCTAATGAAGAATAGTTTAAGAAAATAACTTATTTTTTACTTGAGATCGGTGCAATTAAATGTTATTAACTAACTTTTTTTAATTAGCATGAAACAGTTTGTTTTTTTGCTTATAATTAGATCCAGAGGGAGTATATATCATCGATTTCTCTATGGTTTTGGTTATGACGCGTCAACAGATGACTATTTGCTAGTTCTTGTTTGGTCTTTAGATTGCGATACAATGAATTCCACATTTTCTCTTTCAAAACTGAGTCCTGGGACTCAGACTATACTAGAGGTTTGTATGTGGATATCGACGCTGATTTGAGAGATGGGTCACTCCTCAATGGGGCTTTTCATTGGTTGGTTTTCTCTTTGGATAAGGATGTTCATGTCATTTTTGCTCTTGTTCTCATACAAAGGAGCTTTTCAGAGATTGAGATTCCTCTCTTTGATCATTAAATTATGGAAGAATATGAACTTTATTATAGTTTGAGGGTAAATGGGAGGATGTCTCAGTTTGTGTTGCTCGATCCAAGGCAGTGTAATGACTGAGATATGGGTGATGAGAGAATATAATGTGCAGTCTTCTTGGGCTAAGACCGTTGTTATCCTTACTTATGGCTTTTCCCCGATATGCATCACCAAAGATGGTGGAATTCTTGGAGCGAATATTGCTGAAAAATTAGCGAAATTTAATGACAAAGGAGAGCTGTTTGAGGATCTCATAGACGGCAAGCATCAAGAGTTGTATTATTGTGCCAATCTACAGTCTGCTATGTATAAAGAGAGCCTACTGTCGCTCCCCAATGTCATTTGGGAAACAAGTGAAGATGACGAACAGTAACATACAAGAAAAATCAGGGTATGCATTGTTCTCCTATCCCTTTCACCATTATATTCCTATTCATCTTGAATTACGGACACGAAATGTTATGAGTAGTTATATTTGAACACCCTTATATTTTAAACACCTCATCAACATCTCTAATTTCTCTCTATCTCTCTCTTCCTATCATATCATATTACCTATCATATCTATATTTTTCTCTCTTTTTTCATTCTCTCTCTAGGTGTCAAAGGGCATTTGGGTTTCCAAATATCTTTTTCCAAATGTTATATGCAGAATGTATGTGGTATGTGAAATATCATGCTTTCACCTATTTTCTACTCACCCCATCCTTGCTAATAATACTTCTTTTTATATTTTTGAAATTAATTGATATGGGAAGATGAGGTTTGCTGGTGGTGGATTTGATTAACCTTGCTCGGATAAAACATTTGATGTCTTGCTTACTCAAAAGCCACAGATTAATCAAAGGTAATTTGAGTGGAAAATTATGTAAGAGAAACAAAAATTGTTTAGAGTAAAACGATTAGGATTTCCCATGAGATTTTACAATATCACCGTTTTACTGCTAAAATCTTAGAGAATGTCTTATTAATATTCTAACATTTAACAAGCTCATTTTTCCTGCAGGCAAACAAAAATATACACAGTTACCTTGATGTCACTTTCCTACAAATAGTGAATTACACTGCTAGCAGAAAGCATAGAACTTGGAAGAGAATGACATATAGTATTAAATTATCTAGTGTTAGTGCAAAGCTGATGTAAGTTTTAATGGTGATTTCAGTGAAGTTGGAGTATCAAAAAAACTTTAGAATTTCACTATGTTTCAGAGTAGGAGTTGGCAAATCTTAGTTGGTGTTATGCATGCTATTTAGAGCCTTTATCTTTTTCCCATTTAATGTTATTATGACTATCGAAATATTTTGATTCTATTCCTGTCACTTTTTTTTTTCTTATATCATGCTCTCCTAATATTGGTAGAAAATAGAGCATTGAAAATTCATATATATATATATCTGTTCCCCTAAGTAAAATTGCTGCTGTTACAACCAGTGAAGCACAAAAGAATTAGCTCATCAATGAAAATTACATGGCACAGAAGGAAACTTAAACCTACTAGCAAACTAATGCCAAGTGCCAACAGACAAATCTTTTCCTTTGAAAATTTGCAAAAGTCAGTAGTAGGACTTAAATTCTTGTAATCCCAACAGGCAACAGCTTAAAAGTTAATTTCCCATCTCTCAGCAAAAAACTTTCCCGTGAATGTTTGGTCAGAAAGAAGGGCAAGCCACACTCCAGTGTGAGCCCCTTCCTCAACAGTATTATTCCCTGCATAACCTGTAAGAGCAGTTAATATAAATCTTCTGACCTTCTTGTCTCTCAGAAAGCTTCCTTGCCATAAGCCTGGTATGAGCATTAACTGCAAGTTTGGACACTGAGTAGTCAGTATATACTTGAGGCCACCCACCTGTAGTCCAAGTTTCATCCTCAACTTGTTGTAGAAAAGTAGACAGAGTCCTGTCAATAAGTTCCTCTGAAAGGGATTCCACATCACTCAGTTGCTCCCTCAATGCTACATTGCTGATTCTCTGTCACTCAAAACAAAACATCACAAATTTATGTCTAGCTGTAGTCATATAACATGCAATGAGTCCAATACAATCTCAAAGATAAAAAGAAAAATATTTTACCACAAACTGTACGTTTAATTTAAGGGAAAATTGCACTCACCTCCCCTCATGTCTCTTTAAATGACACTTACAGAATGGCAGTTTACAGGTTTGCAATTAAAATTCCAGAATAATGTTTTTCTCACACCCCAGATGAGGTGTGAGATAGGTGTAGAGAAGAGAAAGAAAATAAATAAATAAATAAATAAATAAGTGAGAAAAAATAACAAGTCTGATAAGTGATGTTAATAAAAAAATAGAGAAATTAAAATAAAAGGTGAACATAAACGAGAATATATTAGAGTTGCTCCTAAAATTTGAAGCACTATAGTTTCTTCAGTTGTGGGGTAATTTATTTATATTAGAATATATTAGTTATATAAAACAAAAAGGTTTTCTAATTTATCTCCATATTTTAATCTCTATCATTTTAACTTTATTGTAAGCTTCAACTACGTGATTTAATAAAAAAAAGAGTCTAACAATTCCTCCAATTGCTAACCCACAGGAATTTTCTTTTAAGTACCCATTACTCGTTCATTATTTGGCCTCGAAAGCATTAAAGCTCCGTGAGATATTGATACAATATGACATGGAGACGAGTATGACAAATTTTAAAAATAATACGACACTAAACATATAAAATTAATCTAAAATTGACAGATTGCAGCATTTTTGCAATTCAAGTTGGACAGATTCATGTTCTTTACACATTCCTATACACGACCTTTAAAGAAGTAAAATGAAAAGGTAAACATGCAAGCCAAATCTTCATATATTTTGATGATCCAATTTAAGTTACGCTGCTTTAACCTGAAAAACTTTCACCAGTTATCAACATAGGTTACATATGTTTTTACAAGTCAAAAGAGCACAATATTTATAGCTACAATGATTCCCCAAATGAAGAATATAAAGTTACAGACGGGCAGAAAAGGAAAAAGGCAGCAACAATCATCAATATGAAATCTTTCTGAAAATGATTTGTGCACCATATTGAGGCTGCAAAGTGACAAATAGTATAGGAGCATGCATATAATTTGGAGATAGCACAAAACTGTAACTTTGAATGATCAAAGCAAGAGCAATCTTTGCCTCAACCATTGCCAAATTTTGCCCAACGCAGGTTCGAGGGCCTAATCCGAAGGGAAAAAATGCCGCTAAATGTTTTCGAGGCTCGCTAAATCTCATCGGATTGAAGTTATGACAATCTTCTCCCCAGATTTCTCTGTCACGATGAACAGTAGGCATTGCCAAGAAGAGTTGAGTCTTAGCAGGAACATTAATGCTCCCAAGAAACACATCTTTAGTGGCTTGCCTCATTAACGTTGCAGCAGGAGGATAGAGCCTAAGTGTTTCATTTATTATTATGGTAACCTGTTGGAAAATGTAAACCAACAATAATCAACGAAAATGGACCAGAATTTGGTACTCAAGGATATTACTTAATGTATTAAGTCTATGAACTTAATTGTTTGGTTCATTTGTTTATCCGGTGCAGAAACTGATTACAAAAATATACTGCACAATTTTACAGATATTAGCTACATTCTTAATTGATTGCACTAAAATCATATTTTTCCATTATATGTTTCTTTTTGTTTCTCCATCCATGGCCTAATTTTTCTGCATCTCTGCTTCAATTTAAAAGCCTTATATAGCATCATAGGTTGAATGTTGGTAATAGACCAGTTGTCTAATGACCAACCATCTACATGTATTTATTAACAAATCACTGTGATCTAACCAGCATTGAACAGAGTAAATGTATTGGAATATCCATTCTAACACTGATATAAAGTTATAAACAGATGCATTATACTGATTCTCTTCAAGGCGAACAACAAAAAATGAACTTACAATCTTAAGGTCATTTAATTTGTCTGCAGCAGGAAGTCGATTGTGTCCAATGACACGAAGAACTTCTTCGCGTGCCTTACTTTGCCATTCCTGATGTTTTGCTAATAGAAGAAGTGCCCAAGTCAACACATTAGCTGTTGTTTCCTTTCCGGCAAAGTAGATGGTTTTACATTCATCTATAATTTCTTCCACACCTAACTTTTCTTCTCCACCAACATCATTCTTGTAGGAACACATCAAAGAATTTAGTACATTTCTTGCATTTTCTCTCGTATTGCTCTTGGTCTCAATCAGCTTGAGAATTGATTCACGTGTTTCTTTTTCTAGTCTCCACCTATCCCTGTTCTTCTTAGTTGGCAAATACCTATTGTTTTATCAAAGTTCCAGAAAAAAAAAGGTGTCAAACACAAACTCGATAACTTTAAGCCAAGAAGGCAAAATATACCAGGTTATGCCATAAACTTTAGAGCAAATTACAGTGACACCCCCTCAATTTTAGACCAATTACACATGCACCCCCTTCTTTTTTTGATCCTACAGAAGCACCCCCTAACTTTTTCAATTACATTACAGTTGCTCCCCCTCTCACATAAACCCCGTTAAGCACCCCCTAACTTTTTTTGTTTCTCTTGTGTTTTTGGATTTGGATTTTGAAGAACGTTTCGTGTGACATTTGGTTCGAAGTTTGATGTTTGAGAAACAACTGTTAGGGGTTCTGGACGTTGCAGCAACTCAAATATCATAGGGGTATCGTGTGTACTGTTTGCAAAACATAGGGGGTGCTCGTGTAATATTTGTAAAAGATAGGGGGTATGCATGTAATGTGTATAAATCACAGGGGGTGCTCGTCTGCTAAACATCGTTAAAATAGGGGGTGCTTCCGTAGGATCAAAAAAAGGAGGGGGTGCATGTGTAATTGGTCTAAAACTGAGGGGGTGTCACTGTAATTTACTCTAAACTTTATTTGGAGACATCTATATCCAAATTGTAATTTAGAATTTACTATTCAAGGCCTGGAACAAATAAATTTATATGTAGTTGTATCTCTCACCTTAACTTAGCTAAAAGCAAGAGATTGAATGGAACAACCCAAGAGTTAGAAACTATTGGATCAAATTTTTAGCACTCATTAATTTAGAATTACCCTGCAGTTGGTTTATTGGGACAACATCTTAAGTTATGTTTTTCTTTTGGCTAAAATATACTTTTAGTCCTTTATGTTTTCGATTATATTCAGTTTGATCTCTTATCTTTCATAAAACATAAAGGGTTCAAAATCATGTCCCAAAATTAAAAACGATTATTGTTTTAAAAGGATCATTTTGACTCACTTTAAAAACATAAAAGACTAAATTAAAGTTTTTAAAAGATAAGGGACCAAACTGAGTATAATCGATAACATAAAAGGCTAAAAGTGTATTTTAGCCTTTTCTTTTTTTCTTATTTGTTACCTGAGTTGATTAGCAAGGTTGGTGCTAAGGAAAGAAAAGTCAGGGACATAAGATCCTAGTTTTGATATAGTAAATATCTTGCACCCACCTACTGTTCTTATTTTGTATTTAGTGGTGTGGCATGCATACTGTATCACTGAAAAAATAAGAGTAAATCATCCAATTTCATCCTTGAACTATCACTCTCTCTCCTAAGTAATCTCTAAATTAAAAGAAACTACTTAAGTAGTCCTAGCAATATTAGAATTCATGCTAAGTATTTTCCCAATTATTAGAAAGCCCTTCAAATTATTCCCCGAACTTCATTGAAATACATCAACTTAGGGACTAAAGTGATAAATATTCAATACTTCAATGATTACTTAAATAGTTTTATTACTTTAGGGACTACTTAGGAAAGAGGGAAATACTTGAAAGACGAAATTGGTGGTTTATTTGTAAAATAACTGCCTAGGATAATTTATAGTAACTCTCAGGCTGTGAGATTGTAACTTGAATTAAAATTCTACTCCTTTTTAGGATATAGTTAGAGGAAAAAAATGTTAAAGAAGAGTTGGTAAAGTAACCTAAATCCAGGGATATAGACACTCCTAGCTGCCTGTGAGTAAAGATGCATTTGTTGCTCCTGCAAGTTGAAAATATGCTTGCCCTCTTCATAACTGCTGCCAAAAGCAGTCCTTGATATAACATCTGCAGAAAGATCATGAAGCTCTCTCAGCACATCTATCTCAAATTCTTCTCTTCCTTCTCTTTGGTCCTCCCATCTCTCCAGCCTCTTTGTGACACATGCCACAATATCTGGCACCCATCCCTGCAACAGTTTTCATGATTCACTCATTAAAAGAAAAGGACAAATTAGCTTAAAAAAAAGCTAAGTAAAGTAAATTTAAAAATAAATTGCACACTTTAATTCCCTCTAATCTTGAACTAATGGATGTGAAAAAAAAAAAAAGCAAAACTTTAATTTTAAAAGTATTTCTAAGTTTTTTTTATCCGTAGAAATCAAAGACAATACCAAGGGGTTTACAACACTCGCGCACTCTGCTCAACCAACTAAAATAAACTCTCTTAATAAGTATTTTTAAGTTAAAACTACTAAACAATTTTTAGTTTATCTTATTTTGAATTTTAAAGTAGTTTTTAAATAATAAAAGAGTTCGGTCAAACATTTATGACTTAAAAGTTAAGTTAAAACATACTTTAATGTTGGAGATCATTTTGTATGCACTGATGAGAAATGCTACGAACATATAACACTGATGAGATCATTTTTATTAGTGCACAATGTAAAAAAAAAAAAAAATTAAACTATCACTACATGTATTTTTATTTTTTGACAGAATTTTAAACTATCACTACATGTATTATTATTTACTCTTAAAATTAAACTTCAAATAAGAATTTTAAAAATAAAGTTAAAGCTTCCAAGACAAGATGAAGTACCTTAACAAGCTCCAAGTTAAAGGCGAGGTTTATGATCCTTCTGTGCAAGGCCCATTGGTCACCCTCGAGGCCCACAAGGCCCTGTCCAAAGAGCAACTTGGACTGAGGGTTGAACGGAACTTTCACATACTCCCCGCGCGTGTTCATGAACACCTCCTTAATCATGTCCGGTTCGGTTATCGCCAACCGGGGCGTCGAACCGAACCAGTACAAGAATGTTTTCCCGTACGTGCGAGACCACCTGTCGTAAAATGGAACCACGCGTCCCATGATGTCGTGGTCAAACGGAGGATTTGCCTCTGACTTGGCTTTATCGTAGAGCCGTCGGATCTCTGATGAGTTTCCCAAGATCGGACGGTCGCCAGGGCCCCCTATCCCTTGCCTCTTGAAGTGGCGCTCTGTTCTCCATGGGACCCACAAGTTTGAGTAAAAAAATTTCACCGTGTAGAAAATAAGGAGAGTTACAGCGGTGAGTAAAAGATTCATGTTGGTTTAACAGTGAAAGTGTGACTGACTGGGAGACCTCAGATTGAAGAGAAACGAGGTTAGTTAGTTGAGAGTAAAAAAGAAATAAAAAAAAGTGAATAAGTGGAGGAAGGAGCGTTGACTTTTAAGGTTGAGAGGGAAGAAAAGCTATTGAAGCTTGTCTTGTTGTGTTTAGTGAGAGAAGAAGGAGGAGAATTCAGAGTGCAAATAAGGCTCAGAAGAAGAAATGAAATGGCGAGTCTTTCTTTGTGCTATGACGATGGGAGATTTCATTACAAGCAGAGTGATCAATCAAGAATTCAAGATGCATCTATCGTCTTTGCCGGCCGCAAGATTTAACGTTGTCATTTAATAATTTGACAAAATGCATGATTGCTATTTTAAAATATTTCAACTTTCTTTTTGTTTTGTTTTAATTTTAATATTTTTTTTATCCATAAGAATCAAACACGGTAGCAGGTTTAACTCACGCACCCTACTTAACCAATTGAGTTACACCCATCGGTTTAATTTTAATGAGTAAATTATAGTAACATCCCCTATATTTTATACTAATTACACAAGGCACCCTTCCTTTTTTTCACCCTACAGAAAACCCCCTAATTTTTGTGTTTTCATTACAGTGACACCCCTTGCATGACGGAGTCTAGTGTGCGTGAGGCTATCATATTACGCACGGTACACAAGTTTTTTTTTTTACCCTTGGATATGAGGATAAACTAATTAACGGTTTAGATCATTTGGGTGTAACATATAAGCGAAGCGTTAGATAACACATATGTTGTATTGGAAAACTGTTATTTTAGTAGCACTGGTGTGCCGTGTGGGGTTCGATCCCGCTTGATGATGTTTTCAATTTTGTTTTCTCAAATATTTTTCATTTTCATTTATTTTGGTTAGAAAAAAAAGAGCTAATCCATCTTATTTTCGAACCCAGATACACTAAAAATATTTACCCATAAATCTACCACCACTCCATCATTAACTACATGTTTCGTAAAGTGTTTATAACAACCATATACATTATTACTGTCACGACCCATCCTAGGATCATGACTGGTGCACAGGCTACCTGTTCTTTAGCCTGGCTAGCATGAACACTAAGACATAAATAAAGATAAATAAAAGGGGCTACCAAAAATCCGACAGAATCTCTCCTAAAAATAGGACAAACCAAATAGATAGAACTACCTGTGAAATCATATATATATATATATATATATATATATATATATATATATATATATATATATATATATATATATATATCCAACAGTCAGATATCAAGACCACACATCACAATATAGGCCCTTGACATGGATATATATCCAAATACATCAACTAGTAATAATAATATAACTCAAAATCATCATAGTTCTCAAAATCATCATAATTACATCAACATGTCTATATAACAGTATCACTTACAACTCAAAATAAAGGGTTTGCTCTATATCTATTTCTGTCCCTATCACTATAGCTGCATTATATTGGAGTCGCCAAAATATACTCTCCATCATATGCAATGGAGGCCTACCAAAAGATGAACAAAATTCCTGGGGAGATCAGCAAATCCCAAGAAGTCTGCTACTCAATCACCTGTGAATCTGAGAGGAAAAGGAAAGAATGGGGTAAGTCACAAGGACTTAGTGAGAGCATAAAAATACAAAGTGGACAGGAAGGAGAAAACAATTATAGCAAGAGTTTTTACATTCAAAAAGAATTTAAATGACATTATTTTAAAGCGAAATACATACACTCATTTTAATAAAACTAATATTTACTCCTTGAGAATTCATAAAAAAATATAATCAAAACAATAATCAAGAATAACAAACATTATATGAATTCTTTTCATTCTACTATGTATACATAAACCACATTATCTCTTCGTTGTGGCAAACGGAAATTATAAAAATACGATATTTAACTTGTAGACTGCATTATCTCTTCATTGCAGCAAACGGTAACTATAGGAACTATGGATATTCAACCCATAGGCTACATTATCTCTTCGTTGTAGCAAACGGAAACTATTTAAACTATAGGTATTCAACTCATAGGCTACATTATCTCTTCGTTATAGCAAACGGTCATCATTCACCAAACCAAAACTCACAATAAGAACTCAATTTCCACATTTAAATTACATCATCAAACTATCAAAAATCATAAAGAATTTAGTCCAACCAAGTAAAATAAATATTATACTTATTTTTTTTCTTCTCAAGTACTCATAGGAACTAAGATCACTAAGAAAACGTATTTTAAAATATACTTGTTTCTCCTAAAAATACCAATGAAAAAGCCACTAGGTAATTAGCTACTCACTGCCAAAGAGAACCCAATCAATGCCTTCCAATATCGTGGGGAGGAGCAATCACCGTATTTTCCAAAGAATCTAGGCATTGATAACAAGAGAATAAAAGATTAGACAAAATCCCTAAATTTATAAAGCCTAGGGTTTTGAGGAACTCCCAAAAGTTCTAATATTTAAATTTTCAATACTTCTCACACACAACCCATTACTAATCTATGCCATAAAAATAATTATCTAGCTTTGATGTTCATGGGTTTACCTCAAAGAGCTCAAATATGGAATTTTAAAGAGGTAGGTATAGTTCCCATAACTCCAATCACCTTCCCATAGCTTGAGTGCTATTGAAGAGTAAGAAATTTGGTGGGTTTTGGAACAATGGAGGAAAAGAGTGGAAGAAAGAGAAGAAGAGATGAGGAGAAGGGGTTTTAATTTAAAAAGGAAAAAGAAGGAGACGAAGAACAGGGGAGGGGGGTTCAGTGTTTGCAGAAAAGAAATGAGGGGGGAGAAGGGTCCTCTGTTGGTTTTATTATTATTATTATTATTATTATTATTATTATTATTATTATTATTATTATATTATTATTATTATTTTTTTTTTTTTTAAATGAAACGGCGCATTTCAATTACACATGCTTAATTACACTTAAATATAACTATAAATTGTTTGGTATTTTTTTTAGAATATTTACAAATTTTTGGTAAAATAATTTTTAAACAACTTAATGAATTTTTAAGTTTTTAAATTCAAAAGTTTTAAATATATACATTGTTTTAATTTAATTTATATTATTAAAAATATATTTTTATAATTTAATTAATCCTTAATTAAAATATATTTAAGGATATCATTTGTTATTCTTATATCATTCATGGGCATGCAAATATGAGATGTTTATAAAATAATCTAAAGACTTAATTGTACATTTTACTACCAACTATTATCATTTTTTGAATTTTATCACCCATTTTTTTTGTGTATTTTATCATATTGTGTTTTTCAATTTTTGCGCTTTTTACGTATTCGTTAAATGTGAAATGAAGTGTTGGCGTGTCCTTAAAAAACAACTCCGTTTTGTCACTAAGTTTTGCGAAACGACGTCATTTTATTATCAATATGAACCACAGGTAAGGACAGATGTACATACATCCTTGGGGCCAAGGCCCCCCTACTTTTTTGAGTTTTAGTTTTTTTAATATATTTAATACTTTAAAATTATCACATTTATTTTTATTTAAAAGTTTGATTATAGAAATAATGACATTTAAGTATTAGTTATTTTTTATTGTTTTTATAAAATAGTTAATTATCTTTTGTATAATATCATTGTAAAGATATAATTTATTTTTCTTAGACAAATATTATATTATTTTATAGTTTATATTAAAAAGATATTATATTTTTCTTCTTTAGACAAAATATTTGAATATCATTCATTTTTCTTTTTAATAGTTTTTTTAATAATTTTTTATTACTATTTTAAGATACTCTAACTTGGTCATAGCAAGAGTATCTTTAGGCCTAATCTAGAGTACATTCACCTTAGCCTCAACTCGAGTATTTTCACCTCTACTATGGGTAGAGTATATTTAGCTTGACCTCGGTCAAAGTATCTTCGTCTTTGCCTAGCCAGAGTAATTTGACCTTAGCATAAGCTAGAGTATCTTCACATGTGTCATATATTTGTAATAAAACAACGTCGTTCTACAAAAATTAGTGACAAAATGATATCGTTCTATAGGGATACGTTAACACTTCATTGCACATTTAACTAGGGATGACAAAGTGTACCCATACCCTATAGGTACTCTTGCTAGGGCGTCTAGGTTTTATGCTCGTTAATATGATTCTGATTTCATTTCAAATTGTATTCACTCTTTTATATTGAATGAAATAATGAGTATCTTGAAGTAAAAAAAAAAAAGTTATAACTTATGTTTGAATGACTTAAGGTTATGTTTGGATGATTTAAGAGTGAATTTTCAATTTACTTGTAGTAATTTTTTAATTAATATTTTTATTGATTTATTGATTTTATGCATAGGTAAAGTGTGGGTAGAGGGTGCGGTTTTGGTATATAGGTACCCAACGGATACAGGGATGAGAATTAAAGTTGCTACCTACGCGGGTATGAAAGTGGGTACGAGTATTTTTTTTAAAATGCAGGTATGGAGACAAGTACTATAGTATTATATCCAACTCCTACCTATTGTCATCCCTACATTTGATGAATAGGTAAAAGGTGTGAAAATTGAAAAATACGATAAAGTGCGCAAAAAAAAAATTGGGTGACAAAATTCGCAAAATGATGATAATTGGATGCTAAAATGTGCAATTAAGCCTTTAGATTATTTTATAAATGATCTCATATTTGTATGCATAGGAATATGAATGATATACGAATAACAAATGATATCCTCAAATACATTTTAATATTAATTAGATTATAAAAATCTGTTTTTAATAATATAAATTAAATTAAAACAATGTATATATTTTAAAAAATTCATTAAGTTGATTAAAAATTATTTTATCAGAAGTTTGTAAATATTTTTTATTAATTACCAAACAACTTATAAAAGCTGGTGTAATAATGTATATAGCTTTTATAAACACTTTGCAAAATACATAGTTGATAA
This sequence comes from Pueraria montana var. lobata, assembly GCA_026413185.1. Taxonomy (NCBI): domain Eukaryota; kingdom Viridiplantae; phylum Streptophyta; class Magnoliopsida; order Fabales; family Fabaceae; genus Pueraria; species Pueraria montana. The sequence continues at coordinate 14,885,049 of CM048651.1, read as the reverse complement.
TGTTTGTGGTATATTTATGGACAAACATGGTTGCCATGTGGGTTTGAATCCAAGTCGGTTTAGCTTTTATTATTATTTTTTTATCAAAAAAAATGAAAATGGAAAACCTTCAGGAAAAAAAATTTGAAAAAATCATCTGGAGGGATCAAACCCCACACTAGTGCTATTAAAATAACAGTTTTCTAATACAACATACGTGTTATCCAATACTTTGCTTATATATTACACCCAAATGATCAAACCGTTAATTAAGTTATCCTATATCCAAGGATAAAAAAAAACTTGTGTACCGTGCGTAATATGATAGCCTCAAGCACGCAAGACTCAGTCCCCCTTGCATTCCAAACGGTGTTAACTGTTAACTTCAGTTGGTTCAGAGGTCACGTGACCGTTAAGTATTTCTTTTTTCCCAAAACAACCCCGCCTCATCTGCTTCCATGAGAAAAAAAATCTGCACTGGATGAATATTTCAGGACATAACACTACTGCAATACAATGTTAAACATCCCATTAACTTATTGTGCCACCGTTCCATCTTTTCATCTTAATTTAATGAAGGCTAAAAATTCAAATTATTTAAAAGCCAATTTTCACTACCCACTCAAACTAGTCCCACGACTATTATGCTCTACCATCAAATCCGACCAATTTTGCATCGCATTGTTTCAAAACTTGCCTCTAGAGAATAAAATAGACTTGCGAGTTTCAAAGGTTTAAAACAAATATTCATTGCTGGAGCACCAAGAGTCCAGGCTTAGGCAGCCAAAATTGGGGGGAAAAAAATGAACCAGATTGAAAATTCAAGTCAGACACGAATGAAAATTCAGATCAACCAAACCATAACAAATGCAAATCCAAAACCAAATTCAGATCTGAAACTCTCGAAACTCCTTTCGTCATATTCTCCTCTGAACTCATTCTTGTCATTGAGGAGTTCCACGCGCTCTCCCCAAACCCGCTCTCCACCGCTGTGGTGGTTTACCTGAAACCCCACGTCACCCCCAACACGAAGCGTTTCTGAAGATCGAACTCGAATTGTTGGTGATAGAGCCTTGGGGACTGTTAATGCGAATCTCAAGGACAAGGGTTTGAGGAGGATGTAGAGGAATTTTGTGCCGCACTGCAAATGCGAACGCAAATTTTTTTGCGCCGCGAAGAGCTTGTAGAGGAGGATGACGTGAACTTTGAGGTCGAGATGTGGGAATGTTGGGTTTTGAGGAAGTGGAAGCCGAGCACTCGTCGAGGATGTCGTCAACGGTTGTTACTGCCATACCCATCACTGTCATCTACGGTGGTTACAACCAAAACCCATTCACGGTCTCTGTTGCACACCTTAGGTGAGGGGCACTTTTGGGTTTCACCAAAAAAGGTTAGGATAAATATGTAATTCAACTTTAAAAAACAAACGTTACTTAACACCGTTAGATGAGGGGGTATCAAAGAAATGTCTGTCAACATAAGGGTGCCTCATGTAATTCATGTAAAACATAGGGGTGTTACTGTAATTCACTCAATTTTAATCTTCTTCTATAGATTAGTTTTCTTCTTTATTAGTTCCACCTAATTCCATAGAGTTAAGTTGTTTTTATATGATTTCATTAATCATTTGATCAAGTTTTAGTTACAATAAAAAAGACAGATAGTTTGAGATCATTTTTTTCTATAAGTATTTAACTTTTAGTTACAACAAATTACACTTTTTTCATAATTAACTTGTAATTAACTTATGGAGTTGACTTTCATTGAACTCTCTCTGTCTAACTTCTATAAAAAGTTGAGAAGCATAAACTAATGAGAAAATTTAAATTTATTTTTATTTTTTTATTTTTTTCTCCACTAAATATTTAAAAAAAGAATATTCAAATAAAATTTGAAACATAAATTTTTCAGTGCGAGTTGTTATTAAAACTGTAGGTTTCAAAATCCGAAACAAAAGAGAGAAAGGGAATTAGAAAATAAATAAATAAAAAGAGAAGAAAAAATGAACCTCTGGTGATGAGAATAGGGAATGGTCCTCTGAAGGTGTATCTCTTGTGTTTGTGTGAAATATGATTAGTCGTCGCGTCGGCTAATACCAGTCGATTCCCTTATAGCGATTGATTCAAGGAAGAGATTATGTTCCTTGATTGGGTCCCTGGTCCACTCAAGAGAGCTTTCCAGTACTAAGGATCATAGAGGTTCCTATGCTAGGCTTAAATCTTAAGAATATAGTGCTTGGAAAGAAATAAATAAACAACGGCTAAAAGCTAGTAAAGGAAAGCGAGAAAACAAGACTTTAAAATGAGCAAGAAAAAGATGCATTTAGTTTTTGGAATATCTGGTGCTTGTTACATTGTTAATCGCCCTATTTATAGAGACAGAGTGGTTACAAATCTTCTGAATGGGTATCCCTATTCCTAGAATTTAGGAGATCATAGGACATTCCTTTTCTCCACTCCTCAACTGAATATCCCCTGTGTGCAAGCTAACTGTTGGTCATGCTCCGATATTTATGGGACTCGCCTAAAATATCGAATCGTTATGGCTTTCTTGGCCCCCATGGCTAATATAGCTGTTATCATTCTCTTTAGCCGTTTCCATCGGCTGCCATGTTATCCTCGACTAGTTTTTTGTGCCAACATAATTGCCCCCCTTTTTTGTGTCATTTGAATTTTCAAACATTTAATTCTTTTGCTCCAAATGACAACAAACAAATTTCAGAAACCCCAAGAACAATTAATTCCCAACTGACCAACTTTCAATTTTGAATTTAATTAGCTTCCTCTTATCTTCTTCCTTTATCTTCTCGCTTCTTCAACTATATTTTGTTTCGCTTGTTTCTTTAAAACCCATCAGTTGCCATCTTCGTTCCAAACCTATTCAACTCTCCAAATCACGAACATCAAAGCTATGTCTACTAGTGAGCAAGCTCCTTCTCAAAGCCAATCGGCAGCCTCTATGCTTTCTCCTCCACCAGAGCCATATTCTACGGCTGATACCCTTTCCCCTTTTGACAAAACTGATCAAGAGTTCTTTATGGGTCTGTGTCATCTCACAAAGGGCGAAGATAGCGACCACGTCATCTCTAAGCTTTTCAATCATAAAAAGCACCCCCTTCCTATTACCTGTGACTGGTATAGGTTTCACAACTTCCCATCTAGCTTCCGAACTTGACCAAAACCCCTTCTCGAATACCAATCATGGCTAAAAAGGGTAGCTGCATATCATAAGAACGATTGGAAGGAATGGGGAATCTATGATATGATCATGTTTTCTTTTGCCGACATGCCGTGGCTAAATGTTCTAATTGGGGTTTTAGGGTTTTGGTCCACAACCATAAACGACTTTGTGCTCCCAAAAGCCATGGTTGGCCCAACCTTACTGGGCGTTGCGGCGATTCTAGGTTTGCCCATTTACAGAGAGGAGCTCCCTTCACTCTACAACACTTGTTGCGTTCCATCGGCTACCCTTAGTATCAACTTTTCAAAGGATGACTAAGGGTATTCCAAGTTCATGCATCTCAACGCCAAAAAGTCAGGTGTTGTGACCAAAGGTGAACATAATGCTTTCCTCTTGATGTGATTCTGCAAGTACTTCGTGTGCACAAGCTCCATTGGTGTAGTAAGCAAATACTGCAATTTCGTTTCGGCTATCACTTTTGGCCACAACCTTGCTTTGGGGCCTCTTCTACTATCAACCCTTTACTGGGGTATTTTCCAACTTCTTTTCAATTTAGCCAGCAACAACTTAGATTATACCACTATTGTCAGACCCATGTGGTTTTTGATTTTGTGGGTTCAGCTATACTTTTTGGATGCTCTCTATCTTGGCAGTGGTTTGTTGTTGGCTAAGGAAGGTGACAGATGTTATGGTCAAGCTCTCATGCGTCTGCCTGCTTCCAAGGCCACTGCTTTCGTGATTGCCAATTGGTTGTTTACAGCTGACTTTAGTCTCCTCTTTTCACTTACTCCTCTTCATACTCGGCTTACAGGTCCTTCTTAGACCTTACTGGACACAACTACCTTAGGAGAAGGTAATGTAATGGCTAGAAACAACTGGCCATCAGCACTCACAGCTAGAGGCTTGCTTTATGGAGTTAAGCCCACTTCAAGAAATAACAAGATTGTTGCTGAAGCTTACTATCCTCATTGTTTTGCTAGATAATTTGGATTAGTTCAGTCAATTCCTAAACAGCTAACCTGTCCAATTCGCCTTCTAGTAGACTTTCGTACCTTTTGTCAACCAAATGAAGTGTCCTCCATGCTTGAAGATATTCAGGACAAATTGCATTCCTTTGTCTTTAGGCGCTTCGCTCACAATCCAAGCAACCTGGACTTCTTTAATGAGTGGTGGGCAGTAATTTCGACTACCTTGTTTCCTGATGTGGTAGCCGATTACCTCACTAGACTAATAGATAATATGTCAGGTGATGAATCAGCCCCCACTCCCTCAAGGCATCACTAAAAACTTCAAGCAACTCCTAGCCCAAGCCCTAAAGGTATCCCCTTTTTTTTCTTTGTAATAGCTGCGTTATTGTTTCATCATATTCTATTTATACCTTTTATCCTTAGGTTCATCTCCATCTGAACCAATCGAAAATGATACTCTACAAAATTTGCCTGAGGTTTAGCCTGCTTCTCATTTGGCTAGAATGACAAGGCGACAGACTCAACTTACTACTGCCCTACAAACCTCATCCTTTAAATCGGCATCAAAGTGACATCATAGAGGTTCTAACTCTTTTGGCCAGGTTACCATCCTCTTTCTTATAGTATTGAATTTTCTTCTCTACTATCAGCTAATTCAATCTTATTTTAGGTGGAAAAGAAGAAGCTTGAAAGGGTTCAGGAAAAGCAAAAAGAGATTTTCAAAGAACCTCCTACCACACCTGGTCCTCAGCAGCCGTAGTCATTAAACAAGTCAGCTGAAGCTAGCCATAAAGAGGCATCAGCTACTCCTGGAGATTCAGGCGATGTGTTACCTGTTCTGAAGAAACCCTCTATCCCTGATGAGGTTATGTCTGAGTACTTCCAATTTCCCATAACTAGTTCCTCGGCTCCCTAAGATGGTTCTCCTTTGCTGAAGCACAAGAAGTACATTCAAGACACATTGGTTCAGCCGTTCCCAGACAATCCAATTCATGTCAACACCTTGTGATCTTCCCTCTTGGAATTGGCAGCTGCAACTAATTCCCCTCTTATATCTGATGCTGAAAGAAAGGCCTATGGACATATTGCTCTGCTATTAGGCGATCTTGAGGCAAAATATAAAGTAAACGCCAAGAGAAAAGAGCAGATTGCCAAAGAGCTATCACGGTTGAGTAAATTAGAGGCTAACAGGGCCAATGTAGCAGCCCAATATGTGTTTATTGAACAACAAAGGAATGTTGATTTGAAGCTGCAAGAGGAAACCAACACTCGGCTAGTTGAACTCCATAATCAACTGTCGGCTATTCAGTAGGAGATTTCCACACTCCAACTTGTTCTTGCAGGGGCTATTACTAGGGTTAACAGCTGCATTGACAAAAACGTAGAGCTTTATGAACAAGCTGCCAAATTGGATAAGGACATCGCTCTGCTACAGGAGTAAAAACAACTGCTAGAACAAACTTTGTCGAGGGTAGAGAAAGAATTATCAACTGCCGACATGAATTGGAGTGGTTATCAGCAAATGCTAATCCAGGCCCAATCTCCTGTAGCAGCCATTTGTAACACCCTAAATTCAAGTTTACATATAATCAACGTTTTAAACTTATTTTAATTTAATAAACATGTTACTTTATTTGATCTTTGGAAAATGTAAGGAAAAAATCCTTTAATTATTTTGAAAACATGTTAACTAATTTTAATTTTTCCAAAAAACTGTGAAGTTGATAAAACATAGATTGGAATTTTACTAAATTTTTAAAACTTTTGATTAATTAATTTTGGAAGTTGCGTATCGTTGCCTCAAATATAAGTAAACATTTAAAAGTGAGTAAAACAGAATAAATAAAGTAAATAGCTCTCGCTATAAAATATACATATATACATGAAATAGAGATTTTCATAACCCAAATGTTTTCCGGAACAATAGTAATATATACGTCCCTAAAGTATATACCAAATACATAGGGTAATAGAGTATGAAAGCTGAATGTACATACCAAAAATCTGAAACCTAGGTCTACTCATACTCAAATACATAAAAAAGGGGAAAACCTAGTCTCAGAGCAGTCATCTCTAAACCCAACCCTGTATGTTAGACTAATCCCAAGAAATAGGATAGCGATGGCCTTTTGATAAGATTCCCGAGAAGAAATCTAGTGGTCATCGTCCATGGGATCCTTCACAGAATCTTCCTCAAAGTTCTCCAAATCCTTCGTATAAACCTTGAGTCACTGCTCCCTAAGTTCACGATTAGCGGCGGATTCCCTTGACAGGCTTTCACCCAATTACGCCTCCAATTCTTGACATAACGAGGTTCGACGAAAGGTGGGAAGCATCGGACCAAATGTGAACTCCTCGGATGGTGTGGCATTGGAAACAGTAGTGGGTATAGATGGACTCTCTGAAGATACTCCGAAAGAGAAAGACGATGACGATAGCATCTTTGCGGTCTCCACAGGTACTGCCACCAACTCCTAAAAGAAAAAATAAACAGAGGGTAAACTTTCTGCTTCGTCAAGCAGTACACACAAAAGACTTTAAAAGTCACAGTACAATCCTACTAACCACCATGATGGGGTTTTCTAACGATCACACTCGGATCCTACTCATTCCTAGAACTAATCTTTGTAAGCTGTAACTCACTGGCCAGCTGCCACTGGAACTGCCAGAACTCAGTGGTCTTACGTACTTTTGAGTGGAATGACTGTTGGGAGTACACCCTCACCGTGCTACAAGGCGGCCTCTCACCAACCGAAGAATGTGTCGTGGTTATGTCAGGGTTGCCAAGTCGGCTATGTGAACGAAATGTCACAACTCGGCGCCTACCTTCCAAGGTCAACAATGCCTCACGACCATCTCCCAGGTACCAATCTGTGGTCATTAATACTTCGAGGATTGACTCCTCAAACATTCTCTCACAGAGCTTTATCCATACTCGTCGCTGTGGGTTTCTGCTACCCATGGTATAAGACGGGATGAATTGACGCCAAGCTTGAGACCCTCTCGGCTCCAAACAAAGTACATATATATATATATATATATATATATATATATATATATATATATATATATATATATATATATATATATATATAAGACCATCGTCTCGATCACCTCGTGGGTGAACACGTCATTCGATCACCATTTTCATCTCTAACCTTTCACAACTAGAAATGTCCCACGCAACTGTCTTCGTAATTCCATTGCTCCACCGTACACATGCGTCTCCGTTGCATGACTCTCGAAAAACACACTTTCGCAATGTGCATCACAAATCTTATTAAGTTTTATTCTTATCTTACCCTCTCAATTTCTAAAAAAAAATTAATTAGTAACTTACCAATAATTCCTCCACACAAAGGTCATAAAATTATTTCTATGTCCAACGCATAAAAATAAAGAGTTAATTAAATTAATTCCTATTAAAATAAAATAATGAAATAAAATCTTGAAGCTAATTAATAATACTCTCTGTTAAATTTTTACTTATCATTATCGATAAATGGCAATCTTGCCATAATCACTATAACCAAATTCCAGTATCACAGGTACTCGCGCCCGAGTCTTGCGAACACATCACAGAGACAACACATACACTCAAGAAATAATTCCACACAATCATTCAAAGTCACCATTGCCTAAGAACTTTGTTCTTTGGGACTTAAAATCACAATTTGGGTACTTGGATACATGGTATCTATTACCCCTTTCATTCACAAAAATAACTATATACATTACACATAAGTACACACTATATCACGGTCACGGTCAATATAATTAAAACAAAAAGTTGACTAAAAAGGGGAAATTTTCACTTTCGCAGTATTGAATGTGAGATCAAATTGATTGCATTAAATGGCCTCAAAACTAGGAAATTTTTATATGAAATGAAATCTCTTGAAACTTATTTTTCAGATTGGTATCCCACTTAATTAGTAAAAATCTACAAAAATTATTAAAAATTCCACAAGTTGACAGGTTAGTTAAATCCTTTCCAGAAACATGTTTTGAAGAAATTTTATTTTCTAGTTCTTCCCAAAAGAATTTTGAATTGGAATTTTTACAGCATAGAGATAACATATGGATATTTCTAAAATGGTAGCTCACACCTTCCAATTCTTCCCCAATTTCTCCCAATTTTTTTTTCCTTACAACCTAAAATTCTAGCTCCAGATAGAGTTTCAACACCATTGCTCTGTCTCCGAAAAATTGATTTAGAAATTGGGCATGGTGATTTTTGTAAATTACATGGTTAAAAATATTGTTTGGTTTAGATTTTAATGGCACAAAAAAGAAAACAAAACACTAAGTGTACAATTAGGAATTTAAGAAAAACCGAGACATGTTCCAGGGGAACCCGAAAACAGAACAACCATTTTTCAAGCCATGGATGAACTTTAAGACGAGGTTTTCTCTCCATGGTGTCATAACAAAAGTTGTTTATTTTCATGTCTATTTTCATTCAAAACAAATTTTGTGAAAAATCAACGGTTGGATCTTCCAAAATTCACAAAACAGTGGAGGCTGTACAGGGCAACCCGAAGCTACAGCCACTGCCCCTTGAATTTTGGAGTCTCCTTCTACATGCAACACACAAAAACGAGTTTGAAGAAAATGGGTATGGCTTCCCTTGTTCCAGGGGCCATCCCTTCTAGTTTAAAGAGATCAAAAACACTATCAAGGCCATGCATGCACTCACACAAACAACCACTGTCCAAGGCTCATTCTTTCCCCTCAAAATTTTCACATGCAACATTCAAACAAATCACACAAACAGCCAAGAGAGGGGCATGCATGATATATGTGGTTGAGTCCCCTAACTCTCAACCACACTTAGACTGAAATAGAATCCACAAGGAAGCTTCCCTCACCTTGGTTGGTGCTTGGCGGTGGAGGGGAAAGAGGAAGAGGAGAGAGAGTGAGCTTGCTGTTGAGAGGATGGGAGGGAAGATGATCCAGCTGCATGCAAGCCTCCAATGGCTTCCCTTGGAGCTTGGGGTGCCACGGCCAAGGAGGAAGAAGAGTGGTGTTGAGGGAATTCTATGATTCCAGCCAACTTAGTGCTTAAGTTCTCAGTCAAGTGAGTGAGGAGGAAGAAGAAAAAAAAAGGAGAAGAGAGGAGAGGGTTTGGGTGTTGGGCCGTGAGAGAAGAAAAAGAGTGAGAATGTTTTATCTAATTTCTGTCCAGCATGTGTGTTAAGTTGTTTAAGTAAGTGAGTGAGTGTGTGTGAGGGAGTGAGTGTCCGTGAGAGAGGAGAGAGGTGCGAGAGTGAGTGGGTTTTATTTTTCAAACTTGGTCACCAAGTTTGATTTAACGTGAGAGAAGAAAAATAAATGAAAGTGTGTGGTTAGAGGGTGAGGCTGTGGGATTTTTGTGAGCGGGGAAGGGTTTGCATGAATTTTGGTTGGTTAAGGGGATGTGAGGTGATAGTTTAGGTGCTAAGTTATAAATTGCACAGTGTAATTTTACACTGTGAAATTGAAATGAGACGTGATTTTAAATTTTGAAAACCAAACTTTGAAACATCTATTTAATTTTATAAATTTTTATGAAATGAAAACTTTTTAATAACTCTTATAAAATTCTCTCTGTAGAGGAATTGCTCACAGATGAATTTTATAAGCAATAACTTGACGTGCAAGTTTCAGAATTTAATTTAATTAAAATAATTAAAACTAATTTGAAATCAATTAATTAATTTAATTAGTACTTAGTGATAGATATTTTAAATATTTACTACTAGTAATTAATCATAGCTCAATTAATTACTAGCAGACATCTCATCTCAATAAATCAACCACAGACAACCTTATAATTTAAATTTAAATACGCACTACACTGCAACCTAATAATTAAGTAAGATAATAAAGACAATTTAACCACAGGAAATCTCACAGACAATTCAGTTGCAAGGAATTTTAATCACAGACAAGTGGTACATAAAGGTAACTACAGAGAATTAATTCTAGAAAATTAATTATGAAGAGTTACCCATAGAGAAACTTTTATCACAAGCAATTAATTTCATTGAATTAGTCACATAGATTTTAATTACCGAGAATATTATATCCTTTGACTTTACCAATCTTTTCCTATTTGACCATTATATAGAAATACTTTTATTATTTTATTTTCCATCATTTTTCTTATTTACTCGGTTAATTACTAACTATATTTTAATTACTCAAAATCTATCTTTTTTCTTATTTAAAACAAATAGTTAGATTCCCATTAATTCTAATTAAATCTCTCACGTTCCTACTTACTGGGTTGTAATTTTTGGGGTGTTACACCATTCCTATTTCCTCTATTGCCGCCCAGTCTGGGACCCCCGAAGCTAGCTCTTCTGCCATGCAACCTTGATACTCCTGGTATCTTGGGAATACCCCTTTTTGATCTTGCTCTTTTTCTTGAATAATTACTTTTTGGACCTATGCGTCCTGGTTAGTCATGACGGCTGGCTTGTAGCCATCGAGACAATTTACCTTTTGATCTTTTATTTCAATTCATGCATGCTAGGATAGTATTTCTTCATATATCTTGCATTTATACTCCTATCATGCTCATTTCCATGCACATCCATTAGCCAATAAGCTCCATTGGATAATATCTGGCTAATAATAAACGGGCCCTCCTATGTAAGCGACCATTTCCCTAACTTGGGATCCTTTAAACCAACAGGTAATATGGTTTTCCATACTAGGTCGCCTTCATCAAAAGCCTTTTCATGAACACTTCGATTATAATAACATGCAACTTTTTCCTTATTGCGCCTAATATTTTCATAAGCCATTAAGCGATCTTCATCAGCCGTTTCTAGCTCCATGATCATTGATCTCTGGTAATCGTCGGCTAACAACAGATTATGCTTAGCTAGCCTTAATGATTTTACATTTATCTCCAAGGGCAGCACGACATCCTGTCTATAAGTTAAGCGAAATGGAGTGGTAGCCATTGCATTATTCTTGGTGTTCCTGCAAGCCCATTACCCTTTAGGTAACGCCTCATGCCACTTTTTTGGCATATCATCAATAGTCTTTTTGATCAGATCTATAATTATCTTGTTAGTGGCCTCAGCTTGTCCATTAGCTTGAGCATAATAAGGTGTGGAATGTACTAACTTTATACCAAATTGTTGAGCGAATACCACCACGTTGTCACTTGTGAACATAGTACCCTGATCAGCCGTTATGGTTTCTGGAATTCCAATTCTACATATAACTTGGTTCTGGATGAACTTTATCACGTCATTTTGGGTTGCAGAAACCATCGGTTGTGCCTCCACCCATTTGGTGAAGTAATCAGTAGCAACAATGATAAAGTTATGTCGCTTAGAAGAACTGGGATAATTTTTGCCAGTTAGGTCCATAGCTCAACCCCTGAATGGCCATGGTTTAATGATGCCATGGAGTTCTTCTGCTGGGACCTTTTGTAATGGCCCAAACTTTTGGCACTCCTTGCATCCTTTAGCATATTTGACACAGTCAGCCGTTATAGTCGGCCAAAAATAACCATGCCTATGGATTAGCCACTTCATCTTAGGTCCTGACCTGTGGGAGCCACATAAGCCTTCATGTACTTCTCCCATTACTCTAAGGGCTTCCTCCATACTAACACATTTTAGGAGTAACCCATCGGCTATCCTATTGTATAAATCTCCATCTAATAAGGTGTATTTGAGAGCCTTTTTATTTAATACAAAGTTTTCCTTAGCCGATGGCTTCTCTAAGTAATTAATTAACTCATGTTGCCAATCTTGGCTAGTCACTATGCGTCTTGGTTGGCTACTTGTGGCCATGCATAATCATGTGACTCTATTTCTATTTCTTTGTATCTAGATGCATGCTGAGCTAACTCGTTGGCTTCTTGATTATCATCCCTCGGTATGTATAATATCTCTGCATATGCGAATTCCCTTAATAGTTGGACAGTCGATTTCAGGTTAATAAGATTGGAATGGCAACACTTATATCGCCCTATCAGCTATTTGATAATTAATTATGAATCACCCACAACCTTAATTGATCTAGCACCTTCAGCCAATAGAATTTTCAACCCCAAGACTAATGCCTCGTACTCAGCTTGATTATTAGAGCAATCGGCTGGCAGTTCACAGGTGAACATTCTGGCTTGTCCTGTTGTACTAGTAATGACTATTCCTACCCCTGCAGCAGATTTAGTCTTAGAGCCATCAAACGCCATGATCCATGGCTTTAGCCCCCATATAGGTTATTTGTCGATCAAAAGGATCCTAGGGATCCAAACATGGATGTTGTGCCAAGAAATCGGCTAAAGCCTGTCCTTTAACGGCTTTTAAGGGCAAATAATTAAGTGAGTACACACTTAGCCGTAAGGCCCATTTCATTAGTCGTCCTTGAAGAGTCGGCCAATTTAATAAATATTTGACAACATCTATTTTGCATACGACAAACACTTCTCTTGGCAATAGATAATATTTCAGTTTTGTACAGGCAAAATACAGAGATAAGCATAGCTTTTCAATAGTTGTATACCTACATTTAGCATCTAATAACAATCTACTTAGATAATATACAACCCTCTCTGTATTATCTTCAACCTCCTATGCTAGTAAGCGGCCAATAGATTCTTCAGTAGCCGAAATATACAACTTCAGTTGCCTATTACATGAAGGTGGAACTAAAACTGGGGGAGATGTTAGTGCGCTTTCAATCTGGTCGAATGCTTCTTGTTATTCTTTTCCCACACAACTTCCCCTTAATTCTTCAACCGCAACAATGGTGAAAATGCTTGCAACTTGCCAGCCGAATTAGCAATGAATCACCTGAGGAAATTTGTTTTGCCAATAAGGCTTTGCAATTCCAATTTATTCCTAGGAGGAGTAGCATCCATAATTGCTTTAGCCTTATTTCTGTCAACTTCAATCCCTTTTTGGTGCACTAGGAATCCAAAACGACCATCCAAAATACCAAAGGCACATTTCTTTGGGTTCATCTTCAAGCCATACTACCTCATTCTGATGAATGTCTTTTCCAAACCAGCCAGATGTTCATCAAAATCAACTGACTTGATCACAACATCATCGATGTACACTTCCATGCAGCTACCAATCAAATAATGAATTATTAGGTTCATGGCCCTTTGATAAGTAGCCCCAGCATTTTTGAGCCTGAAGGGCATCACAACCCACTCAAAAATACCAATGGCACTTGGGCACCTAAAAGCCATTTTATGAACATCTTCTTTTGCTATAAAAATTTGATTGTATCTTGAATAATCGTCCATAAAGGTCAGTATTCAATTTCTAGCCGCAACATCGATCAACATGTCTACGATATGCATGGCATACTCATCCTTAGGGGTAGCCAAATTCAGGTTTCTGAAATCGACACATACATGTACCTTTCCATTCTTCTTTGTTACTAGAACAATATTAGACAACCAATCTGCATACGTACTTAGTCGTTCTAATGAACCCAGATGCTAACAAGCGTTCTATCTCTTTCTTAACTCTAGGTAGAACCTTCGGATTAAAAAGCCTAGCAGGTTGTTTGAATGGCTTGAATCCTTCTTTTAAAGGCAGCCGGTGTTCAACCAAGTCTTTGGATTAGCCAGGCATTTCTGAGTAATCCCAAGCAAAATAGTCCCGAAATAGTCTAATGAGTCCAATTAACCTGGTCTGTTGTTCCTGGAGTAGCAAACTGCTTACTTTGGTCAACCGTGGTTCATTGACTATCCCTAAGTTTATGTTTATTAATAGGTCTTGTGCTTCCAATGGTGGTAAATTTTTCCTAATAGGTTCTATCTCATCCGCTGACATCGGATGCCCCCCATGCTTGTCCTCAATAATTTCACCCACCATTTGTTCTGCGAAATGATCATTTACCCGTCTCATCAAATCTTCAACTACTTCCATCGAATCCTTTCTTGTTTTCATCTCCTAACAGTCATATATCAGCAATTCTTTTTAGTTTGAAACCTTGAGGGGTAAACTCACAAGCTTCAGCATCAATGAACTCCTCAAGTTGAGCCATCTCCATGATCGGCTGTATGAAAGGAGAGTAGAAAATTGCCTCAATGGCTAACACCTCTGCTGAGAACGGATGATGATCAGCCGACATTGTTTCCACCTTGTCATCAATAACATCTGATGAAGGGTGGAAGACACATAGAAATTGGAGTGCAACCAGTCCTTGCCTAATAGGACTGAATATGAGGGCTTTGCGTCGACTACAAAAAATGTTGCAGTACTTGTTTTAGGCCCCATTGTGATTTTTGATCACTAGCACTCCCATGGTTGCCGTTGGATCCCATGTAAAGGCTGTCATCTGCATATTCGTTTGATTAAATCAGCCCTTGTTCGCCCCAACTTCCTAATCGTGGAAAATGGCATTACATTCAGAAAGACTCCATTGTCCACAAAGACACGACTGATTGGCTTTCCATTAATGATCACCTTGATGTATAGCAGTTTGAGGTGTTTAGCCTCGTCGGCCGAAGGTTTGTACAACTTAGCAACTCCCTTATCAGCATCCACATCATCGGCTAAACTGGCCTACTCGCCTTCTTCAGCCAATACATCTCCCTCCAAATCTATTGGTTGGAACTGTTGACCTGCAAACTCGATTGGCAAGACTCCAATAGCAGCCGTAGGGATGGGAGCATCATCTGATAATAGACCATCTAGTTTGAAGTCTTCAAGCTCCAAAGGGGGACTGTCAACACTACTCCCTTCCACTTTATCAGCAGCTCCCTTAGCTTCAGCTGATGGTACCTCTCTTTTTGCAAAGAAAAGATCTCTTGCCATCAAATGATCTAAATCTAGATCATTTATATCTTTTAGGGGACTAACACCATCGCTATTCTCTACCCCATCGGCTATTCCTTGGGGTGTATTTAGCCACGGGGGTGAGCCGACATTGCTCCTATCAATAGTACGACTATCTGCTAGCATCCGACATATGCCCTGCAACTTCTGCATGGCCTTCTTGCTTTACAGGCGTCGGTGTTTGCTTCTTGTTAATAGTTCAGCCTCAATCAACTGTCTCCCAATACTCCTATTCAAATACCACTACTCCCTTTCCACCGTAGCTCTAGGCATTTGCATCCTGGTGCCCTTTAGGTAATCTTGATCCATCATTGTGACTTTCAGGGTAGAGATCCCTTCTCCTAAATTTATTTCTGCCACTTGCCTTTTCTTTGGTGGTAAATGTTTATCTGATGAACTTCCTCCTCTAGGCATCACGTGCCTAGGCATTTCTTGCATTCTATGCTTTTCATACTTTGGTGGGAATCCCAGGCGTTGAAAAATAGATTTCCTCCCAAGCTGTGGGTTGGCATTTTGAGTACCTAAACCTTCTCCTTTCTTTACCCAACGCTGGCGATATTGCCCCTAGCATGAGATGACTTCATGGCAGAGGTAGACACCATGTTTACATCAGCTGATGGAAAAGGGTTGGTATCGATCTGCATTTCATTTCCTTTATTAGCTAACTTCAACCATCCTTCCTTCAAAGCCCTCTGCACAGTATTCCAGAACACTGGGCAATTAGTCATTGTATGGCTATAAGCGTTGTGCCACTTGCAGTACCTCTTGTTCTTTAATTCTTCAGGGGAAGGGATTTTCTACCCTTCAAGTAGCTGAATTTGTTGATCTTTGATCAAATAATCAAAGATTTGGTCTGCCCTGGCAATATCGAATAAATATGGCCCTTTTTTCTTCAGCTTCCTTCCCTTTAAAGGGTCTTAATGCAGGACAAGAATAGGGCTTCCCCTTCACTAGTTCGGCTGCCAGATCATCTTCTAAATCCCCTTCACTATCCTCCATGATCATGGTAATAGTTTGAGGATTCCTATTGCCCTTATAGGGTCTCTTAGTTTCTTTTTCACAAATGAACTCGTCCATTCTAGCCACCTTGATGGCTAATTGTGTAAGGTCTATACAATCCTGAGTTAAAAGCTTTTCCCTAAGCTAGGATGTCATGTTGCCAACGGCTATGCTGGCGTACTTTGACTCAGGGAACTGCTTATTGCACTTACTCATCATTTGCCTAAACCTTTCCATCAAGTCAGCAATAGATTCATTTGCCAATTGTTTTATATTCATCAAATCAGCAACTGAAATGTCAGACTAAGGAGAATAAAATTGATCATGAAAGCATCGTTCCATATCAACCCAGTTATTAACTGAGTTAGGAGGCATGCTAGAGTACCATGTAAAGGTTGTCCCTATTAATGACAAAGGAAACAGTTGCAGCTGTGATAGTCATTCTGACTGGCCTCCCCGCACTAAGCCATCAATCGGCTGACATGCTCCATAGTTGACTTGCCATCCTCCCTTGAAAAGGTAGCAAAATCAGGGATCTTATATCCTTTTGGTAAAGGCGTCATTTTATCTACCTATTCCAGGTATGGCTTCCTGTACACTAGCCTATATATAGGCTTCAACTAGACACCAAAATGCTTCCTTATAGCATCAGCTATCATATTTGGGTCAATGGTGGGTACAATGACAGACCTAGGCTCGGTCCATGCAGGCGTGGGATTGCCTACGACAGCCGATTGACTTTGCCTACTAGCCACCATGGTAGTACCATGCATATTTGTTGGTTCATACGAGGTAGCATAGCTGGATAAGCCACCAAATAGGTTCTGGCTTCCTGTATAATGATGGTCTCCCATGCTTGAGATGTGTCCCCAAAGGAATCTGTTGTTGCAAGTAAGCATGAGTTACAGTATGTGGAACTATCGGGGGTAGTCCTATATTTCAAGAGGCATTCACAAGACGCCTAGCTATCTGCATCGTTCCAAATTGGAGTGGGGGAGGACCACATGCCTCAACGCCTACCGTAGGTCCCGTGACCAAGGGTTGACAAGGCTGGATTCTATAAGTAGAATTAGCTGATGCCTCCAGCTGACCGTTATGGCGAAGCTCCTCCTCACAAGCCTTTTGGATTTCATTAATCACCATCGGTTTCACAATATCGCCTAACTGCTTCGATAATTGCTGCATGATATCATGAACTCCCATCTTCATCTGTTGGTGAAGGGCCAATGGAATAGGTGGTACCATTTCAAGCACAGGGGCCATGGTACTATGGGTTTCTCCTTGACTGTCGACATAGTCTTCCATATAGCCATCTACTGTCGACGTGATAACTACAAGGATAGAGTTAGACGTTGCGGCATGTACTGTGTTAGCTGCCCCTGTGATTGCTTGAGACACAACACGCTGGGTTGTTGCTTTCTTTGTTAGCGGCTCCATTTTCTTACGTCCAGATCTTAATTTCCTGAGCCAAGGATGGTCGAGTGGAAGAGTAGGAAACCTCACAGATGTAGCAGAGGTCCCGCTGGGCATGCCAAAATTAGGTTGGTGTGAAATATGATTAGTCGTTGCGTCAGCTAACACCAATCGATTCCCTTGTAGTGATTGATTCAAGGAAGGGATTCTATTCCTTGATTGGGTCCCTGGTCCACTCAAGAGAACTTTCTAGTACTAAGGATCATAGAGGTTCCTATGCTAGGCTTAAATCTTAAGAATATAACACTTGGAAAGAAATAATTAAACAACGGCAGAAAGCTAGTAAAGGAAAACGAGAAAACAAGACTTTAAAATGAGCAAGAAAATGATGCATTTAGTTTTTGGAATATATGGTGCTTGTTACATTGTGAATCGCCCTATTTATAGAGACATAGTGGTTACAAATCTTCTGAACGGCTATCCCTATTCCTATAATCTAGGAGATCATGGGACATTCCTCTTCTCCACTCCTCAACTAAATATCCCCTTTATGCAAGCTAACCATCGGTCATGCTCCGATATTTATGCGACTCGCCTAAAATACTGAATCGTTATGGCTTTCTTGGCCTCCACAGCTAATATAGTCGTTATTGTTCTCTTTAGCTGTTTCCATCGGCTACCGTGTTATCCTCAGCTAGTTTTTTGTGCCAACATCTTGCAATCGTTGTTCTCTTCGTTCCTTAGCTTTTTTCTTTCTTCCCCATCTCTCTGCGGCTTTGGCAACTGTGTAGTATGCAGCAGCTGCATCCAATTCCCAGTTTCACCACTACAGGTTTTGGAGCATAAAGAGAGAGAATAATGCCAGGTTGGTCTAGATTTTGGGTGAATTAATTCTTAAATAATTGATATTTAAAAGGTTAATTTGTAATCGAAAACAATGTTTTTATACTATTAATTAACTAAAAAACATTTTAAATATGATTTATAAAGTAGTTGTTATAAAAGTTTTAAATACACTAGATTATATTTGCGAGGCAATTAAATTTTATTTTTTGCAATTAAAAAATAATCATATATCGTTTTAGTTGTTTTTTATTGACCATATTTGACTATGAAAAATATTAATTAGTTTTTAATATGCTATAATTTTTGTATTTTTGAAAAATGTTTCTTCCTCACTTATTCATAATTTAAAATTATAACAAAATATTATTTAAATAAGGCTTAAATATGAATTTAGTTAATGTAAGTTCGCGCCTTTTCAATTTTAGTCCTTGTAAGTTTTTTTTTATATTTAGTTCCCATAAATTTGCATTTTTCAAATTTTAGTCTGTATGCTTTTTTGTTCATTTTTACTCCTGTAGGTTTGCACTTTTCCAATTTTAGTCCTAAGTGCAAACATACAAGGACTAAAAAAAATAGAATCTTACATGGACTAAAATAGAAAGCACAAACTTACAAGGACTAAAATAAACAAAAAAAAACTTACAGGGACCAAAATTAAAAAATGCAAACTTAAAGGGCGAATTCTAGCATGGAAAAGCTACCCAAATGGTCCATCGTGGAGAAGTATGAAAATCGGGTATTGTGGTTTAAAATATTATTAACTGATTTTTTATATTTTGTTTCTAAAAGTACAAAATGACAATTAGGCCCCCCTTTAAAATGTATTCATATGGATTTTTTTTAGCTTCATCGACAAGAGCAAATACTGTTCTGACAAATGGGTGCGTGGTGTTCTTGAAGCCTTGAAGGGACCTATGGTCGAAGACAAAGGTTGTTACCGGCATAGTAGAAGTCAAAAAAGAGAGTATGGCCACCGTGGTTGGCGGCGCGCCGACAACTGCCTCGTTGATGGACTCAAGTGCAGCGGCGGTGGATGTGCAGAACAAGAAAATAAAATGAAAAGTTAAAATCACGATCAGAAATCGAAGCGAAAATTGAAGGCGCAATAGGTAGCGTACGAGGTCAGCTTCGATGTCAGGGTTGTTTTTGGGTGTACGTTTTGTGATTTATGATTGTGTAGTTGTGTTCTGTTGTTTATGTTGTTAGTGAAGAAAAGGGAAAGATGAGTGGCTTCACATGACCGTCGCGGTCACTATCAATGATCTTAAATCGAATGACCAGTGAATGGTGACCTAAGAGGAAGAAAAAAATAAAGGAAAAGGAAAGAGAATAAAAGGAGAGGAGGAAGGCTTCGGTGATAGAGCGCGGCGGCACTTGGCGGCACACGTGGTGGCCTCCTCCATGTCTCTTCCAAGGTTGATGCTTTTGTCAATGTAAATTCATGATTATCGGTCATAAATTACAATTTAAAAATAATTATTGCCATTTAATCTAAATTAATCACTTATAACTGGTAATCCGTCATTAATTAATCTGAATAATCTAAATTACTGTCATTCCAAGCCTCAGGGGTTGTGATTGAAATTCATGCCTCATGGTCATGGATCCTGGTTGGAATGACGGTGATGAGAGAAAGAGTGATAGACAGAAATTGGTGAAAACAATTATTGATACACCATGAAGCTTATCCCTATCCCCGTCAATGCTCAACGAAAACGGAACAAAATCCTACATCAACATTGAAATAGTTTTGGTGATAATGTGAAATAGCAAAAGACACAAAGGAGAGGATTTTTCCGAGAACAGTGTCGGGGTACTTGACGATGAGGATCCCTTTGCCGAGGTGGCAGGTGACGTGGTTGATGAGCAAGAGGCCACCACCGCTGGTGGTGCTGAAGGATAATAGGACATCCAAGGTTTGGATGTGGCTTTTGTTTGTCGATGATGATAAAAGCAATATTTTATTGCACATTAACACTTTTTAAATATTTTATAAACAAGGGGTTAGTGGTAATTTTACTTCACATTCAAAAAAAAAAAAATAACAGCATAAA
This sequence comes from Pueraria montana var. lobata, assembly GCA_026413185.1. Classification (NCBI taxonomy): domain Eukaryota; kingdom Viridiplantae; phylum Streptophyta; class Magnoliopsida; order Fabales; family Fabaceae; genus Pueraria; species Pueraria montana. The sequence continues at coordinate 14,864,802 of CM048651.1, read as the reverse complement.
ACTATTTCAATCTACAGTACCCCTTATTTTCCTTCTCCACGGTGAACCACTTGAGTAACAGGTCCACGCTAGAATTTGCCAACTTAAAGAGTTTAAATTCATATTTAAGCCTTTAAATAATAAAAAAATAAGTATTTTTGTTAATATTTTTTATAATAATTTCTTAAAAAGTTTCATTTTGTGAAAAAAAATATTTTTTTTAGTCCAAAAACATGACCATATTTTAGACAGGTTAGTATGATAATTAAATTGGATAGAAGTTAATAAAAAAAAAAGGATAGAAGTCTAAAATAGATAAAAAAAAAAAGAAAAAAAGTAAATTACATAGACTTCCCCCTGAGATTAAGTGTTATTATACTTTATACTCCTCCATTTTAGAACCCTACAAAAAACCCCTTAGTTTTTTTACACTTAGCCCCTTGGACATTTAATCAGTCAGTAACGCTAGTTTTAGAGTGTCATGTGTGTGGCACATGCATTTTAATGAATTATTTGGCTTAAATTCCTTTTTAGTCCTTGCAATTTAACGCTTTTTTTGCATTTCGTCCTTGCAATTTTTTTTGTTTTAGTCCTTGCTAATTATGTTTCTTTTGTTTTTCGTCCTTAAAGCAATTTAGATAGTACTTTGAACAATAAAAAAAGAGCATTGAACAGTGAAAAAAGTGCTATTTAAACCGTTTTAAGGACAAAAAAAAACAAACATAATTTGCAAGGACTAAAATAAAATAAAATTGCAAGGATAAAAAGTAAAAAAGTGCTAAACTGCAAGGACTAAAAAGGTATTTAAACCGAATTATTTTTACCAAAAATGCGCTCATCCTCTTCCTTAAACATTGCAACATGAACACGCTCATCAGATGCAGCATCAACATTTATTTTACTAAACCAGAATGAAAATGAAAAAGAAAATTAAACCAGATTGTGCCATCAGTATCTTATTCTACTAAACCAAAATCAACCTGAAAAAAATATAGAACCAATATCAGTATCTTATTCACCTGTGTTTAGTATCTTACTCAGATAAACATATAGAACCAATATCAGTATCAAGCGACGCTAAACATATATATTCGTTAATAAAAATAATTAAACTTCCCGCAGAACTCTGTCCCACAATTTCTTTAACTTATCAGAGCTTTGTGCAATTAAATGAAATTAACCCGCTTTAGAAAATAAATAAAGGATCTTTAATGCATAATTGTAAAAATGAAGGCTTAAAATCCAAAAGTTTAAATTCTCTACTAAATTCACTTAATATTATCATCTTTTCTTTTCTCTTTACGAAAATCAAATGAAGTCACACGTTTATCAAATTAAAATAAGTTTAAAATATTGAATATATATATATATATATATATATATATATATATGTGTGTGTGTGTGTGTGTGTGTGTGTGTGTGTGTGTGTGTAAACCCGAATTTAGGGTGTTACAGTCACAACCTGCTTCCAACATCAGTGACGCATTCAACTGTGACTAGTCTACGACCTCCACCAGTGTGTGGTGGTGTCGCCACTTTAGGCGCATAAGGGGTCTTCCCCTTGTTGCAATTTTGGCAAGTGTACCAAATCGTTCAAGTAAGAAATGGTAAGTAGAGTATCGTATCCACAGGGACTTGTATGATATTCGGGTAATTAATAGCAAAATTAAATGGACTACGAAAATTGAGAGTTTAGGTAACCAAAATTAAGATACGTGCATAAATTAAATGAGAAAAAGAAGAGAAATTTAATTTGGGTAAATTCACCGAACACATAGCGTGCGAGAAAATAGGATTTAGATCAATGGAAGAATTACGTTGGGGTTTAACTTCATCAAGTCATCCTAACATGCAATCACTAATTTTCTTATTCAAATAAACTTTTGTTATCATCAACCCACAAATTTATTCAAACCTTAATCCCTTAAGTGAGAGAACCTAAGTCCTTTGATTCCACTATTAATCCCTTGAATTAGTGAAACCAAAGTACTTGCATTAGGAATAGAGGTTCTAACGATGCCCAATCCTTTTTACCCTATCCCTAGGCATAAAAAGTATTGGGTGTTCTCTCCAGTTCGCAATTCAATTAAATTTCCCAATTATAATTGAATATATAGAATCATGTAATCGGGTGATCAAGCCAAAAACAAACATTACGCATAGAAGAGGAACAATAACAATGCTTAATTGAATAATAAAAGAGTAATTACATGGAAGTATACTCGATTACATTAAACCCCAACGAAGAATGAAATTAGTTATGCATAGCCATGGGGAAAGAAGCAATAGATGATGAAAGCATGGAGAACTGAGCCAAAATGCATTCTAAGCCATCACGCACGTCTCGGGATTCTCTTCCTATCGTTACACAACTTTCGGAACCCTAGGACAGACTAGAAAATCCCTATTTAAAGCTATGGGCCAAAGAGAGTTCAAGCCCAAACAAAAGATAAAACACAAAATTAAGACTTAATCTTGCAACGCGCGATGCACGGGTGAACGGATTTTTGCACAACCTGTGCAACTCACTGTCTTCAGATTTTTAACACTCTTGCACAAGTGCACAACTTGGTTGTGTAGGCCCATTCCAAGGCTTCCTACAAGCTTCTTTTGCTTCCACAAAACTCCTAAAAAAACATTAGAAAACAACCAAAAGATCAAGCATAAAAGATAAAAACTAGAAATTCCTAACTAAACTAGACTTTTATTAAAACTTAACTAAAATGAAGATAAACAAAGCTCAAAAGCATGGAAAATATCAACTAATTGCCTAGAAAATCACTACAAAATGTAGGAATATGAGGTAATTATCAACACCCCAAACTTAGAGTTTTGCTCATCCTCGAGCAACAAAACAAGAATTAAGCAAGACAAATCCCAAGAAACACTAAAACACAAGGAAATGGCCTGCAATAGATTCCCAACTTATCATCACCAAGCATGATATCAAAACAATATTCAAGGCAATCCAGTCCAAACATGATGTGGAGCTCACACAAGGAATTCAAGTGACAATTCATCAAAAGATCAATATGAGTGGCAAAAATTGCAATGAACTACCAATGTTCCTTGGTCCTCACAAGTGTATCTCTCAAACACACATTGAAATCACACATATTAATTTTGATTTTTTTGTCTCTCAACAATTCACAAATATCAAACATGCAAGCAAGGATCACTAAGGAATTTCTTGGCTTGTAACGTGGCCAGACTACAACAAAATCTTGGTTTTTCTGGGATTCAAGATATCTAAGAATATGAGAGCAAAAAGAGAAATAATCTCTAACTTAATCTCAACAACAATGATGAACAATATGACCCCAAGTTCCTTCACTTCCCAAGACCACTTTATTGTTTTAGTGCTCCCAAGAAGTTAAATGTGGTTTCTAGAGTTTTCGTGAAACTGGGTTGCATGGCACTGATAATCTGATATGTTTTCACTTTATTGGTTCCTTTGTTCAATTTGAGTAGTTATCTAAAAAATTTCTGTTTTTATTTATTGTGAAGGGATTTATTTATTTGTTCATTTGTTTCATACTTATCTCCTTTTTTAATGCAATATTGACATTAATATGCACGGGCTGGGTTATATTTTCTTTTTGTTTGATATGCAACTGTGATTCAAGTGAAATTGATTTTAGTTAAAATTGATTTTGAAGTGATGTGATTTATGTTTGGATGTTTTTATTATAAAAGCAAGTTAGGAGTAAAACTTAGTAAAAGCTACTCAAAAGCTACTCAAAGTTGCTTCAACTCAAAATCAATTATGGACACATAATCAATTCTAAATTCTTATCCAACATGAAACCAAACATGTCAAAATTTATCTAAAATCAATTATAGACTCAGAATAAATTCTGCAATGTAAAAGCTTACTCACAAAACAGACCCAAAACTCCATTGTTGAGTTCCAAAGCTTCCATCTTTCTTCTTTGCAAGCACCACCAAGGTTACCGGCTTGGAGCTCTTGCCTTCCTCTCCTCTCCTTGGTGAATCCGAACTCACTTCCTTGGTAAGGGGGGAGTGAGGCCTTGATTCCTTGTTGTTGCTATCTTGATTTATGATGTATATGTTTCTTTTTCTTTATCTATTCCTTGTATCCCTTTAATTTCTTGTTGTATTTTTCTTTCATTGTAATTTTCCTTGTCCTTGGTTTTGATATTGAGTTGTGATTTTATTCTTTTGCTTCTTGATCATGTTGGGGCAACCTCTCCTTAAGGGGAAACTCTGCCAAATTTTCTTCTTAATTTTGCTCTTTAATCATGTTTATTTATTGTATTATGAAGCTATAATCATCCTTTTGTGTTCATCAACTTAAAAATTTAATTTCCCTCACCCGGTCTCCACTGCACAAGGAAAAGAGGGACCGGTACTTGTTTTCTTCTCTAACTCTTACTTCTTTTATTCTGTAACTCTTTCTTTGAGTCAAGCTTTTATCATTTAATAACCCCCCACAAAGCTTTAGTCTTGTGAAGAAAATAAACAAGGACCAACAACCACTCTTTGTTTTCTTTTTACCATTTTTAGTTATGTCACTTAATAAGAGGATGATTTTCATTTTTTCTTTAACTTATCAGATTTTATAAAAAGAAAGGAAAAAGCTATGTAAATGGAGTTGTGAGGTCCGGCCAAAGTAAGGAAAATAAAAAGAAGGAATCGATTTTGTTTTTGTTTTTATTATTCCAGACCAAGGTCTTTTTACTGAAACAAAAAGTAAGTTTTTGAGTCCTAATTCGTGTGTGTACGGTGGTGATGTCCTGCAGATGGGGGATAAGAAACTTTGTCATTTTTTTTTACTGATTTTACTTCCATTAATTAAAGGAAAGTTTTTTTAAAAAATAAAAGATAGTGTGAGAGGGATTCGGTGAGGGTGAGAGATTGGAAACAAAAACTTTTGAAACTAAATGTGATTCTCAAGACCTCTTAGATTAATGAAGGAAATAAAATAAATTTGAAGTGTGTGTATCAATTCGAGTAGGAAGAGAAAAGAAAGTTCAGAGTCTAAAGTTTCACAAGCTTTGAAGAAATTTACTAGATTACTTTTATAAAACTTATTTTGGGTCAATTAAGTGAAGTTAAACCTTGGTTAATTGGCCAAGAATGAATTCGGTCATGAGAATAAAAAAGAATTTGAATTTGATTTCACCAAATTTGATGTTTTCATAAAACTTGTTCAATAGATAAAAAAACGAAATTTGGGTCCTTAGCAAAAAATTACAATTCATTTTTTTTTAAATCAAGGAATAGAGTGTTTTCATGCTACATAACAAATTTCCAGAGTTCCTTTTAGAACCTTTACCACATTAGGCTTTTAACTGAAAGAAGTTTTGGTAGGGAATATACTTAAAATTTGAGCCAATTTGTCTTTTAAAGGTCACGGCCTCATAGGCTAAAACCATAAGCTTTGATACACAAGTTTCTTATATATATTTCCTTATAAGTGTTTTCAAATGAAAAATTAAAATGAATTTGATCTTTTACAGCCACTTTGGTCTCGGGTTAGGATAATGAAAAAGGGGGAAATTGTTAGTTTACTTTATCACTTAGTAATACTTTTGAAACAAAACCTTAGTCTTATTCTCTCTAAATTATTCACGGGATTATGAATAATGTAAGTTTTAAAAGTTATTTTTATAATAGAATCTTAAGATGATTAACGTAAAGCTTTTACGAATTCTAGATGAAAATATTAGAATGATTTAAATGTATAAATAAAGTACTTCTAATCTTTTAAATAAATATATAAAAATATCAATAGGAATATAAGGCTAGAAGAATCCAAAAAATTAAGAATCGAGTAATTTTATAATGATGTGAAGATTACTTGATCCTTTATATTAGATACTTAAATTGTTTGTGATGTATTGTTCTCTTGATAGAAGGTTGTGAAATGTTAATTGTATAATTTTATAACGGCAATGTTAATTCTCTATTTGAAAAATAGAGATATTTATATCATGTACTTGTTACATTGTTCATCTATCTGAGATACAGAAATGTCATTGATGCTCATTGAGACCAAATGATGATGAGTAAAGTAAATTGTAAGTACTCTAGTGTGAGTACTGTGTTAAGAGAAGAAGATGCAGGGGCATGTTGCCTATAGTGGAAGACACGGCCTGGCAAGCTGAGGAATACGACAGGGACTCACTCACGGAAGTCTTGAGGATACGGTGCTGAGTGATGAAGTACCTAAAAGGCCAAGGCAACACCTTGTGTCGGGAACTTCATCTGACCAAGCTTGGCAATCCTGACTATTGCTTAGCATTCCATTGATTGGTGCAAGAGTACGCCTGAGTTATATAGGACTATAGATGTCCTAAGTTGAGTTAATTTGAGTTCATATATGGAAGATGAAGGTTTTGCCATGGGTTGAGGCGTATGTACTCCCAATCACTTCCAACCGGGGAGTATGGATCCATACTGCATCTAGAGGATTGAGTTGTTAAGATTTTGAGAGGTTATGACTAGAAAAACATTAGGTCCCTCGCTACTATATAATTATTTAACTAACGGTAGTTACTACCGTTAGTAATATATATATATATATATATATATATATATATATATATATATATATATATATATATTATAATCAAGCATCACTCCTCTACTTTTCTTTTCTTTGCAAGTACTTGTTGGATGGATACGCGAAGATGACGACCATGCCTAGCGATCAAGTCTCCACCGATGCAGATGGTTTAGAGGTTGCAGAAGACGATGCGAGGATGCCAACTTCGAAGCCCAGTTTTATTATTATGTTTGGGTTAAAGTAGAATTCATGTACTGCTCTGACTAGGATAATTAATGCATGGGTTGGGACGAACTAGTACATGATTTTTCTCTACTTATTAAACTATGTATTTATTCTTGTATTATGTTATATGTCACTTTTATTAATTCATTGTCTTTAATAAGCTTTGCAAACATTTCTTTTAATTGCGAAAAATTTACCCTCAATTTTATAAAAAATAAAATAAAAATATTATTACAGGTTGTGTCTAATGTAACGGGGTATTACAATACACACACACACACACACACACACATATATATAGTAATAAGTCTTGGACGAAAGTAACATAACATATGTGCTCCCAAGGACATAAGTAACATATACAACCCCAAAATAAATCAAATACAAATGGTGAGAAAATGTAATGATTGAAATACATACAAAAGTCTGAAACCTAGGCCTACCCATATCAAAATACATAAAAAGGGAAAAACCTAGTCTCAAAGCCGTCATCGCTAAACCTAACCCTACATGTCAGACTAAACCCAAAAGAGATGTGTAACAACCCACCGCCGCTACATGATAACCCGATAACTAATAAAGAGGAAGACTTTATTTTAGTTTATTTCAAACTCTTCAATTAATTTATTTATGAAAATACTTGTGAACCTTTTCTCATTTTCAAAAGCCAAAAGTTAAAACCTATAACTTAAAGATCAAACGTTCATATATAAAACTATCAACTGAATAAAACCACGTGGCTCATGGCACATCAACATCTTTTCCAAGATAGAACACCAAACAACTCAACACGCATCTATATATACATATACAACTCCTTAAAGAGATAAATCTTAAACACCTAAGCTGGTCAACACTATATATAAAACTAACAAAGAGAAGACAAGAAGAACCGAATCTTCACGTCCAATCATGCCCATCCATGATGCCTTCAAAGGAAATATAAACACACAACAATTTAAATCTCAATTAAATAATACATATCCATACTTTAACATCTTTAAAATATAGCATTTGAAATTTAAATATAACAACATCATAAATCAACCATCAAGTATCATCATCATAGTTTCTACAACAGGGTATCACCATTATAATATAACATTCACACCAAACATCGATGCTTATACACACATATAGTCATTCCATTATCCAACCACTACATAGGATCCACTTTCACTTATGTAGTTGCCACGGGATTAAACCATCACCCGCATAGTCAACATTACGAGTCTAATCATCAAACATCAAAGACAAACTCTACTCCATTGAGATTTACAATACATGAGCAATCATCTTAACCCTATCCCTTAACATAGATTACACACCAATCCATTGGGGGAGTCCTTTGACTAACCCTGTGAGAAACGAGTGGTTTTATCGAAAATAGATGAGTGTGGGTAGTGGCTTACCACGGCACAAGGTCTGCAGAAAACCTTGGTCTACGTGTAGGATTTGCCTACTCATCTATTCTATAGGCCTATCCAACCACCAAGAAGGTTCCCTAACACTAGGTTGAGAGCCTCATCGAGCACCTTCAACTTACTTGCCTACTCACAAACAACAATACTAAACTTGGATTCAGTTGAGGTTTGAGATACAATATCTCCGTACCCATCATCTCACCTATGGTCTGTCTCAAGGATCCAAGTTTCAACAATCAACATTCCACAACAACAATCCATCCCATATACACTAATAGAGCCAACTAAGCCTTTTGGGACAACATTTTTCATCACTCCGACAAGCCATTCGAAGTTAAAAACATAGGGGTGGGTACTCGGGAAGATATCCAACCAAGTGAGACCCCCAAGTCGCTTTAGTGGATCGGAGTCCTGGCGTGGAACTCACCCTTCGAAAGCAGTCATTTTCTATAAAATCTTCCCAAAAGAACATAACTAACTCCTTTTAAATATATAGAGACAGTTCCAACATCAAAGATTCATTCACAACAACATACTTCATCCCCTTGTCAAAATATAAACATCTCAACAATATAACCATATCATCAATTTCAACACCCTAATGGTTCATCACATCATAAGTTCATTATTCATATATACACCACCACTCATAAGCCCACCAATAGTTCATTAAGCCTAGTAAGACATTCAACACCATGAACTCTTACCATTAAACGCCAAAAGATCCTCATTTGAATGTGAATTACATGATATTAACTTAAATTTCATTTTACTTATTTCATAAAAGCTCATAAAGCAAGGTTAATTTCATTTGAATTCCATTTGGAAAGCTATTTGACAAAGAAAAGAGAAAGTAAAAACTATCATTTTCGCTCAGCCACCAAAAACTCACTCAGCGAAGCAAGCTCGCTTAGCGAATTCCAAAACTTTTCAAACTATTTAAAAATAGAGACTTTTACTCACTCAACGACTATCCCTAGCTCGAAACACAAACATAGGAGACACCCTTAGCTTCAGGGGTAGGTCTCGCTCAGCAAAGATAGGGTCGCTTAGCGAATTCCAACATTTTTCAAATATTTCAGATACAGATACTTTTATTCGCTCAACGAAATGGCGTCACTCAGCGAAGCACACCAGACTTTAGTGCTTCGCTTAGTGAGTCCCATTTCGCATAGCGAATCTACAAAATCTGCAGTTCACGATTTTAGGGTTCTTGCAAACCCAAACATATCTCCATCACTCCCAACCTCTCCAAACACTTACAATTGATTTAAAACTCATTCCAATACCCAACATAAGCCCAAAATAACACAAATCAATAACCAATTGAACATATACAAGATTAAACCAAGAATTCCTAAATCAAAAGCATAAAAGGGAAAGAACCCTAAAAACAATCAAACACCCAATTCAATCAATCAAACTGAAATCAAAAGTGCTTCAGGGTATTCACAACCTGTCCAAATCAAATTAAACAACAAAGCATATGGTAGAGCTTCCCTTACCTATGGATCTCCAAGCCTAGGTCTTGAGAAGAGGAGAGAAAGGGAAGCCTTGAGCTCAACAAAGAGGACTTCCATCAAGAACAACACCATCTCAGCAAACCCATGAAAACACAACCCAAAACATCACAAATAAGGTTTTGTAACACCCATTATGGGTCACCTCATGGAAGGAAAAAGATGAGAGAAAGAGAGCTCACCATCCAACAATGGAGTCACAAGCTCAAGGGAGAGGGAAGAACAATTGGTCTTGAAGGGCAATCAAGTCTCATTCATGAGATTGGGTGGAGAAGAAATGAGAGAATGAGAGAGCTATTAAGGGAAGAGAGGAATAATGAGCTCTTAGGTTTTTGTGAGAAAAGAATGAGAGTGTCTCTCTTGGCACAAGGGTGACTTATATTGAATAGAAGGAAGGAGGGAATGAGCCTCCCTCACTAAAGCCCACGGCCCAAACCTAAGCTCCAACACAACTTAAACCATTTCTCCCAAACACACAAAACATCATCCATCTGGTTCATATTTTATTTTCTCAACAATATAAACTAAATTTAATTATTCATGCAATTTAATTAAAACACTTAATCATATAATTAAGAAAATCACAGTGTTACAAGATGTGATGATGAAGGATCTCTAGCAAGATCCCTGAGAAGAAATCTCGTGGCCATCATCCATAGGATCCTCCTCGGAGTCCTCCAAATCCTCCTTGGAATCCTCTGACTCACTGTCCCCCAAGTCCACGACTAGTGGCACCTCCCCCCTATGGGCACTCATCCAAGCATGTGTCAGATTTCAGACCCAAAAAGGGTTTGGACGAAAAGTAGGAAGCGCCATCCTATGCGTGAGCTCCTCGGATGGTGTGGCATCGGGGACAATAACGAGTACAGATGGACCCTCTAAAGATACGTCAAAAGAAAATGATGGTGATGAGGATGACGAAGATGAAGAAGACGAAATCTCTATGACCTCTATAGGTGCTGCCATCGGATCCTAAATATAAAAACGTAAGGAGCGAGTCTTCCTATTTCGTCAAATGCTTCACACACACACAAAGCGACTTAAAAGTCACCCATAACATACTAACCACAACAATGTGGTTGTCAAACGGGTCTCACTCGTAACCCTAATCATTTTCATTACTAACTCTTTAAATCATTTTCTCACTAGCCAGCTACCATTGGTACTCCCAGAACTCAGTGGTCTTACACAATTTAAACTGGATGACTATTGGGAGTACACCCTCACCACGATACAATGGCGGGGTTCTCACCAACACAGTTATGCCTCGCATTTGTCGGGATTGCCTAGTCGGCACTGTGGAAAACGCGACCATAAACTTGGCGCCAGATCCCCAAGAAATCGTAAGTCGGCGAGCATACCTAAGGTACCAATCTGTGTGGTCATCCAATTTCTGAAGAATAACTCCTCAACAACTCTCCCTATCAAAATTTGTCTTTTACAGGTCTGTGTGGGCTTCTCTGCCAAAGGTACTCGATGGCGATCCTCAAACAACATATGTCCCTAACATATCACTCGGAGATTCAACTCCCCCACTATCACAATGGTCAACATTACGACCCGTCCCTCACAAGCATATTGCTCACTACAGATGAAGCTTCCACACGACCTCTTCACACTTGTCCTTCCTTTATCACTGTGGGGTTCCGCTGCACTTAGTACCGGACGGCGACAAACTAGCGTACGAGCCTTGAGACCTCGTCTCTTGCCTCCCTCACCACACTAGGTGAACACTGCCATTTGACCTCCGTTTCACAAGCTTTAACATTCTCACAGCCCGAACGCTCCACGCTACTCTCTTTACCCCATACTTTCGATATCTCCCCGTACCCTCATGTTTCTATTTATATCAAGATCACAAAAATTTCGTCACAAAATGTGACCACTCAAATACATCACCAAGATGTGGTCACTCAATCACACAATCGTCATGCCGTATCATATTTTCATTAAATTTTATGCATACCTCACCCTCTCAAGTCTTATGAGTATCTCATCCTCTCAATTCTTATGAATATCTATACTTACTAGTTGTTTCTCCGCACAAGGGTCCTAAGTCCATTTTATGTCCAAAGCACAAATAAAGAGTTCAATTATGTAAAAATTATTATTAAGATTAATAGTTCACAACCTAAGTATTTTCACACTTTGTTTAAGGCTTATATATCAATTATTGCCAAAATCGCTATTAATACTAGAAAGAAGTTCTAGTCATCACTGGTCCTCGCCCTAGAGCCCTTGTGATAGCACCATAAAATAACCACTACAATAATAACAATTTCACACTGCAGTTGAAAGTCAACTGCATCACACAAAAATCACATGCACACACAATTCCAGTGCTCGAGGTTCACACTCCTCCCAGTCTCCAATACAGTTAATTTAAAATAAATACATCACATAGATAAATTAACAGTTGCCTGGGGTTCACACTCCCTGGGTCTTTCAATTAAATTTAAAATAGTATTCAACATCACACAGTCCACAGGCAAAAGGCACATTAAACCAATTTAGCAAAAAGAGTGATAAAACTTTTCACATGAACACAATGGCTCTAAATCCTATTTTTCTGAAAAACAGGAAAAAATGTGAGCTCAAACTAAAATTAGTAAACAATATTTAGACACAAAATTTTTTATATAGAATCGAAGCTCTTTAAACCTATTTTCTGGAATGATATCCCAATTGTCGAACAAAAATCTACAAAAAAATCCTAAAAATTGCACAAGGCAGTAAAACAGTTTTGGTCCCAAATTTACACTATTTCAAAGAATTGCACTTTTGTGGACCTTCCCAAAACTAAATTGAGCTGTACTTTTTCCAGATGAAAGCTAACACAATTATATTTCCAAAAAGGTAAAATTGGTCATCTAATTCCTTTCCTAAACTTCCTAGTAAATTTTTCTTTAAAGCCCTTTTTCAGACTTAAAACAGTTTTCACAGCACATCATCTCTGTTTTGCGATTGCTTTTAAAATTAGAAGATGAAATTTACAATTAGCTTAAGATACCATGCATTGTCTGGCTCCAAAAATTTACAATTAGCTTAATATACAGCACATCATGGTTGGAAAGATTATCTTGTCTATTTTAAGGATTGGTAACCACATTTTGAAGAAAATCAACACAAAAATATAGAATTAAGAAAAACCGAGCACTGTCTGGCTCCAAAAATGAAAACAGAGGGGACAGGTTGTTATTTTCTTTTATTTCTGTTGTTAGTTACTGCTGTTGTAGTTATCCAACCTAGCAGCTAATCTCGTATAAATACCTAACTTTACTGTATGATTGACACAATAAGAAATTCATTTTCACTCTTCAAATATTCTGAATCATTAGATAAAAAATTCCACACTTATCAACACATTTAGGTGCTAAACTAAACCTTACCGGACGTCTGGTTATATTTTCCCTCAGACGAGTTAAAGTGACCATGAAAAAGGGATTTTTTGATGTGAATTTGTTGGCTTCTTCAAGAGCTCTGGTTGTTGAGATCTTTGACTTGCACTGGCTTTCAAACCATGAAGAACTTTGACTAGAACTCCCACCTGTTCAGTTAGTTGAAGGATGCACTAAGCAGCATTTTGAAAGATCTATATTTGCATTTTCACTGAATTCAGTTTTAGCTTTTCATAGAGAGTAATAAAAGCTATCTAAGATGTAAGACACAAATTACTCACGTTTGGATATATAGAGGGCTAACATGTACCAATTAACCATAAAAATCTAGAAACAGATTTACATTCAACATCAAGTCTTCACTTTTTCAACCAAGATTTTTGACTCATCTAAGGTGCAGAACTATAGCCAATGACTGGAAAATTAACAGTTAAGATCATGATTAAATGCACATATATGTATAATAAATTATGTAATTGTTTAAATTTGAAGAGCAAATTTTTCAATTAATAGCTATACTCTTCACTTTATACTCAAAAGAGAATCTCTCATGAAGAGTTAAGTCTTTTTTCATACAGACGAGATTTTTTTGGTACAGGAAAAGTTAAGTCTAATTAACTACATCTAGTTGAACTGATTCTAAATCCTCATTGAGTAGATAAAAAGGAATAATAGATTACCTTGTGAAATGGGGCAACTTGGTTCCTCTGCACCTCGAAAGATGGAAACTTTGAAAGCAAGGCCCTGGATCTTCTGGATCAGCTCAAAAGCACAAACATCCCCCACATTCAAATTATTTTCTGATGCAAATTTCTGCCATCCCACAGTAATTCTAGGAGCAGAACAAATTGCAGGCCATGTTCTCCCATCCAAGTCCTCAAGGATGACAACTGCATATGTTTTCTTCAAATATTGTTATGCAAATTGAGGCGGTATTTCCTGGGATATTTTTTACAATGTAAAAATATAAGAACTAAGAATTATATTTCTTCTGCTACATCCTTATGAAAGAAGCTGATTCATGACAATGCATATATTTAATCAAATGCTCACCAGGTATTCTCCATCAATAAAGGATGGCTTCATGACAAGCCTGAAAGAGGGATGTTCAGATCTGAAAGCTGTGGTAGAAGTTAACTGCTCCCCTTTTGGGCATTCAGTGTTAAAAATGCCATTACCCTCATCTTCTGAAAAATTGAACATGGCATGAGTAAATTATGAAAAATTGGTCTCAAAAAGTTAAATTGAACATGCCATTATCCTCATCATATGAGTCTATGACATACATACCATCTAATTCTTGCTTGACAAATTTTGCCTTTTGAGATCTAGTACTTTTAGTTTGGACACACTGTGCAAGTTCACTTTCTTAGAAGGTTGAGGAGATGACACTTTGGATTTGACTGTGATCTTTTGGCATGAAAATTGCTCATCCAAAATTTGAACAGAATCATCACTAATCTCCACATGGGAAGGATAGTCCACTTCAAGGGCACTGTTGTCGAATATGTGTACATCAAAATGAGATGTTCCCTGATATTTAAAGAACAGCAAGTGGCCATGATCTAGAGAATAGTATGAGGCAAACTCCTTCCAACCGTTTTGAAACAAAATTTCACCATCATGCTTGGTCCAATTTACTTTCCATTCAGTGCCATCTGGAGGCTTGAGAAACACCGGGTTTGGCATTCCATCTCCATATTTTGTAGTGAAACCTGCTGCGAGCTTCTGCAAAGATTCTGTTGTCAATTCACAAGCATAACAGAGAAGCATAAACCCCAAATAGCTATCTTATCAAGTAATGATAGTAGCTTACATGTATTCCATGTGCAAGACTTGTTCTGAGGATTATCTTAAAGAAGTGAACTGCAGTGGGCAAGGGATGCTTATTGCGTGGGGAAATCATGTTGAGATGAGATCTGAGGGTCAACAATACCAACTAAGAAACAAAGCTAGGCTAGCTCCTTGAGATGATTTCATGAAACATTTTTCTGTAGCTTCACCAAGAAAAATTAAATGCCACATGTTCAAACTATAACACTTTGCTTGATATAGAGAAAGGAAAGGAAAGAAGAGAAGGAAGACCAGTTTCCTTATTTGGTTCTCTAATTAAAGAGAAAAGAATGATTAATTTGTGGGTCTCACATTAAGATAACCTTCCTTCTAATTTAGGATGAACTAGACTTGGTACCCATGCGATGCACGGGTGAAAATATTTTTATTTTTGTAATATTTTTAAAATTTTATAATTTTTATATTATTGTAAATTTATGCAAAATATCTGCATAATTTTTTTTTATATTTGTAATGTAATTTCAAGCCTAAATTAATTTGTAAATCTCTGAACTATTTGACAATTTTCAATTATATCCCTTAATTATTATTTTTTTCAATTGGGTTCTTGAACTTGTATTAGTTTTTTAATTAGGTCCTTGCTGGTACCTAAATACATACAATTTCACGAACCTATTTAAAAATGAGAAATAGTTTACAGACCTAATTAAAAATTGTCAAAAAAATTCTAGGACCTGCAGATTAATTTAATCTAATTTAATTATGTTGACTTTGATTATCTATAGTATATGCACATATAATTTTTTTATGTTAATATTAATAATACATTGTATGGTAAATTTTTTTAATTTCTATAATAATTATGTTTGTTATCATTTTAAAATTATAATAATTATTTAATTGTTGAACAGGGATTTCTTATTGAATCAAGACTCTCTGTTGGTGAATGTTACATTGAGGCGAGTCATCTTCTAATTAAACGTGTGTGCTTAGTTGATTTTTTAATTTAAAAAAATAATTTAATATAAGAAATTATTATTTATTTTTATTTATTTTTATTTATTTATTGAAATAAATTTTTAAAAAATATGTAATTGTTTGACAATATGGTATTTTTAATTTTTGAGTTATTACAAAAAGTCTACGAGTGATTTTTCTTTTATTTTTTAAAGTATTCTTTTATTCAAAATATAAAAGATTAATTTCTTATAATATGGCTAGTGCTAGTATTAAAGTAAATACTTTTTTCTTTGTAACACCGCTATTATTTGAGCAATTAAAAAAAATATATAAAATATCAAAGTACTTTCATTTTTAACTAAAGTACACTTATGAAAATTTGATTATAGGTAAAAGGTTTTAAGTGAATCACTTTCCAGGGGTATTTTTAGCTTAGTTTATATATGAAAATTTGATTATAAGTAAAAGGTTTTAAGTGAATCACTTTCCAAGGGTATGTTTTAGCTTAGTTTATATATGAAAATTTGATTATAGGCTTTGTTTTGAAAAAGTATTTTTTTAGAAAATTAATGTTGAAAATAAATTGACAATGACATAAACTTTGTCAATGTGATTTTTTATATTTAAACTGCAGAAAATATTAAATATCATATCTGAAATAATTATTTAGAATGATGAATAAAATTTAATAAGTATAATAGATATAATTTTGAACATTATAAAAAGAGCTCACCTTTTTATCGGGTAGTATCGTTTTTAATAAGATGCGGTCTTGATTATTTTGTGTTATAAAAACATTTAAAGTAATCAATCATCACGTTCAGTGTTGAGATCTTGAAGAAAATGGTGTTCCATGTTAATTTGTCATGGTTTGTTTTGTGAAAAAAGAAGGTAGAGTAAAGTTAGTATATTTAAAACACCTTCCAATGCTTAGAGTGAGGAAAAATCCATATTTTTTTGGTAGTTTAATTCATATTATTTAATATATTGTTTAAAGTAACAGACTATTTATATTTGCATTAAATTAGGATACCTATTTTTTTTTGTACCTAAATTTGTATTTAAATTTAATTTTTTTATTGCTGGAATATCATAATGATACCTAATGTAAATTGACTATAATATGATTGGGAGTTAATAACATTGTGGGAAATAAAAAGTATTTTAATAAAAAATTAGTTTTATAGTGATGCATAGGCATGTTAATAACATGTTGTACAAAATGCATAGGCATTTTAAATTTAGTTAAATTCGAAAGGTATAAATTAAAAGTTTATTTAAAATTTATTTAAATATTATGTGGAGTAACATACATTATAAAGCTGAGACAATTGGTGTCTATATAAATATTGGTTGAATGTTTTAGTAAAAAAAAATGCAATCAGACTTATGTCATGTGTAATTAGTAGTAATTGTAATTGTGGATGAGTTAAAAAAATAGTAGTAGGAAAATATGGATGAGTTAAAAAAATTGCACCTCTTTTCCATTGACTTCAGATGAAACAATGTATGATAATTGTGTACAGTTGCAACTTCTAATGAATCAAATATTAACAATTTCACCATTGTTTTACGATCATCTAGTACATCCCCAATGTACAGTTCTATGCGTTCAGAGTTTGAAACTATATATGAATAACCACCTGATTAAAAAAATTCAAGAAACATAAAAAAGGGTTATGAGAATAATCCAGATTAAAATGAAAGAGGATATTATCAACATAATCGTATTAGAAGGTATGATAAATAATCCTCGTTGACCAATGCATATTAAATGTTTGTAACACCTGGAGGTATAATAATCAATGATAATAATTAGTATATAAAGGTTATGTTTATGTCACCTGACAAATGATACTTTCAGTTTTTTTTTTTAATTAATTTTCAGCTTCTAATGATTCTTACTAAGCATGTGGTCAGACAATTCGTTTGGCTTCTTAGTAATAGTTTCTATGAGCATAGGGGTAAGAGGAAAGTTGAGGAATTGGAGGAGGCTGACACATCAGCAAAACATATGATGTGGCGAAAAATATAGTATTGACATGTAAGCGTATTGTTGCGCGTCTCAGAAATTATATATTATAAATAGAAGGAGATAGAGAATAGTCTTTGAAATTAAACGCACAAAAGATTCGTTAATAATGATAAACAACTAAAATTTTAATTATCAAATCAAATTCATAAGGATTTAAAATATCACCAAGTTAATTTGTATTATTTTTCTTATAAATACTTGTCTTTAATCTCTTACTTATTTGAAAAGAAAGAAAATAAAAAAAGAAAAATGTTAACATTTAAATTAAAAATTAGAAGAAAAATTCAAAATATCTTTTTCACTCTTCACCAAACCGAGCATAAGTCCTAAGTGCTATGCTGATTTATTTATTTTGCTGTGTTATATAGTTGATTTTATGTTTTTGATACTGATTCATGTTTCTGCTATAACACCCAAGTAAAATAAATCAGCATACCACAAACAAAATAAAAAAGGAACCCAATCTCACTTAGACGTCCTTCATTAATCATTATTATTAAAATTTATAAACATAAATAACAACTTCTAAAAACACAAAGATGCATGACGTTGATCACAAAGAAGGAAAGCATAAGCACGTTACATTGGACTTACCACACTCGCATAGGGCCATTAGGTACGCACATGTAAAGATGAGTTGCTATCACCAAAATGGTAAATGCCAGAGACCATGGGGAACACACCCTGTCACACTATAAGAGTAAGATTTCCTTTTTTTTTTGTTTTATTATTTCTTTTGCCTTTTCTTTCTGTCATATTTTATTTTATTTTTCTGTGTTTTCGTATCAGCATTTAACACTTGAAATACATATGATGTCAGGTCTAGTGAATGTAATTGAAGACATTCTATTAAAATTGTCACAAAGGTTTTGTCTTAGACACCTGTACAGTAACTTCAGGAATCACTTTCCTGGTTACAGTAAATACATTACAACATCTAACACATCTAACTTAAAATATTATAACAAGTAAAAGTGATAAAAATGCTTTTTTTTTTTTAAAAAAAATATGATGACAAATTAAGTCTTTAAAAAAATATAATTTAATAATCATAGTAATTTGTTAAAAAATTAACTTGGTGGTAATTTCAACCTTTATTAGTGTAATTTGATAATTAAAACTTTAGTTTCATTAACCAGATCATTTTTAGAATTGATTTTAACCATTTAAAAATAGTCAGATTTTATAAAAATAAATTATTATATAAAAATATAAAATATAATAGAAAAAATTAATTGTTTAAAATCAGGCTTCCCCGTTTTCCAATGAGCTAACATTTTTTTTCTTAAAATGTTATAACTCTGACTATGCTTTTAAATGTGGAGAACAAAATTTGAGGGTCTTCTCTTGACTTTTGACTTCGGTGATGCTGCAGAAAAACGCTTTTCATCATCTCATGCAGCTACCTCTGTTTCTTAGTTCAGTCAGAAATCCCACTTTGATCCTCTGATCTCACCTCAACATGCATCCCTTGCCCACTGCAATTCATTTCTTCGAGATTATCCTCAGAACAAAGCTTGCACATGGAAAACTTGTAAGCATCATTACTTTCATACTTCTTCTTTGAGTGAAGTTGTTGTTCATGTAATTAGCAGCATCAAATGAGTCTACTTTACTGTCAATAGCTGATTATTACAAACATTTTAACATGTAAAAAAAAACTAATTTGAAACTACCACTTCTGTATCTCTGCATGCGTGATCCATATTGGATATACACAAATCTCATCATTGTATCTCTGCATGCATGATCCATGCTGGTTAAGTGGTTATACACAAACTTCTCCATTGTATCTCTGCATGCATGATCCATCCTATATATACACATACTTCTCCATTTCATATATACTATTTTGCTCATCAATTCCACTACTAAATATGATATTTTCAATACACCCTCTCACGCCAAGGATTGAACATTAGTTTTCAAGGCTGGATATCTGCAGGCTCCGATAACGTGTGGCTTGATAGACCCAACAATAATCACTATGTTAGGCTATGATCAGGAACAGATCCAGAAACTCATTAAAGGAGGCAGGAATTTTTTTAATAATAAATATTAAATAGTAATAGTTAAATACTACCTCAGTTCTTATTTATAAGACTCAATTACCTAATTCACTAGGATTAAGGAAAGTGGTCAATTTAGTTGATAGCAATAAATTTGTCCTAGATTTATATGTTTTTCCAAAAAATACTATTGTCATTAATGTCCCTCTCTCTCTTCTAAAGGCCTATCAATACAGTCTCTCTTATTTGATTAGGGATATTTTAGTCTAAAAATAATTAATGCATGAGATATTGTGGATTGGTTTTAAAAAAAGGAACAAACACTACTTCTAACTTGAGTCTTATAAATAGGAACGGAGGTAGTATATAATACCCTTTATTTAAAGGTTGGATGTTGTTTTTTAAATTAGAAAATTCATCAACAATAGAATGTATCAAACTTCAACCATTCTTCAATATAAATAACCAAACAAAAATCTATCTTTCATTTTGTTTTTAAACCTATTTTTCATCATTTTAAAGTTAAAAATGATCTCTCATTTAACAATTGAAACAGAAAGAGCGAATTCCAAACAAATTCAAGGATCAATTAAAGAATAAGTTCTTAAATATGGCAATTGATTTATTTCTGTTATGTGAAGCATGCTAGACTCAAAAACAAATCTTTGTAACATGCATGAATACTTTTATTTTCATGAGGCAGTATAGTTCTCATGGTGGAGGGAAGGGGGGCAGGGGGAAGGCCCCTGCTTGCCCCCGGGTATCAGTCACTGGTTATGATACCATCTTAAAATTTGGGTATGAGTTTAACTCAACCTTAAAAGGTAGTTTATGGGGTGAGAGTTAACCCCACTTATATTCATTATTTTGGTCGTATCACTAGCTCACGTGGGATTTCCACATTATCTATTTGGAGTTTATGCTTCTCTGTTATGCTTGTGAATTTCATTATCCATGCTTACTACAAAATCTTTGCAGAAACTCCCAAGAAATTTCCCTAGAAAATATGGAGATGGAATGTCAAACCCGTTGTTTCTCAAGCCTCCAGATGGCACTGAATGGAAAATATATTGGACCAAGCATGATGGTGAGATTTGGTTTCAAAAGGGTTGGAAGGAGTTTGCCACATTCTATTCTCTAGATCATGGCCACTTGCTGTTCTTTGAATATGAGGGAACTTCTCTTTTTGTTGTGCACATATTTGACAATAGTGCCCTAGAAATAGACTATCTTTCCCATCGTACTCATGAGGGAAAGGACAACCTTGTGCATAACAGTGATGATTCTGTTGAAATCTTGGATGAGCAATGTCATGTTGGAAAGGAAAACCTTGTGCAGATTAGTGATGATTCTGTTGAAATTTTGGATGAACAATGTCATGATGGAAAGGACAACATTGAGCAGATTAGTGATGATTCTGTTGAAATTTTGGATGAGCAATTTTCATGCAAAAAAACTAGAAAGAAATCCACAGTATCATCTCCTCAACCTTGTAAGAAAATGAAAAATAGCATAACTACAAATGTTGAAAGAAGCCCCAATGGGGTAAACTTGCATCAGCATGACCAAACTAGAAGTAGTAGCTCTCAAGAGGCAAAATTTATTAAGCAAAAATTAGACGGTATGTATGTCATGATCAGATCATTCTGTGGATTCAATTAACTTTTGGAGACCAATTTTTCATATCCTGTCATGTTCAATTTTTCAGAAGATGAGGGTAAAGGCTTTTTTCACATTGAATACCCAAAAGTGGAGCAGTTAACTTCTACCGCTTTAAGCAAAGCCACAACTTTCAGATCTGAACATCCCTCTTTCATGCTTGTCATGAAGCCATCCTTTATTGATAGAGATTACCTGGTGAGAATTTGATTAAATATATGCTTATCATGAGTCAGCTTTTTTAATATAGATGTTACAGCAGAAATATAACTGTTAGTGCTAATATTTTTACATTGTTAAAAAAATTCCCAGGAAATACCACCACAATTTTCAGAACAATATTTGAAGAGAACATGCAGTTGTCCTCCTGGAGGTCTTGGATGGGAGAAGTTGGCCTGTTATTTGTTCTGCTCCTAGAATTACTGTGGGATGGCAGAAATTTGCATCAGAAAATAATTTGAATGTGGGGGATGTCTGTGTTTTTGAGCTGATCCATAAGATCCAGGGCCTTGCTTTCAAAGTTTTCATCTTTCGAGGTGCAGAGGAACCGAGTAGCCCAATTTCAGAAGGTAATCCATTATTCCATTGTATCTACACAATTAGGATTTAGAATCAGTTCAAGGAGATGTAGTTAATTAGACTTAACTCTTCATGAGGGATTCACTTTTGAGAATAAAGGAAGAGTGTAGTTATTAATTGAAAAATCAACACTTAAAATCTAAACAATTACATATTTTAGTATACATATGTATGTATTTAATCACAATCTTAACTGCTAATTTTTCAAACGGGAAAATCCTTGATGTTGAATGTAAATCTATTTCTAGATTTCTAGATGTTAGACCTCTATATATCGAACATGTGTAATTTGTATCTTCTTAGGTAGCTTTTATTACTCTAAGAAAGCAAAAACTGAATCTGGTGAAAATGAAAAAATAGATCTTTCAAAATGCTGCATTGTGTATCCTTCAACAAACTGGACAGGTGGGAGTTCAAGTCAAAGATCTTCACAGTTGGAAAGCCACTTCAAGTCAAAGATCTTAACAACCACAGCTCTTAAAGAAGCTAGCAAATTCGCATCAGAAAATCCCTTTTTCATGATCACTTGAACCAGTGAGAACGAAAATATAACCAGACGCCAGGTAAGGTCTAGTTAAGCACCTAAATATCTTAGATGGTGTGGAATTTTTTATGTCATGCTGGCCAGCAAATGTTATTATTCATACATGAATTGTTTGATTTTGATCTAATGGTGGTATATGATTTGATGCAGTGTGTGCCGAGAAACTTTGTCAGAAAATATTTTGTAAACATGGACCAGAATGTAATGATGATACAGTTTAAAAAGAAATTGTGGCCTGCAAAGTTTCTATGTAATGGATACAATACTTCAGGCAGGCTCTCTGCTGGTTGGCCATTATTTTCAAGAGAAAACAAACTGCAACCGGGAGATGTTTGTATCTTTGAGCTCGTGAATAGGGAAGAGGCAAAATTTAATGTTCATGTTTTCAGAGGTCACAGTAAGGTGCACTAGGGACTATTGGTTTCTATAAAGCTATTTTTGTAGATTTACCTAACAACTCCTCTTCAATTAATGGAATTGTTTTGATGTAGTTAATACTTCAATATCTCAACCAAGAGTCCAAGAGATGTATGTCAAAAGGATTTAGTTTTATCAAGTATTTGCGTATAGCATGTATTTCTATATACTGGTCCTATCAAGTAATTTGATATCAGAGATATCACTGATAATTATTTAAGTCATTTTTTAAATGAATAAATAATTATCGAATTTTTATTATGCTGAACCCTTCATATTTGATATTCTTTTGTTTGTATTTTTCATATTGTACTTGTGGATTTGAAAAAACTGATTATCACTAATGTGAGCTACTAGAAAAACTAGGAACTACTCCACTTTTGAAATTTAGTTATTTTCCATTGATGACATCATAAATTCATTTATTTTAAGGATTATAGAAAACAAATGTAGATGTAGTGATTTTTCCGTATTTATTGTTGTATTATGAAATCTTAATCACGTTCATAACCATTACTTATTAGAGTTTAATAGTGATACACTGATAATGTAAAGTAGTTTTACACTGTCATCCAATAACAGATTATCATTGGTATGACTTTTAAGATAATTTTATAAAAGTCAATAAACTTACCATACATTGTGGGTTTTGATTGGATGACAGTGTAAAACTATTTTAAATTGTCAGTATATGACCATTAAACTCTTTTAATATACTGAACCTTGACTTGTGTATGTTAACTGTTAAGTATGGCACAAATGCATTGTGTTTTGATCTCTTCTATTAGTTGTTTTATAACAAGTTTATAAGTCTGTGTGATGTACTGAGACTCGCTTTCTTTCTTTTTCTTGATAAAAGACTTTACTTAATTTTTTATATTAATTCAAACAAAATGAATATATTGAAATTAAATAACTAATTTAATAATATTCATAAATATTTATTCTAACGTTGTTTTAAAGATATTTATATGTATCGTGATAAATTCTGCCTAACTGCTTTATTATTAGAATCCTTCAATTAACTGGACAAGTGGTAGTTCAAGTCAAAGATCTTCACTATTGGAAAGCCACTACAAGTCAAAGATCTTAACAACAAGAGCTCTTGAAGAATCCTTTAAAACTTGTATTTAATGAATGCGACAATTCAGCCACGCTCTCTGCTGGTTGGTCCTCATTTGCAAGAAAATAAATTGCAACCTGAAGATGTTTGTATCTTAGAGCTCGTCAATAGAGAAGATGCAACATTTGATCTTTATGTTTTCAGAGGTCACAGTAAGGCAATGCATTAGGGGCTGTTGGTTTCTATTAAGCTTTTTTGATTAGTAGATCTACCTCTCAACTCTTCAATGGAATCGTTTTGCTGTAGTTAATTAAACCACAATCATGTCATGAACCATTACTTATATACTAATATGAAGTTTTTAATTTCTATCTAATATATTGGACCGTGATTTATAATATGTTAGTACTGCTCTGTGTCAAAGCTCCTATTTTTTTTTTGCTGTAGTGTCAAAGCTCCTATTGTATACTAAACCCCAATCCATTTATATTTATATGTTTGCCTACTTATTGTCGTCAAATTGTTTATTTTTTTCATCATTTTCACTTTTTCAATTATGATTCCTAAATTAAATAATGGTTAATATTAATGTTATGAAAATTTTAAATATTTAGACTCATCATTCGCATATATATCACAACCATGACCGTAATGCATTTTGTTTTGGTTATGTCATATTTGATAAATATTTCTTAGTGACTGATTCCTTATATATTGAATTTTTTTCATATTGAGTTCATTTGTACTGATGCCTTAAAAAAAATTGACTAATTTAATTCCTATGACAACAAAATTAAATATGAACCACTGATCTTATCGCATCGAGTTCTTTTCCATTAATGTCTTCGATAGCTGAATGATTTTAAAGGCGAGAGACAGAAAATTAGCATTGATATTTTTCGTGTAGTTTTTCTATGTCGAACCGCTATTTGTGTCCTTATCGTCTTTAAATTGATGTCAATTCCTAATATGAAGTATGTGAAGTCTTTAAATTTTTTAATATACTGAACCTTGACTTGTGTACGTTAAGTATGACTCAAAAATGCATTGTGTTTTGATTGTTTCTGATTGATTGTTTTATAACAAGTTTATAGGAGTATAAGCGAATATGGGTGACGTGAATCCAATCAACCCACCTAGTTTCGTTACATTTTAGTGGATCGGTTTGGCTTAGGTTCATTTTGACTAATTTAATTTGTAGTTGGATTGATGAGTACCAAACCCAAATTAACCCAATCCAAAATATTAAAACTGTCAAAATGGGCCAAAATTCCTGAACCAACCTGGCCCACCACAGGTTTGGGCCGGGCCGGGTTGATAAAAATCAACCCACTCCAGTTATAAGGAAAAATTGACCCAGCCAACTTAGAACCCGACTCACCACGGGTTCAACCCAGGTGAGCCGGGTTGGCTCACAGGTTATACATTTTTTACATTTAGTTAAAAATGTGCCCGTTTGGTCCATGCCTCCACGGCCCGTTTTCGTTTTGTACCTTACTTTGTATATGAAGTATGTTTTCAAAAAGCCAAAAACGTTTATGAAGGAAAATCTATTTCCCTGCTAATTTCGATCACTAGAATTCTTTTGTTTTTTAAGTATTAGAAAGAACTCGTTTCCTATTGCTACCCTACTGTATCTATAATATATCCAATGTGCTTAACAATTGACATTGTCACTGCAATATGTTAACACTTAAGTTCTGCATGTTTATTTACTTATTATGTTCACATATATATTTTTTAAAATATTTTTTCATTTTTTAATTTTAGGTGGGTCAACCCGTTTAACCCACCAATCCGTGATGGGCAGTGCCGGGTTAGCTTTTTAAAGGCGTTGGCCACCTCTTAAGTGAGCCAAGGTGGACTGGACCCAACGGGCCAAGCTGTCCCATTTTGACAGCTCTACGAAATACATACTATAATTTTAATGAGAAGGGATCAAGTTACTAGAAGATAGTGGCGGCAAATGAATCTATTTATTCATCATCCATCCAATCTATTCACAAGTAAATTCTTCAAATCCATCAATTAAAAAAAATGGATTGGATCCAACCCATCCATTTAATTTTATGGATGGTTAATGATTCATCTACTATTTTTCAAAATCCAACAGATCCTCTAATCAATACTTAATGGATCAAAATTAATCCAGCTTATATTTTCATATTTAAATCTTTCTTAAATTTATTTTTTAAATTTGTTTAAAAAATATTTTTAAAAATATATTTTAAAAAATTGTTTTAAATTAATGAAATATTTCACAATTTTTATGTTGTGAATGTTAACATTAACGTGTAAAAGAAAAAGGCAAGACACGTTATTTTTAATTTTAAAAAATATATGTTGTGAATATTTTTTAAAATATAATCATGGATTCCATCGTTGTTTTATAAATTAAAATTTTAAACATGTAACAGCAGATATTTATAAACATATGAAAAAGAAATGTATATTTTTAATATTTTATAAATTAAAATTTTAAGCTTTTAAAAATTTTAAATATTTTTATAAACATTATTTTTTGCTACTACAAGTAAATTAGCCAGATATTTATATTTTTATAAATTTAAATTTTAAATTTTATTTGAAACATTTAACTCAATTTTACGTAAAAAAAAAAAAAAAAAAACATTATCAGTGGTTTACTCTGGGTGTGTGTTTAGTTTAGCATTAGGTTGAACAAGCACACACTCTCATGTTTTGTGAAAATTAGGAATACAGAGTCTTTGATTCAACAACCGTTTGAGGATCTTCCAACAGAAAGCCAAATACACACTCTATAGTTTCCTAACACTAGCAAGATTGATGTTACCTATGGTTTAAAATTTGATGGAATAGAAAGGGCCCTATACTTGTAATTGAAATTATAGAGTGCGTGTTTGGTTTCACATTGGATAATTGATTCTGAGTCCATAATTGATTTTAAATAAATTTTGACATATCTGGTTTCACTTGGAGAAGAATTCAGAATTCCAGAACTGATTCTAAGTAAAAGCAACTTTGAGTAACTTTTGCATTGAATCCAAAATTTTGTACTGAATTTTACTCCTAACTTGATTTTATAAAAAAAACATTTAAACATAAATCACATCACTTCAAAATTAATTTTGTAAAATCAATTCTATTCAAAATCAATTTTGATAACGTTCATCCAAACACACACAGAAACTGATTTTGGAGCAGAATTGGAGAGAGGAGAGAGAGAGAATAAAACTCGAACCATTACTATCTAAGTTGTCACGGTAATAAAACTGCAAAAAGCCAAAAACTCATCTATTTCAGCTTCGTTTTTCAAACCTTTTGTTAGCCAATTGATACAACATTCATTTATCCCTTGTTCAGTGATTGAGAAATAAAATGAAGAAGAAAATATAAATATAAATATAAATATGTTTAGCAGAGAAAAATAAGAATAAAAATATAAAAAATATAAATATTAAACATTTATCTTTTTACTTTATTTCTCATATTAATATTTTTTATTCTATTTCTTATTTATTTATTTATCTCTTTTTTATTTTTTATTTTTCTTAAATTAAACATTTTTATTTTTTACTTTATTTCTCATATTTTTCATTCACCTATTTTATAAATATCTATTTTATTTCACATCTATTTATTTTATTCTTATCGCTTTTATTAATTTTGACATTTCACAAAATCAATAAAACAGTTATGTAGAAAAAAAAAGAATAAATTACACAAACCTCCTCTGAAGTTTGAAAAAATAACATAGACCTTCCCTCCATTTTTAATCCCTACAAAAAAAAAAAAACTCCTAATTGTTAAACATCCATTACACAAAGCTCCCCCGTGTCATTAACACCGTATGTTTTAAACAGAGAGCAAAAACATGCATAGCACATGACTTGTCAATGAAATTTGTTTCCCAAGATGCCCCATTCTTCAACCTTAAAGAAACCGAACGATTAAAAAAAACAAGAGAAGAAATTACACTACTTCGTTTTAAGAGATAGAATAAATGAAACTATACGTGGGAAAAGTGA
Organism: Pueraria montana var. lobata; assembly: GCA_026413185.1. NCBI lineage: Eukaryota > Viridiplantae > Streptophyta > Magnoliopsida > Fabales > Fabaceae > Pueraria > Pueraria montana. The sequence goes on along the minus strand of CM048651.1, from coordinate 14,836,657 downwards.
TTTGAGAAGTAATCATGGCTGCATTAGCATTAGCATGAGCCCATAGTTAGTTACATAACCACACCGCAAAATGGTGGGGGCGAAAGCACGCACCTCGATGAAACACATCTTGTGCATTCCTCCTCTACTGTAGTGTCGCAGTCTGCGTCCTCGAGGAGCACGTCGAAGCCCACCACCACGAGATCCAGACCCTCCTCACCAACAACCAGCGTCTCGTCGGCATCCAAGTGACGTCAAGAAGAACCTCACTGCCACTCAGAAGGAGCTCCGCCGTGGTCGTCGAGGTCAAGGCTAAGCGCAACACCAAGGTGCACGACCCTCCTTCACCCACCTTGTTTCGACAGACGCACGAACCTCATTCCAACTACACAGTGTGACTTCTTCAACCTCCAAAACAGTAATTTTCCCCTTTTTGGTGAACCTAAACCAAGCTCAAATTTTGGTAATGTTCGTCAATGAAGGAAAGAAAGGGTGACAGTGTGATATGAAAAGGGTATGCATGGAATAACCAAAGAAAAAATGAATTTTAGATTTTATTAATTTTATTATATTCTCTCATATAACAAAGTTAAACGGTGTTAACAACAAGGGGCTAAAAGTTATGTGTCAAAATGGAGGGGAGGTCCACGTAATTTCTTCAAACCTTAGAGGAGGTTGGTGTAATTTACTCAAAAAATTATTTTAACATAAAAAAGTCTTGTGGATTTTCAAAGACTATGTAAGAATATAATGTCTTTAAAGGACTTTATAGATTTTATAGTTTGGATTTATATCATAAGAATTTATAAGATTTGAAAGAACTTTAAATATTTATAGGATTTAATAAGGGTAAGTCGGCCATCTATATAAGCAACATCTAATGAACCTAATGCCAAAAGCCTCCTTTACCTTCAACTATACAATTTAGTCGGAGAACTTCCTCAAGTCGATATGTCAAATACTCTAGAGATGATCTTGACATTGAGTTAAGGTCATTATTGAGTGAAGTCACCTATTTGTAGTGTGGGCCATTGGTTGAGTCATAATAATATGATTTTTAATTCTCATTCAATCTTAGTTACTAATGCTTTGAAATTACACGTGCTCATAAATTCAATTATTTATCATGTTGTTAATTATACAATTGGAATGAAATACCTAAAACGTTAAATAAAAAAAAAGCTATACTTCCTAACACAAAAGTACCTTGACTTTACGTCAAAAGGCGTGCTCTAAACATGAAAAAGAAAGAAGTTATACTTCTTAACACAAAAGTACCTTGACTTCTTATTCAAGTAGCCAAGTATAGAAAGATGAAGATAAGTTATATGCTTTATCACTTCAAAGTATCAAGTTGGTGATATGCATTTATTGCTACAATAATGCTACTGGAAGAACTTTATCTCAGACCGACTGGGATGGTTTGAGTCAATCAAGGTGTGGTTCGGTACAATGATAATTCTATTTCATAATAGTTTATTAGTTACATTTTTATAATTATATAATACTAGTATATGTATTTATTTTTTAAACAATGAAACTATTAATTATGTCTATTAATATTTCAGATTCTCTGATAATTTGGAATATAAATTTTATTGATTACATTTATTATTACTGATAATAAAATTCCAATGTTGTATTTTATTATTGTGTAAATTTTAATGTTTAAACTTATTTAAAACTATCCCAAACTTCAATAATGATAGTATTTTTTTTAACAGAAATAGTGGCGGTGTTAAGTTATTTTCATTTTTACTTAATACTTTTAATTTTTTAGCTTTTAAAAATCCAATAAATCGGTTCTTTCATCACTTTTTTTTTTCCTTTTTTACTTTTCTATTCAAAAGAATTTTAATTTTTTTAATCCATGGGTTGAAATTAGGGACAAAAATAGTGGTTGTTTTCTTTACTTGATTTTTTCATTTTTTGTTCTTTTTTTTTGTTCTTATACATTGAGTTCATGTAACATGCAATAGAAAACATAGCACTACTTTTTATCAATTTTTGACTCATTGGTATTGTAAAAAAAAAAAATGTTTACTATATGCTTAGGAAAACTAATAGCATCTTTTATGATTGATAATTTGCATATATTAATGTAATTTATACCACGTTATCAATAATCCAAATTCCAAAATGCACTTGTATAACCTACTAGGGTCTAGGCAGAGTCGTCTAATGATGGAGATAAACATGTTCAGGTCATATGGCTTGATTTGACAACTTTTTTATGGAGTAGACTTCTGCCGGCGTTTGCTTTTATTTACAGACTTCACAGTGGCTTGTCGTTTCAACTTCGAATTTCTATGAATTTTCTTTGCCTTTTAATATCCAAAAATGTTTCAACTTCACAGTGGCTTATCCCTTTACTTCATTGTCTTCTGCTCACTCTTTCTCTCTCCATCGGGGAAGTTTCGTTTTTTCTTTTTCTTCTCTCTCTCTTATCTATTCATCTTCTCTTCTAAAACACCCCATAAGACAACAAACGGTATAGTTTGCACTGCCTAAAACAAAATGCCAGCTTCGTTGCCCCGCCTGATTCATGGAAGTACAGCCATACTTTTTAGTCAAACATGTTACCTCTCTCATATTCTTCTGTTGTGCATTGTGTGGGGGGCTTTTATTTGTTATCCTACTGATATCACACATACTAATTCAATAAAGTCTAGATAAGTTGAAATACAAATAAATTCATAAATTGAGGTGCAGTGTGTGTTAGGTTAAAATTTAAGAACGTGCGTATAGCCACGTCCGATCCAAAGTTACTCTTGGTAGCTTTCAAAATTCACGTCAAATACGTGAGCCCAGGGGAGAAGATGCAGAACCAAACATGCGCGCAAATAGATTTGAGTTACATCAATAGTAATATGCTTTCATGAACGCAAAAAGCATAGCCAACATCTAACCAGAGTCATTCTCCATGGCCAAGCAAAACAAGAAAAAAAAAAAAAAGCTATCCCCTACGACACACTAATTAATATTACCCCCAAAACTACAAACAAAGGACTCCACCAAACATGTTTTTACAAAGAATTTCAGTCAATTTGGTGGCCTTTTCCTTGTCGGTGGTGGTGCGAAACTTGGCCCTGCAACAAGCAAGGACCTGGGTCACTGTCGATGGCAGAAAAAGATGGGGGTAACAACAGTTTGGAAAGAGGGAGACACACAGGAAAGGTACTTTTGGAAGGAGTCAAAGTTTTTAAAATGTTAAATTGAATAAATTTTTTACAGTGACACATGTTAGATTGTAATTGGTCGGAGGATGTTTCGGTAGATTAGCTTCGGAGGAAATAGCATTTCTCTTGATATATACCTACAATACCATGCAATATCTAATGAGATAGAGAAAAAAAAAATAATAAGATTTATAATATGATATAAAAAAAAAGATAGAAAAAAAAATATTATTAGAATATTTAAAATAGTGAAATATATACCTATTATTACTCTTTTAATACCTACACTTTCACTTTTGTTATTTTTATGTTACCTTGGCTAAACGTAGCATAGAGCCTCAAGGAAGAACAACTGCCTGCCTCATTTTTTTACATCTTTATTTTCTTTTTGTTTTTTTTTTCTAATTTGTAATTTTAATTTCAATAATTTAATTATATTCTTAATTTTTCATTATTTTTTATTCTTTTTACATTTTTTTGATAAAATATGTTTTTATTCCTGATATTATCTTGATTTTTGTTTTTAGTCTTTTATAAATTTTTTTCACTATTTTTAGTTCCTAAAAAAATGTTTCATTTTATTTTTAGTCCTTCACATTAATTTTAATTGTTAAGTGATACCGTGACGAGCAAAATTTGTACTTGAAAAATTTATGTTTAAGTTTTTAGTTTTCTCATAGACTAAAATTGTCAGAAATCTTAAAAATAATAATTATACAAATAAAAATCTCGAACACTAGATTTTCTGAAACCATAAGAAATGTTTTAAAAGTAAACATTTATGACTGTCAAAAAAATTGTAGCGGTTAAAAGTTACTAGAAACTTACTCAGAAAATTTTCATACATAGTTTATGTCCACCGTGTCATTACTGGGACTAAAAACAAAATAAAACAATTTATAAAGGACTAAAAATAACAAAAAAATTTATAAGAGACTAAAAACAAAAATCAAGATAAAATGAGAGGTCAAAAACATATATTTTATTTTATTTTTATTAAAAGATTAGATTTGGAGAAATTTATTTTATATATATTTTCTTTGTTTTGAGTTATGATATTTTTGTTATTTTTCTATTTTTTCTTTTTAAAAAAATATTCAAAAAAATTAAGTGTTGATAATTTAAATCTATTAATTTAATTGTTAATTAAATTTTAATTTTATTTACAAAAAATTTAGAATTAATTATAACCATTTGAAAATAGAAAGATTTAATTAAAAAATATTATATAAAAAATGTAATAATGACTTCGCTTTTAAAAGTGGAGAACAACATAATACATTCAAGGGTGTCATTTGTTTCGAACTTGATGCGTTTCATTCTTCTAGGGGATGCTACAGAGAAACATTTCATCATCACAAGAAGGCTAGCATTGTTTCCAATCCAATTTGTTGCAATTGTTGAGTCAGAAATCTCATTTTATTTAGACCCTCAACATCCGTAACATGACTTCCGCACGGAATAAGCATCCTTTGCCCACTGCAGTTCATTTCTTTAAGGTTATCCTCACAACAACTCTTGCAGATGAAAAACTTGTAAGCATCATTACTTTCATACTTCTTGTTTCAGTGAACTTGATATTGTTCATGTTTAGCAGCATCAAATGAGTCTACTTTACTATCTAAATTGTTACAAATATTGTTTTAGTCCTTTGAAGTTTGAAGTAAGATGATGTTTGAAACTACCACTCCTGTATCTCTGCCTGCATGATCCTGGATATACACAAACTACTCCATTTCATATGTTTGAATTGATAAGATAGCTTTGTTGGGGTTTATGTTTCTCTGGTATGCTTGTGAATTTCATTATCCATGCTAACAACAGAATATTTGCAGAAGCTCCCAAAAAAATTCACTAGAAAATATGGGGATGGCATGTCAAACCTGGTGTTTCTCAAGCCTGCAGATGGCACTGAATGGAAAATATATTGGACCAAGCATGATGGTGAGATTTGGTTTCAAAAGGGTTGGAAGGAGTTTGCTACATACTATTCTCTAGATCATGGTCACTTGCTGTTCTTTGAATATGAGGGAACTTCTCTTTTTGACGTGCGCATATTTGACAATAGTGCCCTTGAAATAGACTATCCTTCCCATGGTACTCAAGGGGGAAAGGACAACCTTGTGGAGATTAGTGATGATTCTGTTGAAATTTTGGATTACCAATTTTCATGCCAAAAGACTAGAGTGAAACCAACAGTGTCATCTCCTCAACCTTGTAAGAAAATGAAAAATAGCATAACTACAAATGTCGAAAGAAGCCCCAATGGGGTAAACTTGCATCAGCATGTCCCAACTAGAAGTAATAGCTCTCAAAAGGCAACATTTATGAAGCAAAAATTAGATGGTATTTATGTCGTGACCAGATCATTTTGTGGATCCTATTAACTTTTGGAGGCCAATTTTTCATTTCTTACTCATGTCATGTTCAATTTTTCAGAAGATGAGGGAAAAGGCATTTTTAACACTGAATGCCCAAAAGGGGAGCAGTTAACTTCTACCGATTTAAACAGAGCCAAAACTTTCAGGCTGGTCATGAAGCCATCCTTTATTAATGGATATTATGTGGTGAGCCTTTGGTTAAATATATGCATTGCCATGAGTCAGCTTATTTTATAAGGATGTTGCAGAAGAAATATAATTCTTTGTGCTTATATTTTTATGTTGTAAAAAAATATCCCAGGAAATACCGCTTCAATTTGCAGAAATATATTTGAAGAAAACACATGCAATTGTCGTCCTTGAGGTCTTGGATGGGAGAACTTGGTCTGTTATTTACTCTGCTCCTAGACTTACTGGGGGATGGCAGAAATTTGCATCAGAAAATAATTTGAATGTGGGGGATGTTTGTGTTTTTGAACCGATCCAGAAGATCCAGGGCATTGCTTTCAAGGTTTCCATCTTACAAGGTGCCACGGAACCAAGTTGTCCCGTTTCACAATGTAATACATCATTCAATTTAGGATCGGTTCAAGGAGATACAAGTTAATTAGACTTAACTCTTCACAAGGGATTCATTTCTTGAGAATTAGGTGAAGAGTGTAGCTATTGATTGAAAATCAACACATGAAATTTAAATAATGACATTATTTATTTTATGTATGTATGCAGTTAATTACAGTCTTAATCATTAATTTATCAATCATTGGCTATATCTCTTCACTTTAGATGACTCAAATCTTGGTTGAAAAATAGAATCCTTTATGTTCAATGTGAATCTATTTCTAGATTTTTATCTGTAATAGTGCATGTTAGACCTTTGTATATCCAACATGTGCAATATGTATCTTACTTCTTAAGTAGCTTTTATTACTCTCTATGAAACTGAATTCAGTGAAAATGCATATATTGATCTTTCAAAATGCTACATAGTGCATCCTTCAACCAACTGGACAGGTGGAAGTTCAAATCAAAGATCTTCACGGGTGGAAAGCCGCTTCAAGTTGAAGATCTTAACAGCCAGAGCATTTAAAAGGGCTAGCAAATTCACATCAGAAAATCCCTTTTTCATGGTCACTTTAACTACAAAATGGACGGCAAATATAACCGAGGCAGTAAGGTTTTATCTAAATATTACTTATATTAAGCACCTAATTATGTTGAAAGCCGTGGAATTTTTTATCTAATAATTCAGAACATGTGAAGAGACTGAAAATGAATTCCTTATTGTGTCAATCATACACTTAGGTATTTATACAAGATAGGGTGCTAGGTTGGATAACTAACTCCAACAGCAGGAACTAACTACCGATAACAGAAATAACAGGAAATGACAACCACACGAATTGCTTGATTTCGTTCTTTCATGAACAAGTGTTATTATTCTTTCATGAATTGTTTGATTTTGTTCGGACAGTGATGACGATATATATGACTTGATGCAGTATGTGCGGATGGACTTTGTCAGAAAGTATTTTGTAAACATGAACCAGAAGGTGATGATGATACACTTTAGAAAGAAATTATGGCCTGTAAAGTTTGTATTCCGTGAATGTTCTACTACTAGTTCAGGCTATCTCTCTACCGGTTGGGCCTCGTTTGTAAGAGAAAATAAACTGCAACGGGGAGATGTATGCATCTTTGAGCTCATCAACAGAGCAGATGCAACACTTGATGCTCATGTTTTCAGAGGACACCGCAAGGTAATGCAGTAGGGCCGGGGCTGCTGGCTTCTATAAAGCTTTTTTTAGTATATTAGATCTACCTCTTCAATGGAATCTTTTTGCTGTAGTTAATTAATACTTCAATATCTCAACCAAAAGATTTATGTCAAAGGATTTAGTTTTATCAATTTATGGTTTTTGAATGGTAGCGTTTGATGTATTTGTGCATATATGACAAGTAATTTTATGATATCAGAGACATCTCAGACCGTTGTCGAATTTTATTATGATGACCCCTTCATATTTGCTATGCTTTTGTTTGTATTTTTTGTATTGTACTTTTTTTTTGGTATTGTACTTGGGATTTGAAAAAACTGATTATCACTAATGTCTTTGATATATAGAGAGAGAAAGAGAAGGATCAAATTACACCAGTATAACTTTAGAAGAGTTACACTGAATTTCAACCATTCATTTTACTGGAATCCAATGCTTCTGATAAAATCACTAAACTCACTCACGTGACCTACCTTCACATCAATTTGATCTCTCTAATATAAATTTTCTATTAGCTGCTAGTCCACCTCCTCTGCAACTGCCACCTCCTTCCCCAATTCTCTATTTTCTAATTTGATTCTAATATAAATTCGTTACATTGCAGCCTCATTCTCCATGTCTCTCTTTTCCAACTTCGTCCGTACATGCTATAGCCTCATTCCCCAATTCTCTGTTTTTCAATTTGATTCTAATCTCAATTCTATAGTACCCTTATCTTGTTCTCCACCTCTCTATTGCTATTTAAGCCCTATATGCTGTTCTTCAGCTTTCTACTTTCCAATTTGATTATAATCTCAATTCTATAAGAATTTAGGAATTAGGGGGAATGAGGAATCTGCACTCCTTGATGATGCGTAGCATTGGTATGTATACCCATCGCCTTGAGATCCTCAACCTGAAGAAATAGCTTCTAGTCATAAATATGAAATAGCTTCAGTTATAATATTGACTTTTTAATCTAACTATATTTTTAGATTAATGAAATTATGTCAAGGTCTATTTAAATATGGTACCGGATGTGAGAATAATAAAGGTGAAATAATGAAGTGGAGACTGCAGAATGCATGATCTATTTCACGATCTTGATGATTAAATTTGATGCTACAAATATGTCTAAAAGCACGAGGCATGTGTCATTTTGGGATCAGGTCCTTACAATAGACATAAGTCAATTTCTCAAGTTACAAAATTGGGAAACTCTTCAGGTTCAGTATGAGTATCCCATTTGTAAGTCTTCTCTGGTTTAACTTACTCGCGTGCATTGGATTTTAGCAACTCAGGCCTAAAACTTCTATGAAATAGCATTGGTAACATGAAACATTTGTGGTATCTAAATCTAAATAGTAATTGAATTTCAGTCCTTTCCTGAATCATTTGTAAGCTACACCCATATGATTAACCATTGTTTTTGCTTTGCAGCTCCAACTCTTCACAATATCTCATTCTTTTTGCCTTGTTGATGAAGTTTTCAACTAGATTCTTCCCATGAATCCATGTTAACTCATCCATACCACCAGGAATTGAAAGAGATAATGCTAGTTAAAACAGTATATAAAATATAACAAGACTCGTTATGTGTATGCAAAAAAAAAAAAAAATGAATGTTAAACTCTTTCCAATAGATTTATCTTAAATGCATCTGAGTAGTAGTCCCATGCTTGAGATACAAACTCATTGCTGAAAGATTCTGCATAAAGAGAACTAGAGAAATTAAATGATTGTAGCTTTGTTATAATGTTTGCATTGTACATTAAACTTTTTTTTTTTTTTTTAATTTGATACCATGTTCCAACCCATGCTTTAACGATGTGAGAAGTGCAGACCACAAAAGCTTGATAGAAAGTGACTTTGTACAGTTAACTAGAAAGGCTAATTTAAGCCAAAAAAATACATGCCTTTTCAGGGACGAATCTAGAGGGGGGCAGACAAAGCGTGGCCCCCTCCCTCGTTTGAAACTTTTCATGTATATACATATATTTTTTTAAGTTGGTTAGTGTAAAATTATGTAAAATTAGTTGAGTATATTATTATTATAATAATGGTTAAAGTTAGTGTAAAATTTTGTAAAATTAGCCATGTGTTTGTTCTTATTACCGTAATGATTAAGGTTATTATCATTTAAAATAAAAATTGGTTTCAATTTTGTGTAAAAATAGTAAATGTTTTTTAAAAATTCTCATTTATTAGAAATTAAACATTCAAACAATTACAAAGGAAGAAAAAAAAATCGACCATCTATAATAGATTTCTGGATCCCTCCATTCTTTTCCATTGATATCATGATATCATCATAAATTCATTTATTTTAAGGATAATAGTAAATAGATGGGATGATTTTTCTCTATTGATTGTCGTATATTAAACCACACTCATGACCTTTTTTTTTGGTGGGCAACCACACTCATGTCCTAAACCATTACTTATATACTAATGTGAGGTTTTTATTTTATTTTTTAATATACTGAACTATGACTTATATATGTTGATTAAATATTATAGTACTGCACTGTGTCAAAGCTCCTATTGTATGCTAAATTTCAATCCATTTATATTTACTAGGGGAAACACAGTAGTGGGGTAGTTATGCATTTCTATATGTTTTTTGTACATTGCACGCAAGCCAATAATTATATGTATTTTTCTAATATCTATTTTATGTTAAATTGGTTGATATAAAGTGAAGAAGAAATAGTGGTAATTGATAGATCTGTATATTTATTTTTATTTATTAAGGGTATAAATGTCTTATAAAGGTGGAGACTAAAAAACAGTTAACAAAAGCAGTATCCTCCTTATATAGGTATAGATAATGTCACATATTTTTAGGCACAACATATTAGTTATAGAGAAATAAGGCATGACATGTTATATTTACATAGGTGTAGTTAAATTACATGTTTTTATTAAGGATGATTTTTATAGGAGTAGGATGGGTTTACCTTTTTATAGGTTCTGTTAGTCTAAAGAGTTGTTTTTGCTCTTGCTGTTTGTTCCTTTTGGATTATCATTATTAATAAATTTGGGGTTTATTGGCAGAGGATCTTCAGTCTCCTAGGTGTCAACCTAGTTGGGATTTTGGGGCTTGTTGTGATGCTGGTATATCCCTAGCCTTTTATTTACAAATTACTTCGATTATTATCAGGGACGGAGGGACGTTGGTAAGTGGGGGGGCCTTCCCCCCCTGATTTTTTTTTATTTGCAATTTTTAATATATAAATATAAGATATATAGTTTAATATTAGAGTATTAATTTTTATTTTGGGATCAGATAATAACATTTAGTGTTATTTTTTTTTTTTTTTTAATTTTTGATAAAAATATATTATTCTCCTTTTATAATTTGTATTGTTAAGATAATGACATTTAATTTATTTTTTATAGTATTTATTGTGAAGATAAAATATTTAATCTTTTTAGATAAATATTTTATTTCTCTTTTATATATTTAATTTGGAAATAATTGTTTGTTTTTTCTCCTTTTAGACAAAAATATTCGACTATCATTTATTTTTCCTTTCAATAGTGTTTTTCTTTTATCATCTATTTTTTTATTTTTCCTTTTCAATGGTGTTTTTATTAGCATTCTCTTTATTTGATTTTATATAAATGATATGAGAATTAAAAGTTACTTATTAACATTTGCAATAGAGTAATCTTAATTACAAACACTATATAAGATATTGACAAATTGAAGATTGTAACACACTAACTAATTACAAATGGAGTAAGCTTAATATTTTCTCTTTCCAATCTCTTCTTTGTATATTTTTTTCCCTTTTTCTGCTCTTGTTTTTGTTTATTGGACATTGTTTGTGAGATTCTAACATGTTTATAGTCTTGAGTGTATGAATCCAAACATGTCGCTGAATAAATCTTAGAAAACAAATTGAATTCGAGTTGTACTAAATATATGTAAAAATTGTAAAAAAAAAAAAAAAAAAAGATATATGTCAAAATTCTAGAACAATGACTATATTGTGATCACATAACATTCTTTTTTATCTAGTTTTTAACAATCTGAGACAAATTCTTTTTTAATGATTCTTGTCTCATTCTTTGATGATTAATATAATTTATTCTAAATTATAGATTTTTAGAAAATAATTAATAGGACCTTTTCTTAAAAAATGTGAAATTGATGATTGAATTTTGTAATCTTAAGTCTTTAAAAAAATGTTTAGTTTGTTTTTTGTTTAAATATATCTTCTCTTAATATTTTGATAAATTACTAATTAATATAATTAATATTTTAAAACATATAAATATTTCATAAGAAATTTGATGCATATTTTGAAAATAGTTGGCCCCTATTTAGGTTAGAACCTGACTTCGTCCCTGATTATTATTATGTTTATAACTTTTGTGTAATTAATTTTTTTATATATTTAATCTTATATTCTTTATTTACTTAAAACATTAAAGAGGTTTTTCTTATTTCTTTCTTAGAAATTTATGCACTACAATATTTTTTTTAATATCTATTTTTTGTTAAATTGGTTGATATTTGTTAATTGCTTGAGTAGATATAAAGTAGCTTTTCTCTTCACATTTTTATGGATGAGTGACGTAAACCACTATTATTTACAGGTTCCATTTATTTTAATTTTAAAATTTCAAACTACCCCACTACTGTTTTCTTGATTTTTTTTATATATAAACCACTATTATTTAAAAACAGTCATTTTTTTAAAAAATTTAAAATCCCAAACTAATATTTTTTAAAAACATCCAGTTTTTTCGAATTTTAAAATTCCTAACTACTGTTACTTTAATACTTTATTTTTTTAATTTTAAAATTCCAAACAACCCCACTACTCTCTTATTGGATTTTTTTTAAATAAATCACTATTATTTAAAAACTGTCAAAGTTGTTGAATTTTAAAATTCCAAACTACTATTAATTAAAAGCTGTCTTTTTTAATTTTAAAATTCTAAACTACACCACTACATTGTGAAGCTACATTTTATGGCCTCTGTTATGAGGGTAACGGGCAATTGGAGGCTAAGAGCCAAGAGAAGGATTTTACACATGATTTGATAAATTACAGCAAGACATTTTGTAGAAGTATGAAAATTAAAAATAAAATATAACTCAAAATGTGGCTGATAAAAGCTGTGAAATCCAAGTTTCTAAGAACTAGCCATCAAACTTTGCTTCTATAAATAAATCCCATCCAAATAAAATATAAATCTTGTAGCAATAGATCCAAATTTCTTTGCCAATAAGGTGCAAGCCATGTCCTATAGCAAACGAAAATGGAACCAGATTAATATAAAAGATACTATATGTAGATTTGAAAGTGAACTATATGTAGATTTGGATGATACGTCCTATATCTGATTTAATATAGTGAATAAAAGTGAACTATATGTAGATAACTGAGAAGTGGAAAAATAAAAAATAAAAATTGATACTTACAGTTACTGCAAAGTTTGTTCAGATGGACATGCTTATCAAACAAAGATAACTTCATCCCCCATAGTAGGAAGGCGGTTCTTAAATTTTTCTTCGCAGCCAATTATTTAATTTGGAAGAATTGAAACTAAAAGCCAAAATGGATCAAATCCAAAATCTGTGGGATATTAATCATCAAAAGAAACAAAGAAAGTAACCTAATAGTTAGTGAAAATAATTAATTGAAAAAATAAAACAATCCTGTTGATCTCAGATGGGTCACAAAAGGATGCCTGGTTGTAGATATTATACTTTAGCATGACCCTTCAACAAAAAATATACAACGTTGAATTAGGAGAAGCACTCCCAATATTTGGTATCTACACATAATGCAAATTAAATACTGCAGATATTTTAAATCCAAAACATTGAGAAAAGAAACATAGTTGCCATGATGCATGAAGTGAAAGAAAAACGTAAATTGATGGAATTAAACAAAGGTACCTGACTCCAAAGCATCTAGTGACAGAGAGGATAAATTGAATAAATGACATTGCAAAATGACACAAAAATAAATCCTAATGGTTGATTCCCTGTGTTAAACAGAAAAATTTTAAAAAGACATTATATATCGTACTGTGATAAATCTTGGGTTTGAATTCTTAAAGGTATTTGAACACTCGCAATTGCAAATTTACAATGGTGATAATGACAGTGAAGAAGGAAAGATGAAAATAGTGAGAGCCTTTAACATACGAATTCAAGGATATGGAGAGCCTTCTTGAGAGGCTTGGTATTCCCTGCCTCCATAGCAATTGGTGAGGTTGTTTTCATGAATTTTCCTATGGATTTACCTTCGGGCTGCATTTGAAAAATGGAAGTGGTGTGGGGATAAAAAAAAAGAGTGAGAGCAGTTGCTAACGAGAAGTTATAAGTTATAGGAAAAAAAAAAAATGAGACTGATGAGAAATTAATAAGAGGAAGAAAGAGAATTAGCTACCCGTGAAACACATGATTTGGAAGTAACGGCAGTTACTTTAAGTTGGAGGAAGTGTATTTAAAAATTAATAACTTAACTGACGTGGCCTGAAGAGCATGGTTGTCCTGTGAAGAGTTGACGTTAGTCTTGTAATGACCGTTGCAGGTACCTGACATTTGGAAGGTTGTGCAGTGGTTACAATACACGTAAATATAGCAAAAAATTAAAATAAATACCTGAGTCATTGGCTATATTTACGCCATTAACCGATTGTACAAAAACCCATTTCTCAACATGCCTTTTATATTTTTTTTTTGTTTTAAAATTTCAGTTTTGTTTTTTGTTTAATATTTTAATTTTTTATAAATATTTTTAAAAAATTATTGTGATGAATAATAATAAAATACTTTTAAACAAATGAATTATTAAATTGGAATGAAATAGAATTTTAAAGGTATTTAAAGTTTTTCAATATGGTAAGTTTTTGTGGTTTTTTTATTACACATATGTGGTTTTTTGGGTTGACACAATAGTGTATTACCTTACTTTTCATGTACATGAATCCAACGGTACAACTTTGCCGAGTTGAATAAGTTTAAAAACGGTTAAAAATTGTGGCCTAAAACTTTAAAAAATGGATTTTTGCACTTTAAGAACTTCTTGAGGGTGATTTTTTGCATTCTTTTGCTTATGAATACGTAGTACTATGTTATTTGGTGTGAACAATAGTTCATTCGCATTGTTTTGATGTTAATAAATGCAATGGTGCAACTTTCACGATTTGAATCGGTTTAGAAAGGGTTAAAAATGTTGTTTGAAAATTTAAAAAATCACTTTTTGCATTTAACAATTTCATGAGAGTCTCTTTTTAAGTTCTTTTGCTTATGAATATGAGGTTATTTGTTTGTAATTTTGATTGAATTTTTTTAATTTATTTTTATTAAAGTTAGTTATTATGTTCTGTTGTTTAATAATTTTTGTTGCATTATTTGTTATTTAACTTAAATTAAAGTTTTTAATTTTTGTCTTGAAATGAATGAACAAAAAATACATACAATTTTATTTAAATTAATTATGTTGAAATTAATTAATTAACATGTTAATAAAAATAATCAATAAAGTATTATAATGAAGATTTTAACAAAAAATTAAATAAATAAAGTATTTTAAAAAATTAAAAAAAACTAGAAAACCAAAAAAAAGAGCATGTTTTTTAATCGATTTTTGTACAACCGATTTGTCAATGGTTGTTTTGTTTAAAAAAAGAAATTAAAGATAGAAATCGGTTGTAGACAAACCGTTTTGTCATGGCAAATAGTGATTTATGTTATTGAAGTAAATAATATGGCAAATAAGTTAGTTAGGTATTTATTTAATTTTTTTGGTATATTTATGTTAAAATGTCGTAGACCAATGATGGATTCTTGGAAGAATTTGTTTGGTGAACCCTACCCGGTGTTTGAAAGAATTAATTTGGTCGACCCAACCCTACCCCACCTCCTGAAAAATAATTGGGTATGATGTTCGTTTTGTTGTATGCATGTATTGTAAGTTGTTTTTAGGCTGTGACAGTAAAAAATAGGGGGGCCCAATTATGGTAAAGTCAAGATAAGTTGGAATTTTGAAGGAAACGAAATTTAACGCTTTGTTGGAAAATATTATCTTTCATATAAGAATAAGGCCCATCTGTAATTTGATCAATGTGGTTATTGTAATGTTAATATAAGTATTTTTAGTGGTGATGTATAAAGATCAATGGTGATGTATACAGAGTTTGTATCATTGAAGAAACGATGATCCAGACCAATCAATGCAAGTGTTGGATGTGGGGGAAGCAGTCTCTCTCTAATACAGAAGACTCGCTGGATAGTGCGATTGGGATGGAATTCATATCATCCTCATCAGAATGCTCAGAAGGAGAGGACTCTGGAGGTCACGGGCTGAAGACGGTCGGGGAAGAATGGGGAAGATCGGAGGAGGCATCACAACATTACCCATTGGGTAACTATGGACATGACACAATGGGCAAAAAGGCCCCTGACACACATTATCAAAAAGACCAAAGGGAGGTTGACAACACACCTAACATCGTGATTAACGACGAAAAACGAGAACCAAGGAGCAGTTTGAATCTTGAAGAGGGGGAGAAGGGTGGGGAGGCCTCAAAAGTTGGGAATGCAGAAAAAGACAAAATAGAGAAAAATGTTACCATGAACCAAGACGTTAACGTTGGGCCGCCAAAAGTATTTGGGCCCTCGCTGGATTGTAAAACACTAGAAGAGGGCGTCCTTGGAAGGGGAGTAAATACCAATGTGGCAACAGATGTCTATTCCATGCAAATAGCCGAACTTATGATGGGCACATGCGGCTATGAATATGGGACAGATGAGACGGGCCATGTGAATTTTGATGAAATTAAATAAGTTACCCAGCCAACGAAGATTGTAGACATTGGGTCTAGTGGTGTGAAGGAAAGCACGAAGGGGGCGGAAATAATTAACCAACAAAGCAATCATGGGTGGGTCTCCAGTGGGGTGATAGTGTCACAGGAAGAAGAATGAAGTCAGGACGTTGGTGGTAAAAATTAGAGTCCAGAAGAAAGGATGATAGAGACAAGGGGTAAGCAACCGATTTGTCTTGAGAACGAAGAGTTAGAGAAAGATACAAGCCAACTAGGATCAGCAGGCATGAGGGGTGTGACGAGGGGACCAATGGCAGAGCGAATTTCTGCGAATTGCCTTTGCTCATAATCAAATAGATCCGCTTCATCGGTACCAATGAGACTGAAGAAGAAGAAAAAGAAAAGAAGCCAGTTGGGATACTCTCTGAATAATTCTCTCTCGGATGGCAACGTCAAGAATTGTAATAAGCAATTTTGGTTGAAGAATGAAAAGATAGAGTCCAATAGACTATGGGATCTGGGTAAAGCTTTGGGTGTGACTTTTCAGGGTGCAGAGGAAGACATTTTGAAGTCCCTTGTGGCTTTGGAGAAAAAAGATCAAAAGGAGCAGGAAGAATTAGTGGAGCATTATACAGAAGCGGTTATAAAGGGTGAATTATGAGGATGCTCTCTTACAATGTGAGGGGGTTAGGGAATAAAGTAAAATGGAAATTTATTAGAAATCTTGTGATAAAGGAGGAGATACAACTGTTATGTATTCAGGAAACTAAAAAGGTAGACATCCCTAAGGAGCTATGCTTTGCGGTGTGGGGGAATCATGATATTGGCTGGAAGTTTTTGCCTTCGGAAGGGTCTGCAGGGGGCCTCCTATGTATTTGGGTCTTGAGGAACTTTGTCTTGTCATATGATTTTGTCTGAGAGGGGTATATTGGTCTTGTTGGTGCATGGACATCAGAGAATTATGAAGTTGTAATAGTAAACTCTTACTTTTCATGTGATAGAAGTCTAAGATGCAGGGGATGGGAAGAACTAAAGATAAAAAAAGCAAATAGCCAAGTAACAAAGTGGTGTCTATTGGGGGATTTTAATTGTGTGAGGCATCCATATGAGAGGGTGGGTGTGGGTGCTTCGTTGTTAGGTGGGAGAGAGAGGGAGGAGTTCAATCACTTCATTGAACAAATGGAAATAGAGGATCTACCTATGGTTGGAAGAAAATACACTTGGTATAGGCCAAACGGATTGGCTAAGAGTAGACTAGACAGAGTCTTGGTGACGGATGAGTGGCTCAATACATGGCAAGGGTGCTCACAATACATCCTTGAAAGGAATATATCGGACCATTGCCCGATCTTAGTAAAAAATTCAATCATTGATTTGGGACCTAAACCTTTTAGGGTCCTTGATTGTTGGTTGAGTAATAATAGATTCATTGACTTTGTTACCTTGAAGTGGAGGGGAATGGAGGTGAATGGTTGGGGAGCCTATGTGTTAAAAGAAAAATTAAAATTGCTGAAAAAAATTTGAAGGAGTGGAATATGTGTGAGTTTGGTGATGTGGAGAAAAAACAAAAAGATATTGTGAAAAAGATGAATGCTCTTGATTTGAAAGAGGAAGGGGAAGGATTGTGTGGTGAAGAAATTGTACAAAAAAAGACTCTTAATGAGGAGTTTTGGAGGGTTATTATGCACCAAGAATCTTTGGCAAGGCAAAAATCAAGATGTAATTGGGTCAAAGAAGGTGATCAAAATTCCAAATATTTTCACTCTATGGTGAAATGGAGGAGAAAAAGGAATAGATTGAAGGGTTTGAGTATTGAAGGTTCATGGGTGGAGGAGCCTACTACCCGCGTGAAAGAAGAAGTGAAATCTTTCTTTGTAAAAAGATTTAGCGAAGAGGAGAGAACAAGACCCTCTTTAGATGGGGTTATGTTCAAACAAATTACACTTGAAGAGAGTCAAATGCTTTTGGAGATGTTTGATGAGAATGAAATAAAAGATGCTATTTGGGAGTGTGGCAGCCATAAAAGCCCGGGTCCAGACGGTATCAATTTCCACTTCTTGAAGACTTTATGGGATACTTTGAAAGGTGATGTTGTGAGATTTATTGTGGAATTTCATGCAAATGGTTTGTTTCCTAGGGGTAGCAATGCTTCTTTTATTGCTTTAGTACCTAAAGTTGATGATTGTAGATACCCAATTTTTTCCGGACAACCTAAAAAATAAATGAAAAAAAATGAGAAAAATTGAAAAAGAAAATAGAAAAATAAAAGTAAAAAAATAAATGAGAAAATTTAAAAAGAAAATAGAGCAAACAAAAATAACAAAAAATTTAAAATTAGCACAAAAAAAAGAAAAGAAAAAAAGCATCATTTAATTTTTGCTTTAACACAATGATTTTCAAAATCTAATCTTGTTTATTTTCCATTCCCAATTTGCAACTCAATGAAATTAAAAAAAAAGAAAGAAAATACAAAAATATAAAATAGTAAAAAAAAAAAAGGAAAGTCAGATGAATAAAAAAAAAGATAAGAGAAAGAAAAAAAATTTAAAAAGAAAAACAAACAAACAGAAAAGTCTGAGCATCATGCTATTTTTAGTTTTGAGCCATTTTTTCTTTTGCCATTCTCGTCCAATGCATATCAGCTTTTCAGACACTATCACAAAGCCACAGAACGGTTACATTCTTAGCATTTCTCCCACACCAATGTCCTTGCCTCAATCTTTTTTTTTTCTCTCTCTCATGCTGGCAGTAACAAACAACCCACTGTGCACACACTGTGCTTCCACTTCTCAATCATGTTCTCTCCCTTCTCATCCTCCGGTCTTCAACTTTAAATACACACACAACATTGAACCAAAGGGGGGACACAATACTCACAAATTGCTCTGTTTCACAACCCACCATTTTTTATTCTCTCAATCGTTCTTTTCTTCACAACCCACCATTGCTAATAATAATAATAATTATTATAATAATAATAATTATAATAACATAGTGACATTAATAATAATATAAAGGTTTAGTAATAGTCACTTTGGTTGCACTTCCAATTTGAATATTGCAAAAGCCATTATAAGTTACTGATAACCACTTTAGATGTACTTCTGATTTGGTTATCATGAAAGCTTTTAAGTTAAAAATTAAAAATATAATAAAGGTTTAACAATAGCCACTTTGGATGTACTTCTAATTTGGTTATTGTGAAAGCCATTAAAAGTTAATGATAATCACTTTGGATGCACTTCTGATTTGATTATCATGAAAGCTTTTAATTAAAAATAAAAAAAAGAATTAAAAAGATAAAAATGAATAAAAATATCAACACACAAATATTTTGTATGAAGAACTACGTAATTCTGAATTCTCCATTGCACCTGGAGATACGTAGGAGCAGGAAACCACTCCTGTCGAGCTAAAAAGATAAAAAAAAATATAATTTGAAAAGACAAAAAAAACAATAATAATCATTTTTATAATAATAAATGACTTTCTTTTTAATAATAAAATTCTCTTGCTAAAAAAAATAATAAATAAAATATCTAAAAATATTCTTGTTTATTTTGAGGGCTAAAATAAATCATTTTAAAGTTATTCAAATTTGCACATTTAATTAGAGGTAACCATCGTAGGACGGACGTTGTAGGGTGTTAATACCTTCCCTACGTATAATTGACTCCCGAACCCAAAATCTGGTTTCGAGACCATTTTTTCTATTAAAGGTTTTTCCATAGTTTTCCTTAATAAACTATGGTGGTGACTCCTCTGTTTTTAACATTATTTTTTGCCGTCCCGCCGCGACCCTCGGTTGCGACAATGATCCACAACACTTGGGGGAATTTAGACCTATATCCTTGGTTGGTTGTATGTACAAGATTATTGCAAAATTGCTAGCCAAAAGATTGAAAAAAGTATTGCCTAGCATCATTGATCATAGGCAAAGCGCTTTTTTGAGAGGTAGATATCTCTTACATAGTGCTTTGGTGGCAAATGAAACCATTGATGAAGCTAGGAGGGAGAAAAAAAGATGCTTGCTCTTTAAAGTTGACTATGAGAAAGCACATTACTCGGTGAATTGGGAGTTCCTCTTTTATATGTTCAGGCGGTTGGGATTTAATGAAAAGTGGGTGGGATGGATAAAGGCATGTTTGTTCTCTAGCTCTATTTCGGTGTTGGTGAACGGAAGTCCAACATCGAAATTCAAAGTTCAAAAGGGTTTGAGACCATTTTTGTTTAATATTGTGGCAGAAGGACTTTGTGGGTTGATGAGGGAAGTAATCCAAAAAAATCTCTTCTCTAGCATCTCGATGGGGAAAAATAAGGTGGAGGTCAATCTCCTTCAATATGCGGACGATACTCTCTTCTTCGGAGAGGCAACTATTTCTAATGTTCTTACCATTAAGAGCATGTTGAGATGTTTTGAATTAGCATCGGGCCTCAAGGTGAATTTTCATAAAAGCTTCTTTGGTGCATTAGGAGTGGAGGTGGAGGAGATGGGTACCTTTGCAAATTTGATGAATTGCAAGCTCATTAAATTACCTTTTTTGTATCTTTGTATCCCCATTGGAGCAAACCCGAGGAAGGAGGAAACTTGGAAGAAAATTGCAGAGAAGGTGCAAAAAAGATTGACATCTTGGAAGCATAGAACCTTGTCCTTCGCGAGTAGAGTATGTCTAATTAACTCGGTTATCTCTTCCTTGCCTTTATTTTTCATGTCTTTCTTTAGGATACCCAGTGGAGTGATAAAAAAGATTGAGAGGCTACAAAAATCTTTTCTTTGGGGGGGAAGTGAGATGGAGAGGAAAATCCAATGGGTTAGTTGGAACAAAATTTGTTTGCCAAAAGGAAGTTGGGGATTTTCAACATGGCTCTTTTAGGAAAGTGGAGATGGAATATGTTTTCCCAAGAAAATTCTTTGTGGGTACAAATTTTAGAATATTGATATGGTGGATGGAGAGGCCCAGTGGAGGGAGGGGCCAACTCAAAAGCATCCATTTGGTGGAGAGATCTAAGCCACATTTGTGGACAACAAAACACGGATAAATGGTTTGAGTCCATGGTTGAATGGAAAGTTGGAAACGGTAGGAGGACTTCCTTTTGGTTACATAATTAGGCTGATGAACAATCCTTTGCTGAATCCTACCTGCGGCTTTTTCTTCTCTCGTTACAGTAACAACAAACCATATGTCAAATGGGGTATTGGGAGGATGACACTTGGAAGTGGAATTTATCATGGAGGAGAAACTGTTTTGAATGGGAACAGGCTATAAAGGTGGAATTGGAAACTAAACTAAATAGCATAACTTTGGTTAGGGAGGTGGAGGATGTGTGGATTTGGATGGAGGACAGCTCGGGTGAGTTCACTGTTAGTTCAACCTACACGGCCTTAGTGGAAAAAATAAGGGACTGTCATGATGATGAGCCCTTCTGGAAGATTTGGAAGGCTAAAGTTCCTCCTAAGGTGCAGTGCTTCATGTGGAGGATTCTGCATAATAAGATTGCAAGTAAAACAAGCTTGGTTAGAAGAAACATCCCCCTAAATGATTCCTTATGTCCGTTTTGTCAAACCTGTGAGGAAACAGGCCAACATATCCTTTTTACTTGTAATATTTCCTATAAAGTTTGGTGTTTCTACTACTCTTTATTCAATGAAGAGTTTGTCCTCTCGTGTGACCCTGGAGGTGCTTCCTTCAGAATTTGGGATTGAACTCATCTGGTAAGGAGAAGGATGTAAGGTTGTTGATGTGGGGAGCAGTAACATGGAATATTTGGAGAGCCAGAAATGCATGTGTGTTTAAATAGGGGGTGGTGGATCATGTATCCATTATCCAAGATGTTACATTTTATACATGGTTGTGGGTGAAAAATCTATTATATTCCTCTGATATTTCCTTTGTTCAATGGCAATCTCAAACTACATCAGCTATCTCTCAAATTATCTTCGGGTAATGGTGTTTGATTCATATCCGCTTTAGCTGGTGGATATATGCTAATACAGTTGTTGATACCCTCTGATTGCCTTTGCCGCATGATATGGTGGCTGCAGCTTTGATGTCTAGTTTTACGTGGATGACCATTGTTATTTCCATTCCACTTTCTCGGGCTTATATATATGTCCAATTAATTCGGGTGGGCAAGGGGTCAAGCTCTGTGTAAATAATGACCCCTTTTCTCTTGCTGGCACATCTATTGGATCCGATAGCATTTGGGGGTTGCTGATTGGTTGGTTTTTTGTTAGGGTTGATGGTGGAACAACTACTAAATTAATGTTGTGGATGGGGATATAGTCATACGGCTGTAATTAGGTTCTATATAGGTGGGGACACTGTGTATGGTTACTTTGTATTTATTGTGACCATCTCAATAAATACTTAGTAACCACCTTACACTGATATCAGGCCTCTGGTACCGTTGGCCATTTTGTATCCATCTTGGGTATTTCTTATACCTATTACAAATATATATATATATATATATATATATATATATATATATATATATATATATATATATATATATATATATTGCTGATAAAAAATATAAGTATTTTTAGTAATTAAAAGTTTTGGCGAGATTTAATTACTCTATAAATCATTAACTAAAATGAATAAAATATGAAAATAATACTAGGGCCATAATGTTAAGCATCGTTTAAATAAAATGAATATAATTATAAGCTTAGGTTTTGTAAAGTTTTTATAAGAATAACTGAAAAGCGGAACGACCTGCAATAAGTAAGTGATTTTTGAGGTTGATGGTATTTGTAGTCTTTACTTTTTGGTTTTTTTGGATTAGTTTGGCGGCACCATCTAGGGTGGGGGCCTCAACAAATCCCCCACCGTGGGAAACAAATCTGGTGCGTTTGAATAGGATTGTTCTGGATATAAGTGTAGGACTATTGTGTGAATGTCCACATTAGATTGAATTTTTAAAAATAAAAAGAAAAATTAAAAAATAATGGTCCTCTCTTAATGGAGGTCGTCTGCCGCGAGTGTCCATTGCAACATCATTGAGTCCCTGATGACTATTCTTTCTCCTTTGTTTTCACCTTTGTCTCTATCAATCTCCTTCGCAAATTGGTTCACTATGGTTGTTTCCGCCATGGTAATGGCAATGCTTGTGGCCACCCAGAGAAACTATTGTGATAGATGGAACAGTTGTGCATCCTTCCGACACGATGGTGGAAGCCAAAATGTTGTCGATGGCTGAAGCAACAAAAATGGCGGTGGTTTACGACGAGCCCTCAATGGCTATGTTAGTTTCACTGACAGTGACACTTCTTTGTGAGACAATGACTGTAACAATGATGGTTCAATGTTGTTGTTACCCCTTTGAGTGAGCGTTGAATTAGATTGAGTTTCTTAGGATGGAATTGTATGTTGTTTGCATGTCTGATTGTTGGGATTTTGATCTAGAAAAAAAAGGAAAAAGAAAAAAGAGAGAAAAAAGAAAGAAAAGGAAGGGCCGCCGGTAATTGATTTCTGTTGCGACGTGCAGTGGTCAAAGGAGGATGATGACGGTGGAATAGATGATGGTGATCGATGTTAAGCGATGAGGGTGAAAGTAGGATTGTGATGGACGAATGGCGGTGACACAGTTGTTGTGGGTTGCATTCGTGTTTTTCTGTGGATGTAGCGTATTTGTTGCACGGGGTAGTGGGGTTTTGTATGAGTAGATAACATTAGGGTTAGGGTTTAAGAGTTATAAATTAGAATTCATAGATTGTTTCGCGGGTAGTTGAGAGACATAGAATGGGGGGGTTGAGGTGTGATTTATAAAATATAGGAAAATGTCAATCGTCTACAATAGTTTTTGTGTTTTAAAATTGATGCAGTAAATTTTTGTCTTTATAAAGTAGTAAAAGAAGACGCTCGCACTTAGTAGTATAATGAAACAAGGAACGATGAATCCATTAAAATTGTAGAACAAACAACAACATTACTGATAAGCAACATAATAGCAGTTGCAGAGATAATTGAGAGAAAAAAAAAAGACAACAACAACAATGGACGTAATATAAGTTGAACATAGAAGTCATGGAATAAAATATAACTGTTAGTTCAAAGATTTCTTTTAATTAGAGTAAGTTGCCGACATTGTGTCACCCATAAGAGCAATAATCTGTTCAATAGATCTTGGTTAACGCATCATTGCAAGGATTTATTCAGGAGATTGGCCAAATGTTATCATCTAAATGTGAACATTTAAAATTACTTTTATTTTAAAATATGCATAACACAACAGAATGACAATTTTGTGTTGCATTAGAGAATTGAATGACGATTTCGTTGTTCATAACACTAATGAATAAGTATTATGTTTTGCATAACACACTGCAATGATGAATCCGATTTGCATAACATAATGGAATCATTCCTCCATTGTGTAATGCAGAAGGTGAAATTCATAAATTGCAGGTGAATGATGATTCCGCTAGACTTGTTGCCCAACGGGATCATGTTTCCTTTGGAAGGACAATTTTGGAATAAATAATATCGAAGCCATGTCGGTGGTGAAAATTGTACTTTAGGGGGTCAGATTAGCAACCATTATGAAATATAGCAGGACATGGCTTTTTGGCTTGTAATTAACATATGACCATGAGTGACATTTTAGATGGCGTTTTTTTTTGCCTATTTTTTGGTGGGCTTTTTCGGCGGCCTTTAAGGTTTAAACAAATACTTAGTTATTGGGCTGGGTTTGTTGTTGTCAGGGCCTTAGCCCTGAGTAACTTATGTTTTTGTTGTAAAATAATATTATTTTTATTTTTTAAAATTGTTGTACGACGTTATGTTAAAGGAAATTTTTATAAATGTGTAATATTGACGTAATAAGTATCGAAATTCGTTGTGTAGTTAGTTGTTGATGATATTAAGACTAAAACAGTGTTACGTGTGGACAAACAAAAATGCATTCTTAGCAACTTAATTAATTGATGTATATGACAATTGACATGTGCTTTTAATATTTAGATGTCAATCATTAATATTAAAATGTGAGAATAATTACGGTAGTTAGTAAGGGTTGTTATCATAAGTCTGTCTTTTAATAATATCAAGCATGGGTAGTAGGTTATTTAGTTTGTCGAAGAGGCGGTTTGACATTAGTTCAATTTCATTGTCAAAGGTAAGTATAATTAATAGTTTGGATTAACAAATTTAAATATTGTTTGATTTGTAATTTATTTAATAAACCAACGAATCATGATGACAACCATTTTAATTCCATCATATTACGACATTGGTTGGTGAACCTAATGCAAACAACCTTCTTAAAAAAAGTGCAACAATTAGAAGAAATAAGTCGTTAAATTAAATTGCAATAAATGCACCAATAGATTGACGAAATACGGAAAACATGATGAAAGCAATCATAATGATGATACATTAAACTAAAATTATAACATTGGTTTCAACGGACTACAAATGCACGAAAAATAACAAACACGACTCAACCGATTTAGTTCCCATGAACCACTAAACGAATGTAATTCTTCCCAACAACTTTGATGAATTGAGCGACATCATTTTCACATAGTGGATAAAATTGGATAAACTCATGCCATCCTTTACCTAGTTGGCACATGTTAGGCGTTGCCGAATCCCAATACAATGCCATCTCTCTATACTTTCGCCGAGTAGCTTCACAAGGATTTGTTGTTGGTTTTCACGCAATATGTAATGCACAACATGGTCTGGAACAAACTGTGTATTAAACGTTGTCAATGTTAGTGTATGGACTTAAATTTAGATTGCGTTGTTGAAAAATCTTAAAAATTACAACAAAGACTTAAATTAACTGTTTATTTTTGGATGAAATAGTTTATATCTTTAGTTTATTACCAGTTTTGCAGAGATTGTCATGCCATAAGTGATAGTTTCCTACTACAATAATTCTGTTAGTGTCACATTTTCATCATCATCTGAGTCTTCAAATTCAATCACAATTGTAAAATTGAATGAGCTATTTCGAGGTAGGTTAGCTTCAGTAAGACGGTCTGGCACAGATTGTAGAATATTCTGATGTCCTTAATAGCATTTGTTAGACGTGCACGATCACCATTAGCTTCCAACATAAAAGTGAATGCACCTTCTTCCACTCCATTAATGAAGATAAATGGCCTTAACTCATGCCTCCAGCGATGATAGAAAGGACGAGGAATTGTAACATAATCCTATTCATTACGATTAAACTGGTGAAGGTTGATATGTTAATGCAATGTACATAGTCCTGAAGACCAACATCGATGAATAATACATTAATTAATTTAATGAAGCATGAGGTTCATAAAAAAGTTAGAACATACCCTGTTAACATGCATGATGATATTGCATTGCATGTAAGGTTGCATCATGCTTTACGTAAAGGAGAGTTCAACGAAATCTTTTTGACACAATTAGTGGTTACGTATACATACTATAAAGTAACACTTCTACCATAATGTGAAAAGATTAACATTCATCATTAAAATAAAACTACCTTGTGTTGATAGTGTGTAATGTTGTGTTCTTGATTGCTAGTGGTGGACGGTGATTAAGAAATAAAAGGATGATTTATTTATAGGCCACTGCTACGAAGGGGAACGTCGTATGAATATTCATTTTGATATAATGACCTAATTTGTCATTTAACACCGTATAGGACAAACGATCTATGAAGAACGCAACTTTTTTGTTTTTTTAGAATTACTATTTAATATGATGTTGTGGAGGTATGTGATTAATAAGTGGCAGGAAGTTTTCTTGAGTGTGAATGTGTATTAACTGTTGCAATTTACTTTATGTCACTCAAAATAGACTATAGTACTCCCTCTCAGTGTCTGTAGTCACGTGCCAAAAGTAATGCCTCGTTGGGTGGGTCATTGCTCTTGTCTTATCCATTGAACTTTCAATCAAATAAGTTATCTGTAAAGTTATATTTTTATTAATATTATTTTTAGTCATATTTTAGTAATAGTTAACTTATTTTTAACAAGTTTGGATGGAAAACAAAAAATACAATATTTGCATGTAAATATTTTATGGTTCAAAAAATACATAAATGAATTTTGAAGACCGTAACAATACATTTTGTACAACGTTAGTAAAAAATTGGATGCTTATAAAATATTTCATTATAGCAACAATGTATTTTTACATAGCATAAATGCTATTAAAAATGTCCACTAGGGTCTATGCCTAATGATTGTTACCATACGTACATATGGTCAAAAGAAATTTGGTTTATGTCGGGTTGATATGACCGAAGGCTATAAAAGTTGTCATGCCATAGCCATTTTAAAAGCAATTTATTCCTGCTTTGAACCTGTGACTCCCATATTCAACAACGGGTAATTTTGTTGACTAACTATTTACTTCATGCCTTATTATATGAATTCATAATCCACTTTACGATGGACGGGTATATTTGTAATTCACGCATGTTTTGTTTTGAATAATTTTCCACCAATCCGTATAGATATTATATAAACGATGCATAGGTTATTTAAATTTTATTTAATTGGCCAAAGAAAGTAATACGTTCACTTATTGCCAAGGATTTTCAGGGCAACCACTTCTAACAAGATGTAGTTATAAATACGACTATGGTAGGTACATTGCATTATATAGTCTGTCATTGCTTGAAGATACTGTTCTGAATTGCCATTGAACAATTTTTTATAGCAACAAAGTGATTTTCATCTATACATGGATAAACAATGTATGGAATTTGAAAATATTGACGAATCTGCAATGCCATATTTAGTCCTCCCATCTAGCAGCAACTCTTCTTCTTTGATTCCTGGTCCAGCAAGTGCTGTGCAGGCAGTAATGAGGAATCATCAATGTAGTGACCCTTTACCCACTTAGGAATTCCTAACCCAAGTCCAATGCATTGCTGACAAAGCTTTTGACACGAAGGCTTGGCAATGTGCAATTGAATTCGTTAATGTGCAAGGTCACCCCCATATTACTTGAATTGTTATGTTGCAAATATAATTGGTTAAATATGTTAGTTTTTTTATCGGTGGGATTGTAACCTAGTACATATCCCTACCTTCCTTCTACATTAACTTGGTAGGTAACTTAATAAAAAATAGGTTTGGTGGCTAACGACAGCGCCTTACACTATATGCCTCTAAATTCCATTGACTCAGCAGTCGATAGAGCACCAATTGTGGTTGGCCTTGTTACATCGTGCACTTTGAATGGTTTGGGAGGCATGGAAATAACTTTGAAGGTGCTTAAATTTTAAATGTATATTTTTTGTGCTTGAGGTCCAATTATTGCTTGACTAAGTCAAAATTTATGAATGTTTAATTTCAGGATCCTACAGGTAGTATAACTGGCATGGTTCACCATAAAGTGAATGATGGTACTATAGGTGTAGGTTGTGTCTTAGTTTTGCAAAAGGTTTGTCGCTTACATTGTTATTATATCGTGTATTTCATTACTTTTAATGTTTATTAGGTTTGTCTAATATTTGAAAATTGTTCAGGTTGCAGTCTTCTGTCCATTTCCACCACATTCAAAATGTTATTTGAATATTACACTTAACAACGTATTCAAGGTTGAGTTCTTCCATTTGTCGTGCTGGTATATGTTGTCATACATTGTTGTGTCATTTAAATGATGTTGTTTCGTGGTGTTTGTTGCAGGTTTTTCCAAAAGACAAATGACATTACCTTGTTTTACACCAACTGATTACCAATTAATTATGCTTTTCAAAATGTTAATGTTCCAACGACATAGTATCATTTTTTTTATAATGCCATAACTTTGATGTACTACAAATTTCATGTTTTAATTGTTTGCAATGTGGTACTATGTTGAATGTAAACAAGTTTATTTGTAATGTTAATATTTCAGTTAGTGTGACCAAATCCTTCATGTACATTATTTATTGTCATCGGCATTTGTTACGTATAAGGTTGTATTAATATTATTTTATATCATGACACATATTTTCGTAACCGAAAAAAATAACCTAACCCCCAACTAAAATAAAATCAAAACGAAAACCAAATAACACAAATTGTAATGTGAAATTATGCATTTGGTCCCGTTATATAAGGGTTTCAGTGAATCATATTATCTTAAGCATTAGTACATAGAACAACCATATCGTTATTCCATATTTATAACCTTCTCAGTTGAGTTGGAAAAAATAAGCGCATCACTTTTGTCACGGAAAGTTTTTGTTGGATACCGGAAAACCTTAGGTTCCATGGCAAACAAAGAACCTTCAAGGACTTACGTCGTATTTCAGGGTCGCAACCCTGGAATATATTTTTCATGGGTAGAGGCTCAAAACCAAGCTGTCGAACAACTGGGACATGTGGTCGACTCATACGCCACATACGACGAGGTAGAGACAAAGTGGATTGCATACTGTTTGGAGCGTGGTTGAGATGAGGCATTCGCCCGTAGCCGTATTCACAGTCGTCAACGAACACAACAATCCACTACCATGTCAACATCTGGTACTAGTTTCGAACTCAGTCAAATAACTATATATGCGTATCTGATTTACCTTACAACACCATCACATTCATAGAATCGTTGACATTGTTTGCCATTTGTTTTTTTTTTTTTAAATGTAGCACGCTACGGGACACATATGGCCAAAGAGACCTCACCGGGAAAATTTGTGTTGCAGGACAGCATGCAACAAAAGCTTGCCGAACTTTGCCATGCAATTTATCTAGCTGCGCCTAGGTACTCATTGAATGATGTCGCTTACATTGATGGCATAGAGTGTCGCAGATTCATTGCATTTGTCAGAAGTGGTGTCAATGGAACACCAACCGTTTGTCTGGGTCAATATTGGCAAAATTGATTTTGATGTGAAGGAGGATACGATTGCTTTGTTGGTCCAAAAGTTGTTGGCCAGCAATGGATAACTCATCAGAGGCTGCAATTACTACACATTGCAATAAGCTTTTAATGACCAGACAAAAACACTGAATGAAAATGTTGCATTAAAGGTGCAGGTAGCTGTAATGAAGGAGGAGATGGAACTGTTCAAAGTTCATCGTCGCCCTTAGGTTGTCAAACTCATGACCTACAACGACGCATGCCATTAAGTTCCCTCTGCTTCATTTGTGATGTTTTGTTTAGTGTTATTTAAGTTTGTCTTTTGTTTTGGGCATGTTTAGTTGTTCAACGTCGTGGTTAACAAAAACACGTGTTGTTTTAATATGAATGTCATGAAGTTCTATGTTAATTAGTTAACACATCTTCCATTTCGCCTTGTCATATTGTGTTATGACCCCGATGGCGGACCGTCATGAAACACAACGTTGTTCATTTGTTGGTTCATTAGTTAGAACCAAATGTGTTTTTTGAAATTACTATTTACAATTTAGTATGTCATTAATGTGTTTTTTATTTTTCATTGTCGAAGTTCCCCTTGGCCATATTGTTCATGATTTGTCGTATGATGTTTATCAAAAGTTTTTGATATATAATACAAAAGAGCTGCATAAATCATAAATTTGGAAGACATTGACCTAATTAAGTATGTTAAATTTATGCAACATGAGTTTATGAAATGAACATTATAATATTTGAAAAGTTGTTTGTACGAAATTAAAGTTGCATGGTTAACATAATTTGCATGGAAGACCGCGACGACCAACAACTTTGTATGATATACATTCTCTCGTGACAACATGCACCAATCCATTAAAATGACTCCAACCACCGAATTTAAATTTACAGGTTGGTGGTTGCACCAACGTGGTAAGAATTCAATGTAGGATTTTGGTATTATAAGCCAACACATCATACTTCTGAATTCTCCATAACTTTTCATTGCCTTTCAAAGGAACTGTCCATCCCCATTACTGAAACACCATGTGAAGCAAAGGCTGGCTTGTATAGTTCGTAATCTATAAAGGTCGTAATTCGTGTATATATTTTTCATGCCGCAAAAGAAATGTCCAAACGGTAGGGTAATGCAACAACAGTTGTCGTGGATTTGTATCATATCAACAAGTAGAGGTGGAATGGATACAACATTGCCCATAGCCACATATTCCCCCACCGGACGCGTTTTTCATGAATTAACTACTCCACCTCGTGTCGCCCATGAATGTAAAATGTGAGGTAAATTTGATTTAACACATGTCATTGCATTTTGTTGCTTTTACAGGTTGTATTGACTATGCCCTGGAAATTGTAGAATGCCAATTTCAAGGAAGAGAATAAGCATCATTGGATGATCAACCGCAAACTAAGCAACCCTTATGCACTGTCTTTAGCTGTTGTGGTTATGTAATTTATGTAGTCATATGATTTGCAGCATCCTATATTGTATATTCTCATCCAATATGTGTCTTAGTCGACGACTACCCATATTTATGTATGTTTGACTATGATGCATCTTTCATGTAACTCTACCATCCGCAATTCGAATGAAGAGGACAAAGACATATGAGTGCTTAAATAAGTAATATTAAAATCAAATGACACACACGTGCAACAACAATGACATAGGTTGTATTGACTATGCCCTGGAAATTGTAGAATGCCAACTTCAAGGAAGAGAATAAGCATAATTGGATGATCAACCGCAAACTAAGCAACCCATATGCACCGTCTTTAGCTGTTGTGGTTATGTAATTTATGTAGTCATATGATTTGCAGCATCCTATATTGTATATTCTCATCCAATATGTGTCTTAGTCGACGACTACCCATATTTATGTATGTTTGATTATGATGCATCTTTCATGTAACTCTACCATCCGCAGTTCGAATGAAGAAGACAAAGACATATGAGTGCTTAAATAAGTAATATTAAAATCAAATGACACGCATGTGTAACAACAATGACATGTTGTCCTATATAAAACAGTTTGACTCCACCGTCAAAAGTCAACTAATTACAAAATAATGCCCAAGTATAAATATCAATAACACAAATTTTGTTAATGTGTAATTTAAGAGATAATTTTTTTTATCCAATTTGCTCTTTGCAACAATGATGTTAGAAGTCTTTATTTTAAATTAAAATAATTTTAAATAATTCATTTTGTCAATTTACATCGAGTGAAAGCATAATATGGAAGAACGTCAATTTTTCAGTATAAGCAAGGTGCATTAAATGAGGAAGCTTCTAGTGCCACCTGCTAACCCATTGGCAATGATAAAAGGACATTCAACACAGTACCCCATACAAGCGAAAAAGTAGTGTTTTGGGTTTTCTTCTTAATTCTTAGCCACCCATTAAATAGAACTACAACGAGTGTGCACTCATCCACAAACACTTTCAATACCCAATCACACAGTCGTGCACCCCTACTGAGTGGTAAAAAGTTGTGTAACTTGTAAATGGAGGTTGAAATAGTAACAGCCACCAATGAAGAATTTGGGTAACTACTATAATCGACTATTGATTTGTCTACAAATGTTTTCATTCCATATGTAATGGAAAGATGCAGTTGTGCAAAATAACTAATTGATGAGCTTTCACATTGCACAGGCATGATGCTGATGAATGTCCAGGGTCGAAAATGGAGGACGTTATACAGAAAAGTGATAAATTTGTGAATGTAGGCTTCTATTTTATTTGTGTTTGTTGTTGTATAATTTTTTTACCTATCAAGCTTTAATTTTTACAAGTGTTTCATTTCCTATTTTCTATGTTAGGGTTCTTAACCCATCTATGATTTCACAAATGATGGCCATGTTTCTAGATAAACAGGATAATGTCAATTGCAGCACTTGAACAAAAAAACGAGTAACTTATTTTGGTTTATGAACATGCATGACATTTTAGACATTATTTTTCAGTGTTAATGAATGTCCGTCTATGGAATCGGGAGTCAGTGGTAGCCCCACACATAACATCGGCATAACAAATGTAATGTTCAAATAGTTTTAAAAAACTTAACTTCGTTTTCATTATATGTCTTCTTAATATTTTCATAATGTTGCCATGTATGTTGGGGCCAGGTCTCAAACATGGCACTATAAGACCCGATGATCCTTTATTGCAACAAAATCTCAATGTCGACATAAACTACACACTTACCAAGTTGTTGGTTTCCATTGAGGTTTGACGATTTGTACACGATTGTTACATTGGTTCTTTGATTTTTTGATTCTGAACATAACATGTGTGCAATTTTTTTTTATTTTTCATTTCAGGCCGTGATCAATGGAGTGGGCAACCCAATTTAATGTGTTCAATGTTTTACTTGGTTTGTAGAACTTGGGAATAAAATTTGACAGTGGTAGCAAGCAGCTCATAACAGCCGTTGTGAACCTGTCCAAAAGGGATGATACTGGATCCAGCAAAGGCACACCAGAACATGGAACTGTTGATCCAATCCACACAACATCTCAACTACATGGGTCATTGAGCCCAAATTTCGTTGCTGGTGGTGGCTCTACTGACGGGCCTACATCGAAGGATACTATTGGTCCAACTTGCCCCGACATGATTATTCCGAAGGACACAATTTTTATATACACGGATGAAGAGGAAGAAATGACCAAAAAATCTAAGAGGCTTAAGACCAACTACTTCCCCTAAAAAATTCCAAAAAAATTTGGGTATTGGGTCAACCAACTCAAGGACAGAACGAGAGGAAATCATTGAAAATTCTAAGGGATATGTTCATCCAATCGCATTTATGAGCAACTACAAAAGAGGATTACAATCAAGGGTAACAACATCTATAGTTGATAATAAGATTCATCAATGAATAAACATTTGTTTAGCATTGTTCGACAATTATTAATACTTATATTAACACTAAATGGATAGACAACAGCACAGACATCAATGGCTTCAAGAAAATTGTCATTCACTCCTGCATAAACGACATCGAGGGCGTTGAAGAAACCAAAGGTTGAGCATGGGTTGTCCATAAGCATTGAACAAAGAACAAATTGCAAAAAGGCATCAGCGTCTAAACAAAATCAAGGAAAGGCAAAGGTGGTGTATGAAGCACCGAAAGAAATCAATAAAGCGAGTGATCACACCTTACCCAAGGTATGTGCTATAAAATGTAATAATTTATTGGCTTAAATATTAGTCCCTCAAATATGGGGGTATATATGTTTTAGTCCCTCAAATCAAAACTTGTTTTTTATAGTCCATCAAAGTCAGGAAATGCATTTTTTAGTCCTTTCGTTAAGATGCCATTATCTGAGCATGTCATGTGACAAATGGAGTTGCAATTTGTGGCGGTTTTTGACCGCCAAAAAATTGTTTTTTAACTTAATTTTTAAAATTGTTTCTAGCGGCTAAAAACCGCTGATATTTCTTTAATTTGAGGATCAAAACATATTAAGCATGCCACTTTCATCTTCTATCTACCAAACATGAGAAATGTAACGAAGCAGCAAGCTTTGCTATGTCTCTTCTAGAAGCAAACTACACAACGAACTTCCTCAAATACTCATAATCAAACCTAGACCTCAACCCAAAACACATCATCTGCAGAAACATCACCACTTTTGCGGCACCACTCTCCGATTCCCATAGTGACGCCGACTCCTTTCGCTTCGACATGACAAACCACAACAGTGCCGCCGCGTCCATCTTTTGCCACAGGGATTTGAGAGTGGCAAAGAGGTCGAGGTCAGATGAAGGTGTGGCATAGAGCTCGGCGAGTGCGACTTCCCTTTGCTAGTGGATGCGGGCAGCAATGATGAACTTGCGCTCCGGGATGAAGGTCTCGCAGTGGTGGAGGGATTCAAGGGTTTCATTGGAGAAGGAATTGAGGGATTAGAGCTTTGAATCAAGGGATTGGGATTTCTTGGTGATGGAACGACCGACGGAAGACGTTTGTAGATCCATTGAAAGGAAGAAGATGAGGTTGTTGGGTTATGTGACCCGATACAGGCACAAAGAAAATAATGCATTTTTTGAAAAATTACAAATCTTTTGTTCAATTATTTTATTGATAAGAATGTTGGGTGATTGGAACCATGATGGTAGTGTTGTGCTTGATGGGTTGCCGTTTGCAATTGGCTTAAAGGAGTAGCATCCCATTACTTTGAATCAAAGAGAATTAAAGAAAATGAAGGGAACAGGTTCGGTGAAAAGGTCTTGGCTATTTGGAGGCGGAGAGAATAAGCTTTAGACTTGAAGAGTTAGTGTGTGTTTTTTTATTGTGGTGGAGTGATGATGATGAGAGAAATATGATTCATAGGATGAAGGTTGTTTTAATTTCTTTTTCTTTACATATTCTGGCAGTTTTTAGCTGCCAGAAATATTATTTGAAGATTAGATTAAAAAAAAAAAAATTTGACGGTTAAAAATCATCATAAATCGTAATACCATTTGTCATCACAAGCTTGGTTAACACTATCTTGATGGAAAAAGTATTTTTCAAGTTTGAGGGACTATAAAAAGCAACTTTTAATTTGAGGGACTAAAAAAATATACCCTATATTTGAGTGACTAAAAACATATTTAAGCCTAATTTATTCAACAGTGACATTTGAAGTTAAATTGTAACTTGTATGATGGAATTGGCAGCAAGTTCCATGTGCTTTTTGTCCAACCCCTAAAATGAAGCTGTCATTGGTCGAGGCGCAAGTATGTGGATTCATTTTCAATCAAAATCTGGATACAAGGTTATTGTCAACAAATTTTACTTATGACTTTTGTCAAATTTGGAAACCAATAACATATGGTAACATCTTAATGTTTAACGCCCTATTTAATGACACAATCAGTGAGGATGACTTCATATTTGCTGTTGGAAACAACACAGGCACAAGAAAGCATTTTCAATCATTGTGTCCCTCAAGGATGGTTGATCTTGAGGTATAATCGAATAAGGCCGTTATTTATTCCATCTTATACCTTGCTTTTCATATGTAACAATTCGGTTGTTAACATAGAAAACACTTTTTTTTTTTTTCAGATAATTTTATTTATGACTCTGAAGATCATGAAGACTCACTTGAATAGACCAAATAAAATTGTTTGGTGCCTTCCTCCAGCATTTTCAATATGGAATACGGTGTTTTATACAAAATAGTGTAGTATTATGTTAACATGCATAACTTTAGACATCTAATGACATAATTGAATATACGTTGAATAGGCAAATGCAATTTCAGGAGTTGGTGCAACACAGCTGAAAAGTTATTATGGACAGGATTGGTTGAAGCCCTTTGAGAACCTTAAACTGGTAAATGTAAAAAATATCGTGTTTTTTTGTGTTTTTGTAATTGAATCTCAAAATTCTCCAAAATTAATGTATTTTTTTTGTATTCAATCATTCAACGAAGATATATGTACCTATCAACGAGAATGAAGAACACTGGTATTTGGTGTTTTTTAGCATTCATGAGAGAAAAATTTATCATTTGGACTCACATCTCACATCAGATGCAGTCGACAGCAGAAGGGCAACCATATCAGCATTGGTTTGTTTATTTTCTCAAGACACAAACATCAATGTTTTATTAAATGCGAATTTGCAAAAAATAATGTATGGACTAAAATTGGATTTAATGTAACATATAGGCAGGGACAATGTTACGACTTTTGCCTATTGCATACGAAGACGATGCATTCGTTGGTGGTCTCAGAGATTGTGAACATCGGGAGATTCTTGAGCCCAGGGGCATTCCCAATTGTGGGACAAGGTAAATTGGACAATAAATGGTGGTCTATGTTGTTTTTTGTAATGACATTAATGTGTTCGTCACTGATTGCTATTATTTTTGACAGTGAGAATTCAGGTGTGTGGGTCTTAGAATGGTTACAAATGAAGCATGCTTTTGTGAAAAAATTGTATGGAGTGGTAATACCCTACTCATAAGATTCCCTTTGATGTAGTTTTTTTTATTAATACAATTTACACACATGACATACATTGATTGTGTGCAATTCGATTGTAGCTTGATGACAAATTGGCAAGAAAGAAGATTGCAATGCAACTGGTAATGGGACCCCACAATGACTGCAAAGACACAATTATTAAAAATGCTGAAAAAAATTGGCATGACCACATTCATCTATAGGCGTTTTCGATTACTCATTTGTTGCATTGCTTTAAGGACAATGGTCGTTCGTTGTTTATTTTGGATGCAATAGTGTATTTGGTAGATTGTGGTACATTCTGTTTTAGCCTATGATATTATTTTGGGTAGCCATTGTGTATTCGGTGGATTGTGGTACATTATGGTATTCATTGTCAACTAATTAACATCACAAATCATTCAACAAATATTATGCACCAATCGTTATTCAATAAGCATTCAAATCATAACTCATGATCAGCCCAACCAATTTTATTTCAAAACACACATAAAAAAGTTGAATATCATAATTAATAACATAATAAGTCAGACGAATTACGAATAACACCCATGCCATGACCCAATGCCAATTGGGCCTACAATAACGCCATCATCCAGGATTGGGATGAAAAATTCCGTCCCAAAATTATTACGCGATAGAATTTGAGACAAAAATATTTCGTCGCATTTTTGCTCATCGCAAACACTTTGGGATGGAATATTTCATTCCATCGTATTATTGTGACCGAAAGTGGGACAAAATTTAATTAATTTATTTTGTTTTAATTTTAGGTTTTGAGACAAATTTTGGGACAAGAATTGTGAATTTTTTTTTTCATTTTTTTTTTTTGGAAAAGATAAGAGCAAATTTGTACTCAAATTTCAGTCCTAAAAGATATACATCTTTATTATTAATTGTAATTTGAGAAATTACTTCTCCTTTGCTCAATTTCATTGCAGTTTGCAGCACCATATGGTGAAATTCCAAAAAAAAAGAAGAAGTCAAATCCAGTCCTATTCTAATTACACAAAATTTTACTCCAATTTAATTCCAATTCATACACACAAAATCAAATACAATATTGTTCTGTCTTGTTCTTCAGCCATTGAATCCTCCCCTTGTCCCTCACCTTGGCAGTTTTGGCATAAATTACAGAGGCCATTCTCGCTATGCTATTTGAGTTCCAAGTATTTGCCCACTATTTTCCATCAACTGCCTCTAAAGTGCGCGCCCAGAGAACCCAAATACAAAAGAAGGAAACAATTTGAGGCATATAAGATAAGAAAAATGCAATGTTAGTTAGGGTTTGAGGCAGAGGAAGAGATTACCATGTGGTTGTGACACCTTTGTCTTCACCAATAAAAGGGGCGACTTCAAATTGGGAACGGTGGCTGGAATCGTGACACAGTAACAGCTATACGGTGGTGAACGACGGAGGTGTTCCCAATCAGCGTAATAACAGGGCTGTAGAGAGATAAAGAGGGATGGAAACAACAATGTAAGGAAAGGGCATGGAAATGGCCTAGGAGATGAGAGTGAAGCTTGAGCAGTCATAAAAGAAGATGGGAGTGGGAGAAGGTCCAGAAGGATCCAGAGAAACAAAGGGAAGATGATGGAAAAATGGTCCGTGAAATTATGTGTGTGTGTCGGCGTTCCTACTCCGATGTTAGGCATTTAAGTTACCCTAAATCTGACGGCTGGGAAAGGCTCTTGAATCTTTAGCTGTTGGATTGACAATTAAAAGACAATAAATTAAGAAAGAAAAAGGGAAATAATTTAGGGGAAAAGGGCAAATAAATCCGTAAAGGGGAATAAATTACGAAGAAATAAACACCCATCAAGTAGTTAGTTTGGAATAAAATCTGGAGAGATTATCATAAATAATTAAATTTAATTTTTAATTAGGAATAAAATAGATATAATAATTTCTTACCAAAATAAAAATAAAATTTAATATATTAAAAAATCTTATAAATCATACCAAGTAAATATAATAAAACTGATTATGAGAATAAAATCTCAAATATCTCAATTCAAAAATTTATAAATCTCCGCTGCATAGAAAGATTTTCATATCTAAATAGGATCTGATATAATAAGAATTAGTTACAATTACCATAATAATATTAAACCCAAGAAAAAAATTTAAATAACAAGCTTTCTTATCAAATATTTTTTCGACAATATTTAACTTAAGGATATAATCACTTAATCATTTTAATTCATATAACCTCACATTCTAATAGCTCAGCAACAATTCCATTTTTTTATTATCTTCACTATAAATCAAACCATTACATTATTAAAAGTGTTTATTTATCATTTAAAAATTAAATTTCATTGACATAAATATTTAGAAGTTTAATTTTTTTATAATTTCTTTTGTATGAAAAGTTTGATTAGAATACATTTATTAATAATATAATATAATAAATAAATGAATGAAATTATATTAATTAACAAATTAATTAATGAAATATCAAATAAAAAATCTATATATTGTTCATGTAATCATATTAAAATAATTAAAATTAATTTTTTTATACCATGATATTGGTGTAAAGTATCTATTGACTTTGTAGAAAATAATTAAAATGAATTTAATTTCATATTAACTTTCAATAAAAAAATATTAAGACGGAATGCATATTTCTATCCCAAAATTAGGACAGAATACAAATTCCGTCATAAAATTGGGACAGAAGACATACCCTCACAAAATTGGGACGGAAGTTTTTATTCCGTCCCAATTCTGGGACATAAATTATTATTCCATCCCAAAATTGCGACGGAGTATAAATTTTGTCCCAAACTAACAAATAAAGTTTTAAAAAAAGTTTGTGACAAAATTTTGTCTCAAAATTTGTTACAAGTTATTTTTTTTGCTACGAAAAATTTTACCGTCACAAATTTCTGTCTTAATTTCATTTTTTTCTTGTAGTGATGTAGGCATTTTCGATTACTCATTCGTTGTATTGCTTTAAGGACAATGGCCGCTCATTGTTTATGTTGTATGCAATAATGTATTTGGTAGATTGTGGTACATTCTGTTTTAGCCTATGATATTATTTTGGATAGCCTTTGTGTATTCGGTGGATTGTGGTACATTATGGTAGTCATTGTCAAATAATTAACATCACAAATCATTCAACAAATATTATGCACCATTCGTTATTCAATAAGCATTCAAATCATAACTCATGATTAGCCCAACCAATTTTATTTCAAAACACACATAAAAAAGTGAAATATCATAATTAATAACATAATAAGTCAGACGAATTACGAATAACACCCATGCCATGACCCAATACCAATTGGGCCAACAATAACGCCATCAGCCAGGATCATTTGGGCTTACAATTACATTAACAACTATTACTCAAAAAGGCAAATAATGATCCAATACCATAGTTCTTCAGAGCTTAAAAAATTGTTTTAGATCCATTCTTAGTTATTGCCCCGAACTCTGTTATTGGGCCACATTTATGCTACAAATTAATATCCATAATTTTAAAAAATCAATCTCCAATTACATAGCTGATCCATAACAGTATCCCCCATCATAATGAAATCCTAGGGATGCATTATTTTGCAAGTCAAAATACTACACAACAACTGTGAATCCAAATTTTACCTATATCAAAACAACAGAGGACATTGATTAATGGTTTACTAGTAATACACTACTGACGTAAGCAAAAAATAAACTTAACTTCTCTATATAAGACAATAACATTGTCAATGTTAACAAAATTACATAATAATGAGGTACATATTAAATATGGGTGTCCCCGACAACAAAACACAACCATCAACAATCCACAATATTGCATTGTGAAGACCAACATTTCACAATGAAGAATACATCGAAATAAGACACAACCTTCAACAATCTAGAATACTGTATAATACTCATCTAAACTTCATACTTCATTCGGAATGCTTTTCCTTCACGAGATACATATCCCAACGTCATGACTAAACTACAATTAATGAAACAACCTTAGTTTAGATAAGACAATGCATTGCTGGAGCGACTTATGAAAACTTACTCATGCACCCTAACCAACACTATGATACAGTTAATAACAAAATACACACTATCAACTAATTTATGTAAGCAAAAACTAATACTTACCATTTTGGCTATGAAAATCATTAACAAATTGACGACTGCTGGAGCCTACTTTAGTAGTAGAATTTGCAAAACCTTGTGCCTCACCAACATTGACTCCACCATCATTGGTACATGATCTTTTATTGTGTTCAATAGAACCACATTTACAGCACGCTTGTATCCTCCGACCTATCGCTGAATTTGAGTTTGTAGTTGGAGCAGAACCTTTTGTTCGGACACGAGGAGGATCTTGTACATCATCAATGCCATCTACAGGATCATTTTCATGATTTTGCTCATTTCCGACTACACTTGCTTGAGTCCAAGAGGTGGACTTTAACTTCAACCGACTAAGTTCAACAGTAAACAAAGTCACAAAATGATTATACTCTTCCTCATCACCAAATGCATAATCACATGTCTGTGTAGATAATTAAACAAGTGTGGCATGCCTAGCATACAAAGTCGAATCCCAATACTGAGACCCATCAGCATACATTCCACGAATATTTTCCTTCGCCTACTTTGACCTCCTCTCTAATAGCAATGACTAAGGGAATTCATTAAAGTGTAAAGAGAGTAGAACAGATATTATATGATGACACGACAAACCAGTCGGTTCCATTCTTAAACATTCACATTTAAATTTAGAAAGTGGGGGACAATACGAGATATGGCATGTCCTCTCTGTTTGATACTTGACAACAATAAAAACTGAGTACATAGCCATCTATCTCCCGACACTTTGTCACCCTATATAGTGTTGCTTTTTTAAAAAATGGTTGGAAAATATGAAACACCACCTTTGAGAAATATGTTGATGCAGACCTCTCTAAAGAATGGAAAGTACTTTCTAACTCAGGATCACCATTTAAAGAGTAGTAATCTGCTTCCAGTTCTCTATAACAAAAATAAGACAAACACCTCTGATATTGTTGTACAAAGTCTGTCAAGTTAATCCTTGGATTCACATATTATCCCATGTGGCTATGAAAACCTTGACATCGAGATGCCATCCTTAAACCAGCAAAGAAATTGCCCTGAATATGAGTCATTGACCACATCTTCCTTTTTTCATACATTTCAATAATCCAATTATTTTCTTGCAAACCAAAGGTCTCAACCATTTGCCTCCACTTCTCTTCAAAATCTACCACATCTAAATCATCCATCATACATTTCTTGAAATATGACATGAATGCTGGAATATTCACATTGGTTTTTGCATTACGTGTCAAGTGCCACGTACACAACCTATGGTATGCAAGAAGAAGTACCTTACTTATCGCATTTCTCATGGCAACATCACCATCAATGATCACTGTAGACAGACTCCTTCCATTCATGGCTTCCACAAATTGTTCTAATAACCAAATATATGTCTCTTCTATCTCATTTGTTACAAGGGCTATGGTAAACACTATGGTTTGGTTGTTATGATTAACACCAGAAAAAACCACAAGTAAATGGTACTTATTCTTCATATAGGTAGCATCAAAGGCCAAAACATCACCAAATATCCAAAAACTAATCCGACTTTCACCATCGCACCAGAAAAGATGTTGTAGCCTATTCTCATCATCAACAGTGTAAGCA
The DNA here is from genome assembly GCA_026413185.1 of Pueraria montana var. lobata. Classification (NCBI taxonomy): domain Eukaryota; kingdom Viridiplantae; phylum Streptophyta; class Magnoliopsida; order Fabales; family Fabaceae; genus Pueraria; species Pueraria montana. The sequence goes on along the minus strand of CM048651.1, from coordinate 14,794,095 downwards.
AGATAAAACAATGGGTCCTTACTAGACAACTGATGAAAATATTTTAGAGCCCTAGCTACATCAAATGATTGTTGTCATCTTTGTCGGCTAGATTGATTATATATGTCTTTCATTAGAAAACCTACCTTCTCATAACCACTAGAAATATTTGCAAAAGCCCCAAACATCTGATGTGGTCGAATGCCAGCTTTTCTAAAATTTTCAATTTGCAAAATGTCAAGTTCACTTATTTTTCTGTGGGCAGGCATCAAACCACACAAATGTGGCTCCATAAATGGATGACTATGAGTGAAATTAAATACACTAATATACCATCGCTCACATGGGATCATCACGTGCACCCGCATCAGAGCTTTACAATCACACCTCTTTCCATTTTTTGATTTCCTCTTTCTTCCACTACCAGACAAACCTTATCTCCTTTCTGTCCAGCCCAAGAGCATAAAAAAGTCTAATTCGTAGTTTGCCCTTCATTATTTCTAAGAACATGGCTTCTTCTGATCGAAAAACCAATAACTCTAGAGTAACAACTGTAGAACATATACGCAGTTTCAAGATCCAAAAAATCTAACCTACGAACAACATCAAAATTAACATTCGCCAAGTCTACCTGTAAGATATCATCCTTGCTATTAATTAGTATAGGATCTCTTACAATATCAAAATCCACCCCTTCTTCGAACAAGTGTCCTATGCCTTCTCTAGAATGCTCTGGTCCATCGTCCTCCAAATCGTTCTCTCCATCGGCATCATCATCATTTTCTTCATCGTCATTCCAATCTACTGCTATGTCCTCGTCCTGTTAATCACAAATTCAAAATCCATTGTATAAACATCAAAATGTTCTGCTCGCCACAAAAATAAAATCAAATTACATTACAAATTCCAAATTCATCTTACACACGACTGTGGCTGTCCTTCTTCACTCACAATCCTTCAATGTCTTTATCCAAACAAATGAAATATTCAATTTTCTGCAAAAACATTCAACAACATAACACCGTATGACCAAACACAGCCACAACATTACAATATTTTAGGGGGGAAAAAAACCCCTAACATTAACAAAATCGTACTTATGGGAAATCAACCACCGGGTTTGAGGTTTCCTCTCAATACACTACCAATAACACTCCTGCACCGACTACAAATGCCATACAATGGACTGCATAACCATAATGGACCGATTGAGGGCAGGCAACTACAACTATGGAAGAGACAACCTTTACCAAATGAAAGACCTATCCCAACACAGGAGAAACACCTTCAAACCAGTCCAGGCTCCCTGCCCCAAAAACTCACTAGTCACCTCCGTTCTTCACACTCCCACACTTTTCAAATGAAAAGTACAACTTTCCCATCCACTGGGATGATTTTTTTAAAATTATTAAAATATTGTTACTGTTAACGGATTGGCAAGCGTACCAAATCGCACAAGTAGTAAAATGGATAAGTCCAAGTATCGTTTTCCCAAGGGACTCACGTAATATAGGCAATGTTCACACAAATATTAGCTAAGCCAAACAGATTTCACAAGAAAGCAGTAAAAACACAAACTTTAGTTGGTTTTGTGGAACTTTAGAGCATATCTAATGCATAACAGATAACAGAAAATAAAATGACATTTTTATGGTTTTATAACAGAACACAACAGTAAACAGTGGTTAAAAACATATATATAACAATGTTGTAGGGGTTAGATCTCACCAAACTCTACTCTCTTCTTGCATTAACGCATAATACATATTCCATTTGTATTTAGATGTTAAAATCAGCCAATAAAAACATTCTCAGCCCTAATCCCTTAGGTGCAGAGAGTCTTAGTTCCTTCCCTAAGCCTTGATCCCTTAACAACTTGACAAAGAAACTAGCTTTAAGCCTAGTGACACAAGATAACCCATGAACTAAGCTCTATTCCTAGACACAAAGTTCATGAGGTATATTGCTTCAGATCTAGATAATAAAAGTGTTTCCCAACAACAATCATGTCCAAAGATCATGCTATGGGTGGCCATTCCACAACAAGCTTTAAGTAAAGAAGCAAAATACTAACATTAAACACAAATTTGCGGAATATATATGTAAAAATATCAAAAGATACAAGAAAGTCTGAGTATGATTACATCTAACCCCTTACAACTGAGGAACTCAGCCACTCATGGACATGAGCAGCTGCAAAATACACATGGAGGGGAAGGAGATGAAGAGGAACACCAAGAACAAAGGAGAGAGCTTTTCTCTCCAATAGATCAGTACAAAACGAAATTACAGAACAGAATGGGAGTGAGTCCTCAGACTACTGTCATACATGAGGGTCAGCCCTTTATATACATGTGCATAATTTCTTCAAGTGACAAATCGCTCAGCCAAAAAATCTGGCTTGGCTGATTGGCAAATTATGCTACTGCATCAGAATGCTACTGCAGATGACCCTTCAATGCTTCCAAAACATCATAATGCAGCTCCAAAATGTGTTCTACATCTTCAATCTCCTCTTTCTACAAAAGTGGGGTAAAAAAACTAAGATATAACCATAAAACTAGAAAATTAAACTAATATTAACTAAATTATGAAATTAAACCAAATTGAGTAAAACAACACTCCAAATGAGAGAAAAAGAGAGATAATTGCCTTAAAAATCACTTAAAAAGTAAGTAATTATAGCAACTAATAGTTACTTAAATAACTGGTAGCGAAACAAAATACTAACCACACAATTCAAAAGTACCCCTAATCCAACGGCTATACAAACTTTCCCAGCGTGGGAGACCTATCCATCTCTCCCACGCTAGATTGCGCCTCTTCGCCCTCTTCTACCCCTCTTTCCAATGTTTTACGTAAATTTACCCTGTAACTTTAGTTATCACAGCCTCCTCGGAAATGTACATTTTGCCATTAAACTTGGTGGCTCCGCTGCTCTGCATTGCCATGGTTCGTCCCTATCCAAAATCAATGTCATGCATTGGAAATCTTGGTGAGCTACCCATCTATGCACCGCTACTCCATTGTGGTTCCAAACTTGAAGCACTTGGATTCCTACTTACAATTCTCCTAATCATATGGGAATTTGGCCAAACTGCAAATAGGAAAACACTAATACAATATGAGAGTTTCATAGTCAAATTTGTCTAACTTTTAAATCTTCATTTAGTTTATTTGTAGTTCTTTAACTATAAATCTTAATGATTAAACATTTTTTGTGAAGCTTGACGATTTACCTCTCTTTTTTTTATTACAGATGATTTGCTTCTCTGCGAGCAAACTGGTGTACCAAAATATATATTACACTTTGTTGTGATTGTGCATAATTAATCTTTTTGTTAAGTAATGTAGCAACACCTCTTTACTGCAAATGGAGAATTGGAAATTTGCTGCAAAGCAGTTTCTGAAAAGGTATCCAAAAAACATGCAAAGCAGTTGTCATGTGAGATATTTACTGGATAGCCTGAGATTTTTAATGAGTTAATGAAAACCATTAGATTAAATTAAAATGGATGAAAACCTTTATCATTTAAAAGTTGCAAAATGGTTCCTTAAGTAATTTTTTTATAGCATGTTTATCCAAAAAAATTAAAAAATACATTACTTTAGGGGTAAACATGCTATAAAAAATTACTTAAGAGACCATTTTGTAACTTTTAAAAGATAAAGGACCAAATTTCAACTTAAAATAAAGATAAGGGACCATTTTATAACTTTTAAAAAATAAAGGACCAAATTGCAACCTAAAATAAAGATAAGGGACCAAAAGAATAATTTAGCCATTTTTTTTTACCCAAAATTGATTTCGAATTTATATTAGTATACTATGAATTAATTTGAATCATATCATATAATATATATTTTGTGTTATTAATTTGAATGTTCAAATTATAAAAATCATCATGATCACTATTACCTTAATTATCTAAATTACTATAATTATATATTTTATTTTAAATGTCACTAGAATATGACACATGGATAATTAGTCTTAGTCAGCAACTATGTTTTATATAATAAAAGAAAATATAGATAGATAGATATAGATATAGATATAGGTTGATAGATAGATATAGATATAGATAGATAGATAGATATAAATATTTTTTAATATATGAATTATACTATAATTAAAATTCATAATAAATAAATATTTTTTAATTTTACAAAGATTTATGAGAAATAATTTATAATGTGATATAAGATTATTTTTAATTGTTGACAATTTCTTTTAAAAGATTGAAATTCAATTTGAAAATAAAGATTTAAATGGTAAAATAAAAGAGATAAGTGGCTAAGAAAAGTATTCAGGTAAAGATACACGGAAAATTGTTTGAGACGATTGAGAAAGAAAAAAAATCAAGTTAGTTGCTCAATCAAATTAAATTTGAAATTAAAATTAAGAAATATATTCAAAAGAAATAAAAAAAATTAAATGTTTACTAAAAATAAAAATATTATCATTAATAGATAATTACTAAAAATATTTCATTGAAAGATAACTATTCAAAATATTATTCATGAATAAAGATTAAGATTTACTTATATTGGGATAGATTAATTCACCCAAAAAAAATATTGGGATAGATTAAGAAATATGATGTTCTAATTTTAAACTAGTGCATTGTCCCGTGCGATGCACGGGTGAATATTTTGGTGAGGGGCAGAGTAAATTTTTATTTGCATGTCACAAAATATAAACAATTATATGAAATGTTTTAAGAAATTGTTTATATAAGGAAACATGAATACATATTAAAAACTATCAAATAGATCACTTCAGTAACATATTTACAATTTCTGTAAAAATATCACATAGAACAAATGAAAATTTTTACGATACAATAATCTAAAATATATATTAAATATCAATATATTATGACTACATTAAATTGATTATATGAGAAATGCTAGCGACACTCTCTTTTAGACACTCTCCCTATTATCAGGGGCGGACCTACAGCTTCACTAGGGGGGGTGGCTTGCCCCTGCCCTTTTTCAATTTTGTTTTTTAATATTTAAGTAATGTTAAAAAAATTAACATTAGGTAATTATTTTGTTTAGGGAATTTAATTGTTATTATTTATCATTTTTACATTTTAGTAAAATATTCTATTCTTTTGTAATATTTATTGTAAAGATAATTATATTTTTGTCTTTTTGAAATAAAATATTTTAGTATCATTTATTTTTCTTTCAAATGGTTTTTCTTTTATAATATGTTATTATTATTATTTTTAAAGTTATAAATAATTGTAGTTTGTAATCAAATGATTTTATTAATCTTTGTCAATGGATCAAACTTACAAACACTATATACAAGATTGACAACTTAAATTTTTAAACACATAAACAAACATTCTATCTTTCTATCACTATTTTCTTATATTATTCTCTCGTGTGCTATGTAAATTTTTGGAAAGTAAATTAGATATCGAGTTGCACTAAAAGTTACCATAATTTGATTTCAAAGTTATATAGCCTTTGTCATAATAAATATTTTTCTTCTATTTTCCAATTTTCTGAAAGTAGATTATTCTTCAATATGGTTGTTAGCTACTATTGTCCTCAAAGATAATTTAGTAACATAATTTATTCGAATTTAGTAGATTTTTAGAATATAATTAATAGGATTTTCATAAAAAAAATATATAATTAACATAAATACCAATTTTTATTATAAATTCATTAAAGTTCTTGGTGATATGTGAAATTGGTTATTATCATTTGTAATCTTGGGTCTTTAAAAATATGTTTAATATCTTCCATGTAAATGTATTTTCTATTATATATTTTTAAATCATTTTATAAAATATATAAATATTTCATATAAATTTTAATGCTTACATATTTATTTGGTTTTGGCCCCCCTATTGTTGCATCCTGGGTTCACCCCTGCCTATGATTGGTTATGATGTTGAAATTTATTAAAAATCACCCATTTTTGTGAGTCTCACATATCATTTAAGGATTTTCTTTCCTAATTTAGTGGTGAGATCCACCAAAATTGATGATTTTTAATAAATTTCAACTAATAATAGGGAAAGTGTCTAAAAGAGAGTATTAGTGTTAAAGAGAGTATCGCTGACACTCCTCTTGATTATATTGGATGTAACAATTTTATTATTTTTATATTTCTATTACAAAATGCAAGAAAGTATAACTTTTATTTCTTTCAATAAAAAATAAAAAAATAATCATTAAGTATATTTATAATATTCTATAATTAAGAATCTATAAGATAAAAAATAAATATTTATTTCAAATACCATGCAAGAGTTATGCCTTTTAAAATTTAAAGTGATTTGAAGACTCGGCTTAAAATAAAGATTTTTTTTTTACAGCAAAATCAAGAATTACTTAAACTTTTGATAAAATGATCAATGTAAAAAATCATTATAATATATAGTTTTGTAAATAATAATAATAATAATAATAATAATAATAATAATAATAATAATAATAATAATAATAATAATAATCTGTTTATAACTGATACAATATAGATGTAAAAAATATTTTATTTTCATGTTAAATTGCAATATTTTGAAAAATATTTTCCTTATTCTTATATTTAATTATTGATTATTGATTAGAATAATTGTCCTATTAAATAATTTTTTAAACAATCGTAACTAATTTAAATTAGACGACCATATAAAGTTATGATTTAAATTAAATAAAGATCCACTATAAATATTCTTGGATGATTAAATGAAAAAAAAGAATAATTCAATTATGATTGTTCCGTTTTTAAATTATATTATTTGAATGAAATTCTCCTTTTGAATATATTTTCGAAAATAGATGTTGTAATAAATTATTTACATAGTAATTATTTTCATTTAGAATTAAAAAATGTCCAAAAATGTCGACGAAAATAATTTTTATATCAAAGATTTTAAATTAGATGACCGTATAGATTTTATATTGCTTTACATAACAAACATGATTATTATATACTTAATATAATCATGCACATTCGCTTTCAATGAATTGTTATTTAAAAATCAATTTACTTGATAAAATATAATTTGGATATGAAAGAATAATTATTATTTAATAGAAGTAACGTAATATTTATGATAAATTATTCACTTATTAATTACAAATTTGAGAATGCATGACCCTATTAATTGTGAAATTAAAAAAAAAAATTCCTTTTACGTAGTGAATTAATTATGATTCAATAAATTGTAGTTAAAATCAAATCATCCATGGATAAAAGAATATTTCTTACGTTATGATTTTTTAGGCAGAAGTAATAAAGGATGATTTAATATCATTATGAATCCACTCTTCACCTTCCATTTGCAGTAGGACGCGGCATTGCCAAACTGCTTTATCACTTTCCTCCTCTTTTCCTCTTAATTCCAAACTCCCTCCCTATAAATACCACCACTCACCACCTTTTCTTTTCATTCTCACACTCATTCCATATCAAATTTTCATTATCAAGGTGAGTGCACTGTCATGTTTTTGTTACTATTCTTTTGATTATTCAGTTGAGGAGAATACAATTGATATATGCATTATATTTATGTTGGTGTTTGTTTAGGTGTTTTGATCTGTTGTGGTTTTAGTGAAGATGGGACAAGTCTTTGGTTGCGTGCAAGTGGATCAGTCAAGTGTGGTCATCAAGGAAGTTTTCGGGAAGTACGATGATGTTCTTGATCCTGGTTGCCACTGTGTTCCATGGTGTTTCGGCAGGCGTGTGGCTGGTGCTCTTGCTTTGCGTGTCAAACAGCTAGATGTTCGCTGTGAAACTAAGACAAAGGTTCTTTCTTCCACTCTCACTTGCACTTTCTCACTTATTTTGGTGTTGTTTTCCTATCACAATTGAAGTATTTTGGTGTTGTTCTCTAATCACAATTGAAATTTTACTTTTGTAATCTATGTTGATCTTTATTACGTGAGATATCGAGGTGAAACTCTTGTTCTGATAGGAAAATAATGCCAAAAACACATATGGTTAGATATGTAATATAGAAACATATAATGTTCGTGTCATACCATTAATGTCTCTCTATGCAAGTGGCCTAGAATTGAAGTTTACTGTCAGAACAAGGTTGGTGGCCAGTCCAACTGCACTTGGCATGAAGAAGGATATTAGAGTTGTAATGTAAAATCATTGATGTGTTGAAAATCTAACAATATTTTTGTTTGGTCATTTTTGTTTTTTCTCTACAATGTATCCTGATTAATGGCTGGATTATTTGACTGACCATTGTGTAATGCATCCCATCAGGACAATGTCTTTGTTACTGTGGTTGCTTCTATTCAATATCGAGCATTGGCAGAAAAGGCAGCAGATGCTTACTACAAACTCACCAATACCAGAGCACAGATACAATCCTATGTCTTTGATGGTCAGTATTTTAGTGCTTGTAGGTTTATATGTGCATCTTCAGATTGAAAGTTATTTACTCCTGTTGCAATTTCAGTTATCAGAGCAAGTGTTCCAAAGATGGAACTAGATGCTGCTTTTGAGCAGAAGAACGAAATTGCAAAAGCAGTGGAGGAGGAACTTGAAAAGGTATATATCCCCTTTTTATTTTATTTTAAATTAAGAATGGGGTAGGACCTATCCTTAATAATCTGCTTGCTTTTACTTTCTAGGCTATGTCAGCTTATGGTTACGAGATAGTTCAGACTCTTATTGTGGATATTGAGCCAGATGAGCGTGTCAAGAAAGCCATGAATGAGATTAATGCTGGTATATATGTTTTCTACATGTTCATGTGCTTGCTTCAGTTAAGAGTTACTCATATTCCCTTTTCAAGCATGCAAACAAACAGATGTTAGTTTAGTGTGGTGTCTGGAGATTTCCAAGCCGAGAGGTTTTGATTAGAGTGTTTTTGGATTCCCTGACATTATTATATAACTAAAGCTATGTTACCTTAGAAAGGAGTTGGACCTTATAGATATATAAACATTAGACAAAAGCCTTGGCATTTCATGCAGTTAACAAGTCTGAATAGTGAATCATTTTTCATTATAGAATACTTCCCAAATTCCTGATGTCATTAGCACCATTATCCTGAACAATTACTTATACTTGTTGGTGCCACCTTAAATTAAATGCACAAACCTTGCATATACTTATAGACACTTTTGTTTGAAGCATGTTTTTATCTTTTCCTGATCACCCTTTGCATTGTTCTTTTACCATCACAAATAGCTGCAAGATTGAGGGTGGCTACAAATGAGAAAGCGGAAGCAGAGAAGATATTGCAGATAAAGAGAGCAGAAGGGGATGCAGAATCAAAGTACCTAGCAGGCCTTGGAGTTGCTCGTCAGCGCCAAGCCATAGTAGATGGCCTGAGGGACAGTGTGTTGGCTTTCTCTGAGAATGTTCCAGGGACAACATCAAAGGATATCATGGACATGGTTCTCATGACTCAATATTTTGACACAATGAAGGATATTGGTGCAACCTCAAAATCCAATGCTGTTTTCATTCCACATGGACCTGGTGCTGTACATGATGTTGCTTCACAAATTAGGGATGGTCTTCTCCAAGGAAATGCAACAAAGTCTTGAAGACTTACATGTCATACCTCTAGTTGGTTTAGCTTCACAACTATGTGTATAGGGTACAACTTAGTTGCTATTCTTTAAGTCTTTTTGTTGCTCTTGCTGTTCTTCAATTCAATATTCTGCATAATAAAGGTTTGCTTAGGTTATCTAAGTGAACCCACCCTTATCTTCTTGACCACACCACAACTTTTAGATACATTTGCAATCCCATGTTCAGTGTCTTTCTATCTAGTTCCGTCTTTTTTCAGTTTGTGAATAATACATTGAAAGCAAATAAAATTGTTTTGCTAATAGTAATGATAGTGGGTAAAATTGCTTTATTTGTGGTTTTGTGGTTGTTTAATTACGTATAGTTTGTTGACGAGTTTGCACTGCGAGAAATTGAGAAGACATTGCCCTGGAATCAGGATTGTTCTCTGTTAACATTGTTAGTCTCATGATAAATGCTCAAAAATAAAATTTGCGTGTGGTAATAACTAATAACTTGATGAGTGTGCTTATTAATTTAGACTCTCTATTTAGATACATATTATCCATCGTTCATTCATGTAAATCTCATTTTTATTTTTTTTGTTAAGCAATGGGTTCTATTGGAAGAACAAACTTACAGTGCAGGTGGAGAGTTAAAAGACTGGCTGTGGATTTCTAAAATGGTTTATTTATATACTTAAAAATAAAGAATAAATGAATAATTGATTATTGTTAAAGTACAATAAAAGATAATGTATCATAAAAAGTAATATATCATTTTTTTGTTAAATTTATTAAAATACATTTATATAATTAAGTATTTATTTTTAGTCATTTATATTACATTAAAATTTGAGAAATAATAATAATAATAATAATAATAATAATAATAATAATAATAATATCAAAGATGTATATCTCCCATTATAATAAGGATAATAATTTTAATAAATTACATCTTATATTGTAATAACTCTTAATGATGTACTAATTAATTGTTAAAAAAAAATCATCTATCTATTATCTTTATTTAATTATTGGCTGCAAATATTTTGCCAATATAAATAATTTTTTTATTATACAAGATGCATAATATATATATATAATATTAGCGATAATTATATATTAACATTTTTGAAACACTATCAAATTTTATTGTATTTTTTTTTTTGAGAGCAAGGTATTTTTACATCTAGAACTTATGAGATTAATTCGTCGACAAATTATTACATATTAATGAAGCAATAGTTAACACATTTAGCTTTTTTATTTTATTTTTTTAAAAATTTGATAAGGAAGTAAAAGGGATTTTTTTTTATTATGATGCATAAAATTGTGTTCCACTATAATTTTTAAATGCGTTTTCATATGATTTTCAATAAAAAAAAAATTCTTTGAATTTTGTTAACCAGTGCCCAACACCCTTTAAAAAAATAAAATTGATGAATATAATGAATGGATGTATACTAACCAATGAATGAATTCAGGAATTTAAATAATGATACCATTAAAATATATTATCCTTTTTCCAATACCTAATACTTCCTCCGTCCAAAATGAGTGTCGCATTTGGAAAAAAAATTTGTCCCAAAATGAGTGTCACATTTAGCTTTTCAATGTAATATTAATTACTTTTTTTCACTAATACCCCTAATAAGTGTCACTTTAGTTTTTCAATGCAATAATAATAAGGTTAGTTTTCTAAAATTACTTCTCTCTTTCATCTATTTAATAGCTTTTCTTGGTCTGTGTAAAAAAAACTCATTTTGGGCCGGAGGGAGTAATAAATGTGTATTTAAAACTCATTTCCTATTAAATACCTCACTAATTAATATGATTCATTAAATTAAATAAATAAATAATAAAATAACTAAAAATGACTTATTTTTTTAAGGGAAAAAGTGCACAAAAACTTTCTTTCTTTATATTATATTAGTTTTATAAAAAAGATATACTATCTATTATCATATATAAAGAAACAAATATTTAATTTATTAATATCAATAAAACATGTAACTTAATAAAAATAAAATAACTCTTAAAAATATTCTCATTCAAAAATAATTACTAAAATTATTTTCATTCAAAAATAACTATTAAAAATGTTATTCATGAATAAAGATAAGATTTACTAATATTGGGATAAATTAAAGTGGTTAGGTAAGTAAGAAAAGAAAAAAAAAAGAATTTAAATGGTTTTCCAACTTCCCATTTTATCCCCCAACATAGAAAAACATGAGTTTGGATAATCCTACAAATTATAGTGATATTTCCTTTGAGACACGTTCAAAGTAGCAAATGTGTTGAATTCCTTGTGCATAACTTGTGTTTAGCATGTTTATGAGTTATGTAACTCTTGAAACACGGCTTAAACTTGGTTCACCTGTTTTGGTAAAACATTAATAATGTGCCGAAGTTCAACCTAAAACAAGTTCTAAGTCATAGGTACACTTGTGTTGCATGGTATATATACTTGAAAATGGGACTATATGTGCTTGTTGAATGCATTGTTTTGCCATGCCCTATTTCATGAAAATTACTAGGAATGATGTCGAAGGTTGTTGTAAGAACCCTTTTATGGAATACAATATTTACTTGTCTATTTCTCAATGAAATTGGTCCCATAGCATTTCAAATTTCGTATGATTTTTAGTGATTTTTCACCATGGTATGTTCTATTTGTTTTTGTTACTGTACAACAACTATAATTGTGTGGAATCTTCCATGTTCTGAGCATGGATTGGCTTGCCTTGTATTCTTAGATCAAACTAGACATTCTAATGAAAGTAAAAGGAGTTGGAATCACTCCATTTTTACTTTTAGATAATTTACTATGAATTTTCAAAGATGGGATTGGAGATGGACACAAAGTGTTGTCAAATCTATTTTGGTTTGTGAGAAGAAGAATGAATTTGAAGCATTGATGCTTGCTGTAAAATGTTGAAAAAATTCTTAGATATTCCTTGATGTATTGGAAGAGTCCCTATTGAGTTTTAACCCCGACAGATAAGTTTTCTTATTTTTAGAATTTCCCCACCCTAAGTGCATGTTTAAAGTTTAAAAGATGTTTTAGTCACAAGTATGTTGTTTTTGTTCAAGTCCTAGCTTTCAAGACTAGTAACCTAATTTCTTGTGTTTCTATATGTTTAAAAGTTCCTAAGATATATATATATATATAGAGAGAGAGAGAGAGAGGGGGGGGATCAAATTACACCGGTGTAACTTAAACAACTATTACACCACTCAATAACTTTCAACTGGATGATGTTTTCTTAAAACCCACCATTGGATTGAAAGTTCCTTTCACATAGATCATGTATACAAAATTTCAAATTAATCCAAAATTATTTGCTACCTCATTCATATAGATTAAAATTGACGTAATATAAACTTTTCAAAATATACTAAAATATGGATCATTTGATTACCTTCTTATTGTTGTTTAATTTTGACACAAACAATCTTGATAATATGTAGATATAATTCAATGGTTGAATCGATAAAAATTTCATTATATATCAAGTTATTAAAATGGTGTAACTCTTTTAGAGTTACACTGGTGTAATTTGATCCCTCCTCATATATATATATATATATATATATATATATATATATATATATCTGAGGAGGGATTCACTTACTCCAAGAGTAAGTATAAGAGACTTACTCTTTATCCTCAACATTCATTTTCTTGAAATCTAATGGTTGTAATGAGTAATTAACCTTAACCATTAGATTTCAAGAAAATGAATGTTTTGGATGAAGAGTAAGTCTCTTATATTTATTCTTGGAGTAAGTAGATCCCTTCTTTATATATATATATATATATATATATATATAGTACGGCTTTTGTGAGAACACTTTCTTAGGTGAGAATATGAGAACAACTAATAATAACCATCAGATCAAGATTAAAAATAATAGACAATTGAGAATAAAATATTTAAAAATTCAAATTAAAATCAAATATAACCATCAAATCTCTAAAAGATTCACAAACAAAAATCAAATCTATAAAAGATCTCAATTATCACATCCTAAAATATCTCAAATATCATGTCACTCTTTCTTCAAGATTATCGTTAACTCATCGCCGCCACTACCATGATTGCCACCACCTTAACCGCCATGGTCGGCCATCGTCGTTGCCGCCACCATTACTGTCGAGTGCGGTGGTGGTGGTGGCGCACGACAACGGTCATGTCAATGGTGGTGGTGGTGGTGGCGGCGGCAATCATGGCAGTGGCAGCGGCAGTCATGGTAGTGATGGTGATTGGTTAATTGAGAAAAGAAAAGAAAGTAATACTTGAGATCTTTTATAGATTTGATTTTTATTGGGTTATCTTTTAGAGATTTGATTGTTATATTAGATTTTAATTTGAATTTTTAAATATTTTAATCCTAACCATCTATTATTTTTAAACTTGATCTAATGGTTGTTATTAGTTGTTTTCATGTTCTCGCATAAAAAAGTGTTCTCACAAGAGTCGTACTATATATATTTTCTTTCCAAAAAGTTATCTTACTAAATGAGTTATTTTAGTTTTCATTTCAAACTAGTTAGACTGCTTCATATCACACACTATGTTTTAAACTCTATATGTCTATAGGCGAATACACCGCGAAGTTTGAAGAGTTGCCGCTTTCCTACCCACCTTATCAATAGAACCCAAATGAGGAGTCAAAGTGTGTCAAGTTTAAGAATGGCTTGAGACTTGAGATTAAAGAGGCTATAGAACATCAGGAGATTTGAGAGTTTGCAACTCTAGTAAACAAATGTAGGGTTTTTTTTTAAGAGAATTGTCAAGCGAGGATTCAAAATAGCAAGAACGTTGGGCCACAAAGGCATCAAAATAAGAATTTTAAGAAGGAAGAGTGTTAACCATGAGTGGAGCTAAGGGCTAATCCATGTTTACTACAAAAATACTCTTTAACTTGTTAGGGATTTTGATAATAAAATTGTTAACGAAAAGGTATTTTTTTGAACCTATTAGAAATTATTGTTGGAATAACTTTTAAGATAGTCATTGTAAAAGCCAACAAACTTACCATACATGATGATTTGTAATTAAAAGACTGTGTACTATTCTACACTGTCACTACATATAGAAACACAAGAAATTAGGTTACTAGTCTTGAAAGCTACGACTTGAACAAAAACAACATACTTGTGACTAAAACATCTTTTAAACTTTAAACATGCACTTAGGGTGGGGAAATTCTCAAAATAAGAAAACTTATCTTAGTTGCTGTTATTACTCACTTTTCAAGTGGTTTTTAAGGAAATTATCTATCTTTTTCTCTTATTTGGGGTGTTGTTTTACTCAATTTCTGTTAATTTTGTAGTATAGTTAGAATTTCTTTAATTTTCTAGTTTTATGGTTATATCTTAGTGTTTTGTCCCACTTTTTGTAGGAATTGGAAATTGAAGTTGAAGAACACATTTTGGAGCTACATTATGAAGTTTTGGAAGCAGTGAAGGGTCTTTTGTAGTAGCAATCTGTTGAAGTGTAGGAATTGCCAATCAGCCAAGCCAAATTTCCAGGTTGAGCGAAATGTCAGTTTGAAGAAATTCTGCACATGTATATAAAGAGCTGACCCTCATTTATGAAGGAGTCTGGGAAATTTTCAGGAGCATTCTTTGTAGCTCATTTTGTACTATTTTTATTGGAGAGAAAAGCTCTCTCTTGTTCTTAGTGTTCTTCCTCATCTCCTTCCCCTCCATGTGTATTTTCAAGTTGCTCATGCCCATAAGTGACTGATTTCTTTAGTTGTAAGGGGTTAGATGTAACCATTCTCAAAACTCTCCTGTATCTTCTGATATTATTTATATATATTCTGCATATTCGTGTTTAATGTTAGTATTTTGCTTCTTTTCTTAAAGCTTATTGTGGCTTGATCACCCATAGCATGATCCATGGACATGATTATTGTTGGAAAACACTTTTGTTGTCTAGATCTGAAGCAATATACCTCATGAACTTTGTGTCTAGGAATGGAACTTAGTTCATGGGTTATCTTGTGGTCACTAGACTTAAAGCTAGTTGCTTCGTTAAGTTGTTAAGGGATCAAGGCTTAGGGAAGTAATCTAAGACTCTCTGCACCTAAGGGATTAGGGCTGAGAACATTTTTATTGATTGATTTTAACATTTAAATGCAAATGGAATATATATCATGCGTTAATGCAAGAAGAGGGTAGAGTTTGGTGAGATCTAACCCCTGCAACATCTTTATTTATCTATTTTTTTAACCTCTATCTACTGCTGTGTTTTACTTTAAAACCACAAAAACATCTTTTTAATTTCTGTTCTGCATTAGATCTACCGTAACCTTTCACAAAACCAACCAAAGTTTATGTTTTTACTGCTTTCTTGTGAAAACCAGTTTAGTCTAGCTAATATCTACGTGAACACTGCCTATATTACGCAAATCCCTTGGGAAAATGATACTTGGACTTATCCATTTACTACTTGTTCGATTGGTGCACATGCCAAAATCCGATACCAAGTTTCTGGCGCCGTTTCCGAGGATTTGCGTCTCAATATTAGGCTACTTCACTTTCATATTATCCTAGGCTATATTCTATATTCTTTTATTCTTTGTGTTTTTATTTTTGTTGTGGTTGTTTTCTTGGGCTAACTTTCTATTCTAGTCTTCTGTTTTCTTTTTCTTTGTTTATGCACACAAGGAGTTCAGCTGATCCTTTGTATTATGACCCGGAGATTGAGTGGACAACCAGACAAACCAACAGTTGGACAAGGAAAAGGAAGGCTCTAGAAAGACTTGCTAGCCAAGAACCATTTCCTCCTGTTTCACCAGATCTGTCTTTGACGTCCGTTCCTGAAGAAGAAGAATTCATTATGGCAGATGACGGAGAAATGAATCAACCAAGGCATACTTTGAACGATTATTATGCCAACACAGGGCCGAGATTCTTCAACACCATTGCTAGACCAGAGGTGCAGGCTCATAATGTTGAAATGAAAGCATCTCTCATCCACTTGATTCAGCAAAACAAGTTCCATGGTCTTGACCATGAAGACCCTTATGCTCATTTGACTACTTTTGTTGATATATGCAACACAGTGAAGCTACATCAAGTTAATGATGATTATATCTGGATCAGTCTTTTTCCATTCTCTCTTGATGGAAAGGCAAATGATTGGTACAGAGCCATTCCTCCTAACACTCCCTTGACTTGGGATGAGCTGGTTGACAAATTTTTGAACCGTTTCTTTCCTCAATCCAAGATCAGCCAAAGGAAGACAATTATCTCTACTTTCACTCAAGGAGTAGATGATACCTTGTGTGAAGCATGGGAGAGATTCAATGGCCTGTTAAGGAAATGTTCAGCTCATGGTTTCAATAAGGCAGCTCAAATCAACACTTTCTTAGTTGGACTTAGACCTCAAACAAAGCTTATGCTTGATGCTTCAACTGGAAGCAAAATCATGTACAAGACACTAGATGAGGCAAAGGAAATTATTGAAAATATGGCCTCTAATGACTATGAGGTGCAGCATGACAGAACTCCTGTGCAAGTACAGAGGAGAGGAGTTCTTGATTTGAATTCTCAAGATGCCCTCCTAGCTCAAAATAAGCTTCTCACGCAACAGCTTGATGCATTTACTAAGCAACTTGCTAAGATGCCTCAACAACTCCAAGGCTTACAAGCTACTTAGTCCAACACTCAACAAGTTCTTTGCTATGAACTTTGTGGAGATGGTCATTCAAGTGGCCAATGCATCATGCCACCAGTTCCTAAGAAGAAATCAATTATATGGGGAATCAAAACTGGCAAAGCAATCCTTATTCTCAATACTTCAATCAAGGTTGGAGGAACAACAATGCTGGTTGGAAGCAAGAAGTTGATCCTTCGAACAAACCTCCTTACCAAAGTCATCAACAACAATACCAACCTCTTCATCAAGACCGTGTTTCTAAGTTGGAGGACACTCTCAATCAATTCATGCAAGTATGTATCACCAACCAACAAAACACGGATTCTTCTATCAAGAATATTGAAGTGCAAATGGGACAATTTGCTAAGGATTTGGCAGAACTTAAAAGTGGAGCATTTATAGCCAACACTCAAGCAAATCCTAAGGAGCAATGTAAGGCTATCACTACAAGGAGAGGTACAATTGTGGGAGATTTGTGTAGAGAGAAAAGTGAGCAAGAGGTAGTTGTGGAGGATGTAAAAGATGATGAGGAAGACAAAAATGAGCTGAGTGAAAAAGAATTGAGTGAGGAAGAGAAAAACAGTGAGAAAAATGTAGAAAAAAGTTTAATCAGTGAGGAGGCTAAGCCAAAAATGACTAAACACCAGAGGGTGAGAGAAGAGAAGAAGAAAAAGGAGTCAAATTTTGTTCCTCCATAGGGGTTGCCTTACCCTCATGTGCCAACAAGGAAGGATAGAGAAAGGCAATTTGCACGTTTCTTAGACACCTTCAAGAGATTGCAAATCAATCTACCTTTCTCGGATGCACTTGAGCAAATTCCAACTTATGCCAAGTTCATGAAGGAACTCCTTACCAAGAGGAAAAAGTACATTGAGAAAGATATAATTGAATTAGAAGCTGGATGCAGTGCTATAATTCAAAATCCATTGCCTTTTAAGTACAAAGATCCTGGTAGCTTTACCATTCCTTGTACCATTGGAAATCTGTCCATTGGAAAAGCTTTGCTGGATTTGGGAGCAAGCATCAATCTTATGCCGCTGTCCATGCTTAGCAAGGTGGGGGATGTAGAAATTAAGCCTACAAGGATGACACTTCAACTAGCTGACCGTACCATTAAGCTTCCATATGGAGTTGTTGAAGATTTGCTAGTGAAGGTGGATAAATTTATATTCCCAGCTGACTTTGTAATTATGGATATGGAAGAGGATGCTGAAGTTCCTCTCATTTTGGGGAGACCATTTATGATGACAGCCCGTGCCTTGATTGATGTTAGTGATGGCAAATTCAAGATAAGGGTGCAAGATGAAGAAGTCACTTTTAATGTGTTTGAAGCAATGCAGCACCCTAGTGAAGATAAATCATGCTTCAGAGTGGATATTCTTTATGAAATCTACACCACCTCTAGAAAGAAATTGCCTAGTTCCACTCCTCTTGAGAAAGCTTTAATTGATGCATTTGAGTTACTCAATGAGGAGGAAGAGAAGGAAATTGAGGAATGCTTGAAGAGCCTTGATACTTTGAAGGAAATTCCTCCAAATGAAGAAATTGTTGAAGATTTGAAGAAAGATGAGAAGGTGGAGGAAACCAAACCCGAATTGAAGGTGCTGCCTCCACATTTGAAGTATGTGTTCCTTGAAGAAAATGGTGGCAAACCAGTCATCATTAGTAATTCCTTATCTACCACAGAGGAGGAAAAATTAATTGAGGTTTTGAAAGCTAACAAAGGAGCCATTGGATGCTCTATCTCTGATCTCAAAGGGATAAGTCCTTCTTATTGCATGCATAGGATCTTCATGGAAGATGATTTCAAACCTGTGGCTCAACCTCAAAGAAGACTCAATCCTGTGATGAAGGAAGAAGTGAGAAAGGAAGTCTTAAAGCTTTTGGAAGCTGGATTGATCTACCCTATTTTCGATAGTGCATGGGCGAGCCCTGTGCAAGTTGTGCCTAAAAAGGGTGGCATGACAGTTATCCGCAATGAGAAAAATGAGTTGATTCCTACAAGAACTGTCATGGAATGGAGAATGTGCATAGACTATAGAAAGCTCAACAAAGCAACAAGGAAGGATCATTTTCCCCTTCCTTTCATGGATCAAATGTTGGAGAGACTAGCTGGTCAAGCTTTCTATTGCTTCTTGGATGGTTACTTTGGCTATAATCAAATTGTTGTGGATCCTAAAGACCAAGAGAAGACAACCTTCACCTGTCCTTTTGGAGTCTTTGCATATAGGAAGATGCCATTTGGGCTATGCAATGCACCTGCCACTTTCCAAAGGTGTATGCTAGCTATCTTCTCGGATTTGGTGGAGAAATGCATACAAGTCTTCATGGATGACTTTTCTGTTTTTGGTGGTTCATTTGAATTGTGCTTGTCCAACTTGGAAACTATTTTGAAGAGGTGTGCTGAGACAAATCTCATCCTTAATTGGGAAAAATGCCATTTTATGGTGACCGAAGGAATTGTTCTTGGCCACAAAATTTCATCAAGAGGAATTGAAGTTGACAAAGCCAAAGTAGAGGTCATTGAAAAGCTTCCACCAGCAACAAATGTGAAAGGAGTTCGAAGCTTCCTTGGACATGCTGGATTCTATAGACGCTTCATCAAAGATTTCTCCAAAATTTCCAAACCATTGTGCAATTTGATGAATAAGGATGCACCGTTTAATTTTGATGATGAATGTTTAAATGCTTTTAATTTCTTGAAGTCTACTTTAGTTTCTACTCCTATACTCACTGCACCTAATTGGAAAATTGATTTTGAACTCATGTGTGATGCTAGTGATTATGCAGTAGGGGCTATCCTAGGCCAAAGAAAGAATAAAATTTTTCATCCCATTCATTATGCTAGCAAGGTGCTCAATAAACACCAAGTGAATTATGCAACAACTGAAAAAGAGTTGCTAGCAATAGTGTATGCTTTGGAAAAATTTTGTTCTTACTTAATTGGTTCCAAAGTAGTTGTGTACACTGATCATGTTGCAATTAAATTCTTGTTGTCCAACCCTGATTCCAAGCCTAGACTCATTAGATGGGTTTTGTTGCTGCAGGAATTTGATCTTGAAATTAAGGACAAGAAAGGAAGTGAGAACCAAGTAGCTGATCACTTGTCACGGCTTGTGAATGATGAGGTGACCACTCTTGAGAAAGAAATTCTTGAAGAGTTTCCTGGTGAGAAATTGCTTATGGTGCAAGAAAGGCCATGGTTTGTGGTGGCAAACTACAAGGCTGGTGGAATCATTCCAGCAGACATGAATTGGCACCAAAAGAAGAAATTTTTCAAGGATTCTCGTTTCTATGTGTGGGATGATCCTCATTTATTCAAAATTGGAGCTAAGAATTTACTTAGAAGGTGTGTTGATAAGGAGGAAGCAAGGAACATTCTATGGCATTGCCACAATTCACCTTATGGAGGTCACTACAATGGAGAGAGGACTGCTGCAAAGGTCCTCCAATCTAGATTCTTTTGGCCTACAATTTTCAAAGATGCTCATGATCATGTGCAAAGCTATGATAAATGCCAAAGAACCGGAGGGATATAAAAAAGGAATGAGTTGCCACTTCAAAACATTATTGAAGTGGAGGTCTTTGATTACTGGGGTATAGACTTTGTTAGCCCCTTACCTTCATCATTTTCCAATGAATATATTTTGGTGGCTGTAGATTATGTTTCAAAGTGGGTAGAAGCTGTTGCTTGCCCCAAAAGAGACTCCAAAATAGTCATTAAATTTCTCAAGAAGAATATCTTCTCTCGGTTTGGTGTTCCTAGAGTTCTAATTAGTGATGGAGGATCCCATTTTTGCAATGCACAATTGAAGAAAGTCTTGGAGCATTATGGAGTCAAACACAAAGTAGCTTCTCCCTACCATCCTCAAACCAATGGTCAAGCCGAGGATTCAAATAGAGAAATTAAGAGGATCCTTGAGAAGATAGTTGCTTCTTCTAGAAAGGATTGGGTTGTAAAGCTTGATGATGCTCTATGGGCATATAGGAATGCATTTAAGACTCCAATTGGCCTATCTCCATTCCAAATGGTTTATGGCAAAGCTTGTCATCTTCCTATGGAATTGGAGCACAAAGCTTATTGGGCTCTTAAGTTCCTTAATTTTGATCAGTCCTTGGCTGGTGAGAAGAGGAAGATCCAACTTCATGAGCTAGAGGAGATGAGACTCAATGCATATGATTCTTCAAGGCACTACAAACAGAAAGTCAAGGCCTATTTGACAAAAAGCTTGTGAAGAGAGACTTTCAGCCTAATCAAAAGGTTCTATTGTTCAATTCAAGGCTGAAATTATTTCCAGGCAAGCTTAAGTCCAAATGGTCTGGCCCTTTCATCATTAAGGAGGTGAAGACTCATGGTGCTGTTATTTTGGAGGATCCTTCAACAGGAAGAAATTGGACAGTTAATGGTCAAAGATTAAAGCCTTATTTGGGGGGTGAAATTGAGAAGCTGACCACAATTCTACATCTAAGTAACCCTTGAGGTCATCAAATGTCAAGCTAATGACATTAAAAGAGCGCTACCTGGGAGGCAACCCAGTTTTCTTGCCCTTTTACTTCTGCATTCTGCATTTTGAATTGTTGGATTTAGTTAGTTATGTGTTTTGATCATCTAAAACTCATGTGTTTGATCTTTGTTTGATTTTTGTGTGTTGTTATTGTTTATTTAGTTCTTTGTGGTGTGATCATTTAGAAGCATTGTTTTGTAGTTGCACATGTTCCATTTGGTTGTTACATTGCAGCAGTTAGGCTCAATTATGCATAATTCGTATTTTGGTCAAATCTGTGCAAAAAAATGCTCTCGAGTGACTTTTGGCTCAAGCCACTAATACTGGCTCTAAGCCAAAACCACTGGAGCAATGATTTAATTTCCCTGCATTGTTGAGTCAAGCCACGTTCCATGGTTAAGCCAAAAACCACTTTATGAACCTTATCCAAATTCATGCTTTTTGCCAAGCCATTCCTCGTAGCTAAGCTGTTGTTTACTTTTTCAAGCCCTCAGATCTTTTTCAAATTTTCCCACCTCCCAAGAGTTTTTCCCTTTACCCATAACGTCTCCATTCAGTCTCAATTACCTTTCCCCGTCCCGTTTCCATATAACCACCACTGTTACATTTTTCTATTCACCCCTCATTTCAACCAATCACATCGCCGCACATCACTCCACCTCCACTTAGAATTTTCTTTCACTTTATAACAGTCACTGTACATTTCCTATTCACCCCTCCTTTCCACCAATCAGTTTCTTTCTTGCACTTTTTCCTACCTTTTCCCCACACCTTTACGTCTTTCCCTAGGCTGCCACCCCTTCTACTCCCCATTCATTTCTACTTTTTCATTCCCATCATCCTTCTGAGCACAACCTTCGTCCTCTCTCAACTCATCCAGCAGCACTATAACTGTGACCCCTCCCTCTCGGCCTACTCTCCATCTCCACCTCGAGCACAACCCTTCTCTGTCCACTTGTGCGTGTTGCTTCAGTCATTCCCTTTTTCCCTTTCTGTTTGTCACTCTCATATCTTTTCAAAAAAGATTATAGGGTTCTGTCCATTTGCATCTCTGCACTGTCATTTCCTTTTTTCCTTTTCGTTTTGATTTTCGTTGCAGTTTTTGAAGTATGTGCATGTTTAAAAATTTTCTGTTCTTGCTATTTTATTATTTTTATTGTAAAAGTTTTAACCTTTTGTGTTTGGATTTTCTGTTTTCTTCCCTTTTCGTTGACAAAGGTCAAAACTTTTGTTAGAACCTTCTTTTCTTTTTGCTGTTTTAAAGCTTTCGTTGAGTGGGTATGTCTTTTTCTACCTCTTTTTATTGCAAAAGTGCAAGCTTTGTGCGTTGTTCTTTTGTTTGTGCCGTTTTGGGATATCTTTCCCTGTTGAGTGTAGGCACGTATTATTTTTCCCCTTTCCCCTTTGCGTTTTCTGTTCATCTTTTGAGAAGCCTTCTTTTATTCCTTTTGTTTTTAACCTTTTAGTTTTTGTTCTTGTTTTTAATGGTTGAATCTATGTGGATCTTGTCTTTTTCATTGTTTATGGGGCCACTGATGGTTTAAGTTCTGGTTTTTCTGAATATTCTTCGAAGGTTCTTATTTTCTCTGTGTTTTGGGACTACGTTTAGGGTCTCTGTGCTGTTGTGTTTTGTTTAACATTTTCTGTATACTGCTACTATTGTTCGGGAAGCACATGGGTCCTGTTGTGAGTTCTATGTTTTGCGCAAAAAGCATCCCTTTGTCTTTTTCTTTTTCTTTTTCTTTTTCTTTTTGTCTTCACGTGTGTTTTTCCTTGACTGAAATCTGGGACCACTTTGTTTTTCTTATTCAATTCGTCACCCACACTTGTTGGAACCACGTCTTTTGAAAAATCTGAGTAGTGCATGATTGGTGGGTTTTGGCAAAGCTACCCTGTGGAAGCTAAGCCAAATCCCCTGCACATATCTGTGTTCATGTTCTGGTTCCTGCACATGTGTGTGACAAAAATCTCTTTGCTGTTTATGGATTCTCAGTTATCCTTTTAGTTTATTGTTAATTTATTGTTCCGTTTTTCTTTTCTTTTCTTACGTGTTGTGTTTCAATTATGTTTTGTAACTTGTGTTTCAAATTATTTTTTGTTTCTTGTTTCTTATTTTTGGTACTAACTTATTTCATTTCTTGTGTCTCCTGTTTTATTTGTTTGTTTTGTTTCTTTTCTGTTTTCAGCATGGCCCTTGCAGCACCGAGACCTCATGGACGTCTCCATTGGCCATCCCCTTTTGAGTTTGAAGCTATGACTGCATAGCCTGGGGACATACCTCTCTTTTTTGGGGATGCAGCTACTGCTGATGCTGCTGATGGAAATGGTGCTACTTCTGGAAATGATGTTGCTGCTGAGGCTGGAAACCAAGGAGCTGCTGTGGGGGATGAAGCCGTGGCAGAGGAGGAAAGTGAAATGGAGGAAGAAGGAACTGAAGAGGAAGAAGAGGAGTATGGCAGTTCTGAGGCAGAGGAAGATGATGATGTTTGATGGGGGATTTGTTTGTTTAATCCTCATTTTACTAGGACAATTTATTTTTCTGCTTTTATAATTTCAGTATTTTAATTTCAGTGCATGGTTAGTTACTTTGTGGGTTTGCTATTAGTTTAGTTGTTATTTTGGTGATGTTAGCCAAGGCTTAATCATTTTCTGAACTTGGTACTTATGCTATGGTTGCGAGTTTAATTATGTTGTGGTTGTTCATGGCTTAGAAAAATCCCATCATGCGTTTTCCTAGCTTGCTTCTCGTGCTTTTTAAAGAAAAATGCTTTTACGAATCCGTGGTTTGAATGATTTTTGTGGCTATGCGTTTCGTTAGCATAGCTGAGATGCATGTATGTTTTTGAGAAAAAGTTTCAAGCATGATATGATTTTGATGACAGGTTTGAGAATGTTTGAGAAATTATTCTATGAGTTGTGTGATGTCTCAAATGATTATGAGTACCACCTTTGGCACCACACTTGGTTTTGAACAATTCTCTTGTGATGATTTTTGCATGTTAATAAAGAAATGATCAAGGCAAATTTTGTTTAATGATTGTGAATCCTAGAGCCAAAAAGCCTTCCCTTGTTACTGTTATCCTTTTTGTGTAGCCCCTTTGAGCCTTAATTGAAATAAATTTCTGTCATTATAACCCAAAGAGCCTAAATGAAAAACAATTCACTTTCCTTACCATTGGATAGGAGAGCAATTGCATGTGTTGGGTTTAGAATAAGTTTGGGGGAATTTTTTGCATGTAAAGGACAACTTGGGAACAATTGTGGGTCACTTCCATTGAATTAAAAGAAGTGTCACAGCTGTGTTCATCTTATGTTCTGCAAAAAAAAAATCTGAGAAAAGAAAAGAAAAAGAAGATCAAGGAAAGCAAAAATAAATAAAAGTTGTGATACTTGTTGTGATTATAGTGGCATGTTTTTAAGCTTAAATTTGATAATTGTAAGGATTTGGTATCTTTGTCATTGTGAGAGAATAAGAGGGATTGGGTAAAATCTAAAAAATGCATTGATTGCTCTCTTTATCTCATGGTGTTTTGTTTATCTAGAAAAACCAAATTCCTTTCAAGCCTAGCCACATTTCAGACCTTGATCAAGTCCTTGTGATCTTAATTTATGTGCATAATTTCGTTGCATTGAGAAGGAAAGCAAAACTTATTTATGGTTTCCATTGTGTATTGACTGTGAGATATTTCAGCACCTAAATCAATTGGTGCTTGAGTGAGACACTTGAGTGAAAAGAATCAAACATTCTTAGATTTTGTCTAATTTTGATTGTTATGCTTGGTTCATTTCTTGAGAAATTAGGTACTTGCATCCTTGTTATGGTCTCGGTTTAAGGCGCCATGTTTGAAATTTGAATCATTGGTTTGGTCCTTTTCAATTCTTAGATGGAAGCATGTTTGGATTTGTTAGGATGGGATTGATCTTGGTACATGATTTCTGTTTCAATGTTAGTTATTTTCAGTTTAGTTAGTTTTTTATTTGTTGTTTTATCTTTTGCTTGAGGACAAGCAAAACTCCAAGTTTGGGGGAGTTGTTAGTTGCTGTTATTACTTACTTTTCAAGTGGTTTTTAAGGAAATTATCTATCTTTTTATCTTATTTGGGGTGTTGTTTTACTCAATTTTTGTTAATTTTGTAGTTTAGTTAGAATTTCTTTAATTTTTTAGTTTTATGGTTATATCTTAGTGTTTTGCCCCCACTTTTTGTAGGAATCAGAAATTGAAGTTGAAGAACATATTTTGGAGCTGCATTATGAAGTTTTGGAAGCAGTGAAGGGTCTTTTGCAGTAGCAATCTGTTGAAGTGCAGAAACTGCCAATCAGCCAAGCCAAATTTCCAAGCTGAGCGAAATGTCACTTTGAAGAAATTCTGCACATGTATATAATGAGCTGACCCTCATTTATGAAGGAGTCTGGGACATTTTCAGGAGCATTCTCTGTAGCTCATTTTGTACTATTTTTATTGGAGAGAAAAGCTCTCTCTTGTTCTTAGTGTTCTTCCTCATCTCTTTCCCCTCCATGTGTATTTTTCAGTTGCTCATGCCCATGAGTGACTAATTTCTTTAGTTGTAAGGGGTTAGATGTAACCATTCTCAAAACTCTCTTGTATCTTCTAATATTATTTATATATATATATTCTGCATATTTGTGTTTAATGTTAGTATTTTGCTTCTTTTCTTAAAGCTTGTTGTGGCTTGATCACCCATTGCATGATCTGTGGACATGATTGTTGTTGGGAAACACTTTTGTTGTCTAGGTCTGAAGTAATATACCTCATGAACTTTGTGTCTAGGAATTAATGGAACTTAGTTCATGGGTTATCTTGTGGTCACTAGACTTAAAGCTAGTTGCTTCGTTAAGTTATTGAGGGGTCAAGGCTTAAGGAAGTAATCTAAGACTCTTTGCACCTAAGGGATTAGGGCTGAGAACGTTTTTATTGGCTGATTTTAACATTTAAGTGCAAATGGAATATATATCATGCGTTAATGCAAGAAGAGGGTAGAGTTTGGTGAGATATAACCCCTACAACATCTTTATTTATCTATTTTTTTACCCTTTGTCTACTGCTGTGTTTTACTTTAAAACCACAAAAATGTCTTTTTAATTTATGTTATGCATTAGATATGCTGTAACCTTTCACAAAACCAACCAAAGTTTATGTTTTTACTGCTTTCTTGTGAAAACCAGTTTAGTCTAGCTAATATCTATGTGAACACTGCCTATATTACGCAAATCCCTTGGGAAAATGATACTTGGACTTATCCATTTACTACTTGTTCAATTGATGCACTTGCCAGAATCCGATACCAATTTGTCAGGGTTAAAACTCAATAGGGATTCTTCCAATACATCAAGGAATATCTAAGAATTTTTTCAACATTTCACAGCAAGCATCAATGCTTCAAATTCATTCTTCTTCTCACAAACCAAAATAGATTTGACAACACTTGTGTCCATCTCCAATTCCATCTTTGAAAATTCATAGTAAATTATCTAAAAGTAAAAATGGAGTGATTCCAACTCCTTTTAGTTTCATTAGAATGTCTAGTTTGATCTAAGAATACAGGGCAAGCCAATCCATGCTCAGAACATGGAAGATTCCACATAATTATAGTTGTTGTATAGTAGCAAAAACAAATAGAACATACCATGGTGAAAAATCACTAACAATCATACGAAATTTGAAATGCTATTGGACCAATTTCATTGAGAAATAGACAAGTAAATATTGTATGCTATAAAAGGGTTCTTACAACAACCTTAGACATCATTCCTAGTAATTTTCATGAAATAGGGCATGGCAGAACAATGCATTCAACAAGCACATATAGTCCTATTTTCAAGTATACCATGCAACACAAGTGTACCTATAACTTAGAACTTGTTTTAGGTTGAACTTAGGCACATTATTAATGTTTTACCAAAATAGGTGAACCAAGTTTAAGCCGTGTTTCAAGAGTTACATAACTCATAAACATGCTAAACACAAGTTATGCACAAGGAATTCAACACATTTGCTACTTTGAACGTGTCTCAAAGGAAATATCACTATAATTTGTAGGATTATCCTATGATGTTGAAATTTATTAAAAATCACCAATTTTTGTGAGTCTCACATATCATTTAAGGATTCTCTTTCCTGATTTAGTGGTGGGATCCACCAAAATTGATGATTTTCAATAAATTTCAACCAATCATAGGGAAAGTGTCTAAAAGAAAGTATTAGAGAGAGTATCCCTGGCACTCCTCTTGATTATATTGGATGTCACAATTTTATTATTTTTATATTTCTATTACAAAATGCAAGAAAGTATAACTTTTATTTCTTTCAATAAAAAATAAAAAAAATAATCATTAAGTATACTTATAATATTCTATAATTAAGAATCTATAAGAAAAAAATAAATATTTATTTCAAATACCATGCAAGAGTTATGTCTTTTAAAATTTAAAGTGATTTGAAGACTCGGCTTAAAATAATGATTTTTTTTACTGCAAAATAAAGAATCACTTAAACTTTTGATAAAATGATCAATGTAAAAAATCATTATAATATATAGTTTTGAAAACAATAATAATAATAATAATAATAATAATAATAATAATAATAATAATAATCTGTTTATAACTGATAAGATATAGATGTAAAAAATATTTTATTTTCATGTTAAATTGCAATATTTTGAAATATATTTTACTTATTCTTATATTTAATTATTGATTATTGATTAGAATAATTGTCCTATTAAATAATTTTTTAAACAATCGTAACTAATTTAAATTAGACGACCATATAAAATTATGATTTAAATTAAATAAAGATCAACTATAAATATTCTTGGATGATTAAATGAAAAAAAGAATAATTCAATTATGATTCTTCCATTTTTAAATTATATTATTTGAATTAAATTCTCCCTTTGAATATATTTTCGAACATAGATATTGTAATAAATTATTTACATAGTAATTATTTTCATTTAGAATTAAAAAATGTCCAAAAATGTCGACGAAAATAATTTTTATATCAAAGATTTTAAATTAGATGACCATATAGATTTTATATTGCTTTACATAACAAACATGATTATTATATACTTAATATAATCATGCACATTCGCTTTCAATGAATTGTTATTTAAAAATCAATTTACTTGATAAAATATAATTACAAATTTATGATAAAATATAATTTGGATATGAAAGAATAATTATTATTTAAAAGAAGTAACGTAATATTTATGATAAATTATTCACTTATTAATTTAAATTTTTTATATTTATTAATTGTACATAAATGATAATTGAATATATATTTATTACTTTCCTTTTAATTTGATTTTGAATTTTAGTGACTGTTTCAATGCATTTGAAATTACAAAATTGATCCCTATGAATTACTTTACATTAAACTAACAAAAATTACTATTATATATAACAATTTCATAAGGTTTACTTTTCATTAGCACTACTTTTTATTTATCAATAGAAAATAAAAAAACACTAAAAAAGCATATGAGAATTATGGACAAATTTTTTGGATTAATAATTTATCTTTAAACTTCATAACAATTGAAACTAAAGGGGGTAGGACGAATTTTTACGGTTAGGAATAGAAAATTTAAAAACATTAAAAACTGCATGCAAAAAAATATCGACAATTAAAATAAAGACTATTGAAAATTAACATGAGAATCACGTCACTCATATTGGAATATTTTTCTTCTCTAAAAAAATGACTTTTTTTAAAGTGAGAATTTTAAATTAATGCAGACATATTATTGGGATAAAATTTTGAAACCTTAATTACCTACCTTAAAAAACTTATTTTTAACTAAAATTAATTTTAAAAATCAAAATAATTCAAAATCAAGTTTAAAAACTCTAGTCCTAACACACACCAATGTGTCCTGCCTTATGCTTGTCAAATTTTTTCTATCCCACAAAGTGTAAAAAATCTACCTTACTTTTTTTATACTATCTTCACTATTTCTCTCTTTTTATAACCTGATCATAAAAAAATCATACATAAAAAAAAGGAAGAACACACATAGAGGGCTTTGCATCATATAAAGGGTTAAAATGAAAAGAACACCCTGGCATTTTTTTATTAATCCCATACATGGCACAAAGGGCAAAGGTGTGCATGTAAAAAAATTAGGGCAAAATATCAAGATAAAACAACAACACAAAAATAGGTAAAAAAAAAAAAACAAAATAAATTCAATAAGGAGATCAAATGAATTACCTGATATTTGAATAAGGTTAAATGCTTTTCTTAGCCCACTAAAGAAGACAAAAGAATAAACCCAATAAAAAATACAATAAAATAACGAAACAACTGCGAAAAAAATACCTTAGTGGCTAAAGTAAAATGATCATTAGAAGGAAAAAAAATGGTATGAGTATGTGAAAAAGTGGAGGAACAATGGTGGCAAAAGTCAAATAGAAAATGAAAGAAATGGTAGAAGCTAAGTTTTACTATATCAAATAATGTAAGAGAAATAAATAGGATAGAAAGAAAAAAGTAAATTGATCAGAGTAATGGATTAACCGAAATTCAAAATTTGAAAGACAATATTAATTACAAATTTGAAAATGCATGCATGACCCTATTAATTGTGAAATTAAAAAAAATTTCCTTTTACGTAGTGAATTAATTATGATTCAATAAATTGTAGTTAAAATCAAATATTCCATGGATAAAAGAAAATTTCTTACGTTATGATTTTTTAGGCAGAAGTAATAAAGGATGATTTAATATCATTATGAATCCACTCTTCACCTTCCATTTGCAGTAGGACGCGGCATTACTGGTGCATTTGGATTCTGTAAACTGATAACTGATAACCTTGCCAAACTGCTTTATCACTTTCCTCTCACTTTCCTCCTCTTTTCCTCTTAATTCCAAACTCCCTCCCTATAAATACCACCACTCACCACCTTTTCTTTTCATTCACACTCATATTCCATATCAAATTCTCATTATCAAGGTGAGTGCACTGTCAATGTTTTTGTTATTATTCTTTTGAGTATTGATGCATTAAACTTATGTTGGTGTTTGTTTAGGTGTTTTGATCTGTGAAGATGGGACAAGTGTTTGGTTCTGTGCAAGTGGATCAGTCAACCAAGGAAGTTTCCGATGATGTTCTTGAAGATGGGGAACCTGGTGGTTTCTACTGTGAAGTCCGTTGTGTTCTATTATGCTGTTTCGTCAGTTTTAAGGCTGGTGCTCGCTCTTTGCGTGTCAAACAGCTAGATGTTCGCTGTGAAACTAAGACTAAGGCTCGTTAAATTTTCCACTCTCTTCACTTGCTCTTTCTCACTTATTTTGGTGTTGTTCTCCTATCACAATTCAAGTATTTTGGTGTCGTTCCCTAATCACAATTGAAGTTTCACTTCATAATCTTTGTTGAACTTTATTACGTGAAATATTGAGATGAAACTCTAGTTCTGATAGAAAATATCGTCAAAAACTCATTCCGATTCCTCCTCCATAAAATGAGTGTCAAACATTTTACAATAACTACCTTAAAACTAATCACTAACATGATTTCTGATTGGTTGAAATCCCTAGCTAATATGATTTATGATTCCTTGTTGGTGAATATAAATTAAACTCTGTAAATTATAAATACAAGACATTTTAGTCTTTCCATCTAATAAATAGAAGGATAAAAATGTTTGACATTTGTTATCTTGAGATATCATATGGTTACTTTTATATATATATATATATATATAAAGAGAATTTTAGTGGCAAAATTGAAGAAGGATATTAGAGTTGTAATGTAAAATCATGGATGTGTTGACATATCTAACAATATTTTTGTTTGGTCAATTTTTTTTCCCTGCAAACTGTTGCACATATATGTATCCTGATTAATGGCTGGATTATTTGACTGACCATTGTGTAATGCATCCCATCGATCAGGACAATGTCTTTGTTACTGTGGTTGCTTCTATTCAATATCGAGCATTGGCATTGGCATACAAACTCAGCAATACCATAGCACAGATAGAATCCTATGTCTTAGATGGTGGGTATTTTAGTGTCACTGAATCTACTTGAAAGAAATTTAGGTTTATGTGTGCATCTTCAGGTTGAGACTTATTTACTCTTCACTGTTATTTCAGTTATCAGAGCAAGTGTTCCAAAGATGGAACTAGATGCTACTTTTAAGCAGAAGAACGTTGCAAAAGCAGTGGAGGAAGAACTTGAAAAGGTATCTCCTTTTATTTTAGAGTTATGATATTTGGACACCCAATTTTTTAAACACTTATATAACATCTATCATTTTTCTCTAGCTGTCTTTCTGTCACATCGTTTAATATGTTTGCTTTTACTTTCTAGGCTATGTCAGCTTATAGGTATGAGATAGTTCAGACTCTTATCGTGGATATTGTGCCAGATGAAAATGTGAAGAAAGCCATGAATGAGGTTAACTAGTGTCCCAACCCGGCGTTGCGAGGGTATTCCAGTGAACCCACCCATATCTTCTTGAACACACCACAACCTGCTTTTTCTTTTATATGCCGTTGCCATTCCTTGTTCAGTCTTTCTATCCAGTTCCATCTTTGTGGATCTGTGAATAATAAATTCAAAGCAAATAATGAAATAAATCTGTTTTGCAAATAATAATTATGGTTGTGGGCGAAATTGCTTCATTTGTGGCTTGTGCTGTGTTTGTTTTAATGTTATATATACGTAGAGTTATCCTTGGCTTTGTCTACTATCAGAATTAGCGATAGGCTTATTATTCTTAGTGGATAGTGTGCATTCGAAGCAAATTATTTACGTACTATTGAACCATCCATATATAAGTTTATTCAATGATTTTTTTGTCATAATTTTTTTTTCTCTTATCGCAATATCATATTAATTATTGGATTTTTTTTTATGGATTGCTGTTTTGTTCTTTCTTTCCCTTCAGATATTTGTATGATCCCCTTGAGCCGTTTTGAAGCCTATCGCCTACACTCATAAGACCTTTGGTTAAGTTTGTAAAGCTGACAGGCCTTCTGATAAGTTTTTAAACTTATTTTAATAAGTTTGTGAAATTTATTAAAAGTAAATAACAAATTTTTATTGAATAATTACTTAATTAATTTATTAATGCAAATGCTACTTTAGTTGGCGAGGACGTGGTGGTTTTCCATTAATTAGGGGCAATGGAATTTTCAATTTAGCTAGCTCTTTCAGTGATAATATTTTTCATTTTGAGAATCTTTGCGTTCATAGTATTCAATCCACCCTTGTAAAATAAAAATCTTTATTTTTGAGAGTGAGATGATATTTTTTACTTTTTTTTGCAACAAATAATTTTATTATAAGCTTATTTTAAATACATTGACAATATAAATAATTTTTATATTTTCATTTAATTATATATTATCATATATGATAAGTTTATTGACTTTTAAGTTATATTTAACATGATTTTTAATTGATTGACAGTGAAAAAAATCTTTACACACTTATTTTTAAAAAAAATAGCATTATAAATTTCTTTTTAGTTTTTGTTCATTTGTTATTTTTTTAAATCTTAACTTTCTCTAAACAATACTTTCATTTTTTTAGTTAAATTTTCGTTTATTATTATTTATAGCAATTATTTATACTTTTGAATTAATTTTTATTAAAAAATTACTCTTTTTTCTTAAATTTAACTACTTGTACTTTTACTTATTTGTGTAAATTAATTATATATTTTATTATGATTTTAAATCTTATTTATTTATATTTTCACATAAAAATGACATATAATAAGTGTGGAATTCTTACTAATTAACTTGTTATATGTGATTATATAATGGCAAAGAGAATGCACATGATGCACATTATGATTTACTTTTTCATTGCTTATAACACATGCATCATGCATGTTTTAGTTTAAAATAGTGGCAACAAGGTTTGAATTTAAACTTTGTGCAAGCTACCTAGACTTTCTATCGCTAGAGCAATCCTAATGGATTATTAACACGTGTATGTTATTCATGTTCTCCACGTAAAAAATGAGGATTTTTCGCCTAATCTCGTTGTCATGCATATTCTTTGCGGCATATATAGTTCTACTTTACTAGAGATATTCAAAATATATAAATATCACCTGTAAATGTGAATGCAAATTTGATTCCAAGTAATAGCAAATGAATGAGGCTCCCAGGTTAGATGCTAGTAAACACTATTCCTAAAATAAAAAACGCGTTGTCGAATTTTGAAGTTCCACTCATTACGTTTTGACGAAAGAAGTAAGGAATTAAGAAAGTAGTGTAGAAATAATTTTTAAAATTAAAATTAATTAATTTGAAATTAACTGAGATTTTTTTGGGTCACCGTGTAATAAGTTTGAAATATTCACCAATTTTATCGATGATAATCTTTACTTGAAAATCTAACTGAATATTTTTAGTAGAATTTTTTTTCTTAATTTTTTTTTCATCACAATATTCAAACTAATGATCATATTTAAGAAAGCTGAATCGAATTTTATTTGGACCAACACCGTGTTGGTAGTATAACTGAGATGTGAAACATAAAAAAAATGAAAAAACTTAATTAAGAATAATGAAAGCTTAACTTTTAGAAAGAAAAAAAAAACTCAACATACAAGAAAATTTTACCAGTTTTGAAAATTAAAAAAAAAATTATAAAGCAAGTTTTAAATAATGGCATAGTTACGTGTCACAAGGAGAAAATATAATAAAAATGTCTTCATATTAAATAAATGAAGATTCAATTTCATAATATAAAAATTAAAATTGTTAGTAAAGAAAAAGTGAAAATGTGTTTTAATTTAAAAAATAATGAAAAAGCTGAACTTTTAGAAGGCAAAATCTATTGTGGACCACTTTTATAAGTGGTCTGCCGTGGATAAGTTTTATTGAGCATTGGATTCATCTAGGTTTCAGAGGTAAATCCTACATCCACGGTATTCAATTATTTCTCCCCCACCCACTTCCTAGTCCCACCCCCTCCTTCGTAGGTGCCCATATCATGTTCCGGCTCTCGCACGACAGCGAGGTCTTTGCTGATAAGACCTGCATGTTCACGGCGTCACAGAAGGTGATGGGCGACGAGGACATAGACGTGCTACGAGCCGCGGTGGTGGCATGGTTCTTAGAGGATTTCATATTTGCGGGTTTTGAGGAGAGAGAAGCGATCGACGACGTCGGCACATGTACTCGCCGGATCTGAAGAACCGTAGACACTAGTGCCAAGAACGATGCCGCGGCCTCCCACATTAAGACGATGAAATCTGAACACGCATCCCAACAATGTAAAAGAGAAATGATGTTGGCTTTACCCATACAATTTTGGGATTTCGCAAGTCAATCAACAACTTCAATCCAAAACTGGTTATCTGAATCGAAATTTGTAAATTACCAAATATGTTACTGTTAATCAAAGATCCATTCCTCTATTTACTTTGATCCTCGTTTCGTTTCTGTCACAATTTTTAGGTGTGAGTGTAAACACACTTTTGATTTCTGAGTGCCGAGTAGGGTGTCTCTTTTAATTTTGGTTAGGGTTAATAATGTTTTTGGTCATTTAACTTTTTTGAATTTTCACTTTTAGTCCCTGAACAAAATTTT
Source organism: Pueraria montana var. lobata (assembly GCA_026413185.1). NCBI lineage: Eukaryota > Viridiplantae > Streptophyta > Magnoliopsida > Fabales > Fabaceae > Pueraria > Pueraria montana. The sequence goes on along the minus strand of CM048651.1, from coordinate 14,758,823 downwards.
GACCAGTCTTAGTCCCTAAACTTTTATTCCGTTAATGCTTTTAGTCCCTACCGTTAGGGGTGGGAATAGGCTAGGCTTTAAATAGGGGCCTATGGCCTGGCCTATTTAAAGCCTAGCCTGGCCTGGCTTGTTTAATAAAAAGGCTGGCCTTGGGCTTTATAAAAAGCCTATTTATTTAAATAGACTAGGCTTAGGCTTACAAAAAAGCCTATTAGGCCTGATAGGCCAGCCTATTTATTTATATAATATAATAAAAATAAATATACATATATTACTATATTACACTAATAATAATACTATTAATTAAATAAATTTATAAGACAAAGATCATATTTTTAAAATTATTGATAATTTAATATATCAAAATACATACAAGACTATTAGTTTACCACTGTTATCATCATAAGTCACTAAGTTAATAACACCTTGGTTCCTTTGCTAAGTTAATATAACACCTTTGTTCCTTTTCTTGAAAGTTGAATGCTTGGCATTCTCAGTAATATGTTTTTTGTTGTATAAAAATGTGTAAAAACTAATTATACAGTGACAATCAGAACTTAAATAGGCTTGTTATAATCTTTTTACGTTAGCTATATCTATGGCTTTTACATTAGCTTTTTTTTTTTAATTTATATTATGTTTGTTTCTTACTTTTTTATTCTTTTAAAAATTAAATTTTAATAGCAATGGAAGTAGACCTCTTTTTTTACCATGTAAATTAATAATAAAAAAAAAAAAGCTCGTTGGCCTATTTAATTTTGCCTTTTTTTTTTTTTTTTTTTCAGATTGACCTATTTAAAATTTAGTTTGTTGGCTTATTAAATAATGTTTGTAAAGAATAGGCTTTTAAATAGGCTAATAGGCCAGGCCTAAAAAAAAGCCTTTGATAGATAATAGGCCAGACTTAGGCCTTAATTTTATAAAACAGGTCAGACCTATTTATGCAAAACCTGGCCTGGCCTATTCCCATCCCTACCTACCGTCAAATATCACCGTTAAACAATTACTTGTCATTAATTTTAATATTATTTTATTATGTTTAGTGGCGGTTCATTTTTTGCAGAAATCACTTGCTAAAATGTTCAAAATGAATAAAACAATTTCTGGTTGCTTTTGCCTTTTTGCGATTTTCTCTTCCTTCCTCCATCAATCGCAAGTCCAGATTCAAAATCAAAATGGAATTCAGTAGACACAAATCCAAATCCAAAATCAGATTCAGTAATTAGACTGTACAAACTAAATAGTCACAATTGTTTAATCTTTGTGCCCTCCACCACCTCTTCCCCCAAACCCAAACCCAACCCTAGCCGCAAAACGCAAGTGACGTGTGTCGAGTGGTACTGCCAGTGAATTTCTCAAGGAAGTTCTCGTTTGGGCTTTGCAAAAGTCACGAATCTGAACCAAAAGCTTTCATTTTTTTTTGGGTTGTTTTGATTAAATGGTGTTTACGAGTTCTGAGGAGGAAGAGAACATGGCTGTGAGAATTCGACTCACCGTTGGTAAGTAATGCCGACACGCGAACGCGCCTCACATGGCCGCAATTCCTAATGCGAGGATCTCCAAGAGGGTTCTCGTTCGCACTCTCCACCCAATTCCTCTGCCGACTCTTGCGCTTTTGATGACACGATTGTGTGGGATCGTGCACCCTCTTCCAGCACGACAGTGTCAAGGTCGACAATTGTGTGATGATTTTTGTGTTTTTCACATCCCTCAAACCCAACCTTAGCCACGTTTCAAGGGAGGTAGCGGTGATCGGAAGTGGTAGCGGAGCTGGATCAAATTTGAAGGACGATTCAAAGGAGCACCCTCCCTGCCACGTTTCAATGCTTTCCCTCCTTGGACATTTGACTATGATTAGTTGGCACGGATATTGCATCAACAACTCAATCCTTGAACCGAATTTGAAGGATGATTCATATGGCGTTTCAATACATTTGATCGGAGGATATTGCATAAATCAAACCCACAGGCTCCTTCCTCCTTGTTCTAATAAAATCACATTTATTTTTAGTTTTTTTAAAAAATTAAATTAATTATTTAATCTTTTTAAAATTTTAACTAATTATAATTTTATATTATTAACACAATCAATCTTATATTCATTTTTTTATATTAAAATATATATTTAAAAATTATTTAATATTGGGTAAAAAAAAGAATCATTTAATATTTTAGTATACTTTTGTGGCATGTTTAATTGTTAGGATATGTTGAAGAAAAAGAATTGCTGTATGTTAATATTTCTGACGGTTTTTAACAGTCAGAAATTTTTTTAATACCTATTAAAACACTTTTGCTAAGCAATTTTTGGCAATTTTTGACCGCCAGAAAATGAACCGCCACTAAACGTAATAAAATAATATTAAAATTAATGGCACATCATCATTAACGATGATATTTGACGGTAGGGACTAAAAACATTAACGGAATAAAAGTTCAGGGACTAAGACCGGTCAAAATTTTGTTTAGGAACTAAAAGTGAAAACTCGAAAAAGTTCATAGACTAAAAACATAATTAACCCTTTTGGTTATTGTATCACTTTTGGTTATGTTCTGTATGATTCATGTATGTCAAATAAAATGAAACAAATTGCGAAATGCTGAAGGGAGTGTGCAATGGAGTGGGCACGGTGAGGTTGCAGGCAGCGAGGAGGGAGGCCCATTTGACGGGGTCTACAGTAACACCGTTTCCAGTGGACCCGAAGGTGGGGGCAGAGGCAGTGAAAAAAGGAAGGGAAAAAAAGTAGTCTATAGAAAAATTATCCAATGTGGTGGACTTAGAATATAACTATGTAACCTAGATAAATCCAACGCTCAATAAAATTTGTTCACGGTGGATCACTTGTAAAGGTGGTCCACCGTAGTCTTCGCCCTTTTAGAAAACGAAAACTTAACATACAAGAAAATTTTACTAGTTTTCAATGGATGCCTCGATGGCGGAGAAGAACAAGAAACAAAGCTAACGAACGGTGTATGAGAGAAATACAAGAATGCACGTGTCCTATGCGCTAAAAATCATAATATATATAAGGTCCATGAAGATATGATGGCTCCTACGAATATTACTATATTAGTATACCAATTTGGCGGGGCGGGCTGGGATTTGCAGCCCGGGGCGGGCCCGTCAACCCGCCGGGCCACAGGCGGGGCGGGACAGGCCGGCCCACCAGCCCGCCAACACTTTTTTTTTTTAAAAATTAATATATCTAAAATAATATAAGTTATTAGGGACTATTAATATTTTGTGATGTATTTTTGAAAGACTATTAGTTTGTGGTAAGCCTTTTTAAGATGTTATTCATGATGATGTTGAACTTGTGGTGTTAAAAGACTATTAGTTTGTGGTTTATTGAAGAAAATGAAATAATATTGCAATTATTTTTAATTGTGTTCGCGCTTCACAGTAACAAAAATACTCTCTATTATCCTTTTTATGATACAAGTGATGCAAGATCATTTTATTTATATTTTATTTGCAATAAAATAAAAAAAATTGGCGGGCCAGCCCGCCAGCCCACTCTATGGTGGGGCAGGCCAGGACATGCAGCCCGTGGCAGCTAGACGGGCCAGCCCGGCCCAGCCCGTTTTCGGCGGGCCACAAGCGGGCCGGGCCAAAACAGGCCGAGCCAGCCCGTTTTGCCAACCCTTGATGCATCACTCCATTATGCGATTTGGTTGATGTTCGTTCGTTGGTTTCACGTCGGAGTTAACGGACATGATTTCACTATCCATTTTTTAATGGTATGTGCTATATTTAGCATTTTACAGCCATTGGTTTAATTTAATTATTACTTGTCCTAATCATATTCTCTAAAATCAACCATGGCAACATACCAGTTGACAAGTTCATGGCCTATAATATATGAATAATAGGGGGAATATATGACTCATTTTCATCTTTATTATAAGTGAAGGGAGTATTCTAAAAAAAAATAATCTAATTTCTATGTCAGTGAGAATTTTGGAAGAATAATTAAGAAATAAAAAGGAGCATACTTGTAAGAAAAAAAAATATAATCTGTTAACATGATTAACTACTTATAAGATAAAATTAACCACTATTATAGATTAAAAAAAATTAACTACTATTAAGCATTCCAATAACTTTGTAATATTATTAATCACATATCGATAATTGATATAACTAGCTTTATTTACTTTTAACTACTTGTGAGGTAAAATTATCATATTTACATATGTAATTAACCATGTATGATAGTCAATAGTTTAATAATGCTATTAACCATTTGTGAAACAAATTTAATTATATCTACATATATAATTAACCACTTGTGGTAGTTCATAATTTCATGACACTATTAATAGTGGTGGAGCTAGACTGTTTTTGTTGGGGTGACCAAATATATAAAATATTATTAAAGAAAAAAATTATTTTATCTTTTATTATAAAATTTTATATATTAGACAACAATTAGTTTGCAAATTTAGAATTATGATCATAATTTAATGTGCGATCGCATGTAAAATAATTTTATATGTATGATTGGTTTAAAATTAAAATAAATCAATATTTAAAATTTCATAGAAGCCTAAACATAAGTTTCACATATTAAAGCAAATTTATTGAGTATAGAAGAATAATTCTTATTGGGACACAACTAAAAAATGTCTATAAGTTACACTATAAAACATATATGTATGTCAAAAATTACCACCTTATAAACTACGAAATTTGACTCATAAAATTACTCTTTTAAAGTCAAAAGTTATGTGTTATAATAATATTGGCTAAGTGTTTCTCTTTGATTTAAGTTTCTTTATATTACTGTTATTATTATTAGATTGTAAAATTTTGTAAAATATATATATATATATATGTTGTGGGAAATTTGTCAAACTAAACTATTTAATTTTGATAAAAACTCTTCCATCCTTAATCATAAATTTTAATTTTTTTCTCGCATATAAAAAATATATATATATAAAATAGAGGGCGTTAATAAAATTTGGAAGGATCATGACACCCTTGTCATCAAAGGTAACTCCACCCCTGACTATTAATATTTAAATTATATATAATTATATTTATTTACTTTTAATTATTTACAAAATAAAATTAATTATATTTATACACATAATTTAACTAAGTGAACACTTTACCAAAAAAAAAAAAAAAAAAAAAAAACTAAGTGAACATGGGTGTAAAATCTTTGGATGTAGAGTAATCTTTTTCCACAGAGAAACTCATCCAATCGTGTAGAGAACACATTCAAAATGACATTTTAATCCACTCTTCTTCTTCTTCTCCTCCTCTTACAGACACACCTGTCCTCCACTCCCTTCAATGCCTTCACACCATCACCAACACTTTCCAAATCAACCGAACCGAACTGGTCTCAAATACTTTCCCTTCCCATTATATCATTTGTTTGGTTTCATGAGAAACTGCGGGGGAATACCCAATGGGGAAAAGTTTTGATTTTTGTGTTCTCAGGAATATGTTTGGATCAAACAAGTTGTTGGGTGTCCTAGTTTTTGTTTATGGAAAAGTTTTGATTTTTGTGTTTTCAGGAATATGTTTGGATCAAACAAGTTGTTGGGTGTCCTAGATTTTGTTTTTGTAGTTTTTTTTTTTTTTTTTTCCTGAGAATGAAAAAGTTGAAACTTTTGAATCAGCTAGATCAATTTTGTCATTGAAAGTTGGTTAAAATGGAATCACCATGCATCAAAGACAAAAAGGGTGTTTTGATTTTACTTTTGCTTTGTTAAGTCTTTACGTAATTAAACAGGTTTTGGTGTTTGGCATTGATGGGGTTGTTTGTGATGGAATATTTTAGGTGGAGGGAAAGATTTTTGTCAGATTAGATCACGGAAAGGGTTTGAGGGATCGGGAGCTTACGGTGGGTTGCAATCTACCCGGAAAATGGATTCTTCATTGGGGAGTTGATGATGTTGGAAGGTACATCATGTTAAACATTTGATTCTGATTTTGAGAAATTGATATTATTGTAAGACTCAACAAATTTTAATATTAATAATCCACTTAAGTTTAATAATGAGGGAATGGGATCAACCTCCTCATGATATGATACCCCCTGGATCTGTTACTATAAAGGTAGACAGTGGCTTTGTGACTATTCATGATCACATGTGGCACATGTTCATATTGCCATGCAGAAAGTTTGAGTTGGAAGTGAATAATATTTCAGGACTATGCAATAGAGACCCCTTTAAAGAAGTCATCCTTATCTGCTGAAGGAGATATGCTCCACGAAGTAAGGATTGATCTTAAAGCCAACAATGGAATTTCAGCAATTAATTTTGTTCTCAAGGATTATTTCTAACAATTAGCAGTTGAGAATGCTTAAAAAGAAGGCATTGATTCCGAGAACCTTTTGACTGAACATTGCTGCTCCCTTTTGTCATTTCTCTCTGCTTCCCAATTTGAGTGGTCCTGTTGTTTATTCAGGATGAGGAAACGGGAGCTTGGTATTAAAACAAAAGAAGAGATTTCAAGGTTTCTTTGGTCAACAACCTTAAGGAGGATACTAATATAATTGGACCTAAAGGGCTTTGATTTATGGCCAGGTTTTACAAATCATTACTCGGTGATTTATCTGCTTCTGTAAAGAAGTCTATCTTGTTTATCTTCTCAATTCTCTAGGAGTGTCAAATAAACCATAACCTTGTGATACGCAGTCCAAGATTTGTGATACTATTTTTTCAATCCTAGGGAATTTGGGGCAGATATCTAAAATGTTCCTCAAGTCAGAAGCTGACCAAGATGACAGCAGTGAATCCAGAGTTCCAGAACAAGAAAATAATCAACCAGAAGGTTTCTATGAGGAAGTGACTATCACAAAGGAGGTTTTAGTCAATAACTCTATCAGTGTCTCCACCGAAAAATGCTATGAGTCTGGGGCAGTTAAGGACCTTTTACATTTTGAAACTGATCTACCTGGAGATGTTGTCCTTCACTGGGGAGTTTGTAGGGATGATTCAAAAAGTTGGGAAGTTCCACCTCCTCCTCATCCACCAGGCACAGTGGTATTTAAAGACAGGGCTTTGAGAACTCAATTTTGGGTACAGAACTCACAAATCTGTCCTTTTTTTCTTTTTATGTTTTATAACTTAATTTAAGTTATTAAAAGTCCTTCATGGTTACTATCAACCAGTTCCTCTTTTTTCACTACATATTCTTTTGCAAATATTGATGGTTTTTATGCCTTCACAATATTTAGAATTTTAGATTATGACTGAATGCATGGTATTCAGGCAACAATTCTTCTAACAGTTTCTTACTTGCTCTCCCCTTCTCTCTCTCTATCTCTCTTTTGGGTAAAAACTTCAAGTTTGGTTTTCTTATTCTGGTCAGGATATAGAGGTATAGTATTGTAGTTAATGCCTTTCTTTGTTTTATGTTATATTTACCTTTTCATCCTGTTTTGTAGCCAAGAGATGATGGAAAAGGATCTTCAGCACTAATCACTTTAGAAGAAGAATTTTCAGGGTTTATGTTTGTTCTTAAGCAAAATGAAAATACTTGGTTCAAGTATTATGGAAATGACTTTTATATCCCCCTCTCAAGTTCTAGTAGCTTTCTTGATATTGGCAACAAAGAGGGTCAGTCAGAAGGTATGCAGAGGGAAGTGATTCAAGAGGCTAGTCAAAAGAGTTCTTTCTTTGCATTTACTGATACAATAGCCAATGAAATAAGAAATTTGGTCACAGACGATTCCTCTGAGAAGATTCAAAAGACAAAATCCAAAAAAGTGCAACAAAGCATTTTTCAAGAAATTGGAAGGCTGGCTGCTGAAGCCTATAATATATTCAGAAGCTCCATTCCAACTTTCTCGGAGGCAACTGCTGCAGAACCTGAGGTAACTATTGTGGAACCTGAGACAACTATTGTGGAACCTCAGGCAACAACTATTGTGGTACCTGAGGCTTCAGTGGAATCAGAGACACTGTCCCTGGATCCAAAATTATGCTCAGGGACAGGCACAGGGTATGAAATATTATGCCAAGGTCTTAACTGGGAATCTCATAAATCTGGAAGATGGTACATGGAGCTTAAAGAGATGGCTTCAGAACTAGCATCACTTGGTTTCACTGTGGTCTGGTTGCCACCACCTACAGAGTCTGTTTCACCTGAAGGATACATGCCAAAGGATTTATATAATTTAAATTCCAGGTACTAGATTAGAAGCATTCCAATTCTTTTATAGTTATTGATGTCAATCTTGTCTTAATACTTTGATTTGATAGAAGGTTCAGTGTTAGGCAAATTGCTCATTTTCAACAGTGCTTACATTCAACAGCATATGCTATATGCTGGACTTTCAAATATTATGATCACTTATTAACTTGAGTAGCAGGGAAAATATTTTCAGCTGCTTATTTATATAATACATGAGAAAAGAAAATAAAAAACTTAATCTCAAAGAATAGATAACAGTCATAACATCATCGTGAAAAGGAACTTGTTCATATGAATTGTTACAATTTTGGTTTTTGAAAATAAATATCAGATACGGAAACATTGATGAACTGAAAGATTTGGTGAAAAGATTTCATGAAGTTGGGATCAAAACTCTAGGAGATGCTGTTTCAAACCACCGCTGTGCTCATTATCAGAATCAAAATGGTATTTGGAACATATTTGGAGGCCCTCTTAACTGGGATGATCTTGCTGTTGTAGCTGATGATCCACATTTTCAGGTTTGTTTGTGAAGATTTTGCATGTTTGTTCTGTTTCATTGTTCCTTGACACTAATAATAATAATCATAAAACAGAATGAGATAAAAGGTTTTCTACTTTTTCTATAACATAGTAGTTCTTGCCTTTACATTTTGTTCATTCATAATTTTCACACTATGATACTGTTACTTTCTGGGTGAACCTGAAAAAAATATTGAATATCCTTTCTAACATACAGGGGAGGGGCAACAAGAGTAGTGGAGATAATTTTCATGCCGCTCCAAACATTGATCATTCACAGGAGTTTGTGAGAAAGGATCTCACAGAATGGTTATGCTGGTTGAGGTTGATATTTTTTGACCCAAATTTTCTTCAGCTTATTTTTAACAAAAAAATGTTTTGTCAGTTTGTGAGTAGATCATAGATTCTAATCATATGATATTGAGAGTAATGGTTTCGCTGCCAAGATAGTTACGCTGGAGAGCTAAGACATTCTGTCTAGAGAATTGAGGTTAAAATCATCTCTAAAATTTTGTAAATTTTCATGTTTGAAGCTTTATGTTTCAGACTTTATTATTTGTACATGACTTGGCAACTACCACAATGTGGCTTAACTAATTACAAAAATTTGTGTTTCATGTAAGGAGTTTGTAAGTGTGCATTGACAGCTTGATGCTAGAACATGCTCAAGTTATAGCAGATTGAGAGCTAAGCTGGTTTCTTATTTTCTCATATTTGTGTTGTTGTCTTTATCTTTGACATGTCCTGGTAATACAGATGCCAGTCCCTAGTTTGTGTAGGCTATATAGCTTATCTGTTCAGGAGATATCAGACAAAAATTATCTAGTATTTTTTCCTAGTCATATATTCTTTGTTAAGGACTCATTTTATGCAAACCCCTCATAACTTAGTTTGCTATGGGGGAGGGGGGTGCTGCTTTGTGCTTTATTGAAAACGTGAGTGACAGAAATGGAAAGTTAATATTCACAAGGAATTGTCATATGCTTTATGGTGTGATTAAAACTAATATAGTGTCTTACAGAATTGTATACTTTTCTAATACTGTGTGACCTTCAGGAAAGAAATTGGGTATGATGGATGGAGGCTTGACTTTGTGAGAGGATTTTGGGGTGGTTATTTAAAGGACTACATAGATGCAAGTGAACCTTATTTTTCCGTGGGAGAGTACTGGGATTCCCTCAGTTATACATATAGTGAAATGGATCATAATCAAGATGCTCATAGGCAGAGGATAGTTGATTGGATCAATGCCACTAATGGTACCTCTGGTGCATTTGATGTTACAACAAAAGGGATTCTTCACTCTGTAAGCATCAACTCTGGTACATCTTTTTCACAGCATTTGTTCACATTTACATATTCCATGTCCCTCTTACAAAGTTAAACGTATTTTGAAATTATCACTACTTTCATTTATTTGATGGAATTTGTTGACATTTTTTTGGGGGAGTAAAGGTAGTATACTACTGGGTTTCTTGTGATTTTTTTTTTAATGTTCAAAAATAATTAATTTTACTGTTAGTGTAAAGTGTTAACTCATTGGTGATAAGCTGCTTGTTAAGATTCATGGTTCAGCAATAAGAGAGAAGAGAGAATTAGGATAAAAATGTAATCAGTAGAAAATAAAATGTACTGATAAATGATAATGACAATAGTGAGTACAAAGTGACTACTCTAACCTTTATATAGGCTTCAGTCATATGGTATTCATGGATTTGTCTCCTCTACTGTGAGTATGTATGTAAAGTAAGAAAATAAAGATATATTTACCCTTGCTTTAAAGTAGGTTAAATTTATGAGATTCTTTAATTTAAATCAAGGGTAGAAGCACACTTACATTCTCACTTGACAGTTTACACATTTTCTCCCTTTAGTGGAGTCAGGTTTGGTGCTCATCTGCTGATAATTCTGCCTGTAATAACATCACATATCTTCTTGCTATATCAGAAATATAAGCAATTGTACTGATATAAACAACCTTACATTAGCCTCTTAATTTGTTTCCAACTAAAGTTTGTACCTCTTGTAAGAAAACAAAAATGTGCTTGCCATAACATGATTGCTGTTCCCATTTATTCTTTAATTGTGAAATGTTAAATTCTTTCTCAATATTAGGCATTGGAAAGATGTGAATATTGGCGATTGTCAGATGAGAAGGGAAAGCCTCCAGGCGTTCTTGGGTGGTGGCCATCTCGTGCTGTTACGTTTATAGAGAATCATGACACTGGTTCCACCCAGGTTTGAACTTCCTCATTCTAAAAATATCATGAAGATATTCGTTCTAGGTTTAATTATGTTGAGAAAATTTGTCACCAATGAGTTCATACAGAAAAGGTTTGCTTAACCTACTGTTAAAAATAATGCCAGTATAATTAGATATTTCAAATTAGGCATTTTGCTTGGAATTTCTTCAGATTGTTTATTCAGATTTATAGTCCTCTTTAATATTTTCTCTTGCAGGGTCATTGGAGATTTCCCAGTGGAAAAGAAATGCAAGGATATGCCTACATTCTTACTCACCCAGGAACTCCATCAGTGTTTTATGACCACATTTCCTCTCACTATAAAACTGAAATAGCAAGTCTAATATCTCTAAGGAAGAGGAACAAGATCCGCTGTAGGAGTACAGTAAGTATCAGAATATTGTCCTGTGTACTAAATCTAGTATTGTGTACTCAATATTTTCTGGGGTGGATGAATAAGAAGAAACTGTTTTCTGATCATGTGATGGCAAACTAATTTTGGTTCTCAACATAGGTTAAGAGAGTGACATCAATTACTCAAAAATCATAATGCAAAATGACACCTGACATTCCACAATATGCATCTATTGTTTTGGCTACAGCTCTCTAGTGGTGGAGGTTAAATTAACAGGAATCATATGATTAGCTTTTCTTGGTGTTTGATATGGGGAAAAAAATACCATATGCACACCTATATCTTTCATGATTATCTTATTCAAAATGTAATGATGTTCTTTACATGGGCATTCAGTGGCAAATTGATGTAATGTACTAACAAATACAAATGTTTATATCATTGGAACACTAACCTTTCCTCTTTCTTGCTCAAGGTTCAAATTAGTAAAGCAGAAAGGGATGTTTATGCAGCAATCATCGATGAAAAAGTTGCTATGAAGATTGGACCTGGGCATTTTGAACCACCAAGTGACTCCCAGAAATGGTCATTAGCTATTGGGGGAAAAGACTATAAGATTTGGGAAGCATCATAATCATAATATAATCATATTTCTAATTAGTATCTTATAAGTATGGATATATATAGTCCCTTGTACATTCTCCCCCATGCACATTACGTTGTCATATTCAAGAATAAGTTGTTCTTGTTGTAATTGGATGGTGGTATATGGCAGGCTCCAATTTAAGTGAGTTGTGCCACGCTATTGTTCTTGTTCAGCTTCAGCCACTTTGTCTGCATCATTGATGAAATCTTGAAAGCTCTCCAATTCATCTTTAGTGTCTGCAACTTCTTTCTGGAGATCTCTCTGCATATTGACAGCTTCCAAATATTATGGAAGCACATGCTGACCAGCCAAGGACACTGCAGTTTCTGCCATTTTAGTCTAGCTCTGTTTTTTGCTTTGTGGTGAGTGCAAAACTTCATGTTGTTTAACATTGTATATAGCCAAGTCCGTAGTAAGAGGAGGACTTTGAGTGTAGCTTCCTCATTCTTTAATATTTATGCAGCTAGTTTGATATATAGCTAATTCATTGGTTTTTATCCAATTACTTAAATGGACCATGCTTGTCATTGTAATATTTATTGGATTATTTAAGCATCACGTAATATTGGTTAGAGTCATAATATTTGGCATAGCCAAATTAAAGTATCATCCACTTGTCCAAAAACACATGGTAGTTTGACTTACACAGACATGATATGTGCTAGTTTCAGAGACACGAGCGAGCATATGCGATGCGAGTACTGAATTTGAAATTTGTTAATGTTAATTAGTTGTCACCATATCCATACCATATCACGCAACCCAATTTTTAAATTAGCTGCACCAATAATATATAGTATTTTTTTTTACGGTACCTATAATATATAGTTAAATTTCATTTCATCTCATAAAAAGTCGTTGCATCTGACCACAAAAACACATTATGGTTCAAATTAGATCTGTTTAAATACAGTTTCAGATCCGTCTCAGATCCTATTCAATGAGCCATGAAAGTGTGAAAACTAATTTATGTTGTGAATATTGTGATTTAGCTGATCTGGTGATATTGTAATTAAACAATAAATGTTAGTTATATTGTTTGTGGAGAACGTGCTAGATGCTTGTCAATTGTCAGTATTATTAGTACCAACAAAATTAGACAACCCTGCTTGTCAACTTAATTGCCTTTTTGGATAATAGCGTTTGAATGTTCTATTGGCTCTTGCTTGTTTGTCTTTCTTTTGATCATGATGTATTCGACTATTCGGTAAGCCGGATACTCGAGACCTTTCCTTTTATGACTGATGTGGCCCCTTACTATCCTGTCTTAGTGTTCTCGACCATTTGGCGTGTTGAACGGCCAAGACCCATAATGGTGCTTATGATTCTGCATCTTTGGTTGGGTATTCGATCATTTGGTTGGTCGGATACTCTACCAGTATACATGCTTCCCAGCCTTGAAAGATGCAAAGAGTGAAGAGGCTTTGAAAGGAGATATTGTGTTTCGAGAAATGTATTTGGTGTTAGAGACGTTGTTTCAGTTTCTCGTCATTATGGCGAATATAATCGTTGGTATGATGGGAATCGAAGTGTCACACCCTCTTATTACACATTATACAAGATCACTGAAAAAATGTTTTATTTGTTTAAAATATCATAAAACTTAAAAACAAGAGTTCAAAAATAACTTTCAAACACATATATATGTATAAAATAAATAGTTTAATAATTCGTGTCTTATATGGGTATTGAGTTTACAATTTATAACTTTTATATTATTATAATTTTTAATTTATTTCTCAATTACTTTTAAGTTGTATATTTGTATATAGTAGTAGATATGTATACAAAAATTTTAAAAATATATATATTAACATATATAATGATATTAACATATTTATGAATATTAACATATATGTCTTATATCATTATAAATATTTATTTTTATGAATATTAACATATATATTCAAATAATTTTATATTCACATATATGTCTTAAATGATATAAGAGATATATGTGAATATAAAATTATTTGAATATATATGTTAATATTCATAAATATGTCTTATGTAATTATAAATATTTATTTATAAAAATATTATTTTTATAAAATATTTGCATTTCTATATAACTTGGATATATACATAATTTTAATAAAAAATATTAATGATAAAAAATATTTTATAATTATTAATTTTCCCTTTAAAAATATGTTTTTATCATAAAGGAAAAAATGACTAACATTAATTATAAAAAAATAAAATAAAAGAATGTGTGTGGAATTTGATATTATGTTTAAAAAAAATAGAGCAAAATTGCTGAATTTTACTATCAACCAACTGAGCTAATTACTCAATACCCCCTCTTTATACATACTTAACCAATTGAGCTAGACGCTTTGTACCATTTTTTTTTTAATTATTCCCAACCAATTAAGTCTGTACCCAAGTCAACCCACCCGTCAAAACTTGTCACCCGACTAACCCAAACCCGCTTAAGCCGAAGTGATATTTTGGCGAAAATAGGCCCATTTTTATTAGCAGTGACCAGACAAACATTTTTTAATATTAGCAGTTCAAAGTTATGGTGCTACCTGAACATTATTTCATCCATTAAAAGTTTAAAAGCTCAAAAAGAATGGCCCCAACATTCCACATGTCTGCCTATATATATTGATTAAGTAAAGTTCAATATTACTGTCATATTATCTTTTCCTTACTGACATATAAAAAGTGATGTTTGTTTAACATCTTCATCCCTGGAGAAGATGTAGCAATATATGTTGTAATTCATTGGAGGTGAGAGCTTAACATCACATATAATCAGGCATCCCTAACTAATAAGCAGTACATTCAATTTGGCAAAATGGTGCTTTCATCCCTGGAAAAGATGCGCAAAAGAGAAGTGTTTCATAAAAAAATGGAACAATCAAGAAAATAAAAAGGTGGGGCTGGAAAGAAAGATAAGTAAAATAACGGGCAAGAGAGATAGGAAGAAGAAGAAGATCACATAAGGATTTCCCAGTTAAATTTAAAGAGTCTCTCCTCTTCTACGATACCTTACCAATAAGTAAATCTGCTCTTTGGTGAGATAAACCTGGTTGAGCTTGCTAATGCAATGTGAGTCTGAAAGAAGAAGAAACATGAAGAGATGACATAAAGAGTAATCTGAATGTGGAGAGAAAGAGAGATGAGCGTGCATATATGAAATGAAAATGTGCATGTGTTGAAATCTACCTGCATGCACTCCCAACTATAACTTAATGATGTCTTCAATGCCTGCATCAATTACCCAAAAATGAATTGGTTGAGGAAAGAGTGTGCAAATGCGTTAGCATTTATGGCATCAATAACAAAGAGTTTCAACACGTTTATTGAAGGTTGCAAAAAGAATTTGAGAAGTCCTAAACTTTCAAGGTTGGCAGTTGAATATGAATAGGCAACTACATTGATCAAAGAGTCATGCACGCTCATTTTAGGTTGCCAAAGTAAATGACCAATCACAAACCTTTAATTAAGGTTGGCAGAGGAAGAGGAATAGACAAAAACGTTTTGGAAGAGTTGTAGGGATTTTAGGCGGGAAAAAAAAGCTGGAGAAGTAACTCAATTTATATATATCATAGATTATAGATAGATATTATAAATTATAGATATATTATAGATGTTTAACTAGGACTCGTACATTGCATAGGTCACTAAGTTAGTAATAATATAAAAACAAGTGTGCATCGAAATAACCACTTTGAATTTATGTATAGTTATACTTCTTGACTCGTGCTTTACTTTTGCTTGTTCCACAATTGCTTTGTTCCTCCAAAACATGTTAAAAGGAATGTATTAAGTATGTTACTAGCACTTCTCTTTTATTGTATGCTTGTCAGGAATGTTTATTGTTAACTTATTGAAAATCATAAAATTGTGGATTTTACTTCTGATTTAACGAGTTTCACTCATAATTTTGTAATTTTGAAAAATTCTAATTAATAATAAAGAGCATGTTAAAAGAAATGTATTAAGAAGTATGTTACTAATCATAACAACTCAACATCATAACAAAGAGATGACTGCCATACTCCTTGTCAAATATCTTGCTACCTTTTCCCTATATAAGAAGAATCACAATGAGTTCGAATAGAAAAGAATTTTTGTATTACTTTTACACCAAGCAATAACAACAATCAATCTCCATATGTTAAAGCTATATTATTTGAGACGTTTAAATATAGGCCTCAAATAAATCTCTGCATGTCCAATGGTGCTGCTTCCTTGACACATGTTAATTGGAATGACCCATGAAGCTGACAAATCAGTTTTTATTTTCCCTGATTTTTAGGCAATAAAGGATCAAATAAAAGTTAGAATCAGAATATTTGATTCTGCTTTTTTTTTAGGCATGTTATGAATATCAATAGCAGATTTTATGCAATTCTAATATCCTTATTGCTGTATAAATGCACATTCTGCCATTCAATAAAATACATGCCTTCTACAATTGGGATATTTTTTCTTTCCTTCTTTCTTGCTCCAGCCCTCTATATTTTCAAATAACCAACAACACACTAACGGACCCGGATTCTCTGCAGTCAAAATTCGACTGCAGGGTCCTGCAGTCAGCATCTAACGGTCCAATTTTTTTTAACTTTATTTAATGTATATATTACTTTATTTTTTGTGGCTGAGATTTGATGCAGTCACTGCTGTGACTGCAGGCAATCCGGTTCCCACACTAACAGCCCCAACTGAACATTGGTCACAATGGTTCCAGAGCTAAAGGGACACTTCATGAGAACTAGCCAAGTGCACACTTGCAAAGCTTTTTGGTCAAATGGTTACAAGAATGAGGAACACCATGTGGGGTTCTCCTGGTAGGTGAAACAACATCATGTTGATCCAGAGGCAAGAAATTATATCTGATAAAGAAGGTTCCATTTCCTGTCCAAGCATGTATATGATGTCATGCACAATGCATCAAGAGAAGGTTACTCTACATGGTTAGCTACTTAGAGCTTAGCTCCTCAGTACACATACTTGAACCAACATTTTTCTTTAGAAATATGAAGATTGATCATGAAGCACGTTCAAATGTGCCAATATTCTAGCTGACATGGACCTAAGACTACCATTACCCCTCTGAGTTAAGTCAACTAGAGGCATTTGAGCTGAGGCTCCATTCGACTAACCGAAGAATCTTTCCAAAGCATGTAGAGACTTCTCCTGCAAGCCAGGGGAGGGAGAACCAAGATATCTGATTATAAGTGGTATGGCATTTGCTTCTGCAAGCACTTTACTACCACTCTGTAGTCTTTCACCTTCTATTAATGTTAATAGAGCATCCAAAGAAGCCTCACAAACTCCAGGATCAGATTCCCCAAGAGTCCTTGTGAGTGGTCCCACTGCATTAGCCTCCAAAAGGCAAAATGGTGATTTGACTGAGCATATTCCTCCAAGAACCGTGCAGCCAATATCAGAAGGAGCTGAGAAGCACTATAGTCCTTTGCACTTCGGTATTGACCTGCCCAGTCTAAATGAGCATTTAGAAAATGGAGCAAGAGACTGCGCCGCGCGTTGGTGGTTCCATTTTCAAGCAGCTGCACTAAAACAGTAATGGTCCCAGTTTCAGCTGCACTTTTTTGCCATTCCAAGTTTGTTGGAACTGTAAAACGACATAGGGCACCAATGGCATTCTCTACTAAGTTATTCTTTTGAAGATCTCTGTCTTTCCCATCTTTCCCATCTTGGACATAACTTTTAATGATTGGCAGTGCACCAGCATCCATAAGCCATTGAGTTATCTGGTCAATTTCTGGAAGATAGCATATTATTCCCATGGCAGAAAGTATTTCCTCTTCATCAGATGAAGATTTTATGATCCAGAGGAGTATTAATGCATTTCTGATTCACATGCTCCTGTATGATGGCTTCATCACAATTCTCTACCAAGCAAGAAAACAACTTTACAGCGCTTGCTCATAGGTTTAGGTTTTTATTCTCACACAATTGAACCAATTTTCAAACAGCTGAACACTCTGCATAAATAAGTAGACTAATTTGATTATGATATATTACCATGCAATAAAAACCGGAAAATAGTTTCAACAATTTAGATAAGGACAAGTGAAGGAGTGACAGAACAACAGTAAGTGAACTTAAAGCCAAACACTGGAAATTTTGGTCCTCAATCCACCATATATTGGCATAGCCATAAGGTATATGTATGAATATATGTATTAATTTTGGTACAAGCATAAGGTATAACTATGTACGTGTGTATGTATGTGTTATATTGGCATAGCTTATACTAGAAAATTAGTCCCAACACATCTTCATTAGGGACTACGTGAAAGCCCAAAAGAACAATTACTTAAAGCATGGGAAGATAAGTGGTATGTAAAACAATTCAATTGATACCTGTTTGACTGCTTTTCTTTTTCTTTCCCATTTTTATTTTTTTCTTTTCAATATTTTTTCATTGTCAGTTCTCACATAACTGACCACAATAGGGAGTCCTTGTTTTACTGCAAATTTGGTTCAGGTGGTTTACTGCTCATCTGTCAGAAGCTAAACCTTATAATTTTACCATGCTGGGAAGTAGGTAAGTCTTAGACAACTAGCAAGTTATGACATGATCAATTATCAGACATCATCAGTCATGGCATATTAATATTAAAGAATGAAAATTCAGGAAATTAAGGAAATATGAGAACAAGTTTGTTTATATCATATCTCAGCCAAATGTAAAACTTACACTAATCTGAAAGGGGGTAACATTTTCAAGTCTCGCGCCCTCTCCCTCACACTCTTGCTAACATCTCTCTCGCATTCATATCTCACTTTAAACCCTCACTTCTCCATTTTAGCTGTTTCTCTTCCTCTACCAGACTTTCTCAACAACCAAACAGGGGCCATCAAGATCCCTCTATTTTTCTTCTCAAGGTTGCAGACAGATTCAGATTCTATATAAACATGCCAGAAGAAAAAAGGAAAAATAAGGTGAACTGAAAATGGCTTAAAAATCATCTCTCATTAATAACCATACCAAACCCAATGAGAAAAAGAAATTTTAATCCAATAATATCGTTTATTTCTGAAAAAAAAAATACTCATTTTAGTTTTTTCCACTTAAATTCAACAAACAGGCTTAACTTTCTTCGAATTTCTTTCTTTCAAATTTGTCCTACACCATAAAAAAATAATAAAAGTTTAATTTCAGAATGGTAAAATAAAACAGAAGTAAATGATTATCAATTTATTTCATGTTGCAGTGAACTTGGTGAACATTCTTCTCTTAGTGGTATAAAAGCTTACATCCTACATGAATGCTAAGCCTGAAGAGAAACTCAGTGATGATAAATGAGTTGCTTGCAATTAGACCAAATCTTTCTTCCCTAAGTTTCAATTACACCAAATCTTTCTTCCTTAAGTCAACGTTCTGATTGTACAGTGAACATGGTATATGAAGCTGATCTACACTTAACACCTGCATGCAATGTTGTTAATAGCGGATGGCGGAGCATGGCGGAAAGCCAAAAATCCGCTATATTTATATGGCGGATAGCGTAGCGGAAAATGGCGGAAGCCATGGCGGACCAAAAAAAAATATATATATATATATTAATACTAACAAAACAGTAGACATAAATTAAAAAGGTAAAAAAAACAGTAGATATAACAGTAAATATAGAAAAAAAACTTAAAAAACAGTAGATATTAATACTTAAAAACAGTACATATAAATGAAAAACATGACATATAAAGAGTTCAATTGTTCAAAACAAGAACTAAGAACAATGATAACCTAACACACTCATTAAAGAGTTCAAAATAACAAAATGATAAAAGCATAATGCAAAGTTGCAAACATAAAATAAAATAAAGACTCTAATCATCTTCTGCAACCCCAACATAATCCTCTTCATTGTTATCATCATGTAGTGGAGCATGTCCCTCTCCCTCTTCTCCATCGGACACCTCAAAATTAACCATGTCCATGATCTCTTCTTCTTCAGATTCCACATCCTCAAACTCCACATCCTCATCAATTTGTTGGACTGCTTTTTGCTTCCTTGATGAAGATCCAGCACCCAATGCTTGTTTTTTAGATGTGTAGGCAGCAGCAGTAACAGCACCACTGCTGGCTGGTTGCTTTCTTCCCCTTGTTTTTTGCCTAGTATATATCCTAGGCTCTCCAACCCCCGAAGCCTCATACACAGTTGCCCAATTTAGTGCATCATCATCTTCAAATACTAACTCATTTCCAGCATCTTTATCATCATCATCCATCTCTCCCACTAACCATTCATTGCACACATCAATTTCATTGAGAGAAATTGGATCAATTTCATCTCTAGCATTATATCTTTGTTTGAGTTGTTGGTTGTATTTGACAAATACCAAATCATGCAACTTTTTGTGCTCAAGCCTATTTCTTTTTTTTGAATGAATCTGAAACATAACATAATTAAACTTGCTCAAAATCAGAAATACACTCTAAATAAAACTTGACTATTACACTCCAAACATAACATAAATTAAATAAAAAGCATAGTTAGAGTCTTATGACAATTACTTGCTCAAACACACTCCAATTCCTTTCACAGCCTGAAGCACTGCAGGTCAAACTAAGAATCTTGATAGCTAGCTTCTGCAAATTTGGAGTTTGGGACCCAAACATTCGCCACCAATAAGCTACAATACCAACCAAGAGCATGACTTAAATTATAATCCTCCACACAGCAGATTCTGAAATTTTGAATAATTCAGAATTCTGAATTTTGAATTCTGAAAATTCTGAACTGTAGTATACTAGTATTAAATATTTAAAACTTAAAAAAATCAATTAGTAGAAGTTTCTTACTAGGAGAATGAGTTTTCCTTTGTGCCATTGCAAATTCAGAGCCAAAGTGATCAGCACCAATCTTGTAAAGATGCAACTCAGTTAGAATTTTCTGTTGCACATCAGATGTTGGCACCAACTTCCTAATGCAATCAAACAATCCATTTGTGACCTCAAAATCAAACTCCAAATCAGGGTTGTCATAAAAAAACTCCGGGTTTAAGTAGTGGGCAGCCGCATGCAATGGCCTATGAAGCTGACAATTCCATCTTTGATCAATAATTGCAAACACATCTTTGTATTTGCTTTCTTGGTTGTTGAAAGACTTCATAATTGTCTCTTTTGCCTTGTCCATCGCTTCATAAATATAGCTCATGGCTGGTTTCCTTTCACCATCCACAAGACGAAGTACTTTCACAAGTGGAGCCATGACTTTAAGAGTGTAAACCACATTGCTCCAAAATGAAGGCATGAGCACCACTTTTGCAGCTTCCTTCCCCTTAGCCTCCTTAGACAACTTGTTTAAGGTCCATTCGTCAGAAATAAACATCCTTCTAATATTAGCTTTCTCTTTATGGAGCCTTTCTAAGGTTAGATAAGAAGTGGCAAATCTAGTGACAGCATGTCTCACCAATTCCCTCTTGTTTGTACAATTTCTCAACAAGCTCAAGGTACTAGAATGGGCATAAATAAACCCAACTAGATTGATTGCCCTTCTAATTGTCTTCTTTATCAAGGGAAGCTTTCCAATGTCTTCGAGCATTAAATCAACACAATGGGCTGCACAAGGAGTCCAATAAATATGTTTTCTTTTGTCCTCCAACATCTTACCCGCCAAGACATAGTTGCTCCCATTATCAGTGACAACTTGAACCACATTCTCTTCTCCAACTTCCTCCACAATAGCATCCAACAACTCAAAAAGCTTTTCACCCGTCTTCACAAAATCAGAGCCATCAACAGACTTCAAAAACATAGTACTAGCTTGAGAGTTAACCAAAAAATTAATGATGCATCTTTGTTTCCGATCAGTCCATGCATCGGACATAATAGTACAACCATACCTCACCCATTGCTCCCTATGGCCTTTCATCAAATTTTCAGTGTATTCAACCTCCATCTTTAGGAGTGGAACTCTGATATCATGGTAGCTTGGAATGGGCAAATATGGTCCAAATTGACCAATGGCTGCAACCATATGCTCAAAGCTCTTCAATTTAATGAGGTTGAATGACAAACCAGCTTGGTACCAAAAGCGAGCAATATGCTTATGCACCTTCAAAACTTCATTCTTGTCCATTGACTCTTTTATGTTAGTTTGCCTCAACATCTCCTTTTTTCTCCGATTGATTGCATCGTCTGGATTCTTACAGAACTTGTCCATTGGCCCTTTTTTAGTGGCATTCTTTCTCTTTGCAGCAGCAGCAGTGCTGCAGTTCTCAAACTCATCTTCTTCACTTTCATCACATCCAATTGAATCACCAAACTCAAAATCTCTGATATTTGGCATTGGCACATCAGCAACACTGCTGGCCCCACTCTTTTTGTTAGCTATATATCCCTTAAGCTCTTCAACTACATTCGGTGGAGTCTTTTTGCAAGAAGCAACATTACCCCTCTTTGCTATCAAGTGTTCTTTGGCTCTGGTTATTCCTCCCTTGGTGACTTTTCCACAGAAATTACAAACAATGATGCTTGTATTCCCTTCCACAAGTGGATGACAGTATTTCCAACCAGGGTCTGTCCTACCCCTAGAAGATTGTTCTTCAGGTTCAGCCATAGTAGAAAAGGGCTGAACAATGAAAAAAAAAAAAATACAATGATCAATAGCAGTCGCCGGAGGAAGGAGAAGATAAAAAAAAAAAAAACCAAAAAACAGAGCACAACACACCAGTATGGCAGTCGCCGGAGCTAAACAAGGTCGCCGGTGAAGTTGCCGCCGGTGTAGAGGTTGCTGTCGGAGGGAGGTCGTGAAGCAGCAGTAGCGTCGGAGGAGAGGGAGGAGAGGGAGTGAGCGTCGGAGGAGAGGGAGAGAGCGTCGGAGGAGAGGGAGAGAGCGTCGGAGAAGAGGGAGTGAGCGTCGGAGAAGAGGGAGTGATCGTCGGAGAAGAGGGAGGAGCGGGAGTGATGCGCGACCAACAGAAGAGGGAGGAGCGGGTTGTGATTTAGGGTTAAAAACCCTTATTTTTTGTTGGGCCGGGTTGGGCCTGTGGCCCATTTCACTTTTTTTTTCATTTTTTTTTAAAAAACCGCCATTTCCGCCATTTCCCGCCATACCGCCATACCCGCGATGTTGCTGGCGGCCGCTATGGCGCCGCCATGTGAAACCGCAACGCAACCGCTATTTGATGGCGTCTTATTAAAAAACCGCAACGCAATTCCGCAATAGCGCCGCTATAACCGCTATTTAACAACACTGCCTGCATGATACTTGTGTGTGGGCATGTATTCACATCCTTGTAGCACCAAAATGTGCATTGGAGGATAGGGCATGTAATAACTTTCTCTTGATAAGGAGAAAGTTAATACACCATAATTTTTCAGCCTATTGCTCACATAACTACCATAACAACATAATCGAATATTGGTAGATATTAATTACCATAAGACATAGCATGTTTTGAAGAAACAATCTGCTGAATTAATGAATACCATAACAAGCATGAGAAACATGTGAGCTTGAAAATTCTAAAAGCAGATATTAGAACAACTGTGAAGCCCGGATACTCCAAAATGGCAAAAGTATCGGTGTCGTACCCGTGTCGGACACCGATACTGCCCCGATACGTCCGGATACGTATCGAAAAAGTATCCAATTATTTTTTTTTTTTAAAAAAAAAAAATCAGGATATGGCTACGATACGGCTTAAAGTGAAGGGATACGGCTCAAGCTGTTTTGGGACACGGCTTCAATACGGCTTGAGCCGTTTTTGAATTTTTAAATATTTTATAATTTTAATTTTAATATTTTAAATTTATGAATTTTAAAATGGTTTTAAGATAAGAAAGCTGTAAAAACGTGAGAGTACAGTACAGTACTCTTTCCCTCTCTTCTCAGAGCAAACAAGCCAACCACGCGTCGTCGACAACCTTCGTGGTTCTTCCAGCGACCACGGCTGTTCTCCGACCACGGCTGCGAGTGGGTTCTCCGACCACGGCTGTTCGAGACGTCGTCCCCTGCACGAGTGGGGCGAGTTCTTTTTTCGGCAAGTGGGTGTCTCCCTACACGCGGTGGTTCTGCGCATTTTCCGACAAGGGGCTTCTCCGACCACAGCGGTTCTGGACGTCGTCCCGTGCAAGAGTGGGGCAAGTTCATTTTCCGGTGAGTGGGTGTCTCCCTACACGCAGTGGTTTTGTGCGTTTTCCGTGGTGGTTCTGCGTTTTTTCCGGCGAGCTGGTTCTCCGACCACGGCGATTTTGGACGTCGTCCCCTGCACGAGTGGGGCGAGTTCATTTTATGGCAAGTGGGTGTCTCCCTACACGCAGTGGTTCTGTGCATTTTCCGTGGTGGTTCTGTGCGTTTTCCAGCGACGGGGTCTTTCCTTCCGGCAAAGCAACATCTCCACTACATCTGTGGTTCATTTATTCTCTTTGATAGCACTGGGTCACCTTTTCCAGGTTCGTTGTCTCTGTTTTTGGTGTTCTCAGTTCTGGTGTTCACGGTTCCCACTTCTAAGGTTCTGTTCTCTGACATTGTTACATTATCTTGTTATTACTTGTGTAGTTTTCTTGCTTGAAAAGATGTCTACACCAGTTGGGGGAGAGGGTTCAAATGCTAGGGCTAGTTCTAGTGTTACCCGTAAATTTGCTTCCTCAGAAATTGTAGATGATTATGCACCGCTATGGGCATTTGTTACAATCAGCGGCAAGGGAGGAGAGGGGGGTGGCAATAAGTGTTGGACATGTAATTTTTGTGAAAAATCTGTCAAAAGTTCATACTCTAGGGTTAAAGCACATCTTCTTAGAATTTCAGGTCAAGGAGTTTCTGTTTGTCCTAAAGTCAGTGCTGAACATTTAGCTGATTTGAAAAGAATTTGTGAAGAGGCTGAAAATAGATTAAAGCCCAAAAATGTTCCACTTCCTACTGACAAAAGGACTCCAATGGCACCAACATTGCCACCAAAAAGAAGAAAAATGGGCACTAGCATTGATGCTGGCAATTTAAAGGACTGTTTCAATGTTGATGATAGGAATAAACTTAGAGCTGAGATAGCAAGAATGTTTTATTCTGCTGGCCTATCATTTCATCTTGCTAGGAATCCACATTTTGTTAGTTCTTATGCATTTGCTGCTAGCAAGAATCTTAGTGGCTTTGTTCCTCCTAGTTATAATGCGTTAAGAACTAGCCTTTTGCAGCAAGAGAGGTCTCATATTGAGAGGTTACTTCAGCCTATCAAATCATTATGGCCTTTAAAAGGAGTTACGTTGGTTGCCGATGGTTGGACAGATGCTCAAAGAAGGCCTTTGATAAACTTCATGGCCATATGTGAAGAAGGACCTATATTCTTAAAGGCTATTGATGGGTCAAAGGAGTATAAGGACAAACATTACATGGCAAGCATAATAAAAGATGTAATCAAGGAGGTAGGACCACAAAACGTGGTCCAAATCATAACAGATAATGCTCCTGTTTGTAAGGCAGCCGGGTTATTAATAGAAGCTGATTTCCCTCATATTTTTTGGACCCCTTGTGTGGTTCATACTTTGAATCTTGCAGTGAAAAACATATGTGCTGCGAAGAATGTTGATGGTAATGAGAATGTTTTCAATGAATGTGGGTGGATTATTGAAGTAATTGATGATGCTTCTTTTGTCAAGACTTTCATCATGACTCATTCAATGAGATTAGCTATTTTTAATGAGTTTTCTTCTCTTAAATTGCTTTCAGTTGCTGAAACTCGTTTTGCCTCCATGATAGTCATGCTGAAAAGATTGAAATTATTGAAACGTGGTTTGCAAAATATGGTCATTAGTGATCAATGGAATAGTTATAGAGAAGATGATGTTAGAAAAGCTGCACATGTTAAAGAAATTATTTTGAATGATATATGGTGGGATAAAGTAGAGTACATTCTTTCTTTCATGGATCCCATATATAGCATGATTAGGATATGTGACACCGATGCTTCCACTCTTCATTTGGTGTATGAAATGTGGGATTCTATGATAGAAAAGGTGAAGGCAACCATCTATAGGCATGAAGAAAAGCAAGCACATGAAGTTTCTAGTTTCTATAATGTTGTTCATGAAATACTCAATTATAGGTGGAGCAAGAGTTGTACTCCACTTCATTGCTTAGCTCACTCTCTAAATGCAAGGTAATTTTTTTATGTCAATTTGTCAATGATAAAGTATGGCTTAGCTTAGCTCATTCTCAACCATAGTATGACTTTTTATTTTTTTTATTATTTATAGGTATTATAGTGAAGCATGGCTTAGTGAGGCTCCAAATAGGGTTCCTCCTCATCAAGATGATGAAGTTTCTAGAGAGAGGAATAAGTGTCTAAAGAGATATTTTCCACATGTTGAGGATAGAAAAAAAGTCTATGAAGAATTCTCTAAATTCTCATCTTGTGCGGGTGACTTTGCTTCATTTGATTCAATTGAGGATAGATGGGCATTAGATCCAAAAACTTGGTGGGTGATGCATGGATCCTCTACACCTTTACTCCAAAAGCTTGCCTTAAAGCTTCATGTGCAGCCATGTTCTTCCTCGTGCTGTGAGAGGAATTGGAGTACATACTCATTTATTCATTCCTTGAAGAGAAACAAAATGGATCCAAAAAGGGCTGAAGATTTGGTTTATGTGCACTCCAATCTTCGGCTTTTGTCTAGGAAAGATGAAGGGTATAAAAAAGGAGAGACAAGATTGTGGGACATTAGTGGAGATGTACATGATCCACTTGATGATGGTGCTGGAGTTCTTGAAATGGCAGATTTGTCTCTTGATGAACCGGAGTTAGAAGCTATGCTTTTTTTGGATGATGGCAATGGAGGAGAAGAAAATGATACAATTAGAGTTAGACAGTAATTTAGTAACTACTAACTAGTAATGATGCTTTTGAATAGGAAATTGTATAAAGCCAATACTTGTTTAGAGATATACCAAAGATGCTTTTATAGTTTTATTGATACAGTTTGCAAGACTAAATATGATATTAGCAGAAACTGTATTTTTTTGTTTTTGATCACAAGTATGTTTTTTTGTAAATTGTGATCATTATTATAGTTATGAATTAATGAAATTGACAAATGATCAAAGTATTGGGGTTTTATACTAGTTGCAATGAAAAGCAATGTTGGCAGTTTTCTGAAAAATTGTAAATTCTGTTCTGAATTTTATATCAGTCAGCTATTCTGAATTTTATACCAGTTGCAATGAAAAGCAATATTAGCAGTTTTCTATTTGTATTTGATGACAAAGTTTTCATCATTGAAGGTGCTATTATTTTCTAGCTTAGATTTTTTTAATTGGGCATGTCAAGTTTAACTTTATCACTATTTACTAATGTGAAAGATTGGCAAAATTTTCATTGTAGGTTTCAGTTTGCAATCTGCATCATGGAAAGCTTTGTTGTTCTCCTAAATATCTCATTTGGCAGAGCTATCAATGTGATCAGGATAAAGATACCATCTTTCAAGAGCAGGTATGTATTGTCATGTCATTCTTGTAGTCACTTTCTTTTTAAGATTAGTGATAAATATTAAGCATTAGATAAAATTTTAAAAGGTAGTAGAACTGTTGGACATGCTAGATATAATTTAAAATTTTAACTTAAGCATGGCTGAATTGCTGTCCAGAAAACAGAATGTTCACATTTGCATCCATATATAATTTTTTATATTTTTTTATTAACGTATCCAAGACGTGTCGTATCCTTAATTTCAAAAAATTTGCCGTATCCCCGTATCCGTGTCGTGTCGTACCCGTGTCGTATCCCGTATCTAGGCTTCATAGTAGAACAACAACCTTTCAGTGTTCAAAAAATAAAAGTATAAAGCAAATAATGTAATAAAAAACAGAGGTGAAGTCCTACAACCATACATGCTGTTATGAATTAAAACAAAAGGACAAACCTACCTCTTTCAGCTTAAAAGGTTACATAGAATTCTGGTACTTCAGGGGTGTCCACCTTTATATTTTTCTGTTACCCTTGAATCTTGCAAACTATTTGAGAATGCTTCTCTGCCAAGATAGAA
Source organism: Pueraria montana var. lobata (assembly GCA_026413185.1). Classification (NCBI taxonomy): domain Eukaryota; kingdom Viridiplantae; phylum Streptophyta; class Magnoliopsida; order Fabales; family Fabaceae; genus Pueraria; species Pueraria montana. Next base: position 14,730,923 of record CM048651.1, on the reverse strand, counting down.
TATATTGCATAAAAAGTGAACCTCATATAGATGGTGACAAAAAAAAATGGAAATGACTAATAAATAGAGGAACATTGTGTTAAGGATTTGAGACAGCCAATGCATGGATGAGCTTGGAACATATTTCTGCAAATCATCCAACCATGCAACTATGCAAGTGCACTCCATGAGCAACAAGGTTCATCAATATTTGGAACTTTGATACATTAACCTTACTTTATTACTTGTGGCAGAAGATAATTCTAAGTAAAACTGAATGTTAAGACTAAAGAATCTCTATAAGTTCTATGCTATCAAGGCTTGAGAATGCTAGAATCAAAAGGCTTTTTAAATAATTCAGGTCGTTAGTAAATCCCACTATGTATTTGATATTGTAAAAGTATCAAAACAGACAGACTCATTCAAAAGGTGCCACTGAAAGAAGTATGATAGATGTGCTTGTGGTTTAGGCACGATCATGGTCACTGAAATAAAATTTGAAGAAAAGACATTACTTGTACTTTTTTCTTATTCTCGTAGGTTGCCAAACTTATGACCTCAAGTCAAGCATACTTGATGAATTAACTAGGAAATAAAATAAGTGGCCAGAAATACACAGAAATAAACAAAAGCCTTACACATATAAATGGTAAAATTAAAAAAGTTCTAAATTAAAGCCATATTCGTTATTCATTAGTCAGACTAAAAATAAAAAGTAGGAGGTTGAGGAGCAGAACAGAGGGTGAAAATAAAAAAGAATGAGGCCTCCAGCTGCAACATGCTGTTAGGGTCCTATTGCACTGTTATAGCACATGCTTGATAACTACAAGTAGAAGTCTTGCTTTATTTAAACTTTTTGTTGGAAAATGTGCCTATTAAAACTCTATGAATTTACAGTTGAGGACATGTGTAGGCGTTATCGTAATGCCACAGCAGTGAGCAAATCTAGAGGTTCCAACATTAGGAAGAGGACAGATAGCTGATACTTTTTTTTCCATGCTTTAGCTGATTGTTCTATGTTAAGAAGATTGAATATCAATGATTCTACACTTGGCAATGGCATTCAGGAGATAACTATTAATCATGACAGATTGTGTCATCTTCAATTAACAAAATGTTGTGTGATGCGAATAGCAGTCAGGTAAATATGCTTTATGAACTGACATTTAGTTGTCACTTTGCTGATCAATAAACAAGCATAAAATTCTTATAACAATTAGGGAAGAAAAAACTCGATATGTGTTATAAACTTACCTTAAGTGAATTCACGCGACCAGCACAATCCTTAGCACTAAGAGCTGCACACAAAATCACTCAAATTTAGACCTAGTTTTTTCTATCAAACAATAACAATTCTGAAGTATATCTATTCACTAGTCCACAAAAGGCAATTTTTTCTTTTCCGAAAAAAAGAGTGAAATAATGAGACAATTACAAGAACGAGAGAGAAGAGTGGCAATAGTGATTTGCAGGTCCAAGTGCAGAATGTACAAAAGGGGATGAGCATTTCCAGTTATAACAATAAGAACCTCACCTATGATTCAATGACAAAAAATGAATGACATCCACATATACATTAGAGATCCGTGTAATAACCTATCTTTACAAACCAAGCACTAGAACAGAATAATGTGTCTACGTTACAAACGGACTTGTGCTTTTCAAATTTCTCCTTGATAACCTCCAGATCCAAAGTAATACCTTCTGTTATTTGCAGCAACCATGCTCCGCTGACGTTGAAATTTGGAACAATCGCGAATGTGATGACGAAGTCCCCCACAAAATACACAACCCTTGACTGTGATTGCATTGTCTTCTGTTGAATCATTCAGTTTGGTCAAGAAAGAAGGAATCTTTTGTTTTGCCTCTAACAAGAGGTGCTTCAAATCAAGCAATGTTAGCTGACTTTCATGGTTGTTTACAAACGTTGTCGCTCTACCAATCTTGCCAGATCTTCCAGTTCGTCCAATCCGATGGACATAATTTTCAATCTCAGCTGGCATGTCATAGTTAATGACATGCTGGATATCAGGAAAATCGAAACCTTTGGATGCAACATCAGTTGCAACCAACACATCTTTCTTGCCAGCCTTTAAAGCTGCAATGGCATATTCTCTGTCTTCTTGATCCTTGCCTCCATGAATAGCCACAGCTTCCACTCCTTTCAAGTAAAGATATTCATGAATGTGGTCAACACTGGCCTTGTTCTCAGAAAATACTATAACAGGTGGTGGAGTTTTCTGCAAGCACTTGAGAAGGTAAACTAATTTTGCCTCCTGCTTAACATAATGTACCTCTTGCTTAACGTTGGCATTTGCTCCCCCTGCACGCCCCACATTGACAGTAACAGGTTTCACCAGAGCACCTCTAGCAAATTTCACCACCTTGGTTGGCATAGTGGCAGAAAACAAAAGAGTCTGCCTTTGACCTTTGAAGTGATCAAAGACTTGTCTTATGTCATCTTCAAACCCCACATCTAGCAACCGATCCGCCTCATCTAACGTTACATAGCTGCAGTTAGCAAGATTCATTTTCTTCTTAGCCAAGATATCCTTCAATCTCCCAGGGGTAGCGACAACAATATGAACACCCTTCTTCACAATGTCCATGTGTGATCTCATACTGAGTCCACCAGTACAAAGCATGGACCTGAGCTACGGATATCCGGCTTCCTTCAAAGGTATCAAGAAGTGCTGAAGCAGGTCAGGATGGACAAATAATCAATCCAAATGGACCTTCTCCAGGAACAATAGGCATCATAAGTTCCTCCTGCATTGCCACCATGATCATGGGCAGCACAAAGACGAGGGTTTTTCCCGATCCGGTGGATGCAATACCGATCATATCTCGGCCGGATAAAACAACGGGAAGACCTTGCATCTGTATGGGTGTGGGCTTCACAATCCCCTTGGCTTTCAAGAAGTTCAAAACCGGCTCAGGAAACCTCATATCCTTGAAATTCTTGATAGGGGGTGGAATTTCTTCTTCATCACCATCAACTGTTGTTCCAATCAGAGCAGGTTGTTCTCTTTTAGACATCATTAGAACGTGTAAAGGAGGCCTCCACCCTGTAAGTAAAGGATCCTTTGCCAATTCTTGAACAGAGGTAAGAGTTCTTCTCGTGTGATGAAACAAATTCTGAATGGTCTCCTTCTCCTGCTCTGTCACAGTAGTCTCCCTGGGTTTCAACAGTGATGTCTTCTCTAGAAGACTCACTCTTTGTTTCTTCAAATCAGCATGGTTGACAAAAAAGGCTTTCCTTTTGCATTGAACAGCTTTCAAGGCTCGCCTTTTGGCCACAGGAACGTACTCAACATAATCTTCCATAGAGTCACCTAATTATTGAAAGCACAATCCTTCAAAACCACAAGAACGACACGCACTGAAAGGGTTTGCGTTGAGAGAGGAAAAAAAAAAAACGAATGATTTGAATTTTGAGGTGGCGGTGAGAATGAGAATAAGCCCCAAAAGCAAACCAATTATTTGTCTCTGATTAGGGATTAGGGATCAGGGATTAGGGATTAGGGATATCGCAAGTTTTTTATTTAATGAGTAGATAAAGCCCAATTATTATTATTTTTAAAATCTTATCATGTGAGTTAAAATTTAGTTAATAATTTTGATATTTTCTTTAATTGCTTTTTAGATCCCTTTCAAATCCAATTAATATTATATCATTTACATTTATACTAGTACTAGCGTAATAATCCTGTGAAGTTTACCATCTATAATTTTTTTATATTATTATATCTTTAATGTATTTTCATTTATTTCTAAATTTATATTTATATATATAATATTAAAAATTATAAATATTGATATATATTAAAATAATTTTATATTTATACATGTGTTATATAATTTTAATTTATATAAATATTAGTTTTAAAAACTATTATCTTTACAAAAGTATTTGTATTTGTATATAACTGAAATATGTAATAATTCTAATAAAAAAATATTAATAATAAAAATATTTTATTTTACATTTAGTAATTATTAGTTTTTCTTTCAAAAAAAATGTTTTAATCATAAAAGGAAAGAAATTACTAACATCAATTATATAAAGAAGAAATTTTCGGGTATTTAATTAAACTTATAGATTACCAATAAAAAATTAATTATAAATATAAAAATAAGAATGCTTATATAATAATATTGTAAATCATAATGCTAATAACTAATGGACTCGTAAAAAAAAATTCTGCCGTCAAAAACAATATTTGCTAATCATCAAAGCGAAAACTGTTACCAAATGAAGTTCTGAATTTTATTTTCTGCTAATACTCGCTTGTACTTTAACTTGTCAGGTTGAATACTCACACTGGGTGTTTCTTTTTCTTGTTCCTTCTAATTTGTTGAGCTGGATTTTGGTTCTCCCTGAGTGCCCTCTCGTTCCACATTGTTCAAATTGACCCAAGAAAAAATGAATATTATGTTACTTTTACATCTTTGGCTAATTTAGAGTGTGGTATTCGCACTGGTGCTTCATTAGATTGCTTTATTAGTGGCTTAAAGCTAAATATTAGACCAGTTGGTCCAAGTGAAAGTTACATGATTCTCTTAAGTAACATCTTGAGTTCGAGTTTTATAGATGAAGAAAATATGATTGTGAGAGAATACCTCATTATATGACGTTAGCCATGTTCTCCTAATAAAGATTAAGGCTTAAATATATTTGAAGTCCATGATAAATAACCAATTTTTGTTTTTGATCCCTAATAAAAAAATTGTTGCATTAAATCTCTGATATATTAAAACTTTTGTTGAGTTCCTACTGTCAGTTAAGTGATAACGTGACACCTTGTGAATAGATCTTCTCAATATATATCGGTCATTATGAATAGATCTTCTCAATAGAAAAAAAATAGAATGGGAATGTCTTACAAAAAGCCGTGAAAATCATTTCTGAGAGATGTTAATCGTGGTTAGTGTTCTAAACTGAAATATATGCTCTACAAAAATAAGTCAATCCTCAAGATTAAATTGCTTTGAAGTTGTTCCAAAGTACAAAATTATTCCTTTTCTAAGAGCATTTCATATGATCCTGTTTTGATAAAGTTCTTCATAAGTATTTATAAAAATAAAATATAAAAATTAATTTAATTTTACTCATAAGTTAAAATCAACTTCTCAAATGCGAGAACTTCTATAAAACTTAAATGTGAGAGAGCTTCCAAAACTAGAGTGGAAACGTTGCTGGTGTGTAGAGATGGGAACGAATCCTCTCTAGTGACATTTTCTCCGGATGAGATCCTGTCCCATCAATCAATTTTATTAATACAGTATATTTATATTATAAAGGAAAAGGTTTAAACGAATTAAGGATAAGATTTCAACATTTGAGAAGCTCAAGTTTTTTTACAACATGAGAGAATCTCTTCCGTGTAGAGATCAATGGAAAAGCTATAACCTATATGTTTAGTTAGGTCATCACACATGTATTTTCTTTTTTTTCTTTTTCTTTTTTTAATATGGGAAAAACTTCACAGCATTTAATATAAGGTCCATTATCTTTTGACCAAGCATTTAATATAAAGACCATTTTCTTTTGACCAACGCATATGGGGAACGTTTAGAGACTTTTTGTAAGTCTTGCCCTTCTTACAAGGGATAGAAAAAAATTAACAAATCTTTTAATACTAGAACGAAATTTCATTCGTATGGTTATGTTATTCCACAAATTTCTACAATTTTATCCTAAATATTCTTTGATTTTTATTTGCATTATCATTGATTTTATTATTTTTGTTTGAAACATCCATGCATTTAGGAATGTCAAAATGGGCCAACTTAATCCAATTCAACTTGCCTTCAATATGTAACAAATGGGTTGGGTTGCACTCGTTTTTAGACTAGGTTGAAAATCTAAACTTAGCAATAACTCTTACGAGTTGTAAGTTAGATTGCGTTGATCCCCCAAAATTTTGAAAAAATAATAAAGAAGAAAAAATAATAAAAGTGGATGATTCATAAGTTGACCCATCAACAAATAAAATAAATATAAATAATATAAACATAATATCTCAATTACAAAAATATTGTCTTAATTACCAAGTTGTCTTAGAACAAATGTTCTATAATAGTACACAAAATATTATATCCAATAAAATAATATTTAACCAAACAATTCTTCAATATATATATATATATATATATATATATATATATATATATATATATATATATATATATATATAAACTTGGCAAGTCAACTCAACCTAACTTGCTCTTTGACCCATTGGGTTGGTAGGTTATGCGGGGTGAAGGGTTGAATCATGCAATCCAACCTATTTTGGTCAGTTAAGTGGGTTGACCTACTAGATTCAACCTATTTGACATCCCTACATGCATTCTTTAATGTACTTCATTACAGTTTACTATATATCTTAAAATTTATCAAAAGATGAATGCTAGTAATACACTAATTCTTTTGTTCAATACCCTGTTTACAGCATTATTGTGGACTTTATGGGTTTCAATCTTATGATTGAGATAGAATATAAAAGTGATAAATCAATTATTTGCATATCATTAATTAATAAGTTTAACCGAGCTTCGTACCATCATTTCATGTTTAAGAGCATTGAATTGAATAGGTTTTACAATAGAGGAATGCTAGCAACACTCTCTCTAATACTCTATTTCTGATACTCTTTGGGATTAGTTGAAATTTATTGGAAATCACCAATTTTGATAGGTCTCATATCTAAACCAGGAGAGAGAATCATTAAATGATATGTGGGACCACCAAAAATGTTGGTTTTCAATAAATTTTAACTAATCGCATAGAGAGTATCAGAAAGAGAGTGTCGCTAGCATTTTTCTTTACAATAATAGGATTATTTTAGATTTTTAACAAAAACATGATAACTCTCATTTCCATCTTATCCTAACACTTACCTCATTTGCACACTACACCTTAAGTCATACTTCTCCACATAAGGTGATCCTAGTCTTGTTATGTTAGCTAAGAGAAAGTTCTACAAACTTCATGTAGAAGACAAGATGAAATTCAACCTCTAAGTTGGTAAAAATCACACTAGACAAAGAAGATCAGGTGCATCATCTGATGTTTGGGCAATGCATCATTTAATGAACATATTTTAAGTCGTAGATGTCCAAATTGAGTGAAGCCTTAAATCAAGAAAACCATCATTTATTCCTTTATAGAAATTCCATTCATAACATTTACATCATCTCGTACGTAGTTATTAAATCAAAAGCGTCATTTTGAAAACGTGTAACGTCAAAGTAAGGTAGCTCATGCATCGTTTTAATATCATCATGCATATACAAATAACTAAAAGGACCTCCGTGGTTACACACACACACACACATATATATGGTAAAATGTGTCAAGTGAGTGTAAACTATAAGCGTATCAGCGGGCGAATAAGTGACATATACAACTCAAGTAACAAGGTAAGGTATAAAAGTGTGAGAGATAACTGAATACATACAAAATATCTAAAACCTAGATCTACCCGATCAAATACACAAAAGAGGGAAAATCCTAGGATTTCAGAGCAGTTATCTACCCAACTACCCAACCTATAGTTAGTTGTACCCCAAAAAGATAGTATCACTGTCAAAGGGCTCCCTAGTAAGAACCCTGGGAGGAGCATACATAAGCAACGTCCATGGGATCCTCCTCAGGAGTGTCAAGGTCCTCCTCCGTAGCAAACTCCACAAGCATCTCTGGGTTTTCCTTGGGCTCGTCGTCCTCCTCTGGAAGTCCCTCGACAATCTCTACTAGCTCCTCCTTTACGTCCTCGTCCTCCTCAGATGTCTAGTCGTCCAAGTCCACTACAAGTGGCGCCAACCTTCGTGCACTCATCCCATCCAAGGTCAATCGATCGATTCCCAGTGGGAACGTACGCATGTAGCACCGACCGAGGAGATACCGGAACAGAGAGTGTAGCCTCGGAATCCATGTCGGAGAAGTTGTCCCCATCGAAAGAAGATGATGAAGATGAAGAGTCTGACAACTCTACAATCTCCACTGAGGTTGCACGCCGATAGTAAGGCGGCATAGGCTGAGTTCACCATAAGTAGAAGTCAAAAGTTCGAGGTGCAGTATATGGGTCACCCACCCTCGTTGTATGCAGACGCATGTGACCGATGAAGTGATTTTCATCCATCAGTGGGTCGTGTGTCCAACGACCCTGGATAGTGCTAATCCAAAAGCGGATTGTGGATATCTGCCACGCCATCGGTTCCTACAAAAATGGTAAGCTTGGAAGTGAATTCTCTACCCCCTTAGTCGCCACAAACAAACGGACTCTCAGTCCCAAACAACCTATATGACCACTGCGTATGGTACTCTAGCGATGACGCTCACGATAAACCTATCGCGAATATCTATTTTCAACATCTATTCGTATGGGCGCCACTACCATTAAACTTCCCAGGTTTTAATGGTCTTACACAATTTCGTGGATGACAATTGGGAGCACTCGACTCATGTCCAGTACATAGTGACACGTCAATCTCACCAATCATGGATATATCTTCGTCTTCATCGAGAATGCCAAGCCGGTTACGTGAGTCCCCCGTACTAACCCTTAGTCGGATTATCACAACCTGACACCATTTCCCCAAGCCTCCTTTGATACAACGAACTATCCCCTAGTATACCAGTTGTAATCATCCACTCCTCAAAACGTTTCCTCACACGTTCTCCATGCCGCGAGATGTATTCCACGGGACGAAACAGTTTTAGCGGTACTGTCAAGAGGATGTTTGGGGACCTTCCCCACTGAGCATAGAGTCAAGCCTCATCTCTAATTAAAGACCACATCTTTCTACATCCATCGTGTCTTTGTCACCGACGCCCTCTTCACATCATCTACCTCCCCGAAGCACGCTTTGTCCCATGCAAGGTGAATGACACGAACGCCCATCATTCTTCGACATACAACAAGAGGGGAAGGATCTCGTTCCTCCTCACCTCTTAACGTCATGAACAACATGACCTTTCGAAGTGGATATATCCACTTGCATACACTTTAGTGCCTCGGGCACTCCAACTCATATATCCTACTCATGCACAAGCAAAACCAATATGCATTGTCGAGGGACAATGCCCCTCGGACTCAGATCACAACAAGCAATATATCCACAGGAGATATCTAACAATTTATTTCATCACCGGAGGTCACATCCTCTCTGTCTTAACAATAGTTGATCACACGCATTCATGACATACTAATATATATATATATATATATATATATATATATATATATATATAATTCAACAAATATGTGCCAAAGGTCACGCCCTCTCGGTCCTAGCTAATATTTCCACAACGAGAATAACATTCATATACTTATACAATTTACAAATTTTTGGGTCAAACCCGTAGCCAACACAAAATCCCAATTTTCAAGTATCATAACTTCTTATTTTGGGTTTCAAATACTCACAATTTAAGTCCCAACCCATATGTACATGTTAACTATCATATTCTACTACAAAATACTTATTTTAGTCTTTTATAGCCTAGATTTTAGATGGTTAAACACCCAACATGAAATTGGTTCTAAAATTCTATAAAAGGGGTTTAAAACTTCAAAATTACATTCCCAATGATGTAGAAATAGGATTTTGATGAACCAAATATGTAATCCTAGGTTTTAGGACGTAAGGAAACCGTTTTTCTGGTCCAAAACAACTAATTCCAACTCTAAAAATTATTAATTTCGAAACAGTGGCAAATTCAATGAAAATGGCATAAAAACTTAACTAATTTCCCGTTCGGATTTTGACGAATTTTATATGCAACCCTAGGTTTTAAGGCATGAGGAAGCTAATTTTGAGGTCCGTTACAGCCAATTCCAATCACGTCATTCTCAGTTTACAAACAGAGGCGAAACAGAGCAACATAATGCCAAACGTTAAAATTTAAGTTCTCGTTGATGTGGAAATCAAATTTTGGCGAATTTTATATGCAACCCTAGGTTTTAAGGCATGAGGAAGCTAATTTTGAGGTCCATTACAGCCAATTCCAACTACATTATTCCCAGGTCACGAAACAGTGGCTACAGTGCCCAAAATTTACGTTTTCGCTAGACAATAATTTTCTAAAAGATTCACAATCCATTCTCAACATTCCACATATGAATTTCTATATTTTAGGACATGGGAAACCATTTTTAGTGTCAAAAACAGCCCAGCACAGCCACAACATTTATTTTCCCCAAAACATAACAACAATTTATATAAATAGCTCAAAACTTAAGAAATTCATAATAAATAGCTCAAGTGCTAAAAAATAACATACTTTATATGTAACCCTAGGTTTTTGGACCCAAGGAACACATTTTTGAGGTCCAAAACACCAAAAGAGGTACCCATTTTTCACAGAACACAAGGCAGTACGGAATTTTCCAAATACACACAATTTCAAGACTCAAAAATTAAATAGATTCACATGCTGCATAGACCCATCACTCTAGGTCTCAAAGCAACAAATTTTAGGCTCAAAGAGAATAGAAAATTCCTCCAATACCTTGGTTTTCTAAGCTCAAGACTCCAAAACAAAATTTCCAACTACCTAAAGCTAGAGCTTGATGAGCTCTACAACATATTCAAAATGCAAGAGAAAAGGGAAATAATTAGTATGAGAAACGTTAGAGAGAAGGAGGAAGAAGCTAGAGAGAGGTGGGAGCTCACCTTCACACACCTACACAAAGAGAAAATTGAATTTCTCTTCCCTCTCTCTTCATAGAATCTGGTGCACCTTCAAGGGGGAAGGGGTCCCTCTTAGCTTATATAGGGGGCCCCAAAATCCTAAGGGTAGGTCCCACAAATTTAAAAAAAAATTCTAAACCTAATTGTGTTTAGGTGTTTAGCTTCTCTATATTTTGATTTTTTTTAGGTCTAAAATTTTCTTAAAATATAGCATTTAATTTCCTAAAGATAATGCCTTTGGAATCACTCAATTTGGACTTTAAATGAATTTTCTAGGTCCAAAATACTAAATAATTTGCTAAAATTAATAATTAATTCATTTTAATTATTTTTGCTGAACTTAGATTATTTCCATTCTTAATTATAATTATTAGAATTTTATCTAAGTCCAAATTAAATTTTTGAGCTTAAAATCTCATAATTACGAAAATGCCATTAATGAGAATATTATTTTCTTTGACCAGCTTTGACTAGCTTTGACCAAAGTTGACTTTTGGCCAAATCATGGTTAAAACTTGATTTTGTTAATTATTTTCATTTAATTAATGAAGGTTTAATGTCTTAATAACATTCCATGCACACACAAGACATTATATCACATATTGCACAGACAAAATAATTAAAATAAAAGTTACACGTTTTTCGGGGTGTTACAACTCTCCAACCCTTTTAGGAATTTTGTCCTCGGAATTTTACTAACCTTGGAAAAGATGCGGATGCGATTCCTTCATCTTATCCTCGAGTTCCCATGTAGCATCTCCCTCATTCGTTGCAGTCCATATAACCTTCACTGGTGGGATAGTTTTGCCCCTTAGCTGTTTGATCCTCCGATCACTAATCCTTAGTGGCATCACATCGTAATTAAGATTATCTCTTACTTGTACATGATCCGATTCAATCACATGAGAAGGGTCAGGATTATATTGTCTAAGTTGAGACACATGAAATGATGCAAATTTGACAAATTTGGGGGTAAGGCTATGTGATAAGCTACAGAGCCAATTCTTTTTAGAATTTGGTAAGGACCAATGAATTTTGGGGAGAGTTTTCTAGATTTCAGAGCTCTGCCAACTCCAGTCATAGGAGTGACTTTCAAGAACACGTGATCTCCAACTTGAAATTCAAGAGGCTTCCTTCTTCTATCATAGTAACTTTTCTGCCTATCGTGAGTTGTTTTGATCTTTTCCCTTATGGCTTTCACTTGCTCAGTAGTTTTCTGCAACATCTCTAGCCCTAGAAAAAGAGATTCACCAGTCTCATACCAACTCAGGGATGTTCTACACTTCTGACCATACAACGCTTCGAAAGGTGCCATTCCTATGCTGGCATGAAAACTATTGTTGTATGTGAATTATACTAAAGGCAAACACTCTTTCCAACTACCCTTCTGATCTATCACACAAGCTCTTAGGAGGTCTTCTAGTGATTGAATAGTTCTCTTAGTTTGGCCATCAGTTTGTGGGTGATAAGCCGAACTAAGTTTCAGTTTTGTCCCTAATGCTCCTTGTAGGATCTCCCAAAATCTAGAGGTAAAACGAGGGTCTCTATCTGAGACTATGCTAGAGGGTATTCCATGTAACCTTACAACTTCCTTGATGTACAACTCGTGCGAGCTTTTCTAACTTGTACTTTATGTTAATGGGGATAAAGTCAGCAGATTTTGTCAATCTATCCACAATTACCCATACAGCATCATGTCCAAGCTTGGTTCTCAGCAAACTACAAACAAAGTCCATAGAAATGCTATCCCACTTCCACTCAGGAATGTCCAAAGGTTGTAGTTCACCAGGAGGTCTTTTATGTTCCACTTTCGCTTTTTGACATGTCAAACACTTTGCCACGTACTCAGCCACATCCTTTTTCATGCTATGCCACCAAAAGTTTCTCTTCAAATCTTGATACATCTTTGTTGAGCCAGGATGAAAGCTAAGTCGGCTCTTATGTGCTTCCTCTAGAATCGCTTCCTTAAATTCACCTTCATAGGGTATACACACTCTCTCTTTGAACATGATGATTCCATTAGTATCCTTGTTGAAATCTAGTTCCTTGCCTTCTTCCCCCAACTTCATCTTATCTTGCAAAAACTTATCCTCGTGCTGAGTTTCCCGAACTCACTCCAAAAACTCGTTGGTGATCTTTAAGGTTCCTTAGTAGAGACTCTTGGGTCTCACTTCCACTGCTAGATTCAAATCTCTGAATTCCTCAATTAGTTCAAGCTCCTTTATCATCATGGCAGACATCTGCAATGACTTTCGGCTTAACGCGTCAGCCACTAAATTTGCCTTCCCAGGGTGATATGACAGTTCAAAGTCATAGTCCTTCAAGAATTCCATCCATCTCCTTTGTCTCATATTCAATTCCTTTGGGTCGAACAAATACTTCAAACTTTTGTGGTCGCTGAATACCTGGAACCTTGCTCCATAGAGGTAGTGTCTCCAAATCTTTAAAGCAAAAACTACAATTGCTAGCTCCAAATCATGTGTAGGATAGTTCGCTTCATGCAGTCTCAGTTGCCTTAAAGCATATGCCACCACCTTCCTTTCTTGCATCAACACACATCCAAGTCCTTGACCGGACGCATTGCAATACACTTCAAACTTCTTTTCCGAATCGGGTAGGACCAGAACTAGTGTGGATGTTAACCTCTTCTTCAATTCCTAAAACTCTTCTCGCAGGCTTCGCTCCACACGAATTTTTGCCCTTTCTGAGTCAACTTGGTTAACGGTAATGCTAGTCGAGAAAACCCTTCAATGAATTTTCTGTAATATCTTGCTAATCCGAAGAAACTTCTTATCTCCGTGGGTGTTGTTGGTTGAGTCCAATGCATCACAACTTCCACTTTGGTTGGATCTATTGGAATCCCTTCACTCGTCACTACATGACCCAAGAATTGCACTTGTTTGAGCCAAAACTCGCACTTAGAGAGTTTAGCGTAAAGCTGCCTCTCCTTTAGAATCTGTAGTAAGATCCTCAGGTGTTCTGCGTGTTCTTCGCGACTTCTAGAATACACCAAGATGTTGTCTATGAAAACCACCACGAATTTGTCCAAGTATTGATGGAAAATTCGGTTCATGTAGTCTATGAAAGTAGCAGGAGCATTGGTTACGCCAAACGACATAACTAAATACTCGTAGTGCCCATAGTGTGTTCGAAATGCTGTCTTTGGAATATCTTCCCTTTTGACACGAATCTGGTGGTATCCCAATCGTAGATCAATCTTTGAGAACACTGAAGTGCCTTTCAATTGATCTAAGAGATCATCGATCCTTGGCAAAGGATACTTGTTCTTGATCGTTACCTTATTGAGTTGGCCATAATCTATGCACATCCTCATGCTACCATCCTTCTTTTTCACCAACAGCATTGGCGCTCCAGAAGGTGATACACTAGGCCTCACAAACTGTTTGTCTAGAAGATCCTCTACTTGGGTCTTCACCTCAGCTAATTCTATAGGTGACATCCTATAGGGCGCTATTGAAACAGGACTAGATCCAGGAATCAAATCGATGGTGAATTCTACTTCTCTCTCAGGTGGCAGTTCAGTAACGTCACCAGGAAAAACTTCTGGGAAATCACACACAACAAGCAAGTTACTGATATCAGGGTATTCCTCTGCTTTTGATGAAAACAGAACCATGTATGCTTGAACGTTCTTCCTTTTTCCAACTTCACCATTATTGGCAATTCTCAATCCTGAGGACTCAAGAGAATCTTGAGTCGAAGTACCAAAGACCAAAGTCTTGTCTTTACAGTTGAGAAGGACGTGGTTGGAAGATAACCAATCCATTCCCAACACAATGTCAAGGTGAGAAAGAGGCAAACAGATTAAATTCATAGAGAAGGCCTTGCCTTCGATCAAAAGAAGGCAATTCAAACACGCATGTGAAGTAGTAACAGGCTTGTCGATAGGGGTTGCTACCACAATGTCATAAGGTAAAGATGATACAGACAATCCTAAATCCTTTACACAATCTTGTGATATGAAAGAGTGCGTTGCACTCGAATCATAAAGTACATCGAAGAGTCTATCCTTTATGATGCACTTACCTGGGATTAGGTCGTCAGACGTCACAGCCTCAGAGCCACTCATAGTAAAGATCTTTCTGGCCACCCTCGATTTTCCATTGTTGTTCTTGTTGTTCTTAGCTGGGTTCCCTTGGTTCCCATTATTCCTTGGTGCAGACCAACAGTTCTTAGTCATATGTCCCGCTTTCCCACAGTTGTTGCAAATCAGGGCCAGTTTCGGACAATTCTTCTTAAGGTGTGGTCCCCCACACTGAAAGCACTTAATCAGGCCATTGTTGAAACTTCCCGCAGCAGGCTTCCTTGGTGCCATGTTTCCTCCAGATGACTGTCCAGGCTTGAAGTAAGGTTTCTTGTCTCCGCCAAAGTGCCTTTATAGACCACTTAACTTCCACTGAGCTTGCTTGGCTTTAGAATTAGTTTCATATATGCGACACTTGCTAACCAGTGTAGGAAAATCAGTAATCTGCATAACTCCCACTGCAGTTCGAATGTCTTCCCTCAACCTGTTCTCAAACTGGGTGCAGATGTCTTCCACATTTTTGCCCCTCCTATAATAGGGCCAATACTTCAACAACTCATTGAACTTTGCCACATACTCCCTAACGGACATACCTCCTTGTTTCAACTCTAGAAACTCCTTCGCTTTCTCTTTGCACAAGTCCTTCAGGAAGTAGTTTTCCAGAAACTTTGCCTTGAACACATCCCAGGCTATGATTCCTTCCCCAGCTGGTAAGGTCTGACAAGCAAACCTCCACCAATTTTCAGACTCCCCACTCAACATGTAGGTAGCAAAAGTCACTTTGTGCTCTTCATAGCACCCCCATCGCTTCGAATATCATTTCTATCTTTGAGATCCAAAGTTCAGCTCCCTCTGGATTGAATGCTCCATTGAACTTAGGCAGACTATGCTTAGTGAAAGCAGTCAATCCATGGTACTCTAGAGGTTCTGCCTCACGATCTTGTACAAGGTTCTCCAAGACAGTAGTCAACCGTTCCAGTATTTGTTGAGTCGCACTAGGTCTCCCAGCCATGGTTTCCTGAAATCACTTCATTAGCTTCCAAGAAACTATCACACCATACTCATACAAATCTTGCACTACTATTATCATAGCCAATGCAAGACATAAACAACAACTCCATTCCCTATTACTAGAACACTAGTTAATGCAAAATCACACAAGTCAAACAAGTCCTTACTTGGATTCAAGTAAGTCGCACAACAATTTCAATCTCACATCCTTATCTACCATAAGTGAATGCAAGAACACACTACAAACATGGTTAAGTCCATTCCCCAGTCTTGGTAGGACGAACTGCTCTGATACCACTAATGTAACACCCTTAATTCAGGGTTTACATAGATATACATCGATTAATTATTTAATTCTTAATATGCGAGTTAATTATTTAACTTTGTGAAAAACTCTTAATTTGAAAACAATTCACATAGGTAAAATTTGCGGAAAATTTAAAACTTTTGATTCACGACTTGAAGTCTCACTTCGTTTAAGAAAAGGTTTAATTTGAATCAAGACAACCATCATTTATTCCTTTATAGAAATTCCATTCATAACGTTTACATAATCTCGTACGTAGTTATTAAATCAAAAGCACCATTTCGAAATCGTGTAACGTCAAAGTAAGGTAGCTCATGGATCGTTTTAATATCATCATGCATATACAAATAACTGAAAGGACCTCCGTGGTCACACACACATAAACACACACACACACACACATACACACACACACATATATGGTAAAATGTATCAAGTGAGTGTAAACTGTAAGCGTATCAGCAGGCGAATAAGTGACATATACAACTCAAGTAACAAGGTAAAGTATAAAAGTGTGAGAGATAACTGAATACATACAAAATATCTGAAACCTAGATCTACCCGACCAAATACACAAAAGAGGGAAAATCCTAGGATTTCATAGCAGTTATCTACCCAACCTATAGTTAGCTGTACCCCAAAAGATAGTATCACTGTCAGAGGGCTCCCTAGCAAGAACCCTGGGAAGAGCATACAAAAGCAACCTCCATGGGATCCTCCTCAGGAGTGTCAGGGTCCTCCTCCGTAGCAAACTCCACAAGCATCTCTGGTTCTTCCTCGGGCTCATCGTCCTCCTTTGGAAGTCCCTCGTCTATCTCTACTGGCTCCTCCTCTATGATCTCATCCTCCTTAGATGTCTAGTCGTCCAAGTCCACTACGGGTGGCGCCAACCTTTGTGCACTCGTCCCAACCAAGCTCAATCGACCGGTTCCCAGTGGGAACGTACGCACCACAAGTAGCACCGACTGAGGAGATACCGGAACAGAGAGTGTAGCCTCGGAATCCATGTCGAAGAAGTCGTCCCCATCGAAAGAAGATGATGAAGATGAAGAGGATGATGAAGAGTCTGACAACTCTACAATCTCCATTGAGGTCACACGCGGATAGTAAGGTGGCATAGGCTGAGTCCACCATAAGTAGAAGTCAAAAGTCTGAGGTGCAGTATATGGGTCGCCCACCCTCACTATATGCAGAAGCATGTGACCGATGAAGTGAGCTTCATCCATCAGCGGGTCGTGCGTCCAACGATCCTCGATAGTGCTAATCTAAAAGCGGATTGTGGGTATCTGCCACACCATCGGTTCCTGCAAAAATGGTAAGCATGGAAGTGAATTCTCTACCTCCTTAGTCGCCACAAACAAACGGACTCTCAGTCCCAAACAACCTATATGACTATTGTGTATGGTACTTTAGCGATGACGCTCATGATAAACCTATCGCGAATATCTATCTCACAACATCTATTCCTATGGGCCCTACTGCCATTAAACCTTCCAGGTTTTAATGGTCTTCGTAATTTCGTGGATGACAATTGGGAATACTCGACTCATGTCCGATACATAGTGACACATCGATCTCACCAATCATGGATATAGCTTCGTCTTCATCGAGAATGCCAAGCCGGTTACGTGAGTCCCCCGTACTAACCCTTAGTCGAGTTATCACAACCTGACATCATTTACCCAAGCCTCTTTTGAGACAACGAACTATCCCCAAGTGTACCGGCTGTAATCATCCACTCCTCAAAATGTTTCCTTATGCATTCTCCACACCGTGAGATGTATTCCACAGGGCGAAACGGTTTCAATGATACTGTCAAGAGGATATTTGGGGACCCTCCCCACTGAGCATGGAGTCAAGCCTCATCTCTAATTAAAGACCCCATCTTTCTACATCCATCCTGTCTTTGTCACCGACGCCCTCTTCACATCATCCGCCTCCCCAAAGCGTGCGTCATCCCAAGCAAGGTGAATGACACGAACGTCCATTGTTCTTCTTCATACAACAAGAGGGGAAGGGTCTCGTCCCTCCTCACCTCTTAACATCATGAACAACATGACCTTTCGAAGTTGATATATCCAGTTGCACATACTTTAGTGCCTCGGGCACTCCAACGCATCTATCCTACTTATGCACGAGCAAAACCAACATGCATTGTCGAGGGACAAGGCCCCTCGGACTCAGATCACAACAAGCAACATATCCATAGGAGATATCTAACAATTTATTTCAATGCCGGAGTTCACATCCTCTCGGTCTTAACAATAGTTGATCACACGCATTCATGACATACTAAAATATATAAATAATTCAACAAATATGTGCCGAAGGTCACGCCCTCTCAGTCTTAGCTAATAATTCCACAACGAGAATAACATTCATATACTTATACAATTTAAACTCATCACAATTTACAAATTTTTAGGTCAAACTCGTAGCCAACACAAAATCCCAATTTTCAAGTATCATAACTTCTTGTTTTGGGTTTCAAGTACTCACAATTTAAGTGCCAACCCATATGTACATGTTAACTATCATACTCTACTACAAAATACTTATTTTAGGCTTTTAAAGCTTATATTTTAGATGGTTAAACACCCAACCAGAAATTGGTTCTAAAATTCTATAAAAGGGGCCTAAAACTTCAAAATTACATTCCCAATGATCTAGAAATCGGATTTTGATGAACCAAATATGCAACCCTAGGTTTTAGGACGTAATAAACCATTTTTCTGGTCCAGAACAACTAATTCCAACTCTAAAAATGATTAATTTCGAAACAGCGGCAAATTCAATGAAAATGGCATAAAAACTTAAAAACTAATTTCCTGTTGATGTATAAATCGGATTTTGACGAATTTTATATGCAACGCTAGGTTTTAAGGCATGAGGAAGCTAATTTTGAGGTCCGTTACAGCCAATTCCAATCACGTCATTCCCAGTTTACAAACAGAGGCCAAACAGAGCAACATAATGCCAAACGTTAAAATTTAAATTCCCGTTGATGTAGAAATCAGATTTTGGCGAATTTTATGTGTAACCCTAGGTTTTAAGGCATGAGGAAGATAATTTTGAGGTCCATTATAGCCTATTCTAACTACATTATTCCGATGTCACGAAACAGTGGCTACAGTGCCCAAAATTTACGTTTTCGCTAGACAATAATTTTCTAAAAGATTCACAATCCATTCTCAATATTCCACATATGCATTTCTATATTTTAGGACATGGGAAACCATTTTTAGTGTCAAAAACAGCCCAGCACAGACACAACATTTATTTTCCCCAAAACATAACAACAATTTATATAAATAGCTCAAAACTTAAGAAATTAAAAATAAATAGCTCAAGTGCTAAAAAATAACATACTTTTTATGTAACCCTAGGTTTTTGGACCCAAGGAACCCATTATTGAGGTCCAAAGCACCAAAAGAGGTACCCATTTTTCACAGAACACAAGGCAATACGAGATTCTCCAAATACACACAATTTCAAGACTCAAAAATTAAATAGATTCACATGCTACATAGACCATCACTCTAGGTCTCAAAGCAACAAATTTTAGTTTCAAAGAGAATAGAAAATCCCTCCCGTACCTTGGTTTCCTAAGCTCAAGACTCCAAAACAAAATTTCCAACCACCCAAAGTTAGAGCTTGATGAGCTCTACAACATATCCATAATGCAAGAAAAAAGGGAAAGAATTAGTATGAGAAATGTCAGAGAGAAGGAGGAAGAAGCTAGAGAGAGGGGGAGCTCACCTTCACACACGTTCACAAAGAGAAATTGAATTTCTATTCCCTCTCTCTTCCTAGAATCTAGCAGCACCTAATACCTAGTGAGTTTTGGGCCGATTATGATCAAAACGAAAGTTTGGAGGGTGATGAATGCATTGAAGAAACAAAATGGGCTACTATTGACGAAGATAACATTGGCAAGGTAGTTGAAACTGCGTTTGGCAAGCCTACGTCAGAAATGATGAAACACTTGAGGCCTCTCTATGTAAGGGCCCAATTGAATGGCAAAACTCTATCTAGGGTGTTTGTAGATGGGGAGCAATTTTAAATATAATGCCTTTAGTTACTTGGAAGAAAATCGGCAAAGGACAGAAGAATTTGGTGCCCACCAACATGAGGATGACTAATTTCACTAGAGAAGCCACTGCTGCATTAGGAGTTTTGGTAGCTGAAATTACGGTTGGACGAAAAACTATACATTCAGCCATCTTTGTGGTGGATGCCAAACCAGCATATTAGGTGTTGTTGGTCTGAGGCTGGATTCATCCAGCCAATGTGTCCCTTCCACGCTTCATCAACAACTATTGTTTTGGGAAAGAGATCAAGTAAGCATCATATCAGCTAATGATAGGCCATTCTCAGCCGATGTAAAGATGGCTGAAGCCTTGTTGTACTCTTCGCACATGGATCCTATTCAAATTCCAAACGATTATGAAGAAGGGAGTTGGGAATCTTGCAATTTGACCAAGAAAGGATTTGTTGTAAATTGGCAGGCTGAAGTACGGCCTTCGATTGAGTTATTAGATGGATACACGAAATGAAGTCCTACAAAGTCTGCTAGATCAACTAACCTTGTTTATTGTAGAAGATAGGATAGCTGAATCAGCAATGATAGATTTACCTGGGGGCAAATTGAATAGAAAGATCAGATCACCATGCCTGCAATCAAAAGGGGTGGCCCCAGTTCTGAAGCCCAAGATCCCATAGAAAGCGTCAATCTAGGAACTGAAGAAGATCCTAAAATGACTAAAGTGAGTGGGCTACTAGCCGAAGAGGACAAAAATCGGCTAATTAAACTTATTACACAATATAGAGATTGCTTTGCATGAGATTATCATGAAATGCCAGGATTGTCGAGGGAGTTGGTAGAACATAGATTACCAATCAAAGAAGGATTTAGGCCACATCAGTCACCTCCAAGACATTGTAATCCTCAATTGTTGCCTTAAATCAAGGTGAAATTGAAAGAATGTTGAGGGCATGATTTATCCGAACAGCTAGGTATACCGAGTGGTTGTCAAACATAGTGCTTGTTATAAAGAAGAACGGACAAGTAAGAGTGTGCGTTGATTTCAGAGATTTGAATTTAGCAACTCCCAAGGACAAATATGTCATACCCATCGCTGACATGTTGGTTGACACGACAGCTAAACATGGCATACTCACATTCATGGATGGACATTCTGGTTATAACCAGATCTTTATGGCTACGGAAGATGTACACAAAATGGCATTCGATTGTCCTGGTGCTTTGGGGATATACGAATGGTTGGTGATGTTGTTCGGGTTGAAAACGCTGGTGCTACTTACCAGAGGGCTATGAATCTTATCTTCCATGATGCTATTGGAAAGATTATGGTAGTTTACATAGATGACGTTGTGGTTAAGTCAATTGATATAAATCAGCATTTAGTCAACTTAGAACAGGCCTTACAAAAGATAAGGATTCATGAGTTTAAGATGAATCCAACTAAGTGTGCGTTTACGGTATCAGCTGGGAACTTTTTAGGTTTCTTGGTTCAGGAATAAAGCAAAGGCTGTGTTTGAAGCCAGACCTCCTCAAAATAAGAAGGAATTACAGAGTCTCATTGGCAAAATTCATCCAACAAGGTTGAATTCAAGTTAAAGCAAAAGGCTTTGAAATATAAAATGGTAGGTGACGATTTGTATAGAAAGAGTTTCAACGGAGTATTGTTAAAATGTGTAAATCAAGCCGAATCAATGCGGCTCACAGGGGAGGTACATGAAGGTTTATGCGGAGCCCATAGATTTGGACCTGTGATGAAGTGGTTGTTGATTCGACATGGGTATTATTGGCCAACAATCAGAGCGGATTGCTATTGATATGCCAAAGGATGTGAAGAATGTTAAAAATTTGGGCCATTACAGAAATCCCAGCAGGAAAAATGCATGCAGTAATTAAACCTTGGCCATTCGGAGGATTGGCCATGAACATCATTGGCAAAATTCACCTGACATCATCCAAAAAGCATAGTTTTATCCTGGTGGCCACGGATTATTTTACAAAATGGGTGGAAGCTGAACCTTTGATCAATGTAACTCAGGAAGCAGTGATCCAATTTATCAAACATAATATCATTTATCGTTTCGGCATACCTGAGTCAATTACCACTGATCAAGGGACCATGTTTAATGGGGATAAGGTAGCCTCATTTGTGCGGCAATTTGGTATCAAGTTGGTTCATTCAACGCCTAATTATGCACAAGCCAATGGGCAAGCCGATGCAACCAACAAGATCTTAATTGAAATAATTAAGAAGAATTTAGAAGATCATCCAAAAAAGTGGCATGAGACCTTACAAGAGGGATTCTTGCCGAAATACACCATCTAAAGCAACAGGCTGTACTCCATTTCGGCTAACCTATTAGCATGAAGCGGTTTTTCCATTAGAGATTAACGTGAAATTGTTACAAGTGGCTAACAAAACATGTTGGCTCTCGATGAGTATCAGCAGGCCATGTTAGATGAATTGGATAAGATAAATGAGATCGGCTAATGGCACTTGACAATGTCCAGCTTAACAAGCAAAAAGTGGAAAAAGCATATAATAAACATGTTAAGTTGAAACATTTATGTGAAGGTGACATAGTTTGGAAGACGATGTTGCCCCTAGGTTCAAAAGACTTGGATTTTGGCAAGTGGTCTCCAAATTGGGAAGGACCATTCGCAATTAGTGAAGTGTTACCTAATGGAGCATATCAGCTAATCAATCAAAATGGGAAGGAAATGGATAGGATCATAAATGCAAAATATTTAAAAATCTTCCATCCTTCCATATGGGAAGAAGGACAGAAATAAGAATCAAATTGTTCAAAAGGTGACCACAAGCCGGCAACATAGCTAACCTAAGCAAAAATGCTCAAAAATTAAACTTATTCATAATTTAAAAGCAAGTTCAATATAGAAGTTTTCAAGGGTTGGCAGTCGAGTCAACAGCCATTTCAGTGGGTTCGGCTGAAGAAGTGCCAGTATAACCTACGTCTTCTTCTGCATGCAGTTTGCTAATGCCAGTATCAACACCTTCGGCAGTCATAGGGGCCTCATTAGTAGCAACAGCAGCAGCGGTGGCACTAGTTACTTCAATAGCAACTTCCATAATACGATCAACAATACCTGCTTGAGGGATAGAGGAGGACGGAGCAGCCAAAGTAGTAGGAGCAGAAGGAGGAGTAAACAAGGCTTGTTTAGCTTGGTCAAATAATTGCCTTAAGTTGTCCCATGTTTTCCTGTCCTCGACAATTCCGCTTCGCCTACACTCAGGTATTTCTCTAATCCATCCTTCTGATGAAGTAACTGGTTGATATTTGGATCTAGAGAAGTGGCCAAGGTATACATCTAAATACGTCGGTCTGAGCTGCTGTTCAGTTTTGTGTTCAACATGGCTATCTTCGGATTCAATTAAACCAATTCCTTCTTAATCCGATCTAGTTCTATCGTCAAATCTTTGACCCTCTTGTTAAGTCGTTCCTGTTCAGCCAAATCGGCTTGCCTATCAGCTTCAACAGTTTGAAAGCTGGAGGTGTAGGTAGATTTCTGAGCCTGCAAGTCTCGTAGTTGCTTTAAGTCAGCAACAATAGAATTGTATCTACGTTGATGCATGTTATGGTTGAAGATAACATCACCCACAGTCATGCTGATATGAATTAGGATTTGACAACTGGATTCTGAAATGGTCGGGGCTTTGGCTAATTTGGCAAAGGATAGCTGAACTAACTTGAGTATGGCCGGATCGGCAGGGACACCACTGGACATAAACTGTTCAACATGCTAAAAGTGGTCATCGAAAGTATTCGGCATGAAAGTATTCGGTAAGATTGGTCGAGTAAAAGCTGAAGAAGCACCAGGAGTGGGCATTGGTACGTCAAGCATGGCAAAGGATTCAAGTGGCATGTCGACAGGCTTAGCAGCAGGGGACAATTCCTGAGAGACTAGCATAGGAATTAGTTGGAGGATATGAAATAATAGCTAAAAGCAACACTAAATGAATGACACTTATAGGTAGAATCTTGGTAGCAGTACCCAGCTTCAGTCTTTTAATAGTTCGGCTAAAAGCAGAAGTTGATTCTATAGGGAGTATAGGATTGTTTAGTTCTCGGCAAGGCAAAAACAGATACATTTTACAAGATGATAAATACCTTGGAAGGAGTAGGCTCGGATGTTGGAGCACTTCTTGCAACAGCTGTAGACCTGGTAGTTCTTTTAAAAATTAGGGGGGCTGAATCAGGGGAGTCGCCTTCATCTACATCGTCCAGGTCTATGGTTTCAATACGATGTTTTGCTGAAAAAAAGGAATATTAGTTGAATGGAGAGGAAAATAAGGACATCTCAAGAGGCTAAAATTACCTGGTGTAGGAGCTGTTGGTAGATTAATGGTGATGCCAATCGAATTACCCTTCTTCTTGACCAAAACCGAAGCGGACTGTGGAGATGGTTGTGGTCTACTTAAGGACTTGGATATTAGATAAAATGGCTTAGATCACAGGAAATCCAAGAGGGGTGAGTGAATTGGATTCTTAAACTTTTCTTTTAAAAAGCAATCTTTTTAAGTGAGAAACCTTTTGTAAGATGAAATTTCCTTTTTGAATCCCTTTCAACATGAGTATTGTATGCTTAGCTTATGTCACTTATTCCTTATATCCAAGACAAGTTTTAGCACAAGATCAATATACAAAGATAATACAAGATCAAGAAATTGAAGATAAGGGAAGAGAGAAAGTGACACAAGATCTATACTGGTTCGATTCCAAGATGAAATCTACATCCAATGTTGTCACAAGCATCCCGAGCTTGGACATAATTCACTATCACATTTGTTTACATACAAACTCACATGTAAAATGCACACACTATGCAAAATGCACCTTCTTGAAAAACCTATTCAAGAAACACACTACAATATAGAACACCTACCTATATGCAATGTAACCTCATAGGGAAACCTACCCTACACAAATTTACACAACAAAGTTAAGGAAAGAAATCACCTAATGTGAAGATCAGAAGTTGAAGCTCTTCCTAACTTGTGTTCATATTCCCTTCATGTAGCTTGTGAAAGATTCATTGTTTTCTTGAGAATTAGAAAGATTTGATCAAATGACTCTTTATGATGATGATGACACAAACTTTCAGAGTTCTCTCAAATGAAAAAGATTAAGTAAAATGAGAGAAAATGGTGTCACACATGAGTGCCTTCGAAAAACTTAGTTATATAGGCCTCAAAACAAAGATAATCGATTATTGCTTAAGATAATCGATTATTTCGTTCTAATCATCAACTGGAAATGCTGAAGATCAAAATAGTCGATTATTTCCTGAGATAATCGATTAACTGCAAATGGTTCAATTTTCTTTCAGGGCCAAATAATCGATTATTATTAATGGATAATCGATTATCAGCAAACATTATCCAATTTTCATAAAATAGAGCCTCGAGATAATCAATTATATCGTTCATGTAATCGATTAATTTGTTCTAGGATTGAACTTTTCAAATTTTCAAAAGGTTTTTTGCCCAGTTTCAATCCTTGGTTAAAATGAGATAAGTTAACAATGATTAATCAATGCTTATGTGAGGGAATATACTTATATCTAGCCTATATGCATGATACACACACATTCACACAATGAAAGCTTATAGCAATAATTCTAATAGTTATAGTTCATACTATAAGGAGAAATTACAAGTTCAGAGACATCATCAAAACTAAAGATCTACTAATTACAGAACATAGGGGTCTTCATATTTCTACATTGGAAATGACAGGTTCCACAGTAAGTTGTCCATCTGCCTGCAGAAGGTAGGATGCAACACTGTTGGGGAACAAAGCATCCTTTATGGTTGGCTACCAGTTGAAGAAGTTGAGGGTCTTCTTCGGGTCAGGAAGAAACAAGCTGAATTCGAACAAGTCAAGCATCCATTTTGTTTGGCGAGTAATTTTCCTCACTTCTTTTGCAGATAATGAAGGTCGAGAATTGGGAGATGACAGGGTCAAGAAAGCCATTGGAAGGTGCTGTGTAAGGCCAAATTGGTGAGCAACAAATTGAGGGTTGTAAGGTTCCACTAAAATCTTGTTATATATGGAGCTAGGTTTGATACCATATAGCAGGTCCCTAGCTGCCAGGATGTTACCCCAGTTAGTTGTTTGACAGGCTTGGGCCTCTGGATTTGCTTGAAGGTCCAATTTTAGCCAACTAGGGAGATCATGGTCAACTATTGGAGGATTCCAGAAAGCCCCAACATCATCTAGGATTCCAAATATAGATTCAACAAAGAAGCGAGCCGAACCAGTGGCAGTGGACTTGATTCGAAGAGCTTCACCCAAGGTAGTGTCTTTAGCATGGCGCTCTGCCGCCATAGCTGATTTCGGGATGTTGGCGACAAACATAGGAAAATACCTAGTAATCCAAAGTTGCAAGAACTAAAAGAGGCCAGAAGCACTGCCTATGTTCTGACCACTTTCATCTTTTCTAAAAGCAGAAAGATAGACTTGTAGAAAGAATATAAGAATAGTACGCCAATGGCCATAGGTTCATTCAACTGAAGTAGAGAAACGTGGAGAGCATATTCATAAACTACTACTTTAGAGGAGGAACAAATGAAATATTTACAATACCAGTATAAGAGGAAGACATTGTGTTCTTCAGCCGAAATGCTAGCCGAGGACTTCATATGAGTTTTAATGAAGTGAGGGTAGCTGTTGGTGAATCTGTCGAATAAGAACCCTAAGTTGTCGCTGGCCTGGGCGTACAAGGAAGGGAGTTCATTCCCAATAATGGGCAATCCGAGAATGGTCACCACATCCTGGAGAGTGATAGTCATGATGCTGAATGGGAAGACGAAAGCGTTGATAGCCATTGGCCAAAAGCTCAAGAAGCTGAAGATCAACGAATAGTTTGGTTCAACATCATGCCTGGTCAAATTGATGGCGTCATAAATACCCCATCTCTTCCAGACAGTTCCTTTCGCTTTGGTCATCCAATTGAGCCACCTGTAGTAAGGATCAGAACCTCTAGGCCAGGTACCTAGGGTTTAAGGGATTGAGTTTAGCCGAAACCAATAGGTGATGGGAATTTGGTAATTAGTGTGATGAAGGTAATAGTTGAGGAAGGTAACGGCATCTATCACATCATCAGCACAAGGGTGGAGATAGTAGTGCCCTTTGTTAGCGCGTAAGGTGTTTTTGAAACTCCCAAGGGCATTGGGATCATCATGAGCGCTGGAGAAGCTGGACGCCGATTTATGAGATGAAGCTTCATCATCAGACCCATTCCCGTACACATGGGGCCTCGATTGAGAGCTATTAGTGGTCGACATTATGGTATAAGTGCTTGAAGCTGGTGCCTTCGTGTCACCGAAGCTGCGGAGATCAGGAGCCACGGCGCGGTAGCCAAGGGAGCTGAGAGACACAATTCGGTGGCGCTAGGAGTACCAAAGTTTGGGGAAGCCATGGAGGAACAACACCACAATGCCTTCTCCTTTCTTTGCAATGTGCATTTTGATGCCATTCACTTCCACTATTCTGTGTACCACGCCTTCCATTCACTTGATAGTATTAGTTTGCATACGGCTAAACCGCAGGCTAGCGTAGCAGGTCCCCCACGGTGCAAAATATATTTTTAACCATTGGATCCTATTGTTTTTTTCCTTGTTTTCTTTATTTTTTTTTCTTTTTTTTTTATCACCTTCTTTACCGAATTACCCCTCCCTCTCAGAACCACCCAAACCCAAAACCACTCCTTTCCCACGACCCCACTACTGATTCCACTGTTTCCCCTTTCCAATCTTGACTATGGCGACAAGAGGAGTGGATAGTTCTGAAAATTTGTTTGGTTCTTAGTCCCAAAAATTATCATCATGCAAGCAAAAATATTTTGACAGAAAGGAGTATATTTGTCCAACAAAATTTTCCTGAACTTCACTACCCATATTCAGATATGGTTTTGTGTTGCCTTCCATAGATCTTCAATAATTATTCAAAAGACCCAAAGGAAATATACATCTAAAAGCCACCACCAGTGTGACATTCACCGCCACGCGCGACGCACTTCGAGAGATCAGAACTGCTGTGAGACCCAAAAGTCCCCACCCAACGCTTGTAATCCACGATGGAAGAAGAATGGGAATCACTCTGCACGGTGGCGAGACAGAAATCAACAATCGAACATTCAAACCCGCACGGGGAGCGATTGGGTGTTATAGGAAAAGTGGCATTGAGAGGGAGGGGTAATTTGGTAAAGAAAGTGACGAAAAAAATAAAAATTAAATAAAAAAGGAGAAAAATGTAAACTGTGAATTAAAAAAAAAAGAAATCTAACGATTAAAAATAATTTTCTCACAGTGGGGGACATGCGTAGCTCCCCTACGCTAGCCTGCATCAGCTGGACGGGCTGAACCAAAGCTAATTGATGATTTATGGACACCCTTCTTCTCTTTGGGTGTGTTTGGTTCATTATTTCGGCACCCAAACGGGCGTTCATGCACCATTGAACGCTACACCTGCTCGTTTGGCAACTTCCGTTTTTCGTTGGACTGGATGCAATTTTCATCAAAACCTCTGTTGAACTCAAAGTAACTAGTGACTTGCTTTTTTCCGTTCAACGTTGTAAGCTGAAAATGTTTATGTATATTTTAAATTTCAATAAATAATCATAGACAACATTATCCCTTGGTTGAAGGCCAAGTTGAGCACCATTAGGAACCTTAGCCCACTCTGCGACGCCGACGCATGCGCCCTCCTCACCACCTTCCATGCCGACTTCAGTTGCTCCCTCAGCATGTTGTCCATCATCACCACCGCGCCGCAGGTAGCTGGCTCATGGTAGTGGTGAGAGGGGAGGAGAAGAAGAAAAACGAGGGGAGGATGAGGGAAGACTGAAAGAGGAAAAAATTTTGAGAAGGGATTTACCATTGTGAGTTGCTTAAAGCAACTTCAAATATTTGGAAACAACAGGGATAAGACCCCAACCTCAGCCATTAAGATTATTTTTATCTCAAAATTTGATATTTGAGATAGGAACATTGGGAATATTGTTCCTGTGTATCACCGTCAGTAGATTATAGGTAAAAGTTAAAAGTATAAGAAATTAATTTTAATGTTTAACAAGATAAAAAAAAAAGTTAATAAAAAATAATAGTATGAAATTCACATCCATTTTAATAATTATATATTTAAAAGTGTTTTTCATTTATATCATCCAAACAAGTTTCTATTATGATAAAAGTACTTTTAAAATAAAAACATCTAAACATAAATCAAGTTACATTAAACTTACTTTTAACTAAACTTAAGTTTACAAAGTTAAGTTGAACTCAAGACGGATTCTAAGGTGGGAAACCTCCCAAGTTTCCCACCGTGGGAAAGTGATTCCAACCCGTTAGATCTATTAATTCTTAATCGAAGGGTTCAAATTTTTTTATTTTTTCATTTTATTTTTTTTCCTTTTCTTTGTTTTTCCTAACTTGTCCCTAACCCCTTTTCTCTTAGACTCCAGTTCGCAGTTTTGCTTTCGCACAACCTTCATCCTCGTCGCGCCGACAACACCTCCACTATGGCCACCCTCTGACGGCGACACCCATCACCAACCACATACCCATTCATCCCAAACCCTCAAAGGATCAAACTTTAACAGATCCAAGCCACCCCACATGGATTTCCACCCTTTCCCCCTTCATGCCCAAGATCCCAATCAGAGAGGTGTGAACAAAAATCAAGAAATCAAGAAAAATATGACAAATAAAAGAACAGAAATAGGCACGAAAACCCCAAGTCACCGCGCCGGAGCTTCTTCACCATCATGCACCCGACCTCCATGTTCTCAGTTCGCCCCCTTCGCCGTCAATGTTGTACTTGAAATTTTAAAAACTCATATCGCAAATCGAAATGCAAGCTTCGGAAAACAACTGTTTGCAACTTGTTTGTTGGGTGGGGATGATGAATAAGGCATGGTAGTACCAAAGAACTTGATCCCAGTCAGAAAAAATCAACCGATGAAGGCCAACGGTGATGTGGTCCACCGCCGGGGAGGGAGTGGAGGTCGTTGTCGGAGAAGGAGCTGGAGTGGGAAGAGGTTGGGTCTTTGAGGGGAAGACACATTGACAGAGAGAAAGGTTTTCCAAGGGACAAACTGGGGAAAGGGTGAAAAAAAGAGAAAAAAGAAAAAGAAGAAAGTTGAAAATTTTGAATCATAGATTTAAAATTAAAGATATCCAATGGTGAAAAAAACTTTCGCATGGTGGAAAACTTTACTTACTTTCCCACCGTAGCCTTCGTCTCAACTCAACTATACTTTTTCAAGTACAATCGAAACACACACTTTATCTTTTAAACGCACTTTCATGTTACGCGTTGTTGAATTCCACTATCCTGTGTACTATCACCCATATATAGTAATATAGGAAGTCACGTATGTATCTTGATTTTTTTTCTCTCAAGGAAAATGTGATTTGACAATTAATATCCAAAGTGTAAGTCTAATGTCGTGTTATAGTTTTAATTAGGATGGTTTATGGTTATAACTTTATTAGGTGGCCATAAATGGATTACCCATTATTATTCAATGAATATGAGAAGCTTTATCGCACAAGTAACATGCAGGTTTCTTTTATTTCAGAAAGAAACAACTTGCTAATAATTTGTGTTTTGACTTAATAGACAGGAGAGGTTGAAGTTAAACAACTAACCTACATCGAATTTTTCGTATTTGTTAGTTTCATACTTATCAGTATTTTTCTTAATTTTAATAATTAAGAAGTGTGTCTATATTAATTTTAATTATAAATTTACATTAAAAATATACATAGTGTAAATAATTGATTTTCACTGTAAAATAAATAAGCTCTTAATAAATACTATCACTTAAACTTCATTTATGTAAGGTATTCGTATTTTATATTTGCTTCTTTTTTAAAAAAAAAACATTTTTAAATTTATATTTGTGAGCATTAAATTTAGTATTTATTTCCCTTATTTATAAATATTTATATATTCATGCTTGTAAGTAAATCATATTTATCATTCGCGCTTTAATTAAATAAAAATATTTTTTAACAATGGATTTGTTTGTATTCATTTAATTCATTTTTGGTAGTTGAGTACTTGAGTGCACGAGACCAGCTGGCAAACGTACTTCCAAATGATGTACAGTAGTACTAGTACCTAATGTTGTGTTTTGGAGTAATTGCACTGTCGACCCAAATATAGGAAGGCGCACGGAGTCTCATTTTTTAAAGTTTCATAGCATGTTTGGATCTCTAGTGGAGGATCAAAAAGTATATTTGAGAATAGAATCCACCTACTTTTACAAACTTAGTTTATAATCTTAAGTTTGACCCATACATAAATTTGTAAATTTTAATTCAAAGATACACTTAGAATATATAGATTATAGAACCGTGTGCAACTTCAAAATAAAATGAATGGTTGAGATTCATCCCGTGCAATTTTTCATAGGACATTAATATATAAATACTTTTCAATTATAAACACTCCATTAAGACTCATTTTTTAGGACAAAACTTAGATACAGTACCATAAGTACTGTTGGTACTGTTCTTTAATCAGATTTGGAGTTTCACCTCAGTAATATGCGAAACACAAATGAACCCATTAAATGTCATCGCATATTACCAAGGTAAAACTCTAAATCTGATGGGAGAACAACACCAACAATACCTATGATATTGTATGTATCTAAGGATAATTAATACTTACTCCCATTAAGTTTTTTCTTTTTTTTTTATCTCTCTCTTTTTATCACATAATAATAATAATTAATACTTACTCCCTCCATCCTAAATGAATATAGTTTTAACCTTTGAAAAAAATTTCAAATAGACTGATGTTCTCACTTTTCAATAAGGATAGTTTAGTAAAATTATCCTTTAATAAATAAAATTTTCTTGGTATACTTATTTTTCTTAATCTATGTAAAAAGACTTTAAACATCAGTTATTTTGGGACGAAGGAAATATTATATCTACACTTCTCTCTCTTTTTTTTTCTTGGTCTTAGATAGCTCTTGAACGTCCATTAATCATTTTTCTTTCTAAAAATCGAAAAACGGCAAAGTATCAAAATCCAGGACGACATTGATTAGGGCAATGACTGAAGGGGATTTAAAATAATTTAAATAACTTTAATTGGTGGAACTATTGAATTTGAGGGGACAAAGTATTATAACGTGGTGGGTGCGGAAATAAATTGGCACTCCTTTCAAACTGAAATATATATGTAAAAAAAAAATTGATTCACGGTGATTAAGAAAATAAGTTAATATTATTTTAATTTTGAAAGTATTGTGAATACTATGTTTACATGTACTTGAATTTTATGTGTTTATAATTAATAATTTTTAAGAAAATTATTATAAAAATTAAAAATTTATTTTAAAGTAATATTTTAATCATTTTGAATATATTAGTTTTAATTATGTAATATTATTGAAGTTTTTGAATTTGTTAATCTTATTACGGCTTAAATTGAACACTTTCTATCAACATAATGAGATTTGTCTATTATTATTATTATTATTATTATTATTATCACTATTAAAGTCTGAATTTATAAAAATAAAACTGTTTTACACTGTCAACACATAACCTATTTTTTCTTTGTGAAATCAATATTCAAATTTTATTTTATTATGAATTTTATACATAATTTTTATCAAACACAATTTTTTCAGAACATAAATTCTTAATGATCTTCATATCCAATAACTATTTTATTCTCATTTTATGAATTGTATTGTGTTAAAAAAATTCTTTTAAATAATTTTCTTGACAATTGTCCGGTACATAGCACATGCACTTCTTCTAGTAACTTACAACATTGCATGATAAGGTTGAAAATTTATTTAGCGGGTATACCATATATTATTATTGCACACAACTTTAATGATTTAGACACTTTAATTTGACTTCAACTACACGATCCTGCAACTGTATTCCAAGTGTGATAGTTAACTCGTTAAAGTTTAGAATACGCAAGTCTGTAAAACGTAATGGTGAGACAAAAAGTACTTCTCTCTCACTTGATTTTCAATGAGATTGTGTCGAGATCATATATACGTGTGTTGAAGCTTACTTCCAAATACACATATTTCAAAACAATTTATAAGATAAATTTATTGACGAGAATATGTTATAACTTAGAGTGTTTATACTTGGAGACTCTCAAATTCTAAACATCCCCATCAACACGTCTAATTTCTCTCTATCACATTACATCACCAATTAAATCAATCACTTATTTCTTCTCACCAATTAGATCTCTAACAATCATTTTCCTGTAACTTATATACTATTTCCATAACAAGATTGAAAATTTATTTAGCGGGTACGATATAAATATTAGGGTTAACTAAGTTTTTAATCCCTAAACTATTTCAAAATTTGATTTTTAGTCCCTAAACTTTAGTTTGACTGGTCAAAGTCTCTAAACTTTTTAAAAATTCTGTTTTTAGTCCCTGAACAAAATTTTGACCGGTCAAAGTCCCTAAACTTTTTAAAAAAATTAGTTTTTAGTCCTTAAATTTTTTAAAAATTCAGTTTTTAGTCCCTAAATTAATGAGATTTCAGGGACTAAAAACCGAATTTTTAAAAAGTTTAGGAACTAAAAACGGAATATTTAAAAAGTTTAGGAACCTTGACCGATCAAACTAAAGTTTAGGGACTAAAAATCGAATTTTTAAAAAGTTTAGGGACCTTGACCAGTTAAACTAAAGTTTAGGGACTAAAAACCGAATTTTGAAAAAGTTTAGGGACTAAAAACTTAGTTAACCCTAAATATTATTATTACACACAACTTCAAGGATTTAGACCCTTTGACCCTTTGAATTCGTTTTTGGATATCAGATCAAATCAAAACTTTTTGATAAAATCGTATATGTGACTATTAATTTCCTCGGCGGCTTCTTGATTATTGAAGTGAGCTACTCCTTTCTGCACAATCACTTGATCTAAATTCGGCACATCTTCTTTGAAACCTCCACCGTGGACATACTCCTTAAAGCCTAGCGAGGTGTATACCATGTCCAACTCACCTGTAATGTATTTTACTGGCACCTTGATTTGTACTCCAGTCCATGGTGCCAATAGCTCCCAATTTCTGCAAAATACACATACAAAAAATTATTTATCATTAATTTAAATTGGGATATCCCTGTCATGTTGTACAAATATTTTCCCAAAAGAGAACATTAATTTAGAGAAGTCGACAACAATTATCCCAGGCAATACGCAAAATGAAGAAATTACAAGTTCAAATTTCTGTAGTAGTTCAAGGGTCCAGTGAAGCCCGTTTTCTCGAATTTGCAGACATAATAAGCAAGATCATCTTGTGTGAGCCAAGGGGGCAAGGTATCAGGCATATCCGGATTGAATCCAGTTCCAAACTCTCCATGGGGAAGGATTGGAGGACCAGTTTTCCGAGTTGTAAGGATGTTTTTGAGCACATACTCTGTGCCAACTTCAGCCATCTGACCTTCCATTTCGCCTGGTTTCTGTCACACCGTTTAAACACAATTATTGCACTAAACTAATTCTCCCTTCATTTGACACAAACAAAGATTAATTAAAAGCTCAACGTGGAACCTTATGTGTGTTTCAACTAGTAACTAATTAATGGCCCCCCTCTTTATATGCAATGCAACAGCAGCATGCAATTGCGAAAATTAAATTATGTAAGAAGCCAACATTTCTTGAGTTTTTATCAAATTATATATAACTTCACTTTTTTTTATTTTTCTATACTAACCCTTCTTTTAGTTTAAAAACATTATATTAATACTCTCTGATATGTTTGAAAACATTACACTCACATCCTCTCAAATCTTACATTGACACCCCCTATAAGGGAGACGAAAGTAATGGTTAAAAAACAGGGAATGCTTGTGTAGTTATATGAAACCTCAGGAGGTGTTGCTGTAATTTGTTCTAAAATTAAAAACAAATGGAAAAAATAACCTGAAATCTGCAGATATAGTAGTCGTCTCCATACATAGCACGCATACCATCTACTGTTCTGACGTTGGGGTCTCTGCGGAGGAAAGGGACACTGAGGCAAACATAAGCCTTGATTCTGTCGGGGCGAAGCAGACAGAGGTACCAACCAATAAGGGCACCCCAGTCATGAGCCACAAGGAACACTTGTTGGGCAC
The DNA here is from genome assembly GCA_026413185.1 of Pueraria montana var. lobata. Lineage (NCBI taxonomy): Eukaryota > Viridiplantae > Streptophyta > Magnoliopsida > Fabales > Fabaceae > Pueraria > Pueraria montana. The sequence goes on along the minus strand of CM048651.1, from coordinate 14,695,688 downwards.
CCAGAGAGTCGGGGAAGCCGTGGAGGAACAACACCACAGGACCCTCTCCTTTCTCTGCAACATGCATTTTGATGCCATTTACTTCAACTGTTCTGTGTTCTATGCCTTCCATCTCACTCCCTCTCTTGCACAAAGCTAGTTAATAATGATTTATGAACACATTCCTCTCTTTGTCTTTTAAAAGCTATCTCTTTCGCACCATCCTGTTTTTTTTTTTTTGTCGGCGAAAAAGGCAATAGCATTAAAAGCTATCTCTTTCGCACCGTCTTGTTTTCTAAAGGAAACTGTAAGTCAAATGTAACTGTACCTTTAGAAGGTGGTCCTAAATGGATTGCCGGTGATTCAATGAATTTGCGCCGCTTTGTTGCAAAAGTAATACGTTTCAGTTTTTCTGATTAAAACAAGTCAAACAACTGGAAATAGTAGTAATTTGACTTTGATATAATACACGGGAGAGGGTGAAGTTAAAAAGTAACCAGTATCCATATTTTTCATATTTATCAGTTTCATACTTATCAGTATTTTTCAATTTTAATTTTAATAATTAATAAGTGTGTACAAATTTATTTTAATCATAAATTTTTGAAGGCTAAATTCCTTTAAAAAAAAAAAATAAAGGCTAACTAATGTCCTAAGAGTGGTTAAGGATTTCAATTTTTTTTTTTATTAAAATGTATTATTTAAGATTTTTACTGTGGTTTTCAATACATTCTTAATATGAATTCTAATAAAAACTTTATATTTTAAATTCCTTATTGAGAACGTATAGATACTGGTTATAAGAACCTTGATAATTTACACTAAGAATATTTTAATAATTGATAATTTTTTTTAAAATTATTGAAATTTAATTTGAAAATATAAATAAATTATGGTAGATTGAAATGGATAGAATCAAGAAGGTCAAAATATAAATAATGATAGAAGAGGTAATTTGAGATAGGTGAGAGAATTTTTTTTTTATTATTTGTAAAAGTAGTAATAGTATGGTATGCATTGTTTTAAAAGTTGGATTAGATTGACCGGTTCGACTGATCTAGTAGATATTTAGCCTAGATCGGTCTATTAACTTTTAAAATTGGGTCATCTCAAAATGAGTAAGAATTGGTCAAGTTGGTTTAAAGTTAGTGTAAAAAAATAGTTTGAACTAGTATTTTTAAATTTCTGATTTTATTTTAATTTTTTAATTTAATCTAAAATATTTTTAAGATAAATAATAATACCTATTTAAAAATCACACAAGTATAAATTATTTTAATAATTACAATTTTTTATTTTATAAAATATATAATTTAATCATTTATATTAATTAATAATTTTTAATATCTTAATTTCTTATAACTTTATACTATTTTATTATTTAGAATATATAATATTAAAAATATAAATTTAATTATTACGAATTCAACCACAATTTAACTGCAATTGAATTAATAAATTGTGAACTAATATTTTTATTATTTTAATTACTAATCTAATTTTTAAAATCATTGATTACAAGTGAAATATATATTTGAAGGAGAGAAAAGAAAATATTAAAAATATATAACTGAGAATGAAATTCTTACTCTTTAGATTTGTATAAGAGTATATAGTATATCCACTATGATCTCATTCTCTAATCTATTGATGCGCCGGACTTAATTGCAACTGGAGATATTGATAAAAATATTGCTGTTATTTTTTACCAATGCAACCTTCAGGACAGATATTATCTACACTCAGCAGTCACTGTAAAAAAGTTCTATATATTTTAGTTGGAACTATTGGAGTTAAACAAATTAAAACTAACATTACCCTTCCATTCCATTCCCGTTCTTTCTAATAAACCCAAAATCGATCAATGCATGAGGCATGAATATTGCCAGTTGTTATCAATTTATGCTTTGAATTCAATAGAATGGGCGGAATCGGGTTTTTCTACCTACCGCAGTTTGGTTTATAAATAGGTGTGATGACTTTGTAATTATATTTCACAAAAAAAAAAAAAAAAGGCTTTGTAATTATACTTCATTACTAATTATTCAATTAGTTGTAGAGTCCCGCGGGCCTCTTCAACCTCAGTATAGTAAACTAGAACGTGGTGGTTGCCGCGAATAGTTGACCCATCATCAATAATTCAATTAAGATTTGCCTTTTCTATGTTTACCTGTGCATTCACATGCAACATTCTTTTTTCTTTTCTCTGCCTTGATTTTGGCGGTTTTTTTTTTTTTTTTTTTTTTTCTGTCTTAATGTGTGTTTTATAGTTCTGCAGTATGGTTAGTCGATCAAATCTCCGCTTTTGGTTTAGTTCAAAATCATTGAGATAGGCCTTTCTTAATGTGTTAGTAGTGAACGTGATGAATCGCCTTGAGGATAAACTATGTGCTGTGTAATTATTTTGAGCAAGAGTTATATGTGGTGAATACAACATGATAAATTATTAGTTTATTACAAATGTAGTCTATTGAGTTTGAATTTCGTTCAAAGTGTCGAAGTTGATGTTGATATAGATGATCAACTAGAAAAACATGATTTGTGGTATTGATGTGTAGATAGATACCTTTGAGTGATAAATATGTATGACAATTTGTTCAATGATTTAGACATATATATCATTATAACTGGATTCCAATCACAAGGTTATCAATGGTGTTAAAATTATTCAATTTGAAAGCGAAAATGGGTGACATGATAAGAGTTTTGCATAATTACATAATTGGCAGAAATACATTGAGTTGGGAGAGTTGCTTACTTACTATTTAATGAATTAGAAAGTATAAAATTTCCATTCAACCTGAATCAAAAGGGTTCCAAAGACGCTATTATTCTCATTTGACATAATTATAAAAGTTGTCTCACTAGACAGTTTATATATAATGCACAATGTCAAAGTCACTGTAGCTTAGCTTCTCTGTAATTAGGCTTCAGTGAGTTAGTTAGAAAATTGTTTTCTGTTGGTTGCTTGGTTACCCATCCAACTAGTATATAAACATGTAATTTCTTTCTCTCTATAGTTAGAATAAACATTTCTCAATTCTGAAATAATAGCGAGAGTTCTCTTTTCACATGGTATCAAGGAGGACGTAATCAGAATTATGCTAATGGAGGAAGAGGTAACTATAATGGAAGAGGACAAAGTTCAAAAGTTTGCTCTTATTGTGATCGCATTGGTCACACAATGGACACTTGCTATAGGAAGCATGGCTTTCCTCCATATTTCAAGAGTAACAATGCAGTAAATAATTGTACTGCCCCTGGAGAAGCTCTATCTGATGATGAACACAGTATTATTTCCCAAAAAGAGAATGTGGAGGCTACAAGTTCATTTTTCACCCCTGACCAGCACAAGGCTTTGTTAGCATTACTCCAAGATTCACAACAGAAGCACACCACTAATCAGCTTACAACGTTCCCTCAAAATCCAGGTATTGTTTGTAATTTGTTCAGTCTTTCTAAGTCTACTTGTTGGATACTTGACACTGGCGCCACAGATCATGTGAGCCACTCCTTGAGTCAGTTTCAAAGCTTCAGAAAAATCAAGCCTATCCAGGTCAAATTACCAGATAATACTCATACTGTTGCCACTGTTTCAGGCACTGTCAAATTTTCTGATACATTTTTTTTAGTTGATGTTTTGTACATACCTACCTTTAATTTTAACCTCATATCTGTGTCAAAACTTTCTTCTTCCCTCAATTGCAAACTAACTTTTACTGAGTCTGATTGTCAAATTCAGGACCTGAGCACCTTGAAGATGATTGGGGCATCTCAACTTGAATTTGGACCATATGCCATGAGTTCTCCAAGTATGTTGTTTGCTAATTCTCATTCAATAAACACTGTAGCTAGTTCTCATTGTAATCTTTGGCATAGGAGATTAGGACACCCTTCCCTAAGCAAATTGCTTGTTATGAAGAAAAATTATCCTTTCATTGTTTGTAATAGTTCTCAAGACCCTTGTGATGTTTGCCATATGGCAAAACAGAAAAGGTTACCCTTTTGTGATAGTGTAACTCAAACTCATTTTCCTTTTGCAATAATACATGTTGATATCTGGGGTCCTATCTCTATTCCTTCTCTATCTAGTCATCGATATTTTTTAACTATTGTAGATGATTATACTAGACACACTTGGTTATATTTGATGAAACGAAAGACTGAAGTTTCAACACACATTCGTAGCTTTACTTGTTTTGTTGAAACACAATTTGTACGCAAAATTATGTACGTATTAGATCAGACAATGGAAAAGAATTTTATCTCATTGATTTTTACAATTCCAAAGGTATTTTGCATCAAACTTCTTGTGTTGAAACGCCTCAACAAAATGGCATCGTAGAACGAAAACATCAACACATTTTAGGTGTTGCTCAAGCTTTACTGTTCCAAGCCAATCTCCCAAAATGTTTCTGGAACTTTGCTGTTACATATGTTGTACAGTTGATTAACAGGCAGCCCTCCACAAAACTTTTTGATAAATCACCCTATGAGTTTTTATACAAATTTGTTCCTGATATCTCACATTTTAATTTTTTGGATGTTTATGTTTTGCTAGAAGTCTTCCATCCAAAAGGAAGAAATTGGATCCCAGGGCTCGAAAGTGTATTTTTCTTGGTTTTAAAACTGGCACGAAAGGGTACATCTTATTTGATCTCAACAACAAGGAGACTTTTATCTCAAGAGATGTCCATTTTTATGAACACAAATTCCCATACATCCAAACTGATGCAATTACCACTACTACATCTATCCCACCCAATAATAATTCTTTCTTTGATTTTTTCAATCCTTCTTTCCCTTTTTTAGACAATCATAACACCACTGACACCACTGACACTCATCAATCTAACCCTCCCCAAACATCACAAACCATTACTAACTCAACCTCACCTCTTATCTAACCTATCCGACAATCTACCCGGATGAAGAAGGAACCAGCATACTTGCAGGATTATCATCGGTTTTTACTCACCACAACAACTGCACAATCATCTTCAATGTCCAATGTCAGATATCCACTATCTACTTTTCTTCCATATTCCAATCTCTCCCATTCCCATAGACAATTTTCTCTTGCCCTTTCTGCATCATCCGAACCAACCACCTTTACAGAAGCTATGCAAAATGAAAATTGGAGCAATGCTATCAAGGCCGAGCTGCTGGCCTTGGAGAAAAATAATACTTGGATACTCACTTCTCTGCCACCTGGTAAGAATCCCATTGGCTGTAAATGGGTTTTTAAATTGAAGCACAAGGCTGATGGGTCGATTGATCGGTATAAGGCCCGACTAGTCGCTAAAGGATACACTCAAACTTATGGCATTGACTACTTGGAAACTTTTAGTCCAGTAGTTAAGATGACCACAATTCGAGTCCTATTATCCCTTGCCTCATCCTACAATTAGCACTTACATCAATTGGATGTGAATACAGCCTTTTTACATGGTGACCTTTCTGAAGAGGTGTACATGCGTATCCCTCCTGGTCTTACTACTTCCGATTCATCCCTTATATGTAAATTGCAGAAGTCCTTATATGGACTCAAACAAGCCAGTCGTCAATGGAATGCCAAACTCACAAAAGTCTTGCTTAATTCGGGCTATGTACAATCTAAGGCTTATTACTCTTTATTTGTTAAATCTAATCATGGTTCTTTTACTGCCATTCTTGTGTATGTGGATGATCTAGTCTTGGCAGGGAATGATTTGACAGAAATCAGCAACATAAAGAAGTTATTGGATGCAAAGTTCAGCATAAAGGATCTTGGGCAATTGAAGTTCTTTCTTAGCTTTGAAGTTGATGTTGATATAGATGATCAACTAGAAAAACATGATTTGTGGTGTTGATGTGTAGATACTTTTGAGTGATAAATATGTATGACAATTTGTGCAATGATTTAGACATATTTATTTATAACTGGATTCCAATCACAAGGTTATCAATGGTGTTAAAATTATTCAATTTGAAAGCGAAAATGGGTGACATGATAAGAGTTTTGCATAATTACATAATTGGCAGAAATACATTGAGTTGGGAGGGTTGCTTACTTACTATTTAATGAATTAGAAAGTATAAAATTTCCATTCAACCTGAATCAAAAGGATTCCAAACACGCTATTATTCTCATTTGACATAATTATAAAAGTTGTCTCACTAGACAGTTTATATATAATGCACACAATTGTGAAAAAAAGAAAAAAAAACTGTAGTTTTGGGACACAAAATAATTTTTTCTTGATGTTGTACGAGATTGTATCGAAATCATACACATGCATACATTAAAGCTTACTTCTAAATACATAAAATACATATATTTGAAACTATTTGGGTAAACTACTTTTTTAATACATGAAAGTGTAACCCCCTATCACTTATGTCCATGAAAGTATGAAACTTTCAATTAGGTTCCTGAAAGTGCAATTTGTCCGTCACTTTAATCTTTTTGATAAAAAACTTTCTTTAAAATTAACGTTTGTACCTACATAACACGCTATTTGCCTACGTGACATTTTATCCATGTGTACACCGTCAATTGCCACGTAGTTAGATAGCATGTAACATAGGCATAAATGTTAATTTTAAAGAAAGTTTTTTAATGGAAGGACTAAAGTGACAAACAAATTGCACCTTCAATGACCTAATTGATAGTTTTATACTTTCAGGAACCTAAATGACAGTAAATTATACTTTCGGAGACCAAAGTGACAGTTCATCCAAATTATTTTTAAGAGAAATTTATTGATTAGAATATGTTTTAAGTTGTACCATTGCATGACAAGATTGAAAAATTATTTTCTAAAGTTTAGCAGGTACAAGATAGTACGCACAAGCAGTCAAGCACATAAGCAGGAAGCTTGACCTATGTCTCGATACCTTAAATATTAAAATAAATTGCAATTGCACGACCCTGCGACAGTGTTCCTGCTTTCAGGTTGAACTCGTTTATGGATCAGATCAATTTTTTTTGATAAAATAGTAAATGTGACTATTGATCTCCCCGGCGTTCCTTAAAGTTTGGCGAGGTGTACACGGTGTCCAACTCATCTGTAATGAATTTAATTATGTTAACCATGAAAATCGTCAAACTATTTTTAAAAGAATTTTGATCTAAAAATTAGACTTTTCACATTAAATTCTATTAACAAATAAAGTTTTTTAATTGTAAGTTTTTTTTGGTCAAACAAGCAACTATAGTTTTCAACTTAAGAGAAAATTGTTAAAGATTAGGCAAAAATAATACAATTAAGATTTTGATAATAATGGTAGATTTTGGTGTCCGTGGTTTTTCGTTTAAAGTAGTAAGAAATGGGGATTGGATAAAAGTAGAGTTTTGAGAAGAAAAAAATGGAGATTGGAACGAGATAAAGTTTTGAGATGGTGTCACTTCATCATTTAACTGACGATAGGAACTCAAAACAAAAGTTTTGATATATCAGAGACTCAAAACAACGGAAAAAAAATTATCAGATACCCGAAGCAAAATTTAGAAATTTATCAAGGACCTAAAAGTTATTTAAGCCTATAAATTATTATTTCTTTCAAATAGAGATCCTTGCCATGTAGCACAAATATTTTCCCAAAAAAGAAAGATTATTTTAGAGCAGTGGAAAACAATTATCACAGGCAACACGAAATTAAAGAAATTACAAGTTCATATTTCTGTAGTAGTTCAAGCCTTCAGTGAATCCAGTTTCCTCAAATTTGGAGACATAATAGGCAAGATCATCTTCTGTGAACCAAGAGGGTAAGGTGTTAGGCATTTCCGAATTGAATTCAAACCTTCCCTTGGGAAGGATTGGAGGACCTGGTTTGCGAGTTGTAAGCATGTTTTTCAGTACATAGTCAGTGCCTGCCAACTTCAGCCATCAGCCTCAATTTCGCATGGAAAAAATAAAAAATAAAAATTCTCATCAGATCTACCAAATACCACATTCTTACTTACAGAAACAAAATATTAATTAATCTAACTCAATGTTCCGCTTATGCAACAACAGCATGTGATGCGAATATTCAATTATGTGCAAAGCCAATAAAAAGAAAAGGCGGGGGTTAGCTAAAAATAAGGAAAATGAGAGAGTTAACCTCAAAAATGCATATGTAGTGAATGTTTGTTTTTCCGTTGGGAGGTCCTCAAACGAATGTTGAACCAAAAACTCCAAATTTCCACTTATCAGTTATCACAAAATATGCATTTGAATGTATGCTCGTTCAACCTAACGTTAATACAAACAATTTGGCGATGACGGTGACAATCATGGTGTTGATGGTTGCAGTGTTCATGGCAGTGATGGCAACGATGATTATGGTGGCGGCAGGTGTGGTGGTGGTGCCAACATCAACGGTGGTGGCGATGGCAGTCATGGTAGTGGTTGCAGTAGTCATGGCAGTGGTGGCAAACGACAGTCATGATGGTGATGATGATGGCTTAATGACAATTTCAAAAAAAAAAAAAAATAAAGTAACATGATAATTGAAATATTTTAGGACGTGATAATTGAATATCTTTATAAATTTGATGGTGTACATGAAGTTTTAATGAATTCTTAAATAAGTATTTTAATCCAAACCATCTATTTTGATCTCACGATGATTATTGAATACTCTCACTCTCAAAAAAGAAACCCTCCTCTCATAAGACATGGCCCCTCTCTCTCTCTCTCTCTCTCTCTCTCTCTCTCTCTCTCTCTCTATATATATATATATATATATATATATATATATATATATATATATATATATATATATATATTGGTCTTGGGCAAGAGACCACGGGTGTTCCCAACCCACTGGGTCATAGACTAATCTCACTCATGGTGCGTAGCTCAAGAAAATTTTGCACACAGAAAGAATCGAACACAGGTTCTCTCGCTAAAATAGATTACTCCCTGTGAATACAATGGGGCCTTACACCTTTACACCAACCCTCAAATCTCATATCAACATCCAATCCTTAACATGACTTCCCCACACAATAACCACCCCTTGTCCACGGTAGTTCATTTCTATAAGATTATACCAAGAACAAGTCTTGAACATGGAATACTTGTAAGCATCATTTCTTTCATACTTCTTGTTTGACTCAACTTGATATGGTTCATCTTTAGCACCATATATAGTTGGCTCCTCAGACTCTACCTAATAACTACGATTATGATTTAGTTTCTATAAACTTTTAGATTTTTAGTTTGCCTTTATAGTTTTTTTTAATGGTCCATTTTAGTTTCTTGTTTATTTTTCATCATCAATATCAGTTCATGGGAGTTAAAAAGTTTTCTCCTTTCTTGCCTATTTTTAGTTGATATTGACAATGGAAAAAAAAAAAAGAGTTGAAAAATGAGCAAAATAATTTTTAGAAACTAATACCAAAAATATGAAATTTTACATGACAAAAAATATAATTAACCTACTTAACTATATGTAGGTGGTTATTACAAATATTCAAATGTGTAAAAATCCAATTTGAAACTACCACTTCATTATCTCTGCATGTAATATACACAAACTTCTCCCTTTCATATATTTGAATTGATAAAATAGTTTTTTGGGGTTTATGTTTCTCTTCTATGCTTGGGAATAATCTTTGCAGAACCTCCCAGCTGGAAAATATGGAGATGGAATGTCAAACCGGTGTTTCTGAAGCCTGCAGATGGCACTGAATGGAGAATATAATGGACCAACTATGATGGCGAGATTTGGTTTCAAAAGGGTTGGAAGGAGTTTGCCACATATTATTCTCTAGACCATGGCCACTTACTGTTGTTTGAATCTCAGGGAACTTCTCATTTTGATGTGAACATATTCGACAACAATGTCGTTTAAGTAGACTATCCTTCCCATGGTTTTTTTTTTTTTTTGAAAGCAAAGATCATATATTCATTATAAGAAGTGTAACTACAAAAGGAAAGATGTACAGTGAGACATTATACACAAGTAGATACAAAACTAGGTGTGAGACCAATTACAACTTCTCTACAAAAAGCACCAAAAAGATCCAAAAAATTAGAAGCACCCTAGAGGGTTAACACACCAGGACGAGTAAAAAACGCCTGGTTTGGTGCCATTTTTGTACAAAAGCCATTGCCAAGAAAAGGACTTTATTTTCACAATGATACAACTAGCTTCAACTTCTTCACCCCTGAAAATAAAAGTATTTCTGGCATTCCAGAGACACCAGCAGTTTGTATGCCAAAAAAGAAACTTCATCCTACTAGCCTTCAATCTTCTACATTGAAACCCCAATTGAACATATAGCTGCTTAATGTTATATGGGCAAACTGCACTGAACCCCAGCCACCGAAACACTGCTTTCCAAATCTGATTCAAAAAGGAGCATTGCAAAAATAGGTGGTTACAATCCTCAATTGCCGAGTGACAAAAGACACAAGAATATTCGTAATCCTAAACCTCCACACCCCTTTTAAATAATTGATCATATGTTGGTAGTCTATCTAACAGCAACCTCCATGAAAAGGTAAGGACTTTGGAAGGCACATCTGTCCTCCAAAATTTTCTCATGATATCATCATCATTCTGTGCTCCCAAATTCGTTTGTCGATGAGCCATCAGCAGCTTGTAAGCGGATGCAACCGAGAATACTTGTGATGATTCCAACTTCCAGCACCACTTGTCTGGAACCCCAACCTGAAGACTGATTCCCTGCAACAGCAGAACCAATTGGCGCAACAGGCCTTCCTCCCAAGCAAATAAAGGACGTCTTCATATCCAGTTCCCTTGATGGTGTTTTCCTCCTAAACACCCAGATCAGAGATAAGACTGTCTTTATTTAAAGCTATCTGAAACAACCTCAGAAAAGAGTCTTTTAGACACTAATTACCAACCCACTTATCAGACCAAAAAAGCGTTTGTTCACCTCCCCCCACTTTACTGATAGTTTGATAAGAGAACCAACTATTCGAGCATTGTGAGTGAGTGTTGATCCCCCTGATATCCTTCCACCAAATTGATGCATTATTGTCTTGTGGTTGTGATTCAAGTGTCTGGAGAATATTCCCATATCTGTAAGCCAGTAAACTATGCCAAACAACCTTGTCATCTGAAAGGATCCTCCACCCCCACTGTGAAAGTAAGCTAATATTGAATAGCTCCAAGTTTTTAACTCCCAAACCTCCTTGTGTTTTTGGCAAACACACTCGATCCCAAGAGACCCACAGATCTTCTAGCCATCATTATAACCTTGCCACAAAAATTTTCTCTAAATTCCTATGAGAGTATTTAGTACTTTTTTTGGAGCCTTGTAGAATGAGAAAAAATAAAGGGGTAAGTTGTTCAAAACAGAGTTAATGGGTACTATTCTACCACCCATAGATAGTTGTTTACCCTTCTAAACTACTAACTTCTTTTGATAAGCAGCTATGACCGGTTCTCGGGTTCTGCTTAACCGAGGATTGGCTCCAATAGGGAGTCCTAAAAATTTAAAGGGAAGGGAAGCAATGTTGCAATGTAGAAAAGCTTCAGCTGCTTGCAAAAACATATTATAAACATTAACTCCATAGATGTTACTTTTATGAAAGTTAACCCTCAAACCAGACATAAGTTCAAAACTCCTAAAGATGGCTTTGAGAGCCCACAAGTTGCTTAAGCATTTCTCACCCACAACAATTGAGTCGTCAGCATATTGTAAGAGGGAAAACTGAACCTCTTCCGCCACCATCAGACCAGTAAACATCCCTGTTGCCTCTGCACTTTTAAACATACCTACAAGCCCTTCTGCCACTACCAAAAACAGAAACGGGGCTAGAGGGTCACCTTGTTTCAGACCCCTCCTTGCCTGAAACTCTGAAGTTGGACTGCCATTAACCAAAATTGAGATATGGCTTGAGCAGACAGTTGCTTTGATCCAAGACCTCCATCTTACATCAAAACCCAATCGGATAAGCATATAATCCAAAAACCCCCAATTACATAATCATATGCTCTTTGAAAATCAACTTTGAAGATAAAAAAATCCTTGTTAACTGTTCTAGCCTAGTCCACAAGTTCATTAATTACCAAAGCCCCATCCAAGATTTGTCTACCTAGGAGAAATGCATATTGAGAAGGGGAGATAATAGAATTGAGAACTTTTTTGACCCTCGCAGCCAGCAGCTTGGAGATAATCTTGTCAATGCTTCTTATAAGTGAAATCGGACGAAACTCAAATAGGGATTGAGGGTTATTGGTTTTGGGAATTAAGGCAATGAAAGATGAGGTAATTGACTTTGGCAGATAAGCGTTATGATTAAACTCTTGGACAGCATCACAAATGTCTCCCCCAACTGTATCCCAACAAGCTTTAAAATTTTCAAAATTCAAGCTGTCGGGGCCAGGACTTTTCCCCCCACCACAGCTCCAAACGGCAGCCTTGATCTCTTCATGTGAGAACAGAGATGATAAGGATTCCCTCTCTTCCTGACAGAGTTGTTTAAACTGTATTCCATCCAAATTCGGCCATTGAGAAGCTGATTGTTGGAATAAGCTTTCAAAATGACATTTTACCTCGTTCTTCCCATGGTATCCTTGATGAAAAGGACAACCTTGTGGAGATTAGTGATGATTCCATTGAAATTATGGATGACCAACTTTTATGCCAAAAGACTAGAGTGACACCAACAATGTCTTCTCCTCAACCTTGTAAGGAAATGAAAACTGGCCTAGCTACAAATGTTGAAAGAGGCCCCAATGTAGTAAGCTTGCATTAGCATGTCCAAAATAGAAGTACTAGATCCTAGAAGGCAAAATTTGTCAAGCATGAATTAGATGGTATGTATGTCTTCATAAGATTATTCTGTCATTCTGTGGATCCAATTAGCTTTTGGAGACCAATTTTTTTATAACTTACTCATGTCATGTTCAATTTTTCCGAAGATGAGAATAAAGGCATTTTTAACACTGAACGCCTAAAAGTAGAGCAGTTAACTTCTACCACTTTAAACAAAGCCACAGCTTTCAAATCTGAGCATCCCTCTTTCAGGCTTGTCATGAAGCCATCCTTTATTAATGGAGATTACTTGGTGAGCCTTTGATTAAATATATGCATTTTCATGAGTCAGCTTCTAAAATTTACAACAAGCTCGTTTTTCTTGCAGTCCAATAAAAATATACACCGTTACCTTGATGTCACTTTCCTACAAATAGTGACACTGCCAGCAGAAAGCATAGAACTTGGAAGAGAATGAAATATATGTTAAATTATCTAGTGTCAGTGCAAAGCTAATGTAAGTTTTAATGGTGATTTCAGTGAAGTTGGAGTATAAAAAAACTTTAGAATTTCACTGTGTTTCAGAGTAGGAGTTGGCAAATCCTAGTTGATGTTATGCATGCTATTTAGAGCCTTTATATTTTTCCCTCTTAGTGTTATTATGTTTAGCATTTTGTTGTTTCTCTTACGCACTTTTATATAGTTTTGAGATTCAAACCCTACTTATTTGATTATTTCACAGTATTTAGTTTCCTGTTCTTGGTAAAAACAGTTACTGGTTTTTTTTATAAGTTAATGTGTTGTTGCTCTTTTTGACTTGAAGTTGCAGAGATGTTGTTGATCTTGATCACCTGGGAGCTAATATAAAGGATAAGGTGAAAGGGTTGTAACTAATTAAGTTGCAATATGTACCGATCTTGCATGCAGTTGGTTTAAGCTGTTCACATCCTGATTTACATTTATCTTTTAACCATTAACATTCATATATGATTGTATGGTCCAAATTTACAATTGTCATTTCTCACTATTTGTTCCCTATATATGTGTCCACGCACTCCTGCGGTTACAACTAGCTAAGCATAAAATATTCAAAAGAATTAACTTATCAACTAAAATTACATGGTACAGGAGGAAACTTAAACCTGCCAGCAAACTAATGCCAACAGACAAATTCCATATTTCTTTTCCTTTGAAAAATTGCAAAAGTCAGTAGCAGGACTTAAATTCTTGCAATCCCCCAACAGGCAACAGCTTAAAAGTTAATTTCCCGTCTCAGCAAAAAACTTTCCCATAGGGGGATGTTTGGTACAAGGGAAATTTTTAGTTTCCTGGGAATCTTAAGTTGGGAATGTTTATTTCCCATGTTTGGTTTGTTTTTTAAAAAATAACATTCCCAGGAAACAATGTTTTCCGGGAATATTTTTGGCTAAGTTTCTCAAGAAAAGATTCCCATGGGGCAGAAAGAAGGGCAAGCCAGACTCCAGTATCAGCCCCTTCCTCAACAGTATTATTCCCTGCATAACCTGTAAGTGCTGTCTTCACCCAACCTGTGCAATAGCAGTTAATATAAATCTTCTGACCTTCTGGTCTCTCAGAAAGCTTCCTTGCCATAAGCCTTGTATAGGCATTAACTGCAAGTTTGGACACTGAGTAGTCAGTATATACTTGAGGCCACCCACCTGTAGTCCAAGTTCCATCCTCAACTTGTTGTAGAAAAGTAGATAGAGTCCTGTTAATAAGTTCCTCTGAAAGGGATTCCACATCACTCAGTTGCTCCCTTAATTTCTACATTGCTGATTCTCTGTCACTCAAACAAAATATTATCATCAAATTTATGTCCAGCAGAAGTCATACAGCGCAATAGGTCCAATACAATCTTAAAGCTAAAAATAAAAATATTTTACTACAAACAGTATGTTTAAATAGATTGTTCACAAAAATGTCACTTTGCAGCAATTCAAAGTATTTTTCATTTTATTCAAGGAAGGATATAGGTTTGATTACAGGAACTTTGATCCAAAAATATGCAATTCACACTACAGCTACTGTAACCAACAACTTAACAACAATTAAGCAATTTATGTCAGAAAGCAATCTCGAATGATAATATCAGAACAAAAATATTGTGCATTTTATATTGCAGAACATGGTGAGAAAACATGTGAGTTTTGACCCCAATAAGAAAACAGTGAGATTTTTCTTTGACGAAGCTAGGAGAAGCCCAAGCAAGAAAATTAAAGAACCATGAGTACTAACAAGGGAAAGAATCTAAAGATCAAAACTTTCTAAACATTTTTTTAGCAAACAGTGTAAAGAGCTTTACTTACATTCCTTCTTCCATTTAGTCGACCAAGACGTGAGCTTACATTTACAATACGAGCACCAACAAGGGATGGCTTCAACAATGGAATAATAGCTTCAGTCATACGCTTGGTGCCATAATAATTTGTTTCAATAACCTTACGAGCATTTTCGACTGAGTTATCAGAGCCAACATTAAAATTAACACCAGCATTGTTTACCTGCAGGTAAATGATATTGCTTAGATGTATTAAACCCCATTCTGCATACTTCCTTGTAAAATTTAACTATCTTATTGTGTTTAATTCCATGTTTAGCATATTTAGATCCACTATGAACAAAATCTAAAACAAATTTATTTTGAGAATATAACATAAAAGATAAGCCAAAAGTAATTAAAATGGATACAACAACTAGATAGATCCCAACAGCACATGCTAACTTAGTTAAAAACAGACCAACAATATGGAAGAAAGCACATTGTAGAAACTGACCAGAATATCTAAACCACCATAATTTTCCCGCAACCATTCAACGAACTGGTTGATGGATGAATAGTCTACTACGTCAAGTTGATGATAAACCACACTGAGACCGCCTTCTTGCAAAGCCTTAACTGATTCAACACCAGCACCAGTAACCATAGCAACAGTTTCCTTGGACCACCACCTATGAATACTCAAATCAACAACAATTAGAACAAGCTATGGATCTCAGAAGAATATTTTGTAATTCCATAAACTACGGATGGTTAAAGGCTGAAACAACAATCGTTTGTCAAATCGCATGCTGAGAGTTACATGCTTGCCATGTTGCAACTAGCAACACTCTCAGGTTGAGTTCAATTATCCAACATAACATGTGGAAATTCACTTGAAGCTAAACAATATTTTTTTTACCTCACTGGCCTGGAGCCTAGAGGTGGATGAAGGGCTTTATGCAAAGGTCATCTTAACATATTAGCATGCACCAAAACATTGCAACAAAATAAAAATGAAAAAAAAAATCAACTTTTGTATTCACAATTATTCCCCCAGGAACGCTAGCAGCACATTTTTTCTAACACACTCTTGATTATCTAGAGAAATACACTAAATGATGTAAGTCATGCCCCTTGAATACAAGATCCTATCCTACTCCCTATTTAGTGGTGAACATGTTACTATATCACCCAACAATAAAGAATATGTTACTTGTATTCCTCTTATTCATGGTCCGACTTAAGATTAAGGTATCCCATTTAAAATTTTAACGAATAAATAAACTTAGAATGAGCCATGCTGCCCATACATGATGCACAGTTATGACAACAAGAGTTGGGTGTAAAATGCTTTTCAATAATTGAAAACTAGACAACACGAATGAAATTGTAATTTTAATTGTAAGATATATTATATTTCAGTTCAATAAAAAGTAAAAACAACAAATAAAATACACATCAAACTAAAAACAAAAACTGGTTCTGTTTGCAGAAATTAAGTTAGTAAGTAGGGTAAGCCAGTGCGAGTTGTTATTAAATTTGTGGGTTTCAAAATCCAAAACAAAATAGAGAAAGGGGATTGCAAAATAAATAAATAAAAAGGGAGGAAAAATGAACCTCTAGTGATTAGAATATGGAATGGTACTCTAAAGGTGTATCTCTTGCAATCGCTTTTCTCTTCATTCCTTAGCTTTTTCTTTCTTCCCCATCTCTTTCTCTGTGGCTTTGGTAACTGTGCAGTATGCAGCAGCTGTGTCCAATTCAATTCCCAGCTTCACCACTACAGGTGCTGGAGCATGAAGAGAGAGAATAATGTAAGTTTGGTCTAGATTTTGGGTGAAGTAATTTTTAAATAATTGATATTTAAAAAAGTTAATTTGTAATGGAAAACAATATTTTTATACTAGGGTGTTGCTGAAAGGTTTTATTGGATGTTTAAAAGTTATAGGAGAGTGTATTTTTTCGTATCTCAATAGAAATATTTTCTCTTTTACTTTCTTAACCCGTGTCGATTAGCATTTCCTTTATAATAAGTATTAATTTACTAAAAACATTTTAAATATAATTTATCAAGTATTGTTATAATTTATTAAAAACATTTTAAAACTATCATGCCTCTATACTCTTTTTCAGATTTCCCAACTTCATCAGGTACAATCACAGTGGATGGATGCATAGGAGTAGGCATTGATTTAGCACCATCCATCTTATATTTTTTTCAGAAGGTCTAAAATGTATATTTCTTGAAAAATAAAAATACCTTCTTATTTTTGTTTTAGTTGAAGACCTAAGAAAAATCTTAATTCACCCATGAGACTCATTTCAAATTCACTCTTCATCTGATTGGAGAAATCTTCACATAACTTCTCATTAGTTGCACAAAAAATAATGTCATCAACATATATTTGCACAATGAGAAGATCTGTGTGATGGGTTTTTCTAAAAAGTTGTGTCTATTTTGCCCTTAGAAAACCCATTTTCAATCAAAAAGCTGCTTAACCTTTCATGCCAAGCTCTAGGAGCTTGCTTTAGTCCATAAAGCGCTTTTGTTAATTTAAAAACATAATCAGGATATTTTTATCTTCAAAATCAGGTGGTTGACGCACATAAACTTCTTCATTGATATATCCATTTAGGAATGCATTTTTGACATCCATTTGGAACAATCTGAAGCTTTTATGTGAAGCATATGCAAGCAAGATTTTAATGGCTTCCAGTCTAGTAATAGGAGCAAAGGTTTTATCATAATCAATGCCTTCCTGTTGATTGTAGCCTGTAACTAACCTTGCTTTGTTTCTGACCACCTTACCTACTTTATCCATCTTGTTTTTAAAAACCCATCTTGTTCCTATAACAAATTGATCTATTAGAGGAGAAATAAGAGTCCAAACTTGATTCTTCTTGAATTGATCAAGTTCTTCCTGCATAACTTTCACCCAATATTCATCACCAAGGGCTTCATTTAAGTAGCTGGGTTCAACTTCTGATATTAGTGCCATAACATTGATTTCACCTCTGAAGTGAGATATTGTTCTCACTCCTTGAGATGTTTCTCCAATTATCTGATCATGAGGATGAGCTGAAACAAGCCTCCATCCTTTAGGCATCCTTTGATTTTGATTTTGATTTTGATTTTGAGAGGTGTCTGTTTCTTCAATTTTTGCTGAGGCGTGGGGTTCTATAGTTTCTAGTACAAAATTGCTTGCATGGTTGTTACTGATATTCATTCTTTCAAGTTCATCATCTATATTTACAACTTGTTTGAACTTGAGAGAATGATTATCATTAAACACCACATGCATGTTTTCCTCCATAACTTGAGTTTTAAGATTTTAAACTTTGTAAGCTTTAGAAGTAAGAGAATAACCAACAAATCTTGATTTTGAATCAAATTTTCCAAGATTTTCTTTATTGTTTAGAATAAAGCATTCACATCCAAAGACATGAAAATAAGAAATGTTTTGTTTTCTCCCTTTCCATAACTCATATGGAGTCTTGTTCAAAATGCTTTTGATTGATACTATGTTTAAAATGTAGCAAGAAGTGTTTATAGCTTCTACCCAAAAACATTTTTCAATGCTAGAGTAATTTAGAAGTGTTCTGCCCATTTCTTGTAAGGTTTTATTCTTTCTTTCAACTACACCATTTTGTTGAGGAGTCTTAGGACATGAGAAGTTACATGAAATACCTTGCTCATCAAAGAAAGTTCTAAAAGATGAATTTTGGAACTCTCCTCCATGGTCACTCCTAATAAAATAATGTTAGAACCTTTTTCATTTTGTACCTTCCTACAGAAACTCTTAAAGGCATTAAATGCCTCATCCTTGGTAGAGAGAAACAACACCTATGTAAATCTAGAGTAATCATCCACTATCACAAAGCCATATCTTTTTCCCCTTAAGCTCAAAGTCTTAGTAGGTCCAAAGAGGTCCATATGTAACAACTCAAGTGGTATAGTGATTGATACTGCATTTTTACTATAAAAGCTTGATTGGGTTTGTTTTCCTCTAACACATCCCTCATAGATTTTATCTTTTTCAAACTTTATTTTAGGCAAACCTTTAACCAGATCTAGCTCTACTAGTTTAGCAATGTTCTCATATTGACATGACCAACCTTCATATGCCAGATCCATTGTTCATCATCAGATGTCATGAAGCACGACTAGCTAGGAAGTTCTTCTAAGGAGATAATATATAGGTTATTATCCCTACATCCTGAAAATATAACATTTCCATAGGATGGTTCTCTGATCATACATTTGTTAGGTCTAAAAATTACTTGATAACCATTATCACACAATTGATTTATGCTAAGCAGGTTATGTTGCAGACCCTCTACATAATATGCATTATCTATATGAGCGGGGTAAGGATTACCTATCTTTCCAATACCCTTGTTTTGAGCTTGGTTGTTGTCTCCAAAGGTCATGACTCCTCCATCTTTTTTACCGATGTCCAGGAATTTACTCATGTCCCCTGTTATGTGTCTGGAACAGCCGATGTCTAAGAACCACTGCTTTTTCTTTCTGATTGATAGACTCTAGATGATGATACTTGAGTGGTTGACTTATGATGTTGATATTTGTTTGTGATTCATGATAATTGTTCATGAGATGCCCTTTCTACATGATTCAAATATTATTATCCGATTTTCAAATGCAATGTTCTAAAGATGATAAAGTTTAAATACATATTATTTTATTAAGTTATAAATTTTTTTAAGTATGTCTGTTTTGGTATGCTTACCTTGTGTTGTGACACTTGTGGTTGTGATTGTAATCATTTCGAACTTCGTGTTTGTTGGAGCAGATAGCAAAGAGGGGTGTGTGTACGTGTGTGCGCGCGCGTGCGTGTGATATTCATATCAATAGTTTCCTTGTTAGTGACTTCTAAACAAAATAATAATTCAACATTATTTATTTTATTTAAATAAATTATATTTTATCTTGTAAAAATATTATTGTACAATAATATTGAACTTTAAAAATATATTTTAAATTAAATATTTTTGACATGTCATATAGTAAGAAGAAAAAGAAAGAAGGAGAAAAGAAATTAAAAAAAGTGAAATAAAAAGATAAAAAAAAGTGGAAGGGAAAAAGTTCTCCCAAATAGCGACATGTGTAAAGTTGGAGGCAAAAAAATAATTTTGGTAGTATTTCCTTTTCCTATTTAGTAATAGATATATTTTATTTTGCAAAAATATTATTGTACAATAATATTGAACATTAAAATTATATTTTAAATTAAATAATTTTTGACATATCATATAGTAATAATAAAAAGAAAGGAGAAAATGAATAAAAAATTGAAAGAAAGTGAAAAAAACAAAAGTGGAAGGAAAAAATTCTCCCTATAACACCCCTTGTTACTATTATAGATTTTCTTATTAATTAAGAAAATTGTGAAGTAATTTGATACCCAATTATTGAAAATAACCTTTAAAATATGGAGAAATTTGTTTTCCTTAAAAACGTGATTACTTCAAATTCCAAACGACGATCATCCATCATAACTTATCATCATATTAAAACCCTTTTTTTAATATCGATCTTAGTAAATCAAACTCATTTTACAATACATTAACTTCGTTGTAAACCATGAAACATAACAAAATCATCCTTAATTAAGAACATCCTCAGATTCATCATTGTACTATTCTATTACACAAGATATACTTATGCATTTACATTCTTGGAATTAAACACATTATACATTTAAGTCACATATAAGGAATCAATACATCATGATACTAATGTTGAATCCAAAACCCTTAGTGTTTTAATTATGACAAACTATTAGTGTTTGCAAATTGAATAATGAAGCTCTGCAAGCTAACAATCTGCTAAGTGTTTTAGATCATATTAAGAGCAGATTGAAAACAAGTATTCTGGTGAGTTCAGAACAAGCACAGAATGGATGTCTCAACTATGCATCACATGAAGCCTCATCTGCATAATGAAGTCAGTGCTTCCTCTAAGTTAGCAAGATCAAGACTGTCTCATTCAAAGAAATATCATAAACTACACCATCAGAATGAAGCTGTAGAAGAAGAAGCATCATAATGATGCTATCCAGAATTAAGACAAATTGGTTATGAAATGATCACATCTACGTGATGTGTTGAAGGCTAGACCCTGAAAACTCTATGCATCAAAACTAAATGAAGATCAACAACATGTCTTCCGAATGCAGCCATAAACACAGAGGGCTCATTAGAAGACTGAGGTTGATATCAGAATGGAATGGATTGTAACTTCATGTCTTCCATATGCAGTCACAAACACAGAGGACTCATCAGAAGACTGAAGTGGACAACATCACATCTTTCATATGGACCACAATACTGGGGGTTCGTAAGAAGATTGATGTTAACAGAAAAGAAAGATGCAAGACATTGATAGCTGAGATAGGTCCTTGAGAATCTGATATGGAACATCATATTGTAGCTAAGAAGAACTTTTAGAAGTTTGCACCAATGACAAAATTCATTCAACACCAACAGCAACCTACTAAGTAGATATGCTGAAGCAAGCTGCTTCAAAATGATCAGTGCTGTGAAGAGTTGATTAGTAGGGATGAAGATGTGCTCCTTACAAAGCCCCATCATGAAGTCTTCATCAGAAGGAACCTACATCAGAATAGGTCTTTCCTCAGCAAACATCATAATGCAATTATGATGTATCTTCATAAGTTCATCAGAATCTGTCTATTAGAATGGTTTATTCAGAACAGATTCAAAATGATGACAGGTCACACAGAGTTGGCATAATTCAAATTTTTTGTCAAGGAAATAGCTGTGCCAAGAGCCCAACGACTACCGTTTGAACACTATAAAAGGGATCTCTTGGAAGCCTTTCAAAGCACCTTGAAGCAAGCAAGAAAGAGAGCTGCTCAAGCCTTTCTACCTCGGTGAGGATTTGTTAGTTTCCTACTTCAAGCCTCTCAGTGAAAGTGACCCACTTCTGTATTATTTCTAGTGAGCTTTCCTTGTAAACAAGAAAGAAGTGTGATTGTATTTCTTGAGTGGAAATCCCCTGTTAGAGAGAATATGTAATATGTGCAGTAAATCATAGATACCCTTTATTGTATTAAGTGAAATCTCCAAGCCAAGACCAAGGTGTGGTGCTGTGGTGAGAGAGTACCTTTGTTGCAATGTGGTGACACTGCTGTTGCTGTGTAAAGAGCTTATGTGAGCTCTATGATGTGGTGAACCTGTTGAGGTTGCTGTGTAAGCCAGTGGTGACTAGTTATGGTGTTGATTTTAGTGAAAATCTCACTAAAGAGTAAGGACTTGATGTAGCCCTGGGTTTGGCGTGAACCAGTATAAAATTCCCTGTGTGATCTTTCCTTACTCTTTCCTTTGCTATTTATTTGATAAACATTATAAGTTTTGTTTTACATACTTAAATGAAACCTCTTTAAAACAGTGTTTCAAATATAAAATATATTTTGGAAAGATCTCTTCATACATAGAGAACTTGAAGTTTCATTATGAGTAAACATTTTTTGGAAACTACTAAAGAACTCCTTCTGAACTCAGAACGAATATTCATTATGAACATCCTACATTCTGAGTTACTTCAGAATTTTTCAAACGACATCAAAATTTATGAAAACACAATTCAACCCCTCCTTCTTTTGTTATTTTATTCACTTCAATTAAAATCTAGTCTACCTTTTTTTATACAAGAAAGGACAGAGACTCAGAGCAGTGACTCAATGAAAAACCAAAATACCCAATTAACCCATGTAGCACCCTCGAAGGATCCTCTTATTTCTCTTAAGAAGTCCTTCCGTGTCCACAGTGCTTCTCGTAGCTTTTCCATTCCACCTTCGTTGTTTGCACAGGATTATTTATCTAAAAAAAAATAAAGGCGTATGGAGTGAGTCTCCCACCTCCTTTAAACCAACAACCAAACAACCTTCTGGTCACAAACAATCACAAATGCACAACATCAACCACAGTATTGTGGTGCTCTCACAAGTCTCACTTGACAAACTCAACAAATCTCACTAACTTTCCAACTCGTCACAACTAGGGCCCGCTATCACTGGAACTCCCAGAACTCAGTGGTCTTACACAATTTAAACTGGATGACTATTGGGAGTACACCCTCACCACGGTACAATGGCGAGCTCTCACCAACACGATTATGCCTCGTATTTGTCAGGGTTGCCAAGTCGGCTCTATGGAAACACGACCATAACCTCGGCGCCAAACCCCCAAGAAACAGCAAGTCAGCGAACATACCTCAGGTACCATTATGTGTGGTCATCCAATCTCTAAGGATTGACTCCTCAACCACTCTCCTTGTCGGGTTTCATCTTTTACAGGTCCGTGTAGGCTTTTCTACCGAAGGTACTTTACTACGGTCCTCAATCAACATATGTCCCAAACATAACATACGGAGATCCAACTCCCTACTATCACAGTGGTTAAACATTACGACCACGTCTCTCACAAGCACATTGCTCACTGCAGATGAAGCTTTCACACAACCTCTTCAACACTTGCCCATTTGGCTTTGATCGTGTAAGGTTATCCTTCTCGATTGACATGTCACCCTCTTCACGAACACATTTCAATTCCAACGGTCACACACAACCCAACGGAAAAAGGGTTCTTCCTTCTCCTTTTGTTTCTCACAACATCCAAAGCAAACAATATTTCAAACAACCAAAGCAACGCATGCATAATGCACTTTACCCAATCATGAACCACATTCATGATTTCACCATCTTATCATATCTTATCGGAATCCTTACTCACTCTCAAGTGTTATGCATAATTTAGTCATTGGGTCTCAAAGTCCATGCAAGGGTCCTAATTTTTATTCTAAGTCCAACATCCGTCATCGTCCATATGCATAGGTACTTATTAATTACTAACCACTACTACAAGAAATTGAATTTATAACAGCTTTTTAGATCGGTTATAAAAAAATTGATCTAAAAAAAATGCGGTGGCATTTTTGTAATTATAAAAAATGTTTTTAGATCAGTTCTTCTATAACCGATCTAAAAAAAGCTTTTTAAATCGGTTGAAAGCAAAACCGATCTAAAATGTAATCTTTTTAAATCAGTTTATTTTAAAACTGATTTAAAAGGTTGCTTTTAGATCAGTTATAAGTACAACTGATCTAAAAAGTAATTTCTAATTTTTCAGAACCCCACCTTCGTTCTTTCATTCATCGATGCTCTCTTCCGCAGCTATGAAACACGAACCAGACACAGCTGTGAGGCTTTCTTCTGCTGACTCTCCTTTTCTCTCTCGCTCTGCTCACGCTCGTCTTCAATCTCTCTCGCTCGGCTCACGTTCCTCTTCTGTCTCGCTCTGCTCACGGTCTCTCTCTATCCCTTGCTCTACTCACACACTCTTTCTCTGTCGTTCTGCTCACACAAGCTCTCTCTCGCTCTGCTGACGCTGTCTCCGTTCAAAGCTTGTTTGCAGGTTGATTTTTCATATCTCATTTTGGTTTTTGTTGTTTAGTTCATTATTATTTTTGGGTTTGGTTTGATTGATTTTGATTTAGGGTTCAGAGCATGTATTTTTTTCCTCTATTATGTAATTTGATAGTCTCATAGTTGATTCACTACTCTTTAATTGTTGATTAACATTGTTTGTACATTTGAGTGGCTTGAAACATTGAAAATAGAATGAATTTTGTGTTGCAAATTCGAAATGGTGACTCTAAAATTATGAGATATTCTATATAAGATCATCCTAATATGTAATTTGTCATTTTTATGTTGCTCTGATATGCTAGCTACTCTGATCTGCTCTATCATGTCAAAAGGCATTGCCCCACTGCAATTGCATTGCCCCACTCTTTTTATATAATTGATTTTTGGCGATTCTGATACTAGTCATCATTTTGACTGGTCATATGTGGTACATATAGCTTGTCTTGTGGCAATTAGGCAAAGGTTAATAGGTTCCCTGCTCCTGTTGGTTGACGTATATTTATTGGGGCTATCTCAGTCTTCTTTTTCTAAAAAAATTAAGAAACTATCTGTTAGTTCATGAAATGAGATCATTCATTTAAATTTGTTCAAAGTGCATATATTCATTTAGTAATGACTAGTGCAATTTTTTTTTAGTTTTTAAATTAGACACGTTATTTAGTGCTGGTTGAAAGATACCCCCTCACTAGTGCTCATGAGTTACCATCATCCTTTAATATAGATAAGTAGAAATAGAAATTAAATAATACGTTATCTTAATTGTTATGTATTTGGATAAGTTAATTATTTTATTACAATTTCATTTTCCTTTGAGCATGAAAAGGGTGACATGAATTACGTACTCCAGAGAATGATGTTTAATATAAAAAATCACGTTTTTTTAATATATATTTTCATTACAGGTTCGTTTAACTTGTGTAGCGTTAGTAATAAGTGTTTTGAATTTGTCCTACTTTTTTCAACATATAATTTACTTATAGATTTTAAATATGTCATACATTAACATTTGAATATTATATTGAAATAGAAAATTTAAGAATTAATTAAATTTAGTAAAAAGTGTAATTTTAATTTTCTTTAATTATAATTTAAATTATTAAACTATAATAATTTAAAATTTTATATAATTATAAGAAATGAGTGTGAAAATAAACTATTAATGCTAATTTGTGTGTATGTGCCCAATTTTGACTACTGCTAATTAGGTTTGGTATTGTGTGGTTAATTAGCTTAGCTCCATGAGTAGTATTAGTAGTAGACGTTGGACATGATTTCTAAATGTTGTTATATTGTGTGGAATAGGTACCTCATCTTAATCTCATTTCTTTCTTGTGCTCATTTGAGGACTTGCTTGCTGTTTAAGGTATGTTCTTGATCGACTCTCATTATAAAGTTCTTTATATGTTTATACGAATATGTTTGTAGGAATAGGACATGTTTTGTATGTTTTATAGCTTGTTTGTTTAATTACATGCTTTATATTGGCTTTATGCATTATGAGTGAACCTTAGTTTCCCGTTTGAGATTCAATACAATAATTAATCATTGTATTGAATCTTGAATTGTCCGGTTGGACAGTTTGGGAAGATTTATTTTTTTATACTTGATTAATACGTAGAGGTCAAGTATCATCTTAAATTTGATGTAATTTCTGTTTAGTGCATTTCCTTTTGTTCTCTGCGTGCATACTTGATTGTGGTGGATTTTACGTCACCACTTTCATTTCGTGTACTTGGAGATCAATGCGAAATGCTGCCGAAATTTCGTCAAATTTAAGATGAGATTGGTCACTAATTGTTCTCTAATGTAGGAGCCACTGGCAATTGTTGATTATTTGTCCTAAGCAAAATGTTGTGGTGTTATTGTGTTCGTTACATAAGAAGATGATCAACTCAGAAATGAAAAACACAATTGATTCGTAAGCTTTTATTTCTAAAAAATTTGATTGTGCTTATATCTCTAAAACCTATAATGCAATTCACATGATAATTTTCTTATGTTAGAGCTATGGACGGATATTAGAGGTTGATGGGTTTGCAGTCAGGATCTAGAAGGAAGCCCACATGGATTTTTCCCCGTTTAAGTAGTTTACAAACCGACTATCAATTGCAATTTATAATACTTAAATAGTTACTAATTATATTCAAATTTGATATTCATTTGTAGTGTGAAATGCAATATGGGGGTTATGAGTGTGGATATTATGTTATGAGACATATGCTCACAATTGTCATGGCAAATATTGTTGATTCATAGAAAGATGTAATGCAATTCTCAACAAGTTAGATTAATTA